>JAZKJV010002047.1:0-1262879 GCA_037367405.1 Ottelia alismoides | reverse complement strand
TAACTCGTCCTCGGGGAGTTCAGGGATATTTCCTTCTAAGGTCTGCTCTGCGCTGTGTTCACAATCGAATAGGGGGAGAAGTTAAGAAGAAGGAGAAAAGAACTGTGGAGGGTGGCCAGTGTAGTCACCTCTCCTTGTGAAGCTGGCCAGTGTAGCCGAGTCTCCACCAAGATCTGCAGGTTTCTTGAAGCTTGGACCTTTTTTGTCAGATATTTATTGGTAGTGGCTTCTTTGTATTTGGATTTTTGGTGGTTCTGCTTGGGATCTTGTTGTGCCCCTACGGATATAGAATCTTTTCTTCCGTACATTTTTTGGGGTCTTAGAAAAAAATTGTGCCCAGCCGTCCATCCCTTTTTCGAAGCTTTATTTCAACCCGTACTCCGGTCTTTAGATTTCCACGCTACCAGAAAAGAAACTCACACAGTCTTCCAACATCCCGTCTGAGTTGAGCTAAGTGCATAGTGTGAGAGTACAAATTGATTCCCTATTCCAGAGTTATACCCAGAATAAGAGACCAGGTTAGACACTAAGAGTCAAACGCTGCACATTGTCATGTGGAACTCAAAGAATTAAGTCAAGGACCTGAAGCTTCTAAAATCCTATTTCTCTGTGAAGTTCCTCTAAGAATTAGGTGGATTAAGGTCCATCTAGGCTCCATTCTTCAATTTTATTCCAGACATAGTTTAAAATGTCAATATTATCTGAAAATTGCACATGCAAATGCAACATATGAAAAATGCAAGGGTTTTTTTTAAAAAAAAGAATGATGCACATGTGAAAAGAACACTTTTTTTTGAACAATTTTCTATGTTTTGCACTTTTATGATTTTTTTTTGGAGGAAAAATGCAAATGTAAAAAGAAAGGTTTTTTTGAAATTTGCAAATTTTTATAGATTTTTGATTTTGTATTTTTTTTGTATTTTTTGTTTGTTTACTTTTTTTTGAAAGGGTTAGTAAAATATACACCTATATACAATGTTTTTTTTTGTTTTGTTGATTTTTTTTTTGTGTTTTGATATTTTTTTGTGTTTTTTTTGTTTTTTTTACGCATGTGGATTTTACAAACTATACACACATAACCCCCAAATAAATGTATTTAAAAGTACGAGTTATGTCTAAAGTATATATACAATATATACGACACCCCCCTATACTTAGCTCGAACTATGTCCTCATAGTGATCAGAGAGCGAAAAAGGAAGACATAACTCGTGCTAAGTATAGAAAAGTGAAAAGAAGAGAAGATGGTGATCCCCCCCTATACCTAGGATCAAGTAATCCTAAGTATAGTAGAGTGTACAAAAGGGGAAAACCGATGACGAGAATGTACAGACTCAAAAAAAATAAAAAAGACATGATAGGAACAACATCACCCTCCTATACTTAGGGTAGAGTATCCCTAAGTATAGGCAACAACAAGAGTGATGAACAGGACGAAAATGAACAACACAAATCATTCACCCCCCCTATACATAGGATAAAGCACATCCTAAGTATAGCATATACACACACACGGAAAAGGGGTGAATGATAAAACGGAGAAGACAGAGTAAAACGAAAGGATATACAAGAGAGTGGATGTACAAAGGTCAAGAAGGTCGAAAGCGAACCTTCTTGCGGGACCGCTGAGGTATGGATTTGACAAGGTGTAGGTCGATATTGGGATCATCATTAGATATAAACTGAGTAGAATCGACCAAGAATGTATCCTCAGCGGTTTCAGATTGTGCAGGCCTAAACCGGTTATTGGAAGTAGTATGGTCATTTCTGGCCTGGGAAGTCTCGCAAACATCAAAGTAAAATGGCTCGAAATCATTATCCGAAAAAGTAGGATCATTTTCAGCCTGGCGAGCCTCTATTGGATCATCATCTTTATCAAAAGGCCCAAATTCCTTTATAAAAGTAATCAAATCAAATTTGGCCTGATCGGTCTCATCTGAATCAAGGTGAATAGGAACGGACTCATCAGTGGAAGTAATCAAATCATGTCTGTCCTGTCTAGTCTCAGAGTCTGCCTTCCTCTCTAGGGTGTCTATCGTGTAAATCCCGCGAATGTCATCAATGCATCTCCACATTCCAGAAGGGGGAACTCCAAGGTCTATGCTTTCCGAGTCTTCCTCCTTCCAAGAGGAATTCTTGGATTTCATTATCATCCAACATATAACAAGAATCTCTGATATTATCACCGATGTCAAATTCCTTGGGGTTGGCTAACACGGGCGGGTTCTCATGAGGTGCAGGTTTCTGGGCAGTGGTGGGTGTAGTGATCAACACATCGCTCCCTACATCAGAATGGAAACGAATCTCTCCTGAACCATAGTCAATAACGGCTCCTGCAGAGGCGAGGAAAGGCCGTCCCAGGATGATTGGAGGGTGCTCCACAGGGGTGGAGGTCTCCATGGGCATTACAACAAAATCCGAAGTGAAATTCAGGCCTTGAATAGAAATGACAGCGTTTTCTAGAATACCCTTCGGCCTCTTGATAGATCCATCAGCAAATTTAACTATCATCCTGGTTTTCTTGAGAGGCCCAAGATGAAGAGACTGTACCATAGAGAAGGGTATTACATTAATTGATGAACCGCCGTCAAGGAGAGCGTTATCACAAGAATAGTCAGATATGGAGCAACTCACAAGAGGTGTGGCAGCGTTCCCTTTCTTAAAATATGGATGGTGAGAGATGGCGTAGGCAGTGGCCATGGTCAAGATGTGACGCTCAGATCTTCTCCTTCGCTTTCTCTTCTTCTGTTGAGGAGTAGATATATCAGTCATGGCCTGTTGAAGTGGGGCTTTAATTATCTCATGAAGGGTGGCCACCACTTCGGGTTCAGTCAACATTTTCTTGAACTTTTGGACCTCATCCATACAAGAGAGGAGGTCGGAATCAGCATTTACATGAGGATTGCCAAGAGCAGTCTGTACAGTGGAATCCTCGAGGTCAAGATTGGGACATGTGGTGGATGATTGTGTGGGTAAATGATTGGACATTTGGGTCCTCTCCTCACAAAATGAATGGATAATGTGTCTCTCAGAATCTTTTTGGATTTTTAAATTTTTCTCATTTTTTGTATTTTGGGCGATTGCAAGCTCTCATGATTATCCTCAAATGAATCCATATCCTCAAAAAGTGGAGCAGTGTTCTGGCTCGTATTTATGTTAAAGAGATTGTTAATCCTCGAATTCATATGCTCCACCATCTGGTTCAGTGTCTCAAGTGTAGAAATCATGAAAGGTGACTCCAAAATCTCAGGACTGGGTGGGCTGAATGAGGGTGGGTGAAAATCAACGTCCTCCATTTCCTGAAATAATGGATTAGGCGGATATGCACAAACATCAGGAGGAAGATCCTCCTGGAAAAAGGAAGGTGGATCGTCTGGAGAGTACGAGGTATCTTCGAAGATCGGATTAAAATAACTCCAGTCGGCCATCTTCGAAACAAAAGATGAGAGAGCACGAGGGTCAAGCCAAAAGATATGGAGAAGAAGGCGCAAATGCACAAAAGGATCTAGCAAGCACACAAGCAATCAAACACAATACAAACCCTCAGTTCACCAACTCAACTCAATGTGAAGACCGTGAAGGTTCGGTCTCTTAATCTTGTCTGTTTTAGAGTTAGGTGATAATCACAGAAGTTGTACAAACACTTAGGCTGAATTATGGGATTTGGGCACTAACCTTAGTGTGTACGCGAGCAAGTTAAAACGAATACAATGAGGGGGTTACTCTCCCCAAAACAATGATTTTTCCTTATGTTTATTTTAGGGTCGAGTTTTCTTAGTAGTCCCAAATTTTAGGCAGTTATCACTTGGTTTAAGTATATTCAATGAATCGTCTACCGATGTCCAATTTCCTTTTAATTTATGTGAGTGAAAACAAGGAAGGAGATCGGAAATGCCAATGCGCGATTAAAACGATGATGCATGCAGGGGTTAGAGATGCGTACCTTATCGCCAGCACTCTACATGCAAGTGATCCGCACAAAATTTAAATACAGAAAATAAACTAACCTATATGATGCAAGTGAACCGTCCTAGATGATAACTTCTATTAAAGGGCAAGAACAAGTTAAGTTGACTAGGTCCACATTACACTCTACTCTATAGGCACAGAAATATCTTGTTTATGGTGTTTGGACCTAATTAATTACCTCGCTCAAGAAATTAATTAAAGCAATCAAGAGGTAGCTCACAAAATCTGCGGAAAACAAAGAAAAATAAAGGCGATGAAAACAAAACCGGTGAGGTCCCCTAAGTGCACCGGCACTTGGCGAAACAGACCCCGCAACAAATGAATGTCATTTTACAAAGTTCAAATGGAAAAGAAACTCTCTCTCTCTCTTTTAAAAAATTTTCTCTCTTTTTTTTTCGTCTCTTTCACGCTTCTTCTCTTTTTCTCACGCTATCCTGCGGCTTGGTGAAGAATCAAGCCGCCTCCACGTCGCTTGGGTGCTTCGGCTCTCCTAGGATTGCCTCCTTCGCTCCGCGGGCTCTTGCAAGAAAAATGGAAGAAAATGTGTAAGAAATACAATTATCAAATATGAGAGAAAAGAAAAAATGAAATGAAAGATGCAGTGCAGTGATATGAACAATGAAGTGAATGGAAATATTTACAACCAAGAATAGCAGGTCAAAAGAGAAACCTAACTACCCTCGCCGTGCCGCCCCGGCAACGGCGCCATTTGTTGAACGAATTCGAGGGACTTTTTGATTTTCTTTTTATCCCTGGCAACGGCGTCATTTTGTTGAACGAGATTTTTCTAGGGACTTTTGATTTTTTTTCTTTTTATCTCCGGCAACGGCAAAATTTTGTTGAGCAAGGAATTTATTGCCGGAGGTTGGAAAATTATTAGTAAATAGGTCGTTGCTTTTTATCCCCAAAACCCGCGTCAACAAAAGATTATTATTTTTTTTAATTTTTACTACTTATAACCTGTATAGCGGACATGGTCGAACTCAGGGAGGCTACAATTCCCGAGGGTTATTCAATTAATCAGAAACTAATTAAAAGAAAACAGGAATCTCAAAGGATAACTATCCTTGATTTTTGTGATTTTTTTAATCTTTTATTTTTTTATTTTTTTTTCTAATTTTTTAGATTTTCTGATTTTCAAATTTTTATGATTTTGATTTTGCAAAAATTTTTTTATTTTCAAAAATAATACGACGCAATATAAACAAGGTAAAAAATACGCATACCAACTCTTTTTACAATTTTCAATTATGCCAAAAATAATCAGAAAAATCCAAGGAAAATATTTTTGGGTTTTAAAGTTTTGAAATGTTTTTGAGAATTTTTGTGGAATTTTTCAGATGTTTTTGTATTTTTCTAAAAATCAAACAAGGAGAAAATAGGAAAAATGTGGCCAGCCTGGAGTAATTTCAATTTAAAAATCTTTTAAAGGCTCAAAACTCCTGGCTACTATTTTTAAGATAAACTAGAAATAATTATCTATAAACAGAAACTGAAATCACAATTTTTCAATTTTTGTAGAATTTTTTATGATTTTAGAAGATTTTTTTATATTTTTCAATTTTTTGGTTTTATAAATAATTAATACGTGAAAATGGTCAGAAATTAAAAGACAATGAAATACAACTACTCTAATTTTTTTAGAATTTTTAGAGGTATTTTCAAATTTTTATGAATTTTCGAATTTCAAGAAGATAAAAAGGCACTAGTTTTGATTTTTTTTAATAATATCAAATGAAGTCAAAATGCTACAAAAATTTTACGCTAGGAAGAATAGCACATCAGGAGTATAGCACAATTTTCTCAAAATTTTTGAAGCATGAGAAACATTTATTTCATTCAAAAGCACAAACAAATCATCGTTCTGCAGTTCGGGGGCTAAAATGTAAATATTAGAAAAGTTCTGTACTGAAATGTAAAGTTTCAATGTTTTTGCCTCAAATAAATAATATAAATGAATAGAAAGGCTAAAATGCAATTTACACATGCTGAGCACGTGACTTGCTTGTAGACAGGGGCTTTTGTAATTTTAGAATCCTCCGGGGGCTGATCTGCAGCTATTCCAATATAATATTTTTTTTCAAAAGCCCTAAGCTAGGGCTTCTTCGTTTCACGCATAGAGGGAGCACAAGGGGACTTCAAAGGGGGCCACTGATTCCCTTCTCTAACACTGACGCGCGGGTGGCGTCGGCTCTTCACAGGTGCGGGGCAGTCTGAAGTCAAGCAGCAGGGAGGAGGCGTGGCACTCGCGCGGCGGTGGAGGGCGCGGCGTCAGAGGGGCGGCCCAGGGGCGCGAAGGGCGGGGGAGGAGCGGACCGCTCCTCGCGGTGGACGGCGGTAGCAGGGGGGCGGATCGGTTATTGGAGGAGGTGCCGGCACGGGCGAGTGGCGGGAGTGGCGCCGCGCTCCGCCACGCGGGCTGCGATGGCGCGGGGCGGCGCTGGCGATCGAGCGCGGGGTTGCGCGCAGCCTTGGACGGAGGGGGCGACACACGCCCCCACGGGCTGTGGAGAGGGGGCGCACCGGGAAGCGGCACGGCGGATCGGCGGTGTCGGGCGGCGCGGGGCTCGCAGTCGTCAGGCGTGGAGGCCCGCCGCAGGTGGAGGGGCGGCGACGTCTGTGGCGGGTGCTACCGCCCTTCGCGGCGGAGCGGCGCCGCTCAATGGCGTGGAGGATGACAGGGGAGGGCAGCGGCGCTGGACAGCAGCCGTCCCCTATTTTTTTGTTTTATTATGTAAACAGTAAAGAAAGGAAGAAAAATCTTTTTTTTTATTTTTTTTTTGTAAATCCGAAAATAAGAAAAGAAAATAGGAAATGATTTTTTTTTGTTTTTTTTTATATTCCTGCAAAACAAACGTTAGAGAATAAAAAGAGAATTTTTTTATTTTTTTATTAATGGTCCTGCAAAACAAATGTTAGAAATAAAGAAAAATTTTTATTTATCTACAAAATTGGAATGTGGATGGGGATTCGGCGAAAGTAGAGGATTAGAATCCGATCTCCGGCCACCGTACGTGGCCGGAGTTGAGAGATCGTGGACGGTAGAAAAATAGAAGGCGGAGAGATTGCGAAAATGAGATGGAAATTCGAGTCGGTGGCGGATCAAAAAATCGTGATGAATTTTTTTATGACTAGAAGAATAAAATGATGATAAAAAATCCGATAAAATAAAAAAGCGATTAAACTAAGATAAAAATGCAAAGAGAAATTTGGATCTCACCTTTAGGAGCGGAAAATGGACCGTGATCGCCTCGACAAGGCCGACTCGCTGTCACCGGGCGGCTCGGAGGCTAGGCACAATTCTCGACGAAATTTTCTCTCGGAGATCGGGCTCCTCTCTCTAAATATTGATCAAGTTGGAATGAGGGAGAAGGAGCCATTATAAATAGAAGAGAGATGAAAATTTGAATTTTTGAATTTTTAAATAAAAGAGATAATGGAGATGAAAATTAAAATGAATTTTTGAATTTTTTTGGTGGAAGGGAGATGAAATTTGAAAATGAAAATAAAAGAGAGATAAAACTAATTACAAAATTATCTTTTTTTTTTTTGAATTTTCGTCACTTATTTAATTTGAATTAAAAAATGTCATTTTTTTATTTTTTTATGAAGGTTAATTAAAAATAGCAACTATATACATATAATACATACATATATGACATTATACACAAGTATAAATGATGAAATTAGCCCATTTTTTGTTTTTAAAGGATTTTATTTTTTTTATTTTTGTTTTTAAAGAATTAGTGAGAATAATTTACAAATATATACAAATACAATATGCACAAAATACATGGGAAAATTGCACAAACCACCCCAGAAAACCGACTTTTCAACCGTAACTCCAAAAATTATGAAAATACAGCCATTTTAAAGATAATTTAATTTCGGATTCAATGGAACTGAGATTGATTCAATGTTGAGCTCATATGGAGTCGGAATTGGTCTTTCAATTAGTGCTTAGTGGCTTTTTCCAAGTGTGGCTACTTTTATTCTGTATAAGATTTAATTGTGCAATCAATTTTAGTAATTAGAACACATTTTTATTTACAACTTTGATTTGAATGTTATTGATTTGAAGTTAATTAAGGTACAAATAAATTAGTGTTAGTGATATACAAAATAAGTGAGAACACATTTTTTTTGGATTTTCTGGTTAAGGACCCTATCTCCCCCTACTTTATTCCTGTTCGATCAGGTCAAGTCTTGACCTTCTCTCGGGGTTCGGGTCAGCCTGTATACAGTCTTCCTTTTTTTTATTTCTTTTCTTTATTTTTCTCTTTTTTTTAAATTCCTTTTCTTTATTTTTCCTTTCTTTATTTATTTATTTATTTTAGGTTAAAATTAATCAGAAATGTACAATATTTACACAGATGCAAGTTAGTAAGAATATGGAATTAGCGTGATATGCATGTGTTTTATAAGGGATTTTAAGCTAAAATAAATGAATAAAGATGACGAATCGCAGATTCATCAGTGCGGGCATCTGTCGGTCAGCTCTCGAACCTCTCCCATGCCTCGTGAAACTGCTCGTTGGGGAGCATGGAGAAGTTGCTGATCAGAGCTCTCGCGGCATTCGTCCGCCCGAGTGGGTAGTACTTATGCAAGTACTCGGTGCGGAGCTGCTCCCAAGTGTAGCCAAACTTCCCCAGATGTTTCAGCCAGGTGGCTGCTCTGTCTGCTAAGGAGAAGGGGAAGGCAATCATCCTGATGGTATCCTGCACCTGACGGTCGTGGACGGTGCTGTAGATCATCAGAAACTCCTGGAGGTGGAGATGGGGCTCCTCTGTGGCGAGCCTGTGGAAACAGGGGAGGAGCTGCAAAGTGTTTTGGGGGAACTTGAAGTCCCACACGATTGCTGGTAGCACAACCCAGTGATGCATCAGGGTCGATCCGGGGTTGTGTAACTCCCGCATCGGTCTCGGCTGCTCTGCTCCTGCCGCGACGGCTGCCGCTGCGGCTGTGGCTGCTGCTGCTGCTGCCTCATCTGGGATCATCAGCCCATCTCTGCGCTGCTCTCGCTCTGCTCTCATCTGCTCCATCTCGCGCCTCATGTCCAACATGAAAGCTCCCTGGTCCCTCAACTGCTGATGTACTGTCTCGAGGGAGGCAATCAGGGTGGAGTTGATCGCACCCTGGTCATGAACGAAATGCTCATGCTGCGGACCTCTGGTGTGATCATCAGAACTGTCGGCCATAGTCTCTGCAAATCAAACGATCCATACTCAGGTGCCGATAAATCTGATAGTCTCTCCTCTGGCACTGGTCTCTCGGAAACAGAAAGAAAGGGGGTCGATGGGGAACAGTGTGGAGTCGTACTCGGGTTCGGAGAGCGGGTCTCGGCTCTCGCGAACCAACCTAGATGAACGGGTAGACGCACCCAAAAGCGGTGCAGCCAGAGTCTGCCTAAGAGATCGTCTGGCCATCATCTTGATGTGGCGAGTAAGGCGGGTGAGATCTGGAAAAACTATGATCACAAGCAAACCCCCAATTCACCAATGCAACGCGAGCTGAAGACCGTAAAGGCTCGATCGATTTATCTTGTTAATTTTTATTTTGGTGAACAGTCAGGATATCAGAGCGATTACGTGACCTGTTGGGATACCTGATACTTTCCCAACGACCTGTCTCGCATAGAAATAGTCGGTAATCAGTCGAGAAGAGTATCGGAGGGCTCTACCTAGTGTTCGGGGGTCACTCTCTCGCACAATCAAACCAGGCAATGAGGGGGTTGCTCTCCCAAGACAAGTTTTTAAATGAAATGTCTTTTAGGTCGATAGTGTTAGCAGACCCAATTTTATTGTTTTTCTTTTTAGGTATTTTTCATAAAAGCAAAAACGTCTAACGAATTTTTCGGTTCTCCTGGTTATTTTAGTCCAAAACAGGAGGAGAAGAGAGAAAAAAGCCGATGCGCTATGAAATCAATGATGCATGCAGAGTAAGAAATGCGTACCTGACTCCAGCAGTCTACATGCAAAATGATCCGTGCAGAATTGAAAGACAGAAAAGAAACTACCTAAAATGGTGCAAGCGGAAAACCGAGTCTCCTAAATAGCAATTTCTACTCGAAAGAATCGCTAACTGGTCACTAGCCTCCGATCCAAAGGGTCTGGTCTCAGTCTACCCCTCCTCCTCCAGACACATCGAGTTCAGGAGTAGCGCTTGGCAGGACAGGCTACGACACGTACGCTCGAAGGGAGTGAGTCAGCTATTTTTATTAATTTTTTATTTTGTAGGTCCAATTATCGAACTATAGGCACAAACAGATAATTAGGTGTTTGGATCCTACTAAGTACGTCACAGTAAAACAGAAAGTCCTAAGACTAGGGGCTCGAGAAAAACCGCGTAAAACCGTAAAATGGCAGCGAAAAACAAAAGCCGCTTGAAAGCCGCGAAGAAAAGCGAACTAGCTAATGGGTCCCCCGAGCACACCGGCGCTCGGCGAAACAGACCCGAGAAAGTCTAAGTCCTGCTGTCCCTGTATTATTACAACAATTCAACTGAAATAAAGTAAAGTCTAATCTAAGCTCAACCTCTCCCACTCAGCTACTCTCTCACGCTCTCCTGCGGCTCCGTGTAGAAGGGAGCCGCCTCCGAACACCGTGGTTGTGCCGGCTTCTCGAGAGTCGTCACCTCGGTCCTCAGGCCCTTACAAGAAAATAACAGAGTGTTACCAATAAAATAATCAAAATAAAGGCTGGAAAAATAAATAGGGTATATGTGCAAAAATGGCAAATAAAAATAAATAAGCAAAATCAAACAAAAACAAAAAATAAAAGAAAAGAAAAGAAAAAGAAAAGAAAAAATAAAAAGCTGCGAAAAGCCGCGGACTCAGAAAGAGTCGCGGAAATCCGCAAAAAGAAAACAAAATAAAGAGAAAAATAAATGGACTATTAAGCCGTGTGCTCCCCGGCAACGGCTCCATTCTGATGAGCCGCCCGAACAACTGGGGTAAAGGTGAAATTAAGGTCATTGTGACCTCAGTTGCCCGGGACTCAGAGCTCAATCAAGAAAAACTCAGACCACCAAACAAAGGCAAAAATCAACGAAACTCAAAGTAGCGGTCTTAGCTGTTAGATTAACTTGGTATAGCGACCAGGATCGAACACAAGGAGCACGTAATGGCCTTGCGGCCTACGAAGTATTCAGAAATGAAATGAAATAAAAGAAAATGCTTTTTGGTGGATTTTCAATATTTTTAATTTTTTTTGGATTTTTAAATAATAAAGAAACTAAGAAAATAAATAAACAAGCAACTTGGATGAATTATTTAACTAATCAAAAATCACTCAAAATTCAAACAAAAATGTTTTTATGGTTTTTATATTTTTTACTGTTTTTGGTTAATTTTTGGTAATTTTCTGATTTTTAGGGAATTTTATAAAAATAAAACAAGGCATGAAAAGAGTGTTGTTGTCCAGTCAGACTTGGAGAGCCAAAAATAAAATGGATAAAGGCCCTATCAAGGTCTGAAGGTAATTTTCCTATAAAGTATGAAATGCAAGGAAATATTTAGGCTCTGGGTTTATTGTTTTGGATTTTCCTTTTAATTATTAGAATTTTTATGGTGTTTTCAATGTTTTTAATTTTTATAGTTTTTATAAGTCACAAAAATGACCAAAATTGGTCAGAAAATCAAACAACACAAAACAAAACAATATATAATTTTTCGTAATTTTTAAAGTATTTTAATATTTTTTTGTGATTTTTACAACTAGACGGTAAAGAAAATGCATGTTTTTGAATTTTTAAAAATAGTAAAAAGATTCAAAAATGTCTCCAAAATTTAGAGAAAATTTTACACCATGGCAGGAGTCATGTGTCCAATTTTCATCAAATTTGGAGTAGGTTTGCTATTTTATTAAAACACACACGAAGGCACAGTGCACAGGGACCTGTAAGCAATTAAATAAGTTCCAGGGGGTCCGGTGCAAATTCTCCAAGAATTCATGCACGAAGCGTGTGACTTGGGAACTCAGGGACCAATTTGCAATAAAACTTAAGTCCCTGGACTAAATAGTAAACACGTACTAAAAGTCCAGGGATGAAAGTATAATTACCCACGATATATGGTACATGCACAATTAAAACACTCACAGGGGCATTTCTGCAAATACTAAAAACATAATTTCATTCATTAACACCCTGAACATCCGGCCCATACATGCAAATATCCCACAAAATCAAGTGCCAATGCACGTGTCCCACAACGTACAGAGGTATAAAAGCAAATTAAACTAAATGACGAGGTCCTCTATGCAATCTACCAAACTGGAATAAAACTTCTAAAATATTTACATGGCTAAATATTAACAACTATAAAGATGAGGGCCTAAGGGTATTTACCCTTTATTACGTCAAGGGCCAGATGGATGCCACGTGGTGATCTGACGGTTGAGAAAAGGCGCGGCTAACCCTCGACGATCGGACGGTCCTCGTCTATCCTCCACTGATCGGACGGTGGTGGCTGCTCCTGGCGTGAACGGCTACGATCTAATCTGGAGCTGAGGCCTAGATGGACTGGCTATGGAGGATGCTCGATGAACTCAACGCCGACGAGTTTCGCCGGGCTCGTGTACGTGCAGGAGAGCTCCTCGGAGGCTTCTGACGATCGGGGAAGATACGCCTTGCCTCCCGCGTCTGAAGATAGCCTCCAATGAGGCTGGAGGCGTCGGAGGTGGTCCAGCGACCACAACGGAGCTGGAGCTGCTGCTCCTGAATGTCGAGCCCTCATATGGGCTCCTCTGACCTGCAAAGCTATGCAACAGACTCCTGGGTCGAGGGCAAAGTGCCTCGACCCGGTTAGCGGTGGTGGAGGTGAACGGTGCGGCGGGGCGAACGAGCTCCGCAGAGCGACGACGATGAAGCTCGATACCCAGTTCCTGTGCGAACTGGGGTAAATGGATGGGTGCAGAATATGCGGGGGGAAAGGCGAAGGTGGTGGGCGATTCCGATGATCGAGATGTATGCGAGGGTGGTCGGAATCAGAGGTCCGTCGGCGACGGAGCGATTTGGGGCGAAAATCGAAATTAGAGAACCTAAGGAAGAACTGGAAACTATCTACTGGTCCGAGGGTCGACTGTGGAAGAGCTGGGGGAGCTCCAGGTCCTAGCCTCGAGGGCCGTCAAAGCCCGAGGCTCGAGCACCACGTCTGGGCAGCGCACGGCGGCGTCAAGTCGTCGGATCAAGTGATCCTTCCACTCCTTCCTCACTGTGACACGACCACTCACAAGCTGTCACTTCGGCGGTGGCTGTGGAGGTCCTAGGGTGGAATGAAACGATCCAAAGATGCCAGGAAAATGGAGGCCGGAGCTCATACTATATACGAGTGAAGGTCCGAGAAGGGAAGGTCAGGCAGGGTTCCACGAAGCACGTATCCCAATGCGATATGACGAAGTAGATCTCGGATGCATGAGGAATGAATTGGAGCTCGGGGCTTGGCGATTGGGCGATCGGTCATGACGCAAAAATTCCGCGAAGTCAGGTCGGGCGTGCATGACCCGTGGGAAGTGGTCCAAGTGGGGAGTTGACCGGGGGGTCAACGTCCCCCGTGTACCAATCAGAGCAGGCCCATGTCAGAAAGATTTAAAAATTCGATTTAAAATAGAAAATGGCTGAATTATTAAAAACTCAAAACATGAAAAATGTTTATTTTTAAACTATTTTTTTATGATTTTTAATTATTTTTTTGAAATAAAAATTAGAGTATTTACAATATAGTGCTATATATAGGTACATATACAATATAGATTTTTAATTTTTGGTTTTTAATTAATTATTTTTGTGCATTTTTTCCCATTTTATATTTTATTTATTTTATAATTAGAAATTTTTGAATGTTTGTATTTTTTATTTTATTATTTATTTACAAGGGTTAATAAATAGATATATATAATTTAGATACAAGATTTATACAATGTTCTTTTTGTTTTTAATTTGTTCTTTTTATTTAATTTTGTTTTTATAGTTTTCATTTTATTTATTTACATCATGAAATATAGAATATATATATATAAGTTTTATAGAATTTTGATTTATTTATTTATAGGGTGAAATAAATATATGTGTGGTCTTATGTACATGGTGAATTTGTACAAGGAAGGTTATTTTTATTTTCTTTTTAATTTTTCTATTTTTGTTTTGATTTTGTATTTATAAATATTTACACATATATACTACAATTTTATTTTATTTTTTAGAGGAAAATAATTTTATTATATTTACAGGTATATGTACACATGAGCTCCCTATCTCTCTCTACTTTGGCTTTGATGCAGTCAGGCCCATGCTGAGCCCTCCCTTGGGATAAGGTTGCTCAATATTTATTCTAAATATTTCCCTCTTTTCTTTTATTTTTTATTTCTTTTATTTTTTGCACCAAAAACATGCTAAGTGTTAACTTTTATACAATGCATGTTTTTTTGGTATTTATATGTATTTACAAATATCTACATGCATTTGCAAAGGTTTTTGTAGCTAAAATATAAGAATAAAGAGTGATGAATGGGTATTCATCAATCAACCTAATAAGTAGATGGCACATGACTAGTCAAGAGTATTCGTGCGAGCGTTATCAAGAATATGTCTATGTTTACGCTCCACCACTCCCTTTTTGCTGGGGATGTACGAGGATAGGTTGTTTGATGCAGAATTCCTTGAGACGCTTAGAATGATTGCATGTCATTGAGACCAACTCCTTAGTAATTGTTAGATTTTAGGGTTTTTATGGTGGTACCGAATTGATTCTTTATTTCATGTATAAAAGACATCAGATCTATTTTTCATCAAGAAAGACCAAGACACACGAGAAAAAATCGTCTATAAATAGCAAAATAATATCTATTTCCTAGTTGATCAGGATAACGATTGGGTCCCCATATGTCAAGATGAACAAGTTCAAATAGACTACTAGAATGAATGGTACGCGATGAAGGAAAAGAACTCCGGTGATGTAGCCCCAGGTGGCAGGCCTCACACTCTAGGTTGACAGTGGGAGGGAGATGGGGAAGAACTCGTCGAAGCTTGTGAACGGAAGGATGACCCAAACGTTGGTGCCAAAGAGCACCAGAGGATGCAGAGAAAGTGGTCCAGAGTAGGCGATAGAGTCAGAGGACTGGACAAGGTGATATACTCCCCCATCTTCACAGTCCGCACCAATCGTCCTCCCAGTTAGTATGTCCTGAAACACACAAGATACAATGTCAAATATTGTTTAATAGTTGAGTTCTTTGCAGATTTGGCTAACTGAAAGAAGACTGATGGGAAAATCCAAAACAAATAAAACATTGTTGAGTCTGATATTAGGAGTTAGATGGACATCACATTTTCCTTTTATTGGGAAAAACGTCCATCAGCAACCTGTACAGTCCGTCCAGGGAGGACATTACGCATCTTTTGTATGAGAGTTCGTTCTCCACACAAATGAGTGGAAGCACTTGTATCAATCAGCCATTCTGATTTTATAATTCTATTAGCAGACGCGATAAAGATACTTGATCGAGCCATTGTTGTAGTGTCTGTAGTATTGTCCTGATATGAGGTAGAGGACTCGTTCGATTGCAACCTGTTAAGACGTTGCATCAGATCATCGAAGTCCCGTCTAGGAACCTCTACTGGAGGACCATCTCCTTCATTGGCCATTCGAGCATTAGGAGTAGAGTACCCCTGCTCGTTGTAGCATACAGCTTCTGTGTGATCAAATTTATGATAGTAAGAGCATTGTATTGTTCTACGACCTCATCCTGGAGTGAAGTGCCCTCGACCACGGCTCCTGAAAGAGCCACGACTTCCTCATCCAGATGGGGCAGTGAGAGTAGAAATTTGCCCCTGATCATCGCTTTTAGCGCTTGTATGAGGAAGAGCAAGGCGACTCAGGGTACTGTAGGCTTCTTCAATAGTGGGGAGAGATGCTGCTGTGATCATTTGATCGCGAGCAGCAGAATAGCCTGAATTGAGTCCGGCAATAAATACAAGGACTGCCATCTACTAGCGATGTTATTTCTGAGTTGGACATGAGCAGCTTGGAATACAAGCATTATATCGCTCAAAAGGGGATTTTAAGAGAGAGAGAGAGAGAGGGAGAGAGAAATACTCAGGTAGTGAACGTCCTTCTTGCTTCATGTTGAGCATGTCAAAGTACATCTGATACATCCTGCTTGAATTCTTATCCTGACCATATGTGGTTTGAAGAGAGGTCCACATATCGTGGGCAGTTTTGTAATAAACAAGTTCATCAGCAATCCTGTCAATGACACTGACCATAATCCAAGAACTGACCATTCCGCCGTCTTTGTCTCAAGTTGCATTTTACCGGTCTTTTCAGCAGGTTCTGACTCCAACAAAATGTATTCCTTATCGCATCCACGGACGATCATGAGGAACATGCGGGACCACTTGGGGTAATTGGTGTCATCCAATTTAGGGATCGACCCAAATAAGGGTATTCGAGTGCTCCCTCCATCATATCCAGGTGATGTCACATCTGATTGTGACATGTTGACAAAAGGAATCAGACATGTTGTATTAAAAAATAAGATAGGGAAAAAAACTCGTCCCTAAATCATGCCAGACGTAGGTTGAATGGTGGCGGTTCAGTATAGATTTTTTTGTGGTAGGGACGGGAGATATCGGGGGTTGCTGGTGGAGGCGTGAGCGTCGGGGGGGCTCTGCTGGAGTCAGTGTCGGGGGGTTGGTGGAGACAGGAGCCGCGAGGGGGCTCTACTGGAGTTGGTTCCGGGGGGCTCTGCTGCGTGGAAGTGGGAGCCGTAGGGGGGAGGGGGCCTGCTGCGTGGAAAGGGGAGCCGCAGAGGGGGGGCAGTGCGGGCGGGGTTGCGGGTCGACGACGGATTTGCTGGAGCGCGGGGGCACGGGGGACGGGGGGGCTTTGCAGGAGTCGGCGCAGGCGAGATTGCGGGCGAACAGGGATCTGCTGGAGCCCGAGGAGGGGGAGGCGGGGAAATTGGCAGTGGGGCGGGGGGCGTCTGATACCTAGTTGAAAGAAATACCTCTTTTTCTTATTGAGAAAGGAATCCCTAGGGCTCTTTATATAGGTAGAGAGGCCCAGAGTTAGGGCTAGGGTTACAATATAATTTGTACATGAGATGACTAATATAACCCTAGAGTTTATGAGTAGAGTGCTTCTCAACATTCATTTTTTAATTTTATTTACATACTAAAAATTTAATTGATAATACTTTGAAATTCATTTAGATATACCATAATAAAAGTGCTATCCTTGAATTTCAATTATATCAATCTCTCCTGAGTAGAAACAACTCTTCTAAGAATACAGGTTTTCCAACTAGATCAAAGTGTATATGCATGAGTCTTGGCATGAATGTGGTTGTATAAATCCCCATGCATAAATTATTGAATAAATCTATAAAACTATTTATAGTTGAATTCTCATTACCCATCGCTCTAATATTTGGGTTTATAGGAAGTAAAAGCTAAAAGGATCATGACCTTCCCAAGGAGTAAGTATTTCATATTATTTTCCCATGAATTAAAGTCGATTTCGTTTAAATTGATCATCATGTTGATATTGTAGTCCATCTTATCAATTTTGTTTGCCTCGATACTCATTGTTAAGAACATATTCTTCTTATAAAAGGAATTGTGAAAGTTGATAAAGTGATCATGCATTGTATCTCAAACTAACTACAGATAAAAACTCAATCACAAAAAAATCAACCATAGATGCACAAAGCTTTTTTAATATAGAAAAATTTAATGTGAGTTAAAAATCACGGGATTGATCACAACTCAAAATTTAGCATTATAATTAAATCAGTCTCCCATAAGGGGCTTACTTAAAGATGGCCCTATATATGGTGATATAAATCATAGAGAGAGAAAATATCATCAAGCCAATGACTCTGCTTTCAAAATGCATGGAAATATGCTGAAGAGTAACAAACTTCAAAAACTGATCCTTCCAAAGTTTTCTACAGTATCCACATGCATTATCTATGGTTTCTTTCTTGTGCTATGAGAGCTAATGAGACCTTATGTTGACATGCACTTCCTCTTTTTACATTTCATGGAGAGTTATTGTGCATCCATAAAAAATCGCTCTTATGGTAATTAGGAGAATCTCATCAATAAATCGAAGAGAGAATCAAGAATTGAATTCATCTATTAATCATTGATTTAGCGAATATATGTCAAATATTTGAATGTTGTCGATTTAGATCTTCATTAGGATCATGATTGGTCCAAGTTGAGACAAGTTCTAATGCAGAGGAGACTTACCCAATAAGTGCATGATTGATCCTCTCCACATGATCAATGACTAGTTTCCATACTATGCCTAGCTAATATTATCTGGATGCAATCATAGAGCATTCCACTGGCCCATTGTAAGGAAGATTCCTTTCTTACTATGGAGTTTCTTGTCGTCCTTGGTGGAAGACTGGCTTATGTTGATCACGATCTTCCCCAAAAAGCTCCTTACTTTTACCTTCATGTTTTTCAAGTTCTCGCATAGACGAGGAGATCATAATTGTCGCAAGTGTTGATATTGTCATCCCTATGAAAGAAGACTATTTTTGTAGGGGGTACCTCTCTTGTCCATTGTGGGATGTCTAAATTCACATGAACCTAGACTAAGGTGAGAAAATAACTTGGGGTTGGGGAAGCTGCACCGGCGGTAGGGCCGGCCCTGGGCATTATTTTGAAGTGCAATTGCCCAAGGCCCATTAATTTTAGGGGCCCAGGTTTGCATGTAATCTGGTTTTTAGTTTAGGAATAAAATAGAATTAGTCGGTGAAACAATTTATTGTAAAATAGGTCACTATAAATTAGGGATGAAAACAGATATAATACGGATTGGATATGCCTATTTTCATATCCGTATTCATTTTATCTCTATCGAAATACCGATACGGATATGCATTAAGGAAATCATATCCTTAAACATATCGATATGAATTCGAATCCGATTACGGATCAAATAAAGAGTGGACCCAAATGTCAATCGAATAAAGAGCCAATCCGAATATGAATCAAATAAAGAGTGAATCCAGATATGGATCCAATAACCATGGAATCCGAATACAAATAAAAATAAAGACCACATACGAATACGAATTGAATTTCTATCAAAGTTCAAAATGTTTTTAGAAAAATGACAATGAAATATATATATAAGTCGCATCATGACAAGACGTAGCGTCGTAGTAACATGTGTTCTTGAAGCAAAAAAAGAGATAGGGTTTCATAACTTTTGTTAGTGTCCATTCCCAAATAAACAGAAGTTTATTGATACCATCAATATATTGTATTATATAATATATAATACTAATAACAACATAGTGTTGTGGCGTATATTACATTAACTAATATATAAAACAACATTAAATGTTGTATTCAGATATCCGGATCTGGGTCCGGATATTCAAGCCATTACCATATCTGTATCCATATTCAGAAAATTTTTACAAATCATATCCATATCGATCCATATTCGATCAGTAGTCGGATACGGATATGCGTATTCGGTAATTTTTCGAATACGATAAGCAGATATTCGGATATATTCGTATCCGTTTTCATCTCTAATATAAATTCGAGTTTTTGGTGAATAACTCAATGCTAAAATCAAAAATTTAATGAGATTATATAAGGGTCGATTGTTATCAGAAAATAGAATATTTCATTTTATACTTGATGGTAAACACACTAGGGACGATTTACTCTTATTAAAAAATTTGTAAGGGCCTCCTTTTTTCTTTTTCCTAGGGCCCATGAAATGTCAGGGACGGTACTGACCGGTGGGTGAAGCTAACTAGCTGCACCCGGCCATTTTTTCCATTGTTTTTTTGTGTTTTTGAAATGAAACCTAGGGGGGTTTAAATCACCATATATCACCATGATATCATACCAATTTCAACTAAATTCGACATTTCTATCATCTCCATCAAGGCTATGATATTTTAACGGTTTCAGAATTATTGAAATTGACCATATCTAGATAGGCATGCTAGGAGTGTTTGTTTTGCATGAAATTTGAAACACATATTCTTGTCAATAAACTAAGTAAATCTCCATATGTTTTTTTCAAAAAAAATAAAAAAAACAATAAGAAAAATGGCCGGGTGTAGCTAGTTAGTTGCACCCGCCGGTGCATACTCCCTTTTCCCAAATAACTTTAAGTGCAATTTTTTACTTTTCTTCATCTGATGAACATTATATTTTCTGAAAATCTTACAAGTATCATTGAAATATCCTAACGATAATCATTCATCATTATGGTTTAACTCGAATAGTCGAAGGCATGATGACAATACTACATTATATTCTCTCTTTCTCATGAATTTAAACTTTGACTAATTCAAAACAAATAAAAGTTAAACCATAACTTCCCTCTACATTAAACTTTGATATAGATAGGGTATAAGTATTAAATGGACAAGATAAAAAATGATATAATAGCCTTGAAAGTTGATGGGGATACTGACATTGATACTTATTGATCAATAGCAGAGGATGGATACGGATTATCCATCTTATAGTGATACCTCTTGACATGTTTAAATACTTGGAGTAAAATATATTGTTCATGACTTTGAGATGTTGTGTATTTCTCGAATTATTTTTATATGATAACTAACATAATTTTTTTCAAAAATTTGTATCAAAAATTATAGAAATACCGAGAGGGGGAATATATAACATGTAACATGGAAAAGAATGAAAAGGAATCAGTTTAGGTTATACAAATTAGTCTAAGAATATTTTTTTATGTAAGTTATAGTTAGGTAAAATGGGGCTGCCCTGGGCCTGCCCCTTGAGGGAGCTAACTTGGCTCCCCCCGCCATATTTTCCCCATTTGTTTTTGAATTTTTTCTGTGGATTTTCATCAATATATCTCTATATTATACTATTAAAATTTCGTGCGAAACAAAGACTCATATGGCCTCCATCCAGACGTGGTCATTTTTAGTAATTATGTTACCGTTAAAAAATGATTGTCTGGATGGAGGCCGTAGGAGTCTCTATTTCGCACGAAATTTTAATAGCATAATATAGGGATATAGTGATGAATATTCACGGAAGAAATTTTCAAAAAAATAAAAATAAAAAATGGACGAAATGGCACGGGGGAGCTAAGTTAGCTCCCCCTTAGGGGCAGCCACATTAAACCCTTATAGTTATATGAGTATTTGCGTATATTTATTGTATTTACAATGGGGTGTATACAATTATATATCTGCAGTATGGATTAAAACGAATGTAAATATATTCGTATCTCATCCACTATCATATTTGTTTTATGCATATTTTGACATTCGTATTCATTTTAAAATGGATGCGGATATGGATATCACTTTGACATTCGCTAATATTCGCATCCATATTCGTATATTCATTTTCGTACATAAGTATAGTAATAGATTTATTTATAATTGTGTGTAATAATATTTTATGATTGCATTCACCATTGTTGATATAATTATTATGAAGTCACTATATCTGGTATATCTACTTTATGTGTAAACTATCTTAAATATGTATATTTTAGTTAATCTATTAAATATTTATGTTATTATTCATATCTGATTTGTATTTATTTTATATTCGTATTTGTTTTTAAGGATATGATAACATATTTTTCGCATCCGTCAATATTCGTATCTATATTCGTATTTTAAAATGGATCAGAATATGATTATAACTATATTCGTATACGTATCCGATCGTTTTTCCCTAGTCTGCACGCACATAATGGATATCGAGACGGATACCCACACAAAAATTATATATAGATCCACATCTAATGATATCTGCATCCAACAGGGGACCCACATATTGCTGTGGCCAGACATAACAACCCCCCCCCCCCCCCAAACCCCAACCCCAATTCAGAATCTATATATATCACATGCCAAGTTAAGAGGGGCGAGTTTCAGACTAGGTTGGATCGGACTTTGAGATGGGACGAACAAATCGAGCCCAATGATCATCCCTACATGTGGTTACCCCTCAATCCTAATTACTCTCTTGCCTCTACGATATCAGAAGTATAATTGAAGTTATTCAATCACCTATCTTTCATCTATCAAATTTCAAGCACCGTCAAATGATTGCAAAATAATTTATCGTGTTATTACGATACAATCTCAATCAAATTTTGATTTTTCATTTTGATCTACAGTCAATCACATGGATTTATCTTTTCATATTGAAAGTAGCTATGTTTTTCTTTTGAATATTTCATCTTTTTATTTGATCTTAATTCTTTTATTATTATGTGAAAAATGTTTCAATTTACACTATAAACTAGTGATCTTTACTTGCATTTCGCGACTATATTCATCACTATCTTATGTATTTGAATAATCGTAGTAAATTTTTATTGTTATATTATAGAAAAAGAAGTTAAACGATAAATTCTACATCTTCATCAGCAACATGCCTTGATTTTTGAGGTCTTTTTTTCTTGAAAATACTTTCTTAATAATAGAAAATGATGTAAAATCCGTTAGTGGATTGGCAAGGGAGTTTCGCCAATATAGTAAAATTCTGGATCCACCAGTATCTATAAAAAAAATAATATTAAATCAATGGATCTTTTTCAAAAATGCATTTATGAATTATAATATAAGAAAACAGGCACAGCTGCAGAGATCAGAGAATATATCTTCTTTCACATGCCCAAGAGTGGGGCTGACAATCGAACCCAACGAGCCGAGTCAAATCCTGACTCGGGATCGATAAGTCCAGCTAGGTTCAGGCTTGAGCTCGGGCTCGTTCGAGCCCAGCCAGACTGACTCAAGCTCGGGCCTCTTATCGAGCCAGTTCGGGCTCGATAAGGCTCGAGCCGAGTTAAGGCAAGTATGCATGTAGGCCGAGCACTCCCTCTGCTATATAGACGTTCCGCTCCTTCTGAATTCAGCTTTACCTGATGTGGGACTAAAGTAAAGTCCCTTATCGAGCCGGGCTCTTATCAAGTTCTTTATCAAGTAATCGAGCCCAACCCCTTATCGAGTAATCGAGTGCAGCTCGAGTTCATCTCGTTAAGCTATCGAACCCAAAATTTTGACTCAAACTTGGCTCAATAGCTTAATAAATCAGACTCACGAGTTTTTATCGAGTTGAGCTCGATCATCGAGCCGTAGCTCAACAGCCAACCCGATCAAAGAGGGTAAAAAAATTCACCGCTTCGTATCGTCTGCCATCCGTTTCCTCGTCTAAAATTATCTGAGCCTCTCTCTCTCTCTCTCCATCACTTTCCTTTTCTGCTTGGAATCTTATCTACCTTCTCCCCACAAGTAGTAAAAAGAGATGAGGCAGGGTAATTAAGACTGGAGCCCATCTAGCAATTCCCCCCCACGGTAACCCCCATTCCAGCGGCACCGCCGCTCATCGTGTGTGGGCGCCCATTGTAGCTTCTTTATTCCTTTTCCTTTTGGCCTTCTCCTTTTGGGTTCGTTTGGTTGTAGGGTTGGGCATGGTTGGGTTGGGGTTTACTATTCACCCAGCCCAATCCAACCCAACCCAACCCTGCCCAACCCTGCAACCAAACGGACCCTTTGGGATTTTTACGCCATGTTCCTTACATGTTTTATGTAAGGGTAAAATGGGACTGCCCCATGGAGAGCTAACTTGGCTCCTCCCGTCCGGTTTTGATCTGATTTTTTTATTTTTTTTGAAAATTTCTTCTGTGAATTTTCATCGATATATCTCTATATTATGTCATTAAAATTTCACGCGAAACAGAGACTCCTACGGCCTCCATCTAGATAGGATCGATTTTAACAATTTTGTTACCGTTAAAAAATGACTGTCTGGATGAAGGCCGTAGGAGTCTCTGTTTCTCACAAAATTTTAATGACATAATATAGAGATATAGTGATGAAATCCCACGAATGAAATTTTCAAAAAAATATAGAAAAACCGAGCGAAATGGGGTGGGGGGGCCAAGTTAGCTCCCCGCAAGGGGCAACCCCATTTTACCCACAATAATACCCTATAATATTCATAATTACACAACCGTTGTGAACTGCACCACAATCCTCGCGCATAGGCATATATGTTAAATAAGAACAGAGGGGTTGTGATGTAATTAAAAATATTTTAAGGATTCTAGGGATGATGATCTAAAGATCCCTTCTTCTTGTGCGACTTTCGCACTCCAACCCTTTTAACTTCACTATCTAGTAATACTAGTCTAATTACCTGTGCTCCGCAGCAGAATTGTAGTTATTTGAAGGATTTTAATAATGTTTTTGCTAACAATAATAGTTCATGGAAGTTCTCATGTAGTAATAGCTAATTCATAACCTCGAATTATATGTGCCTAATTCATGTAATTACAATTAGGCTTTTAAGTTAGATTAATTTAAAAAATGTAGTGGGTGAAAATAAGGAGAATATGTATAAGGAGAGAGAAGAGAAAATGAGAGCATGATAAAGATACCAAGGAAGGTAATAGTTATATTATACATGTTATATCAAAGAATTATCATATTATTATGAATCATATTTATTCATATGAACTTGCATCAATTATTTTTTACTTTGTAATGATTTAGTTAGAATATTGTGATTCAACAAAAATATTACTTATAAAAGTTTAAATATTCATAATTGATGGAATACAAATAGAGTTTAACGTGGTTGTCCACATGCCATATTTCAACAAATTTTTTATTTTTTATGGAAAACATTGTCATGTATTTTCACCACTATATCCCTCTAATATGTCATCCAATTTCATCAGATATAGAGATTCATATTTCCTCCATCTAGAACAAGTAATTTAACAGTCTTAGATTTGCTGTAATCGACATGTTCTAGGTGGAAAGCATATGTGTCCATGTTTCTGATGAATTTGGAATGACATATTAGAGGGATATAATGGTGAAAATGCATGATGATATTTTCTGAAAAACAAAAAAATCGCCAAAATATGGCATGGAGACAACCAAGGGGGCATGCCAATTAAACTCATACAAATAAATGAGATATTTAGCAACATAAAATTATAAAAAATAGAGGAATAGTGGATACTCATCATTTATATGATTATTAATTCCTTTTATTTTTGCAATATATCTTTAGATTTTGGATTCTTGTAGAATGTCAGATATTTTTAAAATAATTGATGAAATGACGATAGCTTGTAAGTTTGTAACAATAAATTATTTTTTTAAATGAAATGGATGAAAAGATGTAGAGGGAAAATAGGAAGTGAGAGAGAGAAATTAAGAGAGAGGGGGGGGAAAAGAAGTGAGAGAAAGAAATTAAGAGAGAGACAGAGATGTGGGAAATAATACTTTTTTTTTGATAAGTAAGGTAAACTATATATTTCCAAAAATAACCGAACCAAAATACATACAAAAAAGAATTAAGGCTCCCAGAGCGCGTTTAACTTCTAAGACAACATGATAAAGTATATGTATGACCCGAGCCAAAAATTGGGAGCCCTACAAAAAACTTATAAGTTTGAAATTGTTGACAATATCCTCAATTGAGCGATCAGGGGGCTGACACCGAGATGAAGCCCAGGCATTGTTGCGCTCCCGCCAAATTTGCCATACCGTGAGGGCGAGAAGAGCAGCAGCAGCAGTTCTGTCCTTGGAGTTGAGTTGGGTAAGCATCCATGAGATAACAACCGGAAGCAGATTCGAAGGAGGGGTAGCTATCTGCAGTAGCGAACGTGCTCCATGCAAAACCGTCGAGGAGTAGGAGCAAGAGAACAATAGATGGTCATGAGTTTCAGGATGAACGGAGCAAAGGGGGCACGAAGTGGAGAGGTCCAAACCGAAGGAAGTGAGCCGATCGAGGGTGGGAGACGGCTGGTAACAGCGCGGTAGAGAGTAAATGCACACCGGGGAGGGGAGGACCTGTTCCATACAATCGAATACCAGCCAACAGTAGAGCCTCGGGGACGAAGGAGTTCATAGGCACTCCTGAATGAGAAACCTTTGGAGGAAGGGGTCCAAGTAGGGGAGGGATAGTCCCCTCCGATAATATTGGGGATATATTGGGAAGAGAGCATGAGAGAGAATGGAAAAAGATGACGAGAGAGAACGCGAAGAGACCGGGAGAATCGAAGGGACAGATAGAGAGAGCGTTGGAGAGACGCATGAGAAGTGCCAAATGAGAGAGCCACGTGGCAGAGATATAGGAATTACTGGTAGAACCCCCTTTAAAGAGAGAAAAAGAGAGGCAGTGAGGTGGGAAGAGGGGGAGATCTAATAGTGGAACGGGAGGGACAACATGGAGTGCACTACGTGTTAGCTTTAAGATGAAGGAGGGAAAAACCAACTAATAGTGTAGGTTATAAATGTTCATCTCGTAGTTCGTTATGGATCGTGATACAGAACAATTCTCACTCCAATTCGATCCCACCGATGTTATCCAACCGGATTCAGTTTGAAATTTTAAATGCTGTGTGAATCCAATCCGAAGTATGGACAACCTTAATATTTATTTCTTTAGGGTTTCCCGTAATATTGCAGTCCTAAAAAAACGTTAAGAATGGCATGTCCCCACAAACCCTAGTGCCAAATACATGCATCTCTTCCTCTGCGCACTTACTGGCCATTCTTCTTTGATTTAGTACCTTCCGTTTTCTCCAGGATATGTTTTAATATGTTTTCAATCTTATTCAAGTCGATTGGAATGAAATGAAGTACGACTTTTCGTATTGTCATTCCTCAAGTGGATTCACTGAATGCTGTCGGTATTTAAAGACTTTCCGTGACATATTCACTAAATAACATCGAATGATGCAGTACAAAGTTCGAGTATCTTGTTTCTTCCAGGGGTACAAGTCTCGGAAACTGCATTATTCGAGATGCTAGAGAATGGACTCCGTTAGTATTCAGTCAGGCTAAGCCTCCATTCCTCGTTTACTGATACAAAGGAGATGATAGGAACATCAATTCTAAACCACCTTCTTACATCATACCTACTTTACCTTTCATGCATTCCACTCTTACGTCAATTGGTTTACCCCTTGATGGGTATGTTGTGTACTATGATAATTAAGTAGAACAAATTATAGATATAATAAATCCCACATGTCACATGGTTACAGGGAAAGTACACAGAAGATCCATGTCACAGCGTCATCAAATCGGTAAACTCATCGACTCCATTGCCGTCCAATATCTGACCTGTCCAACGCGTCGAGTTGTAACAAAGACCTCGCCTTCTAAGGCTTTGGCCAAGAGATATCTTAGCAACCTCGCCACCAATATCATCATCAGTATCCTCCCATATGTTCTTTCCATAAGTTCCTAGCATATGCTTATGGTACTTTGCAACAGTGATCCTGCAAATTCACTGAATTTTCTGTAAGACCTTTAACACCTTTGAGGACCTTCAAGAATGCATTTCGAAAGTTTTCAGCCAGCAGAAGGGTCAGGGCAGGACTTCTATTGGGTCTTTGAAACGCCTGGAGTACCTGTACCAAATTTTGGATTTTATACTAAAACATACGCCATTTCTATCTAAAAGACTTATGGGATAAGCCAGCGATGGATTATTGCACACTTTAGCTGCTGTGAGATTTTGGTTGTATAATAAAGGGGAAAGCCCATGGAGACATCTTTATATGGTTATGGTCTTGCAGCTTATCACAACTAGACCATTGCTGAAGCCAGGTATTGGAGGCGAGGTTACTAGCATCCATCCCCCGCCGACTGCGGCATCGACATCAACAACCACCATTCTTAGGTCGTTCCCGATCACAAAGATCTTCCTGCCAACCACAGCAAGCTGACAATGAATTCCAGTCACCAACGACGACAGCCTGCCCATTGGTATCCACTGTCCATCCTGAAGCTTTGACAGCCTCATTCCCTGATCTTCATCTAGCGTGTAGATCGAATCGTCCACAACAACAGTGGGTCCAGACCAACATTTCTCAATGCCATTTGTAAGGTTGCAGTTCCATGTATTAGATATTGTGTTGTATACACCAGCATAATGAGTACCCGGTTGCTTGACATGGATAGTATAAATCTCATGATCCAGAACAAGAGCTTTCATAATATATGGATCAATTTGTGGCTCCTCGCGCAGAACCCAAGTGTTTGAAACCGAGTCGTAAGTATCCCATGAGTGCAAAGCTGATGAGGGGTTTACAGCATCCCCATCTATTGCATAAAGGGTGTCTCCGACTGTTGCCGTCACGAAGTAGCACCTGAAATAAACCCCAAACACAGGATAGTAAACACTATTGAATATACTCCACAGAATGCAGCAGAAAATGACTGGATATTTAAACTTTTAGGTTAGAATGCAAAAGATATGCATAGAAAACAAATCGGAGAGATTATTTACACAAGTATCAGCTCAAGGTTTAAAAAATGCGAGGTGGTCCAAGGCGATTTCCCCACATGTGAGACAATGCATAAGCCTCACTTTTTAGAAAGAAAAATTAAAATTAAGACAAACTAAATAGAATTATGACAATAATAAGTTAAGTTAAAAAATCCAAAACACATCCATATCAGTAAAAATTACAAAATATAAGTGATGGAAGCATTTAAGTTTAAAAATACTTACAATAAGCCACAAAGTTTGAAAATATTACCAAAATCCACAACCAAAAGAGCAAATACAAATTATAAACTAATTCTAAGTATTTAAATTTCAAACACAAAAGCAAAATCATAAAACAAATATGGAAGAAGAAATAAGAGCTCAAAATATACATAATTGCAACATATTGTCCATCAATATATCACTAATCTGATGGCGTGTCCAATCATTGAGCCACAATCGAAAACCATTCCCATCACCCAACATCAAGCAAAATAGACCAGCGACCACAATAGACTGCTCCCATGTTGTGGAGACCTACTACTCAGCTCATGGAACCGCCTTACCACAAGTACCTTAGTGGCCATATCCCCTTCCACCACCTCACTAACCTCAATCGAGAGAATCATGTTACACCTCCTCTGCCCATTGGACGCAGCATGGAAGAGATGTCCAATAAAAAAAACATGGAAGAAATGCATGCGGGCATCCCCCTGACTCATCCACACCTGCCTAGACCTCTACTTCCACTCCACTTCTCGCTTCATGTCTTCCTCTGGCATGACCTGGTGAAGATTCTTTCTAGCCAATTTCTCTCCCACCGCCAGCTCCCTACAGTACTCAAATGCATCAAGACGACACACCACCTCCTACACCTTCACCCAACTCCCCCCCCCCCCCCAATCTAGTTCCACCTCCCAATGAAGTCGATCAACATCTTTTGCAGGACCCCAAGCTTTGCCATTGTCACCTTGGAAGTCAATCCCACCAGATGCATGCCCCTCCAACAGTTAGAAAGGTGTTCCTGAAAGCATCCTCCAGCATCAACGAGCACTTAAAACAGAACAAGCCACCAAAGCAACAATCCTCTCCAGGAATCCCAGCAAATATGGGTGTTGTCTGAATGTGACCGTGGCAAGGAAAGCTAGATAGGAAGCGGGTTGTCCTCCAGAAGTTTCATTGAAACAACGAAGCGGTCCACACGAGACTGCATCGACGAGTTCCGCTATGTGATATGAGTATTCACTGCTTCTCGTATCACTGAAGACACATCTCCCATAAACTCGACAAATAAAGGGGAGCAAGTGTATGCACCCACCCTCTCCGGAACTATCAGCCGTGAACAAAGTAACATTGAAGTCACCGCCTGCAACAAAAGCTCAGAATATTGTGTATTCACCAACTACGACTCATCTAGGAGGTTAGTGGAAGGTAGGGCCCCAGATGGCCCATAGACTATAGAAAACAGCATCAGTACGCCATATGCCTAACTTAGGAGGATCGCTGAGAGCAAATGTCTCGACTCCAACGAATCAAGTAGCTCGAAAGGACCACCACACTACCCCACCACTAAGCCCCCAAAAGCACTAAACAAGGGAATGGCCCTAACTCAGATAGGCAAGTCAACCACCGACCTCCAAGTGAGAGCATCCCACCTCTCTAGCATCGTCTCATAAAGGCAAACTATATATGTTCACTACTCTCCAAGTAACATGCCCACCACCCATCTAGTGTATGACTGCTCCAAGCCTTGGATGTTCCAGGAGATTAAATTTCATCCCAAAAAAATGGGGTCACCCCCGCCAACTCAATAGCCGCACACCTCACAACTGGGTCATAAAGAGGCATCTCCACCTCTGCACTGCCACTCAGTGCCCTTTTCTCATCTTCAAGGTCCCTTACCTCACAAGTGTGTTGCTCATCTTGTGCTTTTCTTCCACTTAAACAAATGCAAGATCCTCGCATGCCCCTACTTTGTGGAGCTCCTACCGGGAGACCCCTTCCTGAACCCTGACGCAACACATCCTTGCCTTTTCTAAAATCAAGACCCTAAGTAGGTTTGGTATGGTTTTTCTCTTTTAGTTAGGAGGCCTGGTGGAATGGCTTTAGCTATTGACTTAGAGGGTGACCCATCAACATCCCAGTTCCTCTTTCATGCTTTCTGGTGTCAGGTGCGGGAAGTCAAGGTTGTTGACGTCTAATCTAGGAGGAATTCCTCTTTAGCTATAGGAAGAGAACTAGCTTGGCTTGCAGGGCCAAAACATGGTATGATTAGCTGTCAATCCTAAGTGGCATATACAGGGCCATATAGTGATGCAGCTTGAGTGAGGCGCGTAGAGGTAGAAGCAAGGCCCTAAGTGTCGGTTTCGGTCACTATTTCGGTGACTGATCGAAACGGAATTTCGGTCAAATTTCGGTCAAATTTCGACCGAAATTTCAGTCATTTCAATCATTTTTTATACTAGGGCCCCCATATTTCGGTCATTTCAACCATTTCGGTCGAATTTCAATTTCGACATGATATCGATATTCGACAGAAATTCGACCGAATTTCACTGAAATTTGAGGCCATGGGTAGAAGAAAGTCGTGAACTTACTTCTTGCTTTGATTTATCGGCTCGGAGAAGAAGCAATGGAGTGTCACAGTCTCCAAACCAACAGCAAGGAGATGCCAACAAGTGTCAGTTGTACCGTCGGTGCAAGGGCCGTCGCTACCTCAGTCTGCCGCCCAAGTTACAAGCTAGCCAGCTCAACATCTCCCTTCCTAGCACATTACTCCATTTATGCATCGGTCCGAGGAAAGAAGTGACGCATCTGAATATCAAGCGTTGCACGGTTTGGAACCATAACACTTCCCGAGGGCCCACCCCATGTTGTACCAAATGTGAACCCAAAAGCCCTCTAACTACCACATGCCATCTATGCTCCCAAGACAAAAGAATCGAGCCCCATAGACTTCCTTCCCTTGACTGTTGTAGTTCCGCCTCAACCGTGGGCATCACTGCCACTTCCATAGCCATTAACGCCACCGACATTGCACCCTTTGATAGTAGAAACACTTCCAAAGGGAAAAACAGTGCATCGAACGTGAAACTCCAAGAGAGGCGGACCACCCGAACAGGCTCCTTTAACTCCGTTATAACGTCAGATAGCTCTCCCAATCGAAGACCATCCAACACCATCCACCATCTCACAAAGTTGAGAGAGGTCCTCTCTTAATGCGACAAAGCTTTTGCGACAAATCGAGAGACACCTAATTGAATACCCAAATGATGGACATGCAACACTGCCCCATCCTAAATCAATGGCCGCCTACAAGAGATGTTCGCTGACAATGCCCTCCATAACCCCTCTGAGAAAATTGTACAGCTCCGTAGTAGCCAACCCATGCAAGCACATGTTCCCCGACCCGATATTTACCATGTCTCTAGCAAGTCACATCATGTGCAAGCCATGTTGCATCCACGGTTGTCACTTCCTTCCCTAATCAAAATTCCATTAATGAGAACCTCCTCCACCCGTATCTTTTTTATCATATTCCTACACAACCAAAACAAATCGATTCACCTTAGCATTCTCTTGCAAAGTGTCCTTCCTCTCCGCATCAAAAGCACCAGATATGTTGCTCGACCCTCGCGTGACGTCACTTCTAAATCCTCGAGAATCGTCATTCCCTTTCCTCAAGATCATGTGTAGGCATGGTAGACTTGTACAAAGAGTGCATATTGGGGCCCATCCAAGCATCGACAGGCCACCACGTCATCCTCAAGTGCTCCAATAAATATAATTGTCCCCTTAGTAAGGCCAACCCCGCTGCTGCCAAGCCTCAAACCTCCATCATAGCCCCTGGAGATACTCAAAGAATCATCGTTGCCTCTAGCACTATGCCTTTGCTCCACCCTAGATGGCCCCCAAGGTCGCTCCTTGCTCCTCTTGACCACCCTTACCCTCTCCTCTACCCTCTTCCTCACCTTCTTCCTCACCTTCTACCTCCCCTCAACCATTTATGCCTTCTCTTTCCCCTTCTCCCTCCCCTTTCCTTTTTTCTCACTCAACACCAAACCCAAGATCAATATCCAGGAAATTTAATCCTTTATTTTAACCCTCTTAAGTGACATCAAATTAATAAAATCCTTGTAACATCCGTATCAGAAAATGGACATAAAGGTAGGAGAACAGACCCCACCCCGTACCTGTTCATGCAGGAAACCAATACTTGATTAGAAAAGGTTGAACTTGAAACTCCATTTACAGGTGAATCAACTTTAAGAACATATCCCACAAACTGTCGTGTATCCAAAAGCTAAACTGAGTACCATCACCCAGCTCCGATATTATGAAGTTAACAATGGGCGGCAACACCTTGACCCTTGAAAAGTGAAGGTCTAGGGAGAAGAGTAGCATCTTGCCCCAGTTCTGAAGTCTGCTTGTAGCACGCAAAGAGGACATTATCCAAGAACTTGTCTCCATTCTCAATAACCACAAAGTTGACTATGAAATATGGGATGATTCCATGTCCTCAAATCCTTTAGCCACAAATATAACCGGTTGACAAACCTCAACCCACATTAAGAGGCATGCCCCCGAAAACACCAAAATACCACCTATGGCTTTAAAAAGTGTTACCTTGAGCGCAAAGGCATACGCCTTGAGGCGAGGCGTGGCAGTCACTCTGGTTGAGGTGTGCGTCTCGATTGTGTGAGACGTAGCTGTGAGCGGTCAAGGCAAGGTGCAGGCGTAAGCCTCAGGCGCGAGACTTATTTTACTTTTGGGTTATTTGCTTTGTGCATGACTATGTTTTTCCCTGAGCATTATATTTTTTATGTTAGTATTTGTGTTTCCATGTTAAACCTTGCATATTTTTATATATAGGTAAGTACAAAGAGAATAAATCGCTTGAAACAAGCAAAGCTCAATGATCTTGTATACATCATGTTCAATTTATCATACATCTACACATACTTGTTGTATTGTACACAGTGTATGTGATTGTGTTCGAATTGCAGTAAAAAAATTTAATTGCAAGTTTGCAACTTGATGTTATTTGGTTGTATGAGTTGTAAATCTTCAATTACTTATCATTTATCACATATATGAATTATGAGAAAGCAGGGTTGAAAAGAAACATGTGAGATAAAACAATTATTGAGTTTTACTGTGAATAGCGGAAGCAATCATGCAGAAACACAATCAACAAAGCAAGTAGCGAGACCATCGTCTTGTTGGGGTATGGTACTACAGGAGGGGTGCATATGATGGTTCTCCAACTAGGTCCAGTAAGACAGATGATTAGAATTCAACGCATATCAACACGTTTTAACTTTGAACACTGAGAAATATGATTTCTATTGTATTTTTAGTATTAAGTGTGGACTTTGATTTTATACTCACATAGAATCATGGAAGTTGAAGTTGGAACTTGATATTCCACAAATTAGTGGACTAATATTAGTTTATTGAACTTTAATGCTACCATCGCTGATGTGTTATATCTTTTACTAGTGTGAAATTGTTTTTGAATGTGGTTTGGGCCAAACTTAATATTATTATATGCTTTTTATGTATTTTGTTTTAATTTTAATATTTCTTTCCAAAAAATTTGAGGCTTATGCCTCGCCTCACATTTTGAGAAATGCCTCAGACCGCCTCGCGCGTGAACATCGGCACCACCTTAGGAATCTTCACATGGCATGCATTCTCCTAGCATAGCGAATCAAAATTGAAAATATATTATAGCATGTTGAATTATCTACATCATTAACCCATATCTCAAGCTTGATCTTGAGCAACTTCTATCCCAAGTTCATCCCATTAAGAAAGTGATTCCAAAACTTAAATGAAGCTCAAAGTCATTTGCTAAACAAGCTAATTACACATGTTAAGAAATTGAGGTCAAATCTGTTGAACTCGAGCTTTTTAACAACCATACCCAACATGATATATCTTTTGTTGTGCCACATGCGAGTCAATTTATGGCAACATCCTTATTTTTAGACTACGACGCATCATATTTTGAGATTTTTCAAGTCTTCTTCTAGTCGTGACTTTTTTTAGAGAAAGAGAGGGTGGAGTCCCAAGCTAGAATCCACCACAAAGTCATCAATTGTTATTTCAGATAATGGATATTTCAAGATTCATGGGTTCTCAAATATCAAATTATGTTGAAGCAAAGGTACAAACGAAGACAAACAACCATTGCTCTAGTTAATGTTATTGTATCTTCGTAATAGGCCCGATGCAGGCAAAAGCATAATATTGTTTCTTATTCGATTTATGCCAGAGGCCAAGGGTATAGAATACTGACCCACACATGTGACTTGGGCTCCTTATACCGACTTATCCTCCATATATTATGGAAGACTAAGGCGTCATAGAAACTATGGAATTTTTATTAACTTTTGAAAGGAAGAAACTATGGCATTAATGGAAATCTAGATCATCCTGAGACTTTTGAGGAAGGAGAGACTTGTGACGGAAGTTTCAACGGTAGAAGGGCACCTACCTCCAGCTTATCCTGCCCAACATATAGGTCAGATCAGGAGAATGTTGGTGATCTTTTCTTCAAGAGTAATTCCCCTTTATAGGTTTGGAAATAGGTGGATATCACGTGGTCAGATTCCTCAAGTTGGGGGAACTTCGGAGATCCTATAAAGAGAAACTGGGTTGTCAGAAACAAATATTTCAAAGCATTTGTTGAAAGACTCTGATCGGCTTGTTTGGACACTTTGGTATGAGTGTCATGACGTGATCTTCAGTTGTACAAGATCGTACACACGAGAGTGTAATGTTCTCTTCTAAATATTCATAGACCACCTAAGATCCAACATGTGGAGGGTGATGTAATATAATCAAGAAATATTCGGCTTTTCTGTTTTGATAATAATATTTCGGTGGCCAACAATCTTTAGTAGTCAACCTTTCGCTTATCCAATAAGACAGATGCGATTTTTTAAAAAATTTCATACCTTTTAAGAGATCTTAGCGGTAGTTCAACTATATATGCCCCCATGTAAAACGAAAATAAGACTGTCTTTTTATGGAAAAAAAACACGATAATATGATGTAAGATGTTGAACAAACTAAAAAAATGGAATTTTTTAACAAAATACTAAAGAAGTGTGAGAGATGCAATAGAATATACTGCTGCAAGAGGTAACAAAACTAGAGGGACCACTTGATCTTGTGTAATTCTAGCATTCTTTTGTTTGACTTATTATTGAATGCAGATGCCTGTAATTCAAGAAAGGGAAGAAAATTACCTAGCTCTAGGCATTGGAGGAGCAACCTTCCACGCATTCAAAGAAGTGTCATAGCAGTACACTTCATCTATATTATCCAGATTCCAACTGCAACCACCCAACAAATACAACTTCCCACCTAACGATTCAAATGACATCCCGTATCTCGTTCTACAACAAGAAGGCAACAATGGCAGAGGCTTCCAACATCGAACCTTGGGATCAAAACAATAACAGCAATTTGTTTTATTATTGTCTTTGCAAAGAGCATAAATCCAGGTCTCCTGTAGACCATTCTTGCGGCGGCATGAGATGAATTCTTCACTGTTTATTAAGGCTCTCCATCTCCTAGAAACACATCTAAGGATATGATGGCACTGTCTAGGGACTCTAGCCATGCATAGAAGACTGACATCATCAGGCAGGCCAGGAATAAGATATGTAGCTGATCTGTCTACCATGCTGAAAAAACTTGGTGATCCTTTTCGTGATTAATCTCTATGCTGCAAAATAACTTTATACAAATTTGTTAAGAGATGAAACACATTTTCAGGTGAAGCAATATCTTGAAAGTTGGCAACATCCTCAATGCTCACATCCAGAAATTGAGGTTAATACCATTTCCTTTTCACAAGAAAATAAGGGGTAACAAGAACAATTCACCCAAAACATTCATAATAAACTGTCATGCAGCATTCAAAACCAGATTTTTTAACTCCAAAACATTTTTGAGAAAGCAACGTTTATCATTGACAAACCAAACAACTGACATGAAAGATTTAAAAAGAACCGATTACAAAATAGAAGATCCAGAAAGTAATCATGGCCGATTTTTTTAAGCCAAAAAGGGGGAGACACTCTTAGGTGTTCACCCCATACGTATATTAAAAACTATGAGCGAAAAAGGAAAATACAAAAAGAGGCGTCCTAGGCAAGCCACGAGCACAACACACCCGATGCACGAATACAGACGTTTTCCCTGACGGTACATAACCCTAATTGTACTAAGGGACCTATTATGCAAATTATTTATTCTTCATTACAGATCAGGGAATGATATTTGCAATAACATTTATTGCATAATGGCTCATTGTGGGCTCGAATTTCCAATAATCTCCCACTAGCCCAAAGAGCCATTAATGGGCTAATCATTTAAACCCACACTTATGTGACAATCATAGGCTATTCAGAAAATAGCCAGGTAAGCTGATCAGTCACTCTGTTCTCAAGAGACTATGCCAAGTCCTTTTACGGCACTTGCATATCCCCTAGTAACAGTGCTCGCATCCAATGCGAATGTTGCATCTTATGCAACCAATACTCAATTTTGTTATAGTGTCCTTGACACTATAGCTCGATAATTATTATAGCCAATATGTCCATAATCCTTATCAGAATACCTTTATTCCCAGAGATCTCTATCTCCTAAGGTATCAACAGTTAAGATCCTTATAGATCACTATCTACAAGGTCTTAAAATTTTTGAAGATAAAACTTTAAGATCACTATCTCTGAGTTTCATCATCTTTGAAGATATTGTTATTACTGCAATCAAGTGTTTTATCTCCATAGTAGATTAGTAACAGTTTACTACTCTCACTGCATGGAAGACATCTGGCCTTTGTACACATCATACACACAGCTTCTCGTAACTGATGCACAAGAGCAAGCAGTTTGCATTCACATCCTCAACTCTTTGAAGTGCTATCCCTTTAGATAGGCTAGTACCATATCTTAAGGGAAGGAAGCCTTTCTTGGAATTTTTCAGAAAATGGAATAAGTCCAAGGTATACTACAAATATGACGGTCCCAATATCCTCTTTTCTTTGCTTCTAAACGACTTCAGAACTAAGATCTAAGAGGTATCCTTGAGATCATATCTCAAGGTATGGAACAACCAAATTATAAAACACTCATTATTATCCTTATATCATTCTAAATGATTAGAATAATATCTACATATAGCACGATGAACACAATTGCACTCCCACTGAGCTTCACAAGGTTCATCAAGATTTTATCTGAAATTATAACATTTATAATTTCATCAAATCTTATGTTCCAACTACAAGAAGCTTATTTGAATCCAAAGATGGAGTTCTTTAGCTTGCACACCTTGCTTTCCTCAACCATGAAGCCCTGGGGCTACTTCATATGAATATCCTCAGAGAGGTATTCATAGAGGAATGAAATCTTGACTCACATCATGAAGATGTCATAATCAAGTTGTGTAGCTATGGTTAGCAATATTCTGATGGGTTTAAACATGGTCACTGAAGAGCAAGTCTCATCGCAAGCGATGTCTTCTCTTCGGTGTGTAGCTCATGGCTACGAACCATGCTTTGAAGATCTCTACATTTTCATCAGGTTCCCTCTTTCTCTTGAAGATCCATTTACACCTTAATGGATCTTACCCATATAGGTGGATCCTCGAGGGTCCATATACAACACTTGTATATGAAGTCTACATTAGACTTTTATTGCTAACATCCATCTTTCCATGTCATGATCCTCAGGGGCTTCATCACATAAAGTCCGGTCATTTTCAGACTTAACTGACACATGGAATAAATCCTCAAACTTATTTGAAGAAGTATTAGTGTTTCATCTTCAATTATTCTTTTAGTTTCCGATTCAGGAGCCCAAGGTTCAGAAAGTCGGTATGCGGTATTCGTTCGGTCAGGCGGTCTGAAGCGAGTAAGCGGGCAGGCGGAAGTATATGCGGAAGTATATGCGGACTATGCAGTTTCTATTATTTTAATTACAAATAATTACCAAAATAATAATAAATTCAAATACTAGACATTTTATATTTAAAAAAATAAAACGTAGGTATTAGAATGTGAATATTTTCAACCCAATGTCGAAAATATTTCCAAAGTTGTCTATTTAGATAAAAGAGTAGATCATAAGATTCATAACAAAATATCTATGACAGCTCAAAAAAGGTTCATAACAGCTCAAAAAAGGTTCATAGTTCATAACTTCATACACAAATAATCAAACTCCTAATCCAAATCATCAAAAACAACAGGAGGAATTTCATCATCGCTGTCAGTGTCTGGATCCGTGATAAATTCTTCTTCCTCCTCCACACTCGGTAATGCATCCATGTTCCTTTGGGTCCTCCTACGCTGCATCAATTCATCTGCTCCACTTGCCTCGGCCACCAAACTCCAAGTTAGTCCTGAGCCTTGAAACACCTCTTCTTCGTCTTCCTCTTGTCCGATCCACTCACTTACATACATCCTATCCTTGGAAACAAATGGGTCTCTTCCCTTCTGAGATTGTTGCTCCCTCAATTTTAAGTTGAATTTCACAAAAAACCAAGCCATTCAGTCTCTTGGTTTCAAGTTTATTCCTCTTCTTGATGTGAATCTGCAATGCAAGTATTCAATGTTAATTGATTAAACAAACATTAGTCTAATCAATAATAATAAATCCAAAATGTGGTAGCCTACTGCTGCAAAAGAGCTCCAGTTCCTCTCATATCCAGAAGAAGAGGATGTTAGCTTCAATATCTTCATTGCCATCGCCTTCATGTATGGTGTCTCACCACCAAATAGAGACCACCAATTAGCTAGAAGGAAAATTAAAGTCAACTCCTTATTCTTTTCATGTACTTGAAATATGTATAAAAGCATATATTAGAAATGACACATCACACATGCTACTACCTGGATCGAACACATCTTCTTTGACGGATCTCAACTTGATAGCAAGGGGTTTTCCAAATGCACCTTCTCCATTTTTGTAAAGAACCATTTCTTTTGTTGTGACGACATCTTGAACTTCTAAATCAGGGTAAAATATCGTCAAGAAATACAAAAATCCATTTATGACAAAGCTAACTCCATAAATAGCTTTGTCATCATCCCTATAGAAATAAAAGGGGTTGAGATAATAAGCTGCAAGGTGAAGCAGACTATCTAACCTCCCTCTCGACTTTGAATCAATGGCATCAATATACGGCTTATATGAATGCTCAACGTCTTTGAAAAGACTCTTTATCTCCTTTGCATCTTCAAGCCCTCCATACACAAAACTCAATGATGGCCTCCGATCACCATCAACAACATGCAAGAGACGAACGAGCGGGGAAAAGATCTTCAAGGTTAAGGAAACTTGGCTCCAAAATGTTGTACTAAGAACAATTGATCCAACAGTTTCACCTTTCTTTGTCCTGGACCACTTGCACTCTCTCCATTCATCAGAAGAAAACATCAATCTCAACTTCTCTTTTTTCAAACACTTTGTAGCGTCAGAAAATAAGTGACAAATCTTGTTTGCCCGGTCTGACTATCTCACCCTTTTGGGTAAAGTGTCGCATCAAGCTGAGCGTCTTTGCATGGCTGTAGATGAAAATAGTTAGTGTTCTGGCCTTTGCTATGCAATTTTTGACCTTCGCCTCCTTTCCAATTTCTTCAAGAATGAGATCTGTACAGTGAGCAGCACAAGATGACCAAAATATGTTTGGATATTTGGTCTTGAGGAGCCTCCCAGCCGCCATATTAGCAGAGGCATTGTCAGTCACAATTTGCAGAACATTGTCTACTCCAAGCTCCTTGATGCAATTCTCCACCAATGAGGATATATATTCAGCAGTATGTGCATCAGCTGAAGCGTGAACATACTTCAAAAAACATGTGCTCAAACTGCAGTTAACGTACAAGTTCATTATGCTTCTTCCCCTCATGTCCGTCCATGCATCTGTCATGATGGAACATCCACTTTTCTTCCATGCATCCTTGTGCCCTTTCAAAAATTCTTTTGTTTCTTCCACTTCATCCTTCAACAAAGGCTCTGCAATTTCATAATAAGATGGAGGCTTATAGCCTCTTCCGTATTGGCCAATTGCTTCACACATGCATATGAAGGAATTCTTAGTCGCCACGTTGAAAGGGATATCACATTCATAGAAGAATTTGGCTGCATATTTGTTGACACGTGCACGTTCCTCCTTGGCTAGTGTTTCCTTGATAACGGATTGCCGCATTGTGCCAAGTGTCTCAATTTCATCCTCAGATGATCATGGCCTTTTCCCAGGACATGTTCCTTCATATGGTGTTGTGGAAGATCCTGTCGCTCTAATAACCACCTCCTCTCTCATTTCTTTCAAAGTGATAGCTTTCTCGTTCTTCTTCTTCAGAATTCCCTCAACGTAATCACGTATCTCCTTCTGCACTTCAGAATCCGCCTTAGGACATGATTTGCAATTCCCTTTGATGTGACCAAGGTGTTGTTTCATTCGGTTAATTCCGCCTTTCAAGACCTTGCCACACAAGCGACAAGTCATGGAATTTGGATCCGTTTTCTCCATAAGATACACATATTTCCATCCCGGATCGTTAGATCCGGGTGGAGTAAAAACACATTTTCTGCCACATGTGTTGGTTCCGAGTCCATGATGACCTAAATTCATGTCAAAATAGTTAATAAACTAAAATTCCACTATAAAAATAAAAATAAAGATAATAAAGTGATATTCTATATGCATTCAATTCAAAATTGATACGTACACATATATCAAAGCAATATCCATATTTGTGCCTAATTTAAAATAGACACAACTTGCAAGGAAGAGAATCCCAATTTCTAGGAGGTACTTAGAAATCACACTTCCCGTATACGGGGGAATTTGATTTCCGTTGTATTAACCTACCTTATTAAACATAGGAATGGAATCGAAAAAGGAATGACAGTTCCCTTCCGTCCTCTATCCTGCATAATAAAGGAGACCTTAAGAAAAGTTCCATTCGCATTGTGAACTAACATTGGAATGGAAACAACCAGTATTGAAATGGAAACATTCACTCCTTTACATTGATGGTTTAGTTTCATTCCATTCTTATAATTGCATTCTACCAAACAAATGGGGACCACATTTTTACGAAATTCATAGCCCAATATTACACTATTTACAAGGCATAATGAGAACATATAAGAAATATTCAATCACTAACAGTGGCATACACATTTTATACGATACTCATTCATGGATTTAGTGTAGATAATCATAGAGAAGACTTCTAATCGTACATCTAATGTGTTACACTGTCAGTGGCATACACATTTTCTTATTAAATGTTATCATCAACAATTCAATCAGTAGATTTCATAGATCCAACAGTAGAACCCAAAATCATTACTTAGTGAGGAAATTAGATAATTTAGTGAGGAAACCATTAGATTTCATAAATCTAACAATCAGTAGATTTCATAAATCCAACACTAAACAGGAAACCATTACCAAATGAGGAAATTAGATAAAAATTATTATAAGGAAGACCTCTCAAGTTATAAGAAACGTTAGTGATCTTGTATGTTCAGTGGTTACCTGAAAGAAGAACGGCAGATGTTTCTTAAAAAGGAGGCGGAGCAGCCTGTGTCGCGGAAAGAAAGCGGCGGAGAACAGCCCGCGTCGTGGTGTGAGGGCGAAGGAAGAACTTGCGTCGCCTTCGCAATGGTGGAGCCGCGGAGGAGCCAGCTAACTCGAGGGAGGGTGGCGGAGAAGTTTCCTTCGCTAGGGCTCAGAAGGAGGGAGACGCATTTCTTGCGAGAGGGGTCTATCGTGCGAGCGGGTGCTAGGGCTGGAAGGAGAAAAGAAAAGGGGGGCCGCTTTACGATTTCCGAAGAAATAAATTAGAATTTTGGGGCGGGAGCTCTATTACAAATTTGGCCGCATATGCGGCATACTCGGGGCGCATATGCGCTTTGGCCGCCTTAGGTCCGCATATCGAATACTCGGAATGTTTGGTTGCTCGAGTACGCATATGCGGCCGCATATGCGGCCGCCTGGGCCGCCTTTCTGATCACTGCAGGAGCCTCATTATCTTCTCAAGATTAAATGAGTTCTTTTACTTCATTTTCATCTTGATTCTCAAGAGAGCCATACTATAAGAATCATATTCTCAAAGTGAGATCTTTTAAGAATCTCAAGGTCATAAAGTAGGTATCCAATACCATCCTTTGTTATCCTAATGAAGTAGCATATTCTAGTGCCAGATTCCAGATTACTTGCATGGAACCTTATTAAGGATATACATTGTAGTCTCTACTACATATATACCTTGGAAACTAATAGATAATCATGCTAATATTCATCATTGATTATATCATGACACACATGATCCAATCGTATCTCCCTACAACTCTTATTGAGTTTAGGTTTATTAGGAGGATTGAGATAGGAATGATATTCACATCTCCATAAGGCATTCCTTGAATTCATCTAATAGATACAGCTACCTTGGTTAGATCAAATTCATTTCATCTTCCTTCAAAGTTTGGTTCTAAACCAAAAAATGTGAAATCTTTGATCATTTCAAAGCTTTCTAAGGTGAAGGAAAGAAATCTCATATCATACATTATCATCAATAGATATCACATATCCATAAGTTTACTATGATATAGATGATTCACATACATCAATATGTGTGAGATCCTGAATACCTTGACATCTTACACCTTTCCCAAAGAAGGGTGTATTGGACATTTTTACTTTTGAATACAATATTCACAAGTATGTAAGATTTGAACATTTAGACAATCTAAAGGTTCATCTCTTATCAGTCTATTGATCACATCAACAGACAAATGTCCAAGGCTTGATACCAGATCATTGTCAAATGATCTTCATTCTCCTATTGATATTTAAAGGTTCAATTTTCAGTATTAGAAATCTTAATGAACCATTCATTTATTTTCTAATTTAGTGGAGTCCACTAGACGTTAGATTACTATCTGAATTATCCCCATCATAACTCTTTATGATAGGTATATTCCAGAATTCACGTTTATTTCCAACATTTGGAAATAATTAATGAGTGTATTCTAATATCTAGATCATAGAGACATTCTCTAAGACTAAGGGCTCCCACTGAAAATATGAAGTCTATTGATCCAATGGAAATTGTTACAACAATTGCATCACTTCCAACATGGATGACAATTAAACCTTAAGATCAAATTTCTAATATTCTAATACAGATGCAACCAATTGCAAGTGTCATTAGAAGATTGAGATACAATTATTAGACTTTATCTTATCAAATAAGTAAGTCAATTTCAATGATTATATATAGATTATTCTGATGTACTATCTGATTCCTTCTCTAAGGATTCTAGATAGATTTGATAGTCATAATATCAACACATCAACTTATTGCAGTATTGGCATACATCCAACTCTTTGGATGTCATATGGAAGTCACAGAAGTACAGTCAACTCTTTGACTATAATTCTAACTTGGGTCCAACCCATGCTTCCACTGCGCTCCCTTTATCTATAAGCAACCATTGCTCAAGACAAAGGATCTCTCATGTTAAAATCAAAAAATTCCAATATAAGAGTATTTCAACATTTATACATGCTTCATTCAATTCATACAATATGAATATTATGAAGCTTCAGGAATGACTAGAGTAAAGATAGTAGAATGATGACACTCATCGTATCTACATCCATTTAAACTCTTAAAATTTAGGTTCAGGTAGGTACTCAAACAATTTGAATACATCATCTCCTATAGAGCCACCATTCTGCATAATGCAGAGAACCATGTCATTCATGATTATATGTCGAGAGCACATATGTATGCCAGAACATCTTCTTAGATTTTATCAGGATTATTTGATAATTACGATCATTATCGACATGTTACTTCAAAAGTACATTCGATGAGATCAAGACTTATAGAGACATACAAACCCTAGGGTTTCAGTCCTATTGTCTTATTTAATCATCATTCCTCATTATTATGAGGAAACTTGCACATTGCAACCACATACATTATGTGTCCAATTGCAAGTACAATATCTGGATCACAGGTCCAATCCATGATATTTTACTGGTTATTATTGAGTATAATATTGAGTGGGTTTAATGAAGGATTATCTGAAATAAGAAATTTGCATAAACATATATAAATATATAATTTTCTTTGATTTAGGAATCTTATATCAAAGTTGTCTTGCCATGTCAACAATGAAAGTTCATTTCCTTAATCACTTTCAATGTAAGAGATATACTTACCATTATATCTCAAGCAAGATCTGCGATCTCCTTCCTTATCTTTGTTACATCCCAATAATATGGGAACCTGTAACTCGGATAAAAAGAAGCGGGAACACATTCCGCCTTGCAAGTCCAACTTGCATCTCTCAATTCGGTCTTTAACACCCGGGCCCACCACCCCTAAGGTGGTGTTGACCCGTCATTAATTGAACCAACCGTCAACAGGAATACAACTCGCTATGCGCAATCCACTATCACCCCAATAACATGAGGACCCGATACTGGGGTCACTATGCATACGTCCTTACCCTTTTTGAGAAGCGACGAGCCCGATCCAAATGGATCATATGCAGGAGCTGTCACTTCGGACAGGCGTCTCCTACATACAATATCTGGCGACGGAACCCTTCGCCTTGACGGGAGACCATGGATGTCACTTATGTGATCCTCCATATCATATTCAAATTCTAATTAATCATGAATCATATTCATTACGATTAATTCTTCCAAGGGAAATAACAACTCTATTCATAATAGAGTGTTCTTAATTGGATATAATTAACTTAATCATATTAAATTAATTTTCAATCCAATTCAATCAACAAACTTGATTTTACTTGAATATATGGTATTATCTCAAAATATGTATTAATTCGAATTTTAATAATTAGAAAAAAAATACATCATGATCTCTCAGGCATCATTCGTTCCCTACCCGCTGTCATGGCCAGTACCGGCGGGAGTAGGACGGACCGCATACGTTGCAACCCGCCACCCAGCGATCCCCGACTAGACACCATATCCGCTTCGGGAAAAAATAATGCCGAGTCAATCATTTTGTACTTGAGACGATCATCGGTTCTTCAACCGAAATTATACCATATAGTAATAATCAAAACAATTTTGATTATAAGGAAATTTGCTAGACAAATTCTCAATCCTATTCAAGCAAGGAGTTTGATGATTGTGTTTCCAATTTTTATCTAAATCAAATCTAATCACTTATTGGTTGAGGCCAAGTCTCAAATATTTTCCATAATTATTTCATAAAATTAACAATTAATTTCACTAATTGACAATCACATGGTTCTTTATTAGGAAAGTAATTTCAGCAGTGACCCCCTACATACTAAAATTAGCATATCTCAATCAATTTAAATCCAAATTAAGCAAAGTAAGTTTCCATAGTTTGCTAACTTGATTTACAATAGAACCTATGTGATTTGCATGCATTTCGAGGCGTCTCTAAACAGTAATTAACTCCTTAATTACGTTAAGATTCGTAGTTTCCGTAACAGTGAATACATGTTCATTAAAACGACCATATCTAGAGAAAACGGAATCCAAATTACGTAAACTCAGATCTTATGGTTTCCTTATTTAATGGAGAACAAAATCCAATGTTATTTTCGTGTTTAAACAATTTAAACAGGGCCGAAAATTTACACTAAACAGAGATGCGAAAAATGAAGTTTAATAAAACTTTCGCAACCCTAACGAACCCAAGTCGCCTTCGGTTTTATGGATCGTATCCAAAAACTTTGACCTAAGGCTCTGATACCACTTGAAGGATATTGTATAATCCTCAAGCGCATCACGGAAGCGTGAGCGTCGTATCGAATACGACGAGTAGCGACTAGTCGCACTAGTTGCTCGATGCAGCGGAATTTTAAAAAAAAAATCATGCGACGAAACCACATGATCCAAGAACACTTCTCGGATCGTTTCGTCTAAACCACAAACAAGTAATAGGATTACATCTTGAAGCGTGGTTACAATCGAGTCTCTAAACGAAGAGACCTCCTGTCTCAAGTCCGATCCGACGGAGGAGACGCTTGCGAGCGCGGGGATGAATCGCGTGCTTCTCGCAATTCTAGTTGATGATCCAAGCGGTGGATCTCATGATCTCGACACACGAGATCTGACGTCTTCTTCACGAGCGAGGCGCACTGAAGGAGACGGAGATCCACGAGTAGACGATCGGGCAGCATAACGATGACGCTGCGGCGATGGAGACTCTCTCTAGGGCATCCATGGTGGACGGCCATATGAGAGGGAGAGAGAGTAGACGTGTAGAGAGAATGAGAGAGAGAGAAGTACTACAATAGCATTGTGTAAAGAGAGAGCACGGTATGCCTCTCTATTTATAGGGTTTTGTGATCCATGGATCTCAATCCATGGGACTTATAAAATCAATGGATGAGATTGATTTATGGCAATCCAATGGCCAAGATTGTTGTTAGAAAAAGCCAACAACTTGAGATTTAATTTAGATTAAAATATATTTGATAAAATCAAATATAAATCAATCCTAAATTACTCTAACAAATAAGGAGAGAATATACATGGAGATCACATCTCCATGTACAGTCAAGGTGGACGGCCACCCATTCCAAATAGGACATGGGTGCCGCCCACTCCCTTCCATATGGAGGCAATCTCATGAGATTTCATAAGATTGCATATCTCCATGGAAATCTCTCATTATTTATTTCCAACAACTTTTGTTGGGATTTATTCACCAAAAAAATTCACAATTAATTTTGGGAATATTGCAATCTTGACATTGGAAATTTGTGAATCACATTCACAACCCAAAATAAATTATAATTTACATTTTCAATTAATTAGACAATGTGTATCCAATACACATTAATAATTAATCAACAAATATAAATTATAATTAGCTCTCTCTAATACATTATAAATCCCATTTATAATATATTATGAATAATTGGATATTACTATCCACATTATTCTTATCCATAATAATTAAATCACATTTAATTATATTGGATAACTTATTCTCGTGTGCCCAAATAATATGAATCACATTCACATTATTCACATCTTTGATAATCAAATCACATTTAATTATCTAAGATAACTCTCCTTATAATATGAATCAAATTCATATTATTCATTTAAATCACATTTAATTACCCATTTTCTCAATGCCCAGATACATATATCAACAATAGAATTATCCATGAACTCTTTCAAGGATAATGCGCTTTCTCCGTGAATACTTGGAGATAAGGACAGGGCGATTGTATTGTTCCACGTATAGTGACTTGGATATTGAGATCACATCTCAAATCCAGATCTCGGGCCTCCCATAGATGCTTGATTAAATCAAGACCGCAAATATAATCTTCTCATTGAATCTGAATCACATTCAGATCAATGTCCAATATTTGGACTAAGATCAGATTACTTCTCTACTGAGAGGAGTCACTAAAATCCAGACCCGTTTCATCACTCCCTAGGAAAGGAAGCGTCATGGTTATACAATCGTTTATGATCACATCACCCTCAGGTATTCCCAATACATGTACATCCTGCATACTGGAAGACTCAGAATAAACCCAAAGTATTAGATCAACTTTATACCGTCTATTTCAGGGTTTTATCAGGAGGTTTCTCATTTTGATCATTGCGAGTTGGTATCTATCATATACTTTCCAAAAGCATATATCATACCTAGGTCTTGATCATATACTTTCCAAAAGTATATATCAAACCTACAAATTTAGTCAAGCTTCCAAAGCGAGACGACCGTGCACACGGAATTTGATTCTTCCCAATATCTCATGAGTGAGCTCATGTCTTCTGGTTCAGTAGTGAACCTGTATGATCCCTTTGAGAGATCGTATTACTCATATGCCCTTACATGCACACCAGCGCGCCGGTGTATAGACCTTGATTAGGTCATCAACCTATTGGTCTGCCAAATGTACATACTCAGACATATAGTAACACATCTGTCTCCGGTCAGAGGATGAGTGCCTATATCATGACAGCATACGATATAAGATTTTGGTTATCTCGATCTCGTTAATTCAACTCTTTGACCTAACTAATCTGACACCTCCGAATCTCAATTCCTATGCAGAGGATCTGCATCAAGAGGTCGGTCAGATATCAACCTAACTGAGAAAGGATTGCCATCTCCTACTCAGGCTGGAGATAATCTCTTAATAATCATTTGACGGTGCTTGATGAGTCCTCAATCTAACTCATTAGATATTCATCTAAGCATCAGTCTCTATGATTCAATAAATGAATCAACAGCTGTATGATCATCAAGATGGCCACGATACATAACCTTAATTGTACTAAGGGACCTATTATACAAATTATTTATTCTTCATTTTAGATCAGGAAATGATATTTGCAATAACATTTATTGCATAATGGCTCGCCGTGGGCTCGCATTTCCAACACCACCAGCCTCTTCTGCCCACCCCGGCGGTGGCTGTGGGTGGTCGAGGAGCTGTATCTGCAGCCTGAAGGAAAATCTGCCAACCGACAGCAGCGCCCCCGATTCTTGGGGGGGGGGGCGGTGGCATGCCAACAGAACGACAGTCACCGCCGGGTCACTACCAGGAGAAGTGCCATCCTCGAGCACCTCTAAGATCTCGCCGAAATGCCCCAGAATCAGCCCCAATGCGCGAATGGAGCGGGACAAGAAGGGCACCCCCCGAACGTGCGCCACCCTGACGATCGGGCACACCACCGCCCCATCCGGACCCCCCGCTTCAGATGCCAGAAGCATTCCTCTTTGGGCGACAGAGAGGCCCCGGACGCAAAACCGTCTCGCTTCAAAAGTGATGACATCATCGTTGAACTCTCTGCCGAAACAAAAGGAGAGCTCCCGCTCAAGCGCCTCCTTGGACAAGGAACGACCGGGACCTCCGACAAGGACACCCACCAGCATGTCGTCGACCCCCCTCCCGCCACCCGGCAACCTGCCAAACTCTAAACCGGCAGCACCACTCCTAGCCGCCCCCTCAGCCAAAACCCCAGCCGCCCCCGGAAAGCCCACATCCCCAGCAGCCCCCACGCGAGCACCTGTCGATCCACGAGGAGCAGCCTTACAGTGGACCTGCCGGTGGCCCGGCTCGCCACAAGAGAAACAGAGGGGGGAAGAGCACAGACCGAAGCGACGTGCCCCCGCCCCCCGCAACGGAAGCAACGGTGCCCCAACTTCCGATGGGACACAGCCACCCACCCCACCGCATCCCCGGACCCCACGCCACCCCTACACATCTCCTCGCTGGCATCCCCCTCCCGCGAACCCCTCCTCTCCGAAGCACGACTCTCCTTCGCGACCCCCCGCTCCGCCATGGCCGCGAGATCGAGCTGTCGCCTCCAACCCAACCCGACAAACCTCACGCCACACTCTCGACGACTTCGCCGCTCCTCTCCCGCGTTCCCTTCCCATCACGCCACCCCAATCATCAACAACTGGCATATGAGAAAAGGATCACGCAAGGAATAATCAACAAAGGAAAGATGTGGCCACACAACTTTATGATCATACACTGTGTTGAGATATTTGTCTCATTATATTTGTGTCTTATTTTTGTATCTTTCATGTAATTCTTATGTAATTTGCAGGGCTTTTCTCCTATATAAGAGAGTCCTAGAGTCTCTATGATATGCAAGCCATTCTATTTTCTCTACATGGTATCGGAGCAACGGTCCTGGACCTGAGTTCCCGTATCCCACCAAAACCCTAACCCTACCCTCCCTCCCCCGTCGCCCCCGACGGCCGCCGCCCCAATGGGTTGCAGCAACCCTGGCCGCCGCCCGACCGCCGCTCTCAAGCCACCGCACCGCTCGGTTGCTACCTCCAGGCCGCTGCGATTTGGACTGTGGTCTGATTTTGACCAGAAAATGTGATTTCGAACCTACAAATCATGTTTTCCTATCCTAGCATACATCAAGGATTGAAGAGGATGCTTGTATGAGTCTACACGTACAACCACTCCTCCGTTTGATTGTGTAGACTCGCTCAGAATAGTCTGCTTCCCAAACGAGTTCTGGTTTTCATCTATTTTATATCATGTCAGAGAACAAAGGTGATATATTTTTGTCGTCTGATGCATTTAAGAGCCTGGCTCCCATCGTAAAGATGGATGGGACCAGCTACGAGTTGTGGTCCATGCAGTTTCGCACCATCATGCAATGCAATAACAAGGAGCACATTTTGACTGATTCAAAGTCGACGGACAAGACGGGGGCTAATGCCTTCTTGGAAGCAAGATGGTGCTTATGCACGGATTTGGCTCTCTGGGAAACTCACCATGGAGATTGCCAATGACATCATCAACCAGCCACAACCAAGACTATGTGGGACATCCTAGCTGCCACATATAGGCAAGCCAAAAATGAGAGCAAGATCCTTCAGTTGCAGTATGACATATTCTCGACCAAGCAGAATGGTAGGCCTCTTCATGCCCACTTCTCGCATCTTCGAGGCATGTTTGAGCGACTTCGTAGCTTTACGCCCATTACTACCAGCACAGAGCAGCAAAAGGCATGCCGAAAAACCACTATGACAAGGGTCTTTCTGTCAACTCTTGACTCTGAGTCCTAATCGTGTCCCTGATCATCGGTCTAGTTTTCCAAGTCACCTAAGTCGAAAAAGTCAGAGTCAATTTGAACTTATTCATTTTGACATTTGGGGACCTAGTCGTGTCCCTGATCACCAGGACACCGGCACTATCTTGTGGCTGTTGATGATTTCTCCCAGTTGTCGTGGGTATTTTTACTTAAGAATAAATCTGATGCTAGCACTATGATTTAAAATTTTGTTCAAGAAATATCCAACATTTTCTCAGCTTCAATAAAATATGTTCAGTCAGATAATACTTTGGAATTTTGTACAACTGTTTTAGCTCAGTTTTCAGATCATGTGGGATTATGCATCAAACTTCATGTCCTTTTACATCACAGCAGAATGGTATTGTTGAACGCAAGCACCGCCATCTTCTAGAAATCACTAGGACTCTTCTTATTCAGAGTCGAGCTCATTACTCCTTTTGGGGAGATGCTGTCATGACTGCATACTATCTGGTCAATCGCATGCCTTCTATTTTAGGAGAAAAGGCCCCTTTTTCTATCGTGTTTCCTGAGAAAGAGCTGTTTTCTCTTACATCGAGAGTTTTTTGATGTATCGTATTTGTGCATCTTCTATCTCCAGGTCGTGACAAGCTTGCACCTCAGGCTATCAAATGTATGTTTGTGGGCTATTCTCACACTCAGAAGGGGTATAGATGCTTTGATCATGTACTACGAAAATATTGTGTTAGTGCTGATGTTACCTTTTTTGAGTCCATCATGTACTATACTCCTACAAGGGATAGATTAAGTTAGTCTGAGACTGGATAGGTTCTTCTTCCACCACCACTTGTTATTTCCATGCTCGATGCTCATCGTTCTTTCCCAACATCCAACACGCCCCAGGTAAAATCTAAGAACTTGATTTCGACTAATGGCACTAGTGGGTTGAATGATATGTAGGATATGCCACATGAGGATAATAGCCAGGAAGATGATATGGGATGACCAATTGCACTACGGAAAGGGAAAAGAACGTGTACAAAGTATCCACTAGCAATACATGTGTCTCTAGATCGATTATCCATGTCTTACCGGAAATTCGTAATAGGGCTATCCGCGATTGAGATCCCAAAAACATACCAATATGCCCTTGAAGAAAGTCAGTGGAGGCTAGCGATGGAGGAAGAGATGGTTGCTCTTCAATCACGTGGGACATGGACACTTGTTACAGCTCCAGAAGGAGCATCTGTTGTCAGCTGCAAATGGGTCTTCACTGTAACGCACAAAGCAGATGGTACAATTGACAGATATAAAGCCAGTCTTGTCGCCAAAGGGTTTACGTAGACCTATGGTGTGGATTATAGTGATATCTTCTCCCCTGTAGAGAGGCATTCTACCCTATGAATTCTGTTGTCTGTAGTTGTGATGCGTGACTTGGCTATGTTCCCGCTCGATGTGAAGATAGCGTCCTTATATGGTGATCTTCAGGAGGAGGTCTACATGCAACAACCACCTGAGTTTGCTGTTGAGGGGGAGTATGTATGTTATATATATAAAGCTATTTATGGACTTAAGCGGAGTCCCAGTGCTTGGTTTCAAAAGCTCTCAGATCTAATAGAACAGAGAGGATTCAAACGATCCACTTCGGATCATTCTCTATTTGTAAGGAAGACACAAGGTACAGTGGCTATCCTTGTGTATGTTGATGACATTATTGTTATAGGTGACGATATTCAAGGGGTAACTGATGTCAAGAAATTCCTAGGTCAAAAATTTGTCACCAAGTACCTAGGAGAGTTGAGATACTTATTGGGCCTAGAATTTGCCAGAAATAAGCAAGGCTTGGTAATGACACGAAGAAAATATGTGATGGGTCTACTTTCAGAAGCTGGAATGATCGGGTGCAGACCAGCATATACGCTTTTAGATCCAAGTATGAAGCTACATGAAGATGCCACTGAGGAAGTGGACAAGAGAAGATACAAAGAGCTTGTAGGGAAATTACTTTATGTCACCATTACCAGACTTGATATCTCATTTGCAGTGAGTAGAGTTAGTCAGTTCATGAAACAACCACAGTAGGTGCACATGGGTGCAGTCTACATGATCCTCAGATATTTGAAGTCATCACCGGGAAAGGGCTTATTATTCAGTAGGAATAACTCATTGTCCATCTCTGGCTATGCTAAAGTAGATTATGTTGGGTGTTCTAATAGGAAATCTACCTTAGGTTTCTGTACTTTTGTTGGAAATTCACTTAAGTCGTGGAAAAACAAGAAGCAAACGGTGGTGGCTAAATCGAGTGCAGAATCTAAATATAGAGTCATGGTTCATAGCAGTGATGAAATGATGTGGGTAAAGTCTGTTCTTTCTGACCTCCATTTTTTTAAATCTAAAATATTGGTGTAACTCTTCCTATGCAACTGAAATGCGACAATCAGGCAGCCTTATTCATTGCCAATAATCTAGCATTTCATGAGAGAACAAATTACATTGAAGTAGATTGTCATTTTATTCATGATATCAGAAGGGACTGATTGCTGCTTCTCATGTCAGTTCAGGTGACCAGACAATTGATATCTTCACCAAGGTTGAGGGGAGTGTTGAGAATTTTATATTCGTGTATTTATTTATCACTCCTTATTTTGGTTGTCCTCTTTATGTAATTTTCCCATAGCCTCTCAACTCTATATAAGAGGGTCATATGGCACTATAGAAAACAAGTCTTCTTTTCTCCAACATATACGTCCTTTTCCGATGCTTGTGGTTGCTGATGGTACAGGTTTTCGCTTCTAATTTGACGACTGGAGTGAGGATGGGGCGTTGGCCGCAAGGTTCTCCGGACTGCTCTCTGATGGAAACATGGGATGGTCATACCTTCATTCCTTAGTTTAGGTTTGAGCAGTCTAAGCAAAGGGTGGAGGAGCTTCTCACCATGCTTGCAGAGCTGGATGAGGTACCTGGGCCCACAGATGGGCGGGATTGTTGGATCTGGCGTGATGGCTCATAATCAATGGGGAAGGTATACGGGGCTCTGAGAGGCTCCATGGTTTTTGACCCACAGGTTGTGAGGCAGACTGCAGACGGATATGGAATTGGAAGGTTCCAACTCGTGTATCCAACTCGTGTGAAGATTTTCTTATGATTTTTTAGAAGAGGGAGATTACTGACAAAGGACATATTTACATGCTTTATTCAGGGAGCCGACTCGAAGTGCCCTAGGTGAATGGAGGGGGTGGAGGATGATGACAATCTTTTCTTCATTTGTGGAAGCTCTATGATGATCTGGAATCGATTTGGGAATAGATCTGTAAACAATGTGTCAAGTTTCCGGAGTTCCATTGGGGCAGATTGGAACGGTACGCAGAAGGGGAGATCGAGGAGTGTGGTTGTGATCTGGGTAATCTGGTTGGTCAGAAATGGAGTGGTGTTTCGCCAGGATTGCTTTTACGTTGAGAACATTGTGGCTCATGCCAATACGCTGAATAAAAGTTGGAACTTGTAATCTGAAAGTGTCATTATTTGAAATAGGATTGTAATAACTTTTGGTGATAAATGATGAAGTTTTTGAGCATATGCATTTACGATGCAGACTTTTTTTCTTTAAAAAAAACGTAACTCATATCGGATTATTTAAGAATATGGTTTTAAAAATCTATATCCGGTTAATATCTGCACTCATATTCAGCATAGACGAGTTGAATATACGAAAATAGCCATCCCAACCACATGCGACCCGGTTTCATCCCTAGAACGCACCTCCAACCGCAGCAAATTGAGGGATGTGTGAACGATGGCGAAGAAGAAAACCTGCACGAGCGCCTACGCCATCTCCCAAACCAGGAGCCCCGACAGCCCCACCGCAGCGATGTTCTCTGAGACCGCCTCCAGGAGGCCGCCACCGGAAGGTCTACAACCCCCAGCGGGTCGGCGTGGGAAGCGATCAAATCGGATCACAGCCGTAAGGGTTGGACGCCGCCTCGGCGACGACGACGCTAGAGTTTCGCGGTCGGAAGTAGGGGTTTCAAGGTCGGATTCTTCACAAGAGGTCCGGCGGAGACGTTTCAAAGTTGCTGCATTACGAACGATGGAGAAAACCGGAACTTCTCGAAGAAAAATGGGTTTTTACTACAATATCCCTGGAACATCAGATATTTCCCTTTCTTCTTTGCAATATCAGATGTGCCTTAATATTCTTACAAAATTTTACAGTTCTGCCCTTTCACAATCACATATTGCAGAATTTTGAAATTGGTTTTTAACTAATGTCATTTAAGGTTAGAAAGATTAAAAAACAACTAAGTTCAGTAGCCGTGAATCATATTGGAACAAATCTTAGGTATCAATTATCACATCGTTACTTTTATATATAATTAATTCATGTCCATAAGTATCATCTTTAAATTGATTTAAAAGCCTCGCTAAGAATGGGGAAGCTTGTTGGGTGCAGATTTTGTACATATAGTTCATGTCGCTTACATCTTGTATTTCTTCTGATAATCTGCGAGGAAAAGGAGGTTGTGCAGATCGGTCTGGATGATGTTGCTTCTTGGGTGCAGATCGGTAGCACTTGTTTTCAAAAGAGGTCTGGATGGTATGTGGTATGATTTGTGCCTGGTGGGGCTCCTCCTTTTCTAGCTGTCCTGAAGCTTGTGGCATGTGATGTCAATGTGCTGGTGTTTCCTCTGGGTCACCCTCGGCTACAGAGACTTAGTGCAAAATCATGGTTCCACTGAGTTTTTAGCCCCAATCAGTAAGCTTCATTTGCAGGTAATGAAGGCTGAGTTTGTAACTACACTTTGAGGACTCATCCTCTAGGTCTAGGTAGTGTATTGATGCTTCCTTGTTTAGGTGAAGTGTTTAGATCCTTTTTAGTTGCCCTTTGCGAAGTCATTGACTCGAGCACATTCAGATTATATGCCTGGGGTTTGGCACTATTATGAGGATATTAGTCTGTCCTTGTTGTCTTCGCTTCGAGCATTCTTAGTTTCTAGAGGATGGTTCAGAGACGTGGCTGAGTCGTGGGTGAACCTTCAGGTGGGGGGACTCGACTGTGAAGCTTGTTGTTGTGAAGTTGGCTGCTTTAATTGGGTAAGTTTCTCAAGACTTCCACGTGCGATGTTGGTTTGCAGCGACGTGAAAGAAGTCGGGTTTTAGAGGTAGTTGTGAGGCTTGGCAGCCATGATGAATCATGGTAGGAGGAGATGAGGGGACTGGAGGGAGGAGACGATGGAGGTTAGAGGAAGAGGGCGTTGGGTCGGAGGAGCTAGTTAGAGGGGAGGAGGAGCAGTGGGGGACGAACTGGGTGTCGGGGGAGGGAGAAGACATTAGCGGCTGAACTATCCAAGGGTACAACTTATAATGGTGTAAGAAAGCAGGGAAAAACTGATTTTGTAAAAAAAGAAGGGCATAACTAATAATGTTGAGGTTAAGATAGGATTGGTTATTGAGTCATGGCTCGATGAGGCATGCCCGGACTCAGCTCAATAAGGACTTGTGAGTTCGGCTCACTAGACTATTGAACCCAACCCAAGCTAGATTTTTGGGCTCGATGGCTTTACGAGTCGAGCTCGAGCAGAGCCCTGCTCGGCTCGATAACTCAATAAAGGGCTAAAAAGGAATATATATTAATATATATATATATATATATATATATTCTACTTGTGAAACTGTAATGATGTTTATTTTTATTTGTATTAGGTTTACAACATTATGAATGGTGGACTATGTGTCTGTGTGGTTTATGTAATGGTAATGTTGGGTGGACTATGTTATAGATTTGGACTTCCTTCACTTTATCTATGTTATTCTAGGTTATAATTAGATAATTAGTATTTCCTCTTTTATATTATAATATAATGTTACAATATATATTATAATTTAACTGTTGTATACAACTCGGAAAGTGGCTTACTGGTAAAGAAGTCAGTCTTTAGAGAAGAAGTTGTGTTTCGACCCTAAATATCAACACTTTTCCACCAAAAAATGCATATTTTCCTTAACGAGCATGACTAGGCTCGAGCCCAGACCAGGCTCGATAAGGGGCTCGGGCTCCCGAGCTAAGGCTCATCAAGCCCGAGCTAGGACTTGGCTTCGCTCGTTGGACTCGATAGCCAGCCTTAGATTAAGAGGAGTCTAAACAACCCTTCATTTTAACAAAGCATATTGGAAAATGATCCGCAGAAAATAATCTAAACTTAACAACTATCATCTTACTATGACCAAATCATCAAATAAACCTCTTAGGGTGCGTTTGGTACGCGGGTTAAGGCGGGTTAAACTGGTAGAGGGTAACCCGTTTTTGGGTTTTGGTGTTTGGATAGAGGGTTAAAGTGGGGGTGGGTTAGAAGTGGGGTTGTTGTGATATGATTGTATTGAAGTTTGAAAAATTAAGTAGTTATTGTGATGTGATTGTATTGAAGTTTGAAAAAGTGAGTAGAAGTTGAGTAGCTTATAATTTTTATATGATATGATGGAATAATATATTACTTTTAATTGATTGATTTATTTATTTTTAAAAGATAAAAAGTGGGGTCCATGTAGGAGTGAGAAGGAGTGGAGTAAAGGGGATCCTCTACCCGAACGAGGCCTTAGGAAACATCAACACATTGATTCTTTTAGTTTCTGACATTTATTCTACGTTTTCCTTCTAACTAACAGCAGATTTTGTTGCATCAATAAAATACACAGCATACCAAGATCTCCCACATGGCCAGCATCAACGAAACAAATTAAATCATTCTTTCCTCCCAAGCTAAGTGGATACCGTTGATACATCGTAAGTATATCAGAATCTACGACTATAATAAATTGACATAAGATAACCAATAATTTGAATATTCATTGTCATGTCTTCCGATGTTAAAGATATAACAACGAGTAATATTCATTTTCAAATTATTGTTTGTTCTTGTAATTAACACCGAATATTATACTCGTTGTTAAAGATTCATACAACAATGATTTTTTCCGTTAACTTGTCATTAAAATTTGTATTAATTATTGCTAAATTCGACAATGAATATAATAAAAAGTCAGCAAATAACCTTTGTTATATGATTTGTTGGAGGAAGATAGCAACGAATACAATACTCATTGTGAATTTAAAAAATCCAACAATGAATAATACTTATTGTGTATGTTTAACTACGAAAGATATGCAAACAGATATAGAACTATTCATTGCCTTAGGCTAATTTTATATTAGTATACGTACCTCACATTAAACTAATATTTTTTTCTTGGATTTGACATATATCTACTCATACCATTGATCACGTAGGGGGTGTCGATGAGAGCATAACAAGGCATATATGATACTTCTAACTATATTTCTAACATCCCAGATGTAGACCCAAGCCGATATCCAAGAAAGATGGTCTTGATTACTTGTTGAGCTCGGTTCTAACTGGACAAGTTGACAACTACCAAAAATGCTTAAGTTCAAGTTGTTAAATAGTAATCACTACTCTTATAGCCCACTCTCACTTTGTGGATATTAGATGCGAGATTGTATTTAAGGTGTTACAACTTCCTAATTTATGTTCCGAATAACCTTATTGTAGTATGGCTCATACTTATTCCCATTAATATTGATGATTGCATGCTCGATGTAGCATTTTTCTCCTATCTCTTTATATGTATAGCTCTGCCTTTCGGGTGTCTCATTTCTCAATTAGATGGAACACGCTTGTATACCATTGGTAAACAAATGGGCTTGGATACCATTGGTAAACAAATGGGCCTAGACCGAGTCATTTTTTAGGAAGACTAATGATGGCAACTTAGTGGGTTCGAACCCAATTAGATCTATTGACCACCACCCAAAAAAATTAAGCTCGAGTTGTCAAGTTGTTATACCCCATTCTCATACTTTGTAAGTATTATATGTACAACTGTGTCTGAGGTGTTACAACATTAAAGCAAGTGAGAGTCTTCAAATGAGAGTCCTTTGGAACCTTCCCACAAGTGACTTCAAGTATACAAAGGTATTCCGGAACTTTTTACAAGTAGTTCTCTTCTAACTCAAGCCCAATTTTCGGACATCACAATTTATGTATCTCTGTCTTGAGAATCTTCTTTGTTGAACTCAAGTTATTCATCTAAAACTCTCCTTCAAATAGTGCCTTCAAATTTGTTCACCTCGTATTTGCTTCTGAAATCCCTACAAAACACCCCAAAGAAGATTTATCTGCACACCCGTTCTATCTATAATCGAGGTCAAGTCACTTTATCCGGTCTTGGTTAAGATTGAGTGGGATCGTTTGAATAGTCTAAACTTGGTTCAAATTCAAAAATCATTAAACTGATCCCCATAGCTCGTGCCATGGTCACACTTACTTGGTCGGCTTGATCTAACCATCTTTGCTCCTCAATCCTATAATCATTACTTAAGCAAAGCGCTCATGCCTCTTGATATAGATAGCTTCTTCCCTTCTAATCTTCTTTGTACATCTCTTCCATTAAAAGGCTCTACTTCGCCTATATACTCCCTCTTCCTTCCATAAACCCATCATCATTAAGCATCTGGTAATACTTTAGTAAGTGAAAGAAAATTTTCTCTGATACTCCATCACCTAAAAGGGATACACGCAATAGGTGTGCTTTCTTCAGAGGCAGTTAAGATCCAATTGTTACGGTGAACCATTGAGATCAGGAGCATCCGGAGTCCGATTGAAGTGATCCAAGAGTCCAGATAGGGGTTTTTGCACACTCTGGACGAGTTGGACGGTTCGGATCAAGAGGATTCTGCTCTGATTTTTCAGATCGTACAAGGAGGTGCGATAAGAAAGCGATGGCGAAATTTACATCAAGGGGTGCATCATTTTCCGCGGAACCCTTCAAAGGGAAGAATGATTTCACCTTAAACAACGAGTGAAGAACATACTCACGCGAGAAGGACTTGTGAAAACTCTCCGGGATAAAGAAAAAAAGCAAGAGAAGATGAAAGAGGAAGAGTGGGAGGAGATGAGGGATCTCGCGAACAGTACAATACAAATGTTCTTGACAGACAACACTCTTCGTGAAGTCATCAGTCTGGAGGATCCAGCGAAGGTTTGGATGAAGCTCGAGGGACGACACAAGTCCAAATCCTTGACAAATCGGCTATTTATGAAGAAGAAGCTCTATGGTCTAAAGATGACCGACGGGACAAAGCTCGAAATGCACTTGGATGAATTCAATAAGATTTTGACAGACATGCTCACACTTGAGGAGAAGAATGCGAAAGGAGAATCTCTCTTCAAGGAGGAGAATAAGGCACTGATCTTGTTGAGCTCCCTTTCATCTTCATACGATCATAATGTGACGACGTTACTCTATGGAAAGGAGACCATCACATTGGATAAGACAGTTGCTTCGCTGCTTATGAATGAGTCTCGAAGGAGGTCGACGGATGAGGCAACGAATGATGAAGGTCATGTGCTGGCAACTGAGGGTAGACGCTCAAGATCAAGAGAGACAGGATTTAGAGGTCAATCCAAGTCATGAGGTCCGATCAGATGCTTCTATTGTGAGAAGGAGGGTCGCAAGATAGCTGATTGTCCAAGACGTAAGAAGGAGAAAAGAAAAGAAGAAGGTTGGTGATTCTGAATCCGACCACGAGGATTCTACAACAGTCTATGAGGGAGACTTGCTAGCGTGCTCTAAGGAGATGAAGGCAGATTCAAGATGGCTTCTGGACTCGACATGTTCAGATCACATGTGTTCATCCAGAGAGCAGTTCAGTACATATCAGGCATGCAATGATGGCACGATCAAGATGGGAGGAGGAGAGGTTCACCACGTCAAGGGGATTGGATCAGTGCAGTTTCACATGTTTGATGGAGCAGTACGAACTCTAACAGGTGTTAGACACATTCCTACATCCAGGAAAAATCGGATTTCACTGGGAACGATCGAGTCACAAGGACATTGAGTCACCATTGAAGGGGGTCGTATGTCCATCAACTGGTATCAGAGCCAGGTTCAGCGTTGTTGAAGGGACACGATGCGACGGATCAGAGCGAGGTTCGGCGTGGACGAGATGAGGCGATGCAACAGATGCACAATCCTCAGAAGTCGTGATATGGTGGTCTCTTGGAGAAATCGACCAAAGGTGTCAAAGAATTCTGCTAGCAGCGGCTGGCATGAGATCGTGCAAGGTGGCACATCGAGGGCACCCGACGAGGATGCATCACCCAGAGGTGGTGAGTTCCTACTAACGAGACTTGCGGATGATGAGGATGGCCCAGTGCAGACCCAAGACGATGAAGAGATCGTGATGGAATTCAACTCAAGGGGGAGATTGTTAGGATTAGAGTCGTATTAGGATTGGAAATCTTAATAGGATTTGACTCCTAATCCTAATAGTAGCTGAGTTGTATTCTATTTATAGTCCTATTAGGAATAGGACTATGGGGTTGTATTTGGGCTATATAAAGAGGGGGTAGAGGTATTGCTTCAACACCACCACAACAACCATGCAGCCCCTAGAGAAAGGGGGAGAGAGGGAGAGAAGAGAGGAAGAGAGCGAGGGAACGGAGAGAGTTGTACTCGTTCTTCTTTTAGTGATCTTTCTTGATAGTCGCGAGAGGTGACCGACCACCGTTATACCTAGTTGTTCTTTTCTTCACGTACTTCTGTGATGGTGGTCGATTATGCATCAGCATCAGTATCTACATCCACTTCTGTATCTAGGGTTCTAGTATCTGAGAGGAGACAATATCGGCGAGTCGTGTTCCCAACAAGTGATATCAGAGCAGAGTTGGTATCAGGTTGTATCCAACAACTTGTATCAGATCAGAGCGGGTACCGATTATGTTCCCAACAACTTGTATCGGAGTAGAGTTGGTACCAGGTTGTATCCCAATAGCATGTTGACTCCCTCACATGCTAATATGTCACAAATGATGTTACATTCTGGAGTTCTGATAAAAGTCAACGATGAGAAGACTTCACCATCTTGACTCCTAAAGGAAAGATTGTGAATGCATATGAGACCAACAAGGAAAATAGGACAATGGAGACGAGAAGATACGAAGGAATATAAAATGGTTGTCGTTGAGAAGCACTCTACCCACAAACCCTAGGGGTAGATTAGTCATCTCTTATAATAATTGTATTGTAACCCTAGGCCCCTCTCTACCTATATAAAGAGCCCTAAGGATTCCCTTGCTGAATAAGAAAAAGTATTATCCCTTTCAACTTGGTATCAGACGCCCCCCCCCCTCGCCCGCAGCCGCCATCCATCCCCACTCGTGGCCACCCCCCTCCGAGAACCAGCCCCATGTCCCGCTCCCCTCCCCCCCTCCCCCCCGTCCCCCGCTGAGCATCCCGAAGCACCAGCCCCGTGCCTCGCGTCCCCCCGTCTCCCGCAACTCACCCACCCCAAACCCCCTACCACCCCCCCCCCCCCGCTGAGCGTCCCAACCCTCCCACCCGGTCCCGACCCTTAACCCCCAACCAGCCTCGTATGTCCACACGTCCCCTCCCACCGACCCCCCGCAAAGCCCCCCCCCCCAGGAGCCCGCCTCCCCGCCCAAGCGTCGCCACCGACCCTCGTGGAGCCCCCCCCCCCCCCCCCCCCGATGACCCGCAAAGCCCCCCAGAAAATCGGCCCCTTCCGTGCCCTTCTCACCCGCACCCTCCCCCCCGCGGCTCTTCTCCCTTGCTCCAGCATGTGGACGCCCTTCTCCCCTACGGCTCCCTCCCCTGTGGAGCCCCATACGCCTCCAGGCAGACCCCTCCCCCTTCCACGTGTCAGACGCCTCCAGGCAGCACGTACCCCGCAGTTCTTGCGGGTCCATCCTTCACCAGCTCTTCGGCATCGACACCAGCAGAGCCTACTTGTGGTTCCCATCTTCTCCAGCTCCTCTCCCGGCATTCACGCAAGCTATTATTCAGCCTCTGCCTGACATGATATAGGATGGAGTTGTTCTTTCCTGCCTTGTTTTCAATACAGCGGGTCTGATTTCCCTGACACCATGTCACAATTAGATGTGACATCACCGGGATATGATGGAGGGAGCACCCGACTGTCCTCGTTTGGGTCGATCCCTAAATTGGACGATACCAACTACCCCAAGTGGTCCCGCATGTTCCTCATGATCGTACGAGGATACGACAAGGAACACATTCTCTTGGAGTCAGAACCCGCTGAGAAGACAGGCAAAAATGCAACTTGGGACAAAGATGGCAGAATGGTCAGTTCTTGGATTATGGTCAGTGTTATTGACCGGATTGCTGATGAACTCGTTTATTACAACACTGCCCACGATATGTGGACCTCCCTTCAAGCCACATATGGTCAGGATAAGAATTCAATCAGGATGTATCAGATGTACTTTGACATGCTCAACATGAAGCAAGCAGGGCACTTCTTACCTAAGTATTTCTCTCTCTTAAAATCTCTTTTTGAGCGATATAATGCTTGTATTCCAGTCTGCACATGTCCAACTCAGAAACAACATCGCCGGCAGATGGCAGTCCTTGTATTTCTTGCCGGACTCGATTCTGGCTACTCGGCTGCTCGTGATCAAATGATCACAACAACCACTCTCCCCACCATTGAAGAAGCCTACAGTACCCTGAGTCGTCTTGTTATTCCCCATACAAGTGCTACATGCAGTGATCAGGGGCAAATTTATGCTCTCGCTGCCCCATCTGGACGAGAAAGTCGTGGCTCTTTCAGGAGCCGTGGTCGAGGACACTTCACTCCAGGGCGAGGTCGTAGCACAATCCAGTGCTCTTACTGTCATAAATTTGGTCACACAGAAGCTGTATGCTATAGCAATCAGGGGTACCCTACTCCTAGTGCTCGAATGGCCAATGAAGGAGAAAGTCCTCTAGTGGAGGTCCCTAGACGGGACTTCGATGATCTGATGCAGTGTCTCAACAGGTTACAATCAAACGAGTCCTCTACCTCATATCAGGACAATACTATAGACACTGCAGCAATGGCACGATCAAGTATCTTTATCGCGTCTGCCAATAGAATTACAAAAACAGAATGGTTGATTGATACATGTGCTTCCACTCATCTGTGTGGCGAGCGAACTCTCATACAATAGATGCGTAATGTCCCTCCTGGATGGACTGTACAGGTTGTTGATGAAGGATTTTCCCCAATAAAAGGAAAAGGCGATGTCCATCTAACTCCTAATATCAGACTCAAAAATGTTTTATTCGTTTCGGATTTTCCCATCAGTCTCCTTTCAATTAGTCAGATTTGCAAAGAACTCAATTGTCGAGCAATATTTGACACTATATCTTGTGTGTTTCAGGACATACTAACTGGGAGGACGATTGGTGCGGGCCGTGAAGAAGGGGGAGTATATCACCTTGTCTAGACCTCTGACACTACAGCTTACTATGGGACCACTTTCTCTGCATCCCCGGGTGCTCTTTGGCACCAACGTCTGGGTCATCCTTCTGTTCACAAACTTCGACGAGTTCTTCCCCAGTTCCCTCCCACTGTCAACATAGAGTGTAAGGCCTGCCAACTGGGGAAACATCACCGGAGTTCCTTTTCTTCATCGAGTACCATTCATTCTAGTAGTCTATCTGAACTTGTTCATCTTGACATATGGGGACCATGTCGATATCCTGATCGACTGGGGAATAGATATTATTTGATTATTATAGACGACTTTTCTCATGTGTCTTGGTCCTTCTTAATGAAAAATAAGTCTGATGTCTTTCAAATCATTGTTCATTTCATACATGAAATAAAGAATCAGTTCGGTACCACCATAAAAATCCTTAGATCTAACAATGCTAAGGAGTTGGTCTCACATGACATGCAATCATTCTTAGCATCTCAAGGCATTTTCCATCAAACCACCTGTCCTCATACATCCCAGCAGAATGGAGTGGTGGAGCGTAAACATAAACATATTCTTGATATTGCTCGTACAATACTCATTGACTATCATGTGCCATCTACATATTGGGGTGATGCGGTACTAACTGCTACATATCTTATTAACTGCATGCCTTCTACTCATATTGACGAGCAGCTACCTATTGAGGTTCTTTTCTTAGGAAAAGTCATATTTCATGTCCCTCCAAAACTCTTTGGTTGTGTCGCCTTCGTTCATCTTCTTGATCTTGGTAGGGATAAACTATCAGCCAGAGCAGTCAAATGTATTTTTCTAGGATATGCTCGAAATCAGAAAGGTTATAGGTGCTATGACCCACGTTCTAAGAGACACTAGATAAGTGCTGATGTTACTTTCTTTGAATCTCTCTCGTATTACTCCCGATCTGGCACTCATGTATCACTCCCCCCGTTACCACTTCTCATCTTCTTATTCCTCTTCCTCAGGTTGATTACACTCCTTCTACGCATGCACCATCTCCTCAGGTATGTCCCTCGACTGAGTTATTACAAACTGAAGACGCATATGTAGATACATGTATCTCCGCCAACCCAAGAGAAGCTCCTAGTGGCATACCTATCGCTCTTCGGAAGGGGGCCAGGCAATGTCCATCGCGATACAGTACGAAGCATCCAATCTCTGTTGTTGTAACCTTTTCCGGACTCGACCCTACATACAGACAGTTTGCCCAAGCCATCTCGAGTACCATTATTCCTCGTAATCATACATAGGCCATTCGGGACTCGAAATGGCGCCTAGAAATGGAAGAAGAGGTGTCTGCCTTGATCTCTCAGAACACCTGGACACTTGTAGATCCACCAGGCGATAATAAAATTGTTGGCTCCAAATGGGTCTTCACTGTGATGTACAATTCAGATGGGTCTATTTCTCGCTACAAAGCCCGACTTGTGGCAAAAGGATTTACGCAAACTTATGGGGTTGATTTCTTTGATACCTTCTCGCCAGTTGCTCGTTTATCTACCGTAAAAATTCTCATGACAGTAGCAGTATAGCTTGATTGGCCCTTGCATCAACTAGATGTGAAAAATGTGTTCCTTTATGGGGACCTCCAAGAAATTGTGTATATGCAGCAACTACCTGGGTTCGAGATTCAAGGGGAGTGTCAGAAAGTTTGTTTGCTACGTAAGGCCATATATGATCTCAAGCAGAGTCCTCGCGCATGGTTTCAAAAATTATCAGAAGCATTAGAGAATATGGGCCTCATCCGATCTTCAGCAGATCATTCCTTATTCATATGGAAGAATGGAAAAGGAACTATGACTATGCTGGTATATTTGGATGACATTGTCCTCACAGGAGATGACCATGATGGTATTATATAAGTGACGAAACAACTAGCAGAACAATTTTTGATCAAGGACTTGGGACCTCAAAGATATTTCCTAGGGATTGAAATAACAAGATCCAAGAGAGGAATTGTTATGTCTCAATGAAAGTACGCTACTGACCTCCTTCAAGAAACAGGGATGCTAGGATCCAAGCCAGCTCAGATACCCATGGATCTTAAGGGACGCATCTACGAGGCAGGCGATGTTGAGAATAGTAGTCGATACAGACATCTAGTGGGCAAGCTACTATATCTTACCATCACCCGACCAGATATCTCTCTTGCTGTCGGAAAACTTAGCCAGTTCATGGACTCACCTACCTCGTCCCACTATGATGCATGCATGATGGTCTTAAGGTACATCAAATCATCTCCAGGAAAAGGACTACTATTTACCAAAGGCACGCTTTGACCTCATGGCATATTCAGATGCAGACTATGGAGGAAGCCTGATTGATAGAAAGTCTACTACAGGGTTCTGCACTTATCTTGTAGGAAATTTAATCACGTGGAGAAGCAAGAAACAAGTTGTGGTCTCCCGCTCGAGTGCTGAAAGTGAATACCGAGCCATGGCTCAAGCTGCAGCACAACTTGTATGGGTCCGATCTATACTTACCGATCTTCATATCACTCCTGGGAAGATCATGGAACTTAGATGCGACAACCAAGCAGCAATGCACATATCCAACAATCTTATGTTCCACGAACGCACCCAACATGTGGAAATTGATTGCCACTATACTAGAGATTTGATACAGAAAGGGCTACTTCGTACTCAGAGCGTACCCTCCTCGGATCAAACGACAGATATATTCACCAAGCCGCTTGCACGCATACAGTTTGAAAAATGTTGTAACAAGCTGAGAATGATTGATATATATGCTCCAGCTTGAAGGGGAGTGTTGAGAAGCACTCTACCCACAAACCCTATAAGTAGATTAGTCATGTTATAAAGCACTCTACCCACAAACCCTAATAGATTAGTCATCTCATATACCAATTGTATTGTAACCCTAGGCCTCTCTACCTATATAAAGAGCCCTAAGGATTCCCTTGTTGAATAAGAAAAACTATTATCCCTTTCAATTGTTGTCAAGATCTTCTTGCATATAGAAAAAAAACAGAAGGAGACATGTACTAGTCTAGGCTCTCCTACCTTCCTCCCTTGATTTATACCATAATCCTCAATAAGAAATATGTTCAAATATAGACTCGCTTATCTTTTTTTATAACCAGGGACAAAGTCAAGAATTTTTACTTGGGGGGAGGGTATTAGACTTTATTTATCTAATTTATCTTGTCATCTAAGTTGTTAATATTTGCTGGGAATTAAATATTTCTGTAGTTCAATGACACTGATATTTAGAAGAGATTTTTTTAAAATTCTCATGTAAACTTACTATCTCAAATAAATAGCCTCTACCAACATTGTATTGGCAAAAAGATTCTTGCAAAACTCTTCTTTTCATTAAATACATATTTATGAATTTGATATTAAGTAATACCATTAAGTTAATATTTTCAATTAAGTAATACTATACAACGCTTTACCTTTATGGATGCAAACAGACACACACCAATCCCTAATCATATATGTTATACATATTTTGACATGTGTATATGTATCCATTTTAAAATATATACAGGTACAAATAGGTTGCAAACAGATAGATACATGTAGGTGTTATTGTATTCTAGTCACTTTTAAAATATAGATATGACTACGGAAATATCTTGAGAAGGCTACAAATCATGAACCATGCCCTTAAATATGGATACAAACATGGGAAATGATTCAGAATTTTAATATGGTTATAGAACAAACGGATATAGATTATCGTACGAATAAGAAAGATCCACTAACACTTATATTTCAAAGAATATTTTTGTAACATTTAAATTAGCCAATAATTGGTAAACTAAAATTGCATAAACTGCAAGTAAAATAAAATATACATGTCCATATCTCACTATACGAAATTGATCTAAGATAACAAATAATTTGAATGATTATCGTCATATCTTCAGACGTTAAAGATATAATAACGAATATTATTCATTACTAAATCATCATTTGTACTTATAATTAGCAATAAATATCAAATATATTGTTAAATATTTATATAATGATGATTTTTTAATTGATTTTTCATTAAAATTTATATTAATCATTGCTAAAATTAACAACGGTTAGAAGAAAAAGTAAACAAATAGAACCGTTGTCATATGACTCGTTGTGAGGAATATAGCAACGAATGCTATTATTCTTAGGGAATTTAAAGAAAAAAGCAATGAATAATGTTCATTGTTATATATTTAACTACATAAGATATGGCAACGAATATTAAATTGTTAGTTGTCTTAGGTCAATTTTGTTGTAATGTATATATACTCAAGAGAATTTTGTAAATATATTTGCGCCAGATCCTATAAATGGAAAAGATATTCATATCTATATTTCTATCTGCAAAGAAAATAAAACAAATATTCTTATATGTATCCATATTCACTAAAATAAAACATGAATATATGGTGGACATGTATAGACGCATTGGATTATGTTTTATATATAAATGTTAATGTTTTTGGATCATAATATTGACTTTTTATTGAGATAACGGAGGAGTATTTGTAAAAGAAAATATTAAACTACATAGGTTACTATAGTTAAACATAGACATGAGAATTGATTGATAGTCGAAGGGGCTAAGCAGTAAGCACGCGCCCCCACCCGTCACTGTTTATGAGAATGTTGATGGTAACCAAGAAAAAGGAACAGAAAACATGGATGAAGCATTTGTTACCATTTAAAAAGTGTGCAAATAATTGCATATATGAGATATAATATTCATCAGGTTAATTACACATATGCATGTATATATAATGTCAAGATTCTACTTATCTATAAATTGCATGATGATCAAAAAATACTACATAATATGTTGATATGCCTTATCCTAATCATCTAACTTAGGTTGAAGAACCTTGTAAGACGAGGTCTCGAAGCCCGGTCAGTGAGCACGGGTGGAGGGGGGATGCTCTAACGGGGGAGCATGTGCGCTCCACCTACTCCCCCACCTCCGCGGAGGCGTAGGGCAGCATCCCCGATGAAATTTTTTATGAGTAGTTCTATTTGTATTCGAGTATATGGATTAGGGATCCGTCTGTACATAAGTAGTATATAAACTCTTTAAGGTCGGGGCTCTCTATATCCTCTATACTCTCTCTTCTTTCTCCACATAGTGAAATCCAATCGCCGCCGCTCAAGGATGTAGTATAATTACGGGATAACCTTGTAAATCTGTGTGTCCTCATGCTTGCTTGCTTCATCTCATTTGTGTGTGCTTCCGCAATCGCAACATAGTACACATTCGGGTAGTTGTGGGTGGATATATTGGATTTGTAGTTCCTATTGTGCACATAGTACGCATATATTATGAGTGTGGAAACATATCCATCGTCTGTGTATTTTCACCAAAGACAATTTTGATAATATCATTACAAAAAGGTATTATCTATGTCTATTCAACCCGAGTTCCATTTTGATGCAATTTATGACTTGGTGCATATTACAAAAAGCTACTTCTATTACGTTCTTGTATGGGTACTGCCAAGCTTATGTTCGGCTTACGAACATGCCAACCCACATACATGAAACGGGCCGCTGCATGGTTTGACAAAGGGTTACGTGGAGCTATTGAGGATATTGTGGTGTGTGGAGGTCATTTCTTTGGTGACCTTCAATGGAGAGTGGCGTCGCTACCCATCCGGCTCGGTGGTTTAGGTCTTTACTCAGCTATTGAGGCTTCTTCATATGCTTTTGTGGCCTCCAGAGCTCAATCCTGGATGCTTCAAGACCACATGCTACGAGACAGCGGGATACATGGTATGGATTCTGATTTCCTTAATGCGTTGGAAGGCCTACGTGTCGCACTCCCATCTATTGATCTTACACATTTTGCTAGTAAAGATACCGTCCCCCCTAAAGCCCAGAATGCTTTGGCGAATTCTTTTTTTAGCAAAATCGTAAAAGATATGGAAGCTGAGTTTGACATGTCTGCTAGGCAAAAAGCAATTTTCCATTGTTTACAAGCTGAACATGCTCAAGATTTCCTACTTGCCATTCCTATTGAGGGGCTTGGTTTGCATATGTCACCCATTGAATATCGTAGTATTCTCAAGTACCGCCTCATGATTCCCCTTTTCCCACCAGATGAGGCTTGTCCAGTATGCCACAAATCATGCTTGGATGCTTTTGGGGATCATGTCGTTCATTGTCGCGAGCTTCCAGGTTTTAAATACAGACATGATCTTGTCAGAGATGTTCTATTTGATGTACTCAGACATGCAGGTGTTGCTTCAAAAAAAGAAGCACCGGTGAATTTCTTAACTGATCCACAAGAGGGGAGATCGACACTTAAACCGGCAGATGTTTTGATATTCGGATGGGTTGGAGGAAAGCATGCATGTGTTGATTTGACTGGAGTGTCTCCATTGGTGAGTCCGGTAAAGAGTGATTTTGTTGCGGGATGCGCTGCACAAAAAGCTGCCTTAGCTAAAGTGGCTAAGCGTGAGAAGGTCTGCATGGACAATCAACACGTTTCCATCCCCTTTGGTTTTGATACATTTGGGTTCTTGGCAAGTGAAGCGGTGGAGCTCCTTAAGAGGATTCAAAAAATCATGCATAGCAATGTTATGGTTCCCAAGTCTATGAATGTTGTATTTCGAAGAATTGGATTTGCCATTCAAAAGGAATTGGCGGCGCAGCTTGTTGCCCGTCTCCCATCAATTCTATGTAATCGCGGTTCTCGTTCAAAAAAAACCAATGGCTTAGTAATAATAAAATATCACCAATATTACAAATACAAAGAGAAACCAAAGCATATGTGAACATATTTACAAGGTTACTTATAGGTTTCTTTTTCATGATGAAAAATTGTTCATCATATGATTGGAAAAAATATAGATGACATAGACAACTCTCACAAACTCGCGGCATTCTGAAATTGTGTTTAGAGAATATAGGCAGTTGTTTATAGTACTACCGAATTTAGATACTCGTATGAACTCTATAGCCCTGTTTGATGGTTGGAGAATAGGCCCTGGAATAAGGGGTCAATTCTCCTCCCGACACGGTTCCCAGTGGTATGACTATTCCCCATTATTCCATCTTATTTCACTCTTATTCCTATCTTTATCCCACCTTATCTACTTTTATTTCACCTTATTCTCCTTATTCCTATCCTCCAGCCGAACGAAGAATAGACCCTTACTCCCCTTATTCTCCATATTTATTCCTGCTTATTCTCCTAACGAACGGGCCATAAATAAACTACATCTGAGTGACAAAACATATTATTGGAGTTATGATCGAGAAAAATCCCAAAAATATGGTAGAGTTAAATTTCATATAATCTTTGAAGGAGATTTGATTAGAATCAAATCTCATGAGAATCTAGATAAATTGAGGATGATGCAACCTGGACTGATTGGCATTGATTATTACAATCAACCTAATATAAAAAGAGAGGATGGATGGAGTTGTTCAAAATACCACCACCGCCACTAGAGAAGACAACAATGTGAGAGAAGGGGAAAAGAGAAGGAAAAGAACGAGGAAACGAGGAAGTTATACCTTTTCTTTTTCATAGTAATTTTTCTTCTCCTGTAGTCATGAGAGGTAACTAACCACAATCATATTATGTGGTCTTATTATTTGTATGCTTCCTCTCTATTTATTTTGTAAAATAATATGTGATTACGTGAACATGGAGAGTATATAATTAGTAGAATCATGTTTAGAGATCCTTCCTTTCACTTTTTACAAGATATCCTTGTATCTTCTATTCATAAGAATCTATTTCACTTGAATGTATATTCTGGATTTTCTTTTTATAAATCAAATACAATGGTCTAAAATAACATATTGATGACAAATAACTTCAAAGGTTCCTTTTCAATTAATTTGTTTTTAAAACAACGAAAGTCTGCTTTAGCTGTTTGTAGAGCTTGACATCTTCTAATAAAAGCCTTTTGGTAGAGCAATTTCTCTCTGGTGATTGTTCTTATATTGCCAAATATCATTTTCACTCGATGCCTCAAACCTTCTGACACGTAAAGTATGTAATTAAAATCTCAAATTATCACATGGGAAATTTTGGTGAATGTGCATTTTGAGGGCCTCATCTATGCATTAAATGGAGGTTATGAGCACCATTTTTGAAACATAACGAAGAGAGGTCCAATCTTATGTTTTGTCTCATACACTAGCTTCCATAAGCTGGTTTTTGGAGTTTTGAAGTGTTTTTAATATACCTATCTCAAGAGGGGATATAGGTATAATGATTTTAAAATTTTATTTAATTATTTTTATTTTAAAAATCCTTTTTTTGCCAAAATTTTAGTTAATTTTTTAGAAAATATATAATAAAAATATTTATAATATATAAACATATATAAAGAGATGGGTTTTAATATACATATATAAGTTAATAAAAATATAAAAATCTATTATTATTATTATTACTTTTTTAAAGTGCTTTGGGTGATTTTGTATATGATTCTAGTTTTCTTGTAATGTATAATATGTCTTTGTAAAGCACTATTTTTTAGAAGTTTTTACAAAATAAGATTTTTTTAACATACTAAAGACTTTTTACTATTTTGTGATTTTATGGTGCAGGCGTAATATTTTTATAGTTTTAATATATGTTAAACTGCATGTAGATGCACATGGACTTACCAGATATCCAAAAATCACCTCCTGATTCAATCACAATAATTTATAATGAATTAATTAAGCCAAAAAAGTAATATTTTAAAACAGATATTCTCGTAATTTCATTTTAGCTAAAAATATTCTCAAATTTACACTTCATATGTAGCATGACTCTAGATTTAGAAAAAAATGCAACTCAAAAATATGTATGAATTGAGATAAATAGGCCCAAATACAAGGGCCTCAGTGTAAAATAGGCCCAAATACAAGGGCCTCAGTGTAAAATGCCTTAACAGGGACTCGACTATACGTCCAGCAAAAGCGAGGTGGGGGGGGGGGGGGGTGGGGGTGGGGGGGGGGGGGGGGGGGGGGGGGGTTCCAAAAGGAGGGGGAGGCCTTCTCGGCTATCCAGAAGATATGAGCGTCGCCACATAAAAGTCCTTGGCATGTGCCCTAATTCACATAACCCGTATTGGGTCCGATGGTTGAAATGGGCCCATGACTCTTTGATTCACCGGCTTTAATTCAATCAAATTAAATTCGATTTGTTGTCATTGCAACTGATGAACCAAGTTTTAAAAGAAAATTTTATATTTGTTTATACTCCTATAATAGTGTGAAGTGGCAAGTCAGGAGTGTCAAACTTAAGGAGGTGAAGTTGTTTCTAGAATTATTTTTGATTGAAAAGATGACGTGCTTAATTGGGCAAACTAATCTCTAAAGTGTGGTGAAAATGTGATTTATTTATGTATGGTGATGAAAATGTCAAATTAATCAACAGATGATGAGATGTGATGCATAAATTTAAATGCAAGATAATGTAGTTTTTAATCTTTTTTGTAAGGATGATGAATGAAATAAAGATGAACTAATACGAGTTTCTTAATATCGATTGATGGATTTTCAAGCCAAATGAAATATCCAATAAATATCCAATCAATTCAATCAATAAGTTTTAGTTAATCATGCAATCAAGGATATTTTTTATTTATTTTATTTTATTAAGAAAACAAGGCAAAGAATTCCCAATTAATCAATGAGACCCAATCCTCAGAATGATCGAATTATCCCAAAGCAAGTTTATCAATCAAATTGAATTGAACTTGAATAAATCAATGTTGAAAGCTTTTCGATTCCATCCTCTTCTCAATAGATATTCTTGCACAAAATTAGGTCACCAAAATGAATCAATATTGAATTAAACAGATCAAAATAAATGCTTGCATTCAGTAATTCATAGATATTCCAACTAATATCTGATTCATAAATAAAGTGTCTCTATATAAGTGAAGAAGTAAGCTTCAAAACACGACCAAGTTCATGAAAAATGGTTCACATGGTCAAAAGTTATTAATCTAGGAATCCATGTGAACAATTGTAAGAAAAATAATTAAAATGTCCTCAAATTAGCTCAAAATCACTTATATTGCAATACTGGGAACCCCTGGCGAGATATTTGCAATTTACCCCCTAACATGTGCAGATCTGAATTTTTAGAGAGCTTGAAGGACTTAAATGCAGTTAGCCCAAATAACGTGTTTTACGTATGTGATCGGGGCTTATATCGTGTGGATACAGAGGTCTAGCATCTACTTGATCTCATGGCTCCCATATAGCCATGTGGTTGACTCTGCTCTACAAGATATGAAGGCAATAGGTTGGTGAGAGGCTAGCTACATGGCAAATCTTTGGTGCTTCGATCAGAGGTGATTCAACGAGTAGGAATTGACGTGACGGTTGTGATGATCTAATAACAAAATCCGATGATGGAGATGTGTCAAAGCAAGAAAGGTTGGGATCAAGACTCAACTCTGATCAGGTGGCTACTACCTCATCAAGGACCTTAGTGCAAATGCAACCATATATTCAAAAACATATCTCTAAGGATGTTTCTCTCTACGAGGCATATCAGTAGCACACTATGTTGCCTCTCCTATGGTTGCAACATCATACTTTTCAGCATCGACCTGATCAGAAATGGTGCAACTGATTGCTTAACCATTACTTGATGCCAATTCGAACTCTACATGTTTGTGGATATCATAGCTTGTCCCTATGTTAATGACTTATTCCTCGAGTGATGTATGCAATTCTCATCGAACATAACACTCCTGCTGATAATAATTATGTGCTCAGAAGGAGATGATTTTTTGTATCCATTTACTTGTGCACCGTAAACTATAAATACCCCTTTCTTTTCCCTTGATTCTATCTTTCCTTCACTAATATGTTAGTACACAATGCTACCAAGACATATAAAATAGAATAACCGACATGATAACCTGACCATATGACAAAGGTGTCTTGCAGTAGACAACAGATGTAGAAATCTGATTCACCGAAGAAACAAGATGTATTCATAGCTTTAGCCTATAATACTCTATCAAGATCATCATTTGAGAGCGTGCACCTTGCTCTCTCCATAAGTGTCATGTTGATTCAATCTACAACTTTGTCTTGTTATGGTATCCATGATCGTATGGTGTTTAACAATACCCTCCACCTTGCGGAACTCATTGAACTTTAATAAAGAGAACTCCTATCCATTATCAGTATACATACACTTAACCTTGTTAGATGTCTGTTTCTCCGTCAAGATCTTCCATTGTATGAAAGTTTTATATGCCTCGCTCTTATGCTTTACCACAAATATCCAAACCATCTATGAATGATCATCGATTATAGAAAAAATACCTAATACCTCCCAAGGATGGAACACGGGATGGTCCCTAACAATCGGCATGAATGTAATCCTTAACATATGTACCCACTTAATGGTCTAGTGGTAGTACAGTGTGTCTACCACACAAAAGACCAGGGTTCAAATCCCACTCTTGCAGGGGTTGCGTTAGGTAGTCGACGGCCAGCGTAAAAAATAGTCGAATCTTTCAACATGGATTTGAGCAAGAATCCAAATAGCCGACCCTACTTATAGTGGGAGAAGGCTTAGTACATTTTTTATATAAGTTGCATCTTTTATGAGCTCTAACTTGAGGAGAGTCTTAGAGCATGATTTAGATAAGAAATTGATCTCCCCAAAGATCTAATTATTGTATTCATTTCTAGTCCATATTAACTATTGATGGGATTGTGCGGAGTTGGCGAGGCTATATTATAAGCCCACGCACTCTTGTAATATCTTGAAGAATATAATAGAATCTACATCCCTTGGTAGCTTTATGCGGTTTCTTCCCACTCGTTAGGGAGTAGGATTCCATGTAAATCGATGTTTTCTTATTGTTCTTGATCTCCACTTTATCTTTCGAAGTTCCACAAGGTTATAAGGAATGCTTACATGATATAAGTGGAACATTGAGTAAGTGGTGAGAAAGGGGTGTATTGCATAAAATGGGGGATGATGTGGAAAAAATGTGCCTTTGTTTGAGGATTTGGTGAGAAAGGGGTGTATTGGGTAAAATGAGGGATGATGTGGAAAAAAGTGTGCCTTTAGTTTGGGGATTTGATTTTGGTGTAACAAATCTTTGTATATTGGTAGCTTGTGGAAAAAAAGTGTGCCTTTGGTTTGGGGATTTGATTTTGGTGTCATAAAGCTTTGTATATGAGTAAGTGACAATGTTGGAGGGTATTAGTTACAAGATCGAGGTTATATTATCGGCAACTATTTCTGGAACTGTGTGATGGAAGCCGCATTGATGCTCGCGGTGGTGGGAGGTAGAGCCGTAATGAAGATCGTTGTGATTACAACATCGAAAGCATCTGGAGCCGCTATGTCAACCACTTGATGTTTACATGTTAGAGTCAATATCTGACTCAGTGGTTGTAGCTACTTCAGCATCTTACGACCTTCAAAAAACAAGAAAGAGATTGATCCATCCTGAGAGTAGATAAAAGGATCGTGTGTTTTCTGATCGAAGGAGTCGAAGGTGGTTGCTTGGATTTGATGGCGACGAGTTGTCATATGACGACAATGCCCAATTTGTCTTTGACCATGACAAAGATGAAAGAGATAGAGGCAACGCATTTGAGTGCCTCACCAAATACTGTGCATTCCTTCCTCCTGCAATTTATAAGGCATTTGAGATCTTTGAGAGCCTCACCAAATATTATGCAGTAGGTCCCCTCCCAGATAAACCTTTCAAACTCATAATCTTCCCTAACATGGGATAGGAAGTCATCACTTCGCATCTCTTAGTCAATTGATGAGATGTTTTCATTATTGGAATTTGCTGGGGTGCAGGCGAGGTACTTAGTATCTTTTATAACATGACCAGTTGTCAACTGACCAGTCTCCTTCATGATAAGTTTTTCCAGTTCGTATGTTCGTATAACGTGGTTCCATTGTTCCATAACTTCATTCAATACAGCTACATAAACATCATGGCATAGTTTGGTCTCTACTTCAGCATCTCACCTGTTGGCAGAATTTAACTTTGAAATTTATGATTTCACTACTTGTAGCTGTCTCATTTCATAAGGACAGCTTATAAATGCCATGCGAATATTGGATATAGTATGGTGCAATTGCTTCAATCTCTCAATCAATAAAAATTTGAAAATATCTTCACTTATTTGCATCTCTGTATTATAAGGTGTGTTGTCTAAATGAAGTGCAATGACCACTTTTTCCCTTCTGGGTTTCATTTTGCTAAAACTTATATCCAACTCACCACTGCCCTCAAAGGATCCAATGCTCTTCAATTCGCAACTTTGTATACTCAGTTCATCATTGCTACTATGCTAATATCATACAACATAACCATCCATATGCTTTCTCTAATTTGGCTTAAGATGACATGATCGATGCACTCTAGATGAGACGCATCTGTAGAACCTTCGACAGTTGAGTTCGGAGCTCCCACTTACATGCTTATTTCACCAAAGTCGTGTGGTTTTATCTCGAGCTTGGCCTTTAAAGTCCCCCTAACGTCTATGCAAGCATTCCATTGTTTCGTCATTTCACCGAACATGACCCTTGATATGTCCTCCCTTATTTGGCTAGATATGACTAAATCATCATGCTCAATATGGAGCACATCTTCACACTTCACAGCTTTCAAATCGGAAATAGGATCTTCTAATAGGGTTGACCTCCAATTTTTCTCTATTTTTGATGTCACGGTTCCATTGTTTTACCATCTCACTTAACACAACTCTATAGACATCATCCCGTATTTGACTATCTACAAAACCATCACATTCAAAATGGAGATCATCACAAGTTTTGTCAGAAGACAAACAGATACCTTCCAGTGTCATAGTTTTGGAATTTGAAATGTGTGCTTCCCCTTCTGGGAGAACCTTTAAAGAGCCCAACTGCAAGCATGCATTCTTTGAAGAAACATCAAATGCTTGTCCAGCAAACTGTTCATCCGCAGTAAGTCTAATTTTCTGTTCCTCGTTTTGGATACAAGCGATATTCAACAATCAGGCTCCTTGAAAATCATCAAAAATTTTAAGCAAGCCAGTGTTTTCCCTGATCACACCTTCCAGTCTTGAAATTACTTCTTTAATCAACTTCTTAAAGAATGGAAGGTCCTCATTGTTTCTAGTGGAAAACTGCTTCTTATCTCTAGGGAAACCATCTCCTAACCTGTAGAACGGTTTGTTGACCAAGTGGCCAAGAATCGTCGCCGCCCGATCTGGGGGGGCGGCAGTTGCGGCGTGGCCGGATCGCAAGGAGGACCGCAACCGCCGGGGCGTGGGGGAGGGGGCGGACTTGGCGAGGGGTGAACACGCCCCTATATATAGATCTACCTCACATGGGAGGAAGATCATCATCCGAGAACAACCTCGCCATAGGGAGCCCCCTCTCATTCTCTCCATCTCTCCCTCTCTCTATTCTCTCTCGTTCAACAAGAAGAAGGTGAAGACGCCTACATACCTCGACTCGATCCTTGACTGGTATCAGAGCACGGCGCTCGCGATCCAATCATCGACTCCTCCCGACGCCGACGCTGCTCGTCCGTGTTCTTGCGAAATCTGTTGCCGCCTCCATTCTTTTGAGTCCGAGAAACCCTAACGGGAGCTTTGAGGTATTATATATTTTTTTACCCATCGCGGGTTGCGTAGGCAGTTTTTGTTTATTTTTTTTTTTAAAAAAAACTTGCCAGCCTGTCATTTCTATGAAGGCGCGTTACTTGTTTGAGAAGCTCATCACGTGATTTCTGACATCTTTTTTTTCAGATTTTTTTTAAAGTCCGACCTCCATTTCATGCCAAATTTATTCCTGTACAGTCCGTGATTTCGTTTACATTTTTTATTCACGTGATTTGTATTGTTGCCTCTCTTGTTTGAATCACGTTTTAGGAGAATAGTTTTTTTTGGTGAATGTCCTCTCTTTTTTTACGTTTTATGAAAAAGATTTTTTTTAATTTCATTATTAGCCCCTCTGATTTTGGCATAATTGCAATTTGTTGCCCACTATCAACACGTCACATTTTTTTAATTTCACGGCACTACTTTCAACTTTCACGCCCTTTTTTTTTCAAACTACCCCATTTTTTTAAACTACCCCTTGTTTCTTTTTGGTGACTTTAAGTAGGTCCGTGTTTTTTAAAAAAGAAAAAAGAAAAGTTTTTTTGTATTTCCTCGTAGATCCCCCCAGGCGTTTTCAATCATCCCATTTTTTAGGCCTTTCGGTGTTTCCGTCCATTTGTTAAAAAAAAATTATTAAGTTTTTTAAATAAAGAATTTAGTTTTTTTATTATTTCCCTTGTAACCCAAGTTTTTTTTATATTAACCTTTCTTTTAATTGAAATTAGTCTAATCTTTTTTGTGTTAATTGTTTGGGAAAAGAGGGGGGTTTTTTCTTAAGAACTCGAGACTTATTAAACAAGCTTCTAAGGTCTTTTGCGTGTTCAATATCTTCAGTCTTTTTTTTTAAGGTTTGTTTTTAAAGGAAACTGTCCTTATTCCTTTTTTTATCAAAGTTTTCTTTTGTCAACATACAACTGTTATTGTTCATTGTTTTATTTTGCATTAAGAAAAATTAGAGTTAGCCATAATTGCTATTGCAGTAAGTCTTTTAATTGTCATCAAATATCTTAAGGTTTTATTTGCTTATCTCCTTTATTAAGTTTTTTTTATTTATCACAAGTCAATTCTTTAAAAGTTACAATTTACCAAGTACCTTCATTAAAGTTGCTTAATCTCATTCCAACCTCACATTTTTATTTCATTAGATCAACAAAAATGACAAGCAAGTTGATTGCCACTGAGGTAGGGAAAATTGAGTACCTGAATGGTACTAATTACGAATTGTGGAGTAGAAAGATCTACTATGGCCTGCTACACGATAGCATACACACTATCATAGACAAACCTAGCCCAATCTTATCTGAGAATCCAACTGTGGATGAAATTAGGTCTCACGAACAGTGGGAGAAAATAGATAATAGGGCTAGGAGCTTTATGCTGACCCATATGGATCTGAACCTGATTCGGGTCTTCGAGACCTGTGAATCAGCTTACGAACTCTGGACCGCGGTTAAGGACAAATACCACTCCAAATCGGAGGTGAGCGTCCAGCTTCTTCTACACAAGTACAACTCGTGTAGAATGAAGGAATCTGAAAGCGTCCTCGAGCACGTGGACAAGATGATCATGATGGCCAAGGATCTTGCGGCTGCTGATTGCGCGATTCCGGAGAGGATGCAAATCGCGGCCATACTAGAAAGTCTCCCTCCATCATTCGACATGGTTGCCACATCTCTGAGGATGAATGGCAACATTAAGTCTGTGACGGACTTACCTGCACAGTTGGCAATTGAGCAGGACCTCTCCAAACAAAGATCGAAAGCTGAGATCTTTGAGGTCGAGGAGGAAGAAGAAGCGAATGTCGTGCACGCGAAGAAAAGGCTAGGCCCCTCCAAGGCGAATTTCAAAGGAAAGAGTGGGAAATACCCACGCGGCTCTTGCTACGGTTGTGGCAAATATGGCCATTTCAAGGTCAATTGCCCCAATAAGAAGAAGCCGGGAAATTCTAAAGTACCTAAAAAAATAGGCAAGAAGAAGATGGAATTCGCGGCTGTCGTGGAATGCAACTCTGTCATCACGGACAGTGATTGATGGTGGATCGACTCTGGAGCAACCAGACATATCGCGAAGACGAAGGAGGGCCTGGTGGACTTCAAGGAGCTGAGCAAAGGCGAACAGAGGATCTTCATGGGGAACAACGCCTACCTGGACGTGGAAGGTATTGGGACATACAGACTTGACCTGGGGGATAGCATTATGGTACTGAATGATGTACTATATTCCCCAGGGATACGTCGGAACCTGATATCTGTCCCAGTGCTGCTCAAGAAAGACTTTGAAGTTAGGTTTTATAATAAGCGTGTGTCAATAGGCAAGAATAAGAAAGTCTATGCGATGGGAAAGTTTGTGCCCGAGCATGACTTGTTCTGTCTTCCTGTAATAACTTCTAGTGAATCAATGAATGTCTCTTCTGATTATTCCTTGTGTTGTTTGTCTGATTATGACTTGTGGCACATGCGACTGGGTCATCCAGGAAATTCTAAAATGGATCAAATGATTAAGGTAAATTTATTGCCTAAAATCACGGGTGCAAGGACATTGCCCTGCGAACACTGTCTGACCGGTAAAATGACGAGAAAATCCTTCTCAACCGAAATTCGGTCAACAGAGTTGCTAGGTTTGATCCATTCAGACATATGTGGACCACTGAGCGTCAGCACACATAGAAATAAGGAATACTTTATAACATTCATTGATGACTACTCTAAATTCTCCTATGTCTATCTCTTAGGAAGAAAGTCGGAGGCACTTGAAACATTTAAGAGATATAAGACGGAAGTGGAGACAAGATTGGGAAAACCAATCAAAACTCTTAGGACAGATAGAGGTGGGGAATATAACTCAAAGGATTTTGAGGATTATTGCATTCAAGCAGGCATTCGTAGGCAGACTACAATGCCATATACACCACAGCAGAATGGTGTAGCAGAAAGAAAGAATCGAACTTTGATGAATGCAGTAAGGTGTATGCTTTCACACTCAGGACTCTCAAAGAAATTCTGGGAGAGGCAGTGTTGACTGCGAACTATATACAGAATAGGATTCCCACCAAGTCCATAGAATCAACGCCATATGAAATATGAAATGGCAGAAAGCCCGAATCGGGACATCTCCGTAAATGGGGATGTGTTGCACATGTTCTGGTACCAAGTCAGCTTAGGGACAAGCTAGACTTCAGGACATTAAAATGCAAGTTTATTGGATATAGTGAGAATTCTAAAGGATATAGGTTCTTTCATGAAACTAAAGGTCTGATCGAAAGTCGTGATGCAACCTTTCTTGAAATTCATCAAGAAAAGGATCATGAAGTAGAGGAATCAGATCCTCTGATTGTCTTACCAGACAATGAAGACGACTTGAGCATTAGACAAGACCTTGAGGATGATATCGATCATCCAAATGTAGAAAATGAACCTATGGAACATGATGATCCTTTAGAGGAAGTGGGTGGACCCACACAACCCACGAGTATAATCGGCAACAAGAGACCCAGAACACGGCCCGCATGGATGGAAGATTACCATTTTTATGGATGCGAGGCGTCGTGCTACACCGTGGATGAGGATGTCACGGATTGTACAGATCCCATATCCTTTGATGAAGCTATGGCTTCATCTGAGTCGGAATCATGGTCGGCCGCCATGAGAGATGAGTTGGACTCAATCGAGCTAAACGGTATTTGGGAATTATGTGATTTGCCAGAAGGCAGGCAATCCATAGGATGTAAGTGGGTGTTCAAGAAAAAGTACCGAGTTGACGGTACTGTTGATAAATACAAAGCTAGATTAGTTGCCAAGGGTTATACTCAGCAAGCTGGAATAGATTTCCAGGAAACCTACTCTCCAGTGGCTAAGTTTGCATCCATTCGGATGATCTTAGCCATAGTCGCATATATGGATTTGGAATTATTCCAAATGGATGTGAAGACAGCCTTCCTCAATGGAGAATTAAGGGAGGAAATTTATATGCGACAACCTGATGGATCTCAGGTGAAGGTCAGGAGAAAAAGGTTTACAGGTTAAGAAAGTCATTATATGGCTTAAAGCAGTCTTCACGGCAATGGTGTCTCAAATTTCATGAGAAAGTTATTCAATTTGGATTTGTTTCAAATAAATTGGATAACTGTGTATATGTCATGAAGAGTGGGAGCATGTTTGCAATCATGTCATTGTACGTAGATGACATTCTGCTCGCAGGTAATGACATACAAATGCTCAATGAAATCAAGCAGAAATTGAGCAATGAATTTGAGATGAAGGACATGGGCGAAGCATCCTATGTTCTTGGAATTCAAATAACAAGAGACAAGGACTCAAGGACATTGAGCCTTAGTCAAGAAAGATATTTGCATACTGTATTAAGGAGATTTGGAATGCAGAATAGCACTCCAGCTCCAACACCACTTGTGATGGGAAAAAGACTCAGTAAGAGTCAGTGTCCCGGAAAGGGGCAGAAACCTTTAGATGTACCATATGCACAGGCGGTAGGAAGTTTAATGTATGCAATGATGTGTACTCGACCTGATTTAGCTTATCCAGTAAGCTTAGTCAGTAGATATCAAAGCAATCCCGGTCCAGCACATTGGGAAGCTGTAAAGAGGATTCTTCGATATCTGAAAGGGACAGTACATCTGAAACTTGTGTATCAAGCAGAATCGCTTGAGGTAGTAGGATACTCCGATGCTGACTTCGGAGGGGATGTGGATGATAGAAAATCCACATCAGGTTATCTGTTCATGTTTGGTGGTGCAGCCGTTTCTTGGGGTAGCAAAAAACAAGGATGTGTATCTCGACATACACAGGAGGCTGAGTACATTGCATGTAGCATGGCCACCACTCATGCTGTATGGATCAGGCGTTTTCTAGAGAACCTAAGCCTCGAATTGGTCAAAGGGCCAATTGAAATGTATTGTGACAATCAAGTTGTGATAAGCTTGATCAATAGTGGGGCTAATAGTTCTAAAGGAAAACACATTGAGATCCAATATCACTATATACAAGATATAGTGGCGAAGCAAGAAATCACGGTAACCTACATACCTACCAGTGACATGTTGGATGATTCCCTTACTAAGGGAATAGTAGCAGGAACATACATTAAACATGTTGGTTTAATGGGACTCAGGAATGTTTGAGTCAAGGAAGATGTTTCATAGATAATGATCCTCACATGATAAATCTCCTTGTATATACTACACGGATAGTGGGAGTATATATGTCTTGACCACTTTGGTCAAGTGGGAGATGTAGAACGGTTTGTTGACCAAGTGGCCAAGAACCGTCGCCGCCCGATCCGAGGGGGGGGGGCAGTTGCGGCATGGCCGGATCGCAAGGAGGACCGCAACCGCCGGGGCGTGGGGGAGGGGGCGGACTTGACGAGGGGTGAACACGCCCCTATATATAGATCTACCTCACATGGGAGGAAGATCATCATCCGAGAACAACCTCGCCATAGGGAGTCCCCTCTCATTCTCTCCATCTCTCCCTCTCTCTATTCTCTCTCGTTCAACAAGAAGAAGGTGAAGACGCCTACGTACCTCGACTCGATCCTTGACCAAGATGTATCTTGGTTCTTCTTCCTTGTTATGGATTCATTTTCTTATCAACTCAGAGACAAAGTTTCTCGCCTGCTTCTGATGGATATCTCTAGGTGGATTGTCCGATTGAACTGGCTGTGAAAGCTTGGCTGAATCATTGAAATCCTTGGCAACAACTAACGGAGTTTTCTTCGGGGACGTCGACAAGCTTCTTCCAAGCCTACTGGACAAACTGTTGTTGACATCTTTTAACTGCATATCATCAATCTATGAGATCAGCAGCTCCAGGTCATGACGCAATCTAACGATGTCTATCAAGAAATTCCAGTGGATCCCTTCTGTTGGAACTTGGCATGGATCTCCTCCTTTCTCACCTTGTTTCCCGTTGAGATTGAGACAAAAATCTCTTGTTGTAGCGTTAAGATAAATAATTGTTTTTTCTTTCTCAAGTTCATAACACCACCTGGTGTCATCCATTTTTACCTTGTAAGAAGAAATGCTTGCATTCATAACCTGGAAGACTTGCTCCACTTTCTCTTCCACTGCCGCAAAATCCATGCCAATCAGCTCAAAAAGGTCGTCGATTTCTCTCATAGAACGAGCCTGATTGCACTTTTCAATCTCGGAATGTTCGACAACTATAACCTGTTCATTTTCTGTAGCCTCTGAAACCCGAAATTTTCCCATGGCATTTAGTTGTATATCTTGCATTTAGTTCGTGCAGTAGGTTCGTGTTTCGTCCATTTTATGCCTTACATTGTACATTTGCAGCTGAATTTCACCTTTGGCCATCTCTATCGTGCTGTCTATATCAATAGGTATGAATTCCAATTCCCGCCTTTGGCTGTCAAGATCGGAGGAAGCGCGCAACAGCCGTAACTCCTCGTCTTTCAATTCCAGTTCCTGCCTAAGCTCCATAAGCTCACTATCTTTGTGTGAGATAGCGATTTCAATGTCATCCATCCTCTTTTGCATACGATCTCGGGTTTCTTCCAGATCCCCCAGCAGTCTCTCGCGCCTCGGTTACTTTCGGCAATATAGTCATCCATCTCTTCCCTTAAAAACTTTAAACACCACTCGAGCTCGCATAACATCAACCTGTTGTTGAGGCGGGCAAGGTCCCCGTCCTTGGAGTGGATCCTCCCATAGGCCTCCTCCATAGCAGTCCTGAGGATGCCCATCATGATGGAGACATCAACCATCCCAGAAATCTTTGATATGCAGTCGAGGCCGTCGAACGCCGCATTCATCTTTGCCTCTTCTACTTTTGATCTATGGAATTAGAGGGATTTCTGATTGACGCATTTCATCAAAGGGGTTGTTGCATCGAAATGTAGAGCAATCTGACCTTTGGACATTTGAGATGAGATGCGGTCGAGGACGAGGTGTGCGCTGAGAAGGACCAGAAAGACTAAATTTCCGTTATTTGCCGTTGATCTACGGGGATTCTTGCAAACATATCCAACTCCATACCAGAAATTGGTATTTTACTAGTGTATTTGCCCGCGCTCCGCGGCGGGGCTGGAGAAAATATTTTCAAAATTATAAAAAAATAATGGAAATATTAGAGTATAACTTTAATCAACGAAATAAGTAAGGGAACATAATATTTTTGGAAGAAAGTAATATTGAGAAGTATCATTTTACATAAAATAATCATTAATGCTAACAGTTACTAACAATCATATATCACATAAGCAATTGGTATTATATCATTCATGGAACATTAGAAAATTTATACATTTTTCTAAGAAAAGACTATCTAAAATGAAGCTTAAAGTCGAAAGCTTAGGGTGTGTTCTTGTATCGGGTTAAACCACCCCAAGGGTGGTTTAACTCCCCTACCCCATATTTTCTCCCTCCACGTGGGTCCCACTTTTTATCTTTTTAAAAAATTAAATAAATCAATTCTCCATCATCAATTCCATCAAAAAATAATATACTATACCATCATATCATATAAAAATTATAAACTACTCCACTTCTACTCACTTTTTCAAACTCCAATACAATCACATCACAATAACTTCTCACTTTTTCAAACTCCAATACAATCACATCACCCCAAACCCACTTCTAACCCACCTCCAGTTTAATCCTCTATCCAAACACCAAAACCCAAAAATGGGTTACCTGCAACCAGTTTAACCCACCTAAACCCACTATCCAAACACCCCCTTAAAGTAATTACCCTTAAATCTACGAAAAAGTATTCAAAATAATATAAGTCTAATGACCATCGAGATAATTATAGACATCAAAAAATTACTCAATATTTCCGTAAGTGAGAAAAATTAAACAAAGAGAGTTAAGAAAGAGTTTTTCTCCCAAAATAATATCTTTTATATGATAATGTTAGCCCTGTATTTGCATTAAAAATTTCCATATAGGAAGTTATGTTAAAATTGTTGTAATTATAAACCTTCTATATTTAGCTATTTCTGAAAATACACATAACCATAGTTAAGTTTCCTATTTTTATATCCTTTGAAAATTTATATAGCTATGAAATAAGTAGTATTAATTTTTACACATTATTTTGATCCATGTATTTTTTAATATCGTGAAATGAGTATTTTGACATTTGTTTTAATAAAAGCATAACACATTTAAATTACTTTCTAATACTCTTTGAATTAAACTTCCATTTCCTCAAGTACATGTATGTGATAAAGACATGAGAATGGCAGTAAGCACATATGTACAATATTATAGTAGGAACGCGAGCTATGTATGGGAAAGGAAGCTTTAAACCATAGAACGTCTCTTATGTAAATGTTCCAAAATAGAGACAATAATGAAATCAATTTACTTGCAAAATCAATAGATGATAAATCAGCGATAACCGCATCAAAGTTCAAGCAAACAACATGGTGGTACACCAATTAGCAACAACGGATAAGGCAAGAGAAAGAGAAATCTAATTTAAAAGAAAATTGGCAAGGAAGATATAAGAGAGTACCTAAGTTGGGTCCGACTAACGTATTGTTATATTAAACAAACGTAGTAAACCTAACATCACTAATTAATTGTAAAGCCTTGAACTGGGCATATCTCGGATGCTATATAATAAGATCCGGCTCGTAAAGAGGAAACCGGCAGAATTTGTTTCGTGTGAATCGGACTTCGTTTCGATTTGTTATGAATTTCGGAAGAAAGAGAAGTAAGGCTAAGATGTCATTAATCCATAATGACTGTCATCAAGACTAATTAAACATGATTAAAGAAACTAATGACGATTAAAAGCCGCTAATGATCATTAGTAAACACTAATCAATAGTTAACAAAAGATAAGCGTAAGCCGCGAAAGTTAAATCGCGATTAGTGAAAGTTAATCACGATTAGTGTTAATTAAGCGTCATTAGCAAATCTAGAATCCTCTAGAATGTTATAACTTAAGCTCCAAGTTTGGGATAAGTTTTGGCTAAAACCATGGGCCAAAACCATGGGCCGTTAAAACCATGGTTAAGGTCTAAACCATGGTTTTCTAACCATGGTTAGTGGTTTTCTGGGGCCTATAAATAGACCCCCCTACCCATTCATTCTCTACAACTTCCACTACCACCACCACCCCAAGGGCTAGGGTCGAGAGGTTGGGAGGAGGAGTGGGAGGCGAGGGAGGAGCGCTAGCAAAGCGCTGCCGGGAGAACGAGGAGAAGAAAGGTATGATCCTCTCTTAGTTGCTTCGTAAGCTAGGCTTTCAATTCATACTCTTGTTCTTCCAAGTTTTGTTTTTGATTCATATTTCTTTCCGATTCGTTTTCCTGTTGTGGTTCGAGGAGAAATCTGTGTAACACCCTACTTAGGTGCGGGTGGCTATGCACGTCAGTGACCCTATGATTCGTCACACGTTCACTCATCTAAGACGCGTGGTGTCTACCGATTCTCCACCGTTTATGTTTCTATTCGTCGTATTATGCTTTTATAGTTATTTTGATGGAGAAATCTGTGTAATACCCTACTTAGGTGCGGGCGGCTGTGCACGTCAGTGACCCTGTGATTCGTCACACGTTCACTCACCTAAGATGTGTGGTGTCTACCTGTTCTTCATCTCTTGTTGTTGAGTATATTCTTTCAGTTTCATTGTTATTTTCCTCTCGATTGATTTTATAGAGGAAACTCTTTTCATTTTTATTTAGAAATATGTCCCGATATAAGGGGAAACTCTGCTGAAATTTTCCGAGAAATATATCCCGATATAAGGAGAAACTCTGCCGAAATTTTCCGAGAAATATATCCCGATATAAGGGAAAACTATGCCGAAATTCTAAGAGAAAATATGTTCTTGACGTTCTTCGTGTTCTTCGCGTTCTTCGCGTTCTTCGTTCGTTCTTCGCGTTCTTAACATGTTCTTAGCGTTTTGATACGAAAAATGAAATTCGATCTTTTCAGGAGCCTTAAATTAGCCTTTCTAAAAACGAAACTCGATAAAGCCTTGCATACACGAGAGAGGGCTCGATTAGGTAACGGAATCCTTCCTTTTGCTGTTGGGTTTTCATACGAAATTATTGAAATTCTTGATTTTGTATTCTTTGCTACGAGGAACCCTAATTTTGGTTATTTTTGAAAAAGTCTGAAGAATTGCTTTGTGATTCCCACTAAAATAAGATTTACGCATCAAATTGATGCGTTGGCTCTGAAAGTTAGGGTTTGGGAGTTAAAATAGGCATAAATAGGAGTATATATATGGTTATGAATAATATATATGTGAGTCGATATTAAGTATTGCGGTTTATGCAAATCAAAGACTTAACAAAAGAATTACATCATGTGAATTGGTGTGATTTGAGTTGGATCCTGAAAAGGATCTTGTGTCACGATAAGGATGACTGGGAGTAGTACTACAGGTCGGGCATGCAACCTGTAGGTTGTCGGAAGGAACCCGTATTGGCATTTCCCTACCTAGGTGGTGCACGGTTGCCCTGTTATGATAAGTGCGCACGAAATGAATGTTTTGCAACGCGTGGTACCGGGAGCCAATATATTCGGGTTGGAACGACAGAAGATGTGGTCGTGCCATGTGGAGGCACGGGTGGTTCAATAGCGGCTGGGTCACGATAACATGCATTTAAAGCCGCTAGGTTATATGATTAAATGTTAGCCTGAGGTTTTAAGCAACCGAGTCCTCGAGGACGGTGTGCTCTTTTGTTTTTCCAAGCTGAGGGTTGAGACCATGTTTAATAAAAGAAAAGGAAATTGTCAGGGTAGTATTGGAGGATTGGTTGAGGCGACGTGCGGCTGCATAAGCTTACCAAGATCAACTCAATCTCCAATCCTGAAGCATCCACAGCTTCGGAGTCCAAGAATGGTGGGGTTCCCCTGGACTAATCCCTGATGTGGAATAGAAAGGAATAGGACTTAAGTTAATGAAAAGGAATGAAATTTTTGTGATATCAAGTTTTGAAAAATTACACAATTTGTTTGCTTTTCTCTTCTTCGTTACTTAGCATTCGCTAATTTTTATCCTATGATTTATGGAAAACCCAACAGGTATCGGTGAGCAATCGCAAGGACTTTAAAATTCATCCGTCTTACATACTAGACATCCAGCCAGCCACAGTAGCTTTACTCTTTAAGGTAGTTAGTAATATTTTGTGTATTTTCCTTTCAAGCTGATGTACATGTAAATGGTTATAGTGGGACAGTGTATCATCTGAACTATATTTTGTGAATGGAAAAGTGTTGAAATACTTTCTTCCGAGTATTTTTATTTGCAGTATATTTCTGAATGTTAGTTGTGATTGCTGAATAAATTAGTGCTGAGTAACCAGATCCGGATATGGGAGGATCCGACGACCCGGGAAACGGGGTCGCGACAGATTGGTATCAGAGCAGATTACTCCAGTAATTTATTTAGTAATTAATAACTATGAGCGGTATTCAGAAACTAAGGTTCTACTAAGATCCTTTGATCTTAATAAATGACTGCAGTACCATTCACAAGTCATTGTCCCTTATGTACATCATGCTAAGACATATTGGATCTGACCTTTGACCTTGACTCATCCCAGGATTAGGACAGACCAAGACGTGTTTAGGAAATTAGCGACTATTGTAGTGATGACCCATGAGATGGGTCAAAGGTAATAGGCATTAGAGCGAAGACTCTGCCACTATGAGAGATCAAAGTCCTCCAGACCCGCAGATAATAGAGTTGAGGGTTCTATTCATCCTCGTAAGAAAGAGTCTATATTCCATCGGTCCATAGAATTTGGTTGCTCATACTCCATTTAGAGGAGCGGTGGAGGAGGCACTTCGTAGGAACACCAAAACAAAGAAGAAGAATATTTGATTCCTATTGTAAGAATAAGATTCTGATATAAGAACAAAATCATTATCTCAGTTGGAACCAGGAGGTCAATTACAATTCAAGAAGATTTAGACAATAGTGTGGGACAGATTGCAGTACATCACTCACCTGATTATCTGCTACTTATCGAAATGAACTACTTTGATCTTATACTAGGAATGGATTGGCTAGAAAGGCATCATGCATGTCTTGACTGTTTCCAGAAGACAGTAACATTCCACCTTCCTAACTCGATAGAGTTCCAGTTCATTGGAAAGACATCCAATGATAATATCAAATATATCTCTACATTGAAGGCACAACAGTTGTTAGAGCAAGGGTGCCAAGGTTATTTAGCTTATGTATCCACTACATCAGGGTCAGAAAGAATGATAGAAGATGTGCCCATAGTGTGCGAGTTTACTGATGTATTTCCAGAGGAACTACCTGGATTACCACCTGAGCGAGAGATTGAATTTGAAATCTCTCTCATACCTGGTACTCAGCCTATCTCTATCCCTCCGTATAGGATGGCACCAGCTGAGTTACGAGAGTTAAAGGTACAATTGCAAGAACTGTTAGATAAAGGATTCATTCGTCCTAGTACTTCACCATGGGGTGCACCTGTCTTATTTGTTAGGAAAAAGGATGGCTCGATGCGGTTGTGCATTGACTATAGACAACTAAACAAGAGGACAATAAAGAACAAGTATCCTCTGCCAAGAATAGATGATCTCTTTGATCAGTTACAAGGTTCAACTGTGTATTCCAAGATTGATTTAAGATCTGGATACCATCAGTTGAAAATTAAAGATACAGATATTCCCAAGACAGCTTTTCGAACTAGATACGGGCATTATGAATTCTTAGTTATGCCTTTTGGACTAACAAATGCCCCAGCAGCCTTCATGAATCTCATGAATAGAGTATTCAAGGAGTTCTTAGATCACTTTGTAGTAGTCTTTATTGATGATGTGCTTATTTACTCAAAGTATAAGTATCTGCATGAACATCATCTCAGGAAGGCACTTGAAACTCTAAGGAAGAACAAACTGTATGCTAAATATAGCAAATGTGACTTCTGGCTATCTGAAGTATCTTTCTTAGACCATGTTATTTCTGGGGAAGGTATATCAGTTGATCCTACAAAGGTTAGTGCGGTGATGTGTTGGGAACGCCCGAAGACTGTCACAGAAATACGATCTTTTCTGGGTTTAGCTGGATATTATAGAAGATTCGTGAAGGACTTTTCACGGATAGCATTGCCAATGACTAGACTAACTCAAAAGGAGGTCCCATTCTTATGGTCTGATACATGTGAAGCTAGTTTTCAGACACTGAAAGAATGCCTAACATCTGCACCAATCCTTACTCTACCCTTCGGGAGTGAAGGGTTTACAGTGTACACTGACGCATCAAAAGAAGGACTTGGGGCGGTTCTTATACAACATGGTAAGGTAGTTGCGTATGCATCACGACAGCTCAGGACACATGAGAAGAACTACCCAACACATGACCTTGAATTAGCTGCCGTAGTGTTCGCTTTAAAGATTTGGAGACACTACCTGTATGGTATTACTTTTGAAATCTTCCCCGATCATTAAAGCTTGAAATATCTATTTGATCAGAAGGAACTCAATATGAGACAGAGACGGTGTCTAGAGTTACTGAAAGACTATGATTGCACTATCTCCTACCACCCTGGTAAGGGGAACGTCGTAGCAGATGCCCTTAGCAGAAGAACTTATTCACCCGGGTTAGTGAGTGCTATCCACTTCTGGGGTTTACTATCAACGTTAAGTGAATGGAAACCATTTGATAGTAGTGCTGATACTATAACTATTCCTCATCGATACAAACCAGAAATATGGGATAAAATAAAGAAAGGACAGGAGGATGATACAGTCCTCAAAGACTTAAAACAACAACTTGAGAAGAATAAGATAGAGGGATTCCAGATACAAGATGGTTTACTGTATAATCATCACAGAGTTTGTGTACCAAACACACCTGAACTAAGGAAAGACATATTACGAGAAGCTCATTGTTCTAGATTATCTATTCATCCAGGAATTACGAAGATGTATAAGGATCTTCATTCATACTTTTGGTGGCCGGGAATGAAGAAAGATGTTGCTGAGTTTGTAAATTCATGTTTCACTTGCCAGCAGGTAAAGGCTTCACACCAAAAGCCACCAGGATTATTGCAACCCCTTCCTATACCTGAATGGAAATGGGAAAGCATTTCCATGGATTTCGTTACTGGCTTACCTCAGACGACTGGTAGTAAAGATAGTATCTGGGTTATAATAGATCGTCTGACAAAGGTAGCACACTTCATCCCGATAAGCTTATCTTTCACTCCAGACCAGCTGGCTGAGTTATATATTACACATGTGATTCGCCTCCATGGTATCCCGAAGGAAGTAGTTTCTGATCGAGATTCACGATTCACCTCACACTATTGGGAGAACTTCATGAAAGCTTTAGGTACACAACTATGCTTGAGTACAGCATATCATCCACAAACAGATGGGCAGTCAGAACGTACGATTCAAACACTAGAGGATATGCTACGAGCATGTGCCTTAGAATGGAAGGGATCGTGGATTAAACATTTGCCTCTTGTAGAATTCACCTACAATAATAGTTACCATACAAGTATTGGCATGGCACCATTTGAAGCACTATATGGACGAAAGTGTACTACTCCTTTGTGTTGGCAAGAGGTCGGAATAAAGAACCTTTATGATTCAGATAGACTTCAGGAGACACGGGAAGCTGTAGAACTTGCTAGAAAAAGACTATTAACTGCTCAGAGTCGCCAGAAAAGTTATAGTGATACCCGGAGAAGAGACCTTGAATTTGAGGTAGGCGACTTTGTATTTCTCAAAGTATCACCTATGAAGGGTGTTCAGAGGTTTGGCTTGCGTGGGAAGTTAGCACCCAGGTTCGTGGGTCCCTTTGAAATTATTCAACGGATTGGAAAAGTTGCCTATAGACTTGCACTTCCTCCGCATCTTTCGGCAATACATGATGTATTTCATGTATCAAATCTGAGAAAGTACGTTAGGGATCCAGAGCATAAGATAAGTTATGATGATTTACATGTTGAGCCAGACTTGACATACCAAGAGATACCTGTGCAAATACTTGAAAGGGATATCAAGAAGTTGAGAAACAAAGAGGTGCCTCTAGTTAAAATATTATGGCGGAACCAAGACTTTGAAGAAGCCACATGGGAACCTGAGGCAGAAATGAGAGAGAAATACCCGTACTTGTTTGAATGATAAAATTATGTATTATGTATATGTTCATTTTAAATGACATGACGTTCATACTCTTTAAGGTTGTTATGGTTTCAATCCTCTTTAAGGTTGTTATGCCTGCATTTCTAGTCTCGAGGACGAGACTTCCTTTAAGGTTGTTATAATTGCAAAGCCTTGAACTGGGCATATCTCGGATCTTATATAATAAGATCCGGCTCGTAAAGAGGAAACCGACAGAATTTGTTTCGTGTGAATCGGACTTCGTTTCGATTTGTTATGAATTTCGGAAGAAAGAGAAGGAAGGCTAAGATGTCATTAATCCATAATGACTGTCATCAAGACTAATTAAACATGATTAAAGAAACTAATGACGATTGAAAGCCGCTAATGATCATTAGTAAACACTAATCAATAGTTAACAAAAGATAAGCGTAAGCCGCGAAAGTTAAATCGCGATTAGTGAAAGTTAATCACGATTAGTGTTAATTAAGCGTCATTAGCAAATCTAGAATCCTCTAGAATGTTATAACTTAAGCTCCAAGTTTGGGATAAGTTTTGGCTAAAACCATGGGCCAAAACCATGGGCCGTTAAAACCATGGTTAAGGTCTAAACCATGGTTTTCTAACCATGGTTAGTGGTTTTCTGGAGCCTATAAATAGACCCCTCTACCCATTCATTCTCTACAACTTCCACTACCACCACCACCCCAAGGGCTAGGGTCGAGAGGTTGGGAGGAGGAGTGGGAGGCGAGGGAGGAGCGCTAGCGAAGCGCTGCCGGGAGAACGAGGAGAAGAAAGGTATGATCCTCTCTTAGTTGCTTCGTAAGCTAGGCTTTCAATTCATACTCTTGTTCTTCCAAGTTTTGTTTTTGATTCATATTTCTTTCCGATTCGTTTTCCTGTTGTGGTTCGAGGAGAAATCTGTGTAACACCCTACTTAGGTGCGGGCGGCTATGCACGTCAGTGACCCTATGATTCGTCACACGTTCACTCATCTAAGACGCGTGGTGTCTACCGATTCTCCATCGTTTATGTTTCTATTCTTCGTATTATGCTTTTATAATTATTTTGATGGAGAAATCTGTGTAATACCCTACTTAGGTGCGGGCGGCTGTGCACGTCAGTGACCCTGTGATTCGTCACACGTTCACTCACCTAAGATGTGTGGTGTCTACCGGTTCTTCATCTCTTGTTGTTGAGTATATTCTTTCAGTTTCATTGTTATTTTCCTCTCGATTGATTTTATAGAGGAAACTCTTTTCGTTTTTATTTAGAAATATGTCCCGATATAAGGGGAAACTCTGCTGAAATTTTCCGAGAAATATATCCCGATATAAGGGGAAACTCTGCCGAAATTTTCCGAGAAATATATCCCGATATAAGGGAAAACTATGCCGAAATTCTAAGAGAAAATATGTTCTTGACGCTCTTCGTGTTCTTCGCGTTCTTCGCGTTCTTCGTTCGTTCTTCGCATTCTTAACATGTTCTTAGCGTTTTGATACGAAAAATGAAATTCGATCTTTTCAGGAGCCTTAAATTAGCCTTTCTAAAAACGAAACTCGATAAAGCCTTGCATACACGAGAGAGAGCTCGATTAGGTAACGGAATCCTTCCTTTTGCTGTTGGGTTTTCATACGAAATTATTGAAATTCTTGATTTTGTATTCTTTGCTACGAGGAACCCTAATTTTGGTTATTTTTGAAAAAGTCTGAAGAATTGCTTTGTGATTCCCACTAAAATAAGATTTACGCATCAAATTGATGCGTTGGCTCTGAAAGTTAGGGTTTGGGAGTTAAAATAGGCATAAATAGGAGTATATATATGGTTATGAATAATATATATGTGAGTCGATATTAAGTATTGCGGTTTATGCAAATCAAAGACTTAACAAAAGAATTACATCATGTGAATTGGTGTGATTTGAGTTGGATCCTGAAAAGGATCTTGTGTCACGATAAGGATGACTGGGAGTAGTACTACAGGTCGGGCATGCAACCTGTAGGTTGTCGGAAGGAACCCGTATTGACATTTCCCTACCTAGGTGGTACACGGTTGCCCTGTTATGATAAGTGCGCACGAAATGAATGTTTTGCAACGCGTGGTACCGGGAGCCAATATATTCGGGTTGGAACGACGGAAGATGTGGTCGTGCCATGTGGAGGCACGGGTGGTTCAATAGCGGCTGGGTCACGATAACATGCATTTAAAGCCGCTAGGTTATATGATTAAATGTTAGCCTGAGGTTTTAAGCAACCGAGTCCTCGAGGACGGTGTGCTCTTTTGTTTTTCCAGGCTGAGGGTTGAGACCCTGTTTAATAAAAGAAAAGGAAATTGTCAGGGTAGTATTGGAGGATTGGTTGAGGCGACGTGCGGCGGCATAAGCTTACCAAGATCAACTCAATCTCCAATCCTGAAGCATCCACAGCTTCGGAGTCCAAGAATGGTGGGGTTCCCCTGGACTAAATCCTGATGTGGAATAGAAAGGAATAGGACTTAAGTTAATGAAAAGGAATGAAATTTTTGTGATATCAAGTTTTGAAAAATTACACAATTTGTTTGCTTTTCTCTTCTTCGTTACTTAGCATTCGCTAATTTTATCCTATGATTTATGGAAAACCCAACAGGTATCGGTGAGCAATCGTAAGGACTTTAAAATTCATCCGGCTTACATACTAGACATCCAGCCAGCCACAGTAGCTTTACTCTTTAAGGTAGTTAGTAATATTTTGTGTATTTTCCTTTCAAGCTGATGTACATGTAAATGGTTATAGTGGGACAGTGTATCATCTGAACTATATTTTGTGAATGGAAAAGTGTTGAAATACTTTCTTCCGAGTATTTTTATTTGCAGTATATTTCTGAATGTTAGTTGTGATTGCTGAATAAATTATTGCTGAGTAACTGATGAATCCACGTTTCATCATCTTTATTCTATCATTTTGGCCTTAAAAACCCTAGTAAATGCGTGTAAATAGGCTTAATATAAGCATTTTAGCATTCATGCATATGTGTGTAAATATTGTATAAAATGCGGTTTTTAAAGCCAAAATTATAGAATAAAGAAAAGAAAAGAAAAAGAATAAAATATTGTAAATATTTTATGACCCGAAACCCCGAGACCTAGGCATCTTGATGAATAGGTCGACAAGGAATAAAGTAGGGGGAGATAAGGGCTAAGACACAGATAAAATACCTATACATTTTATTCATTCTTTATTCATTTTGGGGACCTATTTTTGGTTCCACTTTTTATACATCAAATAAAGAAACTTTGTACATGAAAGTTGTAGATAATTTTATAAAGAAAAATACAAAATTGATTTCACAGAAAAATAATGTACAGATAAAAAGTTATGGTCTGAATAAAATTCCAGAATGCCAACTTCCCAGACCCGTATCTCACAAACGGCAACTCCAAATGCATCAAACTCACCTTTAATTGTATATAGAAGAAAATAAGCTAATTAATGGCGGTGGTTTCGCATTTGGCGGAGCTACGGTTTGAAAGTTGAGTTTTGGACCCTCATTGTATACTTGTACATATTAAAATATTCAATTTATTATTTATTTATTATTTTTATAATTTTATATTTTTATAATGGTATAAATATTACTTCTAATAATTATGTGCATTAAAATTAGAATAAAAACATAAATAAAATACAAAGAAAAATACTTGTATATATTCAATACATAGGTATTATACATACACTTATACCTATATAAAATACACTTCTATTTTATTAAATATACAAAATGTATCAATAAAATAAAATAAAACTATATATGTGTATATAAAAGTATTTTGTAATTTTATAAAATCATAAATAAAAATAATAATATTAAAAATACCTAAATAAAAATAAAATACATTAATACATAGATATAGATACCTATAGGGGTATAAATGCAAACTTGTAAAAATACACTTCTTAAAATAAATAAAAATCACAATAAAATTATTTATAAAATAATAAACATTTTTTATTTTATAACCATAAATTAATAATGCTATTTACTATTTTAAAAGTAATTAATAAAACATTTTTTGGGGGCTTTTTCCTGGGTGGTCCACGTGGACCAACCAGGTGGCCTGGGATGTTGACCAGCCGGTCAACTCCCTGGCCCTAGCCTTCCCCCTTGTCAGAACTACCCGTGACCCTCATTTCTCGATTTTTTCGCCACTTGTGCGTTGCTCGAGGAGGGTTGCTCCCTTCACGAAAGTTGTAACTGGTACAACTGCCATCCACGCCCATGCATCGTTTCAGAGATTCGACCTAAGATACGCCCGTGATCGGCCCTCGAAAGTCACCCTTCGCCATTGTTTTCAAAAGCCAACCCAACTCCCCCATTTCGACTTGAACCCTTTTTACCCCTTGATTCAACTCCTGGCTGCTGGGCTCTGGACGGGAAGAGTGACAGGCTTCCTCCAGCCCTTGCGCGGAGCTCAGTCGAGGCGGCGGAGGAGATTCCATCATCTCCGGCCACGCTTGGCCGTCGAGGTTCTATCCTTGCGGTGAACAGCCGCTTGAGGTTGTATTTTCTTTGTTTTTCCTTGCAGTTTATCTAGGTATCAGTAGTTCTCTTTAGTTCTGGTGTTTCTGAGGTTGTTAATCACATCATCCCCTCGCTTTCGCCATCGAACACCGTGCCGGAGCTCAAGAGCTCCGGCGACCACCTGCACCATCCATCGCCGTCTTCTTCCGCCAATAAGGCCCGGGACTGCATACTTTTACTGTTGCACTTTTTTTTTCCCTTGCAGGTCCCAGGAGAGGCACTCACGCCTCACCTTTTTGCCGTGAACGCTCCAGGTCTGCCGGCGCAACCTCGCACGGCCGCAGTCCACGCCGTGGTCTTTGGCCCCCATCTGAGCAGCTTGGGCATTGGGGAGGGCAGCTGGAGGAGAACGCGACCGTCGGCCGAGGATTTGATGGATGGAGCGAGCCCCTGCGCGTGAACCCAACTCGGCCAGGCCGAGTTCTTCAACGGATCGTCCAGCCGCATCTCACACCGTAGGATCAAGAACACCCGCACGGGTGTACAGGCGCCGTCGGATGCAGCATCTCCTCCAACCGTAGATCGCAGATGCAGGACTTAATCACGACCACACGATGAAGGGGTATCGGCCTCTCCTGCTGCGACACGTGGCCTAAGTAAACGCGCCTGGCCGTTGGATGCGCCCCAGGCTTGGGAATTTTGCGAGTAAACCCCAGCCTACTTTTGTATTTTATAACAGAACCTAAGCTTTCATCTGCAGCATATATATTTCTTGAAATTTTGCGTATTAGCCCTTTAGTTTTTGTTAATCACACCTATAGCCCTTCCAGGCGCACGTGTTTAGCACGCGCGCCGTGGGCATTTTGCAGGCAAAACCCCAGACTTTTAAGTATTAGTTTTTAGTCCCAAAACATTTAGTTTCAGTTATTGAATTTCTGGAAAAATTGCGTGCAGGGCCCCTGGATTTTTGCTAATTACAAAAACGCCCCCGCCAGACCACGTGCATGAGCGCGTGATTCTTGGCATTTTTGCTGGCGAACCCTTGCTTCTTTGAGTATTTTGACTTAGTCCTGCAAGTATTTTCTTTAGTTATCATATTTCTGAAATATTTGCGAAGAGGCCCTTACATTTCTTGCATATTACATAAATGCCCCTGCGAATGTGTAGTTTTTTTGTTGTTTCTTATATTTTATGCACGCATCTAGAAAACTCCAAAAAAATCCCCAAAAATTGCATTACGCTCCTGTTGCATAGTAGATTTACGCCATATTTTTATTTTTCCTAATTATTGCATTTTATCATTTATTAAAAATCAAAAATAGTCATTTTTAGCACTGTTTGCATGAGAAAATCACTAAAAAATATAAAAAGACTCCAGAAAAATCCCAAAAAATTATATTTTGTGTCTTTTAGTTTGTTTTAACTCCCAGCCAAAAATCATTAAAAAATATAAAACCAAACTCCTAAAAATTGCAAAACTCTAAAAACCTTCATAAAAATTTATAAAATCGTTAAAAAATCCAAAAATAGTGTTTTCTTTTCCTAAATTTTCTTGGTTTCATTATCTTTCACTGACAATTAAGTTGGGGAATTTTTGCCACTGATTTCTATTTTATTTCTCCATTTTAAGTTTCAGCCTTGCATTTTTGCCACTGTTTGCTTTATTTTGTTAATTAAAAATACCAAAAACATTCTAAAAATTACCCAAAAATCACAAAAACAGTAAAAAAGTAGAAAAATACCAAAAAGACTTTATTTTCATATTTTTGGATATTTTTGTCTATTTTTATAAATACCTCTTTGTCCTTTTTATTACATTGTTCTTATTTTCCAATATTGAAAAAGAATATAAAAAAATATAAAATATAAAAAGAAAATACAAAATCAGTAAATTAAAAATCAAAATACAAAATTATAAAATTAAAAATTAAATAAAAAAAATATAAAATTAAAACCCATAAAAAAATATAGCTTAATAGGCATTTGATCACATACACACATTTTTGGTACCTTAGTACCCCGTTCTACATGTCTGCTCCCTGTGTTCGACCTCTACAATACTTGCACTATACACATCTTTGTTGTAGAGTTATAATAAATTTTAACTCCGCACATTTACATTCATTGTTTGATTTAATTGTTGTGGGTTAATTGTTGTTTGAATCGGGATTTCGTTGGAGGTCAAATCAGCGACTGTTGATTCGCCTTGTGAGTCAACACGACCTCTGCTATTTCTCGGTTCAACAAATGGCGCCGTTGCCGGGGAGCAACAACGCGTAGTTCGGGTCTTGTTTGTCTTTGTGATTGATTGTCTATTTTCGCGGCTTTCATTGTTCGCTAGTTTATTGTTCTTTATCGTTGATATATCTGTTGAGCTGTCTAACCCCCTCTCTTGTTGACTTTGTGTGAGGTACCGCGGATCGAGGGAGGCGCTCCACCCTAGGCGCCTACGCACCCTCGTGAAGCCGGCATCTGCCAGCCGAGCACCGAGGAGACGAAGAGGAAATTTTGAAGACCGAGCTCATTTTTAGTTGTAAAATTTATTTTCTTGCATTGTATTTTGTAATTTAAGTGAGTGAGAGACTCTTAATTTGTAATAATACAGGTACCCCCGGACTTGGACATTCGAGCCTAATTTCCAAGTGATTGTTCACTTGGGGGCTCCCGCGGTTTTGTCGGCTTTTCTCGCATTCTTTTATTTTGTTTTGTTTTTCGATTTTTATTTCTTTTGTGTGATTGAGCCCTTAGCTTTTAGGATTGCTTGCGATAGACTAAGGCCAAACACCTAATATTTTGCATGTGCCTATAGCCGCGTTTGGACTTAGTCAAATTTTTAAACAGTTGATTCATCATCTTCAATCCGTCACGCCGCGAGCTCTCCCCGCAAAGCGCTTTCTCCTACCCTCAATTTGTTGAGCAGAGGAGGGGTGAGCCTAGACCGGACTCTAGGGTTGAGGATTGGCGTTCGACTTAAGGTTCTTCCCGCTAATAGCAATTTTTGAACTTAGGGCGATTTCATCGGCTTGCATTTGCATATAGATAGGTTTCAATTCTGCTGAGCATCTTTGCATGTAGAGTGCTGGAGGCAAGGTGAGCATTTACGCTTTAGCATTCATCATTGTTTTTACCGCTTGCATTGCTTTCCCGCTCCTCTACCTCTGATTTTGCCAACCTAGGATCTTAAAGGAATTGAATCCCCGATAGGCTCGTGTATTTTTATTAAAAATCCAAAAAAAAAGTGATAACCGAATAAAATTGGGACTGCTAACATTACTTGACCCTAAAATTCACCAAAAAGAAAAATCTTGTATTGGGGCGAGTAATCCCCTCATTGTCTTCGTTTTACATTGCTCGCGCACACGCTAAGGATTAGTGCCCAAATCCCATCTCAGCCCCCTAAGTGTTTGCGCAATATTTTGACTTCTCACCTAACTCTAAAACAGACAAGATAAAAAGACCGCTCTTTGCGGTCTCTACCGAGTTGAGTAGGTGAATTGAGGGTTTGATTTATTTCATTTTTGTCTGTGATTGTTTGTGTGTCCTAGATCATCCCCGCGCATTTGCGCCTTCTTCTCCACTCTCTGGACTTGACCGGCGTGCTCTCCCGATCATTTTTCTTTTGTTTTCGAGATGGCCGACTGGAGCGTATTCTATCCGGACTTTGCGGATCACTCGTTCACTCCAGCCGGTCCACCTCCTTTTTTCCAGGAGGACTTTGCTCCTGACTTTTGTACATATCTGCCTCAGCCACAGTATCAGGAATCAGATTTCTACCCACACCCACCTCTATCTCCACCTGTGTATTATCCGCCTCCACCTTCACATCCACCCGAGACTGAGCTGATGGAGTCACCTTTCATGGAGTCCACCCTTGAGCACTTGACCCAGATGATGGATCATATGAGACAGAGGATTGACCACCTCACTAGTACCAATAAGAGCGACCATGATATTCCACCATTTGATGATATGGGTTCATTCGAGGATTTCCATGAGAGCTTGCAATCGCCCAAAATACAAAAAAATGGGAAAAATTTAAAAACACAAAAAGAGATTGGGAGACCTTTGATTGAGTCGGACTATGAGGAGAGCGCCCACTTGCCAGACCCCTTGGCCACACAGACTCTCACACCTTGTCCCACCTTTGACCCCGAGGATGCCGCTGTACAGACTGCTCTTGGCATGCCTCGTGTACATGATGATTCCGACTTCCTCCCTTGTATGGAGGAGGTCCAAAAATTCAAAAAAATGTTGACTGAACCCGAAGTGGTGGCCACCATTCATGAGATCATCCGTGCCCCACTTCAGCAGGCCATGACCGATTTATCTGCTCCTCTTCCCAAGAAGAGAAAGCGGAGGAGCAGATCTGAGCGTCATATCTTGACCATGGCCACTGCCCACGCCATCACACACCGTCCCATTCCTCGGAAGAAGAACACTGCCACACCTTTCATTAGCTGCACAATCTCTGACCACACATGTGATCACACTCTCCTAGACGGCGGTGCTTCGATTAGCATCATACCCTTCTCACTGGTACAGTCTCTTCACTTAGGGCCTCTCAAGAAAACCAGGATGATCGTACAGTTTGCTGATGGATCAATAAAGAGGCCGAAGGGTATCCTTGAAAACGCCGTCATCTCGATTCAGGGCACGAGCCACAATGTTGATTTTGTCGTGTTGCCCATGGAGAACTCCACAGGGGAGCATTCTCCAATCATCCTGGGACGACCATTCCTTGCCTCTGCGAGAGTCGTTATTGACTACGGATCAGGAGAGATTCACTTCCGTCCTGCTGACGAGGGCGAAGCAGTGATAACCGCACCCATTGCTGACCAGAGACCCGCACCTGATGTGACTTCACCTATCTTGGCTGACCCCGAGGACTATGATCTATATGAGGATATCAGAGAGACCTTCTTTATGACCGATGATGAGACCCAAGAATTCCTCTCCAAGGAGGAAAGCTCGGAAAGCATAGACCTTGGTGTTTCCGCTTCCTGTGATTGGCGATGTGTTGATGACATCCGCGGGATCTACACGATCGATACTATTGAGCGGAGGGCAGATATAGAGACTATACAGGACGGACATGCTCTGACTACTTCCACTGATGAGTCCGCTCCTGTCCATGTAGATACTGATGAGACTAAGGCCGAATTTGATTTTGTTGCTTTTCTTCAGAGATTCGGACCTTTTGATGAAAAAGATGATCCAGTTGAGATTATAGAGGACGAACAGAGTTCGACTACTTCCACCGATGAGTTTGTGCCTTTTGGTTTTGACCTGGATGACTCCTCGCAGGACGACTCCGAGTACACTACTTCTGATGATGATGAGTTCGTCCCATTTCACTTTGATATCAGCGAGACTCCCAAGGCCGGACCGAGCCGTACTGCTTCCACTACCCCGTTTGTGCCTTCACACCCTAGGGCCACTGAGGATTTACACCCCGTCGACCCTGATCGGATGCCGTCCACTGTGGACCCCGATGTCGACCTGCACCACACTAGATCTATTCCTCCGCGGTCCCGCAAGAAGGTTCGCTTTCTACCTTCTTAACCATCTGTATATCCATCTCTGTTGTATATTCACTTCTGTGTACCTCTGTTCTCTCTACCGTATTGCTCGTCCACCCATTCTCGTGTCTGCCTTGCTTAGGACGTACTTTGTCCTAAGTATAGGGGGGTGGACGAGCCGAGTGCTCTTTTGTCGTTCCGTCTGATCACTCCTGTTGTTGCCTATACTTAGGGCTTCTTTTACCCTAAGTATAGGGGGAGTGACGTGTACATCCTCACGATCTCTTCTTCCATCTTCATCTCTTTTCTTCTTTTCTTCTTTTCTTCTTTTCCTCTTCTATCTTCTTCATCTACCGAAAAGGTGCCGCCCTTGTAGACAGTTTTCTATACTTAGGACGTACTTTGTCCTAAGTATAGGGGGGTTGGCACCCCGAGTTTCTCTATTCTTTTCGATCCTCTCCATTGTCTCCTCTTCTTGTCTATACTTAGGGATATCTTACCCTAAGTATAGGGGGAGACAACCTGAGTACGATCTGTTCATTCCCACCCTTGACCCTCCCTGCTTTGTGTACAGTCTGCTATACTTAGGATTATTTGATCCTAAGTATAGGGGGGACGGTCGACTTCTCATTGATTCATTCATTTATTCTTTGGATCTTCCTATACTCAGTACGAGTTATGTCTTCTCTTTTCTCTCTGATCTATGAGGACATAGCTCAAGCTAAGTATGGGGGGGTCGTATATACTGCGTATATACTTTAGCCATAACTCGTACTTTCGTATGTTCCTAATAATATGGCTAATAATTCTTTAAAATTCATTAAAAACCCCTAATAAAAAGATGTGGTTATTCCTCAAATTCTTTTAATAAATTAGGTGAAAATGTTTTTTGCAAAATGTTTGAAAAATAGTTTGAAAATCTTTGTGTACATCTATTGAAAACTATTTTGAAAATATTTTGTTTCGTGTTTTCAACCTGTGTGAAAAATGTGTGGATTGTAAAATTTCTTTTCTTTGTGTAAAATAAAAATGTTTGAAAAATGATTTGCAAATGGTTTGAAAAATGGTTGCAAAAATGATTTGAAAAACCTATATATACTGTTTTGAAAGCCTTTGCAAAATGATTTTCAAATGTGTGTAAAATGTTTGTAAAAATTATTTTGGACTATAGTTTTCAAAAATTGTGTGTAAAATTGTTTTCAAATAAGTTGGAGGAATATACACATCACGCCAAAATCCACTATATATGTATATATGTATAAAATTGACCACTTACCCTTGTAAATTCTAAAATCCACTTCTCGTATATATAAAGAAGCACTCCCGTGTACATATTTTTAACCTATTTTTCAGCCAAAAACTTTTTGTTTTCAAAAAAATTCCCAAAAACATTTGCAAAATTAAAATCCAAAAACATTTGAAAAATCTTTTTGAAAAATACAAAAAATTGCATCTGCACATGCATGCATCATATTTTCAAAAACCCATAAAAAGTTCAAAATCTTGAAAATTGCATCACAAAAATATTTTCTGCATCGCATTGCATAGCATTTGCATTTTTCGGACTGAGTTTGATAGTCGAACAAGTCTAAGTGAAATCCGGAGATTGGAGCTTGATTGGACCTTAAAATCTACCTAATAACAGGAACCTTATAGGAACTTGGTTTGAGGTACTTCAGGTCTAGTTGACTTAATTCTTTGAGGATCACGGGACTTGGTTCAATGGATTCTTGACTGCCTAAGTAGAGTATTTCGGAGCACACGCACGATTCTTGTTGATAATGACCTAACTTGGACACCTGCACCTTTCACATGGCTCAACTCAGTTGGAGTGGTGAGGGGATTGGATTTGCCGGTATGAGACGCACACAAGTGGAAACACTTGTCCTCCTCTAGGGAGGGAAGTGCACCCCAACCCGTCCAGTGATTAGGAAGTCTAAAGACAGGAGGCTGTGGGTTGCGATAAAGCTTCAAAAGAGGGATAGTCTACTGGCTCAAGAGGAAAAACTCCTTATGTAAATGCTGCTGTGAATAGTATTTCAAAAAAAAAAAAGTCAGGCATGTACAAAAATAAAAAGCCTGTAAGTATGTACAAAGTCAATAAGCAAGCTTGAGTTCCAAAGTCATATCATGTGAGCCTGCAGCAGGATGACTTGACTACACTGGTCTTGCATCCAAGGATAGGTAGCTACACTGGCTACCGTCCATTCTTCTCTTCACCCCCTCCTCTTGAGCTGGTTGCCACTTGAACTTAGAAGGGAATACCCCGCTCCTCGAGGATGGAGTTGCTGGATTGGGGAATCATTGGGTTGTCGTACTGGAGAAGTCAGTTTCTTTGCCATTCTAGTTGGGGAGAGCCACCAGCACTTACACTGTACAAGTCAGATTCATAGTCGTAAGAGTTTGCGTATGAATTGAGATATTTCTGATCTGGTTATTGAGGAGACTTGGACAAAGTTTTGGGATTCTCAAGGACTGTTGGATTTCAAACACGGTTCTCATTAAGGTTCCGCCCGCACTAAAATTCTAAAGGTCCGACTTAAGCTCCAAACTTTGATTTTGTGAAGACAAGTTTGATAATTAAATTTAGTCCATCTTTCTTCTTTTTCTTTTCTTTATTTTTCTTTTTCTGCACTTATTGCATAAGTGTTTGCTAGGGACTAGCAAAGGCAAGTATAGGGGGATGATGAATCCACGTTTCATCATCTTTATTCTATCATTTTGGCCTTAAAAACCCTAGTAAATGCGTGTAAATAGGCTTAATATAAGCATTTTAGCATTCATGCATATGTGTGTAAATATTGTATAAAATGCGGTTTTTAAAGCCAAAATTATAGAATAAAGAAAAGAAAAGAAAAAGAATAAAATATTGTAAATATTTTATGACCCGAAACCCCGAGACCTAGGCATCTTGATGAATAGGTCGACAAGGAATAAAGTAGGGGGAGATAAGGGCTAAGACACAGATAAAATACCTATACATTTTATTCATTCTTTATTCATTTTGGGGACCTATTTTTGGTTCCACTTTTTATACATCAAATAAAGAAACTTTGTACATGAAAGTTGTAGATAATTTTATAAAGAAAAATACAAAATTGATTTCACAGAAAAATAATGTACAGATAAAAAGTTATGGTCTGAATAAAATTCCAGAATGCCAACTTCCCAGACCCGTATCTCACAAACGGCAACTCCAAATGCATCAAACTCACCTTTAATTGTATATAGAAGAAAATAAGCTAATTAATGGCGGTGGTTTCGCATTTGGCGGAGCTACGGTTTGAAAGTTGAGTTTTGGACCCTCATTGTATACTTGTACATATTAAAATATTCAATTTATTATTTATTTATTATTTTTATAATTTTATATTTTTATAATGGTATAAATATTACTTCTAATAATTATGTGCATTAAAATTAGAATAAAAACATAAATAAAATACAAAGAAAAATACTTGTATATATTCAATACATAGGTATTATACATACACTTATACCTATATAAAATACACTTCTATTTTATTAAATATACAAAATGTATCAATAAAATAAAATAAAACTATATATGTGTATATAAAAGTATTTTGTAATTTTATAAAATCATAAATAAAAATAATAATATTAAAAATACCTAAATAAAAATAAAATACATTAATACATAGATATAGATACCTATAGGGGTATAAATGCAAACTTGTAAAAATACACTTCTTAAAAATAAATAAAAATCACAATAAAATTATTTATAAAATAATAAACATTTTTTATTTTATAACCATAAATTAATAATGCTATTTACTATTTTAAAAGTAATTAATAAAACATTTTTTGGGGGCTTTTTCCTGGGTGGTCCACGTGGACCAACCAGGTGGCCTGGGATGTTGACCAGCCGGTCAACTCCCTGGCCCTAGCCTTCCCCCTTGTCAGAACTACCCGTGACCCTCATTTCTCGATTTTTTCGCCACTTGTGCGTTGCTCGAGGAGGGTTGCTCCCTTCACGAAAGTTGTAACTGGTACAACTGCCATCCACGCCCATGCATCGTTTCAGAGATTCGACCTAAGATACGCCCGTGATCGGCCCTCGAAAGTCACCCTTCGCCATTGTTTTCAAAAGCCAACCCAACTCCCCCATTTCGACTTGAACCCTTTTTACCCCTTGATTCAACTCCTGGCTGCTGGGCTCTGGACGGGAAGAGTGACAGGCTTCCTCCAGCCCTTGCGCGGAGCTCAGCCGAGGCGGCGGAGGAGATTCCATCATCTCCGGCCACGCTTGGCCGTCGAGGTTCTATCCTTGCGGTGAACAGCCGCTTGAGGTTGTATTTTCTTTGTTTTTCCTTGCAGTTTATCTAGGTATCAGTAGTTCTCTTTAGTTCTGGTGTTTCTGAGGTTGTTAATCACATCATCCCCTCGCTTTCGCCATCGAACACCGTGCCGGAGCTCAAGAGCTCCGGCGACCACCTGCACCATCCATCGCCGTCTTCTTCCGCCAATAAGGCCCGGGACTGCATACTTTTACTGTTGCACTTTTTTTTTCCCTTGCAGGTCCCAGGAGAGGCACTCACGCCTCACCTTTTTGCCGTGAACGCTCCAGGTCTGCCGGCGCAACCTCGCACGGCCGCAGTCCACGCCGTGGTCTTTGGCCCCCATCTGAGCAGCCTGGGCGTTGGGGAGGGCAGCTGGAGGAGAACGCGACCGTCGGCCGAGGATTTGATGGCTGGAGCGAGCCCCTGCGCGTGAACCCAACTCGGCCAGGCCGAGTTCTTCAACGGATCGTCCAGCCGCATCTCACACCGTAGGATCAAGAACACCCGCACGGGTGTACAGGCGCCGTCGGATGCAGCATCTCCTCCAACCGTAGATCGCAGATGCAGGACTTAATCACGACCACACGATGAAGGGGTATCGGCTTCTCCTGCTGCGACACGTGGCCTAAGTAAACGCGCCTGGCCGTTGGATGCGCCCCAGGCTTGGGAATTTTGCGAGTAAACCCCAGCCTACTTTTGTATTTTATAACAGAACCTAAGCTTTCATCTGCAGCATATATATTTCTTGAAATTTTGCGTATTAGCCCTTTAGTTTTTGTTAATCACACCTATAGCCCTTCCAGGCGCACGTGTTTAGCACGCGCGCCGTGGGCATTTTGCAGGCAAAACCCCAGACTTTTAAGTATTAGTTTTTAGTCTCAAAACATTTAGTTTCAGTTATTGAATTTCTGGAAAAATTGCGTGCAGGGGCCCTGGATTTTTGCTAATTACAAAAACGCCCCCGCCAGACCACGTGCATGAGCGCGTGATTCTTGGCATTTTTGCTGGCGAACCCTTGCTTCTTTGAGTATTTTGACTTAGTCCTGCAAGTATTTTCTTTAGTTATCATATTTCTGAAATATTTGCGAAGAGGCCCTTACATTTCTTGCATATTACATAAATGCCCCTGCGAATGTGTAGTTTTTTTGTTGTTTCTTGTATTTTATGCACGCATCTAGAAAACTCCAAAAAAATCCCCAAAAATTGCATTACGCTCCTGTTGCATAGTAGATTTACGCCATATTTTTATTTTTCGTAATTATTGCATTTTATCATTTATTAAAAATAAAAAATAGTCATTTTTAGCACTGTTTGCATGAGAAAATCACTAAAAAATATAAAAACACTCCAGAAAAATCCCAAAAATTTATATTTTGTGTCTTTTAGTTTGTTTTAACTCCCAGCCAAAAATCATTAAAAAATATAAAACCAAACTCCTAAAAATTGCAAAACTCTAAAAACCTTCATAAAAATTTATAAAATCGTTAAAAAATCCAAAAATAGTGTTTTCTTTTCCTAAATTTTCTTGGTTTCATTATCTTTCACTGACAATTAAGTTGGGGAATTTTTGCCACTGATTTCTATTTTATTTCTCCATTTTAAGTTTCAGCCTTGCATTTTTGCCACTGTTTGCTTTATTTTGTTAATTAAAAATACCAAAAACATTCTAAAAATTACCCAAAAATCACAAAAACAGTAAAAAAGTAGAAAAAGACCAAAAAGACTTTATTTTCATATTTTTGGATATTTTTGTCTATTTTTATAAATACCTCTTTGTCCTTTTTATTACATTGTTCTTATTTTCCAATATTGAAAAAGAATATAAAAAAATATAAAATATAAAAAGAAAATACAAAATCAGTAAATTAAAAATCAAAATACAAAATTATAAAATTAAAAATTAAATAAAAAAAATATAAAATTAAAACCCATAAAAAAATATAGCTTAATAGGCATTTGATCACATACACACATTTTTGGTACCTTAGTACCCCGTTCTACATGTCTGCTCCCTGTGTTCGACCTCTACAATACTTGCACTATACACATCTTTGTTGTAGAGTTATAATAAATTTTAACTCCGCACATTTACATTCATTGTTTGATTTAATTGTTGTGGGTTAATTGTTGTTTGAATCGGGATTTCGTTGGAGGTCAAATCAGCGACTGTTGATTCGCCTTGTGAGTCAACACGACCTCTGCTATTTCTCGGTTCAACAAATGGCGCCGTTGCCGGGGAGCAACAACGCGTAGTTCGGGTCTTGTTTGTCTTTGTGATTGATTGTCTATTTTCGCGGCTTTCATTGTTCGCTAGTTTATTGTTCTTTATCGTTGATATATCTGTTGAGCTGTCTAACCCCCTCTCTTGTTGACTTTGTGTGAGGTACCGCGGATCGAGGGAGGCGCTCCACCCTAGGCGCCTACGCACCCTCGTGAAGCCGGCATCTGCCAGCCGAGCACCGAGGAGACGAAGAGGAAATTTTGAAGACCGAGCTCATTTTTAGTTGTAGAATTTATTTTCTTGCATTGTATTTTGTAATTTAAGTGAGTGAGAGACTCTTAATTTGTAATAATACAGGTACCCCCGGACTTGGACATTCGAGCCTAATTTCCAAGTGATTGTTCACTTGGGGGCTCCCGCGGTTTTGTCGGCTTTTCTCGCATTCTTTTATTTTGTTTTGTTTTTCGATTTTTATTTCTTTTGTGTGATTGAGCCCTTAGCTTTTAGGATTGCTTGCGATAGACTAAGGCCAAACACCTAATATTTTGCATGTGCCTATAGCCGCGTTTGGACTTAGTCAAATTTTTAAACAGTTGATTCATCATCTTCAATCCGTCACGCCGCGAGCTCTCCCCGCAAAGCGCTTTCTCCTACCCTCAATTTGTTGAGCAGAGGAGGGGTGAGCCTAGACCGGACTCTAGGGTTGAGGATTGGCGTTCGACTTAAGGTTCTTCCCGCTAATAGCAATTTTTGAACTTAGGGCGATTTCATCGGCTTGCATTTGCATATAGATAGGTTTCAATTCTGCTGAGCATCTTTGCATGTAGAGTGCTGGAGGCAAGGTGAGCATTTACGCTTTAGCATTCATCATTGTTTTTACCGCTTGCATTGCTTTCCCGCTCCTCTACCTCTGATTTTGCCAACCTAGGATCTTAAAGGAATTGAATCCCCGATAGGCTCGTGCATTTTTATTAAAAATCCAAAAAAAAGTGATAACCGAATAAAATTGGGACTGCTAACATTACTTGACCCTAAAATTCACCAAAAAGAAAAATCTTGTATTGGGGCGAGTAATCCCCTCATTGTCTTCGTTTTACATTGCTCGCGCACACGCTAAGGATTAGTGCCCAAATCCCATCTCAGCCCCCTAAGTGTTTGCGCAATATTTTGACTTCTCACCTAACTCTAAAACAGACAAGATAAAAAGACCGCTCTTTGCGGTCTCTACCGAGTTGAGTAGGTGAATTGAGGGTTTGATTTATTTCATTTTTGTCTGTGATTGTTTGTGTGTCCTAGATCATCCTCGCGCATTTGCGCCTTCTTCTCCACTCTCTGGACTTGACCGGCGTGCTCTCCCGATCATTTTTCTTTTGTTTTCGAGATGGCCGACTGGAGCGTATTCTATCCGGACTTTGCGGATCACTCGTTCACTCCAGCCGGTCCACCTCCTTTTTTCCAGGAGGACTTTGCTCCTGACTTTTGTACATATCTGCCTCAGCCACAGTATCAGGAATCAGATTTCTACCCACACCCACCTCTATCTCCACCTGTGTATTATCCGCCTCCACCTTCACATCCACCCGAGACTGAGCTGATGGAGTCACCTTTCATGGAGTCCACCCTTGAGCACTTGACCCAGATGATGGATCATATGAGACAGAGGATTGACCACCTCACTAGTACCAATAAGAGCGACCATGATATTCCACCATTTGATGATATGGGTTCATTCGAGGATTTCCATGAGAGCTTGCAATCGCCCAAAATACAAAAAAATGGGAAAAATTTAAAAACACAAAAAGAGATTGGGAGACCTTTGATTGAGTCGGACTATGAGGAGAGCGCCCACTTGCCAGACCCCTTGGCCACACAGACTCTCACACCTTGTCCCACCTTTGACCCCGAGGATGCCGCTGTACAGACTGCTCTTGGCATGCCTCGTGTACATGATGATTCCGACTTCCTCCCTTGTATGGAGGAGGTCCAAAAATTCAAAAAAATGTTGACTGAACCCGAAGTGGTGGCCACCATTCATGAGATCATCCGTGCCCCACTTCAGCAGGCCATGACCGATTTATCTGCTCCTCTTCCCAAGAAGAGAAAGCGGAGGAGCAGATCTGAGCGTCATATCTTGACCATGGCCACTGCCCACGCCATCACACACCGTCCCATTCCTCGGAAGAAGAACACTGCCACACCTTTCATTAGCTGCACAATCTCTGACCACACATGTGATCACACTCTCCTAGACGGCGGTGCTTCGATTAGCATCATACCCTTCTCACTGGTACAGTCTCTTCACTTAGGGCCTCTCAAGAAAACCAGGATGATCGTACAGTTTGCTGATGGATCAATAAAGAGGCCGAAGGGTATCCTTGAAAACGCCGTCATCTCGATTCAGGGCACGAGCCACAATGTTGATTTTGTCGTGTTGCCCATGGAGAACTCCACAGGGGAGCATTCTCCAATCATCCTGGGACGACCATTCCTTGCCTCTGCGAGAGTCGTTATTGACTACGGATCAGGAGAGATTCACTTCCGTCCTGCTGACGAGGGCGAAGCAGTGATAACCGCACCCATTGCTGACCAGAGACCCGCACCTGATGTGACTTCACCTATCTTGGCTGACCCCGAGGACTATGATCTATATGAGGATATCAGAGAGACCTTCTTTATGACCGATGATGAGACCCAAGAATTCCTCTCCAAGGAGGAAAGCTCGGAAAGCATAGACCTTGGTGTTTCCGCTTCCTGTGATTGGCGATGTGTTGATGACATCCGCGGGATCTACACGATCGATACTATTGAGCGGAGGGCAGATATAGAGACTATACAGGACGGACATGCTCTGACTACTTCCACTGATGAGTCCGCTCCTGTCCATGTAGATACTGATGAGACTAAGGCCGAATTTGATTTTGTTGCTTTTCTTCAGAGATTCGGACCTTTTGATGAAAAAGATGATCCAGTTGAGATTATAGAGGACGAACAGAGTTCGACTACTTCCACCAATGAGTTTGTGCCTTTTGGTTTTGACCTGGATGACTCCTCGCAGGACGACTCCGAGTACACTACTTCTGATGATGATGAGTTCGTCCCATTTCACTTTGATATCAGCGAGACTCCCAAGGCCGGACCGAGCCGTACTGCTTCCACTACCCCGTTTGTGCCTTCACACCCTAGGTCCACTGAGGATTTACACCCCGTCGACCCTGATCGGATGCCGTCCACTGTGGACCCCGATGTCGACCTGCACCACACTAGATCTATTCCTCCGCGGTCCCGCAAGAAGGTTCGCTTTCTACCTTCTTAACCATCTGTATATCCATCTCTGTTGTATATTCACTTCTGTGTACCTCTGTTCTCTCTACCATATTGCTCGTCCACCCATTCTCGTGTCTGCCTTGCTTAGGACGTACTTTGTCCTAAGTATAGGGGGGTGGACGAGCCGAGTGCTCTTTTGTCATTCCGTCTGATCACTCCTGTTGTTGCCTATACTTAGGGCTTCTTTTACCCTAAGTATAGGGGGAGTGACGTGTACATCCTCACGATCTCTTCTTCCATCTTCATCTCTTTTCTTCTTTTCTTCTTTTCTTCTTTTCCTCTTCTATCTTCTTCATCTACCGAAAAGGTGCCGCCCTTGTAGACAGTTTTCTATACTTAGGACGTACTTTGTCCTAAGTATAGGGGGGTTGGCACCCCGAGTTTCTCTATTCTTTTCGATCCTCTCCATTGTCTCCTCTTCTTGTCTATACTTAGGGATATCTTACCCTAAGTATAGGGGGAGACAACCTGAGTACGATCTGTTCATTCCCACCCTTGACCCTCCCTGCTTTGTGTACAGTCTGCTATACTTAGGATTATTTGATCCTAAGTATAGGGGGGACGGTCGACTTCTCATTGATTCATTCATTTATTCTTTGGATCTTCCTATACTCAGTACGAGTTATGTCTTCTCTTTTCTCTCTGATCTATGAGGACATAGCTCAAGCTAAGTATGGGGGGGTCGTATATACTGCGTATATACTTTAGCCATAACTCGTACTTTCGTATGTTCCTAATAATATGGCTAATAATTCTTTAAAATTCATTAAAAACCCCTAATAAAAAGATGTGGTTATTCCTCAAATTCTTTTAATAAATTAGGTGAAAATGTTTTTTGCAAAATGTTTGAAAAATAGTTTGAAAATCTTTGTGTACATCTATTGAAAACTATTTTGAAAATATTTTGTTTCGTGTTTTCAACCTGTGTGAAAAATGTGTGGATTGTAAAATTTCTTTTCTTTGTGTAAAATAAAAATGTTTGAAAAATGATTTGCAAATGGTTTGAAAAATGGTTGCAAAAATGATTTGAAAAACCTATATATACTGTTTTGAAAGCCTTTGCAAAATGATTTTCAAATGTGTGTAAAATGTTTGTAAAAATTATTTTGGACTATAGTTTTCAAAAATTGTGTGTAAAATTGTTTTCAAATAAGTTGGAGGAATATACACATCACGCCAAAATCCACTATATATGTATATATGTATAAAATTGACCACTTACCCTTGTAAATTCTAAAATCCACTTCTCGTATATATAAAGAAGCACTCCCGTGTACATATTTTTAACCTATTTTTCAGCCAAAAACTTTTTGTTTTCAAAAAAATTCCCAAAAACATTTGCAAAATTAAAATCCAAAAACATTTGAAAAATCTTTTTGAAAAATACAAAAAATTGCATCTGCACATGCATGCATCATATTTTCAAAAACCCATAAAAAGTTCAAAATCTTGAAAATTGCATCACAAAAATATTTTCTGCATCGCATTGCATAGCATTTGCATTTTTCGGACTGAGTTTGATAGTCGAACAAGTCTAAGTAAAATCCGGAGATTGGAGCTTGATTGGACCTTAAAATCTACCTAATAACAGGAACCTTATAGGAACTTGGTTTGAGGTACTTCAGGTCTAGTTGACTTAATTCTTTGAGGATCACGGGACTTGGTTCAATGGATTCTTGACTGCCTAAGTAGAGTATTTCGGAGCACACGCACGATTCTTGTTGATAATGACCTAACTTGGACACCTGCACCTTTCACATGGCTCAACTCAGTTGGAGTGGTGAGGGGATTGGATTTGCCGGTATGAGACGCACACAAGTGGAAACACTTGTCCTCCTCTAGGGAGGGAAGTGCACCCCAACCCGTCCAGTGATTAGGAAGTCTAAAGACAGGAGGCTGTGGGTTGCGATAAAGCTTCAAAAGAGGGATAGTCTACTGGCTCAAGAGGAAAAACTCCTTATGTAAATGCTGCTGTGAATAGTATTTCAAAAAAAAAAAAGTCAGGCATGTACAAAAATAAAAAGCCTGTAAGTATGTACAAAGTCAATAAGCAAGCTTGAGTTCCAAAGTCATATCATGTGAGCCTGCAGCAGGATGACTTGACTACACTGGTCTTGCATCCAAGGATAGGTAGCTACACTGGCTACCGTCCATTCTTCTCTTCACCCCCTCCTCTTGAGCTGGTTGCCACTTGAACTTAGAAGGGAATACCCCGCTCCTCGAGGATGGAGTTGCTGGATTGGGGAATCATTGGGTTGTCGTACTGGAGAAGTCAGTTTCTTTGCCATTCTAGTTGGGGAGAGCCACCAGCACTTACACTGTACAAGTCAGATTCATAGTCGTAAGAGTTTGCGTATGAATTGAGATATTTCTGATCTGGTTATTGAGGAGACTTGGACAAAGTTTTGGGATTCTCAAGGACTGTTGGATTTCAAACACGGTTCTCATTAAGGTTCCGCCCGCACTAAAATTCTAAAGGTCCGACTTAAGCTCCAAACTTTGATTTTGTGAAGACAAGTTTGATAATTAAATTTAGTCCATCTTTCTTCTTTTTCTTTTCTTTATTTTTCTTTTTCTGCACTTATTGCATAAGTGTTTGCTAGGGACTAGCAAAGGCAAGTATAGGGGGATGATGAATCCACGTTTCATCATCTTTATTCTATCATTTTGGCCTTAAAAACCCTAGTAAATGCGTGTAAATAGGCTTAATATAAGCATTTTAGCATTCATGCATATGTGTGTAAATATTGTATAAAATGCGGTTTTTAAAGCCAAAATTATAGAATAAAGAAAAGAAAAGAAAAAGAATAAAATATTGTAAATATTTTATGACCCGAAACCCCGAGACCTAGGCATCTTGATGAATAGGTCGACAAGGAATAAAGTAGGGGGAGATAAGGGCTAAGACACAGATAAAATACCTATACATTTTATTCATTCTTTATTCATTTTGGGGACCTATTTTTGGTTCCACTTTTTATACATCAAATAAAGAAACTTTGTACATGAAAGTTGTAGATAATTTTATAAAGAAAAATACAAAATTGATTTCACAGAAAAATAATGTACAGATAAAAAGTTATGGTCTGAATAAAATTCCAGAATGCCAACTTCCCAGACCCGTATCTCACAAACGGCAACTCCAAATGCATCAAACTCACCTTTAATTGTATATAGAAGAAAATAAGCTAATTAATGGCGGTGGTTTCGCATTTGGCGGAGCTACGGTTTGAAAGTTGAGTTTTGGACCCTCATTGTATACTTGTACATATTAAAATATTCAATTTATTATTTATTTATTATTTTTATAATTTTATATTTTTATAATGGTATAAATATTACTTCTAATAATTATGTGCATTAAAATTAGAATAAAAACATAAATAAAATACAAAGAAAAATACTTGTATATATTCAATACATAGGTATTATACATACACTTATACCTATATAAAATACACTTCTATTTTATTAAATATACAAAATGTATCAATAAAATAAAATAAAACTATATATGTGTATATAAAAGTATTTTGTAATTTTATAAAATCATAAATAAAAATAATAATATTAAAAATACCTAAATAAAAATAAAATACATTAATACATAGATATAGATACCTATAGGGGTATAAATGCAAACTTGTAAAAATACACTTCTTAAAAATAAATAAAAATCACAATAAAATTATTTATAAAATAATAAACATTTTTTATTTTATAACCATAAATTAATAATGCTATTTACTATTTTAAAAGTAATTAATAAAACATTTTTTGGGGGCTTTTTCCTGGGTGGTCCACGTGGACCAACCAGGTGGCCTGGGATGTTGACCAGCCGGTCAACTCCCTGGCCCTAGCCTTCCCCCTTGTCAGAACTACCCGTGACCCTCATTTCTCGATTTTTTCGCCACTTGTGCGTTGCTCGAGGAGGGTTGCTCCCTTCACGAAAGTTGTAACTGGTACAACTGCCATCCACGCCCATGCATCGTTTCAGAGATTCGACCTAAGATACGCCCATGATCGGCCCTCGAAAGTCACCCTTCGCCATTGTTTTCAAAAGCCAACCCAACTCCCCCATTTCGACTTGAACCCTTTTTACCCCTTGATTCAACTCCTGGCTGCTGGGCTCTGGACGGGAAGAGTGACAGGCTTCCTCCAGCCCTTGCGCGGAGCTCAGCCGAGGCGGCGGAGGAGATTCCATCATCTCCGGCCACGCTTGGCCGTCGAGGTTCTATCCTTGCGGTGAACAGCCGCTTGAGGTTGTATTTTCTTTGTTTTTCCTTGCAGTTTATCTAGGTATCAGTAGTTCTCTTTAGTTCTGGTGTTTCTGAGGTTGTTAATCACATCATCCCCTCGCTTTCGCCATCGAACACCGTGCCGGAGCTCAAGAGCTCCGGCGACCACCTGCACCATCCATCGCCGTCTTCTTCCGCCAATAAGGCCCGGGACTGCATACTTTTACTGTTGCACTTTTTTTTCCCTTGCAGGTCCCAGGAGAGGCACTCACGCCTCACCTTTTTGCCGTGAACGCTCCAGGTCTGCCGGCGCAACCTCGCACGGCCGCAGTCCACGCCGTGGTCTTTGGCCCCCATCTGAGCAGCCTGGGCGTTGGGGAGGGCAGCTGGAGGAGAACGCGACCGTCGGCCGAGGATTTGATGGCTGGAGCGAGCCCCTGCGCGTGAACCCAACTCGGCCAGGACGAGTTCTTCAATGGATCGTCCAGCCGCATCTCACACCGTAGGATCAAGAACACCCGCACGGGTGTACAGGCGCCGTCGGATGCAGCATCTCCTCCAGCCGTAGATCGCAGATGCAGGACTTAATCACGACCACACGATGAAGGGGTATCGGCCTCTCCTGCTGCGACACGTGGCCTAAGTAAACGCGCCTGGCCGTTGGATGCGCCCCAGGCTTGGGAATTTTGCGAGTAAACCCCAGCCTACTTTTGTATTTTATAACAGAACCTAAGCTTTCATCTGCAGCATATATATTTCTTGAAATTTTGCGTATTAGCCCTTTAGTTTTTGTTAATCACACCTATAGCCCTTCCAGGCGCACGTGTTTAGCACGCGCGCCGTGGGCATTTTGCAGGCAAAACCCCAGACTTTTAAGTATTAGTTTTTAGTCCCAAAACATTTAGTTTCAATTATTGAATTTCTGGAAAAATTGCGTGCAGGGGCCCTGGATTTTTGCTAATTACAAAAACGCCCCCGCCAGACCACGTGCATGAGCGCGTGATTCTTGGCATTTTTGCTGGCGAACCCTTGCTTCTTTGAGTATTTTGACTTAGTCCTGCAAGTATTTTCTTTAGTTATCATATTTCTGAAATATTTGCGAAGAGGCCCTTACATTTCTTGCATATTACATAAATGCCCCTGCGAATGTGTAGTTTTTTTGTTGTTTCTTGTATTTTATGCACGCATCTAGAAAACTCCAAAAAAATCTCCAAAAATTGCATTACGCTCCTGTTGCATAGTAGATTTACGCCATATTTTTATTTTTCGTAATTATTGCATTTTATCATTTATTAAAAATAAAAAATAGTCATTTTTAGCACTGTTTGCATGAGAAAATCACTAAAAAATATAAAAAAACTCCAGAAAAATCCCAAAAATTTATATTTTGTGTCTTTTAGTTTGTTTTAACTCCCAGCCAAAAATCATTAAAAAATATAAAACCAAACTCCTAAAAATTGCAAAACTCTAAAAACCTTCATAAAAATTTATAAAATCATTAAAAAATCCAAAAATAGTGTTTTCTTTTCCTAAATTTTCTTGGTTTCATTATCTTTCACTGACAATTAAGTTGGGGAATTTTTGCCACTGATTTCTATTTTATTTCTCCATTTTAAGTTTCAGCCTTGCATTTTTGCCACTGTTTGCTTTATTTTGTTAATTAAAAATACCAAAAACATTCTAAAAATTACCCAAAAATCACAAAAACAGTAAAAAAGTAGAAAAAGACCAAAAAGACTTTATTTTCATATTTTTGGATATTTTTGTCTATTTTTATAAATACCTCTTTGTCCTTTTTATTACATTGTTCTTATTTTCCAATATTGAAAAAGAATATAAAAAAAATATAAAATATAAAAAGAAAATACAAAATCAGTAAATTAAAAATCAAAATACAAAATTATAAAATTAAAAATTAAATAAAAAAAATATAAAATTAAAACCCACAAAAAAATATAGCTTAATAGGCATTTGATCACATACACACATTTTTGGTACCTTAGTACCCCGTTCTACCTGTCTGCTCCCTGTGTTCGACCTCTACAATACTTGCACTATACACATCTTTGTTGTAGAGTTATAATAAATTTTAACTCCGCACATTTACATTCATTGTTTGATTTAATTGTTGTGGGTTAATTGTTGTTTGAATCGGGATTTCGTTGGAGGTCAAATCAGCGACTGTTGATTCGCCTTGTGAGTCAACACGACCTCTGCTATTTCTCGGTTCAACAGTAACCAGATCCGGATATGGGAGGATCCGACGACCCGGGAAACGGGGTCGCGACATTAATGGTGAATTACCACAAATTTTCTCGTGGTTTTGAATCTCATTGATTTCATATTGCGAGAAGGTTTGATGAATGCTAAACTTGATATCTCGATGAATGCTAAGGGTTATCTGAATCCATGATAGAAGATGATATGCTTTTTTAAATCTATCTAATTAATTTTATTAGATAAGAATGTACGATAACTATAGGATGCAAATAAATTTTTATCCATTAGAGGATAAATGATTTTATTGATTTTTTAGTCTAAGGAGAGATTTCATCTTTGTTAGAACTAATCTCTAAAATAAAAATTATGAACTTTACATCTAAGAATAGCTATATCAGTTATGGACTCACTGTCATATATATATATATATATATTTCGTAGATATTTTAAATCTCTATCCATATATTTTGATATTTGTAAATATATCATTATTTCTTTCCATGGATTATTTTGATAAATAAATCTCATTATAGTATTTGTAATATATAATACATTTGTAAGTTTATTTTATAATATTCAATATAATAATATTTATGAAATAAATAGATATAATATATTTTTTTCAATTGTAAACATTATCCATACATGTATATATTAACTATACAGTGAGTGGGTGTTATAATTTGTTCTGATCCATATCTGCTATTACGAATATGCTAGTTTTGATATTCATATTTTAAGTGAATAAACCTATCTTTAGATCTACCTTTTGTATATATATCCAAGCATTTACATTCCTAAATAATGTTACTACCACTAAAATAAAATCTAAATATTTGGGATTAAATAATTTGAATATTTCTTACTATATCTTTCCATGTAAATTTATAAAAATGAATATAGTTCAATGTAAAGTTATCTTTTGTTTTATTTGTGAAAAGTTGTAACTAATCATTGCTAATTTTTGCAACGATTATAAGAAAAAAACTGAACAACCATTGCAATATGATTAATTGCCAGCATATGTGTGAATAAATATTAAATCATCCATTGTCATATATCAATTTTGATGTAATGTTTGCGTGAACTTCCAGCTTTCAAGATGTAGCTATTTTTCCTGATGTTTGAAAAATAATATAATAGATGTTTTTGACCTTTGTTATACTTATAACGATATGGCAGATTTCATGTCTACAATAGAAGGATTACAACAACTATGCCCAAAGCAACTACAACCAAAGCATAATTTATATGCAATTGGGAAAATTCAATGATTAAAATTCACCGATTGTCAACAAAAACATAAATATACCTATTTTTGTATCATTTAAAACTAAAATAATTTTAATAAATCAAGATTATCCTCATATGATATAATATAGCATATCATAAGATATACATAGAGATAAATTAAACATAAAAAGCAACATGACATATAGATTTCATATTAATTTTAATTTACAGAATATAAGAAATAAAAAAGGTAAATGTTGAATTGATTTTTCCAAACAAAACTTGAGGGTAGAATTATTTTTTTTCCATTTAAAAATCGAGGATACTTTATCATACACTTAGAGAGAGAGAGAGAGAGAATGTGTCACGGGGATAGTGGGTAGAGAGCGGGGAGGAGAGTGCGAGAGGAGGAGACCGAGAGTGCGTGGAAAGGGAGCAAGGAGGCATTTGTGTGTGTCGCGTGTACCAATAAGGGTGAACCTAGTTATTCCGTGCAAGGGAAGAAATGTGGAAGACACGGGGATGCACAATTAGATTGTCGCATGGCTTTCGAATGTGCTTCGATACTTGCATTAATAGGTAGGGGGCAGATAGGTGATTCAAGGCTATCCTCGATGAGCCCTAGAACTCGCATTGACATATTAACGCAAAATCTGGACACGTCATGTCTAGAGTGATTTTCTCTTCTCGAAAAAACTAAGTTACTTTGTTTGTTTCCATGTACCAGGAAGAAAGAATTAACTGGATGTTTTCTCTTCAAGTGGGTGGTGACCAGCGTTGTGAGTCAACGATCCCGGTCGTCCCATTTCAAGAGGAAGAAGAAACGAACGCCCCATGTGCTTGTCGACTTCAGAGGTCACTGTCCATATAGATATCATCTTATGCGATTTAAAATCAATAAAAAATATCCAATCTAGATTGTCATTATTTAATGCAATTATATAGCATCCACATAAACAAACAATCAAGTTTTATACTCGAGTTTTATAAATAAGGTTGAAATTTAATATTATTTGATTAAAATAGAAAATGTACGTAACACTAATGCGAGATTTATAAAAATATGTTGAAATTTAATACTGTTTGATTTTAGAATACAAAATACGGCAACATTAAAATCATTAATTTAATCTAAATAAGGAAAGAGTTATTAAACATGCCTTAGAAAGGAACTGAGAGGAGAGAGAGTGTGTGTTACAGCTGTCAAGAGAAGGGAGAGGGAGTGTAAAGCAATGGGATGACCTGAGAGAAGCATGATTCTGGCATGGAAGGATGAGAGACTGCCACGTGCAGTGATGAGGGAAGAAGTTGAGAAGAACCCGACTTTAGTATATAGTGTAGATAGGAAAATTACATGCACTTCGCTGCAGAAAAATACTATATGTTTTATTCTTAATAAATATCTTTAAAAAATATTACAATTGACAAAGATATAATTTAAACATGTATAAAGTACAACGTAATTGAAGAGGAAACTTTATCTTACTTGTAAAGTATGTATTACCAATTGCGATCAACTTTTCCACTTCTTTAGAAGAAAGATGTGTATTTATAAATTTACAAAGATAATATTATTTTTTATCATATGATTTGCATAATAAAGAAAGAATAATGATCAAATAGCATTCATGCAATGTTTATACATATGAACTCGTGAACCTCGTAATATATCCAAGATATTTATTCTCTCATGTAAGGATATTTGTAATAAAAAAGAAATAGCTAACTATATGCATATACAATATAATATTTTTATGTAAATTTTTATTGATATGGAATATTTTAAAATGTAACTTCTTGCACTAATTTTTCTGTTAATTGAAGTTATTTTAATGAAATAATGATATTATATTCTACATAATTGATAAAAAATAAATATATATGATGTAGATTTTGTAATCATAGTTGATTAGTATTCTTTTAATTAATAATTTTGAGAAAATGTATATTTGTTTAATAATAACTAAATGAGATATAAAGATTACATATACATTTTTATCAAATGATTTGAATAATTTTGAATAAATGAATAAGAATATATGTTCCAACACGTTAATCTTATCATAAATTCATATTTAGTTGAGGATTATATCGATATATTGTTTTTATTGTCCTACTGTGTTGATAATCATAATAACGTTGATTCAAGTTACTTGGTATTGAGTAAAAATGCTCGTGAGATTAAGATCTAAATATTGAAATTAGCTTTATAACTTAAGAGATTAACTAAAAATATAACGATGCATAAACAACATGGTTGACTTACTCAACCTCAATTTTTTTTCAAGGTCATGAATATATAATCATGTTAAGTAATTGATGGATTCGCTTCAAAAATGGCAAAACATGTGGCATGATAAGACATATAAATGGGGTCATACATCGTGATTGCCTTAACTTATATATATCAAAAAATGGATAACAAAATTATTAGCTAAATTTGAAATCTTTAAGATAGGTGTCTCACCTTTGATTTCACCTATATATATATGTATGTATGTGTGTGTATGTATATGTGTGTGTGTATGTATGTATGCAGAAAAATCCAAAGAACAAAGAATCTACCCGGCTTTTTATGAACAAAAAATACCATCTTAACCTAAAAGAAATAAAGACACTTCTTATTCTAACATCATAATCATTAATTAATGTCACAACCAACAATCATAGAGAAAGAGACATAATCTCATGTGGGAAATAAAAAATTGGAGCACATGGACGATTATTTAAGGGCAACAATGGTGACAAAAGAAAGTTGGTCCTCTTTTGATGATTATGGTCGAGCGAAAGAGGAAACAATAACAAAAGAAGGACGTGAGAAAAAAGAGAGACACAGACGGAGAGAAATGCGTCTAAAAGAGAGTTCAATTGTTGAATGGAGAAAATGAGCGAGCCACGTGTCCTGGTGTGGGGAGAATTCAAAGGAGAGAAGCACATTTGAGAAGTACACGCCTAAATATAGAAATTAGAGACGTTTAAATATATGGAAATTCGATTGTACATATATAGAATAGTGGAGAGAGAGAGGGGTAGCGGGGAGAAAAGGAGAGTACGAACTACGAATTACAAAAGGAAAGGGTTGGATCCTTGGAGGTTTACACGTGGCTACCCAATCGTATAGAGAGACGTTGTTGAGAAGAGTGAGAGAGAGAGAGAGTAAAGAGCGAAATATGAGAGTGCGGGGGAGAGAGGTGAAGGATGTAGGGTTATCCACGTGTCATCATGGAAGAAAAAGATGGAGAGCCCAGCTTTAATATATAGTATAGATGATACGCGCCACTATATATACTTTCTTAATACGCAAAATATCTAAATTTACAGATTTTTATGCTTGTGCCCTTCCGAGTTTGCGCAATAATGTCTATACCCCATTGGGAACCACTATCAAATATTTACACCCATAACTTTGGGTAGTTTTGTAATTACAATGAGATCCCTCTGTAATTCATAATTACACCCAAGATCTCGAATAATGCTTAACTCTTACATGACATACACATGCCAATTTTCTTTTAGCTATGACAGAATCCGTCAAATCTTGAATATTCCACCCTATACATTCACATTATTTTCAAATGATGCCATCCACCTCCCCATCTCCACCACCACCACCCACCGACCCTCCCTAGCTCATATGCGACGTGGTCCGACTGAACGGGACGTGTCCTTCTACACCCCACGATTCGATCACCCCCTCTCCTCAGCATCACGTCACACATGAACCCACATGCACCCAAATCCGACGAACTCACCCCCTTGCGCAGGACATCTCCACCTCCACCTCCCATGCCCTTTTCCCTTCCCCATCCCTTGCACCTGCCGTCGGGGCTCCCTCTGGAACCTCCCGTGTCAGTATCATGACCAGCAGAGCCCCCACTGCAAGCCCGAACCCCGCGCGCTAGGGACGAGTATAAGCTCCCATCACCCAAACCCCCACCGGCCAAGCTCGTACCTCCATCACTCTTCTCCCCTTCCTAGCTCTTCCCCTTCTCTCGCACGCCAACATCAGCCAACCCCCTTCCCATTGCGATTACCAATGCTCTGGCTTTGATCATGACCCCTAGTTTGGAGGGTAGGTGTTGCGAGCGGAGGAGGGGTGAGACTACGGGTAGAGGGGTGACGGCTACGGGCGGATGAGGGGAGAGGGTTGCGGGCAAAAGGGCTGTTGGAGCGGGGCGTCAGAGGATGAAGGTGGGGGGTGGAGGGGGTTGGATTTTTTGATTTTCTTAATAGTTGTTGGACAGGATGTAGATTAGATTAACTCAACGGTCTGGTTAAACTAATGAAATAAATTAACGGATGGTTATGGATGTAAAACATATCACTTATTCGGGGTCTTGAGTATAATTGTAAATTAGTGAGAGTTCTTGGTGTAATTACGAAACTACTCATAATTATAATTATGAGTGTAAATATCCCATCTATCATCCATGGCAGCTTCTCTCTCGCCACCATACCGGACCATACACTACTCACCTACCATTCTGATCCCCTACCACCTGAGCTGACTCACCAGTAATAGCTTCTCTCTCGGACAGTACCACCCCCATAAATTCCATCGCTGCCATTTGCAGGTCCCCACGAGAGAGGCGTCGTTGGAGATAAGAGCAACATTTGTCAGAGATGGAGCCACTGGAGATTTTCTTCGACTACACCTGAAGCTTATCTAGACGATGCAGGATCCTAGCTTGACTTGGAGAACTTGACTGAAGAAGAGGAGGGAGAGACCATCCGTCACCGCCCTGCATCCTCATCTCTCGTCAGAGGATAAAGAACCCATCACATCACCAACATCGTGGTGTTTTGCTGCTGCAAACTAACGAGGTTCCCAAACTGAGATACCGTGGTACGAAGGAGCCTTTGCTAGAGCTTCATCTGGTAGGCTTCTCTTGCTTTATATCGTCGGATGTCAAGTAACATCAGAGAGCGAGGCCCGAATCTTTCTCCACCGCTCGTAGCCACTTGTGCTTAGCCTTGCTGCAACTTCAAAGGAAGAAGACAAAGGAAGAAGTGGTTGTGTGCCCACTATTTAAAATAAAAAATGTAAATAACGACTTTAAGATATGGGGTGGTTATATTAACTCGTACGAGTGGTTGAGTTATTGGACAAACATAATGGAGGGTTATGAGTGTAAGATGAAGCTATTATTCGGGGCGATGCGAGGGAGGGGGTAGAGCTTCGAGCAGTGCGGGGAGGCGAGGCGGAGGTCGGGAGGCACGGGAGAGGAGGCTGGAGCTCAAGGTAGCACGGAGGAGGCAGGGCAGAGGATCGGGGCGGCAATGGGAGAGGGGGATGGAGCTACGAGCGGTGCGGGGGAGGCAGGGCGGAGGTCAGGAAGCACAAGGAAGGAGGCCGGAGCTTTAGGTGGCGTGGGGAGGAGTGTGAAGGCTCGGGACGGTGCAGGGGAGGGAGTTGGAGCTTCAGGCGACGTAGGGGAGGTGGGGCGGAGGCTCAGGATGATAAGAGGGAAGTGGGGCGGAGGTCGGAAGGTAGGTGGAGATGGTCCTGTCTGGGGAAATGGAGGTGAGGAGGGGGGAGGGTCGAAGAATGACACTCATTGTAATTTTGATAAACAAAATGAGCATTATGTAAAGAAATTAATAGACTCCGATTAGTTTTAACAATCAAGTAGATGGAAGTTAACCACAAGGTTTGTGGGGTAAGAGTTAGTCAAGTAGATGGGATAATAATGATGTACACAAGGTCGAGAAGGAATTTGCAAAGTTTCTAGGATTCATGAGATAAAATCTCATAAATAAAAAGAATATCGATGAGAACAATCCATTTAGTATCTTCTCTGTTATCCATGTATAATCTTGATTGCTAAGAAAAAGGAGATATACAATACGCAATCATGTCCCTCGATTATATAACTGCATGCTCAATCCCCATTTTCCATGCATGAAAGAGATGCACCTACGATATGCTAATGCTTCTATCCACGCTGATTATTTTATCATTTTTGTACTTTTTTTTGCAATAATCCTTTTCCATCCATAGCCCCCAATAAATAGCATATAACTACATGGTCAACTCCCTTTTGCCATACATGAAAGAGATGCTCCTATGATATGATAATACTTACACTTGGTTACTTATCTTTTTGCATCAATCCGTTTCTTTACATAGCCCACTGTGGTGCAAATTTCCAATGGGTCTACACAAGCCACCACCTATTCCCATCTTTATTTATATTCCCAACACCCCCTCTACTTCATGGTATAACAGTGGTGTACTTAAGACTCGCGGTCTTGGCCAACATATTGTCAAAGAGAGACGTAGCATTGTGCTTCAAATATATATGATAATCGATACTAAGGACACAATGCATATTTAAGTACCCAATCTTACATTGAAGAATGCACAATAGAGCTTAGAAAAGTAGCAAGTAGCATCCACAGCATAAATACATATCATCATTTTGCGATGGGTTATTACTTATACTATCATTCTAATATTTCAAAAATAATGATACGATTTACATCAATCTAATTATCAGCAATATCACAAAAATCATAATTAGGATATTTTATCATATACATGTCAATTTTCTATGCTAAGCACGTTTATTTCGATTGACACTTTAGTTCTAGCATCTAATATGATTACAACAATAATCATGTACTTTTATTTCCAAGGATTAGTGCTATAATCACAAAGGCATATTAAGTAATTAATATCATAAGCACTTGTAGAAGTGTTGAAGAACATGGCAATGATACGCAAAATTTTACAACAAAAGTTGCAACTCGTTGCATGAATTTAGAGCAATGTTCAGTGCACTGCAATGTTAGTTAATCATCCAAATCATCTTTTTTTTGCATATTCAATAGATAATTAAATAAAGTATTAGAACATGCATCATGCATATTATACCAACGTACACACCCTTGTACCATTATAAACTTATCATCTGATTTTTCTGTTATTGTCTAAAAAGGGTGAGAAGTCAACAATAAGTGGTGTTTTTCTAAAAATATTTTATTATTCAAAAAAATCAATAAAATAAAAAAGATTTTTAGTACTAGGCAAGTATATTTTAATGATGGTAGAAAGCTATTAGTATAATATTAAGAGCTATTTGTAAAAATAAGAACTTGATGTAGATCAATCAAGCAAAAAACAGAAAAAGGTGTGTTAAAGATATGGAAATCAAACTTTGGAGAACAAGTGTCAAAGACAAGGATTAAATGAAGATAGATAGAGCTGTATTGAGATGAAGGCACGTGAAAGCAATTCAAACAAAAAAGAATTAAGGTGACCTATAGTTAATATCACACCCATTAAAAGTTACGTCGGTCTCAATTTACCCAACTTCCTTGACGAATGTGTCTACCATTTTATATATAGTCTATAATGTGACAATCAAAGGTTTTGTAAGGGTGGTTTAGCTTTCTGATATATTGTCTGCTGTAGGGTTTGCTGCAACAGACTCTGCAGTAGGGGCGTGGGTCGCTCGATCTTGATCGAGCGGTTCTTACGAATTCACACTTTTTGTAGGTGCCCTTACTGCAGTGTCTGCTGCAGTAGACCCTACAACAGAGGATCCATCTCCATTTTGCCTCTGTATTTTTCTTTTTTTTTGTGCATGACTCATAAATGCTTGCAGTTATAAACATCAAATTGAATATGATTTCTTATATAACATTCTTATATAAGTTATAAACATCAAATTGAATATGATTTCTTATATAACCTGAGGCAGATACTAACTATAAATATTTTGACCAATGTGAAGTAGATATGTCAGTAGATAACCTTACATCCTTGATTCAAGCAGCTTATAACTACAATATAGTTAATATACCGCGGAGAATATATGAGAATATATCGACACGAGACATCACAATAGTTTTTAAAATGAGAATTGGTTCTAATGGTTTATATTTCCTCTGTATTGGGAGATTATTTGCAAAAAGATACATGCTTTAACATCTCTTGTGTCTGAACATTTTGAGATATAATACACGCATCCAAGAATATACGCAAATACCCATCTAAATCCCATGTGATTGATAATGTGGCAATCATGTGTAGACAATATATATTCTCAACTTTGTCGCATCATATATTATCAATGTCAGAAAGGAAAGAGAACACCACGCTCAATTGCTATATCACTCGCTATAACAACCCATCTAATCCTCTCACGCTCTATGACCCCGTTCGGTTGGGGGTTACCCCCACTTTGGGTGGGTAACCCCCTAAAATCCACACTTTTAACCCATTAATGGGGCCCACTTTTTCTCTATAAAAAATATTTTTATACCATCATATCATCTAAAAAACATAAAATACTCAACTTCTACTAACTATTCCAAACTTCAATACAATTACATCACAACAACTAACCACTTTTTCAAATTCCAATACTATCATATCATAATAACTACCCACTTTTTCAAATTTCAATACAATCACATCACACAAACCCTCCCAACCATTAACCCACCAACCAAACACAAAAACACAAAAACGGGTTATCCTCCCTCAGATAATCCACGAACCAAACGCACCCAAAGGAAAATAGCACGGGACAATGGGAAGATAGCAAAGAGTATAAACATGGAGTAGGAAATATATGAGTTTTTGACAACAAAACAAGTGACTTCGCAATTTCCATGAAATACAAGAAGGTTTTCAACCCCTGTTCGGCAAAATCTACTGCTAAAAGCAAAAAAAAATCACAAGAACCATAACAAGTAACATATCATATGAGACAAAACAACCTATGTGATGGACAGCAACCTTCTTTGTACGGAAAAAGGGCCAGCCACATGAAGTTAAAGAACATAAAACACATCATTACACAGTTTGAATTGAACGTAGCATCTCCAAGGTAACAAACACTGGCACTTGCGATTTTGTCTCCATCGATCAAAACTATGGTTAGAGACTGATGAAGTTATTCCCAACTTTGAAAGCTGCTGACATGACTTATGATATGAAAGTTCCCATTAGGGTCAGGACACTTCCATACACTGAGAAAATCAAGATTTCTTGATCGACCAAGCGAACGCCATTGAAGGTTGGACAGTTTAAGATTACAAGTGGAATGACCCTCAGGCCCTGTTCGTTTGGGGTATAAGGAGGAATGGAATAAGGGGAATAAGCCGCCAACACGCTTCCCCGTGGTACGACTATTCCCTATTATTTCATCTTATTTCATTCTTATTCCTATCTTTATCCCACCTTACCTACCTTTATTTCACCTTATTCTCCTTATTCTTATCCTCCAGCCGAACGGAGAATAGACCCTTATTCCCCTTATTCCCCATCTTTATTCCTGCTTATTCTCCTACCGAACGGGCCCTCAGAGAGTGACCCGATCGAATATCCTTTGCCAACAAATCAAGCTTGATTTTGTACCTATTCTCCCAATGTTGTTACAACATATCCTTTAGGAACTACACATCAAGTTCACTCCGTGACAAGATATTAATGAAACACAACAATCCATCCATCTTCAACAAGCATCATTTCCTCGCACGACATTTCGGGTTTTTGGTCTCTGAAAATACGTCCATGTTCACATCCATGGAGAGAATACAATCGTCCAATCCTTCGCAGGAAGAAAGCTTCCAGCAAACCCAATGCACTGCTCCATTAACAAATACCGGATGCACATTTCTTGGTGAAAAAGGATAAGGAAACAACAATCTCCTCCATGAATTACGTTTACCTATTGTAAAAAATATGATTTCCTTCCAATGTGATGTAATCCTTCATGAGTTCAGGAAGGTCGGATCCTTTTTTGTAAAAAAAATGACGATTTTAGTAGAATACGTATACAGTTTTAATGTTTGTATTATAATGTGTAGTTTTGTGTGCGGCGTTGAATTTATAATGTGCGGTTATAATACAAACTGTATATGTATTCTACTAAAATGCTCGTATTTTCTATAAAAAAGTGAGCGGTCTTCCTGAACTCGTGAAGGATGCATCCTATTGGAAGGGTCCCGTAAAAATTATCTCAAATTGATCCATTACTAAAATTACCTCCACATATAACACATCTATTATAACTACATGAAATGACATGGACTAACTATACAATTTATTACAACTATACAACACATTCAGATACAAAATCTAAGAAAACTCCGGAAAAACAAGAAGATGTTTTCACATTTTATGTTTTAATAGGGTAAAATTGGGCTGCCCCTTGGGGGAGCTAACTTGCCCCCCTCACGTCATTTCACCCATTTTTTTATTTTTATTTGAAAATTTCTTCCGTGGATTTTCATCAATATATCCCTTTATCATGTCATTCAAGTTTTACGTGAATCCGAAATTCCTACGGCCCCCATCCAGACATGGTCGATTTTAGCAATTCTGTTACCGTTAAAAATTGTCTGTCTGGATGGAGGCCGTATGAGTTTTTATTTCACACGAAATTTGAATGTCATATTTAGGAATATAGTTACGAAAGAAATTTAAAAAAAATAGAAAAAATAGACAGAGAGAGCTAGCTATGCCTACTGTTTGATTACTGGGTTGGACTGGATTGAGGTACCCCTGTCAATAGTCTGAGAGGGTTGGAAGGAGGAGTATAACCCCATTTAACCGGTTGTAGTACTAGATGTGGTAACTTTGGAGGTGCATGCAGGCTGAAGGGTGAGTAAAAGGTAAACATCCGTCACTACAAACTCCTCCCTCGAGACAAATCTTCACCCTCGGCAAAAAGCCCGCCTCTCCGCCCCTCGCACTAAACCTCCAGCTCCACTCGCCGGCGAAACCAACCCCCCAAACCCGACATGGGGACGTCCGTACAGGTGACGCCACTCTGCGGCGTCTACAGCGAGAACCCCCTCTCCTACCTCGTCTCCGTCGACGGCTTCAACTTCCTCATCGACTGTGGTTGGAACGACCTCTTCGACCCCAACCTCCTCCTCCCTCTCTCCAGGTATCCCCTCCGCCCTCCAATTTTAGGGTTTCCTTCTCTTAATCAAACCTTACTTCAACAGAATCGCACTCTCTGTGCGAGCATCCGTCGGAAACTCGGTGTTGTTTTATATATGTATTTGTTACCCTTCTTCTCTTGGTGCGAATCGTAATAAGTGCGTGTTTCTGTTAAAAAAGACAATGGTCGAAGCCATTTTCCCGCGATTAACCTGTTAAAAAGACATCGCCCGATCTCGATGCGTGTAGGAAATTACAATGTTCTAGCATATATGGCTATTTTCTAGTGATGCTGGTGAAATGCAGAAGTCCATTCGAGATATGCAAACCAACATGAAATGCATGGAACACCATTATTCTTTGAACAGGCCAATGCGGTAATATTCATAAGAATTAAGTTTTTCTATGAGTCATAGATTCACAGGAGGTGTGTCTTTTTATCGAAAAAACTTGATATAACAGTTCTATAAGACTAAGCAGAAATATCTTACGAGAGAGAACATGAAATAGAGCACTTAGAGAAAGTGCTGTAAAACGTAATCATAATCTTTTGAGAACTTAAAAATTATCTTTTTTTACGAGTGAAATTTATTTCTCATGACGAGTTTGGTTGTTTGATGCTTAAAAATACAAATTTCACACTTCAATTTTAAGTTAAATCCCATCACATCTCTAAAAAAGATGTTGAAAAATTATGCAATGTTGTCTAAACAACATTCATTTTTTTGTATAGGTCGATGAGCTACATGGATTCTTGTCTCTGAGCATTTTTACATCTATATATTAATTTAGATTAGCAATTGTAGCTCTTTAAGATCAAAATTATTCACATTGATATCTTGTTTAATTCCATATAACCTAAGATTGTGATAGTTAAGTACACATAAACACTCGTACTACATTTGCAAGGTTTAGAAATGCTGGGAGCTATAATCAATATTTGTAATAGTAGATTTTCACAACTTCCCATTTAAATAATACATAATATTAGGTTACCATGATTCATTTTTTAGCTTGAAATGAATTGAAATAAAATCACGATCAAAATCAAGTTCTACAACATGAGTGAAATGTTTGAAGAAAGAAAAGTTATAAAGGAGCAAGATAGAAGTAGGAAATGGAGGAGAGAAGCAAGATGAATCAAGGAAGCAGCAAGAGAACTTACATTAGCAAAGTTGCCACTGTGAGAATTTCAATTTATATGTATTTTTGTCATTTCTCTCTTTCATTCATTCTTTGGTGGGTATTAATGTTCTTGTACTGAACCCTAGACTTCTTTTCTATGTAAGAGGGATCTATGTTTTCATAATAATTAATTTATTCTATTCTTCCCACATACTATCTGAGTATTGGTCCTAGATCGATGGCATAATATCCCTCATGAACAAGCCTTAGTCCCATCCACCAAAATCCAAAAGCCAAGGGGACTACAACACTTTCTTGCATTTTGAGCATCGTCAAGCAATCTCTGACCTCCACCTTCGATACCACAATCAACAACATATACCAACCATCGATGCCTATTGGTGGCACAAAAAATGCTCGCCGATGCCACCAACAATGACAGGAATCTACCATTCATCAACTGTTGCTGTTAGCAATATTTTTTTTGATGAAAAAGAGGGTGGTATCCCCAAGCGGGATTCACCACGAGACATGTTATATTAATTAAGGGTTAGTAATGTACATTACCGTGAGAGCCAAAGGCGATACAATGAGTTAAAATGACCGACCACATTTTCATAGTGAAACGTGTGGTTGCTAAAGATAACATCATTTCTAGCTGTCCAAATGCACCACAACACCGCGGAAGATCTGGCGCAATCCGCATGCGAGTTGCTCCCTACCTGTCTGACATAGCTCTAGAAGTCCACCAAACCACCAGTCGCGACCCAGTCACACCCAACCTCCCTCCAGACCCGCTCGATACGGGGCATTTGAAGAACAGGTGGGTCGGAGTCCTCCAGAATGCCGTCGCATCTGTCGCACGATGCGTCTTCCAAGTGAAGCAATCTGCTCCTCCTTGCCTTCTCAAGCAATCGGCCTCTTCCGAGACACCACAGGAACACCTTGACTCTGCCCGGAACACGAGCCGCCCACACAATTTTAAGATCTTGGCACAGGTTCGTGTCATGCTCCGTAGATTCAGTCCGCAACTCCTTACATAGCTTCGTAATCGATTGGCCAGCCTCGCCCCATCGGAAATGATCCCGAACGTCAGTGAAAGGGCCTGGTGGTGGAACCTCCCCCACCATTCGGATGAACTCCTCCATACGCCTGTCAGATAAGTTCGTAATGAAATTCGGCATCCAATTCCCCGATTCAATGGCTTGCAGAAGTGAGCAGTCCTTCATAGATGCCAAAGCGAAAAGACGTGGGAAACTAATCTCCAGGGAACCATCCCCGGTCCAATCGTCTTGCCAGGAACCGAATACCTTGCCGTCCCCCACACATGGATGCAACTTTGGCGCCAACAACGACAAAACCTTACGAACTCCAGACCAAAGCGCAGACTGATAATGTTTACTTCCCGCAATCAAGTCCCATTTGACGCCATACAGTTTTCTGATCAGTGTAACCGCGAGGCAGTTCGATGAACCCCAGACGCGAAGAGCCCACTTTGCAATCATGGCCCTGTTCATGCATTTGATATCCTGCACACCAAGCCCTCCTTCATCGTATCCCCTGGTGACGTCTTCCCAGCTCATTAGGTGCATCCTTGCCCTCTGATGTTGCCCTCGATCAAAAGAATCTTCTCATCAGTGACTCGACCTTCTTCCTGACCCCAGCAGGCATCAACCGGGTCGAGAAGAAGAAGATCGGGATCGCCACCAGGACGTGCTTCATGAGTATCCGCTTCTCCCTCCTCGAAAGCATTAGTCTAATCATGGGTTCTGCTGTCAGCAATCTATTCATCAGTCTATTCTTGGGTTCTGCTGTCAGCAATATACTCAGGACATTGTGCAACCTTCGACACCGCTCAAGCTACATTACTTGTCACAAAGTAAAATTTTCTTTAGCTATGCACACAATCCTCGTATATCCATTTGATTCACCATCCACCTTTTATCCAAGTTTAGAACACTTTTTCTAATGAATGGTCTTCTTTTTGAACTTGCTCATCACCAAGGTTTGAAAAAAATGAAAAGTGAAACGAGGCGGTTTCCCTGGAATGGCAGCGTAAGCCTCAGTTTATATGGATAAATACCTATAAAAACTACAATAAGATATATATAAAAAATGGCGAAGTCTTCTCCCATTATAATATGGTCGACTACATGGATTCTTGCTCAAATCCATGTTGAAAGATTTGATATTTTTTTTACAGTGGTTGTCGACTATCTAATGCAACCCCCACAAGATGGAATTTGAACTTCGATCTTTTGTGTGGTAGGCACACTGCACTACCACCCGACCATTTAAGTGGATACAATAAAATATATACTAATGAACTTATATATATTCAGACCAACATATAACATGCATCACTATAAAATATGATGAAACTATAAGCCATCTCCCACTATAAGTAGGGTCAGCTACATGGATTCTTTCTTAAATCCATATTGAAAGATTCGACTATTTTTTACGCTGGCTGTCGACTACCTAACGCAACCTCTTTAAGGGGGGATTTGAACCATGGTCTTTTGGGTGGTAGACACACTGCACTTTTACTAAACCATTTAAGTGGGTACTACCTTTAAAAAATACCAGTCTATCGCAACAGTCGACGGGATATTCCACTGAGTTTTTGAATACTCGGATCGAATTTTTGGAATTTTCGGGTTGGACCAAATATTGACTGAATAATGATATTCTATTCGAGCACCCCACAAAATAAGAATATTCGATCGAATATTTGATCTTATTCGACCGAATACTGCAATAGTGCCTTATAGTTATAAAGTTCATACCTCCCTTAGGAACCTGATATGCTTAGAATATTTTCAACATAAAATCTCTGCTACGTGAAGGACTTGCCCGTGAAAGGGATCTTTTATCCATACCATGATCATTCACATGTTTTTTACTCTCATGTGGCTATACCGATTCTTCGTACTTGATTGTTGGGTATGCTACCTTTTTGATAATCTCATTATCGACGACATCTCCGACATGGACACATCGGTTGAATATGGCTATAGATATAGATGTATACCATATCCTTATCCATTTTAAATATGAATACGGATGCAAATACATATATTGACGAATATGAAAACTATGTTATCATACCGTAAATAATAGATATGGATGTAAAATAGACAGCGATTGCATACATATAATATTAGAAATATTATATAGATTAGAGCTTAAAAATACATATATTGGATGTAATATAAATGATATAAATATAATGTACTTATATCATAACCAAATATAGTGAAGGAACGTATAAAGCTATGTTATAATATGGTTAAAAATCAATCTACAACTATATTTATAAGAAAACAGATCTATGATATGGATTTTTGCATATATCAAAGTGATATATGTATCTGTATACATTTCAAAACGGATACAGATTTGGATGTCAAAATTTGTGTAAAACAATTATGGTAGTTGGTCGAATACAAATATTTCCTTATCTATTTGCATCCCTATTGGTGAAGCAAGATGTAAATTGTTGACCAATCTAGTATCGTGTTTGAGTACATGTCTATATTTCTAGTTGTTTATGAGCTTAGTTGGCTTAACTCTTCTCTATTGGAGCTTGGTTGCCCTACCAAAGCTCCCATTCCTTATGTTGTGACAACAAACTTGCTACCAATATTACCTCTAACCGAGTTTTGCATTAAGTGAACAAGCACATTGAAGCGTACTGTCATTATATCAAAGATATTGTTCGGCAAGGAAAGTTTACAACACTACGTATCTCACCAAAGTTTCAACTCGTTGATATATTTATAAAGGCTCTTCCTTGCGACATTCTTTTCTTAACTCCAAGTTGGACCCTACTAATGCATGCACACTAATTTGAGGGGAGTGCGAGAGTATACATATATTTTGTTCTTTTTTTCTTTCTTTGATGATACTGTTGCAATCTTCATCTAACCCTAGACCCCCTCTATTAATATAAGAACAACCTTCGAGGTCTAACCTTAAGTATGCATATAAGATGACATATTATCAACATGTCCAACGATATGCTTTTGACATCGTTGAATAGGAGCCTTCCCATTGTATTGATATGCGGATGTAGCGTCATTGTTGTCATAAACCACGACTCTTGGTGTTCTTGGTATCTTGTTGTCATGATTTTTCTCTATTCTAGTATTCTTATATCAACAAGCATATCGTCCCGGTTAATCATATCTGGTTCAACAACAACAATAACAAAACCTTTTCCCACAATTAAGTAGGGTCGACTACGTGGATTTTCTGCCACCATTCAGGTCTATTTAGGTCATTCTTGGGCTTAAATCCAAATAACTAAAATCCCTTCAGATAGTCTCATTCCAACACTTCTTGGGCCTTCCTCTACCTCTCTTAACCGACTCAACATCCCAAATCTTGCATGGGTGCTTCAACCGACCTCCTTTGCAAATGGCTAAACCATCTTAAGCGATTTTCTCTTATCTTATCGTTTATCGGAGCTAACCAACTTTCCTTCTGATTGCATCATTCCGAATCTGTTTTTTCATGTATGAGCACACATCCACCTTAACATTTTCATTTTTGCTAATGTCATTCTCTACACATGGCTATGGTTCACAGGCCAACATTTTGATCCATAGAGCATAGCAGGTCTCACGGCTGCTTTGTAATACTTTCCTTTGACTTTCAAAGGGATTTTCTTATCACAAAGAATAGTAGAGGCTCATCTCCACTATAATCAACATGCTTTTATTCTGTGTAGCATCCCCATCAATTTCCCCATCTTGTTGCGAAATAGGTCCCAAGTATCTAAAAGAATCTTTCTTCTGAATGTTATCATTTCCAATCTTCATCTCGAGCCTTTCACCATTGTGTCCATCAAATGTGCACACCACATATTCAGTCTTAGCCCTACTTATACGAAATCATTTAGTCTGTAAGACTTGTCTCTTAACTTCCGGCTTCTCATTTACTCCATCTCTTGTCTAATCAATCAACCAACACAATATCGTCGGCGAACAACATACACCAAGGTATATCATCCTGAATGTGACTAGTCAACTTTTTCATAATCAAAGCAAAAGGAATGGACTCTAAGCTGAACCTCAATACATATCAATGCTGATGTTAAAATAGCCAGTCTTCCAGACTGGATCCTTACACTAGATGATGCCCCATCATACATATCCTTTATTAAGTTAATGTATAGGACATGCTATTGTCTTTTCTCCAAAATTCTCCACAATATCTCCCTTGGGACAGAATCATAAACCTTCTCGAAGTCAGTACGAATCATATGGAGGTTCTTCTTTTTAGCTCTATAAATCTCCATTGTTCTCATTAACAATTGGATTGCTTCAATAGTAGAGTGACCTTTCATGAATCCGAATTAGTTTTTAGTTACTTTGAAAACTTACCTCAACCTTCTTTGTATCACACACTCCCAAATTTTCATAGTATGACTCATTAATTTGATACCTCTATAATTCCAACAATTTTGAACGTCTCATTTATTCTTTTTTTTTTTTGACGCTCGTCTCATTTATTCTTATAAAATGACACTACGACACTTCTCCTCAAGTCAGGCATTTTCTTGCTTCGCCTAATAACATTGAATATATTTGTGAGCCAAGTCAAACTCTGTTCACTTAGAACTTTCCAAACTTTTACAGGAATGCCATTAGGTTCACCTAGCATACCGTCAAGCATCTTTTCCCACATGTTCATTAAGATCTCCACATAGGTCATCTCTCGTTATTGGATTCCGTGCATAATCTTATCCAACTCCTTCCAAAAAAGCTTGTTTAATCCTTTCTTGTAAACCAACTTGCAGTGCATAAACAGAGATTATATTTGTAACTTCTTCCGCACCAATTTTATCAAAATAATTCGACCCGCAAAATATTTGGTTGTCAGGTAATTTTTTAGTATGGGGATTATCTCTCGTCTTTAAAACAAAAGTTTCTCCTGTGCTCATGTTTGTACTAATGTTTTTGGCATCTTCATGATTCCCTATTATATATTAACATTCACTTACTAAAAATGTTGCCATTTGAGTGCCCTTCCAGCATCACTCAACTTTTTTATGATGTTTAACGCCAGTATTGGCGTACATTAATGCATCATCATCAACAACAAAGCCTTCTCCCATGCGAAGTAGGGTCAAATACATGGATTTTTTGCTTTCATTCATATCTATTTTTGGTTATTCTTGGACTCAGATCCAAGTAATTAAGATCCCTTCGCATAGTCTCTTTCCAACACTTTTTGGGCCTTTCTTGCCCTCTTTTAACCAGCTTAACATCCCAAATCTCACATCTTCTAACCGGTGCATCAACATATCTCCTTTGCAAATGACCAAACCTCCTTAAGTAGTTTTCTATCATGTTATTTTCAATCGGAGCTTCACCAACTTTCCTTCTGATCATGTCGTTTCGAAACCGCGTCATCTGATGCTTACCTCGGATATTTGTCTGAGATGTCCTTTCTTTCGAGAAACTATCAGTTGTCCTTTAATTTTTGTTTTTAAGATCAAAAATAATAGATTTAGAACCAAGGTAAACCTACATCTACCTGTATCTGGAGGTATACAATAAGTTGGTGCCTCATCTTGTTTGATTAAATAATTTGAAGCTCGTGCGTTGTGCTGTTTCCGGTGCTGTTTCCGGTCTTGAAGTCTTGTAGTTATCATTCACAAACAATACCATATATCATGAAAAAAATGACAGTCGTCAAGTGCCCCTTTTCCCAGCTTATCTTCTAAAAGAGTGTTGCTATCTGTGATCTTATGGTTCTTTGTTTGATTTCATGTCATGTGTAATGGAGTCTGTAATTTAATACCTTTGACATTTCTCCATGATCTATTTTTTTGTCACGGGTTTCTTTATGCTTTTAGTTTGACGATAATCTAAATGTGGTCATTTTTATATATGACAAATTAATCTGAAATGGTGCTGTAGAGTAGCTTCCAGTATCGATGCAGTCTTGATATCACACCCAGACATTCTTCATCTTGGTGCTTTGCCATATGCTATGAAACAGTTTGGACTCTCAGCTCCGATATACTCAACTGAGCCTGTTTATAGACTAGGTCTCTTGACAATGTATGATCACTACCTTTCTCAGAAGGTAATGCTCAGAACACTTTCTATGTTATGTTTTTCTTAAATATCTAATTTCAGTGTTTCATTTGAACGTGTTTCTTAATTGTTTTGAAATGTGCAACTGTTGCTTATCTTTTATCGCCCATAAAGAAATTTTGCATATATAGTTCAACATGATAAATTGCAGAATTAGCCTATGTAAAAATATAACATAAGGCTGCATAGAACCAGACTATAATGGTCCAATCTTTAGCCAGACTTTTGTATAGAGGAAGATTTGCACTATGGTTCCCTTAACTAAATGTAATATATTATTACTTTGCCGTGCATTTTGGTTGAAATTGTGCTTAAATGAAATAAAATTCTGTCTGTGATGAACCAGGTCTATAAGGTACTATGATATAGTAACCTAAAGGTCATTCTTTGGCTAAAATAACACTATAAATGTATAATTTAGTTTATCTAATATTTGAGATAGCCTTTAACCTTCGGTGGTCATATTTTTAAATTTCAAAAAATGTAAGCATGAGTGATCTTTCTACGATTATACACCACTTTTCATTGGCCTCTCTACTTTGACTTTCCTCTTTATAAGGTTAGTTAAGGATCAAATATGAGCTGGATGTGAAGGACACACTCACATGTACAAGGTCACAGGGACCTCCATCGGGTTGCCTTTTTTATGAGATGGCTAATGCTTTTGGGGATAGCTGGGTCCTCTAATGCGGGCGATTAATAGATTCACATGCAATGAGAGTTCGATTAGGTGGGGGGGGGGTTGGATATGATGGATGATAATAGGCAAGGAAGCCCTTTAGTTTTAAATATGGATAGAAGATCGGGTAATGCTATGAAGGATATTGAATCGGGTGCCATTTTATATTACGTCATGAGGATCTTAACGGGTTGGTCTCCTTGATCTACTCATGGGTGGTGGATCTTCCCATTGGTTTGGATCTTTTGCATGTTTAAAACTGAGGATGTCGTATGTAGGAGATATGACAGACATTGGCCCTTGGCAGTACTTATACTGGCGAGAGGTTTATGGGCATGGCGACCCACTCTAGTTAATCTTTCATTTTCATATGTTGGTTGTTACATATGATGGGAAATGGCAGTCTAACATTGTGTGGAGATGATGAGATGCCGTATAGGTCTGATTAGAGTGGAAAGAGAGTGGTTGGCCATTAATATGTAATATAGTTTGAAAAAAGGAGGGTTGAGGTGGCTGCTTTGAGTTATGGGGATATATCTAGGACACTTTTACTGGTGCTTATCATTAAAATATGGGATGCACTTGCTTATCATTAAAATATGGGATGAGCTTGCTCGGTGATATGATGAATCAGAAAGATGTTTTTGGTGTGGGAATTGGAGGTGAAGTTCTAGGTGGGGTCTGAATTGTTTCTTAGGAAGATATTCTTGTAGAATACTAGAATGTGAGGGCTTGAGGGATGATACGAGGTAAGTTTTAAGGAAATACCTTGGGATGTGGGGGACTGATTTGGTCTTTATACCTGAGATCAATCTTTACTCTGCAATTGAAATACTTGTGGGTATGATGGCAGGTGCGTAGTTGGCAATTGTTGTTGTTTTGGACTAGACTAGGAGATCCGTGATGGGTTGGTTGATCACTTTGAAGGATGACATGTTATGAATTATAGATAAATAAGTCAACAAATATGGTCTAAAAAAGTCAACAAATAGGTTATAGTCCTCGACCTTGAAAATGGTAGGCATATTGACCTTTCTTGTTGAGCCGTTTATTGTCACGTCATAAATATTCATTGAGAGGAGTTTTGGTGCGATTTCAGGCATCCAACAACACATGGTGGGATTTTACCTTGATTGCTCCACAGGAACGTTGATGTTACTTTTACAATTAAGAATAAACTTGATAGTTCGGGTTATAACGAGTCACCATCATTGAAGTTTGTTGACAATTTTTAAAAGATGGAGTTCATTGATACGTAGATGCCCTTTGAGAGAGGTGAAGAGTTGGGTTTATTATATCCGATCAGGATCTAATTAGAGTGAGTAATGTGCATCCTTCTTTATTCCCATACCTTCTAGTAGTGGGATGCAGATGCATTGGTGGAGCTATATAAAGAGCGCTACACCTCTAGTAATCTTTGGGAAAGCTAATAACAAGATTTGATCTGACATGATCCCCTAATGTATTTTTTTGAGAGGAAAAAAGGGTGACGTCCCAAGCTGGGACCCACCACAAGATAATATATTCATTAACTATAAGTTACATCGGGTTACATGTTCCATGATGTACATGTAAATAGAGAAAGAGAAAAAAATTAGCTTATCTTATTCCAAAGGGTATGGGGGTCCTTATATAAGACTAAACCCTAGAAAACCTAGAGAGTCTAGAGGAGAAAGTACAAAAGTGCCCCTAGTGGGGTTACCGTGAATAATTAAGATGTATATTACTAACACCCCCCTCAAGTTGGAGCATATCTATCAATCATATCGAACTTGGAAACAATCCATGAAAGACGCTTCTTGGGTAATGCTTTCGTGAAGACATCTGCAAGCTGAAGATCTGTGCTGATATGAGGAGTAGCTATTCTTACATTCCTGACAGCATCGCGAACAAAATTACAGTCAATCTCTATATGCTTGGTTCGCTCATGAAACACAAGATTCGTGGCAATATAGGTAGCAGATTTGTTGTCACAATATAGGGGAACATGAGTAGTGACAATAATACCAAGCTCTTACGGAAAAGTTAATAACCATGTGATCTCACAGGTAGCTTGGGCCATCGACCTATATTATGCTTCTGCACTGGATCTGGACACAATAGTTTGTTACTTAATTCTCCAAGTAATTAGATTTCCTCCAACCATCATAGCATATCCAATGGTAGAGCGTCGATCCTCTGGCGAACTTGCGTATTCAGCATCAGCATATGCGATCACATCAATGGACCCATTTGCCCCATAGAAGAGTCCTCGTCCTGGTGATTCTTTCAAGTATCGTAGAATCTGAAGAACATCCTTCCAGTGACTGTAACAAGGTTACTCCATGTATTGGCTAGCTCTGCTTACTGCTCTTAAAAGCTGCCATCCTTTCTCTCCAATGCCCTTTTTTTATACCATATGAGAGCTCCTCACAAAACTCTATACTAAGGACTCAAAGAAAGAAAATTACATAATAGATAAATGACCAATTGCATGCATACCCATGTTATTCTTTCTATCATGGTAAAATTCTACTTGACCCCTCAAATTGGGTCTGAACTGCATCATTTTCCCCCTGTTTGGAAAAATCTTGCTCCAGCAAGATTGCATTGTGGTAGTTTGACAAAAGATCAGGACGGAGTTTCTCCAAGTCATGCTCTTCAATCCATGAATTATCCTCCAAGAGGCTCCCTGTTCATCATACTAGGTAACATCGAATAATTCCCTGTCATGTTGCCAAGTCATGGACATCCAAGATATCATCAGCGACTTCTGGAGATGGTGTAATTGCATTGGTTGTCGGTGAAGAACTCATAAGTGGGAGCTCTGGACTAGCCGTATCTTTCTCAAAATGTGGATGCAAATCAGATACGTTAAATGTTGGTGATGTGCTGAATTCTGGCAACAGATCCAAAATATAGGCTTTCAGGCCAATATTCCTAGTGATTTTGAAGAGACCAAATTTCTTTGGGCTTCGTTTGTGGTGGGTCCTCTCAACAAAACATTCTCTTTGAAAATGAGGGACCATAATAGAATGTCCTTCTTTGAACTCAACTTCCCTCCTTTGGGTATTGGCTCGTGTTTGATATTTGGTGGATGTATTTAGGAGTTTGGTATGGATTTCTTGGTGATGTCGGTGGATATGGTTGGCCAGCTCGTTTACAGTAACACTTGCCCGCCCGGGTTGAACCAAAGGAACTGTATCAAGGATGCGAGGAATGGGAAAATCATAAAAACATTCAAAAGGAGATTTTCTGATGGTCCGACAAGATAAATTGTTGTAAGCAAACTCGGTATGAGGAAGGACCATGTCCCATTGGGTGGGTCGTTCACCCGTGAGACATCAAAGCAAGTTTCCCAAAGATCTGTTTACCGGTTCTGTTTAGCCATTGGTTTGGGGTGATATGCAGTGCTATACTGTAGATGAGTGACCAACTTTGATGATAAGGTCCTCCAAAAATGATATAAGAACCTAGTGTCCCTATTAGATGTAAATGAATGTGGTATGTCATGTAGACGAACGTCTTCAAAGAAAAGATCATCTATATGAGATGCATCAAGCGATTTCCCACATGGGATAAAATGTGACACCTTAGAGAATTGATCGATTATGACAAACACATAATCCACCTTCCTTGCATTCAGAGGAAGCCCGATAACAAAATCCATGGTGATGTCTTCCCATGGGCATGCAGGAATGGTAGAGGGGTATATAAGCAAGAATTCTATTTTTGATCTTGGAAATTTTGGCAAGTTTGGCAACATTGAATTGTGTGGGTTACATCCCTCTTCGTTTGTGGTCAATTGAAAATCTCTCTTGAAGAGGAGTTAATGTTTCGTTAATACTGAAGTGTCCACCAAATCCTTAATGCAATTCCAGGATTTGGCTTTCCCTTAAGGGCATGGATGGAATGCATAATTGTGAAACCCGGAAGAGATAACCATTTTGAAGGAGATACATGCATGTCAAATGATTCAGGTGGTCATGGTACGGTTTGCTGAAGTCATGGTCAGTTTGATATAACTCCTTGATATGCTCAAATCCTAAGCACTATGTCTCATTTCACTTCTATTGCTAGCTTATCATGCTCTAACTGGAGATATGCAGATGCTCTCGTGACTATTTCTGTTCCCAGAGATCATCACAATGCTTTACGGGATTATGGCAGGCAACCGACAATGAATGAGGACATAGATGCTATCAAATTCAGGGGAACGTGGGACCTTGTACCGTGTCCCATAGGAATGCGACATGTAGCTTATAGATGGGTCTTCACGGCGAAACAATCGCCGAGCGGGTCCATTGACAGATTGAAAGCACGACTGGTTGCTAAAGGTTTTAAACAGACTTATGGGGTTGGCTACTTCAAGAACTTCTCCCCAGTAGCACGAATGAGTTCTATTCACACTATACTTTCAGTGACTACAATTAAGGGAGGATCTATCTTTCAACTTGATGGCATATCGTGGTGTGGCAGTCAAGATGGTAAAATTTTTTGGACGGGCATCCGTTCGGTGTGCGGTGTTGGCCATGAGGATAGTGCGTGGCCTTTTGAAACTTTTCCCTCGTCAAAATTCATGACATTTCTCGTTCATTCTACTCTTTCACAAGAACTTGGACAATTTGGTGTGCAAGGAACAAAGTCATATTTTGGGGGCAATTTTGTTATACTGAAAATATACTAGAGCATAGCAAAGCATTGTGTTATTTGTGGAGTTTGCAAGTCTTTGTTCTCCTTTATATTTTTAATGATATATACTTAGCAGTGAGTCCCAATTTCTGGGATTTCACCCGTTTCTCTTTAAAAAAATCGGTGAAGAATGCTTTCTTGTATAGCGATCTTGAGGAGAACGTTTACATGATGCAACCTCTAGTTATGAAGTCGAGGGGGAGTGTGTATGTCGACTTCGCAAGGCAATCTATGGCCTAAAGCAGAGTCCATTGGCATGGTTTGACATACTCACTACTGAGATCGATACTCTTGACTTTCAATGAACAACATCTGACTACTCTATTTTTGTCAGAAGATGTCGCACTGGTACTGTCATACTGGCAGTTTATGTTGATGACTTGTCTGCCACACATGATGATGAAGGCATACCACGGATCAAGGCTTTCCTTCAGAAGATCGTCATCACGAAGGACCTTGGCCTGGCGTAAGAGTGATACACACTATAAAAGGATTTCATCTCTCACAAAGGAAGTATTGCTTGGACATCCTAACTGAAGCTGCTGCTGGACTACTTGGATGCAAGCCTTTTGGTATCCTTGCGGACCCGAGTAAGCACTCTACTTCAGCTGATCCTATTTTTGAAGACACTACGTGGTACAAAAGCCTAGTGGGCAAACTGCTTTACCTTACAGTCACCAGGACGGATATATCCTATGCTGTGAATAGACCTAACCAACACATGTAGCAACCACATTACAGTCATTGGCATGATGTTCTTCAGATCCCGCGCTACATGAACGATTCACCATGACGAGGCCTCTTCCATGGGGTCAATGGCCATATTCATGTAGCTGCGTATGTTGATGCAGATTATGCTAGCTCACTTAAGGATTGTTGCTCCACTACATGATATGGTATGTTGGTTGGAGGAAATCTTGTCCCTTGGCGAAGCAAGAAGCAAATGGTAGTCTCCATACCAGTTGTAGATGCAGAATACAATGCAATGGTTAAGGATACATGTGAGGTTACTTGGTTACTCTCTTTTCTACATGAACTTGTTATTGTTGTCAGTACTACCTTTATATTGTGACGACAAATCCGTTACATTCCCATAAACCCTGTGTTTCATGAGCGGACCAAGCATATAGAGGTTGACTGCCACTTTGTTCGTGATGCTGTAAGAGAAGGGAAGATTACTACTCCACACATATCGACTGACTTTATGCTTGCAGACGCATTCACGAAGTCTCTACCAAGGAGACGCCTCTCGTGGATAATCTCCAAGTTGGGCATGATTGATAGATATGCTCCAACTTGAGGGGGAGTGTTAAAAACAGCTTTGTGTTTTATCTTATTTAGTTGTAACCCCTCTGTGCTTTTTATGTAATTTTTCGTTTATGAGTGCTCTTGGGCGTTGGCTTATATAATAACCTCTAGACTTCTTGAATAAATTATCTCATTGCTTTCTCTTCTTTTTTCTCCACAATGAGGAATGGTTGCCACCACTATTATAAAAGTAGGCCGACTAGGCGGTTCACTAGTCGAGTCGGGGTTGGGGGGAGCCAACTTGACGAGGCCTAGTTGGTCAACTTGCCTAGTCGGCCGACTTTTACATAGAGATTTTTTTACCGCATAGTCGGTCAACTTTTATATAGAGATTTTTATTTTATTTATTTTTTTACCTTTTTAAAAGCAAACTCATTCTAATATGCTTAATATTATATTTAAAGCCAATTATTTCTTTTGTTTCATTATGATAGTATAGAAATTGTAGAAATCTATGCAAATATATAAGAATATACGTATAAATGGTTTATAATTAAAAAAATTCAAAACCGACTAATGACCGACTAAATCTGATTAGTCGCTTGACTGCCGACTAATTCTTAGTCAGTGACCCCGCCGAGCGAGTATCGACTACCGGTTTACGCAGCCTTGGTTGCCACTTGCTTGGGACTAAGGGCATCTCGCTGTGGTCGTTGCTTTTTGTCAATAAAAAAGGTGTAGGTGTTCCTTTTGTCGTTGTGGCTTGTACCTCGATCATACTACCATCGTTGTCCCAGTAAGGTGTGATACACATCCATAGGTGCAATGTGACACCATACCTCGTCTCTGTAGGTTGGCCCACTGGAAAATCTGACAAGGCACTCATGTTGTATTCGAGCATGGCAAGACCATTATTGAAACATGATCTTGTTATTATTGTAATATATATGTAATTAGTAAAGTGGGTGCGCATCAATCTGGTTTCACAACCTTTTTTTCCCTTAAAAAATAATAATTCTTAAAACTTTTAAACATGTTTTATATGTACTACAAAGTGGGTGTCAAATCAGAGCTGTGATTGGCGACATCCAGTACAAGAGAAGCTCAAAATGGGAACATGCTGTGATGGAAATTTTGGTACACTTCATCTCAAGCAGTTGCATGTGGTTTGTACGCATTTCAACTAAATAAAACTATGCCACCATCGTATCAAGTGGTTTGTCAACCTAATCACGATTTTTATGCCTAGCGGATCCCACTGGTGTCAACCTAATCACGATTTTTATGCCTAGCGGATCCCACTGGTGATTATGCAATTGTGAGATCATTTAATTTTTTACGGGCTTATATTCTGGACTTCATTCTCATTTGAGAGGGACAGACCAGTTTGGTGTTATCCAATAAATTCTAAAAACAGTCCTCCACTGTATGAGAAAAGGTGAAACACATCTTGCCATCTCGGGGGATCACATCTCATCCCACCTGATCTCACAGGAATGCTCCCCTCCAAAGGGTTCTCTCCATTACATTATTATGGAGCTCCATGTAATTGCTTTTTGCAATGCCTGGAAAACTTCGTTAAATGCGACTCGTGGAAATGTGGTTTCTTGCAATCAAACAAAATTTATTGGAGAATATCGGATCTATTATCTAGTTTTGATGGCAATTGCAATCCCAATGGAATTGAAGGTCTTCAGGTCCCACACATGAAGTGTTGGAGCATTTTTGATCTCGTTCTTAGTTTTTTTTCAGGATTGCTTAAGAACATGATAATTGATAGATATTAATTGCTCGAGACCATGTTTTATGTGCAGAGAATTTACATCGATTGTTAGAATGTATATAGAGGGTGAAGCTTACATAGAATAGTTATCATTGGCTTTCTGGTTATGAAGATGATATTGACACAATACACTTGCTGATGTAAGATGTTGATTTTCATCTAGAAAGGGAACGTAAAGGAAAACGTCGTTATCAACATCTTTCGGCTTTTTAGGTTATTATTTCACAGATTTCTCTTTCTTATTGTTCCAATTGTCAGATTAACGGGTCTATTATGGGATTGTGTGTTCAATAATGGGTTATAGAATTTATTTTGTTTGTCTCAATATAACGTTGGAACACTGTTTGGGTTGCTGACCTTTTTCCTTTCATAATGATTGATGATCTTTTAATGCAATCCTGTTGTCTACATGCTGTGTTTTTTATGGAGTGATGATTTTTTTTGGTTTTTTCTCTTAATGTGGGACAAGGCTTTGCTGTTGCTGTTGATGAAAATTGATTTGTTACCTTATTGGGATGCTGCTTATAATTGGGATGGAAGCAACTCTGACCTTGGCATTTTTCCTGACTTTTAGCAAGTTTCAGAGTTTAGTTTATTTACTTTGGACGACATTGACTCTACATTCCAGAGTTTTACCAGATTGACGTACTCTCAGAATTTCCATATGTCAGGTTTGTCTGATGTCATATTTTATTTGACATCGTTTGTGAGCATGACCAGATTTCTTGGTTCAATCCGATGGAAAATGTTGGCAGGTAAAGGAGAGGGAATAGTTATTGCACCTCATGTTGCTGGACACCTTTTGGGCGGCACTGTATGGAAGATAACTAAAGATGGAGAAGATGTTGTTTATGCTGTTGACTTCAACCATCGCAAAGAAAGGTTCTGTTTAGTTCAAAGTTTGTATGTAGTCATTTGATAGGAGATCATACTTAACAATATTAAGACCACAAAAGTTAATTTTATCAGGCATCTAAATGGAACTGTTCTAGAGTCATTTGCGAGGCCTGCCGTCTTGATTACGGATGCGTACAATGCTTTGAACAATCAACCTGCTAGGCGCCAAAAGGATCAAGAATTTGCAGGTGATGCTTGTTCTTAATCTCTATTGAAGGCACATTGCCTGCTATTCATCCCTTGTTATCTTTATACCTTAATGAGAAAAAGGTGATCTTCCAAAATGATGTGTACCCAGAAAAATCATAAGAAGAATTACGAGGACTAGGGATCAGTAGAATCTTTCCTAATGGAAAACTACCCATTCTGAGACAGCCACGGAGCCGCAAAATGGCCAAAGCCATGAGTTCATTACTATGTGAGCCATCCCAATTGGCCCCGATAATCTATCTCACGCCAGGTATCTACTTCTGTGATCGTAAAGCCTCTCCCCGGACCACTCTGGAACTCTTACTTGTGAGAGAACACGTGGTCTATTCCTTCCCGCGAGTCCAAATAGTGTCGACAAGACGTATCAATCCTCTGAAGGATTTTGGCATGATGCTCCCTAGTAATCATATAACCTTGTTGAAGCAAGTGGTGAAAAATCTTCGTTCTCAGAGGAATCTTCTAGCTTCAATTCCTTCTGCAGTGTTGAATCCAAATTCCATGATATAACACGAGAAGCAAAGAGAGCTTTATGTACCTTCTTGACTGTAAACTTCCTCATCCCTCCTACTCTCGTTATGGCATCGATCTATGAACCCATCAACTTTATCCAGAAACATATTCATCTTTAAAAGCTCTTCCACCCTTTGATCAGGAGCCCTTGGAGAAATACCAGATTAGCTAGCCGACAGAACAAATACGCCTAGGGATGGATGGAGAGGGAAGCCGAATGTGAGATGGAGTCTAATCCTGAGAGGGAGCAAAACTTGGGAGGGGGGGTGGAGGAGAAGGAAAATGTTAGGCAAGTTGGTGAAGGATGAGAGTGGTAGTGAAGAAAATGGGGAGGCACGAGATGGTGTTGCTAGTGGTGGAGGTTGATCGATAATTCGTTGTTGGAGGCTTGTGATGGAGATGAGGGTGCCATCCGGGCCACCACCGATGAGTTTTTGTTGTTTCTGCTATAGTGAGGTAGTACATTTCACTGGTCTTTTATTGTGGGAGTGGGGGGTATTCATTGCTTCTGTTGTAGGATCTTCGTGCATCGTCGGAGTGAATGCCCGACTTGATTGTGAGTGGGATATCGTCATTTAGTGAAGGTTGGCACCTCTTCTTCTAATACGATGGATGAGTATGATGCTTCTGGTAGGGCTCTTGTTTAGATGGATTGACCTTAGTTTCACAAGTTTGATCCAATAGCTTTAGATGGTGTTCTGTTGCGCACATGCTCTTTGGTTGAGGATTTTATAAGGCGTCGGCAGTTGAGATTTGATTGGCAATTAGCAGTTCCTTCAAGAGAGATTTAGTCATTTTAGAGAGACAATGGTTTATGCTCTTAGCCTTTCAAAGGTGGAAGTAATGCATCTGTTGATACCTAATTTTGATGTGGTATCGAAGAAGGCATGGACGTGTTCTCTTTTCATTGATGGGTTGCAACACATTCTCCGTAATCACCTTCTTCAGGTTAATGGGGCACCTTTTCACTTGTGTGACCAAGCATCAATGCAGTTGGTTCCTTTTGAGCTTAGTGAGATGGTGGAGGTTGTCTCCAATGACCTTTCAACGGGTATGATTTACATGTCATTATTACGATTGTTGGTTGGTCTTCCTTTCTCGAAGGTGGCTACTCCTCGTTTTTGGGTGACTAGGGTTTTGGCTGAGTTTTCCTTGGGTGATGCTGATGGTGAGTCTTCTTTTTTGGAGGATAGTGGTTGCATGTCATCTTCTCGGGTGATGCAAATCAAAAAAATTCGACAGTGAAAAAAATTATTTGGTGGAAGAAATTTAGAGGGTTGAACAAGAGAGGATTTGTCGGATGCGGGGATTTGAGTAAGAAGAATCACAAAAATCGCGTGGAGGGAGATGTGAGAAGGGGGAGATAATTGGAGGAACTCCAAAATTGATTTAACTTCAACTACTCAAAACAATGTTCTGCCATCCCCTTTATATAGGAAACGTGGGATTACAAAAATAGAAAGAGAAACTCACCATCAAATCCTAACATACCTTACTTGGACTTTAATTATCTCCAACTGACCAACTAATTGACCTTACCATTTAACTTATTGATTAGAGATCACATGCGATCTCCTTATTTTAAATAGAAATAAAAATTTCAACAGATCCTATTAACCATAAATAAAATTAACTTAATCTTAATTTAATTAGGCTCTAAATCAGACGGAAAATCTAAATTGGACAAAAGTGGACGGGCGGACATCCTAATTTTGCCCTAATCCTCTGTTCCACGCCACATCAGCTTTCAAACGCTTCGATAATTGCAAGAACTTCAAAGTTGATTTAACTTCAACTACTAAAAACAATGTTCTACCATCCCCTTTATATAGGAGAGGTGTGATTACAAAAATAAAAAGAGAAATAAAATCAAATCCTAACATACCTTAATTGGACTTTAATTATGTCCAACCGACCAACTAATTGACCTCACCACCTAACTTATTGATTGGAGGTCACATGCAATCACCTTATTTTAGATAGAAATAAAAATGTCAACAGATCCAATTAACCATTATTAAAATTAACTTGATCATAATTTACTTAGACTCTAATTAGTCAGACGAAAAATCCTAATTAGACTAAAGTGGACGGGCGCACACCCTAATTTTGCCCCAATCCTCTGTTCCACGCCACATCAACTCTCTAATGCTTCAAAACACTCATTTCATGATGATTGGCTTGATCCTCAGATGCGAGTTGCAATGTCATCGTCCTAGTTTCCTTTATTTCTTGATGGAAAAATAGATATGGAGCGCGGAGTCGAGTTCAAGCGTCATCCTCGTGCGTTGATTGTGTGTTCCGTATTGAATCTGGAAGAACATATGCGGACTGAATAGAGGGGTTCACGTACTTCGAGAATCATTTTTAACATATGTCCATGGTTGAAAAATTTATGTGGCATCTTCATGGGGGAAATGGAGTTGGAAGAGGCTATAAGAGATGGAAACTACAAAAGTATATTGAGGGGAGTTGTGGTTATTATGTTGGTTCAAATGCCCTTATATACAGAGGTCTGGTAGTCCTAATTCCAATAGAAATTCTAATATGATTAGGATTGGGTTGTACCTTTCCTATTTTAGCATTCTTTTTGCAATTCTTTTCCACTATAGGGAGTATTTGCATTTTTTATACCCCTTCACTTAAATAAAAGTCTCCACATATGCTTTCAAGTCTAACCTTCAAATAAAAAGGTTGTGGGTGAAGCGTGAATGTGTAAAATTTCTGATAGATTTGGGGTTGATGGCAATGGCGATGGGTCCTATAGTTGGTTTTATGGTGTCGTCGGAGGTGTAGTTGTGGTAGAGGTGGACTGTAGCATTGCTGGCGACACTAGCGGAGGGTTTGGGGAGATAGGGATGGGTGTTGGCGGGGCTTGAGGTGGTAGTTCCGGGGCTAGAGACTCCCGGGGCGGTAGTAGTGGCAGGGCTGGATGCTTGGGGGATGATAGGGGCCGTGCGACTGGAGCCTGAGGTGGTAGGGAAGGAGAGGGCATATGTGGTTTCAGGGATGGTTAGTGTTCCTAGACTGGGGTCGGGGTCAGAAGCAGCATGTTTCGTAGAGATGTCAGTTCAGTGGGTGGGGTGTGGGGGTCAACGGTGGTGGTGCCATGGATAGAGGCAGTGGGAGGTGGTGGTGTGGGGGCCGCCAGTAGTGGTGTCGTGGATAGCGATAGTGGGGGCGAGGGTGGAGAAGGCTCCGGGGAATATTTTGAAACCTTCAATTCTAACATTTGCCATAACTCACGTTGTGTTTCCAAGCACGTTTGTTGCATTCTCACAATGCTTTTCAAACACGTAGCCCAACTTTATACAGTCTTTTAAACACACTTCTCTAAACTCGTGCTTACGTGAATGCATGAGAGGATCGTAAGATCATGGGAACGATCTGTAGGCCATGCTCCCTTACCAATTAACGCAAATCGAAAAAATTCGACGGTGGAAAAAAATTATTTGGTGGAAGAAATTTTGAGGGGGGAAGAACAGAGGACTCGCTGGATGTGTGAGATTTAAGAAAGAACTGTGGTGATCGTGTGGAGATATAAGGGAGAAGAGTGATAATTGGAGGAACTCCAAAATTGGTTTAGCTTCAACTGCTCAAAAAACAATATTCTACCACCCCTTTATATATGAGGGGTGGGATTACAAAAATTAAAGAGAAATAACATCAAATCCTAACATACCTTATACCTTAATTGAACTTTTATTATCTCTAACCGACTAACTATTTGATCTAACCATTTAGCTAATTGATTAGAGATCTATGGCGGTTTGCTTATTTGAAATAGAAATAAAAATTTCAAACATTAAATTAAATTAAGTTGATCTTAATTTAATTAGACTCTAATTAATGGGAAGGAAAAAACCAATCGGATAAAATTGGACGTGTGGATATCCTAATCTTGCCCTAATTCTTTGTTCCATGTTGCATCATTGAGGGACGCTGAAAGTGGATTTTCTTCTAGGGACAATTCCAATGATTACTCCATTGGTGTCTGTGGTGTTTTGACTGGGGACTTTTTCCCGCATGGTGTGGCTTCAATGGCTAATGACTTGGTAGTTGTCAGAGAGTTCAATCAATTAGAAGGAAGTGGAATCGTTGCTTTTGATGACTATCTTTGTAATTACTCGCAGATGTCATTGGTGAAGGGTTTCTGAAGGGAGCTTTTATTCCTGATATTAATATTCTCCCCCTCTGTTTTACTCCCAAGGCAAGAGTTTGAGGGGCCATCATTTATACCCTTTTGGAATTCAATGGTGGTTGCTAGTATGCCTTTTCGGTCTCCTATTATGGTCCAATTCATTTATTTGGCCAAGTTGGTCCTATACGGTGTTACAGATGTAACTGTGCTCTTAGTGGATCTCAAATGTATTTCTTTTCAAGGTGGAAGCCAGATTGGCTGGTTGGCGTGCGTCAATGCTATCCAAAGGCCGTCGTTTAGTGCTTATCAAATCGGTTCTCTCGGCTATCCCCATCTATTTCTTCTTGGCTCGCGGATTGCCCAAAGGAATCCGGCTCCGCTTGGAGAAATCAATGAGGCGTTTTCTTTGGGGCAAGAATGGTTCTGACAGAAGAGGCATGCACTTAGTTGGGTGGGACGACATCTCTCGGCCGAAATGTGACGGGGGTCTTGGCGTTAGGCATCTGGCGGTGGTTCGTGATGCTTGGCTCCTCAAGTGGGCGATGAGGCTTCTTGGCCGGGACGAGAGTTTCTTGCTGCAGTGCCTCCGCGTGGCGGCTGGTCATGCCTTTGCATCCGTTTTTGGCGGCCATTCCCAAGGCCTCTCTCATTCTTTCTGGCGCGATGTCTTCTCTGTCTTCAACTCTAACCGCTCGCTGGTTGCTCCGGCTATTGGCGATGGGAGATCCTTTCGCTTCTGGACTGTGGATTGGTCCGGGAAGGGCATTTTCATGAATCTATTTCCTCGTCTTTATGCGATGGCCGGGGATAAACTCGCTTCCGTGGCCTCTTGCTGGGCCGACGGCGTCTGGTGCCCTGTTTTGTTGGGCACGCTCTCGGACCGGCGACTCATTGACTTCACCGATTTGATGACTCTACTTGCGGACGCTTCTACGCCTTCTTCGGTCCGTGATCATTTTGTTTGGTTGGACGGGACTTTCTCCTCTCGAAAGGCTTATCTATCTGTTCTCCCCCCTGTCTTGAATGCGGATGCATCCTTTCTTCGCCACTGCAAGTTCATTTGGGATCTCAAGATTCCGGAAAGGATCGGCGTTTTCCTTTGGATTCTCAGACGTGGAAGATTGCTTACGCGTGAACGCTGCGCCTCCATATTCCCGAATATCTCTTCTTTTTGTGGTTTGTGCGGCCTCGACATTGAAACCTCCGGCCACCTTTTCTTGCATTGTCCCTTCGTGCAGGCCATCTGGGATGGCGTGGGATGGGTGAATCGTTCCACCATGCTTGACTTCTGGGAGAGCCTTGCTGCTGCCTCGACTCGCCCAAGATCGGAAAGAATTGTCCCCATTGCGCGTATTTGGAGCATTTGGCTGGGAAGAAACAACTTGATTTTTGCGGGGCAGCGCTTCTATAAGGAAAATATTTGTATCGCCGCAAATAATTTCTGTACGGACTGGTTATCCATGTAACGTTTTTCTTTTTTTGGGAGGCGGATGGTATCCTCTCTTTTACCATCTACCTTGACCTATGTTGTATTCCCCGCTGTAAGTATACTCTACCTTCATTTTTAATAAATTGGGGCGAACACCTATGAGTGTATCCCCCTCTTTTGAGTGTCAAAAAAAATGTATTTCTTTTCTACAATTAATGAATTGTAAGAAGCCCTTGGTGCTTTTAAGTCAGATCATCTATCCATGTTTTTGTTATTCTTTCTGAACTCATGACCTTTGCTAGAGTATGCATCGTCATAGATGGATAATTGGATCTCTCCAGGGTCCAATTGCCGCATCCACTGGTTTAGTTCCACATCTACTGTGAGTGAGACTCAATCATTCTGGTGGAGCTATGTAAGAAGTTCCACGCCCATTGTAACAGTTGAGAGAGATCAAATTGTAAACCCGACCCTTGAGAGGCCTTCTCCCGCGCTTTCATCCTCTTTTGGAGTAGGGTTCCTTGAAAAATCAAGGTGTTCTTCCATGTTTTATATTTCTTTATCTCTGATACACTTTCGTATTCATCGTTTTCTACATGGTATGGGTGTAGGTTTGAATTTGGTGATTCGTTCTAGAAGATTTATCATTATTATATTTGATTTGTGGATTTGTGTTTGTGATTGGTTCAAGTTTGTGTTCTAGCGTTTCTTCTGAATTCCTAATTATGCAAAGTCTGCCAACAATGATAAGAAGGGCCACTCCCGATGCCATCGTCCAGATTACAGATAATTATTGTTTTAGTCCGCTGATCATCCTCGTTCTAGGCGATGATGGCTTCAATTCTGACGTGCGATTCCAGAATGCAAGATAATCATCTAGGGTTACAGTAACCCTGATTTCCAGAACCCTAATTCTAGGGTTCGACTACCCTTCACACTCCAACAAGCATGGGTGGACACAATAGAAGTTCTAACGCGTGTGATTATGAGTATCACCCTATTGAAGGCCCCCCAGCCTATGGATTCCTTGTAGTCCCTTTTGAAGAAGAATAAGAGGCTCCATCATTCGAAGAAAAAGAGGTCCCCACATGCACACATCCTCTCTTTTGCGCACAACTCCAGTGGCCAAAGCCCTCACAACAAGCATAGGTGCATGTGCACCATGGAAAACCTCCAAGCAGAGCACCTTCCGTGTTCGGAGAAAAAAAAGGAGAAGTTAAGTTTTAGAACGCCATGCCCATCGTGACTATGATTTCTTTACATGATCTAACACTGCGCGTGATGGGGCTTCTTTCTGAACATTTGATGATGGCGATTGCAAGCCTGATCTACTACCTCTACGTGTAATTCTAGGCAACATACTCCTAACTGAAAGCGCACGATCCTCCTAGAAGCACATGTTCACTTCCGCGTGTGGTCTCTAAGCACGCGTGTTGGTGAAGAATGATGTTGACCATACATGCGCTGCACCTCCCTGTATGCAACAGTGGCGATCTCGCATGAAGAAAAGATCCGAAGAAGAAAGGAGAATGGGTTCGAGTTCCTAACAACGATGGTGGTCTCACTTCGAGAGAGAGGGCTCCAATCGGGGAAACCCTAATCGAGCATGAGAATTCAAGGACCCCGGTCTGGTTATTTAAAAAAAATGATTGCGGGAGAGCCTAATTGTTGCTGCTGTTATATAAAAAAAGAAGAGGGCTTCTATTCTTGTTGGACTGAAAGTTATAAAAAAATAAACATAAGGATCCCTAAGGTATATTGGGCCCAAAATAAGAGACCCAAAGAAAAAGAGCCCCATTGGGCCGTGAGTTAAAAAAAGATCGTAAAAAAAGAATTCATACGGAAAAATGATTTGAGAAAAAAAGGGAGGAGAAAAGTCAAAAAATTGTGACGACTTACTAAATTTTGTTCCCCATTTCATTTCTTCTCCCAACTTGGTCGGTACCATCTATTTCGACCAGTATGGGAGGAAGGGAGAGTATTTTTTAGAGTTCTGCCGTAAGAATCAGATTGTACAGGCCCATTTCAGATTGTCCAGTTCGGATTTCAAACTCTACCAGCTTAAGACTCGTTTGTTTGCGATTATTATGTTAGAGGTCCCCATCTTGATTTGATCATGATTTTTATGTGGATCCACAAGGACTCCATAGTAAAGATTCTATTCTCTAAGCCAGTGTAGACTCATGCTTTTTCATGTGGATTCGTAGGGACTCCAGAGTAGAGATCCCATTCTTTGAGCCAGTATGGAAACGACCTAGTTCTTCGACTAGGAGACTCTTTTTCAGACTCCAGTGTCCAGCGACCAAGGACTCCGACGAGAATGTTTTCACGACTTTCTCTAGTTTGACCTTTCAGAGAGATTGAGCAGTTGCATGCCAGTGTTCTCCATGTGGAGACTCATTCCGGTTTCAATGACTCTATACGGTACATAACACACGTTCTTCGGCGAGGAGGCTTATTCAGTTTTAGCGACTTTGGTAGATGCAATATAAAACACATTTTTGTCGACGAGGGGACTCAATTCAGTTCATACTACAGACTTTTAGTTCCTCCTCACCAGCACAACATGAGAAGCAATGTCCTCACTCAGCAAACAACCAATAGAGCATGCATTGAGTTGATATTGTCTCTAGTGTCTTGTATTGTGTAAGTTTTATCTGTCTAAGTTGAGCATTGCATACTCTAGCTTGAGGGGGAGTGTTAGAGTTTACATCATCATAGATGGGTAATTGGATCCCTCCATGTTCCAGGGTCCACTTACCACATCCACTGGTTTAGTCCCCATCTAATATGAGTGGGACTTAGTCATTCCAATGGGGTTATACAAGAAGCCCCACACGCATTGTATCAACTGAGAGAGATCAATACATAATGCCCGACCCTTGAGCTTCTTTCGTGATTTCATCTTGCTCCTTATGAAGTAGAGTTCCGCGTAAAATTCTGACATTCTTCCATATTTTATATTTCTTTATCTCCGATATGCTTCCATATTCATCATTTTCTACATCTTTTAATGGGTGTTAGTACTCTCCCTTTCATAGTGGACGCCCTTCATTATTTGTTGATTTATTTTGGCAGGGCCTTCTCGAAGGTTTAAGTGTCAACTGCGATGGTCATTCTCTATGTACTAACTTAATCAACTTCTCATCTGTTTGGATTTCTTCTCCTGGGATATCTTGCATAAGTCATGCAACTACTGGATGTGAGGAACTATGCTAACCTAAACCTCCTTTGTATGACGAATGTGTATGGATTGATGGATCTTTGGATGAGGCTTCTATAGACATTAGCAGTTTGACAAATGTGGATATATGGATGCAAAAGTTGCTTGAGGATGAAGTTTTATTAGATATGGGAGGATGAAGCGGTGAGGTGTGCCTCTCTCGAGCGATGACGATCATAGGAAGCTTTCTCTTTCGCGACACCATCTAGGGAGGTCACAGAGCCTTCCTTGCCGGGATGCGCTTCTCGTTGGGGACCCTAGGGTTTTCGCGACATGATCCTACTCCTTAGATGCACTTACGTAGGTGTCACATTGGGTTTATCCTTACTGCTTTCTTGCAGCGTGAGGTTGGGTTAAGACGCCGCGTGCTACCCCAATGGGGCCTCAGGACTTGAGAATGTTGGAGCTACAACCTATGGCTTATGGTCGTGGGTCTCGACATGCGAGGGTCTATGGGGAATCCTTTGTGGGATCTTGGGAAACGATTTGTGGGTCATGAAGATGCAGGTAGGGGTTGTCAGGTGGTGACTCACCGATGAAGCTATCAGACCCTTGTTTTTTCGAAGATGGTGGCCCATTGCTTTAATTGTTGGGCGCGGGCCCACTGGCAACGTAAATACACGATGCATAGGGAGTGGCACCCTCATGAGACTCCCCTCATGAAGGCATATGTGACTTTCGTGCAGTGATCAGATATGTTCGATGAGGCATTGCTGACTTTTTGAAAAAATCATAGTGTACGGAGGAGACTCGGTGTGCATTTGCAGGTAAACCCTATAGATGCATTGATGGGTCTAGTTCCTTACATCCTTATTGCTTCCTTATCATCTTGTAACTCGTGAGGAAGTGGTGGAGCGAGTGGGTAGATGCCTTCGACATTTCCTTCTTGTGGATTTTGCTAGGGATGTCGTCTAAATGTACTGATCCTTTGCTTATGTATGTAGGCTGACAATGGAGCATGCGACTCTTCTGCTAAGTGTGGATGCTGCAAACTTTCGCGTGTAGTGGAGATGCCCTCGTTTTTTCGTGACGATGCCCCTTGATGCCTATTTCAGCTTCCTTCTAGAGTAGGGTGGACAACCACCTAAGAGAGAAGGAGAAAAGGGCACGTGAGAATGAGAGAGAGAGAGAGAGTAGAGAGACTTTGTCATTACCTTCGACTTCTGGACTCATTTCAGATAATCTTGTTGGGCTTGGGGAGAGTGGTTGGGATTGTTTTTGATGGCCTAGGATCGAGTGAGGACACAGACATCATGGTGGTTTTGGATGGTTGCAGTCCTAACTTGGTTTTCGAGGCCACTTATATGGTGGGTTAGGCCACTTGCGTTTTACAGAAGGTTTGCCTTATCATACATTCATGGGCTACCTCTTGTGGCCGTTCGTGATGCTTCGCAGTGTGGATGGTGACTGAGACTGAGGCGATTCCTGTGGTCGTCTCTTCTAAATTATATTGTGGCCCAAGATCCTTTGGGGTCTATCGATGTGCCTGATACAATGTATGAGGAACTTGGCATGATGCCCGAGGGGTCTTTTGAGGAGCTTGTTGCTGATGAGCTTATTAGGGAGCTGCTAGCTCTTGTGGCAGAGATGTTGGAAAAGTGCCATCTCTTATTGTGGATCCTTGCATAGCATGTTTTAGGGGGACACCTTCTCACTGCACTGCAACAATTCCCCCGACTACATGCATTGCGGACTATGTCAAGATATTTATGTACCACAATCGATGCATTTCCCTATGACACGGTGCTGCTGGCCCTGCGGTTGAGTCGCCACCTTAGATTGCTGAGGCTTGCAGTGGAGTTTGTGACGTTGATGGGGATCCTAATAGAATTGAGGGAGCAGGAAAGCTTGAGATAGTCGTGAACTACATATGTGAAGCTGATGTAGCGACCCCAACTATTGATTAATGGGGATTATCTTATTGAATGTTCGGGGTCAATGGGGCTCTACTTAAGGCTTGGATGGATAATGGTTTTTGCTTGTAGGAGTTGAAGTTTGAGACTTGGATACACACGTCGAAATCTAGGTGGATCTTATTTCACTTAGTTCAAGCCTTCAAGGCATGGCCTTCAGAGTGCAATCTAAGTGGTTGGTCGTTGGTTGGAAGGGTGTTTCGACGGAGCTAGTGGATTTCGTTTGTGGCCACCATGTTTTTTTCGGTCATGCTTATAAGATGCTTCGATGGTTTCACCTGCTCGTATCCACTGTTTCCGAACCCTCGGGAGCTCTTGCCTTGGCAAAGATGTGGTATGGGCTGAGAATGGTGCGAGCACGCTTTTCGATTCAACTTGTCATATTGGTGGTGATTTTAACATCATGTTCCTATCCATGGACCGACCTTGAGACATGGGTGGCGCTTGATGCTCGTTTACCTTTGTTTGCAGAGTTTGTAAGGGATTTGTTGTTGGAGATCTTGAATTTAACAAAATTGAAGTTTACGTGGAGGAGCATCTCTTCTCGGCCTTGTTTGGAACACATCCTCAGCTTCACGGATTTTTCTAAAGTTTCCCTTGGGGTATGTGCTGGACCCGCCTCTGTGCATTCGGATCATACGCCAATATGTCGGGACTCTAGGTTGGTCAACATCCGAGCAATCACTTTTGTATTTAGCGATCCTTTGAGCTCGAATTTGCTGTTATTTTTTACCAAAGTGCTTCTTATAAAGCATTATAGTTTTTTGTGATGAGTTGGGGTGATTTGCATATATGCTCCTGCTAGAGGGGGAAGGTTATTAATCTTTTTGTTTTTGCTTATAATTTACGCGACTCCCTTCTCCTATAAAAGAAGGGCTAGGAGTCTCCGTCATTAAAAAAATGATTGTGAGTTTTGTCCCACAAGAATCGATGAAATTGGCATTGCTTTGATGATAGAATTGTCCATATTAGGTCGTCATTAGTTTTTGACTGTACTTTGACGTGATGCTTTTTTCTTGAGGAGAAAAAGGGTGTAGCCACAAGAATAGAGCTCACTGCAGATTTATTCCCTTAGTACATGCATACAGAAATAAATGCCCAAACAACACCACATAGGGATACGACATCTTGAACGATAAGGCCATCAAAGCCCATTAGTGGCCCAACACCCACACACATATATACCGACGCCCTTTTACAGCACTATACAACGAAATTACATGTTAAGCCATAAAGCCATCAATGTCTTGTAGTGGCCCAATACCCTCTCACAGAGGAACTGCCGTCCTTTAAAGATTTTCTCATCTCTAGCACATCATAAGGCCCAAAGGATGGCAAACGAGCTAGTTGCGTCCTCCTGAGAACTCCCACAAGCCGCCCTAATCGAGCTCCAGTTCGCCACGCTGTCCACTAAGCGCAACCACGACACCGTCGCACGTTCCAACACCATGGTCGACGATCCGCAACAAAGAAGAGATGCTCATGGCCCCCCTGCTCAAAACCGCATCTGTCGCACAGAATCTCCCCGGTGCCCAGAAGTATCGCCCTGCGCGCCTTGGAAATCAGCCCTTCGCATCTTGCCAACCATAGGAAAACCTTGGTCCGCATAGGAATTCTGCTAGCCCAATTAATTATGTAGTCCCAGGCATTCTCCTCCCGAACCTCCCTGTGCTTCCTGACGAACACTCTATACGCCTTCTTCATCGAAAAACTGCCCTCCTTGCAAACGAAGTGGTCTCTGCCCTCACTAGGGCCGCCCATATCTGCCAAATCCCTCAAGAGGGCCACAATCTCATCGCATCTCTGGTCTGACAAAGCATAACGAAAGATGGGCACCAAGATCCCTTCGTCCAAACATCATATACCGTAGGACTCCTATCCCTCGCAATGGCAAAAAGTCGTGGGTACATCTCCATGAGCGAACCCATTCCCAGCCAATCATCCAACCAGAATCTGAAGCTGCGTCCATCCCCCCGCACCGGTCTCACCATCCCACCCAGCTTCGGCGAGACACTCATCAAACCCCTCCAAAGCAACGACAGCCTCCTGCATGCCTCAATACTCCATGAACTTCCGATCCCATAGATGCTCCGCATCATCCTGCAAATCATGTTATCGGACTTCCCCCAAACTCTCAGCACCCACTTCACTAGCATGGCCTTATTCATGAATCACGAGCTCTAAATTGTGGACCCCTAGGCCTCCCTTCTTCGATCTCGTCATCGTGTCCCAACCCACCAGGTGTATCCCCCTCCCTCCTGCCGCCCGCCAGACCAGAATAAGCGCTTCATCATCCCCTCTAACTTCTTCTGCACCCCACATGCATCAACCTCATTGAGAAGAAAAATATCAGGATGACGGACAATGCATGCTTGAGGAAGACCAGCTTTCCCCTCTTAAAGAGCGTTCTGTTCTTCCAACCTGCCAACTTATTCTCCAGCCTGCCCATCTCCACCTTCCAATCTGCCAACCACAACCTTCTAGCAAACAGAGGAAGCCCCAAGTACGTAGTCGAAGGGACCCCTTCGGACAACGCAAGACACAACAAAGCTCTCGAGCCTCTTGTGTCACACCAAACGTAAAGATGTTGGATTTATCTCTGTTCAACCTTAGGACCAAGATCTCCCCAAAGATATCCATAATGCAAGACACATTTCTTGCATGCTTTGGGTCCCTATCAATGAACAAAACCATGTTGTCGACGTACTATAGAATGGGGATGGATGTGCTGTCTCTCATGTATTCTGCAAAAAAACCGTCAGCCGTCGTTAGCTTCATCATCACTGCGAGTGCATCCGCCACAATTACAAAAAGGAGCGGTGCTAGAGGGCTCCCCTACCGCAGCCCCCGTTTGGGATCGGAAGAAATCCCCCTCCGGTCTGCCATTCGCTAGCACTGAATAGGACGCCGTAGTGATGCAACTCTTTAACTCTGCCATGGTCGGTCTCATGCTCGAGTAAATTGAGGAGGGTTGCGCGTTAGGTAGCCGACAACCGGTGCAGGAGAGATAAATTCCTAAGTAGTGTTCTTTTAAGAACGCTTTTTAGGAATTTGTCTCGAAACCATTCGGATAAATTCCTAAATAGTGTCCTTCTAAGGACACTATTTAGGAATTTATCTCGAATCTGTTCGGATCTTTTAAACATGGATTCAAGCAAACATCTAGATCTCGTTGGGGTGTTCCCTACTTATGACGCGTTGCATCGCCGAATGCAATGAGAAGTTGGCAAGAGACGCTACATCGCTGCCGGGATGTAGTTCAAAATTTGCAAGGGTTATCGCATGAGGACATATGCGAGTAAATAAGCTAGTTCCGCTGCATCACTGCCTGGATGCAGTCCGAAATTTGCAAGGGTTCTCGCATGATGGACGCACGCGGGTAAAGAAGTTATTCCAAAAGAAGTTGCAAAGGAAGTTGCGGATAGGTAGTTGTTATATTGGCACTTTGACAAATCAATGGAGATAGTTGATACAATGGAAAGAATGAAGATTCAGATATTATGTCTACGAGAGACAAAATGGGATGGAGAGAAAGCAAGGGAGATCGAGAAGACTAGCTTTAAACTTTGGTATTCAGGTAAAGATAAGGGCAGAAATGGTGTTGGATTGGTTGTTGATAAGATTTGAAGGATTGTGTGGTTAAGGTGCAAAGATCTGGGGATCAGATTATTTTGCTAAAAGTGGTGCTCAAAGAAGAAATTTTGAATATCATCTCAGTTTTTGCACCACAAATTGGTTTAGATGATAGGACTAAACAAGTTTTTTGGGAGGATTTCGATAAGATTATGCAAGTAATCCCACACAGAGAGTTGATTTGCCTAGGTGGAAATCTTAATGGACATGCGGGAAAGGATGCTTCAGGGTATGTTAGTGTTCATGGAGAACATAGCTTCGGGGATATAAATGAAGAGGGAAAAGCCATTTTGGATTTTATAATGGCTTATGATCTTTCATTGCAAATACTCTCTTCAAGAAAAGGGAGGAGCATTTAATTACTTGTAAGAGTGACTCGACTAGAACATAGATAGATTACTTTGCGTTGAGAAGAAGAGATCAGTTGTGTTGCAAAGACTCCAAAGTAATCTCAAGAAAGAGTCTGACCACCCAGCATCTCTTATTAGTCATGGATGTGCAAATAAAAGGGCTAGTTAAGAAAAGGAGGGTTTCCAAGATCGCTAGACCTAGATGGTGGAATCTTAAATTAAAGCAATCAAGCTTCAGGAGAAGATTTTAGAAGACTTATCTTGGGATTGTAACGGAAGTGCAAATGAGATGTGGGAGCCGGTAGCATCTTGTATCCGAAGGGCAACCAAAGAGATGTTAGGCTAGTCGAAGGGAGGTGCTCCAGACCAAAAGGAGGCTTGGTGGTGGAGTGAAGGGGGTGCAAGAGAAGCTCAAAATTAAAAGTGCTTGCTTTAAAGCTATGTGTAAGGATAGAACATATGAAACTGTTACAAACTACAAAATAGCGAAGAAGGAAGCAAAGAAGGCGGCAAGTGAAGCTAAGTCAAAAGCTTATGAAGTTTTGTACAAAAATCTCGACTCTAAGGAGGGCCAGAATGTATATTTAGGCTGGCTAAAGAAAGAGAAAGAAAGACTAAAGATCTTTCTCAAGTGAGATTCATTAAGGATGAGGACGATCACGTGCTTGTTGCTCAGAAGGATATAGAGACTAGATGGAAGCAATACTTGCATAAGCTTTTTATTGGGGAAGGATATAGAGAGACCACTTTGGGAAATCTAGCTAGTAGTGAAGGTTACTTGAATCGTTCAAGCTATAGACGAATACAATGGAAGGAAGTAGAGGAGGCTTTTAAGTTTATGAGACATGGGAAAGGTGTAGGACCTGATGACATTCCTATAGAAGTTTGGAAGGTTTTAAGTGACTGTGGTTTGACTTGGCTTACAAATTTATTCAATGTTATTTGACAAAGCAAGAAAATACATGAAGAATGGAGGAGAAGCATCGTTGGTGCCTCTTTATAAGAACAAAGGAGACATTCAAAATTGTTCAAATTACAGAGGTAGGAAGCTGATGAGTCATACTATGAAAATTTGGGAACATGTGATCGAAAGAAGGTCGAGGCAAGTTTCCAAAGTAAAAGAAAACCAATTTGGATTGATGCCAGGCCGCTCAACTATGGAAGCCATCAACTTGCTGAGAAGAACAATGGAGATTTGCAGAGATAAAAGGAAGAACCTCCATATAATTTTTGTTGATTTATAGAAAACTTATGATTCTGTCACCCGAGAGATATTGTAGAGAGTTTTGGAGAAGAGACAAGTACCTGTCCTATACATTAACCTCATAAAAGATATGTATGATAGTTCTTCATCTTGTGTAAGGATACAGTCTGGGAAGACTGACTATTTTGACATCAACATTGGTCTGCATCTAGGTTCAACTTTGAGTTCATTCCTTTCTACTTTGATTATGGACGAGTTGACATGTCTCACATTCATGATGAGATACCTTGCGGTATGTTATTCGCTGATGATATTGTATTGATTGATGAGACTAGAGATGGAGTAGATGAGAAACTTGAGGTATGGAGACATGCATTGGAAACTAAAGGATTTCGCATAAGTAGGGCTAAGACTGATTATATGGAGTGTACTTTTGATGGAAGTAATGGTGAAGGAATCGGGGTTAAGATTGGTAATGATAACATTCAGAAGAGAGATTCTTTTAGATTCTTGGGATCTATTCTGCAACATGATGAGAAAATTGTTGGAGACGTTACTAATAGAATAAATGCAGGTTGGCTAAAGTGGAGAGGCACCTCAACTGTTCTCTATGATAAGAAAATTCTTTTCAAAATCAAAGGAAAGTTCTACAAAGCAGTTGTGAGGCCTGCTATGCTCTATGGATCTGAATGTTGGCCTGTGAACCATAGACATGTGCAGAGAATGTCAGTAACAGATATGAAAATGCTAACGTGGATGTGTGGACATACACATAAAGATCGGATTCGGAATGATGCCATCAGAAGGAGAGTTGGTGTAGCTCCGATCGAGGATAAGATGCGAGAAAATCGCTAAAGGTGGTTTAGCCATTTGCAAAGGAGGCCAACTGATGCACCGATGAGAAGATGCGAGTTTTGAAATGTTGAGCCGGCTAAAAGAGGGCGAGGAAGGTTCAAGAAGTGTTGGAATGAGACTATACGAAGGGATCTTAGTTTTTTGGATCTAAGATCGAGAATGACCCAAGATAGATCTGAATAGAGGCAAAGAATCCATGTAGCCGACCCTACTTAATGTGGGAAAAGGCTTTTTTGTTGCTGTTGTAGTGATGCATGTCTTCTCCTAGTTAATCCATTTGACCGGGGACCCTCTCTTCTGCAGCGACCGCCAAAGGAAGCTCCAATCAACACAGTCATATGCCTTATAGAAATTCACCTTCCAAAGGACCCCCTTCTGTTTCTCCCTCTTCCAATCCAGCACCAACTCCGACGCCAGCACCCAAGAGTCTGCCATATGCTTGCCTGGGACAAAAGCAGTCTATTTTGGAGAGATGATTCCTCCCAGGACTCTCCGCAACTGGTTTGCTAGGAGCTTGGCAACAATCAAGTGGATGGCATTGGACAACGCGATCGGCCTAAAATCCTCCACACGAGCGGTCCCCTCCCGCTTGGGCAGCATGAACAGGAGCGCCTTATTCAGGCACTCAAAGCCTCTGTTTCCTCCTCGAACTCCCGCAACACCGCCACCACCTCCACCTTCCAGAACTTCCTGAAGAAGCACACCAGAAATATTCCAAGACGTGATGCTTGAATGACAATTATTATGTGCATCATCAATCCCACGAGTTTGAGCTATACACTCCATAAATTCCTGTAGTCCAAAAAGAATTATGGAATCATTTCGTGCTTTTGGAACCATCTTTGAAGTCCTTCGAGATATAAACAAACACATCTAATCTGTTCTTCCTCTAATGTCATTTTCCATGCCACGTAATGATGGTTTGTCTGGTTATATTGATCTGGTCTAACTTCACATTTCTTTATAACATGTTTTTTTTTGAAATCCTAACAAGTCAAAATGAACTTGTGCTAGTACCTAGTACTGGTTACATCACCATTAAATTATGCAAAATAGAAATTAATATGATAATTTCTAAATCTTGCACATCTTCCAGTTATATTGCTACTGAGCTTTTTTTATGGAGGGTACATGTTTCGTATATTTATTTTTCATGGGAATGACATACTGATCATTGTACATTTATGTTTAGATTTGATAGTAAAAACTCTTAAAGGAGATGGGAATGTATTGATACCTGTTGATACGGCTGGACGTGCACTAGAACTTATTTTGATCTTGGAACAGGTGAGACGGAGCAAGCCCAGTCATTGTCATTCTCATTTATATTAAACTTATTGGTTGAACTATGCTGAACTGTAACAACCATAATAAAATATTGCAGTGCTGGAGCCAACAGTATTTATCTTTTCCAATATTCTTTTTAACAAATGTGGCTACGAGCACCGTTGACTATGTTAGAAGCTTCTTGGAATGGATGAGTGATTCAATAGCAAAATCATTTGAGCATACACGTGACAACGCGTTTCTGTTGAAGTAAGTAGTTTTCTTGCAACATGAATTGGACATTTGTTTATCTTGTTGTTTACTTTTGTTCTTTCTAATATAATGTATAACCTAAAACCAACTTGAAATGCTACTTAAGGGTCTAGGGCCCGAAAACAAATCTATTAATGCGGAAAATTGTGTTTTTTTATTTGGACCCAAGACAACCACATACTCTTTAACTGATGTTAAACACTCCACACTCACTTTTTGTGGGCTTCCTACGTGTACTATTTTAAAGAATCTTGCATTTGGCTACGCCGTTATGGAGTTATTCCTAGTGCCGGTTGAGGCTGTACACTCTAGGGTTTCATTTTTCTTCAATCTCTTTATCTGGGGCAACTTCGTATTCTTGGGATTCCATTCATTATTTCATAGAATTATGTGTCTCATACCATGCATATTGATTCCGAAGTAAACTTGAATTTACCTTTATGACTTGCTTTGATGACTCATGTTTAAGCCCATTTAGACCAAGACCATGCCATACGATGAGACTGGTTCCTCTTCGAACCCTTGCCATTGAATGCCTTTCTTCGCATTTGGCCCACATAGTTGGGCCCAACAGGACCACATTCTGCTACTACATAAAGCCCATGTATTTAAAAAGAAAGAAAGGGAATATCTGGTTAAAAAATGAGGTAAAAATGGGTCTGATTTGAAAGAAAAAAGAGAGAAAAGAGAGATTGATTGGAAGAAAAAGAGAAAGAGATTTTTTTGAGAAAAAAACTATCATACAAAAAAATCGTACGAGATTTTTTTTGAAATAAAAAGAGCCAAGATGGAAAAAAGGAGTGCAACTTCTTCATAAAAAGGGGAAAACATCTTAAAAAAACCAAAAAAAGATGCATGTTTATGATTGTTTCTCCCAACTTGGTGATCTACATTTTTTATCACGACAAGTATGAGAGAAAGAGGGAGTGAGAGCAGGGCAACATATTCTTTTGAGATGTATCTACAGGATTTTTATTGCATCTATTATCATCTATTCATGGCTCCTCAACAAAAGCAATCCATTCTCCAGGTTCCCTATATAAGCGAACCGACTCTAGGTTCCCATAAGAAAATGGGAGAGACCATTCTCAGGGTTCACGTATAGGAGAGGCCCAATTCTCGAGATCTACATAGGGGATGGCCACTCTGCATCGGATGTCTATCCCCAACAACTACTCCAGATGGCCTACAGTGCCTGGCCTACAGTACATGGGATTGTCTCAGATTTCTATTGCCCATCCATTACATGGCATATAGAGACTCTAAGACTACTATTGCATACCGACCATTTTCCCGAGCATCGACTACTCTATACGTTGGACTTCTTCTAACCTCCCACTCTAGGCTTGACCTGGTCGTCGCAACAACTCTACTACATGCACGATCTGATCTGTGCAGACCCATCCTCATGCGAGGTCTTCTCCCAGCAGCGACTACTTCGAGTAGGTCTCCTCCCATTTCTTTCTGATGTATCAAGTGGAGATGTGTTGTGGTATATTTTCTTTTGTTGCAAGTTGCAGCTTTTCAGCTCCAACTTGATGGAGAGTGTTAGAGAATGTAATAGCAGGGTAAAAAGATCCAATTACCCCCTCACATGCAAGGTTGCAAAAAGTGGTATGCGGTATTCAGTTGGTAGGGCCACTGATTACTGATTAAGCGGTATTCGAGAGTTTAAATGGAAATTAAACGGGTTATGTGTTTTGCATTTTTAATTAATAAAAAATATCACATATATATAATTAATAAAAAAGTATAAATAAATTATAAAATATAATCACATATTCATGATGTAGACCAAATACTGTTAAAAATAAGGATTTTTCATCCAAATATCAAAATAGATAGCATAAACAAGTAGAATCCATAGCTAAATGTCAAAATAGACAGCATATATAAGTAGAATCCATGGCCAAATGTCAAAATAGACAACATAAATAATTTTTTTTTTGACACTCCAAAAGGGGGAGACACCCGTAGGTGTTCACCCCAATTTATTGAAAGAAAAAGGGGGAAAGTACTTACAGATGGGGAGGGGAGGGAATACGTGGGGGAGAATGGTCACAACCTGAAACCATTCGCCCCGCAGATACAAATAGATTACCTGATTGACCAATCCGCACACAGGCGGTTCGCGTCGATACAAATATTTTCTAAATAAAATCTCTGTCCTGCAAACATGAGTTTGTTCCTGGCCAGCCATATACACCAAATTCTCGCTACCGTTGCCAGCCTCTCCGTCCGCGAACGACTTTCAGATGCAGCAAGGCTCTCCCAAAACGATACCATCGACGTACGATTCAGCCATGTAGAGTCCTCCCAAAGTGGCCGCACGAGATCACAATGGAGGAAAAGGTGATCTACCGACTCAACCGCGGAGGAGCACAGCCCACACAAACTGGGCATGTTCGGGAAGATCGGTAGAAGGCGATCGCGAGTAGGAAGACGGCCCCGTCTCAAGATCCATAAGAAAATGCCAATCCTCTCCGGAAGTTTGAGTGCCCAAATAAGCTTGCAGTGATTGAGGAACAGCTCATCCGGAGGAGCGCCGCTGGGAAGGAGAGCAGCATATGCCTTCCTCGAGGAGAAGGAACCGTCATTCCAGGAGAAGTGATCATGCCCCCCCGATGGAGTAGGGGCCTCCCCGAGCAAGGACATCATGGCGGAGAATTCCATCAGCCGCTGAGAGGAGAGAGCGTCCACCAGGATGGGGCACCACGAGCCGTTGGACCAATAAGCCTCCACCGATGCATCTTTGTCTCTGGCAAGCGCATAAAGTCTTGGGAACAGGTTCATGAAAGTGCCCTTACCAGACCAGTCCATGGTCCAGAATCTGAAAGAGGAGCCGTTGCCAAGGGATGGACGGAATAGGGATCGATTGCGGTTGAAAACCGAGAAGGCCTCGCGCCAAAATAAGGGAGATTGGTTATGTGATCGACCGTCAAATACGGAGAGATATGCGTTACCCGCCGCCCTGCGGAGACATTGAACCAGGAAACCATTCTCGCGCCCTACAAGTCTCGACACCCATTTGAGGAGGAAAGCGTCCCTCATGACATCAATGCGCCGAACTCCCAGTCCACCATCGCGCTTAGGACGAGTAACGTCCATCCAAGCCACCAGATGCATCCCCCTACCGGTCGAGCCGTTCTTGCCCCAAAGGAAACCCCTCAAGCATTTGTCCAAGCGCATCCGAATCCCTTTAGGTAAGCCGCAGGATGCTAGAAAATATATAGGAATAGCCGAGAGGACCGATTTAATGAGCACCAAACGGCCACCCCGAGAGAGCATTGACGAGCGCCAACCCGCCAGCCTCGACTCGACCTTCTCCACCACCCGCTGATAGTCGCGTAGCCTCGCCCTGCCCAAAGATAGAGATAGTCCCAGGTACTCCAGAGGAAGAACCCCGAGAGAGGCCCCGAATGTGGAGGAGCACACCCCTATCTCCCGAGGTGAGAGAGAAAAGGGCACATATTTGGATTTGGACTCGTTAATGCGGAGTCCCGATAGCTCGCAGAATAAATGGACAGTGGTAGCCATACCGGAATAGTGCGTTTGTCTATAGAAGTAGGGGTTCAACATGATTTCAACATGATCCTTTTAATAGAAGTAGGGGTTCAAATAATATGCTGCAAGATGGAGGAGAGAATCAAACCGTCCTTTTGTCTTCAAATTGATGACATCAATGAAATGCTTATAGGACAACTCGTTTCCATTAAAGAAATCAATTGTTTCTTTCTTTACTTCCACTAATCCTCCACACACAAATCCCGTAGATGGTTTCACATCAGAATCAACAACGCATATAATATAAACCAATGGAGAAAAAACCTTCAATGCTAGAAAAAACCAATGGAGGAAAAACCCTCAAATCTTGTTCGGTTGCGGCTTGCTGGTTGGATGGGAATTGGTGTCCAATTTTTCCGCGAATTTCTCGGATCAGAGGCTGGAGGAATTCTTGGCGTTGATCGAGGCAGTGAGAGAGGTTGGGCACCCTCCTGGGGGGCGCGATCACTGGTGCTGGAAGCAGTCCCCCTTCACGGTCAAGAAGGCCTTTGTCGCTATCACTAGGCCGCCACCATCGCTGTCGGAGGGTATCTCTCTTGATTGTGCCTTTCTGTGGGCTCTGAAGCTTCCGGAGCGGGTTGACTTCTTTTTATGGCTGCTGCGAAGGAAGAGGTTGATGACGAGGGACCGTTGTGCCCGACTCTTAGGTGTGATTTCCGATTGATGTCTGCTTTGCGATGCGGCGGTTGAGTCCATAGAGCATCTCTTCTTTTTATGCCCCAAGGTGGTTGAGATTTGGCAGGGGGCTGATTTGGGTTGGTGTTGCACTAGTGACCTCCAGTCGTTCTGGTCTGCGCTTCGGGCTAATAAGGGGAGGCCGATGCTGGAGTTGCTTCTTCCGGTGGCCGTGCTATGGGCAATTTGGCGGGGGAGAAATGACTTACTGTTAGAAAATCGGAAGCGGAAGCGGAATGATAAAACAGAGCTAAGAAATATAGATAAATATGAAGAACACAAAAGATTTTACGTGGAACCCTACTCCGTGAGGAGCGGGATGAAACCACGGGAGAAGCCCTCAACGGGGCGGATATTCTATTGAACTTTCTCTCATCTGTTACAGGAGGCCTGGGGCTCCTTATATAGCTTCCACAGGGCCTCCAAGTCCCACCACTGGACGATGTGGGACTAAACAACTGGGTGGGGTAAATGGATCCTGGAGGGATCCATTTACCCATCTATTACATAAGTGACGCATGCTCCAAATACTCTAACACTCCCCCTCAAGCTGGAGCATGCAATGCTCAGCTTGGACAAACAGGAAGAAACTCAACTCACAATACATGACACTACAGACAATATCAACCCAACGCGCACAACTGCTGCAGTCGAGGACGTTGCTTCTCATGGCGTGCATGTGAGGAGGACGAACGGGCTGGAGTGTGAAACTGGATCTATCTGGCTCAGAGAATGGTACTCTACTCTTGAGTCCCTATGATACCACATGAAAATCCTCGCCCTTAATGGCATAGGGAATAGTCCTCTGCTCTGGAGTCCCTATGGCTCACATGAAAGCTCTGGCCGACCAACAAGATTGATTGGCATGCGTCATCATCGAGTCTGAAATTTGTATAGTCTGAACATCTGACCGGTCTGAAAAATCTGATATCTGAATCTTGGAACAAGACCTGTGACTCTACATATACTCCCCCTTTCTCCCATACTGGTCGGAATGACATTGTTTGACCACGTTGGGAGAAGACAACAATGAATGTAATAAAAACGTGGGGAGAAATTAAAAACAGTAGTAAGCCGTTACATTTTTTTTTCGGCTTTTCATGCAATATATATATTTCTTTTCGATTATTTGCTTCGATTTTTTTATAAATTGCATACGACTTTTCTTTGTATGCGACTCTTTCAAAGATTTTTTTACCATGCATACGGCTTTTTTTTTTCGTGTACGTGCCTCTTTTTTTTCTCTCTGATTTTTTTGAAACATTTTTTCAAGCCGTTGACTTTTTTTTTCCGGCTTTTCATTAACATTTTTTTAACTATGCGTACGGCTTTTGAGATGTACGCGCCTTTTTTTTCTCCCTCATTTTTTTAATTGCGTGCGATTTTTTTAATGCACGCGTCTTTTCTTTCCTCTCTTTTTTTTCGCATTTTTTTTAACGTGGCCCGCTTGGGCCCAAAGAAACCTCATCTCCCCTCTCTTCCTCCCTTTTTTTTCTGACCCTTGCTCTTCTCTTTTGACTTTTTTTGTAAACATCACACGGCCTACCAGGCCCTCCAACAATAAACATTTTTTTTAAATGCCCGCATCCTTATTTAGGGTTCCCATGAGGGAACCCCTTGAATGAAGAGCCGCCCACGATGGGACTCGCCTGCGCCGTTGATGGGAGATAGGGCTCCGCCTGGGAGCAGATCGCGCAAGGGGGAAGAGGGGCGCCGCAGCCCACTCGGAGGCACACGAGGGGGTCGCCTGGAACCGCGCAACAGAACGCGCGAGGAGCTGGAGCATGGGGCGCCTCCATGGGACTGGTCTCGAGGTGGTTGCGCCGCGCGCGGGCCTGGAGGATCCTCCGCACGGGGTGGACTGCTATTCGGGGACGCTTGAGATGCTCGATATGATGCCACCTGGAGGGTTGAGTTGCATCTGGCGGCGCCGCTCATTAGCCTGGAAGGGAAGGAGGCGATCGTTGCGTGAATCCGAGGAGGAAAATTGTCTGGAGGCGAGGGGTCGCCTGGAGTGCGCGCTTCAGGAGGCGCGCAGATGGGTTCCGCCAGGAGATGCGGCTGGAGGAAACCTCGCACCGCCGGAGAAGCGACGATCCTGTGGTTGGAGGAGGTTGCGCCGCTCTGAGGTCTGGAGAAGGCACGCGAGCGCCCGCTGTGATGTGCTATGGGCGGCGGCGCTGGAGCATCTTCAAACCAGTGTCTGCCAGCGGGAATAATCTGGCCGGATCATCTGTGAATGGCTGTGATGCATCTGATGGTGCCGCCTGCCTTAGGAAGTAGGGTTCCTGGAACTGGAATTCTAACAGAACCAAAGCAAATATTGCGGCAGGGCTTAAATGACAGGATTAGGGTTTCAAGAAAAACCCTAGAATTGAAGCGAACACTAACGGAACTTGCCCTTGAACTCAATAATGAATCTTCAAGAATGAATAATAATCGAATCTCGAATACAATTAAGAACACGAAAAACTTCGAGAATCGAACCCGCTCTGATACCATGTTAGAAAATCGGAAGCGGAAGCGGAATGATAAAACAGAGCTAAGAAATATAGATAAAACATGAAGAACACAAAAGATTTTACGTGGAACCCTACTACGTGAGGAGCGGGATGAAACCACGGGAGAAGCCCTCAACGGGGCGGATATTCTATTGAACTTTCTCTCATCTGTTACAGGAGGCCTGGGGCTCCTTATATAGCTTCCACAGGGCCTCCAAGTCCCACCACTGGACGATGTGGGACTAAACAACTGGGTGGGGTAAATGGATCCTGGAGGGATCCATTTACCCACCTATTACATAAGTGACGCATGCTCCAAATACTCTAACACTTACTGTTCTCGGACCAAAGGTTCTATAAGGAGAATGTGGCTCTTTTGCAAAACACCTGGTGAGGGACTGGACGTCGTAATGACTTTGTAATATGGTTTTTGTTTTTTTTCTGTTGGCCTCTCTGTTCCCTCTTTTTATTGAATAAGATTGTTGGGGAGTGCACCGTCGAGTGTATCCCCCTTGCTTCTGGATTTCAAAAAAAAGTGCTAGATTAACTTGATTCCAAAATGTTGGACTCAAGACAATGGATGTTGCCGCCTCTCCTTTCCTAGTCTTCGACCATCTACAATCTCTCCACTCATCTGAAGAAAACATGAGCCTCAAATTCTCTTTCTTTTCGAGAACACTTACACTTTGTAATGTAAGGAATGCGGTAGCAAATATAGTTTGCCCTGTTCCGACGATGTCTTTTTTTGTGTAAATTTACGCATCATTCTTGACGTCTTCGTGTGGTTATAAATGAAGACCATAAGCGTCCTTGCATTAGAGATTGCACTTTTCACTTTTGATTCTTTCCCCATCTTCTCTAACACCAATTCAAGACAATGGGCAGCACACGAGCTCCAAAAATTTTGTGGATACTTTGCCTCCATCATCCTCCCTGCAACCGTATTTGCAGATGTATTATCTGTAACAACTTGGAGAACATTTTCAATTCCAACCTCTTGAATGCATTCATCTACCAAGTTGAAAATGTATTCAACGGTATGCGGCTCATCAGAAGAATCTACAGATCTCAAAAAACTTGTACCTAATGAAGAATTCACACACAAGTTCATAATACTTATACCACGTATATCAGTCTATGAATCAGTCATGATAGAACATCCCATACTTATCCACATATCTCTATGTGGTGCTAAGGCATCATTGACATCCTTAGCCACCTTATTCAATTTTGGAACGGACATCTCACAACGGGTGGGAGGTTTGGGTCTTGGACCATATTGCCCAATTGCTTCAAATGCTTTATGGCAATCTTTCATTTGAAATACACTGAATGGGATGTTTGCTTTGTAAGCCCAACAACATACATATGCGATGGCCTTTTCCCTTTGATCCTTACAAAATGCATCCTTGATTGTCGTATGCCGTTGAGCAAGTGTCTCATTTATTGACTCAAGCATGCGAGGCTCTTTTGCTGAGCCCATTGTTGGTACATCACCTCCCATGACATCAACATCATTCCTTAAATCATCGATTTCCTTCATCTTTTTAGCCTTTCTCTTTAACATTTCACCCAAATATTCCTTCATTTCTTTCTTGATCTCTTCATCAACCTTGCGAGAAGAAGAGAGTTGTCCACGAATATGAGCCAAATGCTGCTTGAGTCTATAAATTCCACCTTTGATGGTTTTGCTACAAAGATTACAAACAATTGTATTCTGATCATCCTTTGTAAGCATATAACCAAACTTCCATCCTGGATATGTAGATCCTTGTGGAATAAAACACATGGCATCCGTCCTCGTTCCACTACTTGTCAAATGATCAGAAGACTTGAGTGTCCATCTCTTACTCAAGGACCACACCTATTCACCAATGTTATATATTACATATCGGTATGAATAATATTATAAGAATGAAAGCATCACTGAATGACAAATCTCAATGCATTTGAAGAAATCAAAAATAACATGCATTCATATCCAATGCATAATCATGTGTAAAACAACTTACTAACAAGAAATACATGGATCTGATTTGGACATGAAATCAAATACATGGAAAATTATGAAGTTGCAAAAAAAATATGATCATTTATGGTTGCAAAAACTGCCTCGAGGCAGGTTTTTTTGAAATCCAAAAGAGGGGGATACACTCGGTGGTGCACGCCCCAAACCTTTATTAAAAATTAGAAGAAAGAAACAAAAAAGAAGAATGAGGAAGTTACAACCAGGCGTCGCTAAAAAAGGCCCATTACAACACCCAATCCTCCACCAAACGCCTTGCAAAGAACCACGCGTTTTCCTTATAGAATCTTTGTCCCGAGAAAAGCAAGTCGTTCCTGCCCCTCCAGATCGCCCACAGAATGGCCACCGGATGAAGAATCTCCACCTTCGGTCTAACCTTGTTTTCCCGTAACGCCCCCCAGAAGGCGTGAAAGCCGTCCGTACGACACCAATCCACGCCAGCCCCCTGCCATACTTGAGACACCACGGGGCAAAGGAAAAAAAGATGTTCCACAGACTCAATCGAAGCATTGCAAAGCAAACACCTATCCAAGATGGAGCGTAAAAGCCTCGCACAACGGTCCCTCGTCATCAGCCAATGCCTCCTAAGCAGCCAAAGGAAGAAACCAATCCGCTCCGGAAGTCCGAGAGCCCAAAGAAAAGCACAATCCCGGCTAAGCATCTTCGAGAGCGACGGCGGTGGCCGAGAGATAGCCCCGAAGGCCTTCTTGACCGAGAAAGGACCCCCCTCCAAGACCAGTGGTCCCGTCCCCCCGAAGGACTCCCCACCTCCCTCAACGCTTCGAGCAAAACCAAGAACTCCTCCAGTCTCTGGTCTGAAAAATTCGCCGAGAAGGTGGGGCACCAATTACCATCAACCCGGCATTCTGCAACCGAGCAGAATTTGTCATCAGCCAAGGCGTACAGCCGGGGGAAGCGCAAGCAAATGCCCCCCCGTCCAGTCATCCGTCCAAAAAGAGAAAAAATCTCCCCCACTGAGAACTGGCTTAAGAGCGCAAGATTCTTCAAGAAGACCTCCACAACTCCCCTCCAAAACCTCGTGGACGCGGCAATACGGGGGACCTGCGAAGGTAACGTCCCCCCCACGCCATAGATCCGCCGAACCACATCACAACAAAGATCCTCCCCCGACCCCCATATCCTACTAGCCGACTTAAGGAGCAAAGCATCATTCATTTGCTCCAGCGACTTCACCCTCAAGTCCCCAACCCTCTCTGATCTTTCCTGCAAGTAAGGTCCTCCCACCCTACCAGGTGGTCCCCTCTGGACCCACCCTTATGCTTTCCCCACAGAAAAACCCGCATCCTTTTCTCAATCCGGGGTCTGATCCCCTTAGGCATTCGGCGATTAGATAAAAAATAGATCGGGATGGACGCAATGATCGCCTTTAACAGAACCAGCCGGCCTCCTCTTGACAAGATCGCGGACTTCCACCCCGCCAACCTTTCCTCCACCCTCTCCGCCACCCTCAGCCAGTCTCTCGTCCGCGTTCTGCCCAAGGTCAAAGGCATCCCCAAATAATCCATCGGTAGAGAAGAGCAGGCCGAACCCAACGCCATTTCACACGCATCGGCCTCCACAACCGCAAGGCTGAAAGGGACAAACTTTGATTTGCTATCATTCTTAACCATACCCGATAACTCACCAAAAATCTCCAGGGCCATAGCCATGCCCCTAGCCTCCTTCACCCCCCTCAATGAAAAAAAGCGTATCATCGGCGTATTGCAGGACAGGGACCAGCACACCCTTCCTGGAAAACCCCTTCGACATGCCCCTGTTGTCCACCCGAGTGGCAATATCAGAAAGGACATCCGCCGCAAGGATAAAAAGCATGGGTGCAAGAGGGCACCCCTGGCGCACCCCCTCCTTGGCTGAATCAGACCCCCCTCTAGACGACCCTTAACCATGACCGAAAACGAGGCAGTGGCGACACATCTCCTCATCCAAGAAATCTAAATCTCCGGGAAACCCTTTCTCCTAAGCACCGACCAAAGAAATCTCCAATCCAGGCTATCACAGGCCTTTGCAAAGTCCACCTTCCACAAGATGCCACAGGTGCCCCTCCTCTTCCATTCGGCAATGACCTCAGACGCAAGTGTAAGGCAGTCCGCAATTTGCCTCTCAGGGACGAAAGCCGACTGCGACGGAGAGACAATAGAGCCAAGAACGCCGGCCAGCCGGAAAGCGAGAACCTTTGCGGTAACAAGATATAGTGCATTTGACACCGCAATTGGTCGATAGTCATCAATGGAAACCGGAGCCGCCGTCTTGGGCAACAAAATGATGAGAGCACGGTTGATCTTATCAAACCCAACGTTCCCCCGACAAAATTCGGAGACCACCTCCAACACCTCCAGCCCCACCAGGTCCCAAAAATCCTTGTAGAACGACACCGGGAAGCCATCAGGGCCCGGAGCTGCGCCAGCGTTCAAATCCCGCACATCATCCTTAATCTCTTCCAAGGTTACATCACGAACAAGCACGTCAAGGCAGGAGTCCGCCACCACGCGAGTGTCGAGGCCCAACCACCTCCAAACCCTCGGAATGGTTCGAGACGACACGTTCCTGAAATGGCCCGCAATAGCCCTCCCCATCTCCTTGTTCCTCTCCACGCGAGCCCCATCAGTGCAAATGGATCGCAACGCGTTGAACCTGTGCCTCCCGCTAGCGACACGGTGGAAGAAGGAGGTATTCGCATCCCCCTCCCGGAGCCATGAACTTCTCGACCGCTGTCTCCACTCCGCGACGCGTTTTTTATCCTCCAACGCAACTTTCGTTTGAGCAGCAACACAGTCAGCCAACTCACCCACCGTGAGATCCCTTTGAGCTTCCACAGAATCGAGATATCGAATGGTCTCCTCGGCCTCCTCCCTTGCAGCACGCCTAGCTGTCCTTGTCTCCCGCTTGAATTCCGAAAGTCTAGCCCGCAACGAAGACAACTTTTGGACGAAGCAAGCCACCGCAGAGCCCGACACAAGCAAGCCCGACCAGTGCGAAGAAACCACCTCCCTAAAATTTTCCTCCATAAGCCAGCATTTTTCATATCTAAAAAGCCCCCTCTGCATAGAGACATCCTCTGAGGACCAGACGATTGGATTGTGATCCGACCAAGCCCACGGCAATGCCTCCACCGACGCCAAATCAAAAGCCTCCATCAACTCACTGGATACCAGAAAACAGTCAATACGCGATCTGGAATTTGAGCTCCTCCAGGTATAAGTCGTGCCAACCACATCCATCACCTCAAGGCCGAGGGAGTCCACCGCATCCGCGAAGGCACGCGACCTCGGATCCTGCCCCCTGCCCCCTGGCCTGTCTGAGGAAAGAATAGTAACATTGAAATCCCCCCCAACGAGCCAGGGGACGCCGTCGACAGCACTCCCAACCGCCATGTGGTCATCGCACAACTCTCCACGCAAAACATTACAACACGGTTCGTAAACACACGAAACAACCAACCGGAGGGAGGAGGACGTACATACTAGCAAAACCGTCAGTACATGCCTTCCAACAATCACCGAATCCAAAGACATGGATGAAGATCTCCATGCCACCAACAACCCCCCCGAAGCACCCGCCGCATCCAAAGCACGGAAATGGTCCATGGCCCCCGCGCCGAAAGAACGCCACAGATCCTCCATCACAGCCTGAAGCTTTGTTTCTTGTAACAAAACGACGTCGCAACCCCATTCAAGAAATCTTGACCCCACTACCCTTCTCTTCTCGAGGTCCCCGAGACCACAAACATTCCAAGATAGAATTTTCATTTGCAACCGGTGCAGAACCCATGAGTCCTGACCACCCCCGCGGCCTCCACCACGCGGTCCTTCAAGCTTGAGCTTGCAACCTCCTCCACCCTCGCCGACCTGGTTCTGTTCCTCCTTCTATATCTCTTCCCGCTTTTCCTGTCTGCCGGTCCCGCATCGGAAGAGTGCCCCGACAGGGCCTCAGCCACCGCGGCCGCACCCCCCCGCGAGGAGCCATCGGAAGCGGCCGAAGAAGAGGCCCTCCCATCTCCGGGTCCACAAAAGGTTGAAGCCGCCCCCCCCCCCCCCAACGCCGCGTCATGGGGGACGACCGATAACGACACCATCTGCGAAGGGCCACTCTGCACCACACCCAAACCCCAGTGAGGGAAGAACCACGTCGGTGTGGCCGAAGAAGGCAAGTCAGGTAGCACCACCGTGGGGTCGGAGGAATCCCTGGTGCGCCCACGAAGTTTCCCTGACCCCGCACCTCCCGAAAGCCCAAACTCGGATCCACCACAGGGAGGAAAAACCACACCAGGACCCGCCACAGAAAACGGGGGCCCACACTGGTCGTTCAAGGCGAAAAAGACCGCACTTGAGTCCGCCCCAAGATCCGTATCCGTGAACGTTTCGGACGCCCGACCAAAAGGCTCCGCATCCGAACCCTTCTCCAACGCAGAAGCCGAGGATTCCAGCAATCTAACGACCACGTCACCATGCAAAGGGAATATAGAAGGCGGCGAGTACAGAGCCCAGGAGGAGTTCTCCAAGCGTCGCGTGCATTGAAAAGACCGCGCCCAACCACCGAAGGGTTCCCTCGGAAACCCAACCGCCAACGCGGTAGCCGAACCGACCCCCCACCCTCCATCGGCCTCCTCCCCCGACAGCTCCGGTGGAGGCGGAGGGTCCTCCAACAACAACTCAATATTGAAAGAGAAACATCCGAGCTTCATCTCCGCAAACAAACTTCGACCGCTGAACTTGTCGAGAAAGCCCCTGCTGCACTCAAGCAGGACCCTCGTGATCTCCAAATCCGAACCAGGGCTGAGCCCGTCCTCCATCACTGCTAAGTCCTTCCCCCACCTCCGAAGAGCCTCCTTCAAGCACCCAAGCGATCGCGACAGCAGTGGTACGGCTTTCACCTGGGCCACATAAACTTCCGTCTCCAAGCACGTTCCATCCGCAAAACGGAGACTTCTCTAGCAAACATTGGCGACATCGCCGTTGTGAAGCAACCGATCCCTCTGCTCTGCCAGCAAGCCACGAACACAGCACCTCCCCGGTTCCACCTTCACCACGTCGCCAGCGAACCGCGGTCCCAAGAAGCCACGAAGGTGTGAAGGCACAATGTCCAAGTCGATGGTTCCTCGCACCGCAACCTTGATTAGCGCATGCAACTTCGCACTGTGGTCGACCTTCTGTTCTTCCGACGGGTGCACAGCCTCGCCTTCCCCACCATTAGCATTAGAAACACCTGCAGGCCTTGTCTCCCACGAACCGTGGTAAGCGTTACGCGCCACCTCCGTGAAAGTTGGCCCTCCACTACGAGCACGATGTGCATGCATGTTGCACTGAGCAGGACGCATCGCACGACCCAACGCAACTCTCGATCCCCTAACCGTTCCACGAACCGCCATGCAGCTCGCCTGACGATGACCCGTCCTCCCACAGCCAAAACATCTCGGAGGGCACGGACAGAAAGAGGCAACGTGTCCTCTGACTCCACATCGAAAGCACCTGCGCTCCGGCTTCTTGTGGGTGACCTCCATCCACCCACCGCCACCTCGCCCTTGAGGCTCTCCACACTCGCTGTTAGCTTGCTTCCCACCGTTGCTTTCGCCGAGCATCGCCTTCCCCTTGTACGCCCGCCATTCTCGCCCCCAGTCGCACTCGCACTCCCTGTCGCCATCCAAGATTTAAAAAAATGAAATGCAGTATGAGATGTTTTCCCGAGGCAGGTTTTTATAAACATGATTTTGACCATATATGCGAGGTACATGAAAATTTATCAAGGATCACCTACATTCTACCGTGCCAATTTTATGCTTTTACCATTTGACAAGTTTGCAATGAACTTCCACAAGTCTCATATTTAACCTTCACATGGAACCTTTTCTGGTTCATACAAATTTTATCGACTAAACTAGGAGAAAACAGATGATCTGCAGTTACCTGTGTGAACTACAAGGAAATTGCTCAAGTGTATGGCAACCTCGTGATGGTGCGACGACGGGGTACAACAGCAGTAGGTGCGCATGACCGCACGGAGGATCCACAACGACGACGGGGGCTGTGCGTGTATGGTGGTTGCCATCGCCGTGAGGGATGCTGTGGGAGGGGAGAGGGGGTCGAGGGTTAGGGTTGCGTCAGGAGTTGCGTGTCGGGAGCGAGGTTCGAATGGAGTGTGGTTCGAGGGTTAGGGTTGCCTATTTTTATTTTTTTAATTTTTTTCTTAAGTGATTTTACATGGCCTTTTCACATCCGTTTAATGCTGTTTAAACGGCTCTCCTGCATATGAGCCGACTTTGATTAGTCTGTGCGGTTGAGGGCCGCATGCATTTAAACGGCCGTTTAGACCGTTTTTTGCATCGATGCTCTCATGTCTAGTCCCACATCGTCTATCTGAGGGACTCCAGTATATCTGTGGGGCTATATATTGATCCCCTCACCCCCTGTATTCAGTGAGAGATAATAGAAGATCCATCCCTGAGAGTCCTCATGTGATTTCATTTCACTCATGGAGTAGCGTTTGATGAATGCGTTTTCGCCTCTATTAATAATGGGGAATTGTTGTCGTAGAACAGGAGCCGAAAATGATCCTTTCAGAAACCTTACATCTGAATATGTGGAGTATTTAAATTTGGTAAGTTTACCAAGGTCGAGCACAGGAACACGAGCTATCCTCTTTATCAATCAACGATTCATATTTCAATTAAGCGATTAAATTGTCCACCTAGGTCAACAAACACACACAATGCGCAAATAACATGATGCCAAATATAATGCATGAACAGAATGTGTTTTTCTTTCATTTTATGCGTTTTAAATGTGATGCAATATGCAACAGAATGCCATGAGAAGCACGCAGAATGCGAACATGAAATCATGTAGAAAATGTGTCCCTAATCAGTCAGAAAAGTTAAGAAACTATGTTGTTGCCAATGTGATTTTGAAGAAAATAAATATATTTAAAGTATAAGTATGGCCAAGAGGATGGCAACAATTGAGAGAGGATGGCAACGAGTGGAAAGGCGAAGGCGACACTCGGGTGGGGTGCCGGCGACAGAGGTGATAACCAAACCTTGAAACAGCAGCAGCTGGCAACCACCATTCAGCCTCCAGCAGCCCCAAAACAGTCCTTGCCCGCACAGTACTAAATCTGGAGCAACTACCCATGAGCGGCAGCATCAAAAATCTCCAAAATTCAGGAAGCAGCCACGAGCCACCTGCTGTGTGAACACGTCTGGCAGGAGACCACCACGAGCTCCTTCAAAGGCAGCGTCACCAGATCTGGTGCCTCAGGTCTTGATTGCCCCGAGTCTGGAACTTCCAAGCTGTAGAAACTCCATGAACCGCAGAAGATCTCTCCGATTCTAAGCTTGGAAGAGAGACCCTCTCTAGAGGAAATATGATCAGAGAACTGATCTGGTATCAGCTTCCCCGATTGGATGAAAGTGGCAGGCGAAATAATTGAGCAAAGTGGAATAGGGGATCTCCAGGGGCGTAGCCCCGGGAGTCACCTTAAGGGGTGCTCAAAGTTGGGTACATCCAAGTTGAGCATGATGTATCTCTATTCTTCAGCTTGAGGGGGAGTGGTGAGAGTTTATTTTATTATAAGTACATTTGTGTTGTCCTCTTTTGTTTATGGCTCTCTTATGTAGGTTTTTCTTGGTCTTCTCAATATAAGAGAGCATAGGGCTTTCGGTTTTGATCACATCAGTACCATCATATTTTTCTACACTTTAGGATGTGGTACTTAGGAGATTACAATATAATACACAAATCTGAAATCAAATCCATCATTTGAAATCTAATCGATTTACCATTATACCCTTTTAATGATTAATTAGTTTCATGAAATATTTCTGATGATATACTGAATAAAAACAAATGATCCAGATCCTCAGCATTTTTTTAGACGAAACAAGGTGTCAGCTTGTTTATGTTTATACCTACCTCTACACACGTACACACGCACACCCACTTTTGATTGACCCTCTCTATAAAAAGACTCGAAATTTTAGTGAGAAAATGATATGCTAGTCAGTGGATTATTAGGCACTTCTCCACCTTCCCGAAGTTATCAAAATTGTTTCAGGATTTTCATACAGAGGTCAGTGTCTCATGCTTTTCTCGGAATTCTTTGTTTAGGTTCACACTCCATTGGTTCTGGAATAAATTGATAGCTTATGTTACTGGTAAAGATCACCTGTAGGTAAAGTGAAAATTATATGGTTGAAGTTTTGGTGTTCGTAGAAATTTCTATTCTGATTTTGTGGATGGATATCATTTTTAAGTTGCTACTTATGCTACTTCTAGCTTCAGTAGATTCATCCATTCAATAATTCTTATATATTTAAAATGGCAAACAGGCATGTCAATCTTATTATTAATAAGAATGAGCTTGAAAGGATCCCGGAGACTCCGAAGGTCAGTTCATGTTTATGGGCATAGTCAAAAATAGTCTTACTTAGTAAAGCATATTATTTTTTTCTCAGGTTGTTCTAGCTTCCATGGCAAGTCTGGAAGTGGGATTCAGTCATGATATTTTTGTTGAATGGGCTACAGAAGCCAAAAACCTTGTTCTCTTTATTGAAAAAGGCCAGGTATCAAATTGAGTTTGATTTATTCTGCTTTTTATGATATATGTCTGTATAATATGTTGTCATCCAAGTAAGATCTAGGTCATAGCATTACTTGAATGTACATTCCATTCCATTTGTGCTTCCAAACTCATTTATACACAGTTCTAGATACTTTTAAATAACATGGAGTGTATCATTTGGTCAATAGGTGGTTGTTGCCTCCTCATTGATGTTAAATGGTTGATGTTAAATGGTTGAAGTTACCTTTTTTGCCTTTTTACTTTGCACTGCAACTTGTCAAAAGGTGTGTATTAGTTCGCTGAGTTTTTTGGTCTTTTGACGTTCAGTTAGTACTTATAGCCAAGGATACCACTTTGCCTATTTCTTGAAAGAAATCTGGATTGCATTTAACGAGGGTTATGACTTATGAGCATGTGGTTTTATATGAAATCTGCATTGCTTTAATCTCTAAAGGAGAGAGACACTATAAATAGAGAACAGTATCCCATGCATGATATCTATATAAATCTTGGACAATATGTATGTAAATTTTAATGTTTTAATAAATGGAGTTTTCGGGCTACCATCTACTGTAGAGACCGATATTATTATTATGTTATGTACCTTTTCGTAATTTCTATTTACTCTCTGGACTACTATGTATTTTACCCTTGAGGTCTCTCCCTATATAAGAGAGCCTAGGGTTCCTTTGAATAATAGATTGCTCATTTTTTCCAACATGGTATCAGAGCCAAAACCCTAGGGCTCCCCACCCTCTCTCTCTCTCTCTCTCTCTCTCTCTCGCCGTCGTACACGCTTCCTCGGACCGCCTCCAACGCCGCCCCGCCTTCCGTCCCCCGACACTGCCTCCCGGCCCCGACCTCTCATCCCGGCACCGGACCTGCCTCCCGGTTCCGGCCCCCGCCTCCAGGCCCCAGACCCGCCTCCCGTCTCCCGACCCCGGACCCCCCTCCCGGTCCCGGCCCCCGCCTTCCCGCTTCGGCCCGCCTGCCCGCGCCGGCCCGTCTTCGAGCTCCGAGCGTCGCCCCCGTCTCGCCGGCTTCACCCTAGCCGGCGCCGGCCCATTCCTGCAGCCTCTGTCGTAGCTACCTTCTTCGCCATATCCATGGATTTGGGTGTGTAACGTCTACATACACACTCAAATCCTATGCAATTTGTGTAGACACCTGTTTCTTTGTCTACAAACCCTAGTTCTTCTTCTCCGGCGACATGTCAGAATCCAAGATTGATATGTCCTCCATAGGCGCGTTCAAAGGTCCCGCGCCAATAGTGAAGATGGATGGGACGAACTATGAGCTCTGGGCGATGCAGTTCATGAGCCTCATGAAGTCAAACGGTAAGAAGCATCTTCTTACCGAGGAAGAGCCGGCAGAGAAGACATGGATGGATATATGCCTCGTGGGAGGCAGATGATTCTTACGCCAAGGTTTAGCTGTCAGGCACATTGTCGATGGAGATTGCCAATGATGTCCTCCATCAGCCCACTGCCAAGGCAATGTGGGATATTCTGGCCGCTACGTATTCCCAAATGCGGAATGAGACCAAGATGTTACAGCTCCAGCATGATATATTTACGATGAAGCAGAATGGCATGCTACTTCACTCATTATATACATCCCTAAGAGGGATGTTTGAGAAGTTATACAGTACCATACCACTTACGGTGACTCCTGAGCATCAGAAGACATTTCGGAATGCTACCATGGTGGACGTCCTACTTGCAGCCCTAGATCCTGACTATGAGGCAACCTACTCTCAGATTTTGGCCGATGCAGTTATTCCTCCAATGAAGGATGTTTACCGGAGGCTCAGTCGCATATCAGTTTCTTCCAGCACGTCTACTCCACCCTCATCGACGATGGCAGTATCACGTAGGAGAGGTGGTTAGTCTTCTGGTCGTGGACGTGGACCCCATGGTAGGGGTGGTCGCTTTCGCCAGCCATGTTCGTTCTGCCATCGAACAAGCCACTCGGAGGATACATGCTACTCTAAGCATGGATTTCCAGCATCAACGCGTGTAGCCGATCATGTCTGCCCCAGTTAGCATCCACTGCAGATAGCAGATTCGAGGAGCTTGTGGCACGTCTACGTGATATTATGCCACAATCATCTGCTGATTCTCCAGGTGGACCTTCAGATATTGCTACTACAGCTTCTGCCAGTTCTTCTGCTGTTGCTAGTACCTCATGTAGTGCTACTGCCTTTACATATTGTCATGATATATTTGATAGCATTATAGATTCTGGCGCCACCCATCATCTCTGCCGTGATAGAGAGAGACTTGAGTCCTACAGGGACATCCCACATGGCCGTTCAGTGCAAATAGCAGATGGTATTCATTCCCCTCTTGTTGTACAGGGGGAGGTGTTCTTATCACCTTCTATGCGTCTACAGAATGTTCTACATGCTTCCGAGTTTTCCATAAATTTGTTGTCTATTAGTCAGATTACGAAAGATTTGCACTGTCGTGCTATATTTGACCCCTCATCTCTTATTTTTCAGGACATACTAACGGGCAGGGTGATTGGCTGTGGCTTTGAGCAAAATGGTCTGTATCGGCTGGTCCGGAACTCTTATGCTGGCGTCTCTTCTCATTCCGTCGGACCTGTCTCTCCGTATATCTAGCATCTTCGTTTTGATCATCTTCCTCTCTAGAAAATGTGACATCTACTGCCTCAGATCCCTGCCAGCTCATCATTTCGCTGTGAAGCGTGTCAGTTGGGAAAGCATCATCGGTTTAGCTTTCCTAGTTGTCAGAGTCGGAGCAGTAGCTCCCCGTTTGAGTTATTTCACATTGATATTTGGGGTCCGAGTCGTATACCCGATCATCAGGGACACAGGTTCTATCTAATTGTAGTGGATGATTTCTCTTGTATATCTTGGGTCTTTCTTTTAAAGAATAAATCTGAAGCAGGAGATGTGATTAAAAATTTGATTAATGAAGTGCAGAATGTTTTTTCTTCTACTGTCAAATATGTTTGTATAGATAATGCTAATTCTGCACACGGTCTCTCTCTCAGTTTGTCTCATCTAAGGGCATTATTCACCAAACCACTTGTGCTTACACATCTCAGCAGAATGGTGTGGCAGAAAGAAAGCACCGTCACCTTCTTGACATTACTCGAACCCTCCTTATTCAAAGTTGTGCTCCTATCTCTTTCTGGGGGGATACTGTCCTTACAGTTTGCTACCTGGTCAATCGTATCCGTCATCTGCCATTGGTGAGAAAATTCCTCTTTCAATCATTTTTCTAATAAGGAATTATTCTCACTTATTCCTCGTGTCTTTGGTCTTGTCGCATTTGTTCATCTCCTGACTCCTGGACTTGACAAACTCTCTCCTAGAGCTGTCAAGTGTGTCTTTGTCGGTTACTCTCGGACTCAGAAGGGCTATCGCTGCTATGACCCCATAAACAAGAAATACTTTGTTTGTGCTGATGTCATGTTCTTTGAGTCCACTATGTATTTTCCCCTTCAGGTGACAGGCTGGTACCATCCACTACCAACGATGATGTCTATGTCCCTCCGCCTCCTAGTTGGAGTTCACCTGAGTTCACTCCTGCTCCAGTTGCTACGTCACCTCCACCACCATCACCACCACCTCCACTACCACCACCTCCACAACCTCCTATTCCACCTTTACCAAAATTCTATACGCGTCGGTCGGGTCCTGCTCAGGTTACACGTCAGGCATCCATCACGCCTCAGGTATGTTCAGATGGCATGACTACTGACGGGTCAGATATGGTACATGTGCATGATACTTCATTGCAGGAGGAGACTGCACCATCCAGTACAGTGGACGACGACCTTGATATTCCGATTGCTATCTGGAAGCAAAAGCGGACATGTGCGTCTTATCTCTTTGCTTCCCAGGTGTCCTTTCATCACCACACAGGCGACATTCGGAGATTTGCTGCAGCTTTGTCTTCCGTGGACATACCACGGACCTATCAAGAAGCTATGAAGATTGATTGCTGGCGACTGGCTATGGAAGACGAGATGCATGCCTTACAGTCTCGTGGCACATGGAGCTTGGTTAATGCTCCTCCTGACGCATCCATTGTTAGCTGTAAATGGGTATTCACAGTTAAATACCATGCTGATGGCAGTCTAGATCGATACAAGGCAAGGCTGGTCGCGAGAGGTTTCACACAAACCTATGGCATGGACTATATGGATACATTTTCTCCGGTGGCTCGTCACTCTACTCTTCGTATTCTCTTATCAATTGCTGTGGTACGTGACTGGACTATATCTTAACTTGATGTCAAGAATGCCTTCTTGTATGGAGATCTGCAGGAGGAAGTCTACATGCAGCAGCCACCAGGGTTCACTGCTGAGGGGGAGAAGCATATGGTGTGTAGACTTCACAAGGCAATTTATGACCTCAAATAGAGCCCAAGGGCGTGGTTACAGAAGCTTTCCCATCTGATTGAACGACATGGGTTCAAAAGATCAAATGCAGATCACTCGTTGTTTATTCAGAAGTCTTCTGCAGGTACGGTTGTCATAATGGTCTATGTTGATGATATTCTGGTTACAGGAGATGATGTTCATGGAACACAGAGGACAAAGGCATTTCTTGACCGTCAGTTCGTCACGAAGGATCTTTGAACCCTAAGATACTTTCTGGGGTTGGAATTTGCCAGGAATGCACAGGGTCTGGTGATGACCCAAAGTACATCACAGATTTTTTGACTGAAACATGCATGGTTGGATGCAGAGCATCGAGTATTCCCATGGATACAAGCATGAAGCTGTATGATGATGACACTGCTGAAGTAGACAAGAGGAGATACAGAGAAATGGTGGGTAAATTGTACCTTGTTTTGTATTTTCTGCTCTTCCATTTCCCCTTGTAAGTATTTCTTCCTCTTTTTAATGCATTGGGGTGAGCACCTTCACGTGTATCCCCCTTTTTTGAGCCTAAAAAAAAATGGTGGGTAAACTCCTTTATATTACTATAACTCGACCCGATATTGCCTTTGCAGTAAGCCGGGTGAGTCAATTTATGGAGCAACCAAGACAGGTTCATATGGATGCCATATACATGATACTGAGGTATTTAAAGTCTCCTGCAGGTTCAGGGTTGCTATTTCGAAAGGGCACAGATTTATCTATTTCAGCATGTGCAGACGCCGATTATGCATGTTGCCCTAAGGATCGAAAGTCGACCTTAGGATTTGCCGTTTTTTTGGGAGCTCTTCGGTTTCTTGGAAAAGCAAGAAACAAACTGTTGTGGCAAGGTCCAGTGCTGAATCTGAATATAGGGCCATGGCGCAAGCAAGCACGAAGATGATGTGGGTTCGATCTGTGCTAGAGGATTTACATATAGCCGTACCTTTACCCATGTAGCTTCAGTGTGACAATCGGGCAGCATTGTTTATTGCCAACAATCCAGCATTCCATGAAAGAACAAAGCATATTGAAGTTGACTGCCACTACACTAGAGATTTGATCCAGAGAGGCTTGATATCTACATCTCACGTGAGCTCAGGGGATCAGACTGCTGACATTCTCACCAAGCCGTTGCTCAGAGGACCCTTCCAAAGATGTTCTTCCAAGCTGAGCATGATATACATCTATGCTCCACCTTGAGGGGGAGTGTAGAGACCGATATTATTATTATGTTATGTACCTTTTCGTAATTTCTATTTACTCTCTGGATTACTATGTATTTTACCCTTGAGGTCTCTCCCTATATAAGAGAGCCTAGGGTTCCTTTGAATAATAGATTGCTCACTTTTTCCAACATCTACCAAATGTGGTCCGCTCCTCTCTTTCTCAAGAAATAAATTTTGGTTGAAAAGAACGATATGTAGATCTGATCCTTACGTTCCTCTTTTCCCTAAAAAAATCCTAACGTTCTTCTTCGCTCAAGAAGATGGATGAACAGTTCCATTATGAGGCGCACTAATCATGGTCTAGATGACGAAGATTGCACAATTATCTTTTTAGAGTTTTACTTTACCTTGAATATAGTTATAGTTTTTTGGACGTACTTCACAAAAAGATACATATGCCATGTAATTAATTCTAACAGCTCGGTAAATGTCTTGCAGTTTGGGACTTTATCACGCATGCTTCAGGTAGATCCTCCTCCTAAAGCCGTGAAGGTTACCATGTGTAAGAGAGTTCCATTAGTTGGAGATGAGTTAAAAGAATACGAAGAAGAACAAGAAAGGAAAAAGAAAGAGGAAGCAAAAAATGCTGCCCTCATCAAGGAGGAAGCTTTGAAGGCTTCTCATGGAGCTGATGCTACTGTTGCCAATCCAATGGTAATTCTTGCAAGTTTAGGCCATGCTTCAATGGACGGTATGTTTTTTCCGTACTTGCTGTTTGATAGTAATGTTGGTTTGCAGAAATTTTACTGCTTGTACCAAGCACTCTGATGAATTGATCAGTGAATAATGTAGGAATCAATTTGAAAATTTTGCATCACTGCTAAAATAGAACATTTAGTTCATCATCTTCACATATCATGCCGATATACTCTTAACCCTTTCAACTCCACTTCTGATCTTTGTTTAATTTTGTTCTTACTTTTGCTGACCGCCCAAGTTGTCATGGCAGCACTGCCCATTATATGTCAATTTCTTTAGGTATTAACTGGTGGCGTATTTGTTTAGTGTAACTTGTACAACTTCAATAAAAATTCTGAGAAATGTGTAACATTATAACACCGCATTTGACAAAGATGTTTGCACGCTGACGCATGTTGTGCATACATATTATTTAAGCCAGAGGATGCAATTAGAGGTTAATGTCCATATATAACCGCATTTGACAAAGACGTTTAAAGGCTGACGCATGCTGTGCATACATGTTTTTTTATGCCAAAGGACGCAATTAGAGGATAATGTCCATCCATTAAATTTTAGGAAGTTTATCACTTGTGCCCTTAGCTTCTGCAATTTTAGTTATGCCCCTCCCTTTTTTAGAATATCAATTATGCCCCTACCTTCTTGCTGATTTATCACTTGTGCCCCTCTGGCTTGTTGTAGTCCATCTACGTCCAAAATGGACGTTAACTTTTGGATACATGAGTAATTTGAGACAAGACCCAGGGGAAATCCCATCTCTCACTTCCTCAAACTCCCCCCTCCAGCCCCCTCCCGTCCATCTGACTTCCTCTTCCACCATCCCCCTCTGCCTTTGTTTTGCCTTTCTTTCTTTCTCTACTGGCTGCTCCCTCTTCCCTTTTCTTCGACGACGAAGATGAACAATGGACGAAAAACTCCTTAGCAATGGACGAAAAACCCTAAGTTTGTTCTTGAGATTTTTTTCCAGTACGGTTCAAGTTCTAGGGTTATTTTCTTTTAACCCTAATTCTGCAAATGTCCTGTTCGAAATTCTGTATTTTGAGTAAACAAGCTGTCCAGGAACTCCAGGCGCCTATACCGATCATGTCCATCTCCTTCTGCAACGCACGTGGCTACAGTGCAACGCATGCTGCGGCAGAACCCCCTTTCGAGTACTCCAACATAAATCCCGATCGTCGCGAGGCGAAACCCCAAGCGTCATAGCCTCCAGACGATCCAGATCGGGCTCCCTGTGGTGGAGCTCCTCTACCGCAACCCCATGCCCTCGCGCCCCAGCAACTCCTTGTGCGCACCCCTCTCCGATCAACTCTCCATACGGCACCGCCCATCGCCTCCTGCGCGTTCCCTCTTCAGCGCATCTTCCAGCACGGGCTCCAGATAAGCCGTGGTGCGACGTGCCGCAACCCCCATCGCGGCATCTCTTTCAGATCCCAAGTGGCGTTCTCCAGGCGGCAAGACCTAGCCTTTTCCTTTCCGCATCGAGATCGCAGGTGGGCGACCCCGAACCCGACCTCCTTAGGCCGCATCTCCCTCGCGCGATGGAGAGCCCCTTCCATCGCAGGCGATGCGCGAGACTCTTGCTGCTACAGGCGGCGGCGCGCACATCTTCGATCTTCAGAAGCAAAGCCCCAGGTTCGGGGCGGCGGGTTTTCCAGAGAGGGTTCCCTGATGGGAACCCTAGTTCGATTGAAAAAAAAGTGGGCCCGATGGGCCTCTTATCTTAAAAAAAGGGGGTGATAAAAAAAAGGAAAAAAAAGAAGGGGGGCTTGATTTGAGAAGCGAGATGGCTGCGTTTGAGCGCCACATTTGGGCTGAATGTTAAGAAAAAAAATTATGAGAGAGAGATAGTCTTGTGTACAAAAAAAAGAGAGGCATTTATTTAAAAAAAAGGCGCGTACACCACGTTAAAAAATACGAAACATAGAGGAGAGAAAAGGCGCGTGCATTAAAAAAAAAGAGCCGCACGCAATTAAAAAAATGACTTAAAAAATGATGCAAAAGCCGAAAAAAAGGAACGACTTATAAAAATGTGATGGCTTATTAAAAAAAAGAAAAGGAAAATCCGCAAATTTCATGTTTTGTTTTTCCCCAATCTCTTTGTCTTCTCCCAACTTGGTCGACGTTCATGCATTCCGACCAGTATGAGAGAAAGGGGGAGTGTTATGTAGAGTCACAGGTCTTGTTCCTAGATCCAAGATTCCAGATTCAGATATCAGTCTCCAGACCAGCCAGATAATCAGACTCTACAGTTCGGTTTCAGACTCGACGATTGATTCCGAGTCTCCAGTTTCAGACACGCACGAGTATGCAGTCCTTTTCAGATGAGCATATGTTGCCATCATTTGTTCGAGGTCCCCATCATTCTTGTGGTTGTTTCGACCAGAGTTTTCATGTGAGCCATAATGACTCTAGAGCAGAGGACCATTCCCTATGCCATTGAGGGAAAGGGTTTTCATGTGGTATCATAGGTACACCAGCGCAGTGCACCGTTCTTTGAGCCAGATGGGAGAGACCCAGTTCTCCGACGAGGAGACTTCAGGCGCAGTTTCAGACTCGATGGTCAGATTCCGAGTCTTCAGTTGACTCACACTCCAGCCCGTTCGTCCTCCTCACCTGCACGGCATGAGAAGCAACGTCCTCGACTGCAGCAATGTACGCGTTGGGTTGATATTGTCCGTAGTGTCTTGTAGCGTTGAGTTGAGTTTCTTTATGTTTGTCCAAGCTAAGCATTGCATGCTCCAGCTTGAGGGGGAGTGTTGGAGTATTAGTTATGGGCGCCTATTGAGTTGTAGCAGGGTAACCTGGAGAGATCCATTTACCCCACCCAGTTGTTTAGTCCCACATTGTCTAGTGGTGGGACTTGGAGGCTTCGGAGAGGCTATATAAGGAGCCCTAGACCTCCTGTATCCTTTGAGAAAAAGCAATGCATAACATGCCCTGTTGAGGGCTTCTCTCGTGGTTTCATCCCGCTCCTCACGGAGTAGGGTTCCACGTAAAATCATGATGTTTCCATGTCTATCTTTCTTGTTCTTATTATGCTCTGTTTATCATTATCGCTTCCGCTTCCGATTTTCTAACAACGCTGGCTTGTGACTGATGGCCTCCAGATGTCCGCGTACCACTCTCCCCTGCTGGCATATGTCCAAAGGCGGTGCATTCCAAAGGCATGACCTACTGGGATAACCTATTCTTCCGCAAATAAAACAAGTGGCGGTGTTGTGACACACGTTCGCAACATGTTACATTTGAAACATCCACCGGTCTTCTCGTGAGCCGTAGTGTTCTTAACCGGATTCCACCAAAGTCCTAAGGCTTTGGTTTTGTTCTTGATTGGCATTGCTCCATGTTGTAAACGGACTCCTTGATTGCTCCCCTTCTTTGAAGGTTATCTTCCACCAGCTGCCACCCTCCATAGTCACCATCTCCCTCCATTAGACCACTATTTGGTCTATACTATATGCAGCTTTGCATTGCTATTGCATGCTTATAATATTTTTAGGAACTGTGCTTGTGATCTTCTGGTATCAGAGTGACAACCATTACCCATGCGTCGAGCTTTCATGTTTGGAACATACTGCCAAAATCTATGAAATTTGTTTGTTCTGATATGAAATGTGAGCCTACTGAAATGTCATAGTCAGGAGCATTATTCGTCTCTGACAAGTCCTGTCTCAAACAGTAAATATGAGGACATCAATAAATTTTAATGTATCAAGGAAGCCGGACTTATGTGTAGGTTGGTTTAAATTACTGCAATATTTAGCATCAATTATGTTTTATATGTACTCTTTTTAGGGAACAGTACCTCATTTTATGCAGTACCCTTTCGCAGTTGCCGTCTCACGCTATCGTGATATTTTTATTGACGGTTTTACTCCATCAACTACGTGCGTGGCTCCAATGTTCCCCTTCTTTGAAAGCTCCGCGGAATGGGATGATTATGGGGAAGTCATCAACCCTGATGATTATACATTAAAATTTGAGGAGATGCCTCAATCATCTATGCCAGTATGTTGTTTAATCCAGCTTTCATTTTTAGCATAAATTGCTTCTCATATTCTAAATGTGGATCTGTATACTTGTATTTATTAACTAGTTGTATTTATTAACTAGCACTCTAAGTATTGCAGCCGTCTTCTGATGTCCATGCTTTATTCTATGGCTAATTATGCATCAGTATATTGTTTTGTTGTATTTTCTCCATCTTATCCCCCATTTTTAACTGAACTAATTAACATAGCCATAGTTACCACAATTTGGGTTTGATTACATAGATACCTAAATGTTGCTTTCTAAACCATCAACATATTAGATGGCAACTAATCTTCATGATCATCCTTTACTTTCTAAAAAGGAAAGCGCACATTTTTTGGAAAGTGATCCGTTTACGCTGGCTACATTGTACTTTTATTATCATGCACCACCAATTTTAAAGCAAGCCTAATTGCTTTAGTTGCACTGATCACAATTTTGGATTTTCCGCAGACTTGATGAGCAACTTTAGGGGCTGTTCATTTTTAGGAATTAGGAGGGATATCCCTCCTTATTTCTCTCCCTCCATAGACGGTCAACATTTTGGTCCTGGACTCAAAATGAGGAATAAGGTTTCCCTCGTTATTCCTCTATCGTAGGGCTCTCTCGCAAAATAGACACCTAAGGCCCACTTATCTCACAATCTTATCTATCATAACCCCATTAACCCTCCTCTCCCCTCTACCAAAAAAATAATAACAAACAACTACTACTTATCCCTCCTTATTCTCTGAACTCTCCCTCCAATCGAACTAGAACAATGTCTTATCCCTCCTTATCCCTTTCCCTTATTTTTCTATCGAACAACCCCTTAGAGAAAAGTAGAAATTAAAGTGAAGAAGAAGAGTTTGAAGCTCTAATCCTGAATAGAATTGATGAAATTAGATCGTTTATAAGAATCCAAAAGACGTTGAAAGAAGTACCAGGGAAGCGAAGAACTTTTGGGATCAACTGCATACTGTAGAAGTTTATTTTATGTTATTGTACCTTTTATCTATTGTTATTTTTCGTTTGTCTACCGTATGTAATTTGCCCATAGACCTCTCCATATATAAGAGAGTCTAGGGCTCAAGGAATAAACACACCTCTTATTTTTCCCAACATGGTATTAGAGCGGTGGTCCTAGACCGGAGCTCTTATACCTAACCCTAACCCTAGCCCTCCACCTTCAAGCTCCGCGTGCCCCGCGCAACGTCCGACCACCCCTCGCCGCCCTTCGGACCCTACGTGCACGTCACCCTTCAGCCCCTGCGCCGCCCTTCACGTCGTTCGACCCCTCACGCCGTTCGACCATCTCGCGTCGTTCGGCCATCTCGCGCAGCCCCTAGGTTTTCTCCTTCACGCCGTTCTTGTGCTGCTGTCCCTAGGGTCCAGTCGCCCCTAGGGTTTGGTCACTTTATTCCAAGAAAGTCACTCGCCCGCACACCCATGTTGATGGGTTTGGTTGTGTAAAGTCTACACATGCAACCAAACCTTCTCATGTCAGTGTAGATCAAAGTTTATCTTGTCTATAACCCTAGTTTTCCCCAATCACAATGTCAGAAAGCAAGGTAGAGATCCCCACTACATGCGCTTTCAGAGCTCCTGTGCCTATTGTGAAGATGGATGGATCCAACTACGAGTTATGGGCCATGTAGTTCATGAACCTAATGAAATCAATGGGTAAGAAACATATTCATACCGAGGACGAGCCAACGGAGAAGACAGTTTTGTATGCCTCATGGGAGGCTGATGACACATATGCTCAGGTCTGGTTGTCTGGTACTCTGATTCCAGACATTGCTAATGATGTCTTGCACCAACCTACTGCCAAAGCCATGTGGGATATTCTTGCTTCCACGTATTCCCAAGCCAAGAATGAGACAAAAATCCTACAGCTCCAGCATGACATCTTCACGATAAAGCAAAATGGTCGACCCCTACATGCTCACTACACTGCATTGAGTGGAATGTTTGAGAGGCTTCATAGTTTCATGCCTCTCACAGCTACTCCAGAACTATTGAAGACATATCGGAATGCCACGATGGTGGGAGTCTGTCTAGCCTCTCTTGACTCACAGTATGAGGCAACTTCTTCTCAGATTCTGACAGATGCTACCATTCCTCCTATGGAGGAGGCCTTTCGGAGATTGAGCCGAATCAACATCTCATGCCCTACTACTGTGCCAAATTTTTCTGCTATGGCAGCCTCTCGAGGAAGAGGCAATTCATCTCATTTTCGTGGACAGGGACTATGCGGTAGGGTTGGCCAACTGTCATCGGACTGGTCATACAGAAGAGACATGTTACTCCAAGCATGGTTTCCCAGCATCTGCCCGCGCAACAGAACAGATTCAACGTCATGGTGCTACACCAACGTCAAATCATGATATGATGAACTAGTGTCTCGTCTGCGTGATATCATGCCTCCAGCCAGTACTCCACCTGTTTCAGAGAGCAGCTTGGACGTTGCTGCTACTACAGAAGCTAGTTCCTCAGGTAGTGCCCATACTTCTGCTTTCTACCAGGGTTCATGTACCTCAGAATGGATTGTAGATTCAGGTGCCACACATCATTTGTGTGGAGATAGACACCAACTCACATCCTACAAGCAAGTTTACCCAGGAAGGACATTCGTCATAGCAGATGGGACTCATTCTCCCATCACAGGACATGGACAGATGACCTTAACACCTTCTATGCAGTTGCAGAATGTGCTTCATGCTCCTAATTTCTCAATGAATTTACTGTCAATTAGTCAGATTACTAAGGATTTACATTGTTGAGCGATATTTGACCCATCATCTCTTGTGTTTCAGGACATTCTCACGGACAACATGATTGGACATGGCCGTGAGCAAGGCGGGCTGTATTGACTGGTCCATACACCTTACGCTGGAGCATCATCTCATTCCATTGGACCTGTCTCTCCTTACCTATGACATCTGCGCTTCTGTCATCTTCCGTTTCAGAAACTGCGTCAAGTCCTTCCCGAAATCTCAACTCGCTCGCCGTTCAATTGTGAAGCTTGTCAGTTAGGGAAGCATCATCGGTCCGTCTTCCCTAGTCGTCAGAGTCGGAGCAGTATCTCTCCATTTGAGTTTTTTCATATTGATATTTGTGGTCCAAATCATGTTCCCGATCATTAGGGACACATGTTCTATTTAGTTGCTTTGGAGGATTTTAGTCGTTTGTCTTGGGTCTTCCTGTTAAAGAATAAATCTGAAGCGGGAAACACTATTATGAATTTTATTAAAGAAGTGCGGAATGTTTTTTCTGTTTCTATCAAAATTGTGCGAACTGATAATGCCCTTGAATTTTGTACTCGAACATTATCTCAATTCTTTTCTCCCATGGCATTCTTCATCAAACGTCTTGTGCCTACACGTCCCAACAGAATGGTATCGCGGAAAGAAAACACCGCCATCTTCTTGATGTCACTTATATGCTTCTTATCCAGAGTTGTGCTCCGCACTCGTTCTGGGGCGTTGCGGTTCTCACTGCATGTTATCTCATTAACCCAATGCCCTTGTCTGTGTTGGGGGAGAAGGTACCTTTCTCCCTTGTCTTTCCTGACAAGGATTTGTTCTCTCTTACTCCTCGTGTCTTTGGGTCCGTGGTATTCGCTCACCAATTGTCTCCAGGGATTGACATGCTCTCTCTTAGGGTTCGTTTGGTTGCAGGGTTGGGCAGGGTTGGGATGGGTTGGGCTAGGTGAATAGTAAACTGTGAGGAGGGGGTACCCCTGTGAATAGTACCCCAACCCAACCTAACCCTGCCCAACCCTGCAACCAAACGAACCCTTAAGGCTGTCAAATGTATTTTTGTCAGGTATTCCAAGACTCAAAAGGGGTATCGTTGCTATAATCCGTTACGTCGAAGATATTACGTCAGTGCAGATGTCACGTTTTTTGAGTCAGTCATGTTTTTCTATCCTACAGGTGACAGGTTGGTGCCATCAGACATAAATGATGAAATCTATATTCCTCTTCCCCCCTTGTATGCACCACAACAAGCTCCTGCACCTCCACCACCATCCCCATCACCGCCACCATCTCCACCACCGCCACCACCTCTACCGCCTTCCATATCTTTGGTTCCTCCTCTATCACGCCACTACAGTCGACGACCAACCACTGCTCATGATCATGGCCAATTATCAAGCATGCCCCTGGTTTGTTCTGAAAACATTAATTCTAATGATGGGACCGACGATATTTCTCAGCAGGAGTAGGTAGGGGATGATACGGATGGTGGTACAACTGATGTAGAACTTGATTTGCTGATTGCACTGAGAAAGCAGAAGAGGTCATGTTCTTCATATCCGATTGCCTCTCATGTTACCTTTGAGCATCTGACAGGAGATTTCAGGAGGTTTGTAGTTGCTTTATCCGCTGTGAACATTCCACTGACTCACCAGGAGGCATTAGCTGATAGTAGATGGCGTCTGGCTAGGAAGAGATGGCCGCCCTTCAGTCGAAGCTACTTGGAGCCTTGTTCTAGCTCCTACTGGGGCATCTATTGTGAGTTGCAAGTGGGTTTTTACGGTGAAGCAAAATGCAAATGGCAGTATTGATAGGTACAAGGCTCGATTGGTTGCTCGGGGCTTTACTCTGACGTACAAGGTAGATTATCTTGATATGTTTTCTCCTGTTGCTCGTCATTCTACCTTACAGATTCTTTTATCTATTGCCGTGATTCGAGATTGGCCTCCTGTTTCAATTAGATGTCAAAAATGCCTTTTTATATGGTGATCTTCAGGAGGAAGTTTACATGCAGTAGCTACCTGGGCTTACTGCTGAGGGGGAGTGTGTACATCTATGCATGCTTCATAACATGATCTATGGCCTAAAGCAGAGCCTGAGAGCTTGGTTCCAGAAGCTCTCAGATTTGTTTGAGATGCAAGGGTTCAAAATGTCAAATGCAGACCATTCTCTCTTTGTACAGAGGACATCCAGAGGTATGACTGTCATTATGATATATGTTGACGATATACTCATTACAGGAGATGATATGCAGGGAATAGAAAGAGCAAAAGAATTCTTGGGCCGTGAATTCGTTACCAAGGATCTAGGAGTACTTAGATATTTCCTGGGATTGGAGTTTGCTAGAAATGAACAAGGACTCGTGATGACTCAGAGGAAATATGTCACGGACTTGCTAAGTGACACATGTATGCTTGGATGCCGACCTGCTTCTATACCCATGGATCCAAGCATGAGGATGCATGATGACGATACTGAGGAGGTTGACAGGAGAAGATACAAGGAACTGGTAGGGAGGCTTCTTTATGTTACTATTACCAGACCAGATATTTCATTTGCAGTAAATAACGTGAGCCAGTTCATGGAGCAACCTCGTCAGGTACACATGGACGCTATACATATGATACTAAGGCATCTCAAGTCATCTCCATGTGCAGGATTGATGTTTAGGAAGGAGGACACTATTACTATCTCAGCATGCGCAGATGCAGACTATGCAAGGTGCCCACATGATAGTAAGTCTACATCAGGCTTTGCTATTTTTGTTGGGGAGTCACTTGTCTCATGGAAGAGTAAGAAGCAAAAAGTAGTTGCGAGATCTAGTGTTGAATCGGAGTATAGAGCTATGGTCCAAGCATGTGCAGAAGTGATGTGGGTTCGCGCAGTCATGACAGATCTACATATAGATGTTCCTCTTCCCATGTCACTAAAATGTGACAATCAGGCTGCATTATTCATTGCAAATAACCCTGCATTTCACGAGAGGACAAAGCACATTGAGGTGGATTGCCATTATATCCGTGATATGATCCAGAAAGACTTCATTTCTACAACCCATGTCAGCTCAGGAGATCAAACGGTAGACATTCTTACCAAAGCTTTACTTAGGGGTTCCTTCCAGAAGTGCTTATTCAAGATGAGCATGATAGATATCTATGCTCCATCTTGAGGGGGAGTGTAGAAGTTTATTTTATATTCTTGTACCTTTTATCTATTGTTCTTTTTCGTTTGTCTACCGTATGTAATTTTCCCATAGACCTCTCCCTATATAAGAGTGTCTAAAGCTCAGGGAATAAACACAACTCTTATTTTTCCCAACACATACTACATGTATAATTGGATTCAAATGAAGCTGTAGGAGATATTTTCTAGGTAACTATTGCTAAAGAACGAAAAATTAATGTTTTCATGCAAGTTTGGGGCAGAAGGATGATATTGAAAAAGTGTCGGCAATAGGTGAAGATATAAAGTCAAGTGGAATTATCGTTGTTACATGCTTTTAACGTGAGTAGTGTCGTAAATATCACACTCAGCGAAAGATGTGAATTCAAAGGAGTGAGGTGAAGGAGTGGCTATTCAGAATTCTAAGGAGTGAGTTGAAAAAGGCTAGTACGATGATGAAATTCAGGAAAACAAAGGGAGTAGATGGCATTTTTGTGGTTGTTTGGAAGATGTTGACAGAAGAAGGTTTTAACTTACCAAGTTTTTCACTAGTACTTGCGGAAAGAAAAAGTCTCAAATAACATGAAAAAATTATTGCGAACCACGTATATAGGAAGAAACGAGACAATTTGAGGTACAATGCATACCTTCAAGGATATGCCCCCCATTATTTCTCAAACGGATGAGTGGTGCGATTTGGTTGAGTTGGTGAAACTATACTATAACCTCACATACCCCATGTACTTATTGAGAAAGCACAAATTTGAAACCTAACTTTGGAGTCTTTTCCCGTGATTATATCCTGTTAAGGATTTGAGTTCCATGCAAATCTTGTTTTATCATTGTTCTTGATTCCACATTCTTTATTTTACACTTCTACATGGTATCCGAGCAAGTCATGCTTGTCATCTTGAAGATTATGCTCCTAAATTTGTGTTTATTTTTAGATTTTATTTTCAGAAAATTTGTTTTTGGAGATTGCAAGGATGTTGCACTTGTTGGGAGGTGAACGGGCCTCTTTCCAACAGCTTCAAGGTTGTGCTGGACTCAAGGCAGCCATGCTTGGTTAATCATGGAAGTCGCCTGACATGCCTTAGGAAGGACTTCATGAAGGCTTTGTGTCGGGACCACAAGACACGATCTGGTGGTTGTGCAGCTCCAACAAGCAGTGTTGGACGAAGAAGAGGCATCGATGGTGCAAAACCACAGTTGAAGAAGATGCCTAGGGGCGAGAAATGGACCCGAGACCCCATCTTTATGATGGTTGAATTGTGCAATTGTAGCTCTAGGCAGCACAACATGGCTCTCTAGAGGTGGCACTCATACATAAAGTCTCTAGAGGTGGCATCATTCAGGAAAACCCTAGGCTCTCTTATATAGGGAGAGACCTTAAGGGTAAATTACAGAGATGTCTATATAAGATAAAGAAATAACGACAAGATACATAAAGTGATAACAATACTAGAAACTATCTCTACACTCCCCCTTAAGGTGGAGCATAGATGTCTATCATGCTCAGCTTGGATGAACATCTCTGGAAAGGTCCTCTGAGCAGTGGTTTGGTGTATACATCTGCCGTCTGATCTCCTGAGCTCACATGTGCAGTAGATATCAATCCTCTCTGGATCAAGTCCCTAGTGTAATGGCAGTCAACTTCAATATGCTTGGTCCTTTCATGGAAAGCGGGATTGTTGGCAATGAACAATGCTGCCTGATTGTCACACTGAAGCTTCATAGGTAGGGGCACATCTACATGTAGATCTTCTAGTACGGAACGAACCCACATCATTTCTGTACTGGCTTGAGCCATGGCCCTATATTCGGATTCGGCACTGGACCTTGCCACAACAGTTTGTTTATTGCTTTTCCAAGAAACCAGAGAGCCTCCAACAAACACTGCGAACCCTGAGGTTGATTTTCGATCCTTAGGGCATCCTGCATAATCTGCGTCTGCACACGCTGAGATGGATAAGTCTGTGCCCTTCCTGAATAGCAGCCCTGACCCTGGAGAAGACTTCAGATACCTCAGTATCATTTGTATAGCATCCATGTGAACCTGTCTTGGCTGCTCCATAAATTGACTCACCCTGCTAACTGCAAATGCAATGTCTGGACGAGTTATGGTAATGTAGAGGAGTTTTCCCACCATTTCTCTATATCTCCTCTTATCTACTTCATCAGTATCACCATCATACAACTTCATGCTTGGGTCCATGGGAATACTTGATGGTTTGCATCCATCCATGCCAGTCTCAATCAGGAAGTCTGTAATGTACTTCCGTTGTGTCATCACCAAGCCATGTGCATTCCTTGCAAATTCCAACCCCAGAAAATATCTTAGGGTTCCAAGATCCTTTGTAACGAACCGACGGCCTAGGAATGCCTTCGCCCTCTCTATGCCCTGAACATTGTCTCTTGTAATAAGAATATCATCCACATAGACCATAATGACAACCGTACCTGCTGATGACTTTTGGACAAACAACGAGTGATCGGCATTTGCCCTCTTGAATCCCTTTTTTTTTGAGGCTCAAAAAAGGGGGAGACACGCGATGGTGTTCACCCCAGTATAATATATTAAGAAAAAAATAGAACGAGATACTTACAGCGTGAGGGGGGAAGAAGGGGGGGAGAAGGGGGGAAGAGGGAGAGACCAAAGCAAACCAAAGAATGCGACAACCGGGCCCCGTGGCCCAACTACATTGACCAATCAGCAATTAGGTTGATAGCCGCGGAAGTCACATTCTCCTCGTAGAAGCGCGCGCCCGAGAAAATAGAGTCGTTGCGAGCCCGTCAGATAGACCAAAGGCGCGCCAAGGGATCCAGCAGATGCGAACGGGGCCTCCTTCTGTTGGCCCAAAGGATATCGCAGAAGTCTTCCGTATTGGCCGCACGAGCCCAAGCAACATCATCCCAAATCCGAGACACCGACACACAAAGGAAAAACAGGTGGTCGGCCGATTCGTCTGACACCCCACAGAGTTGGCAAAGGATGCTGGGGGTGTGAAGGAAGGAGGCACACCGGTCACGAGTCATCAGCCTCCGATGCCGAAAAACCCAGAAGAAGAAGGTGATCCTAGCGGGCAAGCGGAGCCTCCATAAGAGGGCGCAGTCACGAACCAAGGAAGCAGCCGGGGGGGGAGGAGGAAGCAACGCACCAAAGGCCTTGCGAGAGGAGAAAGGACCATCCCTCCAAGCCCAGTGATCCCTCCCACCAGAAGGGGAGGCGGAAGAGGAAAGAGCCTCCAGCAGGGAGGCGAGGTCGTTGGCGCGTTGGTCCGAAAGAATCCCCGAGAAAGCGGGGCACCAACCGTCGTTGAACCAGTAATCGGCAATGGTGGCCAGGCGATTAGACGCCAAGGAGAAAAGCCGCGGAAAGCGCATCCGGAAGGCGCCACCCCCCGTCCAGTCGTCCAGCCAGAACTTGAAGACAGAACCCGAACCTAGCACTGGAGTGAACAAGGAACAGTTCTTTTGATAAATATCAAAGACGTAGCGCCAAAAAGGAGAAGAGTGAACAGGGCAACTCCCGCGCATGAAGGAATTCCAGTCCTCGCCCAATATCGCACGCAGAATGTTGCCAAAGAAAGAGACATCCTTGCCCCATATCTTAAGCACCCATTTCAATAGCAGGGCCTCATTGACCCGATCCAAGGCACGGACGCCAAGGCCGCCCAATCTCTTGGGCCGGGTAACCACATCCCAAGCAACCAAGTGAATCCCGCGGCCACTGCCGTCCGCCCGCCCCCACAAAAATCTTCGCATGCACTTTTCCAATCGGACACGAGCACCCACCGGCAATTTTCGAACCGAAAGGAAGTAGATGGGAATTGCAGAGAGAACTGACTTTAGAAGGACAAGACGACCGCCCCGGGAAAGCAAGGAAGCCTTCCAGCCCGCCAAGCGCGAGTCCACACGCTCCAAGATAATCCTCCAGTCAATAAGGCGGTTCCGGCCAATCGAAAGAGGAACACCGAGGTAAGGGAGAGGGAGCTTCCCAATCCGAGAGACGAGGATACGGCTGCAGTCGGCCTCCTCAGACGCCGACAAACCAAAGGGCACCATACATCATTTATCCAGATTAATCGTCATACCCGATAGATCACAAAATAGGGAGATCGTATGCGCCATCCTCAGCCCTCTTGAATCCCTGTTGCTCAATTAGGTTGGACAGCTTCTGGAACCATGCTCTCGGACTCTATTTGAGGCCATATATCGCCTTGTGAAGTCTACCGACCATCTGCTTCTCCCCCTCAGCAGTAAACCCAGGTGGCTGCTGCATGTAGACTTCCTCCTGTAAGTCCCCGTACAGAAAGGCATTCTTGACATCTAGCTGAGAAATGCTCCAATCACGGACCACAGCAACGGATAAGAGAATACGAAGGGCCGAGTGTCTCGCCACTGGAGAGAATGTATCCATGTAATCCACGCCATAGGTTTATGTAAACCCACGGGCGACCAAGCGTGCTTTGTACCTATCCAACATGCCATCTGCATGATATTTGACTTTGAAGACCCATTTACAGCTCACAACGGATGCATCAGGAGGTGCAGGGACCAAAGACCATGTGCCACGGGACTGCAAGGCCCTCATCTCTTCTTCCATAGCTAATCTCCAACAATCATTCTTCAAAGCTTCCTGGTATGTCCGTGGTATATCCCCGGAAGACAAGGCTATGGCAAATCTCTGAAAATCACCTGTGAGACGGTGGAAGGAAACCTGTGAAGCAAATGGATAAGATGCGCATTGCCTTCTCTGCTTCCGAATAGCAATCGGAACATCAAGATCATCATCTGTGTCGTCCTGTACTGAGGGATCCTGCACATGTACCAAACCTGACCCGTCAGTAGTAATGCCATCGGAACATACCTGAGGCGTGATGATTGGCTGATGTGTAGTCTGAGGAGGACCTGACTGACGCGTATAGAATTTAGGTAACGGTGATATGATAGGCCTTGGAATGGGTGGAGGTGGAGGTGGTGGTGGTGGTGCTGGCGTGGGAATAGGCACAGGGGACGACTCAGGCGAACTCCATGTAGGTGGTGGAGGAACATAGATATCATCAGTGGTAGTGGATGGTACCATTCTGTCACCGGCAGGAGAAAAATACATGACAGATTCAAAGAAAGTGACATCAGCATTCATGAAGTACCTGTTAGTTGTAGGATCATAACACCGGTATCCCTTCTGGGTCCTGGAATAACCAACAAAGACGCACTTGACTGCTCTAGGAGAGAGCTTGTCAAGTCCGGGAGATAGACGATGAACGAAAGCCACAATATCAAAGACACGCGGAGTTAGTGAGAATAACTCCTTGTCTGGAAAAATAAGAGAGATAGGTATCTTCTCACCAAGGACTGAGGATGGCATTCGATTGACCAGATAACATGCAGTAAGAACAGCATCGCCCCAGAATGAAATAGGAGCACAACTCTGAATCAACAGGGTTCGAGTAATATCCAAGAGATGGCGATGCTTTCTTTCTGCCACACCATTTTGTTGTGATGTATATGCACAAGTGGTCTGGTGAATAATACCCTTTGATGAAAGAAATTGAGAAAGAGAGTGTGTACAAAATTCCATGGCATTATCCGTCCGAACATATTTGACTGAGGAAGAGAAAACATTCTGCACTTCATTAATCAAATTCTTGATCACATCTCCTGCTTCAGATTTATTCTTCAAAAGAAAGACCCATGACACACAAGAAAAATCATCCACTACCACAAGATAAAACCTGTGCCCTGATGATCGGGAACACGACTCGGACCCCATATATCTATATGTAACAACTCAAATGGGGAGCTACTGCTCCGACTCTGACGACTTGGGAAGCTCGATCTATGATGCTTCCCTAACTGACATGCTTCACAACGAAAAGATGAACTAGGAGAGATCTGGGGCAGAAGATGGCGCATTTTCTGGAGCGGAAGGTGACCAAATCGGAGATGCCAGATGTACGGAGAGACTGGTCCAGCAGAATGAGAGGAGACGCCAGCATAGGAATCCCGAACCAGCCGATATAAACCATTCTGCTCAGAGCCACAACCAATCACCTTGCCCGTGAGTATGTCATGAAAAATGAGAGAGGACGGGTCAAATATAGCACGATAATTCAAATCCTTCGTAATCTGACTAATAGATAGCAAATTCAATGAGAACTCAGGAGCATGTAGGACGTTCTGTAGCTGCATAGTGGAGGATAGGAAGACCTCCCCCTGTCCAACAATGGGCGAATGGGTACCATCTGCTATCTGCACTGAACGACCTGGAGGAATGGCCCTGTAGGCCTGTAATCTATCTCTATCTCGGCAGAGATGATGTGTGGCTCCGGAATCTATAACCCAGTCAGATATATCATGAGATGGTGTGAATGCAGTAGATCTACCTGAGCTACTAGCGGCAGCTGATGAACTGACAGAGGCAGTGGCAGCAATATCTGAAGAACCTCCAGGCGAATCACTAGATGAATGTGGCATAATATCTCGGAGACGGGCCACAAGTTCGTCAAATCGATTATCTGCAGTAGACGGTAATGGAGACTGTGAGTGCTCTGCAACACGTGCCGATGCTGGGAACCCATGCTTAGAATAGCATGTCTCCTCCGAGTGTCCTGTGCGGTGACAATAGGAGCATGTCTGACTGAAGCGACCTCCCCTTCCCTGGGGTTCACGGCCACGTCCACGACCGCAACCAGAAGGCGATCCACCCCTCCCACGCGAGACTGCCATCGCTAAGGGGGTTGGAGTAGAAGAGCTGGAGGAAACTTGAATGCGACTGAGCCTTCTGTAAACGTCCTCCACTGGAGGAATAACTGCATCAGCTAGGATCTGGGACCGGGCGGCATCATACTCAAGATCAAGAGCCGCAAGTAGAACACCCACCATAGTGGCATTCCGAAACGTCTTCTGCTGTTCAGGAGCAGTGAGAGGAATGGTACTGTATAACTTCTCAAACATCCCTCTGAGAGATGTGTATAGGGAATGGAGAGGTCTGCCGCTCTGCTTCATTGTGAAGATGTCATGCTGAAGCTGCAACATCTTTGTCTCATTTCGCACCTGCGAATATGTAGCGGCAAGAATGTCCCACATTGCCTTAGCAGTGGGCTGATGGAGGACGCCGTTAGCAATCTCTATGGTCAAAGTACCAGACAACCAGACCTTTGCGTAGGTGTCATCAGCCTTCCATGAGGCATAGATCCCTGTCTTCTCTGCAGGCTCATCCTCGGTAAGAATGTGCTTCTTACCATTAGACTTCATGAGACTCATGAACTGCATAGCCCAGAGCTCATAGCTAGACCCGTCCATCTTCACTATTGGCGCAGGACCTTTGAATGCATCGGTGGAGGGTATATCGACTTTCGATTCTGACATACTGCCGCTTGGAGAAGAACTAGGGTATATAGACACGATGATAAATGTCTACACCAACTGCATCGGATTTGAGTGCGTATGTAGACGTTACGCACTCAAATCCATATCGGGCGAAGAGAGGACTAGGGCACGCCTCAAAGAAGGCTTACATCCCTAAAACGGGTGGCTGGGTGCCGCCTGGGGGCCGCCCACAAACTTTCGCGTCTTGCTGGGATCGCCTGGGGGGGCTGCCTGAGGGCCTAAGGCGGCAGGCTGGCTTGCGCGGCTGGCTTGCGCGTCTGGCTGGGACCGCCTGTGGCCTAAGGCGGCTGGCTGGGACCGCCTGGGGGCCTAAGGCGGTGGTTGGGATCCACGCGGGGCCGGAGATCGGAGCCGGAGAGAGGTGGCGGCGTGAGAGGCGGCGCCGAGGCGAGGGCGGGAGGTGGGGAATGAGAGGGGGCGGCGAGTAGGTGAGGAGAGCCCTAGGGTGGCTTTGATATCATGTTGGGAAAAGAGTATTCGATAATCATTCAGGAAAACCCTAGGCTCTCTTATATAGGGAGAGACCTTAAGGGTAAATTACAGAGATGTCTATATAAGATAAAGAAATAACGACAAGATACATAAAGTGATAACAATACTAGAAACTATCTCTACATGATTAGTATGAGGCATACATATGCGATCTATGAGGATTTATATGTTGGATCGGAATGTTCAAGTTGCTGTAAACACACTATTTCAAACAAACGAGCTCGTCATGAAGCACTTTTCATCCATAGAGAGTTTGAAAATAGTTTTACGTGGAAATACTCTTGGGTAAAAATAGATGGAGCCTTGGGTCCTTTTCTCGTCCATAGGCATCTTCTTCAACTGGGGTTGCATTGTGCAATCGTATATTTAGACAACGCACAACATGGCTCTCTAAAGGTGGCACACATTAGCGACAAAAGTGATGGTGGTGCCACAGACGATCCTCGGATCATCCGAAATCCTAGACAATGATGCCCCCTTGAAGAAGATGGGTTTGTGTAACCCTAGGTAAGGTAGCATCGTCATCAATGCCTGTCATAGAAGAAGATTTCCTAGAAGCAGAAGCACTCGGATAAAAAAGAAAAAAAAGAGGAGCGCATATATATCAGATAAACACAACGACTTGATTGTTTGGCCACCAATAATGGCGGAAGCGATGTAGTGGATGTGGTGAAAGAGTTTGCTAGAGAGAACACATGGTTCTAGAGACTCAACAAGGCTCTCATTCTTTTGATGCATAAGAAGGTGGCCTTGGAGAGAGTGGAAGATTTTAGACCGATTGCAATCTCAAATGCTATTTATCTGATAGTGTCCAACGTCTTGGTAATTAGATTGAACATGGTTTTGGATCACCTTGTCTCACCCTACAATCTGCATTTCTTCCGGAAAGACAGATTGCAGGCAATTTTGCTATGGCAACAAAGATCTTAGCATATTGGAAGAGAAAGAAGATGAAAGGGGTTATGGAAGGTGGACTTTTCTAAAGCCTACGACATGGCGGACTGGCTATTTCTTTGGATGGTGATGTCTCGACGGGGCTTCTCGGATACTTGGATCTCCTGGATGAAGTCCACTGTGTCATGAGAGCCTCTTACTCAGTTCTCGTCAACGGGCATCTTGAGGGAGGTTATTTCCAAACGCAACAGGTGTTTGACAGGGATGTCCCCTTGCTCCCATGCTTTTTGTTATTGTTGCCGACGTCCTTGTTGAAAAAATAATAGAGTCGTTTATTCCTGGGAACCTTAGGCTCTCTTATATATATATGAGAAACCTATGGGTAAATTACATATGATAGACAATAGACCAAAAAAATAGGAAAACTATACAAAGACATAAATATATCTCTACACTCCCCCTCAAGATGGAGCATATATGTCAATCATGCTCAACTTGGATGAACATTTCTGGAACGACCGTCTGAGCAAAGCCTTAGTGAAGATATCTGCAGTTTGATCCCTTGAGTTGACATGAGAAGTAGAGATAAGCCCTTTCTGAATCATATCCCTCATGTAGTGGCGGTCCACTTCAATATGCTTGGTTTCTTATGAAATGAAGGATTGTTTGCAATGAACATAGTTGTTTGGTTATCACATTGTAGTTGCATAGGAATATGTACATCTATATGTATATCTGTTAGTACAGCTCGAACCCACATCATTTCTGTACTAGCTTGTTCCATAGCCTTATATTCAGATTCAGCGTTGGATCTGGCCACAACAATTTGTTTCTTACTCTTCCAAGAGACGAGAGAGTTACCGACAAAAATCGCAAAGTCGGAAGTGGACTTTCTATCCTTTGGACATCCAGCATAATCAACATCATCGCATGCAGAAACTGTAAGTGTTGCCCCCTTTTTGAATAATAATCCTGCATGTGGAAGAGACTTTAGGTATCTCAAAATCATATATACATCATCCATGTGTAATTCTCGGGGTTGTTCCATGAATTGACTTACCCGACTGACTGCAAATGAGATATCAGGTCTGTTTGTAGTAAAATAAAGGAGCTTCCCCACTATTTCTCTGTATCGTCTACTATCCACCTCTTATGTATCATCATTATATAACCTCATAGCAGGGTCCATAGGAGTGGTGGCTGGGCGGCATCCTATCATTTCTGTCTCAGCTAGCATATCTGTTGCATACTTTCGTTTGGTCATCACAAGGCCCTGTTGATTTCTAGCTCCTTCTAGTCCCAAGAAGTATCGTAAGATGCCAAGATCTTTGCTAATAAACTGTTGGCCCAGAAAATCTTTAGCCTTTTTTATCCCCTGCACGTCATCATCTATGACTAATATGTCATCAACATATACCTTAATGACCACCATGCCTCTAGGAGTTCTCTGTACAGACAACGAATGATCCGCATTTGACCTCTTAAATCCCTGCTTCTCAATTAAATCTGAAACCTTCCGAAACCATGCCCTAGGATTTGTTTGAGGCCATATATGCCTTATGAAGTTTGTAAACCTGCGGATACTCCCCCTCAGCAGCAAAACCAGGAGGCTGCTGCATATAAACTTCCTCCTGTAGATCCCCATACAAAAAGGCATTTTTAATATCAAGCTAAAAGAGAGACCCGTCACGTACCACATCAACATAAAGAAGAATCCGTAGAGCAGAACGACGAGCCATTGGAGAGAATGTGTCTTGGTAATTCACTCCATATGTTTGAGTAAAGCCATGAGCAATCAGTCTGGCTTTGTACCGATCCAGACTCCCATCTGCACGGTGTTTAACAGTAAACACCCACTTGCAACTAACGACATAAGCTCCATAAGGAGCAGGAACCGAACTCCTGGTACCACGTGACTGTAAGGCAATCATCTCTTATTCCATAGCGAATCGTCATCGACTATCCTTCAGAGCCTCCTGATAATTCCGTGGAATATCCACTGCAGATAATGCAACTGCAAATTTTTTGAATTCCCCAGTCAAACGCGCAAACGAGACCATGGATGCTAATGGATATGACGCACAACTACGCTTCTGCTTCCAAAGCACAATAGGTATGTCTAGATCTTCAACTTCCATGTCCGTCCCCTGTAAAGAACACTGCTTAAGCAGACCATCAAACCCATCGTTGGGAACTATGTATTCAGAACATACCTTATGCGTGCTAGATTATGGGCGGTGACCATGAGCAGATGCAGGTTAGTGGGTATAGTGATGGGGCAACGGTGGGACATGGACAATGGCGGTTGAGGATAGAGGAAGAGGTGAAGGTGGTGGTGATGGTGGCAATGGTGGTGAGAACCGAGCCAAACATGCGAGGAGTAAGTGAGAACAATTCTTTCTCAGGAAATGTAAGAGAGAAAGGAATTTTCTCACCCAAGACCGACGAGGGCATGCTATTAATAAGATTACATGCCGTAAGAACAACATCACCTCAAAAAGAATGTGGAGCATGACTCTGAATGAGAAGAGTTCTGGTAATATCAAGTAAATGACGATGCTTCTTCTCTCAAATACCATTTTGCTGGGAAGTATAGATACTTGATGTTTGATGAATAATACCTCGAGCAAAATAGTAATTCGAAAGAGTACGCGTATAGAATTCGAAAGCATCACCATTCTCCCAAATTTGACATACGGAGAGAACACATTCTGCACTTCATTGATAAAGTTCTTGATAGCATCTCCAGCATCAGATTTATTCTTTAAAATCATCAACAAATTTTACATTCTGCAATTCAAAAGACCCAAGATAAACGAGAGAAATCATCAACAACAACAAGATAAAACCTGTGTCCCTGATGATCGGGAACACGACTTGGACGCCAAATATCTATATGAAATAACTCAAAAATGGAGCTACTGCTTCGACTCTGATGACTGGGGAAGGCATGCCGATGTTGCTTTCCCAACTGACATGCCTCACATTGAAAAGAAGAGGGACGGAAAACCTGAGGCAAAACACGACACATTTTCTGGAGCGAGAAATGATCAAAGCGCAGGTGCCACGTAAAGGGTGAGACGGGTCCATTGGAATGGGAGTAAGTGCCAGCATAATGTATTTGAGCCAAGCGATAGAGACCGCCCTGCTCACTGCCACAACCAATCACCCTGCCCGTAAGGATGTCCTAAAATACAAGAAGATGGGTCAAAAATAGCCCGACAATGTCGATCCTTCATAATCTGACTAATAAATAACAAATTCATAGAAAAGTCAGGTGCATGCAACACATTATGTAGACACATAGAAGGTGTTAGGCTAATCTCCCCCTGTCCAGTGATCGAGGAATGAGTCCCATCTGCTATAACCACAGTCCGTCCTGAAGGAACCTGTCTGTATGCTGTAAGTTGACCTCTATCTCCACACAAGTGATGTGTAACAATGAAGTCCATAATCCATTCTATAACATCAGATCCACTACATCTAGTAAGTGCGTAAGTACTACCTGAGGCACTAGAAGATGCTGATGCAACCACATTTGAATGACTCCCAGAGGTTGATGAAGAAGTAATAGGACTGACATGAGGTATAATGCTCTCAATCGTGCTACAAGGTCATCAAATCTCTTATCTAAAGAAGAATCAACAGGGGGCTCAATCTGCTCAGCTACTAGAGCAGAAGCAGGAAATTCATGCTTGGAATAACATGTATCCTCTGTATGTCCGGGACATTGGCAGTAAATACAGGGCTGACGAATACGACCTCCTCTTCCACGAGGTCCATGTCCATGAAACTGAGAAGAGCCTCCTCGACCTTGGGAGGCAACCATCACTGAAGAAATCTGACTGGCAGTAGTGGATGGGATAATAATCCTATTTAGCCTGCGGAAAGCTTTATCCATGGGAGGAATAGTGGCATCTGCCAGAATCTGGGAACGAGTAGCCTCATACTCAGGATCAAGGGCTGCCAGTAATACAACAACCATGGTGGCATTCCTATAAGTCTTCTGCTGCTTTGGAGTAGATGTGAGGGGTATGAAACTGTGGAGCTTCTCGAACATCCCACTCAAGGATGTATATAACGAAAGAATGGGCCGTCCATTCTGCATGATAGTAAAAAGATCGTGCTGGAGTTGCAGAATCTGACTCATTCCTCGCCCGTGAATAAGTAGCGGCAACAAAAATCCCACATCGCCTTGACGGTGGGCTAATGTAACACATTATTGGCGATCTATATCGCCGATGTACCTGAAAGCCAAATCTTGGCATATGCATCATCTGCCTCCCATGAGGCGTTGACCCCAGTTTTCTCAGCTGGTCTTCCTCGTTAAGAATGTGTTTCTTATCATTCGACTTCATAAGGCTCATGAACTACATTGTCCAGAGCTCATAGTTTGTCCCGTCCATTTTTACAATAGTCGTTGGACCTCTGAAAGCACATGTGGCGGGTACATCGACTTTGTTGTCAGACATATTGTCGGATGTAAAAACTCGGGTTTTGTAGACCAAAGAGTTAAAACATACGTGGATTTGAATGCATATGCAGACTTATGCACCCAAATCCATCAAACAAACAGAGGGGCCGGCCATGGTTATTAAGGCGGCAAGGCGACACGGCGTTAAACTCGGGCGCCTAGGCGTGCCTAGGCGTTTTCCCGAGAAACCCTTTTTTATATCATTATTTAATTATCAGTCTAATATATAAGTTTTTTGTAATTCTATTATGATCATTGGAACATGTTAGTTTAAAGAAATGTTTTAGACTTGTGAAATATAAAGCTTACGTATAATTGTAATGAATTGTCTTATCCATATATATATATATTATTAGATATAAATTTTAGATTTGTAATGGCAAATTATAATGGATATTATTATAAAAGAGTAAGAAAGTTATAAGATTTAAAAAATGGGAAAGGGAAATGTGTCAGATAAATGAAACTTTCGAGAAAGGGTAAAAAATTATTTATGAGGATTACAAATGTAATATACCTGAATGTTTTAGACTTGTGAAATGTAAAGCTTACATATAATTGTAATGAATTGTCTTATCCATATATATATATATTATTAGATATAAATTTTAGATTTGTAATGGCAAATTATAATGGATATTATTATAAAAGAATAAGAAAGTTATAAGATTTAAAAAATGGGAAAGGGAAATGTGTCAGATAAATGAAACTTTCGAGAAAGGGTAAAAATTGTTTATGAGGATTACAAAGGTAATATACCTGAATGGAACTAAAAAATAGCATATATTTAGTATAAAATAAGGAGGATCATAAATAATATTTTTTCACAATACTCATGTTATTACTTCCTTAAATTACGGTAGCCTTTAACAACTGAAAACTAAAGAAGAGATATTTTGTTATAAAATATCACAAAATTATAACAAAGTTGCAAATGTCAAGACAAGGCATTATACCTGAGCGCCTAGTCGCCTTGGCGTGCCTAGGCGGCCGCCTAGGCGCCCAGGCGGCCCAAGGCGTACGTCTTTTTTGATAAAGCTAGGCGCTTTTTCAAGGCGCACGGCCTGGGGCGCCTGGGCGCCTAGGCGGCCGCCTAGGCGCGCCTAGGCGTGCGGGTTAACATCTATGGGGCCGACGCGTGTAGATGCGGCGCATAGAGTGGCCTCATGCGGAGGCACGACACGCGGAGGGGATGCGCATGACGGGGATGGCTGCAAGCACAAATGGGCGTATGGCACACTGCGCACGGGGGCATAGGGCGACACAAGAGGCGGTGCATGGGGCGCGCTGCGCACGCGGAAGGTGCACGTACAAGGACGGCGGTGCGCGGGGTTGAGGGCGAAAGCTGGGCTAGGGTTAGGGTTTTTGGTTTGAGAGCTCCGGTCTAGGACCGTCGCTCTGATATCAAGTTGAGTAAAATAATAGAGATGTTTTTTCCTGGGAACCCTAGGCTCTTTTATATAGAGGAGAGACCTATTGGTAAATAACATATGATAGACAAGAGAACATCAATACGAAGACATATATATATCTCTACAGTCCTGGCATGCATGGTTCAACAGGTGTTCCAAATGGCCTTTCAACATGCTACTCCATTGAAGGTATCTTTATCCCTCTGTTGTAGTATGTGGATGACAACCACCGATGGCGGGATTGGAGGTGGTGAAAAAATGGGCGTAACCGTTGAAATTTTCGGTGAACTGTCCGGCCTTTTGCTAAACCTTAGAAAGTCATTAGCGATCCCCTTTGGACATTCTATGCAAGATGCGCAACAGTGTTGTGACGAGCTTGGCATTGAGAGGGGCTCTCTACCAATCTGGTACCTTGGTCTTCCATTGACTTTTGGGAAGTTAAAGATCTCTGATTGATTGCCTGCCTTTGAGAATATGGAGAAGAAACGCTCTGGATGAAAGGGTGCGATACTTTCATGAGCGAGTGCTTGTTGCTTGTTCATGCTGTACTCTGTGCTAATCATGTGTTCTTCATGTTATCTCGTCTATTAATTGTAGGTATCAGGCACCGACTGGAGATGATCATGCAATGATTCTTTTGGGGTAAAGCATGACAAACATGGTTCGGAATTCACCTGATTGATTGGGAGACCGTTACGTTGTTGAAGGTGGATGACAGCCTCGTGATTTCTAGATTGGAGGCTATGAACGAGGCTCTTCTTCTTAAGTGGGTGAGCATGATCTGGGGCAAGAGTGAAGATCTTTGCCGTCGTCTCATTCACAGCATTTACAATGCTGGAATGTGGTTTGATTGGCCCCAACACTAACTTTTCCACCCTTCGGCCTTCTGGAAAATGATTAGTGCCGTAATTCCTTGGTTTCAGGAGCTCTTTTGACTGGTATTTAGGAATGGTAAATCTTTTACATTCTGGTCTGGCAACTGGACAGGAGAGTAGCCCTTCTCTTTCAAGTTCCTCTACCTTTTTGCGTTGGTCGCTAATCGTGATGCATGGGTTTCGGACTGTGGGCTGGGTGGTAACTGGATGCTCTCTTTTTGACGGATTTCTCTAATCATCGTCTAGAGTAGTTCCTCCTTTTGGAATTTCTTCAGCATGCTGATAGACTGTATATGGGCGAGATCAATGGGTGGATAGATAATGCTTTCTCAATTAAGTGAGCTCGAGGTTCGAAATCTCAATTTCGATTTTGTTTTGGTCCCATCCAAAATCGAAATTTTTGTGAAATTTTGTGAAATTTCGATCGTTGCGGTGGAAATGTTGAAAATTGCTCAAAAAACCATTTTTCGACCATTTTTTAGCATAATAAGATTTTTCAAGTTATTACAACTATAAATAACTTACAAATACACACTTATATCACACATATTGCTCATATATGCCTCTTATATCGCACATATCGATCATATCAATCAAATCGATGTTAATGTTGATTCTTGGCTGATACATATTGGTATTTGATATCATCCAATACAAGATTTTAAAACAGTAATGGCTTATAAAGGCACATTTATATCACACATATCTCTCATCCATACGCCTTATATCACATCGTATTGGTCATATTAGACATATTGTTGAGCTGACTGACACATACTGGAAATGGAATCAAAATAACCAAGTTAAGAACACTTGAAGTCTTCTTTTGTTCATAAAAATAGGCGGGCATTTGATTCTAAAATGTAGATAATGATTAATTAGACAATGTTTCGTTTATAGAAATAACAATCGTGAACATAGTTCTAATGAATTACAGAATTAATTATGAGCTTATAGTAAAGAAGCATCTATTTTACGAAGACAAAAGACAAACGAATAAAACGAACAAGCTATATCAGATATATAGAAGCTATAAAGTTTATCTCTATTGCCTAAACCCGAAAGGGAGGAAGCTCCCCAAGTTGAAGAATTGTCTTATATATCCCCCTGTTGCACCATACCCTACCGGACGCAGGTCTCGCTGGGAACAAAATATATAAATCAATATGTGTTTTAATTTTTGGAATATGTAAATAAGTAGTAAAATCAAGCTCACATGGATAATATTTTTTATATACATAGATATCGACGAGATTTCATCGATATCGATCAATATCCGGGAAATTTTGTAATGGAATTCATGAATTTCAACCAAATGCATCGATATGTCGAAATATCGCCGATATATATTTCGACCCATCTCGTTCGAAATTCGGGAAATCGACATATATAGGAGTTTCGATACCATGATCTATCGAAATCGAAATTTTGCCGAAATTTCATAAAATTTCAAACCCTGAGCGAGCTTGCATGGCAATATCCAGACCATCACGGTTGAGGAAAAACACTTTGATTCGTGACTGCAATTTTATTTGGGGATTAAAACTTCAGAACAAAGTTGGCTTTTTTATGTGGTTGCTGCGAAGAAGACGTATCATGACGAGAGACTATTGTGGAAGACTCTTTGTGGATTTTCCCAATAGATGTCCTCCCTAAGAATCTCATATTGAGATGGTGGATCACCTTTTCTTTCATTGCGTAAAGACAACCTTTATATGGTCTAAGCTTGACATGAACTGGCTGGACATACAAAATCGGAATCTTTTTAGAACTCTTTCTTTGAGGCAACACATCGATCTAGAGAGGAACTCTTGCGGCCTCTTGCAATGTCTTGGGCAATTTGGCTTGCTAGAAATTGGGCAATTTGGCTTTTTTGAAATGGTGCACCCTTTTCCTTACAACATTTTTACTTAGAAAATGTAATTTTGCATTCCAAGACTCTTCTCGAGTCATAGCTTCTATAAGTCTTCTTATAACTTTTCTACATCTTTTAATATATTTAGGAAGGACACCTTAGTGTGTTTCCCCTTTTTTGGATCCATAAAAAACAATGTCGGGAGTTGACCTTCATTCTTAATTAAGCCCTTTCATTTGTCTTTTGTTATTTGTGTTGACTTCTTTCATTTAAAGATGGCCCCGACCAACCACATTTATTGTTAAAAAAACGGAGAAGTAGAAAGAAGATCCATATAACAAAAAAGATGAATCGGAAAAGAGATGGATGGCTGTACAAAAAAAGGGAAAGGGCAATAGGCAGAAATGATGAAGAGATGAAAAAAAATCCGACAAAAGAAGTCGGAACTGAACAACGGTAAACAATGGAATCTATTTTTATATTTATGTATTTGGTGCTCGTTGGCCTGTGAACCATAGACATGTGCAGAGAATGGCTGTAGCAGAAATGAAAATGCTAAGATGGATGTGTGGACATACACGTAAGATCGGATTCGGAATGATGCAATCAGAAAAAAAGTTGGTGTAGCTCCGATCGAGGATAAGATGCGAGAAAACCGCTTAAGATGGTTTGGTCATTTGCAAAGAAGGTCAACTGATGCACCGGTTAGGAGATGCGAGTGTTGGGATGTTGAGCCGGCTAAGAGAGGGCGAGGACGGCCCAAGAAGTGTTGGAAAGAGACTATACGAAGTGATCTTAGTTTTTTGGATATAAGTCCGAGATTGACCCAAGATAGATCTGAATGGAGGCGAAGAATCCATGTAGCCGACCCTACTTAATTGTGGGAAAAGGCTTTGTTGTTGTTGTTGTTGTGATGTATTTGGTGCTCAAGTAGACCGAGAGCTGTTGGAAGATTTATTTGTAGAAAAGAATAAAGAGATTGTTCAAACAATTGAATGAGATGAAAAAAAGGGACACACGAAGAATAAAAAGGAGGTGAATTTTTGTTTGTCATCTGTGACATGGATATGGGAGATATGGAGTATTGGAGAATACCACCATGATTTGCATGAGGCACACATATGAGATCTATGAAGATTTATAGGTTGGATCGGAATGTTCAAGTTGTTGTAAACACAATATTTCAAATAAACAAGCTCATCAGGGATTACTGTTCAACCATAGAAAGTTAGAAAATAGTTTCACGTGAAAACCCTCTTGGGTAAAAATGACTTTGAGCCTTCTAACTCAAGCTTTCTACCGATTGAATCACTTGGTCCTTTTCAGTATACATACTTTTGTGCGGATAATCCATTCGTACTGGAACATGTTATTTAAATGCAGAAAACTCTCAACTGCTGTAGTTTACATTGTCAACTCTAACCGTAACAAATTATATACGCAGAGAACTCTAACTAGAAGTACAAAAGTGCAAAATTACTATGACCCTCAGTATAAATATGTTTGGAATTTAATGCGAGGTAAATAAGGAATGATCTTATAGGGCAAAGTGCACATTTATTAGTTCACCGCTGAAACTTCTGAGTGCTCAAATGTATTTTACAACAGGATGGCTCTCGAGATCACTTCTCATATGGTTGGGAGTTAGGAATGTGAGTAGAAGTGACACTCGGGAAGAATGCTTGAGAGTGTATACATTGTAATAGGAATGACTTTCCTATTACAAGCCACTTAAAGTGACCGTTTTAGGTAGTTAATAGACGTTAGAATGAAAGGATGTGATGGTTAGGTAATGTAGACTTTGCCATTCAAAATTATTGCCCACGACAATAATGAGAAGACCTGATTTGGTCAGTTATCTCGATATTACTCCTTTGTAGAAATTATATATGCCTGATCCTCTAAACACACTTAGTGATGCGGGACTAAACACAAGTTAAATACCAAGCTATTTGGATATTGGCATGATCTGTAACCTGACGAACTCAACATGATGCCCGTCTATTAACAATGCTGGTGCCTTGTTTTGTCGCTAACCTTGTTAAATTGGTTGTAGATAACTTTATATGATGTCAATTTAATGCTTAAGGTTTAGTAAGAGACTAAGTACTTGTTCTTTTGAAAATGTTTTTTTAAGATAAAATGGGTGTGAGCTCGAGGTGATTCACACCCAAATTCCTCTGAAAAGGTTGACACAGTTTTAGATTTTGTGTTCAAATGACAAGACTATTTTAATATCTGAATTCAAATTGTTGCTTGTTTGGTGCTGATATCTGTTACTGTCATATCTATCTTAATTGAGATCCTTATCATTTCAGTTACACATTTTCTTCAAAGATCTGACCTACTTTTTATATGTTGTTACTAGTTGCACCTAAGACTATTCATAATCTTGCTTGAAAACAATATATAACTTTGGTTGTCAATATGATATGCGAATTAATGGTTTTAAAATGTTCCTCGACACTATTTTATATTTCTTTGTTGTATGGATATTTTTTCATAGGGTATGGCTGGTGATATAGAAGGTAATTTGGATGATTCTTCTGCCCGCTTGCTTCTAGATGTAACACCTTCAAAAGTTATCTGCAATGAGTTGACGGTAAGTTTGCTTGTTTTTTGTTAGAGCACTTTTTTTATGACACTTCAGCTGAGAATGTTGATCTGAGCCTTTTATTTCAAGGGTATATTGCAATAACTGCCCTTATGCTTTGACTTCCTTTAATGCTCATGCTCGATGCGGGTAGTGTATATTCTGGTGTTCATTTAAATGTTTCCTTGTCCTTTTCATTTAAACATAGGCTGTAAGTGAAGATAAATCAAAATCTTATGAAGTTTTATATAAAAATCTCGACTCTAAGAATGGTCAGAAGGATATAGTCAAATTGACAAAGCAAGAGAAAGAAAGACCAAAGACCTTTCTCAAATGAGATGCATTAAGGATGAGGAGAAGGATATAAATACTAGATGGAAGCAGTAGTTCCACAAGCTTTTCATTAGGGAAGGAAATATGGATATCACTTTGGGAGATCTAGCTAGTAGTGAAAGTTACTTGATTCGTGCAAGCTATAAACGTATACAAAGGAAGGAAGTAGAAGAGGTTTTGAAGGTTACGAGAACTAGGAAAAGTGTACGGACTGATGACATTTCTATAAGAGTTTGGAGAGTTTTAGGTAAGCGTCGTTTGACTTGGCTTTCAAATTTATTCAATGTTATTTTCGGTGTAGGAACTATCGATATCGATATCGTATTGGTCTACGCGGAGGATATATCGCTGATATATTGACGATATCTGTGGAAATATCGGAAATGGTTCAAAAAAGCAGATTTTTGCCTTTTTTAGAAATTAAGATCATCCAAGATGTTAAAACAACAAATAATCTACAAATACACACTTATGTCACACATGCTAGTCATTTATACCCCATATATCGCACATATAGGTCATATCAAACATATCATTATTAATGTTGATTGCTGACCTATATATATTGAAAATGGATTTAATCCATGTTCTTATAACATTAAATAACTTACAACTATACTCTTAGGGTGCGTTTGGTTCGTGGGTTATTTGGGGGAGGATAATCCGTTTTGTGTTTTGGTGTTTGTTTGGAGGGTTTAGAGTTGGGAGGGTTTGTGTGATGTGATTGTATTGAAATTTCAAAAAGTGAGTAGTTATTATGATATGATTATATTGAAATTTAAAAGTGGTTAGTTGCAAAGATGTGATTGTATTGAAGTTTGAAATAGTGAGTAGAAGTTGAGTACTTTATTATTTTTAGATGTTATGATGGTATATTAGATATTTTTTTGATGGAAAGAGAGTGGGCCCTACTAGTGAGTTAGAAATATGGGTTTTTGGGGGGTAACCCACCCAAAGCGGGGGTAACCCCCTAACCAAATGCCCCCCTTAGATGACACATATAGATCATCTATGACCTTTATATCACACATATTGGTCATATCGAACATATCATAGTTAATATTGATTGGTGATTAATAACATTGGAATTGAAATCAAAGTAGCTAAGTTAAGCACACTTAGAACACACATTTTGTTCATAGAAGACAACGAATGACATTCAGTTGAGTCATTTGATTCAAAAAATGTACATAATGATTAATGAGACAATGTTTCTTTGGTGTAAAGATTTATGTATTCGCAAAAAATGGAAAATTATAAATTAATGCAATATTTTAAAATAGATTACCTAGTCTTGGGGGTTTAAAACCAAGAGTTCCGTCAAGGGCAAGGTAAATATCGATATCGTATCAGTCCCCCGGTCGAAAATGGTGTAAAAAGCAAATTTTCACGAATTAAGATCATTCTAGTTATTAAAACAATAAATAACATACAAATGCGCATTTTAATGCAATAATGCGGTGTATTTAGCACACTAATACGCATTATATCACACAAATTGCTGGCTGTTAATGCTGACAACGGACAACTGAGCTAACTACTGACTGCTGAGATGTATTTTAGACTTGTTGTTCTAACTTGATCAACATTCGACTTGTTTTCATCTCTATTGCCAAAGAGGGCGAAGTCCACCAATCGAGGAACCGTCATATGCACCTCCTGTAGCACCAACCCTATCAGACGGGGGTCTCGCTACAAAATATTTAATTCACAATGTGTTTTAATACCTTGAGTCGCAAAATAAGTAGTGAAATCAAGCTTACGAGGGTAATATCATTGATATAACTATATAGATATAGACGAAATATCGACGATATCGTTCGATATCCAAGAAATTTTGAACTGAAACCGATCAATTTTGATTAATATGGCTCGATATTGGCGATAAATCGTAAATATCTCGCGAGATATCATCCGATATCCGATAAATGGATTTATATGAATATCGGTGTGAGCTCTCCACTGATATCGATATATCAGTGATATATCGTCGATATATCGCAATATGGCCTACTATGGTTATTTAGCGAAGCAAGAAAATGCCTGAAGATTAGATGAGAAGCATCGTGATGCCTCTTTATAAGAACTAAGGGGACATTCAAAATTGTTAAAATTACAGAGGTATCAAGCTGCTCAGTCATACTATGAAAATTTGGGAATGTGTGATCAAAAGAAGGTTGAGACAAGTTTCCAAAGTAAAAGAAAATCAATTCGGATTCATGCCAGTTCGCTCAATTATTGAAACCATCTACTTGCTGAGAACAATGGAGATTTATAAAGCTAATAAAAGGAAGAACCTACATATGATTTTTTGTTGATTTAAGAATGCTTAATTCTGTCCCACGAGAGATATTGTGGAGAGTTTTGGAGAAGGGATAAGTACCTGCCCTATACATTAACCTCATAAAAGATATGTATGATAGGGCTATACTTTTGTAAGGATACAATATAGGAAGATTGACTATTTTGACATCACCATTGGTCTGTATCAAGATTCAACTTTCAGTCCAGTTCTTTTTACTTTGATTATGAATGAATTGACAAGCCACATTCAGGATGAGATACCTTGGTGTTTGTTATTTGCTGATGATATTGTGTTGATTGATGAAATTAGAGATGGAGAAAATCAAAAGCTTGAGGTCTGAAGTCATGCATTGGAGATTAAAAGATCTCGTATAAATAGTGTGATGCCCTCAGATTCGAGCACCCATTTACACCGCATTCACACTATTACATTCTCAAGCGATCTCACTAAGTTATTAAAAATCAAGGAAAATTTTCCGCGTTTTGCTTTTGCATTTGACATTCACATCAATGTAATAGTGTAACAAGAACAAACACCAACAAGTGCCACCAATCTTTTCATTTCATTAATTTGCATAATTTATACATGTATAAAAGAGACGACAATTTATACATATATCCCAAAATATATACATAAGAGAAAGAAAGCGATTACAATATGAGCTGAACAAAAACTACAACAAAAGAAACTGTACCGTCTAGAATATACCCGATTGCCAGGAATCATCAACCCGCTACTGTGCCTGCCAAAACATGGAAGGTAGAAGAGGCGTCAGCGAGCGTTGATACTTCCCTTATGTCTTATTATAAAAATAAGCAGACATTTAACATGTTCAAAAGAAAGCAAGTAGACAGACATTTATTAATTTAAAATCTACCACCACCTGCATAGAAAAAGGTTTTCAAATTATTCTGCATAGATTCCCCCTTGATTACTCAATATCCCAATATTTCCCATTTATAACATTTTCCTATAGTAATTGAGGACAGTAAGTATATGTTGTTTACTTATCATTGAGATCAAGTTTTGGATCTTAATAAGGAGTTAGTGAGGTGATACTTTATTTTACTCTTAGTTTATTGATGATGGAAAGGATAATATATTAATAGGGTTTTCAATTCTATCTATCTTTTCTAGTCTAGTGGATAGTATGCGATCTTCATCTTTGTATAACCTCACACTATGATTCTAAAGCGTGAATAATGCCTTAGGATTGGGGTGCCTCCGTAGGCGTGCGGTATTGTATAATGCATCCTAACTAAGTTCCCAACACGTCCACTAGTTTACAGGGATTTCGAATCCAATTTCATTATATTCACTTCTGTCCAACTCAACTTATCATTGATTTAATCTCTTAACCCAGATACATTATAACCCAATCAACTTTGATTGTAACTCTTCCAATCCTTAATTGTAACTGACTCAGATGTGACCCTAGATGATTTAGATGTAGACATGGATGATTCGGATGTAGCATCGCCAAGCCTGTTGGCGAAAAGTAACCAAAAACTCAAGCGACGAGGTAGCCTTCTAAGAGACTCCTCCGTCTCATCCTCTAATTAGAAGTGCGGTTCAATAGAGGGAAAGGTCTACTCTAAAACGACGCCCCAGAGACGTGTGAGAGAGACTCTCCTGAAAAGTCGCTCTAGAAACTGGCCCGACTAGTACGGGCAGACGAGCTCGTACGAAAAACTAAAACCGAGGATCCCCCGCATGGTATACTAAAACAAACGGGTCAACAGAGATGGTCAAAAGTCTGGATCCCAACGTGGCGTAAAAACACTGCGAGCTCACGTAAAAACCATAACAAGGACTGAGATCCTAGACCCGCGCACTTGGCGGCCACTGCCCTATCTGGGCTTCCTATCGCCCGCCCAGTTGAGAGTCACCGCGCTCTTGCACGGTCAGGTGTAAAGGTCACCATGACTAGCCATCAAAGATATCAGACACCAATATTTTACTTGTGTGTCTACTCTTTTATTTCTTAATCTATGACGATGGGTATTTGTTCTTGATAAATAGAATCTTTCAAATTCGGCAATCCGAGCCTCATTCTTAAGGTGGTATTACCTTATCTAACACGACACTATTAATTACCATCCCCGATTCTCATTAACCATGAAGATTCACTTGATTACAGATTCAATTCCCATCAGTGGAACATAAAGAATGCATCAATTATATATATATATTGAACATGGTAATAACCTTTTAAGTGCTTGTTTCTCACTTTAATTTGAACAATCCACTTGCTTTTCCAAATCATAAGGTCTTGAAGAAAGATATTTTTCTGAATTTGGTTGGGGTTTCTCTCAAAATCAGTCTGTTTAATTGAGATCAGATATGTAGAATTGTCATATTGTTTATTCAGATGATATGTGGAAATTGATTTAATAGAGTGATATTTGCAAATCAAATGATGAAATCATTGTAAGTATTTACATTTGATAATTGATCCATTTACGTGTTACTCGAGTGTTTGAGTTATAACACAAGACCTTTATAAAATGTCCTACTAATAAGGGTCATGTCGATGTATTATAATGCCCATACTCAATATAGATAGTTATTAAACATACAGATTCCTACTTAACAACCTATTAGGATCTTAGTTTAGAATATAGGTAGCTAAATAATCTTGAATAATATTTTTTTTATAATATAAGCTGCTTTCCACACATTCTAATATTATAACCTGCAACTGATAGACCACTTGATCTCTATTATATATATATACATACCATGAGATATTTCCGTATGTTATATATATATATTATAAGCAACTTTCCGCACATTCTAACATTATAGCCTGCAATTGATAGACCACCTGATCTCTTCTGTATACCATGAGATATTTCCGTATGTCAATGTGTAGAAATAACTTAATAACTTAGTGATATTATTTAGCATAGAATTTATTTAGTTATATTATATTTTTTAAATGAATAATATTTACCATGTCAAAAAAATGAAATCCCAAACTTTTTCAAAAGAAATGAAATTCTGGATAATTTGATGGATTTTTTTAAATCCCAAATTTGGAGCAAGTAGGTCCACTAACAGAACTTATAAAACACTTAACATGTTGTGTGAAGATCCTAGTGGACAATGCGGTTAGTTTTATGTATTTAAAAAATATATCAAAGTTTAATGAAGACAATTGCACACATTGCTAAAATTGGATGAAAACTGGGAATTATTAAATATAAAACTAACTGCAGATTTTGTAAAACAGATCTACAAGATATTTTAATAGAGTAGCAGATAATGGTTAAAATATATATACAATTTTTTATACAATTATCTTGACAAGCTGGACATTTCCTGGAACGCAACAATTCATATGATCTGCTCGTCATTAGTGGTTAGTATTTGATATTTCGATCGGATAATCAACCCTATCTCACTGGAATTTCAACAAATCCCCAATACCCTAAATATTATGTTACCAAAATTTTTATTGTATATCTAGGGATAGTTGATGGATTTAGAAAACCATATAGAGAGCAATAAAAAGGGTTTTGGATTGACTTGCATGGCAGCAATAGAAGGGTATGGGATTGTACCTTAAGATTTTCTCAAAAATTGAGAATAATGAGCAAATGGAAGAGCATGAAGCAGTTCAGGATTTCTAGCTGCTTGGATTTGCAGCAGTTGACCTTTGAGATGAAGGCTGAAGCTTCTCTACAGAAACTGCTTGAGGAGGAGGACAGATCAAGGAGCAAAAATTTGTAGTTGTTCTTGCAGTAGTGTCAGCCACCAATTTCTGGTTTGAGGCTGCTTCTTGTTGCAGCAATGGTGGCCAATTGTAGGGGTTTCCAGGAGGAAAAGAAGAGGGTTCAACAGGGGCTGCAACTGTAGTTTGGTGAGAAAGAGAGCATGGCCTCTCCCTCTTCTCTCGGCAGGGAATTTGGAGCAAGAGAGACAATTTGGGGGAGAGAAATGGAATGGGAAAGGGAGAGATTGTGGCTGGGATTTGAAAAAATATTGCAGGGAATTAAAAGGGCTCTGTTGATACAAATAAGGAGGGGGAACCTCCTTTAGTTGACAAGTGGAGATAGGAAGCATCCAAGTGGAAATGAGAGAAAAAAATTGGTTGCTGCCCCTGCCTGTACTATCGTACATACTTCATAGTTTTTTTTGAACCAAGCTGACTGAGTAGCAGAAATTAAATTATATATTTTTTTTCAAAACTCTTTTTACTTGACAAACTTAAAGTTGACCGTATTCCCACTTCGAGCGTTGGATTTCGACGCGCAATACCTTGATTTAATCATCTCAAAACACCGATCAAAATGAGTATAATATTGATATACTTTTGATCGGGTTTGGATCTCCGAACTTTTCGAGATACGGTTTCGATTTTGGGTTAAATTTTACGATTTAAAAATATCAAATGACCTCCGATTGACGAACGGTCGATTCCGTTGGTCTTGTTCGTTGAATCGGATCTTATGACGGTCCCGGTTTGTTTCGCAGTTTTCGAATTTGCGTCGCGACTTTTTCGGACACGCATTACGATGCGATCGATTTTTAGTTGATTTTTCCCGAACGACTTTTGATTTGCGATCAATAGGTCGATTTGGGTTATTTAATACTGCCCGATAACTTTATTGGATTATTTAGACCCAAATCGGATCGGATTCGGTTTGTGCGGATCCGGATGTTACAAATAGGGCTAAGACTGAATATATGGAGTGCACTTTTGATGGATGGAATGATGAAGGAATCGAGGTGAAGATCAGTGACGATAACATTCGGAAGAGAGATTCTTTTAGATACTTGTGATTTATTTTGCATCATGATGTTGAAATTTATGTAGTTATTACTAATGGAATAAATGCATGTTGGATAATGTAGAGAGGAACCTATATCTTTCTTTGTGATAAGAAAATTCTTTCGAAAATTAAAGGAAAGTTTTGCAAAGCAGCCATGAGACCTGCTATGCTCTGTGTATATGATTGCTGGATTGTGAACCATATACATGTGCAGAGAATGACAATAGTAGAAATGAAAATCTATGGTGAATGTGTGGACACACTTGTATGGTTCGGATTCGGAATGATGCATTCCGAAGGAAAGTTGGTGTAGCTCTGATCTAGGATAAGATGCGAGAAAATCGCTTAAGATAATTTTACCGTTTGCAAAGGAGGTAAATATATGCACCGGTGAGGAGATGCGAGTTTTGTGATGCTAAGCGAGCGAAAAGAGGGTGAGGAAGGTCCAAGAAGTGTTGTAATGAGACTATACGAAGGGATCTTAGTTTTTTGGATTTAAGCTCGAGAATAACCCAAGATAGATTTGAATGGAGGCAAAGAATCAATGTAGCCGATCCTACTTAATGTGAGAAAATGCTTTGTTGTTGTATATTGTGAATTTGGTTCAAAATTTAATTACGCAAATATCTTTTTGGAAGTTAACATTTTGGCTATGTTAAAAATTCTCATTTCAGAGATGGTGGTTTATTGCCACATTTTTTTCATTTTATCTACCATGTTGCGTCTTCTGTTCTTTAAAAACTTGCCATCTGCGGAACGTCTTGATATTAAGTAGGACCACAATCTGGATATCAATTAGAACTTATAACTGAAAGTTACGATTATAAAATATAAGGTGTTTATTCCCCTCCCTTTCAGTCTGAATGTATTAGTTGTTTGGAGAAGTCCGCGGTGAAACATGTGGTAATGTTCATTGGAGATCAGTGTATGATTATTTCTGTTCTCAATCTCTGAAGGAAACATTGGTTCTTTTCCCCTTAAGTCGTTATTCTTCGTTTCTAAAATTATATTTGTTATTGTGGAAACGATATAAATTAAAGCTTGTGAAGAAAAAGAGTAAATTCTTATTTCTTGTTGATGATCTACCTCTCTATTTATGATAATGGAGATGCCCAAATAGAAGTTCATAAAATGGAACGCAATGAAAAAATAATAATAAAAGATTTTAGAATATTCGAGGAACTCTATGCTTTCCAAAGAATATTCTAAAATCTATATGATATCTAGAGAATCTGATAAGAATTTAGAAAAGGAAATAGAAGATATATACATTCTTTCGCATCCCCTCAAGATAAAGCATATTCATTGGTCAAGCTTAATTTAGAATGAAGATCTACATGCATTTATTGGTAATGTTTTAATGAAGATATTTGCAAGTTGATGTTATGTAGAAATATTAGAAAACACAATCTTCCCTTATTAAATTGTATCTCTGGTAAAATTACTATGCACTTCAATGTATTTGGTCCGTTCTTGAAAAGCTAGATAAAAAGCAATATATGTGGCAAATTTATTGGCACTATAAAGAAGAATTGAATCATTACTGGAGAGATCGAGTCCCTTTGAAAAAGAGACGAGCTAACTAATTTCATAGGTGGCTTGGGCCATAACTACATATTCTACCTCAACACTAAATCTACCAACATCACTATTTTTTGCTGCACTAAAATGACCCGTTTGCATCTTACAAACATCACGAGGTTTTTGCCGGAGATTTTGTCAGCAAGTGAGCTAGTATGGTATGCATCTCCACAGTTGAAATATCGACATGCCTATTGCATTATAAGAGGTTCTTTTCTAAGAAGGTGCTTCAAGTATGTTGGAATTAATAAAACTACCTATCTGCCAATTGCCAATTGCTATAGCAAGGGCCCTTCATATGTTGATCAGATTTTCAAACTGTTAGAGAATGTAATTGGATATTCCCATCGTGGGAACCCTCCTTTGAGTTGCCGCCCCCGATGGGATATTCCCATCTCATGTCGCCTGCCTGCGCAGGAGGCACCGACGCTGGAGGCCAAAGAGAGGTGCGTCATCGGGAGCTCGCTGGAGGTTGGGATGGAGGTGCGGGCGAGTCCTGCATACAGAGTAGGGCATTCTGGGCGGTGATGCAGTAGTCTGGTGGTGGCGATGCTCGTGTACACGCTGCCTCCTGGTGCTTCTGAAGGTCTACCCCACCGCCTGATGCTTCTGAAGGAGACCTCGCTTGTGCGAGGGAGAAAGATGCACGACACCGTCTCTTTTGCCGTCGTTGAGATCTGGGGCGCACCACTTCTGAAGATGCGGCTGCCTGGAGAGGTGCGCGCGCCTTTGGGAGGATTTGGAGATGCGCGAAGATATTGCGAGGCTGGCGAGGAGCCCCTTGTAGGAAGGAGACCGACAAGGGCTCGATCTTGCGGAGGCCAGCCACCGCCTGGAGAGGCGCATGTGTGCCTGGAGACCAGCCACCGCCTGGTGTCTCTTCCTGGACGAACTATGTTGCCACAAAACTGGAGATATCGAGTGCTGCGATATGCGACCTCCTGGAGCAGCATGGCCCGGAATCGCCTGTGCGAGGGAGTTGGTTGCCGCCGATTGCCAGGAAGCTTGGAGATACACTGGATTAGGGCACGTGGAGTGCGTGATGCAAGATTAGGGTCCGCCAGGAAGGACATGAAGGCATACAACATACTGGAGCCCTGTATTAGGGCCTTTCGGTGGAGCCCTTTATTACGGGATTAGGGGTTCAAAGAAGAAACCCTAAAAACTTGAACTTGAACCATAGCTCGATAATCTTCAAAGATATGAAAAACTATCAACTTAAATGCATAAATATGTTAACCAACTTGGTCGCGGTTCATTGAACTGAAATAAATGCTTCACATACGAGGTAATACTCAAAACATCCTCATCGACCCTGAGTATATCCTCTAGGGATGCAACTATATTCATATCCTATCCACCACGGTATGACAGTATCCATTTTATACAGATTTTGAAATCTTTTCTCCCAACCATTTTAAAATGGATTTGGATACGGGAGATTACCAAGAAAATGAGATTTCCCTTTTTCATGTGAAAAAATACTTTGTAGATGGATATCATTTTAATATCCGTTTATGTATTTGTGTTCATATATATGTTTTCAGATATAAATATAGTTTTACATTTTTAACCACCTATAATATAATTTTGTATATTCTTTCATCATATTTGATATAATTACAATGATATAAATACTATTAGTAATTTCTAAAAAAAATAAATACATTAAGTATATTTATATCATAACAATCCATCCAGTACATGTATATTTAATTTAATTTATAGACTATTTCTATTTTTATATGTATCCATTTAACATCCGTCTCTGTTTTAGATATGGTAACGTTGTTTTCATATCTTAATATCGTATCAATTAGGTTGATACGTTGAGATTGTATAAATATTTCTTATTTCTATACCGTTTTCTTATTGTTCTCTTTTTCTGTTCTCATATGTAATTTACCCAGATCTTTCCTCTATATAAGAGAGCCCAGGGTACCAAGGAATAAACATCTCTCTTATTATTTTTCCCACATGGTATCAGAGCGACGATCCTAGGCTGAAGCTCTCAAAACCCTAACCCAAACCCCCCTCCCTTCCTCTCATCCGTCGCCACAGTTGCCTGGGGATTTGCATCCCCACCGTCGCCTCTCAGCGGCAACTGCCTGCAACCCTTGATGGATCTCTGCAACTGTCGCTGCCCCTCTGCAGCTTTGTTATCTCTCCTCTTTGCTGCGACAATCGCTGTCAGCCGCCACCTGCAGCCTTCGTTTCTACCGCCGTTCCTGGCTTTGGCGTGACCTTCTTGCTGTTAACGGCCGTACACGCAACCCATGTTTTTGACAGCCCCAACGGTGATTCTCTCTTCCTCTCTTGCATAGACGTTTCATTATGGTAGTGGATTTGATTGCATAAATCTACCATGCAATCAAATCCCTAGATGCCTACGTTGACATAATCAATTGGTCTATGAAACCCTAGCCTTCTTCAATCAGCATTATGTCAGAGAGCAAAGTCGATATTCCTGCTACTGGCGCCTTCAGAGGTCCAACGCCGATTGTCAAGATGGATGGGGTGAAATATGAGCTCTGGGCCATGCAGTTCACGAGTATAATGAAGTCCACAGGTAAGAAACACATTCTTATTGAAGAAGAACCGACTGAGAAGACTGGGGTTTATGCCTCGTGGGAGGCATATGATGCATATGCGCAAGTCTTGTTGACATGGGCATTAACCGTGGAGAATGCCAACGATGTCATACATCAACCCACAACCAAGGCAATGTGGGCTATTCTTGCCTCTACATATTCACATGCAAAGAACGAGACGAAGATTCTGCAGTTACAACATGATATCTTCACTATCAGGCAGAATGGACTTCCCCTTCATTCGTTTTACACCTCTCTACGCGGTATGTTTGGGAAGATCCATAGCTTTATGCTGCTTACAACCACTCCAGAACAATAGAAGACCTATCAGAATGCCACGATGGTTGGTGTTTTTTTAGCGGCTCTCAATCCACAATATGAGGTCGCTCGCTCACAGATATTGGTTGATGTGACTATTCCTCCCATGGAGGAAGCCTTTTGTAGGCAGAGCAAGATTTCATTGCCATTACATGCCTCTTCCCAGTCAACTTCTGTGATGACAGCCTCTCGTGGTGGAGGGGGTTCTCCTCTGTTTCTTGATCGTGGATCTCGTGGAAGAGGAGGACGCATTCGTTTTCCCTGTTCATACTGTCATCGCCCTGGACATATAGAGAATACATGCTACTCCCTGATTGGCTTTCATGCATCAACTCACATGTCAGAGCAAGCTGACTCATCTACTGTTGCTCCTTCAGATTAGAGATATGATGACTTAGTCTCTCGTTTGTGGGACATCATGCCTATAGGAGGCTCCACTGCCTCCTCTTCTCTAGACGTTGCTACCTCTGCCTTTGCTTGTCTTGGTCCGGATATTACAGAATGGATTCTGTAATATCCCTGTTCATACTGTCATCGCCCTGGACATATAGAGAATACATGCTACTCCCTGATTGGCTTTCATGCATCAACTCACATGTCAGAGCAAGCTGACTCATCTACTGTTGCTCCTTCAGATTAGAGATATGATGACTTAGTCTCTCGTTTGTGGGACATCATGCCTATAGGAGGCTCCACTGCCTCCTCTTCTCTAGACGTTGCTACCTCTGCCTTTGCTTGTCTTGGTCCGGATATTACAGAATGGATTCTGGATTCTGGTGCTAAACACCATTTACGTGGAGATAGAGATCAACTTACAGCTTACAGAGAGATTCCTCCAGGGAGGACGATAGTCATTGCTGATGGGGCTCACACCCCAATCATTGGCCATGAGGAGTGTAGCTTGACACCCTCGATGTGTTTACAAGATGTATTGCATACACCTGATTTTTCTATGAATTTACTGTTGATTAGTTAGATTACGAAGATTTGCATTGCTGAGCTATTTTTGACCCATCGTCTCTTATTTTCAAGACATCCATACGAGCAAGGTGATCGGTTGTGGGCGTGAGTAGGTTGGTATCTACCGCCTTATTTGAACTCCATATGATGGCCATCATCCCATTTCACAGGACTTCTTTCCCTTTCATGTGGCACATGCGCTTCGGACATCTTCCCCTTCAAAAGTTGCGTCACATCCTTCCTCAGATTTCACCTCGCTCATTTCATTGCGAGGCGTGTCATTTGGGAAAACACCATCGTTCAGTGTTCCCCAGTCGTCAGAGTCAGTGCAGTAGTTCTCCTTTTGAGTTGTTTAATATTGATATTTGGGGTCCGAGTCGTATTCCTGATCACCAGGGCCACTTCATCAATGAAGAGCTACGTGCATGGTGCTTGTCCAAGTTAGGTCACTGTCTAAAAGAATCATGCGTGTGCATGAGATATTCTACTTAGACTAATCAAGATGACATGTGAACATAAACTTCCGGACTCAAAGAATTAAGTCACTTGACCTGAGAAATCTTAACTCCAGTTCCTATAAGTTTCCTATGAAATTAGGTAGATTAAGGTCAAATCAAGTCCCTCCTCAACATCCATTCCTATCTTGGTTCAGAACCCACTAACTTTTCACTTTGCATATGCTGGATATGCAGATGAGGTGCAGATGACATGCTTTGTAGATGAATGCAATACTCTTTTTTATTTATTTTTAAATGCAGGGATGATATGTAAGAGTAAATAAGAAGTCTTTGATTTTTTTTCAAAATTATACAAGAGTATTACAAATATAATGTATTTTACAATTTGTTTTTCAATTTTTACCCACCCCGTAATTATTGTATAGTATATGCAAAAATACGTGAAAGTACGAGCTATGGGTGAAGTATATATGTAATATATACACACCCCCTATGCTTAGCGTGCGCTATGTCCTCAGAGCACGAAAAGCGAGGAAAAAGGCATAGCTCGTGCTAAGCGTAGGAGAGCTAAAAAAATAAAAAGTATAGAAGTCGTCCCGGCCCCCTATACTTAGGCTCTGGCTGCCTAAGTGTAGAAGAAGATCAAAAATGGGGCGGACAAGGTCAAAAGGGGAAATAGATAAGTATATACATGGCGGGCATCGGTTCCCCCTATACTTAGGCTTTGATCAGCTAAGTATAGGACAGAAGTGAGTGTGAGAACCGATGGGATCTGGAGAATATACATCGAATGATTAAGAGACTCGGGTCACACTCCCCCTATACTTAGGATCTCGTCATCCTAAGTATAGCCATAAAATGAAATGATATGGAGCCGGGACGAGTGATTCGAATCACTAGGGAGGGAGGGAAAACATATACATGGAGGCGTGAGAATATACAAGGATCAAGAAGGTTTGTGACGAACCTTCTTGCGTGAACGAGGAGGTGAGGAATATACAAGTGTGTCGTTATCAGAATTGACCTCAAATGAATAGTAATGAGGTGAAGGGATCGTCCAATGTGGGTCGACACACGACTGCTTGCTCAGATATGGCTTGAAAACAGCCGAACTGAGTTCACTCATATTAACCACCTTATCCGGACCCGATGAGGATTCCTCTGAAAATTCTTTCTCCGGAATGTTGAAGGAAATTTTCTTGATCGGTTTTCTAGAACCTGAATCATTAAGAGAGAGTGGAGAGCGACGTGCCTTGAGAGGTTCAGAGGAACACTTCAAGGAATCAATTCTCGACTTCCTCTCATTAGATAATCGACTAGAGGAGGGAGCAACCGTGTTTTTATGGAGTTAATTTAGTATTGGTTGTTTTCTTTGAAGGTCCGGGATGTGGTGCGGTGCTGACCATGGGTTCCTTATCAGACGAGTCACCATATAGATTGTAATATTTCTAAAGGGTCAGCACGCGTCTCGAGAAGATGCTAGTGATCTCAGTTGGCTTGGCATTATTGTGCTCTTGTGTCGGATCATCAAAATGGTCAAGACAATCAACAAAGGTCGTGTCCGACTCAAGGATAGCTTCTGGTCGTGAGTCCTCCTTGGAAGCTGTCACGGTGGTGGTGCAAGTAGTTGATGAAGTGAATGTGTGGGGAGTCTCTGAACCAACGGTCGTCCGGACAATCGGTCTCTCAGGTGTAGCAGAGAGGTAAGACTCATCTACCTCTCGATGGTCTCGACTGTCAGCGGATATGCAGGTCACCTTAAAGTAAAGTGTATCAAAGAATGGGTGAGGTTGAAGCGCTCCCAATGCTGTAAAATCGATTTCCCGAGTCTCGCAATTTATAATCGCCTTGAACGGCTTCCCGAGAATAATCGGAGACTGGGTGAACTCTCCTCGGTGCTCAATGTCAATGACTGTGAAGTCTATCTGGAGTAGAGCACTTTGGAAAGTAACGATGACTGAAACGTTTCCTCTCGACCGTGTGATAGATCGATCAGCCAGCTGAACGATCTCTCTTGACTTTCTGATTGGCCTGAATTTGAGCTTGTCAAACACAGAGGTGTGAAGGATATTTATTGGTGAGTCATCATCGACTCTTGCATGGGTAAAGGTAGTGTCTTTCATTTCACATTTAACCCTAGACAACCTCTTCGCTCTGCGGCTCTTGGTCTTTCTCCCCATCACCAAGGAGGTGGCCATAGACACTATGTGTCTTTTAGTCCTCGTTCTCTTATTTCCCGACCTCTTAAACATCAATTTACTTCTCACAAATCGTTTGAGGTCGGGGAAGTGATCTATGGCCTTTATTAAGGGAAGATTAAAAATCAATTCTTCATCGAGTGCTTCCCTTAGGGCAGGATCCAATTTTTTAGGTCTTTTTCATTTTCAATTTTTATGTGATTTTCTGATTTTTCAATATTTTTGGTCTTTTTGGGATTTTCAATTTTTTGGTGTTTTTGATGGATGAATGATCAGACTATGGATTGGAGGGTAAGTGGTTAATAGAAGATGGAGGTAGAATGGACTCCAGCTGTACAAAAGTGTGGGTTCCCTAATGCTCGCTCGGTTTTCAACATCTTATCTACTTATTTCCTTTTCCACCTTCCTACCCAAGCTGGCAGAAATTGAGTGCAATATTTCCATGACATCTATGAACTTGGCATCAAATGATTCTTTCTTCTCAATAAGTTTAGAAATGTCATCCTCCAAAAAATTCTCATGACAAATCATGGGAGAGTTCTGCTCAATTGGAGGGTACTGCTGAGATATTGGGATCCCATACTCAACATACCTAGACTCTGGCATATAATTCTGGGTCGAGTATGGATTATCTGTGTGACAGATATTGGTCGGAACCTCATGTAATGGAGTCAATGAACGGGGAACTGGTAAGTCTAGCTCATGAGTCCAAGTCCTTGAATGAGTAGGCTCTCCGAATGTATGATATGAAGGCCGGTCAATGTAGGCTTGATTACTAGGGTCAATCAAGTCAGGAAGATCATAAGGTGCATGCCTCTCCATTCGGTATGTTCGATCGACCATGTTATGCCCTAAGATCAAGTCGGGATGCGTATATATAAATTATTTTCTGGTCCTTACTTGAGGTGAGAATGAAGTATGTGGGGACACATAATTCTGCCAATCATCTGTCTCAGCAGTGGCTTGCTCTTCATTCGGTTCTTTGATTCCAGAAAGCTCTCGAGAATAAGGACAGTCAGCCCAAGATGGAAGTGGATCCGGAGTATTAGAATATGGAGTAGGTGCTAAATGCGAAGAAGTGGAGAAGTCGGTCGAAGTTCTGACTTCATAGTCGGGTTGAGGTGAAACCGACCACGGGTAAGGGTCTCCCGTGGATGGCGAATGATACATGGAAGAAGGAGAAGGCGAAGATGAACGGTATATGGTCGAAGAGGAATGACCAGAGGTCTAAGGGTATGGGGACCAATATCCCGACATCTTGAGGAGGAAAGGATGAATATAAATAGATCGAGGTAGAAAATGTGCAATTACACAGGATAACACACACGGACAGACACAAAGACAAACGTAAGAGCAAACCCTGAGTTCACACTTAACACGGTAAAGGACGCTAAATCGAGTCCGATTAGTCTGGTTGATTTTACGTGTGATTTTTCAAGTAAATAGCAAAGGTTACGTGGCCTATAGGGAAGTCGTTTCAAAGCCGGATGCGTCTCCCCTGTTTAACCTGCCTCCTAAGATACCAACACCCTTCCTTTCTTCGCTCCTATCCCTAGCTGAGAATTGAAGGACCTGCCCCTATCTACTTATCGAAGTAGGCGAAGGCTGACAAGGCTACAACTTCGCCCCTATCTACCAGCTGGAGTAGACGGAGGCTACTAGCAACTTGTCGCGGTGCACCGCAATTTCACCCCTATCTACCTACTGGAGTAGGCAGAGGCTACTTGGCGCTGGTCAGTTGAACCCATAGTTCAGCCTGTGATATTTGCTCGGATCGGGGTATGCGATATGGAAGGTAGGGATTTTGGCTCTGCCTTAGGGCGTGCACACACACTCTTTTACCCTTACTCAGCCTGAAATCAAGATCGAGGTTACTCTCCCGCAAACAAGGGTTAATTTTAGTTAATTTTTTTTCCAATTCAATTAGTAGTCCCGATTTTAGAGATTAGTTGTCACTGTAATTAATCCACACAAGCAATTACGTCTACCGTCCACTCCCAATTCCTTTATCCTATGTTAGAAAAACCGAGAGGGAGAATCGGAAAAAGCCGATGCAATCGAGAAAACGATGATGAATGCTTGAGTAAGAAGACTTACAGTGCCTCCAGCTCTCTACAATGCGAGATGCAATACTGAATTGAAATTTTACACTAAATGAAATGCAAGCGATGAAAAGCCGCTCCTAAACAGGTAGTTCTATTAGCGAGTGAAGAACGAATTCAAATTTGGCTAAAGTCCTGCGGTCTAAGTGCGTCTTTTAATAGTGAAGTGTAGTCCTAGATATTACGAGCACAAACAGTCCTAAGAAAGCTCTAGAAGTCGCGAGTGCAGGTTCTATCCTACGTCAATCAACCACACAACTCTGTGACTCTTTTTATTATTTAATTACACGCGCGAGAACCCAAACGAGAACCGTTGTAAATGCAAAGAAACGGGAAGAAAAATTACGAGTCCTCACAAAAACGCTCAAATTATTTTAATGCAGGTTCTTTGGCTTGCTTGGCGAAGCGCCTTCGACTCCTCGTATTCCTCGCACGAAAATAAATGGAGCTCAGACAAAGAATGGCATAAAATAAACGAATAAAAATTGAATAGAAAATATTCACAAGAAAAGCCGGGAATCAGACTACCCGGAGATGGAAAATCAAAATCAAAATTTCCTAAAAATTAACCTAAACCATGCCTCCTCGGCAACAGCATCATTTTGAAGAGCATCGACCCACCCTACCTAATTAAATCGGATTAACAATCGAATCAAATCTTGCGTTCGTTGTAATCAGGTAAATCGAGACTTATCAAAAAACACTTACATTATTATCGAATTAAACACAAGCGGTATTTTTTTATTTTACTTGGGCAAGCCCAAGATCGAACTCAGGGAGGAAACTTTCTCCTTAGGTTAATTTGAAGTTAATTTCGATGTTAGATTTTCAGGAGAATATTTTTGGTCTTTTTTATGCAATTAAAGAAAACTGCGATCCAATTCGAGCCAAATTTTAAGTTAAAACACAAATTATAGTCAATTGAAGTCCAAAAATGATGGAACTTGGCCGGAATATGAAATGCAATGAAACTAAGCTATTGTAATTTTTTTGGAATTTTTAGACCCTTAATGAATTAAATTAAATATGAATGCAGGATGAATTTTGCAAAGTTAATTTCAATAAATACCAAAACACATTATTTTCAGATACAAAAATTTCCTAGATAATTTTATGTGAGATGAATCTAGGAAAATTAATAAACCTTAAAAATGATTAGTTTTGGACCTATTAAAAATCAATTAAGCAAAATACTATTCAATTTATTCAGGCCTCGTGATGCGTGCAAATGATATGATTTTTGGGCACGAAGTAGAACAACTTAAATTGAACCTATTGTGATTTTTTGGTGATTTTTGGAGCAATAAATTATTTAATAAGGAATTAAAGCACACAGTGGGCAAACTATGTAAATTTCCACAAAAATAATAATATTAAAATCTTTGATGCTCACAAAAATATGACACGTGTCCACAATGATGAAGCACAAGTTTCTCTACAACATGCAATTTTTGGAATTTAAAAATGATGCTAAATGAATACCTAAATGAACGTGCAAACACGGGGACTAAAATACAAACAAGAATTAAAATTGCTTAAATTAAAACATGCGTACATGGACTAAAATGCAATTACCTATAATGCTGGGGGTATGGATGCAATTTGTCCATGGGAACACGTGCGCCTCACGTGACGCGCTTGGCGGGGACTGAACTGCAATATTGGAAACTTGTAGGGGCCTCGGTGAAAAATTCCCAGCATACGAGGGACACGTGAGGTACTAGGCTCAAACAGTGTCGGTGGCTCAGATTGAGGCGTGGGTGTAGCTTCAGGAGAGGCTCGGGTGCTCTGTGCCTAAAGGTCGGGGAAGAGGCTCGGAGCGGACGACGTGGCGCACGCTTGACCGTCTGAACAAGATGATCTAACGGTCGCTGAAGCGGGCGACGTGGCAACCTGAGTGATCCGTTAGATCCTCCTGATCCAACGGATGCTGGGGCTGCTGGAGATGTTGACGTGTCGCGACGAGGACCGTCCGATCAAGGTGATCGGACGGTGGATGTGCGTCATGTTCCTCCGGGCCGCCGCGTCCTGCGCGGATGTGGTTGTGCTCTAGCGAATCGGTGTCAGCTCCGCCGCCTTGTTTCTGGCTCCATGAAGCTCTCTGGAAGCTCTTAAGTGGCGAACACCTCCGTGAAAGCTTGGCGGAGCCTCCAGGCTTCCTGGAAGAGGTGAACGGGACTGGTATGTCGGAGACGAAGGAGCTCGAAGTAGCTCCGGCGAGATGTCCGGCCAATGACAAAGGATGTACCTGCAAGGTTAACGACTGCCAAAAAGGGCATGCTCGTGTTCGGGTGAAGTGTAGGGAGTAGTGCGAGGCCTGTTGGGCGAAATGGTTGACGGGAGGTGGTGATCCTCTGCCGTGATCGGCGGAGTGGCAGTCTGTAGTGGTCGGTGACCTCGAGAGATCGTGGCAATGAACGAAAGGTGGCGCGAGGATGAGAGCTCCAAGACGGAGCTCGATGGATGGTTAGCGGGAGGAGATGTTGAGCAGAGAAGGCGGGAAAATTAGGAAAAAATCAAAGGAAAAGAAGAAGAAGATCGGAAGAGGAGATGAAAGGATCTACCTAGGAATGGATGCTCGGAAGGAGCTTCTTGTCGTCGCTCGAGGGTCGGTAGAGGCCCGAGCTCTAGCAACTCGTCGGGGAAACTGCTGACACGACGGAGCTTGCCGTGGATCTCACCGGAGATGGAAACACCGTCGTCGCTCGCTCTCGTGCCTACTCGTTGTCACCGATAGGAAGAAGGGAGCTCTGGGATATCTCTTGCAAGGGCAGATGGCCGTGAAAGTGGCCGGAGGTGGGGTATTTAAAGGGAGAAGGTGGTGGTCTGGGCGATGGAGGGAATGGTTTGAGTGGGGTTTGTGGAGCGACGGAGAGACGATCATGGCCTCTGGCGAAGATGAACGGAGTGTGGGCTTCATCGTGATGTCTTCGGGGAGTGGGGGTAGCGGTCAACGAAAATAGAAAGGGGCCGGTGTCTTGGCGAAGTGGGCGACGTGGGCGAGGGATCCTCGGGAGGAAGAAGACGACGCCTCGTCCGTTGGATCTAGTGATCCAACGGCTCTAGATGGGGCGCCAGCGAGTGGTTAGGATTAAATCCAGACGATGCGATCAAAGGACGTAGCGAGCGCCACGTTGCGAACGGCGGGAGCGGCGCTGGTGAACGGTGGATATGAGATCGTAGGTAAGATCAGAGGGCTGGAGTCAAAGTGGATATGAGCTGTGAAGATTTAGGCGCCTGGAGATGATCGAGTGGCACGGGGGAAGACACGTGGCATATGAAGAACAAGGCGCTGACGGACGATTGTAATGGAGACTCGATTCTGATCGAAGGGTGAGAAATGAAGCGGGAACGGATGGAGGCGATCTGGAGCGAGGGAGAAGATGGAAGACGATGATGGAGCCACGTGGAGGAAGGAGGTGAGGGCGGAGGCGATCGGTCCAAATTTGATCTGGAGTTGATCAAAGGGCCAAGATTGAGGCGGCAATGAATGGTTGAGATCTGAAGAGGAAGTATGCGATCTAACAGCCAAGAAAGGGGGCGCGTGACGAGCGGATGAGTGGCCGCGTGGCGCAACCAGAGGGTGCCACGTGGCCCAATCAGAGTAGTCGAGAAAGAAGGTGAAATAAGATGGGGAAATGGCCGAATTTGTAAAAACTCAAAATATAAAAGTTGTGGATCTCGATGAGATCTACAAGTTTCATGTTGGTCAAAAATGGAAACGAGGTCAAATGAAGTGATAAAATAAAAGGGTATAAATATAGATACATATAGCATACAATGGGGCCCAAAACCCAAGTTTTGCATACGAGCTCTGATTTTAATGAAATTGGTCTCATTTTGAAGGTCTCTGAATGCATATTATTTTAAAAGTGAGTAGACCTAGGTCGAGGCTGTATGAGAGTATTATATGCATTTTAAGGTCCATGGTCTCAAACTTGGACTCGGGTTTTATTGCTCAATTTTACAAGTTAGCATTTTCTTATATTTTGTGTGTGTTAGTATTGGTAATATATACAGTATAGAGTGAATTTATGGGATTTAGAGTTAGTATAAAATATATAAAAATAAGTGATTTTTACAAGTGGATTTTGCTTCTTATTTAATGCAGATGTGAATGCTAAAATGCAGATGTTATCAATGCATGCCTGAATGCTAATTATGCAATATAGGTAGAAATATGCCTCTAATTACTCAGGAACAAAGCTCTATTTTCAACTTTTAGGGTGATGAATCACAGATTCATCAAGCTCCAACACGACATATTCACCATGAAGCAGAATGGACGGCCACTACATTTCTTGTATACATCCCTACGGGGGTTGTTTGAAACTCTACAGTACTATCCCTCTCATGGCAACCCCCGAGCAGCAAGATACTTTTAGGAATGTTACCATGGTGGGGGTACTGCTTGCGGCTCTTGATCCTAAATATGATGCTGCCAGATCACATATACTTGTTGATACTACCATTCCTCCTATGGAGGAAGTCTACCGGTGGCTTAGCCGCATCTCTGTCTCTTCTAGTACTTCTTTTCCACCACCTTCGGCGATGGCTACGTCCCAAGGGAGAGGTGGTCTGTCTTCATTATGTGGTCGTGGACCTCGTGGTCGAGGTGGTCGTTTTCGCCAGCCATGCACTTTTTGCCATCGCACATGCCACTCTGAGGATACGTGCTATTCTAAGCATGGGTTTCCAGCATCGGCACGAGTAGCCGAGCATGTTGCATCCCCGTTGGCATCTACTTCAGATCACAGGTTCGAGGAGCTCGTGGAGAGATTGCGCGATATTATGCCTCCCGCATCTACAGATTCTCCAGGAGGTTCTTCAGATATTGCTACTTCAGTGTCTGCCAGTACTTTTGCCTTTGCTAGCACCTCAGGTAGTGCTTTTGCTTTTACATCATGTCATAATTCAGATGTCTCAGATTGGATTATGGACTCTGGTGCAACACATTATCTTTGCCGTGACAGAAATAGACTCACGTCATACAGGGAGATTCTACCAGGACAGTCAGTGGTAATAGCCGATGGGACTCATTCACCCATTATTGGAAAGAGGGAGATTACCTTGTCACCTTCCATGCATTTACAGAATGTTCTACATGCCCCCGATTTTTGGTGAACCTATTGTCTATTAGTCAGATTACAAAGGATCTGCATTGCCGCGCTATATTTGATCCATCTTCTCTTATATTTCTGGACATACTAACGGGCAGGGTGATTGGATGTTGCTCTGAGCAGGATGATGTCTATCGTCTGGTCCGGAATTCCTATACTGGCGTCTCCTCTTATTCAGCCGGATCAGTCTCTCCGTATATATGGCATCTACGCTTTGGTCACCTCCAACTTCAGAAGATGCGTCATCTCTTGCCTCAGATTCCTCCAAGTTCTTCCTTTCGGTGTGAAGCCTGTCAGTTGGGAAAACACCATCGAGCTAGCTTCCCTAGTCATCAGTGTCGGAGCAGTAGCTCCCCGTTTAAACTATTTCATGTCGATATTTGGGGTCCGAGTCGTGTTCCTGGAACATGTTTATCTTGTAGTCGTTGATGATTTCTCTCGTTTGACCGTGGGTATTTCTATTAAAGAACAAATCTGAAGCAGGGGATGTTATTAGAAATCTTATAATTGAAGTGCAAAATGTTTTTTCCTCTCATGTTAAATATGTTCGTACGGATAATGCTTTGTAATTTTGCTGTCGTTCTCTCTCTCATTTCTTTTCGTCGAGAGGTATTATTCATCAAACCACATGTGCTTACACATCTCAACAAAATGGAGTTGCAGTGGAAAACATCGTTATCTTCTTGATATTACTCGAACCCTGCTCATCCAGAGTTGTGCGTCTATTTTTTTTTGGGGAGATGCAGTTCTTACAGCATGTTACCTTGTGAATCGTATGCCGTCCTCGGTATTTGGTGAGAAAATTCCTCTTTCTGTTGCTTTTCCAGACAAGGAATTATTCTCTCTTACCCCTCGTGTCTTTGGTGCTGTTGTTTTTGTTCTCCTGTTGTCTCCTGGACTTGACAAACTCTCACCTAGAGCTGTCAAGTGTGTCTTTGTGGGTTACTCTCGGACTCAGAAGGGATACCGTTGTTATGATCCCGTAAACAAGAAATACTTTGTCAGTGCCGATGTTACATTTTTTGAGTCTGTCATATACTTCTCACCTGCATGTGACAGATTGGCCTCATCCACATCTAATGGCGAGGTTTATGTTCCTCCTCCTCCTATTCTGAGTCCACTACCGTCCATTCCTATCCCCGTTGTCACGCCAACATCATCCCCACCACCACCATCACCAAAACCACCTGTCTCGCCATTACCTAAATATTATACACGTCAGCCAGGTCCTGCTCATGCTGAACGTCAATCATCCGGCATGCCTCAGGTATGTTCAGATGTTATTACTAATGATGGGTCGGATAGAGTGCATGTGCATGGTTCATCTTTGTAGGAGGAATATGAACCGGCGAGTACAATGGATGATGATATGGATGTCCCTATTGCTATACGGAAGCAGAAACGTACTTGCGCATCATATCCCCTTGCTTGCCAGGTTTCCTTTCATTGTCTCACAGGGGACTTTCAGAGGTTTGCTATGGTTTTGTCTTCCGTGGAGACACCACGGAATTATCATGTTGCCTTGAAGATTGATTGCTGGCTTTCTGCTATGGAGGAGGAAATGGCTGCCATACAGTCACAGGGTACATGGAGCTTGGTTCCTGCTCCCTCAGGCAGATGAAGGTACATGGAGCTTGGTTCTTGCTCCCTCACGGGGTACATGGAGCGGTAAATGGGTATTCACAGTTAACTACCACGCAGATGGTAGTCTCGACCGTTACAAGGTAAGGCTAGTGGCACAAGGCTTCACTCAGACATCTCGCGTGGATTATATGGATACCTTCTCTCCAGTTGCTTACCATTCCACTCTTCGTATTCTTCTGTCTGTTGCTGTGGTACATGAATGGCTCTTATTTCAACTTGATGTTAAGAATGCATTCTTGTATGACGATATGTAGGAAGAAGTCTACATGCAACAACCCCCGAGGTTCGCTGCTGTGGGGGAGAATCATATGGTGTATAGACTTCATAAGGTGATATATGGTCTTAACCAGAGCCCAAGGGTGTGGTTTCAGAAGCTTTCCCATCTAATTGAACAACAAGGATTCAAAATATCAAATGTAGATCACTCGTTGTTCATCCAGAAGACTCTTAGAGGTACGGTTGCCATCATGGTGTACGTTGATGATATTCTGGTTACATAAGATGATACTCAGGGGATAAAGATTTTTGGGCCGCCAGTTTGTTACGATGGATTTTGGTACTCTACGATACTTTATGGGGTTGGAGTTTGCCAGGAATGCACAGGGCCTTGTGATGACCCAAAGGAAATACATTACATGTTTGCTTGTTGAAACATGCATGGTTGGGTGTAGACCCTCGAGTACTCCTATGGATCCAAGCATGAAATTATATGATAATGATATTGAGGATGTTGACAGGAGAAGGTATAGAGAAATAGTGGGTAAGCTTCTTTACATCACTATAACTCGACCTGATATTTTCTTTGTAGTAAGTCGAGTGAGCCAGTTCATGGAACAACCAACACAGATACATATGGATGCCATATATGTGATGCTAAGGTATCTAAAGTCGTCCCCATGCACAGGATTGTTGTTTAGAAAGGACACAAATTTGTATATTTCGGCATGTGCGGATGCGGATTATGCAGGATGCCCTAATGATCGAAAGTCTACTTCGAGCTTTGCAGTTTTTGTGGGCAGCTCTCTGGTTTCTTGGAAAAGCAAGAAACAAACTGTTGTGGCTACATCTAGTGCTGAATCTGAATATAGGGCCATGGCACAAGCAAGCACGTAGATGATGTGGGTTCGAGTTGTACTAGAAGACTTGCATATAGATGTACCTCTACCCATACAACTACAATGTGATAATCAAGATGCTTTGTTCATTGCTAATAATCCTGCCTTTCATGAAAGAACAAAACATATTGAGGTAGACTGCCACTACACTAGAGATATGATCCAGAAGGGCCTGATTTCTACTTCACATGTTAGTTCAGGGGAGTAGACTGCCGATATCTTCATCAAGCCCTTGCTCAGAGGACCATTCCAGAAGTGTTCTTCCAAGGTGAGCATGATTGATATCTATGCTCCATCTGAGATAATTATGTAGTCGGTGTATCGTTTATGCTATTTTTATTTTCTTGGTAACTTCTTATGTAATTTACCCATGGGTCTCTCTATATAAGAGAGCCTAGTGTTCTATGGAATAACAAGATAACTCTTTCCACCAACAATAACTGTGACAGGGACGTCTCACTTTGAGTCACCTTTATGCAAGGGGTGCGAGAAGTTTTGCCACTTGTGACCCATAGGCTGAGGCCTAAGGTGGGGGACGGGCGCGACTTCTGATTCTTGAGGGATAACTGGGCGTGGGCATTGTTGTAAAAATCCCCCGACTGGCCCGACTAGTAGGTCCGAGTAGTCTAGTCGGTTGGGTGGCCGACCGAGTACTGACTAATTCCGACTAAGGCCAACTAGTCAATTGATTTTTTCTTGGAGATACCATTTATTTTTTATTTTTTAAAGCAAATTTATTCTAATATGCTTAATATTTTATTTTAATTCAACTTCTTCTTTTGTTTCATTATGACGATATAAAAAATGTACAAATCTATGTAAATACATAAGAATATACATACAAAAATGATTTATATATTTAAAATAATTAAAAAAATTTAAAACCAATTAAAACCCGACTAAATCCGATTATTCGTCCGAGTGCCGATTAATCCTTAGTCAGTGACCCAACCGACCGACTACCGATTTTTACAACCTTGGACGTGGGACGTCACCCTTGAGATGCGATTTCTAAGCCTTTTTGCGGTGGCTGCAACAAAAGAAGCCACTTTAAGTGCAATGGCTCAGTCAGGGGCATGGATGCCGAAGTTTGCTGTGGTCCTCTCGTATCGAAGGAGGGAGGATTTGATTAGCTTGCCAAGATAGGGACTTATGCCAGGACATGAAGATTATTTGGGCAGGCAAAATTGCGAGCATGATAAAGGTCTTCCTCTAGTGCATGCGGAAAGATAGACTCTGCGACAAAGCTAGGAGGGTGTGGATTTTTGGTCTAGAAGACCTGACATGTGATAAATGCCGGGAGTAGACGGAGAATTCAGAACATCTCTTCTTCGCTTGCGCGGCTTCGTAGAAGGTTTCGAGGGAACTATCGATCCCGTGGATAAAGGCTGATGGCTTGGCTTGCTTTTGGGAGGTGGTAAGGAAGGTATGAAGCAACTCCTCGGACGATGTTGCTAAACCGTTTGCTGCACTCTGGGCTATTTGGTTGGCAAGAAATGATCTCATTTTTTAAAATAAGCGGTTTTACTCAGAAAATGTAGTGTCTCATTATAGGGCTCTTATTGACTTTTGGGAGTCAAGGCAATGTATCTTGTTATTTTCATAGTTTTATTAATAAAATGATCCTGCGGTGACTCCCACCTTGAGAGCTTACCCTCTTTTCCATCAAACAAAAAATGATTAGTAACTGTAGAGAAGAGAATGAATCATTATGTTTATTTCGCGGGTTTAGATCTCTTATATAGAAAGGTACCTTAGAGAGAAAAATAGGCGAAAGTTCGTAAATGACCTTGAAGAATACATGCAACAACAACAACAAAGCCTTTTCCCACAATTAAGTAGGGTCGGCTACATGGATTCTTCGCCTCCATTCAGATCTATCTTGGGTCAATCTCGGACTTACATCCAAAAAACTAAGATCCCTTCGTATAGTCTCTTTCCAACACTTCTTGGGCCGTCCTCGCCCTCTCTTAGCCGGCTCAACATCCCAACACTCGCATCTCCTAACCGGTGCATCAGTTGACCTTCTTTGCAAATGACCAAACCATCTTAAGCGGTTTTCTCGCATCTTATCCTCGATCGGAGCTACACCAACTTTCTTTCGGATTGCATCATTCCGAATCCGATTTTTACGTGTATGTCCACACATCTATCTTAGCATTTTCATTTCTGCTACAACCATTCTCTGCACATGTCTATGGTTCACAGGCCAACATTCAGAACCATAAAGCATAGCAGGTCTCACGGCTGCTTTGTAAAACTTTCCTTTAATTTTTAAAGGAATTTTCTTATCACAGAGAACAGCGGAGGCTCCTCTCCACTTTAGCCAGCCTGCATTTATTCTATTAGTAACATCTCCATCAATTTCCCCATCATGTTGCAAAATAGATCCTAGATATCTAAAAGAATCTCTATTCTGAATGTTATCGTCACCAATCTTCACCTCGATTCCTTCACCATTGCTTCCATCAAAGGTGCATTCCATATATTCCGTCTTAGCCCTACTTATACGAAAACCTTTAGTCTCCAAAGCATGTCTCCAAACCTCAAGCTTCTCATTTACTCCATTTCTAGTCTCGTCAATCAACACAATATCATCAGCAAATAACATACACCAAGGTAACTCATCTTGAATGTGACTTGTCAACTCGTCCATAATCAATGTAAAAAGAAATGGACTCAAAGCTGAACCTTGATGTAAGCCAATGTTGATATCAAAATAGTCAGTCTTCCCCGTCGGGGTCCTTACACAAGATAAAGCCCTATCATACATATCCTTTATGAGATTAATGTATAGGACAAGTACTTGTCTCTTCTCTAAAACTCTCCACAGTATCTCTCGTGGGACGGAATCATAAGCCTTCTCCAAATCAATAAAGATCATATGGAGATTCTTCCTTTTAGCTCTATAAATCTCCATTGTTCTCCTCAGCAAATGGATGGCTTCAATAGTTGAGCGACCTGGTATGAATCCGAATTGGTTTTCTTTTACTTGGGAAACATGCCTTAACCTTCTTTCGATCACACGTTCCCAAATTTTCATAGTGTGACTCATCAGCTTGATACCTCTGTAATTTGAACAATTTTGAATGTCTCCTTTGTTCTTATAAAGAAGCACCACGATACTCCTCCTCCAATCTTCAGGCATTTTCTTGCTTCGCCAAATAACATTGAATAGATTCGTAAGCCAAGTCAAACCATGCTCACCTAAAACTTTCCATACTTCTACATGGATGTCATCCGGTCCAACACCTTTCCCAGGTCTCATAACCTTCAAAGCCTCCTCTACTTCTTTTCTTTGTATTCGTCTATAGCATGCACGATTCAAGTAACTTTCACTACTAGCTAGATCACCCAAAGTGATCTCTCTATTTCCTTCTCCAATGAAAAGTTTATGGAAGTACTGCTCCCATCTAGTCTCTATATCCTTCTGAGTAACAAGCACGTGACCTTCCTCGTCCTTAATACATCTCACTTGAGAAAGGTCTTTGGTCTTTCTTTCTCTTGCTTTGGCCAACCTGAATATATCCTTCTGGCCCTCCTTAGAGTTGAGATTTTTATACAAAACCTCATAAGCTTTTGACTTAGCTTCGCTTACAGCCTTCTTTGCTTCCTTCTTCGCTATTTTATAGTCTGTGACAGATTCCTCTGTTCTATCCTTAGACATAGCTTTAAAGCAAGCTCTTTTAATTTTTAGCTTCTCTTGCATCCCTTCACTCCACCACCAAGCCTCCTTTTGACCCGGAGCTCCTCCTTTTGACTCGCCTAGCATCTCTTTGGCTACCTTTCGGATACAAGATGCTACTGCCTCCCACATCTCGTTTGCACTACCGCTACAATTCCAAGATAAGTCTTCTAAAACCTTCTCCCTGAAGCGTGATTGCTTCAGTGGAAGATTCCACCACCTAGTTCTAGTGATCTTAGGAACCTTCCTTTTCTTTACCAGCCCTTTTATTTGTAAATCCAAGACTAACAAGCGATGTTGGGTTGTCAAACTCTCTCCAGGGATTACTTTGCAATCTTTGCAACACAATCGATCTCTTCTCCTCAACGCAAAGTAATCTATCTGTGTTCTAGTTGAGCCACTCTTATAAGTAATTAAATGCTCCTCCCTCTTCTTGAAAAGAGTGTTTGCTATGAAAAGATCATATGCAGTTACAAAATCCAGAATGACTTTTCCCTCTTCGTTTCTATCCCCAAAACCATGTCCTCCATGCACACTTGCATACCCTGAAACATCTTTTCCCACATGTCCATTAAGATCTCCACCTATGCAAACCATCTCTCTTTGTGGGATTCCTTGTAAAATCTTATCCAGATCCTCCCAAAACACTTGTTTAGTCCTTTCATCTAAACCGATTTGCGGTGCATAAACTGAGATGATATTCAGAATTTCTTCTTCAAGCACCAACTTTAGCAAAATAATCCGATCCCCAAATCTTTGCACCTCAACCACACAATCCTTCAAATCTTTATGAACAACCGCTCCAAAACCGTTTCTGCCCTTATCTTTACCAGAATACCAAAGTTTAAAGCCTGTCTTCTCGATCTCCCTTGCTTTCTCTCCAACCCATTTATTCTCTTGTAGACATAATATATGAATCTTCCTTCTTTCCATTGTATCCACTATCTCCATCAATTTTCCAGTTAAAGTACCGATATTCCAACTACCAATCCGTAACTTCCTTTGCAATCTCTTTGGGACTAACTTCTTTACTCGCATGCGTCCATTATGCGAGAACCCTTGCAAATTTTGGACTGCATCCGGGCGGTGATGCAGCGGAACTAGTTTATTTACCCGCATGCGTTCCTCATGCGAGAACCCTTGCAAATTTTGAACTACCTTGAAGAATAAATGATTCAAATAAAATAGAAATACAATAAATCTAACACTCCCCCTCAGGTTGGAGTATATCTATCGATCATGCCCAATATGGAAGTTAAAGAAGCGAGACACGCTTCTTTGATAATGCCTTCGTGATGATGTCTGCAAGCTGGAGTTCAGTGGAGATGTGTGGAGTGATGATCTTTCCTTCTCGTACTGCATCACGAATGAAATAACAATCATCTTCAATGCATTTTTCTGCTCGTGGAAAACATGATTGGTGGTGGTGCGCGTAGCAGACTTGTTGTCACAGTATAAAGGTACGAGTGTAGCAACTGAAAGTTCGAGTTCATGTAAAAAAAGACAAGCCATGTGATCTCAGAGGTGGCTTGGGTCATTGCCCTGTATTCGACACATGCACTTGATCGAGATATCACTGTCTGCTTTTTTACTTTGCCAAGTAACTGAATTGTCTTCAACAAACATGGCATTGCCTATAGTGGATTGGTGATCGTAAACGAATTGGCATCGTCAGCATCTGCTTATGCAGATACATCAGTGTGATCATTAATCCCATAAAAGAGTCCACATTTGGAAGATTTATTCAAGTATCGAAGGATCATAAGAACATCCTGTCCGTGACTGCAAAAGGTTCTCTTCATGCTTTGGCTGGCTCTGCTCACACAATATGATATACCTGTCCATGACTGTAAAAGGGTCTTTTTATGTTTTGGCTGGCTCTGCTCACTCCATATGATATATATGGCCTAATAACATTGAGATATAGAAGTTTACCTACTAGGATTTTATATCGTGTAGTATCCTCAAACACTGGATCAGTGGATGTGGAATGTTTTATCACTTCTGTAGTGATGGCAGATGGCTTACATCCAAGGAGTCCAACCTCAGTTATAATGTCAAGGCAATAGTTCCTCTGTGAGAGATGAAGCCCCTCTGTAGTGTGTATTACCTCAATGCCAAGAAAGTAATGGAGTTGACCATGGTCCTTCGTGATGAAGACCTTATAGAGGAATGTCTTTATCTCTGAAATCATGGCTTCGTCGTCTCATGTGACAACCATATCATTAACATAGATAGCAAGAATGATAGTGCCAGCAGACCGTTGTTTGGCGAAGATAGAGTAGTCAGATGTTAATACTTTGAAACCCAAAGGTGTCGATCTTAGTAGTGAGTCTGTCAAACCATGTCTTATGGCTCTGCTTCAGGCCATAGATGGCCTTACGTTATCAGCATACATACTCCCCCTCGACTTTGTAACCTAGTGGCTGCATCATATAAATCCCGTCATCGAGGTTACCATAGAGGAAGGTGTTCTTCACATCAAGTCGGAAAATAGGACATGCGTTGTTAGCAAATACAGAAAGAATAGTGCATATGATCCCATTCTAGCAACTGGAGAGGTCTGAAAGTAATCAACCTCTATATGTTTGTGTGAAGTCTTTGGCAGCTAATCTGGCTTTCCATTTGTCAATGGAACCAATTAGGTGACTACTTGGTCTTGAGGACCCATTTGCAAGCCACAAGTCGAACTCCCAAATGGTACAACACAGGATTCCATGTGTCCCAGGAGGTAAGCGCGCCCATTTCCTCATCCATGGCATGTTACCAACCCAGGTCCTACATCACACTGCGATGATCTCTGGGACTAAAATAACATTCACGGCATCTGCAAACCTCTTATCAGTTATTACAGCTAGATAAACCATCAGTCGAAGTAAAATGTGACATAGGGCGAAAAGTACATTGCCTTTTTTGCTTGCAGAGAGCTATCAAATTCTCCTCAGGTACATTCGATGCAACAATGGTGGGGGCACTTGAAGAGGTCATATTATCCTGCATAAAAGGGATATGCAAAGAAACATACAATGGAAGAGTGGTATGTGTCGTAGTGTGCTTGCGAATATAGACGATTGGCGGAGGAGGAAGTCTCAAAGGGATGTCACCCATAGGGCCACAACCTATGTGAAGTAGCTTGTCTACTCAAAGAAGGTAACAACGACAAACACATATTAACGTTGCCCAACATGATCATAACACCAATAACCTTTCTGAGTACAAGAGTATCCAAGAAAGGCACACTTGATGACCCTAGGTGACAATTTGTCAGTTGCATGGAAGTTGTGAATAAAAGCAATAAATAAATGTACTAAGCCTTCGCCCACTATAAGTAGGGTCGGCTACATGGATTCTTGCTCAAATCCATGTTGAAAGATTCGACGATTTTTTACGCTGGCCGTCGACTACCTAACACAACCTCTGCAAGAGTGGGATTTGAACCCTGATCTTTTGTGAATAAAAGCAATGCAACCAAAAATTTGCAGAGGTGAGGGAAAAGGAGACTCAATATGGTATAGTAAAGAGAATGGAGTTTCCCCTTTTGATGAGATAGACAACTGAGGTAAAGGAATTTTTTAATGAGATAGACAGCAACAGTAAGGATGACATCCTGTAATAGTACTTGAGAACATTCATTTGACTAAGAAGAGATCTGACAATATTAAGTAAGTGTCAGAGTTTCCTTTTTGCGACTCTATTTTGTTGCTAGGTATAAGGATAGGAGGTTTGATGAATAGTTCCCTGAGACACAAAGAAAGATGTCAAGTCCTATTGAGTAAACTCAAGGGCATTGTCAGTGCGAATGATCTGAACACATGTAGAAAAAGAAGTTTTAACGTATCGAAAGAAATTTTTGACAATTATTTTAATGTCTGAACGCTCCTTTATTAGATATAATCAAGAAGATCTATTATAATCATCCATAAAACAATAAAATATCGATGACCACTCAATGTTCAAATCGAACAAGGACCCCAAACATCACAATGAAGAAGACAAAAAAGACCGGTACTATGGGACTCACTACGAACATGGAAGAAGCTCGATGATGTTTCTTAAACTCATACACCTCACATTGAAAGGACTTCGAAGTAGAGAGTTCAGGAAACATCATGGAGAGAGCCTTGACAGAAGGCTGCCCAATAGTTCCTTAAGAGTGGGTCTTCGGTGATGGACGCAACACCATCAAACTTGGAAGCCAATGATAGGTCAAGATCATACATGATGTTCTTTTCATGACCCCCATCAAAAATCTGCCTCATCCAGCTGTCCTGAAAATAGAATTAAAATTCATCATGTATCACATGGTAATTAAGCTGAACATAAAGCTTATAAACATGCAATGGGATAAAAGGAAAATCATGAGCATAGTGAACCCCAAATAGTCAGATCTTGGAGGAGAACTCCATTGTTTCGACGGCAGTAGCATGTGAGTGAATCTCGTTGGTGACTCGAACTAACTTCACCGAAGAAGATAGTACGGAGGAGGTTAGTAGACTGCATTCTCCAATCATATGAATATAGGCTCCAGAATTAATGATCCAAGTCGGAGTAGAAGTAATTGCAGACTTGGCTACTGTACCTAAAGGAGTAACCAAATCAACAATGGTAGTCTCACTGGAGGTAGTGGACTCGGGGTTCTGGAGAATCTGCATCAGATGCGAGTACTCTGCATCATTAAGATGTGTCGTTTTGCCACTAGGGATTGTAGTAGTAGTCACCTCTTTCACATCGTAGGCATCCTCGTAGGCACTACTAGCATGATAGAAAGGTACACCAAACTTTTGTTGGTATTTTTTGGACGGATGGTTCCAACGGCCACAATAAGTTCATTGTCGAAATTGAACGGTAGAATCTCGCCCTTGGTCACAGCTTGTGTCATGTCCATGTCCGAAGTCTCGTTTATGGCCACAACCAGAGTCATGACCATGTCCTCAAAATCTATATCATCCTCCTCTCCAAGATGATGCGACGTATCCAGAATGCTCTACTAAAGGTAAGGTGGATGCTGTGCATCAGTTGTCTCCAGTTCCTCAAAATGCCCAACGATGACATTCATCGTTGGCAGTGAATCTGATATCAGAAATTGTTTTTTAATTGCATGATATCGGGAATGCATGCCATCAAGAAAGCGATACACCTGCAGTATAAATGCTCTTTTACTTGTTTGGTACACCATGGTGCTGAATGATCGCAAGTTCCTCATACATGCTCATGCTAGTGAGATGCCTGTAGTACTCAACGAGAGAAGAATTGGTTGCGGTTTTTGGAAAAAAAACAAAAAATAAAGAAGAAAAGGGGTGAGGTTGATAAAAATAGAGTGGCCTCATTAAAAAAGGGGGGGGGGTTATCTAGAAAAAAAACGTGTACAAAAGAAGAGCCTTACGCAAGAGAGAAAACAATGTTTTTGAAAAAAAGGAATTTTGCAAAAAAGAATCCATGCTATAAAAAAATTGAGAAAAAGAGAAGAAAAGGCAAAAAATGTGAGATCAGCTTATGTGGTTTTTATTTCTCCCCATCTTCATGTCTTCTGTCAACTTTATTAATGTCATTGTTTTCCAATAAGTATGGGAGAAACGAGGAGTTTTGTCTAGAGTTACGGGTCGGATTCCCATGTCAGATTCTTCTTATTCCGGACTAGTCAGATGTCAGATTCTACACTTTAGATTTCAAACTCAACAATCAGATTCCGAGTCTTCAGTTTGATGCGCACATGTTTGCCATCTTTTGTGTGGTCCCCATCTTTGTTTTTTGGTCTCAGAATTTTCATGTGATCCATAGGGACTCAGATTAGATATCCCGTTCCTTATGCCATGCGGGTTAGGGTTTTTATGTGGGTTCATAGGGACTCCTTAGTAGAGATCCCATTCTCTGAGCCAGTATGGGAGAGACCCAATTCTCTGATGATGAGACTTTTCAGACTCCATTCTCCAACGACTTGTTCAGAGCACATGTTCTTTGATGAGGAGACCAGTTCAATTCACACTCCATCCTGTTTGTTCCTCCTCACCTGCACATCATGAGAAGCAACGTTCTCGACAACAACTGTCAGTTGTGTTTGTGTTGAGTTGATATTGTTTGTAGTGTCTTGTATTGTGAGTTTGAGATTTCTTTCTGTTTGCCCAAGCTGAGCATTGCATGCTCCAGCTTGAGTGTAAGTGTTGGAGCGTATGCGTCATATGTGGTAGATGTGTAATTGGATCCCTCTATTGTCCAATTACCTTATCCGGTGTTTAGCCCCACATCTATCAGTTGTGGGATGTGGAGACTCCGTGGGGACTATATAAGAAGCCCCACACCTTCTGTATCAGTTGAGAGAAAGTGCAATGAACACATCAACCCTTTGAGGAGTTCTCCCGTGATTTCATTCCGCTCCTTAGGGAGTAGGGTCCACGTAAAAAATCTTGTTCTTTCTTGTTATTATTCTTTATCTCTGATTACGCTTTCGTATTTCATATTTCTAACAATATTGTAATAGATGAAACTTATCGTGGGAGGTTCTCTAAACAGAAACTTATTGTGGGAGGTTCTCTAAACAACTCAGTATCTCCAATCCACAATCACTGATGTAGGTTGCTAGAAACTAGTTTGTGAGTCTAGAGCTCTTTAATCCAGTCAGATTCATTGAGGAGATTCTTTTTTGGCATTTATGTGATTTTCGATATGATCAGTTGTGCATGTGATTCTTCATGTGGTGGTCCATTCGTAGTAATAGGATGAGTCCCCTATTGCGTGAAGTTTGTGTCACACTTTTTTTACATAATGTATTTCCATGTTCATTTTGATGTCGTTCCCGCTTGTGTTCAAGTTGTCCAGATTTCGCTTATGTTTATACACCGGGATTTCTCACATCAGACAGAAAAAGTAACCGTCAGTAGGCTCTTTGTTCTTTATGCGATGCAAGAAATTTTCTGGCATGAGTATACAAGGTTTAAATTGCTGTTGTTTGTGGGTAGAATGTGTCTTGCGGTAAAATTGTTACCTTATCTTCATTCTAAAAGAATGAGTTCTTGCGGTAAAATTGTTACCTTATCTTCATTTTAAACGAATGAGTTCATATAAAAGCTCGGAGTCCCTAGTAGTGCACTTTGTTGCAGACCAACTTGATTTGATCAATCTTTTCTTTGCTCATGTTTATATCAGCAATATTGAATAATTGAAGTGAAAGGGGTGAAATTGGAGTTATTTTTGTAAGCCCCATTCTAGTTTGGTTGCCGATAAGGTCCTTGGGCAGAGTTAAACATCAGCAATATTGAATAATTGAAGTGAAAGGGGCGAAATTGGAGTGATTTTTGTAAGCCCCATTCTAGTTTGGTTGCTGATAAGGTCCTTGGGCAGAGTTTTTTTTGCAGATTATATTGTGGCCAGTGGCTGGAAAGATGCTTTTCAGGGGTTTCCATTGTTACATTGAGTGTAACAAGTTGCTAATATTGAAAGAACATGGGTTGGGAAATTCTTTATATTTTCCTTCATGTACCAGGTCTCGAACCCGCACCCTCTGGAAAGAAGGATCAGCTTTTAACCAAGAAGGCACGGAGACATTGGTTATTTTCCTTCATGTATATACAAGTTATAAGATAATTGAGTAAGATGACTGTGGTTATGTGAAACTATCCAATCAATATATTTCTCTTAGAGAACAATTTCAACAAAGTGAAAGTTAGAAGTAAAAAACCAATGTCTGTTGTTGATATGCATGACTCCTTTCTACCAAATCAATTATATCTAGCATTTATGATTACTGTTTGTCCATTTTTCAAAAAATAACTTCAAAAATATTATTGGGTGCGTTCTTTTGTCAGGTACAAGTCAAATGTATGCTCGTTTACATGGATTTTGAAGGGCGTTCTGATGGCCGCTCAGTTAAATCGATCTTGGCTCATGTGGCTCCGCTGAAGCTTGTATGTCTATAACTTCTCTTTGGTAGAGCACCCATGATTTTTTCCCTTATGCAAGTCTAAATAAAGATTCCCTCTATTTTGAAAATGAATCTGTACATATTGTTAAAGATTAGGGTTTTGAAGTTGGCGTTCCTAGTTTTCTGGATGCTAAGCTTTGAATTCTTCGCAAGGTCTCAGACCGTGTACAAGTCAACACCCTTTGGTTTGCTTAAAGCATTTAAATTTTTGGCCCGAACCATGTTTTTTGAAGGCAAGGTAACACCTTAAAAATATGATGAAACCGTCTCCCAGTATAAGTTGGGTCTGTTTCATGGATTCTTACTCAAATCCATGTTGAAAGATTCGACTATTTACGCTGGTTGTCGACTACCTAACACAACCCCCATAAGGGGGGATTTGAATCCTGGTTTTTTAGATGGTAGGCACACTGTACTACCAACAAACCATTTAAGGCATCACCTTAATGATGTAAAATTTCTAGACTAAGGCTTCAAGATTCGTGATGGTATGTGAACTTGCAAGCATATATTGAGGTTTCAAGATTCGTGATGACTGATGCTGCTAGAAATGTGGTATTGTGGTTGGCAGTTACAATTAAGCAGTTGATAGGCATGTGTAAAAAGCTTAACTATTCTGAAAATATCAAGAAGACTTCAGCATTAAAATAAATTTCTTGTATTCTGTCTTTTTTTTGGAGAAAGAAAGGGTGGAGTCCCAAGCTGGGATCCACCGCTATTATATATTATATTTAAATTTATAAATGATGGATCATACATGCCACTACCTCGCCTAACCTCAAGCGACACACAACGCTTTACAATGTTCAACAACATTCTCAGAGTAAAACACGTGCCCATGAAAAAAACGTAGCATTCCTACCACACCAGATAGCCCACAGGGTGGCAACAAGAAACGACACATCCGCGTGGCCACCTCCGCCCATTGATATGATACAAGTCCATAAGCTTGAATCGCTTCCTGTTCTAATCCAAGAGATTTGTGCCTCCCTCCATACCCTCACCGAATGTGGATAAGAGAAGAAAAAGTGTTCCAAGTCCTCGCCTTCCAGGCCGCATCTTTCACACCGGCGATCATCCACATAGCAACTGACCTCAGTGACTCTTGGTTGGAACCCTCCCAAGGCTGAATAATCATATGAAAACCTTGACTTTGTTGGGTATCCTGCTCCTCCAGATGATGTTGGCATCCTGCTTGATATTACCACTCCCCTATCCCTCATTTATGAAGAAGCGATAAGCCCTCTTTACCATAAATCTGCCATCACCCTCCACCCAATGGTCTGGACCAGACGACGGGCCCTCCAGCTCTGCTAGTTCACTTTGCAGCCTACGTATTCTGTCCTTTGCATGTATCTGTCTCCGTTAATGTTGTGAAAATCATGGGTTGGACTTTTTCCCTTACATTTCCTATATGTACACTTACTGCATCCATCCCTTGTGATATATCAATACAGGGAAGTGCATGAAAATCACACACAAATTATCTATTCAACATATATGTTGCCTTGCATGGAGTATAAACTTTCTAGTGTTAGGACTCAATATTATATCTAGATACTGGAGATGGTAAAATACTTATTGTGTTGATGTTTCAAAATTTTCTTATTACAACACTTGTTTTTACGAGGCTTTCTGGCAAATCAGAATTAGTTTTTTTAGATAAAAGAGGAGGAAACATGCTAAGGTGTCATAGCAACTCTGAGTCCGCTCGAGATCTAGCTCTGTAGAGAGAGTTCCAGAAATATGAGAGCACTACAATTTAGACCCAATCGTTCTCCAGAGCCGTCCAGATTGCTTTTGACTGCTCACATTCAAAAAATAGGTGGTCAATAGTTTCTGTTGTTTCCGCACATAGGTGGCACATGTCATTCTTGTCACCACGGAATCTGGTCCAACAATCCCTCGTAAGGATTATGTTTCAACGCATTAGCCACAAGAAAACTATGATATAAGAAGGAATCTTCAAACCACCAATGAACATGCAAACTCTAGTTAGGTTGTCCGAAACACTGACAAGAGGCCTATCAACACTCTTTTGGGCATGGTTCAAGAGAGCTGTATGCACATGCGTTCGGACAGGTCATAAAATAGCAATTAAGCTGTATGCAGGGGCATATGCGGGGTATATGCAGTTCTACGTTGTTTCCTAATTTTTTATTTAAAAATAAAAATATCTACAAAAGTGACTATTGAATTATAAATACATTTGGTCCACAGAAGATCTAAGAAAAATTACTTTCATGTAGAGCTCAAAATAATCTCTATCAATCAAGTATCAATACTTCAATAGAAAAGTTAGCATGCACAATAACTGACAACAATCACCAAAATATGTAAGTATCCGAAAGAAACCGAAATTCAACACAAATAACATCAAGGTTGCAGAAAGCGGTAGTCGGTACTCAGTCGACGGGGTCACTGATGAAGGATTAATCGGTAGTCGGACTACTAATTGGATTTAGTCGGTCATTAGTTGGTTTTGATTTTTTTTAATTATTTTAAATCTATAAATCTTTTTTATACATAGATTTGTATATTTTCTCTACTTTCATAATGAAATAAAAGAAGTAATTGACTTTAAATATGACATTATTGTATATTAGAATAAGTTTGCGTATGTATTAACATAGATTTGTATATTTTCTATACTTACATAATGAAACAAAGAAGTAATTGACTTTAAATATAACATTAAAAATATTAGAATAAGCTTGCTTTAGAAAAAGTAAAAAAACAAAAAATATAAAAACTTGAAGTAAAAGTCGGCCGATTACTCAAACCGACTAGTCGGGCTGACCGACTAATGGCCGACTAGGCCTAGTCGAGTCGGCTCTACTCTATTAGTCGACCGATTTTTACAAGCTTGAATAACATTAGTAATGTACTAATCAAAATAGCATGAGAAAATTGAAATATTCAAGCTACAATATTCTACTGAGTACAAAGCAATTCTAATACGGAACGTCAAAATTCACTAAATTGCATTTCATCATTTTGCCTTCCCATCATCCGCCACAGGATGATCCACAAGAAAGGTGGCAGGATTTGAACCCCTTGTCGGCCTGCCTCGAGGGTGGCCCACACCCGTCGTCGCCTTTGTACCTTAAACAGATGCGCTAACCTGAGTTTGGTATCCAAAAAAGACCTCTCTTCCGATTCATTACCAATCGCGGGGAACAACCAGGCCTACCACCCCTGATCGGAGGAGACCTCGAATCCCCAAGGACCAGCCAACCACGATCCCGAATGGGAACTCTGTTCTCGAAGAGAAGAAGATCTATTCGAAAGGGTTCTTCCGGTCCCATATCCCTAAGCTCGGGATGCCTGGACATACGAGCCGGGAAGGTGAGAGATCAACGAGGCCGCAAGGACAAGACCACCTTGTCAGTCAAAATGGAGTCTTGTCGGTCTTCTCTACTGGTCCAGACTTTTGATAACATATTTATATAATATGCGAACGTACTCCAACCAGAAATCTCGTTGGAGTCAGGCAAAAAGCTAAAGAAAGACCCTGACCCCCACCCTCGAGTCCCCCCTAATTAATGCGGCAGTGCGTCCCGGAAAGAGAGACCGACTGATGTCTTAGTCTCCTTCCTTGCTTCGGCTCAAATCAAATGCTACTACGATATTGCCATCTTCGTCTTCACTCTCTTCCTCATTTAAGCTCGGCAATGAGGTTGAACCAATAGCATGCCTTTGGCTTCTTCTGTATTGCACTATATCTTCTGCATCAGCTGCATCGACTACTAAGTTACACATCAACCTCGATCCTTGGAATATTTCGTCATCTCCTTTATTTTCTTCACCAATCCAATCTCCCAAATGGGTTCTATCATTTGTGGCGAATGGATCATTTTGTTTTTTAAGATGACGATCGCTCAACTTGAAGTTGAATCTGATATGCTCTAAGTCATTTAATCACTTGAATTCAAGCATGTTCCTTTTCTTTGTGTGGATCTACAAAATAACCACAAATATATCATTAGCCACCTCATTAATGATGTGTATTATGTAACATCAGATATGTGGCACTGATTTTTTAGCCTTACCGCTTCAAAAGTGTTCCAATTCCTTTCACAACTTGAGGAAGAATATGTCAACTTTAAAACATTCATTGCCATTTCCTTCAAATGTGGCGCTTCCATGCGATGTAGTCCCCACCGACGTGCTATTTTCAAGAATAAATAATTAATATTTGTTAAACATATAAGTCTATGAATTCAATGAGAATGTATACCTGTATTGAAATCATTATCAATGATTGACCTTAATCTGGCAACCAAAAGTTTGCCAAATAATCATTCTGCTCCTTCATATTAAGGCAACTCCTTTCTAGTGATGATATCTTGGATCTCTAAATCAGGTTAGAAAATATCAATACAATCTAAGAATCCCTTCAGAGAAATGCCTTCCCTCTGAATTTAAGCATTGTCCCTATAAAAGAAATAGGGATTCAAAAACTATGCAGCAAGGTGGATGGGGCTATCCTACAATACTTTTGTTTTGAGTCGATGGCATCCACAAAATATTTGTAAGACGCTTCGACATCTTCAAAAATGCTCATGATTTCTTTTCTTGCATCATGCAACTCACCATATACAAACGTCATAGTCAACCTCTTATCTCCATCAAAAATCCGCATAACTTGTACCAACAGAGAAAAGACCTTCAAGGTCCAAGACGATTGAGTTCAAAATGAAGGAGTCAGAACAACGACTGAAGCCATTTCACCCTTCTTCATATTGTACCATTAACAAGCTCTCCATTTATCAGAAGAAAACATAATCTTAGCCGGCTCAACATCCCAACACTCGCATCTCCTAACCGGTGCATCAGTTGACCTTCTTTGCAAATGACCAAACCATCTTAAGCGGTTTTCTCGCATCTTATCCTCGATCGGAGCTACACCAACTTTATTTCTGATTGCATCATTTCGAATCCGATCTTTACGTGTAAGTCCACACATCCATCTTAGCATTTTCATTTCTGCTACAACCATTCTCTGCACATGTCTATGGTTCACAGGCCAACATTCAGAACCATAAAGCATAGCAGGTCTCACGGCTGCTTTGTAAAACTTTCCTTTAATTTTTAAATCCTTTAAGAGAGCGCGAGGACGGCCCAAAAAGTGTTGGAAAGAGACTATACGAAGGGATCTTAGTTTTTTGGATATAAGTCCGAGATTGACCCATGATAGATCTGAATGGAGGCGAAGAATCCATGTAGCCGACCCTACTTAATTGTGGGAAAAGGCTTTGTTGTTGTTGTTGTATACAAAAAATCCTTGAATATTGTGAATATATGATTATATTTTATATTTAGTTATGTTTCTTATTAATTATATATGTGTAAATATTTTTTATTAATTAAAAATACAAAACCGCATCACCCGTTAATTTCCGTTTAAACTCCCGCATACCGTTTCAAGAGTAATCAGTGACCCTACTGACTGAATACCGCATACCACTTTTTGCAACCTTGCCGGCTGCTTCTTCAAACAGCTGGGAGTTGCTGCTCCTTTTTTTCTCTGCTGCCAATCAACTACTGAAACTGAGCAGCTGGAGGATCATGTGTTGCAGCTCCCCTCTCTCTTGGAGTTGTTGCACGCGGAAGAATTAATCTCCGAACTTTGGAGATCCAAGGTACAATCTTACCTCCTCCCTCTTGCTGCCATGCATGGATGTTATACATATTTTGATCCCTTATTAGATGCCCCCCTGCAAGAGTGAAAACCTTTCCCATTCTTCATGATCTGAACGAAATCGGCTTTAGGCAACAATATGTGAATCAAGATCCAAAAAATAATCTAATGCAGGTGTTTGGTTTGCATTTTACTATCTTGGGATGGCTTGTTTTCTTTTCTTACATGCTCTCCTATTCTAATACTGAATGATTCCTGTCCTACGAAGACTGTTTGCAGAAACTTCATCAGTATCTAAAAAAATGATAGTCAGAATGAACTCAAGCCTCATGATTGAGGCAAAAATCCCCATGTTTTCTTTCTGTTAATTTGCAATCGTTTGTAATCTGTTATAATATATTTTTTAGATGTTAGCGAATCTATTGGATGTGTATGCTTACTCGACTTGTCTTAGTCAAGAACGCTCATTAAGGTTGCCTAATATTGCAATAATTTGCTTGTGTTGAGATGCCTTGGATGTTAACATGTTTTTTTTTTTTGAGAGTAGATGTTAACATGTTTGTTAGTGTCAATGCAATGGTTGCCTCCCTTTTATGTGTGGTGTCGGTTTCATTAGGCTTGTTCTGCTATCATTATATTCTTCAACTCATGTCAATACATCACTCAAGGATACTTCTTGTTTCTATTTTTTAGTCTATTACCCTTTGCTTTTGCTGCTGCCCTACATGAAATGCTTCCATATTGTGCTCAGATGCATAATTCAGAATGCATATCCCCACACGTTCCTTATATCTCAGTCCCATGGTATTGTTGGTTAGTTATAATTTAGTATATTTATGGTCGCCAGATTTTCTTTATACAATATATTATATTTGTTTTATCAAGATTATGCAATTCACATTAAAATGGATTGAACATGGGAATGCAAACAGATACAGAAACAGAATATAGGTTTGAAAGATGAGAAATTTGGGGATAAATTAGCATGAAATTGAGTTTTATTTCAGACCACAAATTAGCTACAGAATATAGGCTTGAAAGATGAGAAATTTTGGGATTTTGCATGAATTGGATTGTAGAATTCAGATCAATAATTATGCCATTGATCTTATGCATTGAAAAATATTTCCAAAAAATAATTCTAAGTATTAATGCCCTTCTGTTTTAGTTCCAAGAAATGATTTCCGTAGATCATTATGGCTAATAATTCTCATCAGGTAGTTCATTAGTATAATTTACCAACTATATATCATTAATATCACAAAATACCTAGATCTGTAAAGTTGATCACAGAAGAGATTGAGAAAAGATTGAGTAATCAAGAAAGAGAATATGATGGTGAACCAATGATGGCAATTACTTGTGCCAGTCATGGTGACCTTTACACTTGACTGTGTGAGGGTGCGGTGATCCTTAGCTGGACAGGAGATAGGAAGCTCAGTTAGGACATCATCCGTCTAGTGCGTGGGTCTAGGATCCTAGTCCTTTTTACGATTTTTACGCGAGCTCGTAGTGTTTTTTACACTTCGTTGGGATCCAAGTTTTTGACCATTTCCGCTGACCTTGTTTTATCAAGGTACCTAGGCTGGAGGACCCTTACCTTTGCTTTTTGATCTTAGTTTTGTCCCTCCGATCGGGCTGGTTTGGATTGACTTAGTTCGGAGAGTCTCTCCCACCCGTCTCAGTGGCGTAGTTCCGGAGTATGCCTAGTCCTCTCCTGGACCGCACTTTCACTGGGAGAACGAGACCGAAAAGTCTCTTAGGAGGCTTCCTCACCACTTGAGTTTTTTGTTACTGTTGGAGTATTCATTGTAAAAGTCATATATGAGGGAGATGGGTAGGATCCATTTACCCCATCCATGTCTTTAGTCCCACATCTACCAATGGTGGGACTTGGGGGCTCTGTGGAGGCTATATAAGGAGCCCCAGACCTCCTGTATCAGATGAGAAAGTCAAAAGACAAGAACAACCCTTTGAGGCCTTCTCCCGTGGTTTCATCACACTCCTTAGGGAGTAGGGTTCCACGTAAAATCCCGCTGTTCTTTTTGTTCTTTATCTTTTTCCATGTTTCGCTTCTGCTCCTATTTTCTAACATGGTATCAGAGCGGGTTCGATTCTCGAGTTTTCGTTTTTGTGATTTATATTTTGATTCGAGATTCGAGTATTAAGATGTTTGATTCTTGAAGTTTACTTTGAAGTTCTGGAAGTTGTTCATGAAGTTCTAGGGTTTTGTGAAACTCTATTTTTGGTTGGGTTTGCTCCTTTGAGCCTTCAGTTCTCGCATCATCAAGCGGCGCTGTAGAGATAGATCTTATTATTATGCTATGTACCTGTTCGTTATTTCTTTGTTTTCTCTGGACTACTATGTATTTTACCCTTTAGGTCTCTCCCTATATAAGAGAGGCTATGGTTCCTCTGAATAACATATCACTGATTTCTCCCAACATGGTATCAGAGCCCAAGCCCTAGGGCTCCCCACACGCAGCCCACCCCCACCCGCCGCCCACCCTCACCTCCTCGTCTCTCCGCCACCGCCGCCAGCCCCCAGGGCCGTCGTTCCTCTCGGCTCCTTCCCGCTCCCCCCTTCTCTCCGCCGCCGACACCAACCCCCAGCGCCGCCGGCCCCATCGCTGTCGCCCCCCAGCCCAGCCGGCCCTCATCGTCGCCGGCTCCCAGCCCCCAGCCGCCGGCCCTTGCCCCGTCGGTCTCCAGCCCCGCCGGCCTCCAGCCCCGACGTGCTCTCGCCCGTTGGTCTTCTGCTCTAGCGGCACCGCTAGGACGGTTTTTCCTGACGCCTAGAGCCTAGCCGTCTCTTCCTCAAGGTGTATGGATTTGGGTGCGTAACGTCTACATACGCACTCGAGTCCTATGCAGTTTGTGTAGACATCTGTCACCTTGTCTACAAACCCTAGTTCTTCTCCAGCGGCGATATGTCAGAATCGAAGGTTGATATGCCCTCCATAGGCGCATTCAAAGGTCCTGCGCCAATAGTTAAGATGGACGGGTCGAATTATGAGCTCTGGGCGATGAAGTTCATGAGTCTCATGAAGTCGAACGGTAAGAAGCACATTCTTACCGAAGATGAACCAGCAGAGAAGATAGGGATATATGCGTCGTGAGAGGCTGATGACTCGTATGAAAAGGTCTGGTTGTCAGGTACATTGTTGATGGAGATTGCCAACGATGTCCTCCATCAGCCCACTTCCAAGGCGATTTGGGATATTCTAGCTGCTACATATTCGCAGGTGCGAAATAAGACCAAGATGTTACAGCTTCAGCATGACATATTCGTGATGAAGCAGAACGGCAGACCTCTTCACTTCTTATACACATCCCTGAGGGGGATGTTTGAGAAGTTATACAGTAGTATCCCATTCACAACGACTCCTGAACAACAGAAGACATTTCGGAATGCCACCGTGGTGGGCATTCTACTTGCCGCACTTGATCCTGAATATGACGCCGCCCGTTTTCAGATTTTAGTCGATGCAGTTATTCCTCCTGTGGAGGATGTTTACAGGAGGCTCAGTCGCATAACAATTTCTTCCAACTCAGCTACTCCATCCCCATCGGCGATGGCAGTTTCGCGTGGAAGAGGTGGTCCGTCTTCTGGTCGTGGACGTGGACCCCAGGGTAGGGGTGGTCGCTTTAGTCATCCGTGTTCATACTGTCACCACACAAGCCACTCGGAGGAGACATGCTACTCTAAGCATGGGTTCCCAGCATTGGCACGTGTAGCGGAGCACTCTCAGCCCCAGTTGGCATCTACTGCAGACAATCGTTTTGAGGAACTTGTGGCACATCTACGTGATATTATGCCACAATCATCTGGCGATTCTTCTGGTGGACCTTCAGATGTTGCTGCTACAGCCTCCGCCAGTTCCTCTGCTGCTGCTAGTACCTCAGGTAAATCTACTGCATTTACATCTTCTCATAAAATCTCTGATTGGATTATAGATTCGGGTGCCACACATCTTCTCTGCCGAGATCGAGATAGACTTGATTCCTACAGTGACATTCCTCACGGCCGCTCAGTGCAGATCGCAGATGGTACTCATTCCCCCCTTGTTGGACAGGAGGAGGTCTTCCTATCCTCTACTATGCATCTACAGAATGTCCTACATGCTCCTAAGTTCTCGATGAATCTGTTGTCTATTAGTCAGATTACGAAGGATATGCATTGTCGTGCTATATTTGACCCGTCTTCTCTTATTTTTCAGGACATACTAACGAGCAGGGTGGTTGGCTGTGGCTCTGAGCAGAATGGTCTATATCGGCTGGTTCGGAATTCTTATGCTGGCGTCTCCTCTCATTCTGCCGGACAAGTTTCTCCGTACATCTGGCATCTCCGTTTTGGTCATCTCCCGCTCCAGAAAATGTGCCATCTTCTGCCTCAGATCTCTCCCAGTTCTTCCTTTCGCTGTGAAGCATGTCAGTTAGGAAAGCATCATCGGTCGAGCTTTCCTAGTCGTCAGAGTCGGAGCAGTAGCTCCCCGTTCGAGTTGTTTCATATAGATATATGGGGTCCAAGTCGTGTACCCGATCATCCAGGGCACATATTTTATCTAGTGGTAGTGGATGATTTCTCTCGCGTATCTTAGGTCTTTCTTTTAAAGAATAATTCTGAAGCAGGTGATGTGATCAAGAATTTGATTAATGAAGTGCAAAATGTGTTCTCTTCTACTGTCAAATATGTTCGTACAGATAATGCTCTAGAATTCTGCACACGGTCCCTCTCTCAGTTTCTTTCGTCAAAGGGCAATATTCACCAAACCACTTGTGCGTACACATCTCAGCAGAATGGTGTGGCGGAAAGAAAGCATCGCCATCTCCTTGACATTACTCGAACCCTACTGATTCAGAGTTGTGCTCCTATTTCTTTCTGGGGGGATGCTGTTCTTACCGCGTGCTATCTGGTCAATCGTATGCCATCTTCTGTTCTTGGTGAGAAAATTCCTCTCTCTATCATTTTTCCTTACAAGGAATTATTCTTACTTACTCCTCGTGTCTTTGGTACTGTGGCATTTGTTCATCTTCTGACTCCTGGACTTGACAAACTCTCTCCTAGAGCTGTCAAGTGTATCTTTGTCGGTTATTCTCGGACTCAGAAGGGCTATCGGTGTTATGATCCCATAAACAAGAAATACTTTGTTAGTGCTGATGTCACGTTCTTTGAGTATGTTATGTATTTTTCTCCTGTAGGTGACAGACTGGTACCATCCACTACCAATGATGATGTCTTTGTCCCTCCACCTCCTACTTGGAGTTCACCTGAGTGTACTCCTGTTCCTGCCTCTACGTCATCTTCACCACCGCCACCTCCACCTCCACCTCTTCCACGACCTCCCATTCCACCTCTACCAAAATTCTATACGCGTCGGTCAGGTCCTGCTCAGGCTACACGTCAGACACCCATCACGCCTCAGGTATGTTCAGATGGCATTACTACTGACGGGTCAGATATGCTACATGGTCGCGCGTGGTTTTACACAAACCTATGGCGTGGACTATATGGATACTTTTTCTCCAGTGGCTCGTTATTCTACCCTCTGTTCATGAAAGCGGTCCGCCCGGCCGCATATACGGCCACATATGCCTAAGCGGCCTCCTCAGCGCACCGATTACCTGAAGCCTCGCTTGATGCATCATTTGCGCATATATTGCCCGCATATGCAGGCTGTGTAGGCGCATATGCGCTCCGTGCGCCCACTTAAGGTCCAGTTGGGTAATCGTGTACGGATCTTAAGATCCGGATCTTGTATTAGTTTGATTCAATATATTAAATCAGATTATGTTATATTATCTTTGATGATTATGATATTTCGTTGTACTATTTTGAGCTATAAATGAAAACCATTTTTCTTATATCTTCTGTTGGACCGCATTTATTCATAAATTCAGTTCAATTGTAGTCACTTTTGTATATATTTATTTATTTTTAAATAAAAAATAGAAAACCGTGTAGAACCGCATATACCCTGCATATGCCCCCGCATACCGCTTAATCGTTATTCAGTGACTTGTCCGAACGCATACGCATACCGCTTTCATGAACCTTGATTCTACCCTTCGCATTCTCTTATCTGTGGCTGTGGTCCGTGACTGTAGTATATCTCAACTGGATGTCAAGAATGCCTTCTTGTATGGAGATCTGCAGGAGGAAGTCTACATGCAACAACCACTAGGGTTTACTGCTGAGGGGGAGAAGCATATGGTGTGTTGACTTCACAAGGCAATTTATGGCCTCAAACATAGTCCAAGAGCGTGGTTCCAGAAGCTTTCCAATCTTATTGAACAACAGGGATTCAAGAGGTCGAATGTAGACCACTCATTGTTTGTTCAGAAGTCATCGAAAGGTACGGTTGTTATCATGGTCTATGTTGATGATATTCTGGTTACAGGAGATGATATTCAGGGCATAGAAAGGGCGAAGGCATTCCTAGGCCGTCAGTTCATTACGAAGGATCTTGGAACCCTAAGATACTTTCTGGGGTTGGAATTTGCCAGGAATGCACAGGGTTTGGTGATGACCCAACGGAAGTACATTACAGACTTCTTGACTGAAACAGGCATGGCTGGATGCAAACCATCAAGTATTCCCATGGATCCAAGCACGAATTGTATGACGATGACACAGCTGAAGTAGATAAGAGGAGATATAGAGAAATGGTGGGTAAGCTCCTTTATATTACCATAACTCGACCCAATATTGCCTTTGCAGTAAGCAGGGTGAGTCAATTTATGGAGCAACCAAGACAAGTTCATATGGATGCTATATACATGATACTGAGGTATCTGAAGTCTTCTCCAGGTTCAGGGTTGTTGTTTCGAAAGGGCACAGATTTGTTTATCTCAGCATGTGCAGATGCCGATTATGCAGGATGCCCTGAGGATCGAAAATCAACCTCAGGATTTGCAGTTACTGTTGGAAGCTCTCTGGTTTCTTGGAAAAGCAAGAAACAAACTGTTGTGGCAAGGTCCAGTGCTGAATTCGAATATAGGGCCATGGCGCAAGCAAGCACGTAGATGATGCGGGTTCGATCTGTACTAGAGGATCTACATGTAGCCGTACCTCTACCCATGCAGCTTCAGTGTGACAATCAGGCAGCCTTGTTCATTGCCAACAATCCAGCTTTTCAAGAAAGAACCAAGCATATAGAAGTTGACTGCCACTACACTAGAGACTTGATCCAGAGAGGATTGATATCTACAACTTACGAGAGCTCAGGGGATCAGACTGCGGATGTATTCACCAAACCGTTGCTCAGAGGACCTGTTCAGAGATGTTCATCCAAGCTGAGCATGATAGACTTCTATGCTCTACCTTGAGGGGGAGTGTAGAGATAGATCTTATTATTATGCTATGTACCTGTTCGTTATTTCTTTGTTTTCTCTGGACTACTATGTATTTTACCCTTTAGGTCTCTCCCTATATAAGAGAGCTTAGGGTTCCTCTGAATAACATATCACAGATTTCTCCCAACATGCGCCGTTCCTCCTTCGTATAGACGCTCCAGATCATGCACGAACACGCGGGGACCTGCATCTTCTCCAGGCACGCATGCCCCATCTCCCGCATGCACCTCTCCAGGGTGCTAGCCGCGTGCAACTCTTGCCGTTCCTTCCCGGCGCGAAAGCAGGAACCCCATCCTATTCTCATGACCTTCTTCAAGGCGTTGCCCCAGATTCTGCGGTCGCAGGCCCCTCCACGCGAGTCGCAGGCCCCAGATCCCGGCAACGCCAACCTTTGAGCCTCCAGGCGGAGGCGCATCCCCGAGCGACTGATCCTCCCTTTGGCGGCGGCGATACTCCAAGTCCCGGTCCCTCCCAGGAGGCTGGCTTTTATCTCAGGCGACGCAAAGAGGCTTCTCCCTCTTGATCTCGCCTCACGGCGGCACGTTGCATCCCTGTTGGCGGCGCGATCTACGCGCAAGATCTCTTTAGGAGAAAAACGGCATCGCCCGCTCTTGGCCAGACCTCCTCTCCCACCATCACCATCTACTGGCGGCGCGCGACAAGTACAGGAAGCCCCTAGCGGGGGGGCGGCAGTCGTGATGGAGTTTCCCATCTTGGGAAATCTAGCTGGTTGCGATTTAAAAAAAAATGTTATGGAAAATCCAGGGGGGCGGCGACATGAAGAAGGTTCCCGAGGGATCCCTAAAATAAGGGCCTGACATTCAATCAACAAAAAAGGGGGGCAGTTGCAATATGCGCCCACTGTGGGCCGAGATGTTTGGTTAAAAAATTGTTATGACACGGTGAGTTTTTTCTAAAAAAATAGAAAGACGCGTGCACAAAAAAAAAGGCGTACGCAAAAGTTGAAAAAAAACTTTGATTTGAAAAGCCGAGAAAAAAAATGAAACGACTTAAAAAAATTTTGAGAAGCCGAAAAAAATTGAAATCGGCATTTGAGTATGTAATTTTTTCCCCATGTCATTGTCTTCTCCCAACTTTGTCGATGTATATTTTCCGACAAGTATGGGAGAAAGGGGGATATGATGCAGAGTAAAAGGAGGATATGTCAGATGCAGACCAACCAGCTTTTCTCAGACTTTACAAGTTATCAAACTCAGTCAGTTTCTCCATGCGCAATATCAGACTCGAGGTTTAGATTCCGAATCCATAGTGTGATGCGCAATTTCAAACTCGACATTCACATTGGTTAAAGTCCAAGTTCGAGGCACTCCATGTTTGAGTGACCCATTTTCGAATTCTCCAGAGAGAATCATTTTCAGACACACATATGTTTGCGGTCATTTCATATGTGCACATGTATGCCATTAGTTCAAAGGTCCCCATCCTTTCATGTTTTGTAGGCAAGAGTTTTCATGTGAGCCATAGGGACTCCAGAGTAGAGGACCATTCCCTATGCCATGTTGGCAAGGGTTTTCATGTGGTATCATAGGGACACCAGAGTAGTGTACCATTCTCTGAGTCAGATGGGAGAGGCCCAGTTCTCCGAAGAGGAGACTTTTCAGACTCCATTCTCCAGCGACCGTGGACTCCGAAGAGGATTGCACAGCTACGACCCGTTTTCAGTTCGGCCCTTTTCAGAGATGGAGCAGTTGTCCATATTATTGTGGCGGGCCAGAGTACTCCGACGAGGAGACTCATTTTCAGTTGCAGTGACTTTGACAGGCGCAGTTCAGAGCACTTTCTCTCCAATGAGGAGATTCAACAGACTCACACTCCAGCCCGTTCGTCCTCCTCACCTGCACGACATGAGAAGCAACGTCCTCGACTGCAGCAATGTGCGCGTTGGGTTGATATTGTCCGTAGTGTTTGTAGCGGTGAGTTGAGTTTCTTTCTATTTGTCCAAGCTGAGCATTGCATGCTCCAGTTTACGGGGGAATGTTGGAGTATTCATTGTATGCGTCATATATGAGGGAGATGGGTAAATGGATCCCTCTAGGATCCATTTACCCCATCCATGTCTTTAGTCCCACATCTACCAGTTGTGGGACTTGGAGGCTCTGTGGAGGCTATATAAGGAGCCCCAGACCTCATGTATCAGATGAGAAAGTCAATAGACAAACACGGCCCTTTGAAGCCTTCTCCCGTGGTTTCATCCCGCTCCTTAGGGAGTAGGGTTCCATGTAAAATCTCGCATTTCGTATTGTTCTTTATCTTTTTCCATGTTTCGCTTCCGCTTCCTATTTTCTAACAGTTACTGTTCCGCCAGTAGGTTCTTGCGAAGAAAAGATTGTTGTCAGATGGAGTTGAGTTGTGGTTACTGTTCCACTAGTAGGTGTTTGCAAGGAAAGAAATTAGATCCTGGAAATTATAAATAATCAATCATCAATCCTCAATCATCAGTATTTAATAAGATCCATCATCACATATGATATCCCACAAAAATAGAAAGGAACAAAGGATTGTGGCATGAAAATCTTCTGCACTAGAATGAGAGCTACTACTACATATTGTTAGGTGAAGCTAGTGGACGTGTTGGGACCTTAGTTAGGATATACACGCCACTGCATGCCTACGGAGGCACCCTAACCCTATGACATTCTTCATGCCTTAGAGTTATAGTGTAAGGTCACACTCAAGGTTCGAAAAAACGAAAGGCGGAACGAGGCGTTTTCCCTGGAAGCGAGGCGAGGCGTAGCCTCGAGGCGGTCGAGGCGTAAGCCTCAGTTTGTATAGAAAAATAATTATAAAATATATAATAAATATATTTATAGGTGAAATAATATAATCTGACAAACATATAGTATGTAACAATGTAATATATGATGATATTACGAAGATAAGAGCATGAAAAAAGAATATGTCAATGTCATAAACCTTTCTACTGAATTTTTACCCAATCAGAAGGAAATCATTGGCTGTAACTATTGCTAAAATTTTTATCTAAAGAGGATTGGCTATAGTTGTCATTATAGATATCCAAGTTGTTGATATGAATCATATGATTTAAATACTAACTATATGTTCTACTGCACTCAAATGAAGAATGGTCTGATATCCTTCCTGTGCCACCATACCCTACCAGTACGGGGGTCTGATATCCTTCCTGCACTCAAATTTTTTTCTTATATGAGTATTCAAATTCGTATACAGTTTTTTATATGTTTAAGGATGTAATAGTAAGAGTTCACTGAAATAATTTGGCATGTTAATGGTAAATATGAATGTGAAAGAGGTCAAAGAGGTCAAATTTAAGCATTTATCTTGCACAAATATATACTCAACAATAAGACCTTTATAAATATATGAAAATACGCATATGAATAATTTTTTCCTTTAAAAAAATACTTTAAAAAGCCCTCACGCCTCACCTCACGCCTCGCCCCGCCTCAGCGCCTCGCCTCGCCTCGACCGCCTCAGGCATCTGAGGCGCACGCCTCAGCCAGGGGGTTTGAGGCGGTCGCCTCAGGGCGTTTTCTCAACGCCCCGTTTCGCCTCGACCGCCTCAGCGCCTCGAGGCGCGTTTTTTTAAACCATGGTCACACTCAGACCAAGACCACAAACTATCCACTAAGCTTGAAAATCAGTATAAACAAAGATTAGATCGTGGACTCATCATCTACAATCCCAAGATTCATCAACATGAGTTATAAGTGATAAAAAGATGATAACCTACATATGGCTTATATAATCAATAAATAAAAATGTTATATATGGAAAGTTAAGGGGTGATGGGTGAACATGGGATTCACATACATAACAACTTGAAAATCAATTTCAACGTAAGTAGTTTTTGAAATTTACATTGCTATACCTATCTACTTGCTTTCTTTTGAAACCACTGAAATGCTTGATTTATTTTAATAACTTAGATTGTACTCAACCTTTGGTGACATCCTTTTCTTCCTAACATGAATGGCGGGTAAGGTACATGCAACTCAGTAGATTGAGAGCTAGACCCCGGACTTCCGCAATTACTTTCGATGGTACAGATGTTATAGTTTTTGTATACGATAATGTAAATTTTTTTTCCTTTCTCTACTATTATATTCGAGGATACATGCGCATGATGCCAGTTTCTTTTGACATATGTAATGTTATATGGAAATTAATGCAAACATCTCTTGGTGACACTTGTTGTTTTGTGATTGATAATTAATTTGTGAATGTCATTCAAACTGAAAAATTTTCCGTCATTTTCTGTAACATAATCGATCAATAGCGAATATAATATTACGAATGCTGTGGAAACGGGTAACCCGGATTCCGGGGGGCGTCACAGTTTTCACCTTCGACTCTTTACCATCTCTTCTTGAATAAGATCGATGTAATGTGTTGTCCACGAACTCCATAAGATCCGTTGATACTTGGTTCTCAAGATTCTGCCAGCAACCATATTAACAGACAAGGTTACAAAATTCAGTAGTCGGTACTCGATCGACCATGTCACTAAAGATTAATCAGCAATAGGACGACTAAACGGATTTAGTCGGACTTTAATCGGCTTTGAATTATATGATTATTTTAATTATATAACTCATTTTTATACATATATTTACATAGAATTTGTACATTTTTATACTATCATAATAAAATTAAAAAATAATTGAATTTAAATAAAACATTAAGCATATTATAATAAGTTTGCCAATAAAAAAGCAACATAAAAATATGGTATCTCCAGGAAAAAATGGTCAACTAATATGCCTAGTAGGAATCAATCTGTACTTGGTCGTCCACCCCACTGACTAGACTAGTCGGGCCAGTTAGGTGACTTTTACAACAATGTTGACAGATGCATTATCTGTCACTACTTGGACCACATTGTTGTGCCCAACTTCCTCAATGGACTTATCCACTGTGGAAGCAATGTAATCGGCAGTATAAAAATCTACAAACGAGTCAATAGAATTCAGAAAACAGGTCCCAAGGTCACAATTGATGCAAGTATTCATGATGCTTCTTCCTCTCCTATTATTCCAAGCATCTGTCATAATGGAACATTCGGAAGTCTTCCAACAATCATAATATGCTTGCAAGAAATCTTTTGTTTCCTTAACCTGTTCCTTCAAAAGGATTTATGTAAGATCATAGTACATTGGAGGCTTGTACGACCTTCCATACTCCCCAATTGCTCCGAGCATTCGAAGAAAGGAGTCACTTTTGACAACATTGAAAGCGATGCCATTATCATAAAAGTACTTTGCTACGAATGAATTCACGTGTGTGTTCCTCCTTGGCAAAAGTATCTTTGATTGTGAATTGACGGAGACTCTCCACTGGCAAATCTTCTACTTAAGTTTGAGGCCTTTTACCATCCTTCTCTCCATCAGTCAAGGGTTGATTAATCTTGATGGACAATTGCCCTTGAATGTATTTCATCATCGCAGTCTTCTCATTCCTTCACTTTAATTTCCTTCAGGCTATCCATAATTTCGTTCTTCACCTCAGGAGTCACCTTGAGACAAGATGCCATATTTCCATTAATATAATCCAAATGTTGTTTCATGCGAGTCTCTTCGGAGACATATGATAAAATTGGAACGATACAGAGAAGATTAGCATGGCCCCTGCGCAAGGATGACACGCATAAATCGAGAAATGGTCTAAATTTTTTTCAATATATTGGGGCGATCACCTACGAGTGACTCCCCCTTTTTTTGAGGCTTCAAAAAAAAATGTTGTTTCATGCGATTGATCCCTCCGATCACAACCTTCCGATGTAAATGACAAATAACCATACTAGGGGTACTTGGATTCGCTAGAAAAGCATACTTCCATCCTGGATCATTGGACCTAGGAGGAACATAAAACTCCACAGTATCGCTCCTCCGAATAGGAGGCTTGCTTCTGGTTCCAGGCTTAGGGGAAGAACCACTGTCAGATGATAGTTTGGAAGTCATAGTTGCCTAACATTCAATCATAGAACGTCATCAACAACGTACTATGTGATCTTAGAACGTCATCAACAAAGTACTATGTGATCTGAATTAATATATAATCAAAATATTGCAACTAAATTTTATATACTGATTCCTAAACAATGTTCATGCATAGTTCATAATTTCACATATAACTTCATATTGTAAACAAAAATATACATTACACAGTAAAGATACTTCATTTAAATATAGCATACACATTTCAATGATTTCATACATAGTTCATAACAATAACTTCTCCGTTCACACTTCAAGTTCTACCAGTTATAACACCAAGTGTTTCATGACCAATATAAATAATATGTTTTTAATTCCAAAGCTTCTAATAATAGATCATAATGTCAAATCAAATGACTAATATCAAAACTTAAGGTACATAAGGTGGAAACTTGTTTGTATATTATTATATAATAGTAATTGTTGGAGTACTTGGTTGTACGCCTATTGAGTTGTAAATAAGTAAATGGATCCTGGACCCATCTCCCTCAAGTGACGCATACAACCAAGTACTCCAACAATAATTAACTAATTGCAATACTTTATGCACATATTGTGGAAATAAATTTGGATTTTATTCTATACAGTACATGATTAGGATTGATTTATGGCTAAATATATTAAGAGGATGGGGAGCTTGCACCAAGGTGCATGTAACTTTACATGCACCGGCGCTTATATTTTCCACATTTTTTTTACTTTTTTGAAAAATACCACAATGTATATTCATCCATATATCCCTCCAATATGTCATTCGAATTTCCTCAGAAACATAGACTCCTATGACCTCCATTCAGAACAGGTCGATTACAGCAATTCTAAGACCGTTAAAATTACCTGTTCTGGATGGAGCTCATAGGAGTCTCTGTTTCTGACGAAATTCGAATGACATATTGGAAGGATATATGGATGGATATACATGGTGGTATTTTTCAAAAAAGTAAAAAAATGTGGAAGATATAAGCGCAGGTGCATGTAAAGTTACATGCACCTTGGTGCAAGCTCCCCATCCTCATATATTAATACCTCAACTCAATTTTTTAGTTGGAATCTCCTCCTACACAGAAAAATATTATGGTTTTTTTGATAACAACCCTCTATTTGGATTCTATCTTTGCAATTTAATCATGAATATGAAAAAATAGACACACTTCTATTAGTAAATCGAATGTGCACGAGACTTGCAAGTACCATTTCATACAAAGTTCATAACAATAACTTCACAGTTCACACTTCATAGTAAACTTGGATCAACAATAACACACATTTCATACAGATTTCACACATTTCAGAACAATAACATGAAATAGGTGGCTCAAAAGAATCGAAAAAAATAACAAGAAAAAAGTGAAAAAAGGTTCCTTGGTTACCCAACAGAGGTTAGATGGAGCTAGGAGGTGAAGGACCTTTGCATGGAGGAGCTGTGAGCCTGGGATGTGGAGCAACGTTGCTTGGAGGCGTTGAGAGGCAGAGGGGCTTTGATTCTGGAGGGGGAGGAGCTTCCCTCGGCCTTGGAGGCGGAGCAGCGACGCTCGAAGACGGAGAAGTGTTGATTGGAGGCGGAGATGGGTCACTCAGAGGCGGAAATGCTTCTAGGAGGCGGTGGAGGCAGAGGTTGCCGGAGAGGATCTGTGCTATCAGGTTTCTCTGCTCGCTAGAGAAACATCCCGGGAGCTGGAATCGAGTTTGCTCTAAACCCAATCATATCTGGATCTTAGGACTCAGATCTGGTTAACCCTCCTTTGATTTAAGCAGACACATATAGGGCATATGCGGCCACCCAACCCACATATTCACCATGCATAAGCGTAGTAGGTGCATAATTGAGGGCTTCATGAAAACGGTGCGCTGAACGTGCTGCACATTAATGTGGCTGCATAGGACAATTTCGTGAACACTACCTATACGCCTTATTCATGGAGAATTCTCCATCACTCCTTGTCCCATGGTCCCTCCCTGTGTCTGGAATAGAGTACGGGAACATGATACCCTGAAGGCCAGCTTACTCCAAAACCCGTTGGTCAGAAAAATATCCTTTAAAGGTAGGTGTTATGTATGATCAAGCCAGACATCCACAACTCGTGCTTCTTGAGTAGATGAAAGAACGAACAGACGAGAGAACCTTTCCGTCAGCGTTCCACCTCCTGTCCAATCATCCGTCCAAAATTTAACGTGGTTGCCATCTCCAGGAATCGGCTTGAAAAGCGTACCTGCCTATGGGAGGAGGGAACAAATACCCTTACCCATACGCACGAAAAATATAGAGGAAGAGAAATACCAAGACGAACCTGAACACCGTGCATGCGCCGCAATAGCTTACAACAGAGGTCTTCACTATTCCCCCACACTCTGGCAATCTAGTTCATTAGCAAGGCTATGCTCATGATTTCTAATCTTGGAACACCAAATCCTCCCTTCTACAATGATAACTTACCGTCTCCCAGTTCACCAGGTGAATGTCAGGTGAATCTTGGCCTGACTTGCTCCAAAAGAAACTTCTCATAATACTCTCTAGCCTTTTTCGAATATCAATCGGAAGAAGTCTAGATGTCATAAAAAATAAAGGGATAGCAGTTAGAGCTTCCATCACAAGAGCATGTCTCCCTCCTTGGGAGAAAACAGACGCCTTCCACCCAAATAATTTCCTCTCCATCGTTTCTACAATGGTTAATCAGTCAGACATCCGCAATCTACCTCTAGTCAGGGTAAGTCCCAAGTAACGAATAGGTAGACCACAACAAGTTGTTCCCAGCTATGAGCAACAATCCCCTTGTTCCGCACCATGAAGGTTGAACGAAATAACTGTCGATTTCTACCTATTCAATTTGAGCCCGGAGAACTCCCCCAAAATCTCTACCACAACTGCCATGATATGAAGCGCCTCTTGTCTTCCCCTCCGATAAACATGATAGTGTCATCCGCATATTGGAGAAGAGGGATGGAGATGTCCCCACATGTGTATCCACAAGTGGCGCTATGATGAACCTCACTTGTGACCACGCGAGTAAAGACATCAACTACAATCACATGTTCTCAAATTTTCGTAGTATGACTTATCAGTTTGATACCTCTGAAATTTGAACAATTTTGAATGTCTTCTTTACTCTAGTAATGAGGCACCATGATGCTTCTCCTTTATTATTCATGCAATTTCTTACTTTGCTAAATGATATTGAATAAATTAGTGAGCCAAGTCAAACCACATTCACCTAGAACTCTCCGTACTTAAATAGAAATTTCATCAGGTCATACACCCTTCCCATGTTTCATAACATTCAAAGCCTACTCTACTTCTTTTGTATTCGTCTATAGCTTGCCCGATTCATGCAATTTTCTCTACTAACTAAATCTCCCAAAGTGATCTCTTTATTCCCTTCCCAAAAAAAGCTTATGGAAATACTGCTTCCATCTAGTCTCTATATCCTTCTGTGTAATAAGCACTTGTCCTTACTCATCCTTAATGCATCTCACGTGAGAAAGATCTTTGGTCTGTCTTTCTCTTGCTTTAGCCAATCTGAATATATCATTTTGATTTTCCTTAGACTCAAGCTTACATATGATTATATGAAGCAATAATTACTAATATCGTCAATCTGTTCATACATCTGGCATACTCAAGTTTTAAGTCATTGCAAACTGATTGGTTGGATGGAGCCAACCTAATTTCTCTCTGAGAGGCCAAAGCAATCTTCTTGACCATTAGTGAGTTAGGTTGGTTAAGTATAAGCCACGTGTTATATCTTATCGTGTCTGAACACATGTCTTGGCAATGCGACTGATGCTAAGGCATCGTTTGATATATCAATTGAGTTCTTTTTTCTATGATATCTCAGCTGCTTTGTTCATGTAGTTGAACCATTCTGATGTTTCCTCTCTACAGGTTCTGGTTCATGGATCCGCAGAAGCTACTGAGCATTTGAAACAACATTGCTCAAAACTTGTGCCGCATGTATATGCACCCCAAATTGATGAAACGATTGATGTTACCTCTGATTTGTGTGCTTATAAGGTATTTATCACTTAACAGTGCATCATTTAGAGTTTGGATCTCGTAGAGTCAGTTCCATTGTAGGATTTTAGGATTTTTAAATTCGTTGTCCTAACAATTCGTCTGTTCTTTTTCAGGTTCGACTCTCTGAACGGTTAATGAGTAATGTCATCTTCAAGAAGGCAAGTGAGATTTTTTTTGGTGAATATAAATATTTTGAAAATGAAGCTTATATCTTATTGGGAACGGCCATCTTATACAAAAAGGAAACCAAATAGCCAAAAAATGAAAGAGGGGCCAGAAATAGGTGAAATATTTGTTTTATTTAAAGGCTTTTAATTAAATATATTGCCTAAACAATTGTTTCCTTTCAGCTAGGTGACTACGAGGTGGCATGGGTCGATGCAGAGGTGGACAAGACTGATGAAATGCTGTCTCTGCTTCCTCCATCAGTTGTTCCTAGTCCTCATAAGGCTGTTCTTGTTGGGGATCTTAAATTGGCTGACTTCAAGCAGTTTCTTGCCAGTAAAGGGGTCCAGGTAATGCACCACTCATGAATACTTGCAAGCATCCTGATACCTTCACACAAGAATGACTAGGATCTGTCTTGATTTTATAACCAGGTTGAATTTTCTGCTGGTGCCCTTCGTTGTGGAGACTATGTGACAGTGCGCAAGATTGGGGATTCGAGTCAGAAGGTGTTGTTTCTCTAACATTATACTTTCTGTCCAAGGTTTATAAAGTCACCTTTATAAGTAAGATTATTTCCATGTACCATTAGTTCTCAAATTATCATGGCACGAGGTATCCAAAAGAAGAAGTTGCGTGAGGAGGAAGTGACCATCAGTGGATTTCTGATTGGTGAAGATTGTTAGGCGGCAGTAGAGGCCTTGGCATGGTCTTCCCATGGTTTCTTTGGTGACGCGGTAAGAATAGGCTCAAGATTTCTATGCTTGAGGGGTTTATCCGGCATGAAGTACAAAGGTTGCTTAGAGGCCCTATGGAAGGTTTGTCCGTACGAATTTTCTGGAAGTGGGTGCTATTTCATGAGGGTGTAGTGTTGAAATGTTCACCACTTATTTCAGTGAAGGGTCTCCCAATTCATCTTCAGGGCTTTGTGATGGTGATGGCACTCTCCCAACTGGGGGAGGTAGCAGCGGTGGTGCGTGATGGTCTTTGGTTAGGAGAGCTATTAAATCTTGTGGTGTGTTAGCATATGTGTCTTCTCATAGATGGGTAATTTGATCCCTCCAGTGTCCAATTACCACATCTATTAGTTTAGTTCCACATCTACTGTGACTCAGTCTTACTGGTGGGGCTATATAAGAAACCACATACCCATTGTAACAGTTGAGAGAAAATGAATGGAGAAATCAATCCTTAGTGGCGTTCTCCCGTGGTTTCATCCCGCTCCTCATGGAGTAGGGTTCCAAATAAAATCACGGTATTCATCTTATTTATTTCTTTTTATCTCCAATACGCTTACGTACTATTGTTTTCTACATGGTGGAACTGAAGGGGCCAGCTCGGGTGGTCCCATCACATTAAGAGTTCTGGAGTGGGTGTACTGTCTTCATGTTAAGACTGGCTTTTCCTTTGGTGAATATGCATGTAGCAATAGTGGAGTTGGCGATGGCCGAAGTTGGGGTGGAGCGGAGTCCTAGGGAAGTGGTACAGTTGATGTTGAAGCCAAAGGGCTCCAATCCTTCTGCCTCTGAGATTGGTAGTCAGGTTGAGTAGCCAAGTATTGGATTGGTGAAGTTTGGGTTTGTTTTTGGTGCTAAGGAGGGCTTTGGAGTAGATCGGTTATACATCACACGACTCGGGCGAATCTGTCATGTCACTTCTCTCGACCAACTATCTTGGAATTGGCTGTTAGAAAATGGATAAGCTTAGCTGACGAATTTTAACCTAGGAGGGCATACAATGAAGTTGACCAAGGTGTTGACCATGATGATATAGCATGTGCTCTTGGGGATTTCCTGAGGTAGTAGCGAGAGGATTGAATACGGGTCATTGACTCCAAGAAGGGTAAAGGGGTACTGCATTCGTGATTTGTTAGAAAATAGGAATGCGGAAGCGAAATGATAAACATAATATGAACTCGAAATATGAAACATGAAGAACTGGATTTTTATGTAGAACCCTGGTCCCTAAGGAGCGTGATGAAACCACGGGAGAAGGCCTCAAAGGGATATATGTTTCATTGAACTTTCTCATCAGATACAATGGATATAGGGGGCTATATATAGTCCCACTGAGTCTCCACATCCCACAGACGGTAGATGTGGGACTAAACTCTTGATGGGGTAAATGGATCCTGGAGTGATCCATTTACCCATCTCTCTCATAAGTGATGCATACAACTTGTACTCCAACACTTCCCATCAAGCTGTTGTATGCAATGCTCAACTTGGACAAATATAAAGAAATCTCAACTCACAATACATGACACTACATACAATATCAACTCAACGCGCACAACTGTCGGTTGCTGTCGAGGACGTTGCTTCTCATGCCGTGCAGGTGAGGAGGACGAACGGGCTGGAGTGTGAGTCAACTGATTCTGGAACAAACCTTGGACTATGCACAATAGTCCCCCTTTCTCCCATACTTGTCAGAATATAATGACATCGACAAAGTTGGGAGAAGACAATAACATGGGAAAAACAAGAAACCAATTAAGCTGACTTCAATTTTTTCGGCTCTTCCCATTTTTTAAATCTTTTGCTTATGGCTTTTTTTTAATTGTACATGCCCTTTTTTTACATAACGCGAATGAGGCACTCACTTTTTTTTAATTCTCTTCTCTTTTTTTCAAGCGCAAACAGTGGGCTTCTTTCGCTTTTTTTAACAGAATAGGCTCGTTGGGCCTAAATAGCACTCCCCTTCATTTTCTTTTTTCCTTTTTTTAAAATAATGCAACCAACCATAGGGTTCCGTCTATTGGAAAACTCTCGATTGAAATACAACCGCCCCTGATGGGGCTTCGCAACAAGGGGTCAAGGGCGTCACTAGGAAATGAAGCGCGAGGAGGTGCTCGCATAAGGCGCTTCTTCGCGCATGAGAGCCTGGAGCCGTGCGGGAAGGAGGCTGCGCAAGGATCTGCTGGGCTACTTCGCGTCGCCTGGAGGCGCGATCTGGAGGAAGGAGGTGAGCGCGGTGGAGAGGAGTCCCACTGGAGGAGCGATGTGGGGATTTCGTGGGCTCGCCGCCTGTCAGTTGTGCGGCGATGTCGCCTGCTTGTCATACGACCCCTCGCTCCTGGAAGGAGAATGAGGAGCGCATCATTGGCCACCATGTTCTTCTTCGTAGGGCAACACTTCCTTGCGAGGCCTGAGAGGGTGGCATGCGAAAGCCCCTCTAGGGCTCCTCCTCCTTGTGCGTCGTCAGATGAAGATAGGAGAGGTGGTTGCACGCGACTGGTGCTGGGGCTCACGTGGGCTGTGCAACGAGATGTGCAGTGATGCCTGGAGCATCGGCTCGTTGCTCGAAGATGGTGACATGCCTGGATATTTGCCACGTGAGGTGTGGCCTGTAGGTGATGCGCTGCAGATCTGGAGGGGATGCAACCTGCGCCGCCTGGACCGATTGGAGAGGGGGTCTTCGATTGGGGCCGCGATGATGCTGCTCAAATCGACGACGGGGCTCTGCCTCCTGGATCTGCTCTCGCATCGCCTGCGCGAGAGGACTGGTGCTTGAGATCATCACGTACTGGAGATCTAGGGTTTGCAGAGAAGATCTCGATCAACATAGAAACACATGTTGGATCTGGAGGATTGTCCGCTTGAGATCACGACCTGAACCTTAGGGTTTCGACAACAAAACCTTAGAATGATGAACTTGAAATTATACAGAAATTAGGGTTTAAAAATAAACCCTAGAATACTCGAACATATTACTTGAACAAATAATTTTCATATATAAATCTTCACCATCAACATCGAATCTCGAACAAAAATAAGAACTTGAAAACCTCGAGAATAGAACCTACTCTGATACCATGTTAGAAAATAGGAATGCAGAAGCGAAATAATAACAAAGCATGAACTAGAAATATGAAACATGAAGAACAATATTTTTACGTGAAACCCTACTCCCTAAGGAGCGGGATGAAACTACGGGAGAATGCCTCAAAGGGCCATATGTTTCATTGAACTTTCTGATCGGATACAGACGGTAGATGTGAGACTAAACTCTGGATGGGGTTAATGGATCCTGGAGAGATCTATTTGCTAATCTTCTCATAAGTGACGCATACAACTTATACTCCAACATGATCTAAGAAAGCGGACAGTGAGGGTGGGGATGTAGAGGTAGAGCAATCGAGGACCTTATAGGTGTTTCAGTCGAACATGCGTAGAATGAAGGAGGTGGTCTACGAGGTGAGAGGTCTAAAGGTTGATGGACATGACTCATGCGAGGGAAGGAAAGTGAGGCTCCACTTAATTGGGTTGCGAAGTGCCTGGACGTTGTGTTGGTGGAGACGACCCCCATGGTTACTATTGCGATATAAATTATCTTTTATATATTTTAGGGATTTTTACCCGGCAGACCCTATAAACTTTGCCAATTACCTCTACGACCTTTTGCACGACGTAATTACCCCATCGACCCTATAAATTACTCCAAGAACTCTCACGAGCTTCAAACAGATTAACCGCAGGGTTTATGGGGTAAGAGTTGGCAAGTTTACAGGGTCGAGGGAGGAATTTTGTTGTTTCAAAGGTCATGGAGTTAATTGGCAAAGTTTATAGGTCTGCCGGGTAAAAATCCCTATCTTTTATGTAATCTTTATTTTCTTTGTCTTCTTTATATAATTCTCTCAACAGGTTACTCTCTTATATAAGAGCACCCTAGGGCTTCTTCAATAAGCAATTTCATTCTTTCCTTATGCATGGTATCAAAGCGACAGTCCTAGACCGGAGTTCTGATCTAATCCCTTCGGCCACCGCTAACCCTAACTCGACGACACCGAGCCTTGCCGCCCGGAGGACTCTCTCGTCTGTCTTTTGAATGTTGCTGCCAGCCTCCAAGCTACCACTAGGCTCATTACGCATCGCCTCTAGCCTCCAGGTCACCATCGCCAGATCACATCTAAGTGCATCCAGTCCATCTTTGGCCTTCCTACATGCTTCCGATGCCCCTAATGCTCCCTAGTGCCATTGTGCGACGTTCAACGATCTGATTTTAGTTGAAAATCATGATTCTAGGCCTTTAAATCATGTTTTCCGACCATAGGGCGACCGAGGATTGAAGAGAATGGTTGTATGAGTCTACACGTACAACCAATCCTCGATATGCTTATTTAGGCTGGATCAAATCAGTCTACTTCCCCAGTCGACTTTTGTTTTTTTGGTCGTTCATGTAAGAAAACAAGGCTGATATCTCCTTTTCCTTTGATGCATTCAAGGGCCCGACTCCCATTGTGAAGATGGATGGGACCAAGTACGAGTTGTGGTCCATGCAGTTTATGACCCTTATGCATTGCAACCATAAGGATCATATTCTGAGGAAGCCAGAGGGGACGGATAAGACTTGGGACAATTCTTCGTGGAAGCAAGATGATGTGTATGCACGTATTTGACTTTAAGAGACTCTCGCCACATAGATAGTCAATGATATTGTGAAACAACCCACCGCTAATACGATGTGGGATATTCTGACATCCACTTATGCCCAAGCTAAGAACGAAGCCAAGATTCTTCTGCTTCAGCTTGACATATACATGGCAAGGCATAATGGTTGTCCACTGCACACCTACTTCTTGCTTCGTGGCATGTTTGAGGAGCTTCATAGCTTCATGTCGATTACGACCTCCACAGAGCAGCAGATAGCATAAAGGAACTCCACCATGGTTGGAGTTTTCTTGGTTGCGACCATACCTCCCATGTATGCGGCTTACAATCATCTCGACATGCTTCTTATTCCATATGTTGCCACTACACAGGCTTCCTCTACGATGGTTGCTTCTCGTGGCAGAGGAATCTCTTCTCAATTCAGATGGCGTAGTCCCCGTGCAGAGGTAGTAGACATAAGCATGGTCCTTGCACCTGCTGCCATCGTCCAGGACACTCTGAGGACACATGCTATCAGAAGCATGGATACCCTACATCTGCTCGTGTGGCAGAGCATATCAAGCCTTCAGAGACTACAACTCCTCAGGTATATCCATACCTTGATATCATTGTCTCTCGTATACGAGAGATTATTACTCTAGTGACAGGCACTACCACTAAAGGATCCACAGATATTGCAGCCGCAGATAGAGCCTCTTCGAGCTCCTCAGGTATCGCATACGCTTTTACTGGTAGTAGTAGTGCATATATGACAGAGTGGATCATGGACTCAGATGCATCCCACCATTTGTGTGGAGACAGAGCCTAGTTCATGTCTTACAAGAATATACCTCATGGTAGATGGGTCATTATTGCTAATGGGTTTCACTTACCCATTACAAGACATGTGGAGGTGCATTTGATACCATCCATGCACCTTCAGAATGTTTTATATGCCCTTAATTTTCAGATGAACTCATTTTTTATTAGTTAGATTACTAATGATCTGCATTATCGTGCCATTTTTTTACCCCTCTTCTCTTGTGTTTCAGGACATACTCACGAGAAGGATGATTGGATTGGATGTGTCCATAAGCAACGGGGACTCTAAAGAAGGTCCAGCCTCCTCATGCTTGTTCATCTACTATTCCTATTGGACCAATCTTACCATACCAGTGACACCTTCATTTTGACCACCTTCCTCTGCAGAAGCTATGCCATGTCCTCCCGCATATCTCCATGTGATCTTCCTTCCAGGGAGAGGCTCGCCAGCTTGGGAAGCATCATCGTTCCTCATTTCCATCTCGTCAGAGTCGGAGTAGTTCTTAATTGTTTGAGCTCCTTCATTTAGATACCTAGGGTCTGAGTCGTATCCCTGGTCACCTGGAACACCATTTTTATCTAGTTGTTGTAGATGACTTTTCTAGACTATCCTGGATTTTCTTGTTATAGAATTAGTTTAAGGCTGGTTTTGTCATTAAGTCATTCGTTAATGAGATGAAGAATATTTTTTGGCTACTGTCAAGTATCTGCGTTCCGATAATGCCTTGGAGTTTTGCACCTTACAACTTTCCGAATTTCTCAGGTCTCTTGGAATTGTACACCAGACCTCGTATGCCTATGCTTCTCAATAGAACGATGTTCTCAAGTGCAAACATCATCATGTACTTGATGTGACCGGAACCCTATTGATTCAGAGTCGTTCTCCTCACGCTTATTGGGGTGATGCAGTTCTCGCTGCTTGTTATTTAGTGAACCATATTCCTTCCTCTATTTTGGGAGAAAATGTCACTTTCTCGATTGTATTTCCCGAGAAGGATATGTTTTCTCTTACACCTCATGTTTTTGGATCTGTGGCCTTTGTTCATAATCTTTCGCCTGGTCATGACAAGCTCTCCCCCAAAGCTGTCATGTGTGTTTTTGTTGGCTATACTCGTACCCAAAAAGCGTACCGTTGCTTTGATCTGCTTTGACGGAGATAATTTATCAGTGCTAGCATTACATTCTTTGAGTATGTCATGTGTTTCTCTCCTATTGGTGACAGACTGGCCCCTTCTGACTCTCATGAGGAGATCTACATGCCTACACTTCCTGCACATGCTCTATCATCTCTTGCACCTGTTCTACCATCTCCCTTACCACCACCACCACCGTCATCTCCACCCCCATCTCCAGTACCTACACCTGCTCCGGTGGCTGCCCCTGGACCACTGTTGGGATAGAAATTATTCATATCAGAAGAGATCCCAGGGCTCTCTTATATAGGAGAAAAATCATTGATTAATTACATAAGTGATACACAAAGAAAACATAAAATATAAAAGTGATACTGTGAGATACAAATATCTCAACACTCCCCTTCAAGCTGGAGCATAAATATCAATCATGCTCAGCTTGGAACACCTCTGAAATGGACCTCTTGCCAGGGCCTTGGTGAAAATATCTGTCGTTTGATCTCCTGTGGAAACATGAGAGGTGTATATAAGACCTTTCTGGATCATGTCTCTAGTGTAATGACAATCCACCTCGATATGCTTTGTCCGCTCATGAAAAGTAGGTTTATTGGCAATAAATAAAGCTGCTTGATTATCACATAAATGCTTCATAGGAAGAGAACCCTCAATACTAAGATCGATCAATACCAATCTAACCCACATCATCTCTGCACATCCTTGTGCTATGGCCCTGTATTCAGATTCTGCACTAGATCTGGCCACCACTGTCTGCTTCTTGCTTTTCCATGAAACCAGTGAGCTACCTACAAATATAGCGAAATTAGAAGTGGTTTTTCTGTCCGTGGGACAACCAACATAATTTGCATCAACGCATGCTGTCACCTCAAGGGATGTATCCCTACTGAATGAGGCCTGAACCAGGTGAAGTCTTCAAATACCTCAAGATCATATGGACGACATCCATATGCACCTTCCTGGGCTGCTCCATGAACTGACTGACTTTGCTTACTGCAAAAGCACTATCCAGCCTGGTGATGGTGGCGTACAAGAGCTTCGCAACAAGCTTTCTGTATCTCCTCCTGTCAATTTCTTCAGTGTCCTCATCATACAATCTCATGCTTGCATCCATAGTAGTAGCATGTTTGCACCAAGTCATACCTGTTTCAGAGAGAAGGTCCATAACAAATTTCCTCTGAGTCATTACAAGGCCACGCTGGTTCCTGGCGAACTCCAACCCAAGGAAGTAACAAAGATTGCCAAGATCCTTAGTCACAAACTGTTGACCTAGGAACTCCTTGGCAGTAAGAATGCCCTGCTCATCATCTCCTGTAATGACAATATCATCGACATAAACAAGAATAGCTACAGTACCTCTCTATCTTCTGAACAAACAATGAGTGGTCCGCAATAGACCGCACAAACACTTGTTGCTCTATCAACTCCGATAGCTTTTGATACCAAGCTCTCAGACTCTGCTTCAGGCCATAAATCACATTATGAAGTCTGCACACCTTCTGAGACTCCCCCTCAGTAGCATATCCTGGTGGTTGTTGCATATATACTTCCTCCTGTAGATCATCATAGATAAATGCATTCTTCACATCAAGTGATAAAGAGGCCAGTCCCGTGAAACGACAACATATAGAAGAATACGTAGTGTCGAGTGTCTTGCTACTGGAGAGAAGGTGTCCTGATAGTCCACCCCATAGGTTTGGGTGAACCCCCAAGCCACACGCCTTCCTTTAAAGCGGTCCACACTACCATCTGCCCTCTGCTTAACCGTGAATATCCTTTTGTAGCTCACAACAGAGGCACCTGATGGAGCAGAGACAATGCTCCAGGTGCCACGTGATCGTAGAGCCGTCATCTCCTCTTCCATTGCAAGTCACCATCTACTGTCCTGAAGCGCCTCCTGATACGTCCATGGGATAGTAACAGCCGATAGTCCCACCACAAACTTCTTGTAATCCGCTGAAAGATGATCCAAGGTAACATGCGCAGCAAGAGGGTACGTGGCACATTGACGAGGAGGCTTCTTTAGGGCAATAGGTCAATCATCAGGCTCATTGTCCTCTGGAATCAACTCTTCCTGTATATTATTCAAATCTCCAGTGCCATCGGTAGAAATAATATGTTCATGACATACCTGAGGCATGGTGGATGATGTGGACGGCGCATGAGCAGAGGGGCGAGTAGAAGACCTATGAGTATAAACATGGGGTAAAAATGTGGATTCAATGGTACGTGGTGGTGGTGGTGGAGGTGGAGGTGGTGGTGGAGGTGGTGAAGACCGAGGAGCGTCACAAGAGGCATGGGATGGAGAAGATGGAGGTGGAGGAACGACAACATCCTCTCTAGAACCAACATTCGACAACTTGTCACCTGTAGGAGAAAAATACATAATAGACTCAAAAAATGTAACATCATCGCTCACATAGTATTTTCTCCCAACAGGATCAAAGCATCTATACCCTTTTTAGGTACGAGAATAACCAACAAAGACACACTTGACATCTCTAGGTGAGAGCTTGTCACGGCTAGGAGTGAAGTGGACAAAGGACACCGATCCAAAGACTCTGGGAGTAAGGGAGAATAGTTCCTTCTCGGAAAACGCAATCAGGAAGGGACTCTTCTCTCCAAGAATAGTAGATGGCATGCGATTCACCAAGTAACATGCGGTGAGAACCACATCCCCCCAGAAAGAATGAGGTGTATGATTGTGAGTCAACAAAGCCCTCGTGACGTCTAGAAGGTGACGATGTTTACGTTCTGCAACACCATTTTGCTGTGATGTATAATTGCAGGAAGTCTGATGAACTATACCAAGAGACTTGAGAAATTCCGCTAAGTGTAAGGTAGAAAATTCCAAAGCATTATCAGTGCGAATGAATTTGACATTAGCAGAGAAGATATTATTAACTTCAATAAGAAAAGTCTTAATGATAGCACCTGCTTCAGACTTATGTTTTAACAAGAATACCCAAGAGAGTCTAGAATAATCATCCACGACAACCATATAAAAACGATGCCCCTGAAGATCAGGAACACGACTCGGATCCCAAATGTCGAAATGAAACAACTCGAAAGAACTACTACTATAACGACTCGGAAACGAAGAGCGACGATGTTTCCCAAGTTGACATGCTTCACAGTCCAAAGCAGTATGAGTAGATATCTGCGGGAGAACATGAGTCATCTTCTGAAGAGGAAGGTAGCCAAAGCGAAGATGCCACATGAAAGGAGAAACAAGTCCGGAGGGAATAGAAACTACCCCAACACATGATGGAATGTCGAGCTTATACAATCCTCTCTCCTCACGGCCATGACCAATCATCCTACTAGTTAGTATATCCTGAAACACAAGAGAAGAGGAATCAAAGATGGCACGGCAATGTAAATCTTTTGTAAGTTGACTAATAGACAAAAGATTCATTTGAAAATAAGGAGCGTGTAAGACGTTCTGAAGATGCGTAGACGGAGCTAAAACAATCCCCCCCTGACCAACAATGGGTAGCCAAACTCCATTGGCATTGACAACGGATCACCCTTGAGGAATAGGCCTGTAAGAGGCAAACCGCGTCCGATCACCACACATATGATGAGACGCTCCAGAGTCCATAATCCAAACTGTCACATCGGAACTGCTGCTACTGGTAAGGACATAGGGAATACCTGATGAGATGGACAATGCTCTGGCAGTGGCTGCTGCCTCTGATGGACCTGCAGTCGAGTCGTAGGGGTGATCACCATCTCTCGAAGTCTCGAGACAAGATCATTAAAACATGCATCTGTAGTCGATGCAGATGAAGACTCAGTCTGCTCAGCAACACGCGCAGACGCTGGATATCCATGCTTCTGAAAGCATGTCTCCTCCGAGTGACCAGGATGATGGCAATAGGAACATGGGCCACGTTGACATCTGCCACGCCCAACCACGAGGTCCACGACCACGAAACTGAGAAGAACTTCCCCGTCCACGAGAGGCTGCCATAGCTGAGGAAGTCGTCTGTGGCGTAGTAGTAGGCGTGGTAGTAATCCTTCTCAGTCGCCTGTAAATCTCCTCCATCGGGGGAATGGTCTCGCGCCAGTCAGGAGTTGAGTACGAGCGACATCGTACTCTGAGTCAAGGGATGACAGAAAACTCCAGTTATGGTGGCATTTCAATACACTTGTTGTTCAGTGCAGGTAGTAATAGGCATGAAGTTGTGGAGTCGTTCAAACATGCCTCTCAAATGAGAAAAATGTGCGTGGAGAGGTCGACCATTCTGCTTGGTCGAAAAAATATCAAACTGCAATTGAAGAATCTTGCTTTCATTCTTCTCCTATCCGTATGTGGCTGCCAGTTTATCCTACATAGCCTTTGCAGTTGGTTGATTGACAATATCATTAGCTATCTCTGCGGTAAGTGTCCCAGAGAGCCAAATACGAGCATAGGCATCATCTTGCTTCCATGATGCATTGGCCCCAGTCTTGTCCGCCGGCTCTGAGTCAGTCAGAATGTGCTCCTTGTTGTGACGCTGCATTAGGGTACGAAATTGCATGGACCATAATTCGTAGTTGATCCCGGCCATCATCACAATAGGTGCCGGACCCTTGAATACACCGGAAGAGGAGAACACGTCACCCTTAATCTCTGACACTTTTCAATAGGCCAAGACATGGAACAACTGGGGAACAAATCAAGAATAGACTTGTCTACAACACCATAGGGGGGATGGGTTGTATCTGTAGACTTATACAACCATCCCTAGTTCTTCGTTCGAGGTCTCGGGCCGCACAACAAAGTATAAATCAGACTATAATCACTGTTCGCGGATCAGTCCAGGCCTCAGAGCAGTACTAAAAGGTCTTGCGACGAACCCCTGAGGGCAACGAGAGGTGTCAACGACGAGGCCGGGACAGGTCGAGGCCTATGGTTGCAGGGTGGCGCTCAGGAGGGCCCCGACGACCGCACAGGAGGGCTGGGAAGCCTCTGGCGGCGGTGCTGAGGCGGGACCCCCTGGGCATTGGGGGCACGGGAGGGTCTGCGGCAGGGCCCCCTGGGCGCGGGAAGGTCCGCGGCGGGGCCCCCTGAGCGCGGATGAGCCACTGGAGTGCTGGGGTTTCGCGGGAAGAGCTCCGGATCCCCTGTAGTGTGCGGCGGCAGCGCCGGGTGGGGGGGGGGAGGTGTAGAGTTAGGGATTTGGGTGGTAGAGAACCTCGGTCTAGGATCGTTGCTTTGATACCATGTTGGGAATAAAAATTATTCATATCATAGAAGAGATCCCAAGGCTCTCTAATATAGGAGAAAAAACATGGGTTAATTACATAAGTGACACACAAAGAAAACATAAAATATAAAAGTGATACTATGAGATACAAATATCTCAACAACCACCATGCACCTTCTCTCAGTTTTTGTCACATGTGTTTACTCGCAAGTCTCGCTCTGTTCCCCCTGCTCACAAGTCTTTCTCATCATCCTGCACACCTCAGGTATGTAATGAGCAAATTGTTTCTACTGATGGCGCTGATGAGTTGTCTGTGCAGTAGGATTCCCTACATGATGAGCAGATACCCTCTCAAGAGGAAAACTTACAGGTTCAGGAGATGGCAGATGCTCTCGATGTGTCGATTGCTCTGCGAAAGCATATGCGTACTTGTGCTTCATATCCTCTAGCAACACACGTTTCTCTGCCCACTTTCATAGGATTTCAGGAGATTTACCTTGGCACTGTCAGCTGTGGAAATACCACGAACATATCTGGAGGCTACTCAGGACAATCACTGATGTCTTGCCATGGAGGAGGAGATGGTCGCGCTACAATTGCATGGCACTTAGAGCCTTGTTTCAGCTCCAATTGGTGCATCCGTTGTTGGGTGCAGGTGGGTATTCGCGGTGAAGCACCGAGCAGATGGTAGTGTAGGTTGCTACAATGCGAGACTTGTGGTACGTAGGTTCACCCAGACATATGGGGTGGACTATCAGGATACATTCTTTCAAGTGGGTAGGCATTCTACTCTGTGTATCCTTTTATTAGTTATAAATGTGAAGAACGTTTTTCCATATGGTGACCTACATGAGGAGGTTAACATGCAACAATCACATGGGTTCGCTGCTGAGAGGGAGTGTTAGAAGCTTTGCAGGCTTCACAATGCGATTTATGGCCTAGAGTCAAAGATCATGGTTCCAAAAACTCTCGAACTTGATAGAGCAACAAGGGTTTGTTCGATCGACTGCCGATCACTCTTTATTTGTTCACATGACTCAGAGAGGTACATTTGTCATTCTTATCTACGTTGATGATGCCATTGTTACAGGGGATGACGAGCAGGGTATTCAGGTAGCTAAGGATTTCCTAGATCAGCAGTTTGGGACCAAGGACCTTGGTAGTTTATGCTACTTCCTTAGACTGGAGTTTGCCAGGAACCATCGAGGTCTTGTGATGACTCAGAGGAAGTACGTTACGGATCTTCTTTCTGAGACAAGCATGGCATATTGCAGACCTGCCACTACTCCTATGGACCAGATCATGAAGCTCCATGATGATGACACTAAGGATGTCGACAAGAGGAGGTACTTGAATCTTGTTGGCTAGCTTTTGTATGTGACCATCACCAGGCCATATATATCCTTTGTCATGAGCAAAGTGAGTCAGTTTATGTAGCATCCCGGACATGTACATATGGATGCAGTCCATATGATTCTGAGGTATTTGAAGGCCTCACGCGGTACTGGTCTTTTATTTAGCAGAGGTACATTCCTTGCAGTTACAACATGTGCAGATGCAGATTATGTTGGGTGTCCCAAGAACATGAAGTCTACCTCTGACTTCGCAATGTTCATATGAAGTTCATTGGTGTCATGGAAGAGCATGAAGCAGATTGTGGTTGCCAAATATAGTGTTGAATACGTGGCCATGGTGCAAGTTAGTACATAGATGATGTGGGTCAGATATGTTCTTACTGACCTGACTATTGAGGTGTCTCTTCCCATGCGCCTCTAATGTGACAACCAGGTTGCTGTCTTCATTGCGAACAACCCTGCTTTCCATGAGAGGATCAAACACATAGAGGTAGACTGTCACTACACTCGTGCCATGATATAGAAGGGTCTCATTGCCACTACTCATGTCAGCTCTGGAGACCGTACAATAAATGTACTTATCAAGGCCTTAGCCAAAGGGCCTTATTAGAGATGTTGCTCTAAGCTGAACTTGATTGATATCTACGCTCCATCTTGAAGGGGGAGTGTTGAGATATAAATTATCTTTCATATCTTTTATTAATCTTTATTTTCTCTGTATTTTTATGTAATTTGCCCAACGGGTTACTCTCCTATATAAGAGAACCCTAGGGCTTCATCAATAAGCAATTTCATTCTTTCCTTCCCCAATTACGGGATGAGGTTTGCCTCTTGGATGTTTGGAATCTAGGACAACAAGATAAGAGGTTGACTCTACTTGGTGGGAGGCAAACATATGTGATCTACCTATAATAGACCAAAACTAGAGAGTTTGAATGCAGTCATGTGGAGGTTGATTGTTGGCTCTGCTTTTTAAGTTCCGGGCAGTCCCTTCAATTGTGGCATCGGGGGCTTTGTTGCGGGGTTGTATGGTGACTTTCTGGAGCTAGTTGATTAGGTGGAGGCAAGATGCTTTCGATGGGTAGTGCACGCTCATCTTTGATGGTTGGTGAACTATGACTTCAATGTAACTCGGTTTGCTATTAATCACTACCTAAAGAGAGGAGTGTTGATCTCAATTCCCCATTGTGGATTTGAATAAAATATAAGGCATTGTAACACATTTTTTAACTTTTAATATTCAATTTTGTGGTGGGTCCCATCTTGGATCGCCACTCTCTCCATCAAAAAAAATTCCCTATTGCGGATTTTGTAGGTGGCATATTGTTAGAGGTTCTGGATACGACGAACCTCCTTTACGCTTTGTGGAATTCGTTGTGATGGTCCCTTTTGGACCACTTGATTAGTTTTGTTGAGTTGTTGGTGGCATTACCCTTGGCATTTGTGCTTTCTTTGCCACGGTTTTATTCTGATCACATCCTTATTCACTAGGATTGTTTGTTAGATTTGTTTTTCTTTGAATGGGCAAGGCTGCTTGAGGATTGTTTCAGGGAACATGTGGCATGCTACTAGTTGGACCTCTGTGTGACTGGCTCGGCCTCCAGGGTGCATGTGATGAAACTGGAGGCATCCTGCAGGATGTACACGCGAGAGGTGCCGGCCCAACGGATGGAAAGAAGGGAGCTTGTGATACGCGGGGATTTTCTATATGCTAAAATGTGGCAATTGTAGTTCACAAAACCATGTGTTAAAGAAATTTAAAGTTCTTAATTTTTTTACTAGGTTGGTTGTTCCTAGGTTGGTCTCAGGGAGGCAATTACAGGCTAACAAAAATTATACACATGCAATATAGCAGCGTATAATCCATGGCTATATATAAAGTGTGTTTGAACCTGGGTATACTATGTGTATGTATGCAAGGAGCTTTCAAAATCAAAACCGAGGCTCCATACTCCATATAAAATGGGAAAAATATTTTTGGGTTCAGAATACTTTTGGGTATTTATGATAATGAATAAAATAATGGTGAAAAGTATTTAATTGTAAAATAATTGGTAAAGTATAATAAATGCTACATGAAACACAATTTTTATTTTTAATATTTAAAATGTAGATAATAGAAAATCCACTTGTTTTGGACTTTTTTCAACAATTTTAGGAACTAGAAGTAATGAAATGAATGATTTTTGGAGGAAATGAAATAGAGTGAGATACACCTAATGTGAATGCTTGACATTTTTTACGACAACTGAATTTTTACGATTTTTCAACTTACAGAGGCTTATTTTGAGTATTTAATTAATTAAAAATATATAATTATATATATTTACAAATCCAATTACTTACAATAGTGTAATACAAAGTGTTGATCATGTTAAACTTAAGCTCTATAGATTATATATGCAATATAGCACACATATCCTCAGTCTTAAAGATTTTGAATAATTTAATTCCTAAGATCTTCTTAGATAAAAGTGATCTCGAAGTTGGAATGAACTCTGAATTGGGTGTCTTGATCTTCAACTAGTCTTGAACTTTATGTGTATTGTATTAGAGTTTTATCTACTCCTGTAGATTTTTGAAATTTTATGGATTTAAGGCTTTTGCTTATTTTTATTTTTTTTCCAATCTTCGTGGTATAGTACCTACTTTATTGTGGTTCTTTTTTGAGATATCTAGCAAGTGAGACTATTGATCTTCGGTCAATGGTAAATTGACGATTATTGAACTGCTTTGGAGGCCTCATAAGGAAGGTGTACTTCAATTCTATTGATGTGTCTTGAGATCTGACTAGTGAAGACCATGTAAGCGTTGGCTTTGACTGTTTTGACTTTGTTGTTGGTGTATTGTATTCGAAACTATTGATGCCACTACTTCTTTCTGTCTTGAGTCGGATCATTGAAGATGTCAAGAAAAGTAGAGATGATATCGTCCAACTTGATTATTGGCTTGTATTCAAATTTACTTGATCAAAACAAGTCAGATTGTCACGTTTTTTCATTTGAGTTATTTGAATATGTGGGATGTGATGTCACTTGGAAAATTTGTTCTAGATGATTATTCTCCCCAAAGATGTTTATCGACTGCTCCGTCGAAGCTGCCCCCTCTAGTTGAGAGTGTGTCCTCAATCTCAATATCAGAAGATAGGACTTCATTATAGCAATTTATGAAGTCATATATGGCATGTGAATCGGAAGTTTCGGTGTGTGTGTGTGTCCGAATTGGGTCTCCGTGAAGCATCCTTCCCGTAGAGCTTTTCTCCTGTATAAGAGAGCTCTAGGGCTACTATGAATATCACTTTTCATTTCACGCTTTTCCACACAGGTCTACCAGGTTTCATGTATATGACGTAGCTTACCTTTTCTAAAGCCCGTAGACGATGTCTAGGGATGAGGCCGTAGTCTCATTTTTCAGTGTGAGAGGTAGGACTTACATTTCCATTCTATTATAATAGTGTAGACATATTATGCTTTTACACAAACAAAACCAAGATTGCAAAAATCGGTAGTCGGTACTCGGTCGGTTGGGTCACTGACTAAGGATTAATCGGCAGTCGGATGACTAATCGGATTTAGTCGGGCTTTAATCGGTTTGAATTTTTTAATTATTTTAAATATATAAATTATTTTTGTATGTATATTCTTATATATTTACATAGATTTGTACATTTTTTATATTATCATAATGAATCAAACGAAGAAATTAAATTTAAATAAAACATTAAGCATATTAGAATAAGTTTGCTTTAAAAAATTAAAAATAAATGATATCTCCAAGTAAAAATCGATCGATTAATTGGCCTTAGTCGGAATTAGTCAATACTCGGTCGGCCACCCCACTGACTAGACTAGTCGGACCTATTAGTCGGGCCAGTCGGGGGATTTTTACAACAGTGAACAAAACTCTTACCTTTTTTGTATTTTTACCATAGAGACCTTGAGCTTCTCTCCCAACCCTTGTTGAATCATTGTTTAATTTAGTGTATACTGGTTACACCAATTTTGGAACACACCTTGTTCCAATATTACAGGAGATGAAGGCCTTTGCCTAAGTCTCGATTAAATGCACCTTGTCCATCCTTTTCTTCGAGTAGTAAACACTGGAGGGAGGCACAGTAACCATCCAAATGATGAACACAACTTGCCCAGCTCGATGGTGGAGCCTACTCTAGGTCAAGCCCATATGCATCTCTCGTACCATACTCTTAAAATAAGGGTTCACGACACCAATTTTACAAATATACATAGGGGAATTGGGGCTCTAATCTGTGAGAATACACTCCTCTCTCCTTCTAAAGTGTATATACGTTCAAAGTTGGGGATACATCTGCAAGCAATTAAGTCAAATTAGTAGTTTTTAATGGTTGAAGTTCATGTTTAATTTTCAATATGTAGTTAGCATTTAATTTTTTATTTTCACTTTTTGGATATCTTTCAATACAAGTACAACATGGTTCTTTTTTCTTTTAGAAGTATAAATGTTGAAATCAGGGAAGAACCACAAAATACAGCAAAAAAACAATTATAGATGCCCGGTAAGGGGGACTTATAGTGCTTCCCAATGCTCTCTATGCATGATGCATCCCAATAACTGAAATATACATTATATGAACATAGGCATAACAATTGTGCCCTTAATCACTAGTTTAGCAGGAAATAAGTATATTTTTTGAAGAATTTGCAAATCAACGCCTTGCGGATTTAAAGATAATTAATTGTTGTAACCATTTATGTCTATAGGACCGTGCAAATCCTAAGAACTAGGCACTCACAAGAAACCGAGATAAAAGAGAAGATGGAGAATCGAAGTGAGCCATGTCCTCCCAACTAGGGTCAAAACATGCTCAAGTGTCGAATTCACAATTATTACAAAATCTCTAAGTTATTACATCATTGAAATATGAGACTGAAATGAAAAATTACACTAAACTATGAGTCAATCGACTTGCTCAACTTCTTTAATAGTCGATCGAGTCACTCGAGCCCTGCAAAATTGATGAGCTCGAAAATCACCTCTTTAATTATCTAAAATTGTAGTATAGGAGACGATCTTCAATTCAGCAAAAACCACAATCTTTGAATGTTGTGGAGAATTTTTCTTGGTAAGTGTACAAGGTCGAACACATGGAACGATGGATTTTAGTTGCATGGTTTTAAATTTATTTGAATAATTAATTTAATGTTTAAGTAATTTCTGTGTCAGAAAATAAAGAGAATATGATGATGCAATGCGAAAAATAACAGAGAGAATAATTCCACATGATCTATGAATTATGATTTTTAATCCAATTAATGTTAATCAATATCCTCGAAGTGAAATCTCAGATCAAATCGATTGAAATTCTGATGCAGGAAAGAGTCCAAATAAATCTATGATTAATCTACAATAATCCTCAATTAAAGAAGGTGATCTCAAAATTTTCTCTAATTTAATTCTCTAGTAAATCGAGTTTAATCACATAAAATATTGAGAATTAAATTCATTTCTTAAATGAATCCCCTGCAAAGATTAGATCATCAATTTATATGGTCAATTATCACGAGAGAACTAAATGAAAATCTCATCGAAAATATCTGTGCAATTTAATAATTCCTCCTTAATCTTGCCCCTGCAGAAATTAATTTCTCAATTAAAAAGATCAATTATCAATTAAAAAGATCAATTATCAATGGCAGGGTTGTAGCAACAAGGGGTTTTCCCGAGTTGTTCTTTGAGTTCTTTAGCTCTTAGATGATGGCACTTATGTCCAAAGCCATGTTTGTAGATAAAGACAATGTGTTAAAAGCCTCGATTCCCCTGTTGGAAGATCACAATTGGTTGGACCTGCAAGTTATCAGATACGGTCTCGATTCATATGAATCGAACCACAACATTCATAATATTCCACAACCCCGTATCAGTGATCCTAATATAAAATGATCTCAAAGCAAGTAAAATTCCAACGTATAGATTCCTCTAGTAATTTAATCGAACACCAGGGCAAGCACAACTCAGCCATGACCGGTCCCAAGCCCGGGTAAATGAGGAGGGTTGCATTAGGTAGCCGACAGCTAGCGTAAAACAGTCGGAGACAACTTCCTAAATAATATTTTTTTTAAAAAAATATTATTTAGGTTGTTGCCTCATGACAGTCGGATCTTTTCAACATGGATTTAAGCAAACATACAGATTTTGTTGAGGCGTTCCCTACTTGCGACGCGTTGCATCGCCCGAATGCAATGAAAAATTGGCAAGGGCCGCTACATCGCAGCCTGGATGTAGTTCAAAATTTGCAAGGGCTCTCGCACGAGGAACACATGCGGGTAATTAAGCTAGTTCTGCTGCATCACCGCCCGGATGCAATCCAAAATTTACAAAGGTTCTCGCATAATGGATGCATGCGAGTAAAGAAGTTAGTCCAAAAGAGATTGCAACGGAAGTTGCGGATTGGTAGTTGGAATATTGGCACTTTGACTGGAAAATTGATGGAGATAGTAGATACGATGGAAAGAAGGAAGACTTATATACTATGTCTTCAAGAGACTAAATGGGTTGGAGAGAAAGCAAAGGAGATCGAGAAGACATGCTTTAAACTTTGGTATTCAGGTAAGGATAATGGTAGAAACGGTGTTGGAGTGGTTGTTCATAAGGATTTGAAGGATTGTGTAGTTGAGGTGCAAAGATTCGGAGATCGGATTATTTTGCTAGAATTGATGCTTGAAGAAGAAATTCTGAATATAATCTCAGTTTATGCACCGCAAATTGGTTTAGATGAAATGACTAAACAAGCTTTTTGGGAGGATCTAGATAAGATTTTACAAGGAATCCCACAAAGTGAGATGATTTGCATAGGTGTAGATCTTAATGGACATGTGGGAAAAGATGCTTCAGGGTATGCTAGTGTTCATGGAGGACATGGTTTTGGGGATAGAAATGAAGAGGGAAAAGTCATCCTGGATTTTGTAACAGCATATGATCTTTTCATAGCAAACACTCTCTTCAAGAAGAGGGAGGAGCATTTAATTACTTATAAGAGTGGGCCAACGAGAACACAGATAAATTACTTTGTGTTGAGGAGAAGAGATCGGTTGTGTTGTAAAGACTGCAAAGTAATCCCAGGAGAGTTTGACAACCCAACATCGCTTGTTAGTCTTGGATGTACAAATAAAAGGGCTGGTAAAGAAAAGGAGGGTTCCTAAGATCACTATAACTAGATGGTATAATCTTCCACTGAAGCAATCGAGCTTCAGGGAGAAGGTTTTAGAAGATTTATCCTGGGATTGTAGTGGAAGTGCAAACGAGATGTGGGAGGCAGTAGCATCTTGTATCCGAAAGGTAGACAAAGAGATGCTAGGTGAGTCAAAGGGAGGAGCCCCAGGTCAAAAGGAGGCTTGGTGGTGGAGTGAAGGAGTGCAAGAGAAGCTAAAAATTAAAAGAGCATGCTTTAAAGCTATGTCTAAGGATAGAACAAAGGAAACTATTACAAACTACAAAATAGCAAAGAAGGAAGCAAAGAAGGCTGTAAGCGAAGCTAAGTCGAAGGCTTATGAAGTTTTAAATAAAAATCTCGACTCTAAGGAGGGCCAGAAGGATATATTCAGGTTGACCAAAGCAAGAGAAAGAAAGACTAAAGACCTTTCTCAAGTGAGATGCATTAAGGACGAGGAAGGTCACGTGCTTGTAACTCTGAAGGATATAGAGACTAGATGGGAACAATACTTCCATAAACTTTTCATTAGGGAAGGAAATAGAGAGACCACTTTCGGTGATCTAGCTAGTAGTGAAAGTTACTTGAATCGTGCAAACTATAGACGGATAGAAAGAAAGGAAGTAGAGGAGGCTTTGAAGGTTATGAGACCCGGGAAAGGTGTAGGACCGGATGACATCCCTGTAGAAGTATGGAAAGTTTTAGGTGAGCGCAGTTTGACTTGGCTTACGAATCTATTCAATGTTATTTGGCGAAGGTGAACCCCCGAGGATCCGGGTGCCCGTTTACGACACTTTCACGGCATTTCATTTGCATTAGATCGCACAAGCTACAGAAAAACAGGGAAAATTTTTCGCGTTGCAACAATTGCATATGATATTCTCATTCACAATATAACCGCAAAGCTAACAGAGACAAATGCCACCAAATTTTCATTTCATTAACTTCCATTTATTTTACAACATGTACAGTGACTGACAGTACATACAGTATTCCCAAAAATCTGACTGAAGAGAAAAGAAACATATTACATTATCAACCGAACAAAAACTGAGACAAAAGATACCATACCGTCTAGTATATACCATGTCTCATGGAAACATCAATAGCTACTGAACAACAGGTTGTTTGCCTGCCAAAACATGTTTAGGAAAGAAACGAAGTCACAATTGTGAATACAATCCGTAGTTTAAAATAAATAACAAGTAATTTATTATGTGCAAAAGAGAGCAAGTAGAAAGGTGGAACAAGTACAATTTACATCTACTTGCGTAAGTAAAAAGGTTTTCAAGTTGTTTGTAAGCATCTCTCATGATTGCCCATTAACCCAACACTTCCCATATATGACATATTTATATTGTAGTTGAATATTCATGAATGTATGAGTGTAAGTATATAACATCATTTTCTTCAGAGATCATGTTTGTGAGTGATGATGGAAAAGTTTGAGATTGGAAAGGTTTCTTGATTTAATTAGATTCTTAAGTCTAGTGGATCGTCTGTGGTCTTGGTTCGTGTGCAACCTCACACTATGACTCTAAGACTTGGGGAATGTCTTAGGGTTGGGGTGCCTCCCTAGGTATGCGGTGTTGTATAATGCATCCTTTTGGGAGAAAAACTGAGATTCATAATTCAGAGAAACCCTAGGCTCTCTTATATGGAGAGAGACCTTAAGGGTAAATTACAAAGTAGTCCAGAGAAAACAAAGAAATAACAAACAGGTACATAACATAATAATATCTATCTCTACACTCCCCCTCAAGGTGGAGCATAGATATCTATCATGCTCAGCTTGGATGAACATCTCTGAAAAGGTCCTCTGAGCAACGACTTGGTGAATACATCTGCAGTCTGATCCCCTGAGCTCACGTGAGTTGTAGATATCAATCCTCTCTGGATCTAGTCTCTAGTGTAATGACAGTCAACTTCTATATGCTTGGTTCTTTCATGAAAAGCTGGATTGTTGGCAATGAACAAGGCTGTCTGATTGTCACATTGAAACTGCATGGGTAGAGGTACAGCTACATGTAAATCCTCTAGTACAGATCGAACCCACATCATCTTCGTGCTTGCTTGCGCCATAGCCCTATATTCGGATTCAGTACTGGACCTTGCCACAACAGTTTGTTTCTTGCTTTTCCAAGAAACCAGAGAGCTTCCAACAAACACTGCGAATCCTGAGGTTGATTTTCGATCCTTAGGGCATCCTGCATAATCGGCGTCTGCACATGCTGAGATAGACAAATCTGTGCCCTTCCGAAACAGCAACCCTGAACCTAGAGAAGACTTCAGATACCTCAGTATCATGTGTATAGCATCCATATGAACTTGTCTTGGTTGCTCCATAAATTGACTTACCCTGCTTACTGCAAAGGCAATATCTTGTCGAGTTATGGTAATATAAAGGAGCTTACCCACCATTTATCTATATCTTCTTTTATCCACTTCAGCAGTATCACCATCATACAACTTCATGCTTGGATCCATGGGAATACTTGATGGTTTGCATCCAGCCATGCCTGTTTCAATCAAGAAGTCTGTAATGTACTTCCGTTGGGTCATCACCAAACCCTGTGAATTCCTGGCAAATTCCAACCCCAGAAAATATATTAGGGTTCCAAGATCCTTCGTAACGAACTGACGGCCTAGGAACGTCTTCGCCCTTTCTATGCCCTGAATATCATCTCCTGTAACCAGAATATCATCAACATAGACCATGATAACAACCGTACCTGCCGATGACTTCTGAACAAACAATGAGTGGTCTGCATTTGACCTCTTGAATCCCTGTTGCTCAATAAGATTAGAAAGCTTCTGGAACCACGCTCTTGGACTCTGTTTGAGGCCATAAATTGCCTTGTGAAGTCTACACATCATATGCTTCTCCCCCTCAGCAGTAAACCTTGGTGGCTGCTGCATGTAGACTTCCTCCTGCAGATCCCCATACAAGAAGGCATTCTTGACATCCAGTTGAGATATACTCCAGTCTCGAACCACGGCCACATATAAGAGAATGCGAAGGGTAGAATGTCGAGCCACTGGAGAGAAAGTGTCCATATAGTCCACGCCATAGGTTTGTGTAAAACCACGCGCGACCAAACGTGCTTTGTACCGATCCTGACTGCCATCTGCATGATATTTAACTGTGAAGCTCACTTACAGCTCACAATAGATGCATTAGGAGGAGCAAGAACCAAAGACCATGTGCCACGAGACTGCAATGCACGCATCTCATCTTCCATAGCCAATCTCCAGCAGTCAATCTTCATAGCTTCCTGGTAGGTCCGTGGTATATCCACGGAAGACAAGGCTGCAGCAGATCTCTGAAAGTCGCTAGTGAGACGGTGAAACGACACCTGTGAAGCAAAGGGATAAGAGGCACACATTCGCTTCTGCTTCCGAATAGCAATAGGAATATCAAGATCATCTTCTGCTGTACTGGATGGTCTAGTTTCCTCCTGCAATGAAGAATCATGCACATGTACCATATCTGACCCGTTAGTAGTAATGCCATCTGAACATACCTGAGGCGTGATGGGTGGCTGACGTGTAGCCTGAGCAGGACCTGACCGACGCGTATAGAATTTTGATAGAGGTGGAATGGGAGGTCGTGGAAGAGGTGGAGGTGGAGGCAGTGGTGGTGGAGTTTATGTAGGGGCAGGAACAGGAGGAGACTCAGGTGAACTCCAAGTAGGTGGTGGAGGAACATAGACATCATCATTGGTAGTGGATGGTACCAGTCTGTCACCTGCAGGAGAAAAATACATAACAGACTCAAAGAATGTGACATCCGCACTAACGAAGTATTTCTTGTTTATAGGATCATAACACCGATAACCCTTCTGAGTCCGAGAATATCCAACAAAGACACACTTGACCACTCTAGGAGAGAGTTTGTCAATTCCAGGAAACAGAAGATGAACAAATGCCACAGTACCAAAGACACGTGGAGTCAGTGAGAATAATTCCTTGTCAGGAAAAATGATAGAGAGAGGTATTTTCTCACCAAGGACAGAGGATGGCATACGGTTGACCAGATAACACGCGGTAAGAACAACATCCCCCCAGAAAGAAATATGAGCACAACTCTGAATCAAAAGAGTTCGAGTAATGTCAAGGAGATGGCGATGCTTTCTTCCCGCCACTCCATTATGCTGAGATGTGTATGCACAAGTGGTTTGGTGAATAATGCCCTTTGATGAAAGAAATTGAGAAAGGAATCGTGTGCAAAATTTTAGGGCATTATCTGTACGAACATATTTGACAGTAGAAGAGAAAATATTTTGCACTTCATTAATTAAATTCTTGATCACATCTCCTGCTTCAGATTTATTCTTTAAAAGAAAGACCCAAGATACACGAGAGAAATCATCCACTACCACTAGATAAAATCTATGCCCCTGATGATCGGGTACACGACTTGGATCCCATATATCTATATGAAACAACTCGAATGGGGAGCTACTGCTCCGACTCTGACGACTAGGAAAGCTCGACCGATGATGCTTTCCCAACTGACATGCTTCACAGCGAAAGGACGAACTGGGAGAGATCTGAGGTAGAAGATGGCGCATTTTCTGGAGCGGGAGTTGACCAAAACGTAGATGCCAGATATACGGAGAAACTGGTCCGGCAGAATGAGAGGAGACGCCAACATAGGAATTCTGAACCAGTCGATATAGACCATTCCGATCAGAGCCACAACCAATCACCCTGCCCGTTAGTATGTCCTGAAAAATAAGAGAAGACAACACAAACACGAAAATGCAAATCCTTCATAATCTGACTAATAGATAACAGATTCATCGAGAACTCAGGAGCATGTAGAACATTCTGTAGATGCATAGTAGAGGATAGGAAGACCTTCCCCTGTCCAACAAGGGGGGAATGAGTACCATCTGCGATCTGCACTGAGCTGCCGTGAGGAATGTCCGTGTAGGACTCAAGTCTATCTCGGTCTCGGCAGAGATGATGTGTGGCACCCGAATCTATAATCCAATCGGAGATATCATGAGACAGTGTAAATGCAGTAGATCTACCTGAGGTACTAGCAGCAACAGATGAACTGGCGGAGGCTGTAGCAGCAACATCTGAAGGTCCACCAGACGAATCACCAGATGATTGTGACATAATATCGCGTAGACGTGCCACAAGTTCCTCAAAAGGGTTATCTGCAGTAGATGCCAACTGTGATTGAGAGTGCTCTGCAACACATGCCGATGCTGGGAACCCATGCTTAGAATAGCATGTCTCCTCCGAGTGTCCTGTGCGGTGACAATAGGAACATGGCTGACTAAAGCGACCACCCCTTCCCTGGGGTCTACGTCCACGTCCACGGCCACGACCTGAAGACGGGCCACCTCTCCCACGTGAAACTGCCATCGCCGATGGGGGTGGAGTAGAAGAACTGGAAGAAACTGTAATGTGACTGAATCTCCTGTAAACATCCTCCATTGGAGGAATAACTACATCGGCTAAAATCTGAGAACGGGCGGCGTCATATTCAGGATCAAGGGCTGCAAGTAGGACGCCCACCATGGTGGCATTCCGAAATGTCTTCTGTTGTTCAGGAGTCGCTGTGAGTGGGATAGTACTGTATAACTTCTCAAACATCCCCCTCAGGGATGTGTATAAGGAGTGAAGAGGTCTGTCGCTCTGCTTCATCGTGAATATGTCATGCTGAAGCTGTAACATCTTGGTCTCATTTCGCACCTGCGAATATGTAGCAGCTAGGATATCCTACATCGCCTTGGCAGTGGGCTGATGGAGGACATCGTTGGCAATCTCCATCGTCAATGTACCTAACAACCAGACCTTTGCATAGGCGTCATCAGCCTCCCACGAGGCATATATCCCTGTCTTCTCTACTGGCTCATCCTCGGTAAGAATATGCTTCTTACCATTCGACTTCATGAGGCTCATGAACTGCATTGCCCAGAGCTCGTAATTCGACCCGTCCATCTTGAGTATTGGCGTAGGACCTTTGAATGCGCCTATGGAGGGCATATCAACCTTCGACTCTGACATATTGCCGCTGGAGAAGAAATAGGGTTTGTAGACAAAGTGATATATGTCTACACAAACTGCATAGGATTCGAGTGCGTATGTAGGCGTTACGCACTTAAATCCATCTATCCGGAGAAAGAGACGAGTACGGGCACGCCGGGGATTGCCGAGGATCGGCTAGGGCACGCCGGAAGCTCGGCTACGACCGCCGGGTGGTGATGGCGGCGGGACTAGGGAGCCGCCTGGGGGCTGGCGGTGGGAGTAGAGGGCCGCCTGGGGACCTGTGGCGGGACTAGGGGGTCGCCGAAGGGCTGGCGGCGAGAGTAGGAGACCGCCTGGGGTGTGGCGGCGGGAATAGGGGACCGCCGGGGGATTTGGCAGTGGGTCTGGGTTCCACCGGGGGTTAGCGGCGGGTGTGGGAGCTGCCGGGGAGGGGGCTGGGAGCCGGCGGTGGCGGCGGGATGAGGAAGAGGAGAGAGGGCGGCGGGTGGGGAGAGGGAGAGAGCCCTAGGGCTTGGGCTCTGATACCATGTTGGGAGAAAAACTGAGATTCATAATTCAGAGAAACCCTAGGCTCTCTTATATAGAGAGAGACCTTAAGGGTAAATTACAAAGCAGTCCAGAGAAAACAAAGAAATAACAAACATGTACATAACATAATAATATCTATCTCTACACATACTAACTAAGTTCCCAACACGTCCACTAGCTTATAGGAATTTCGAATCAGATTATAGTCACTTCCATCTATTCAACTTTAATTGTAATCCCTCGAAACCTCAAGGGCAAATGTCTCAGATGTAACTCTAATTGATGTAGAGATAGATATGGATGATCTGGATGTAGAATCGCCAAGTCTGTTGGCGAAAGAAAAACTCAAGCGGTGAAGTAGCCAACAAAAGGGCTCTTCCGTCTCGCCCTCTAATTGGAAGTGCGGACCAATAGAGGGACAGATCTACTCCAAAACTATGCCACTAAGACGGGTGAGAGAGACTCTCCGGAAAAGTCACTCTAGAAAACAGCCCGACCGGTAACGGGCAACCGAGCTCGTACGAAAAACTAAAACCAAGGATCCCCCGCCTGGGTATCCTAAAACAAAGGGTCAACAGAACTAGTCTAAAGTCGGGATCCCAACGAGGCGTTAAAACACTGCGAGCTCGCGTAAAAACCGAAAAGGGACTGGGATCCTAGACTTACGCACTAAGCGGCCGCTGCCCTAATTGGGCTTTCTATTATCCCGCCCAGTTGAGGGTCACCGCGCCCTCGCACGATCAGGCGTAAAAGTCACCATGACCGACATCGAAATTGATATCATAGATATAGCAATAGATTTTTAATTTGTTAATGAGATGATATTCCCATCTACCCCACTTTGATATTAATCGTCATAATAGCGCACATGATTCCATTGACCTTTATATGTTTATGTAAGCTATATTCGTAGGCTTCTCAATAACACTCAATAATTCATTCGGCCATATATGAGAATCTCATACCTAATATGCAAGTCATTGCTTTAGAAATTACAAGATTCTCTTTGAAATCATCTTGATCTTGATTGTACTATCAAATATCTTAAACTTTAATAATTTCAAGAAAGAATATGGTCATGTGCATTATAATGATGCCCTTCTAATGGTAACATCCTCATTCATCATTTGGTCCATGCTCATGAGATTAGCATCCCCCCACATACTCTTATTCCAATAAATCTACTCTTTTCTAAAGCAAAAATGTTTTGAAAATTTACAGATCATGAATGCCAACTTTTTATTGTGGAACTGCAGTGGCAATGTACATGAGATGCTCATCTTGGATAAAGATGACCAATGCTTCCAGTAACAACATGGAACGTGAGATTCTTGTGGATCTGGAGAGAGAAACAAGATATGAACACCTTATTTGTGTGAAAACAGATCTGATGTCAAGTTCATCTGCCCTTAGACAATCTAAGGTCAACCTTCCTATCAATCATTTTATGGAGAAAAGGGATAAATGAAATAGCCAAATAATTTATGGCTGGGTCAGTAGAAACTACGGGAGACTTCTTATCTACAAGAGATAATCTTGTAAAATTTAGCACTGCATTTTTCACCAGGCTAAATCAAAACGGGGGTGCCTCATCCTATAGTTTCATTAATCATATCAACAACTAAATTGACCGAGAAGCTTGGGTCTAGTTTCACACAGTTGAACCTCTATGAACTTCAAGACATCTACACTCTTTAATTAAGCTAAAGCCTAGTTATTCAAAAGAAAGAATTCTTGACTAAATGTTAATGTATTACTAATGGTAATACTAAAAGTCCTGGATGCCTCCCGATTCTTCTCAATTTATTGATATAAACAACTATTATATATATTTATATTTTTCCACTACTAATTACAGTAAAAGATCTTGGTTATTTTGGTAATGGTTTCGTAAAGAAGCAATTATTGTATTCTTAAATCAACCCCCACCAATTAGAGGAACAACAGTTCTCAAATGCCTATATTTCCTGAGTAGTAATCGGAATTTTTTAGCACTTAAGAGATCATGAGCAATCGGAATATTAGCCCTAACATGATGAAGGAAGAGATGCAGGCTGAGGCCGCTACAGGAAATAAAAAAATGTGAAGTTGATATTAAAAATTCAGTCCAGACTGTAAAGTGACAGAAACATGAGATTATAATTTAGTAGAAACAAAATCTGGACTTGAGGTTATAAATAAAGTGTGTAAACACCACTTAAATGGCAACAAAAGAGAAAGTAAAATTTCATATGCATGGCAGGAAGGAGGGGAAAAAGGGGATTGTACATTTGATCTCTTCAAAGTTGAAGAGAATCCTACATGCATGACAAAAAGGGAAAGTTTAGCTTATACAAGAACATGGTAGCAGCAAGAGGAGGCTTTAATTGTATATGCAAGGCAGCAAATAGAAGGTTTAGGGTTGTACCTCCTTAGATCTCTATAAATTGAGGGTCAATTGCATATGGAAGGGCTGGTTTCTGGACTTCAACACCTAAATCTTCTTGGTTTCAATCTCCAGCAGTCCAATCTGCAGCATATTTCAGCCCAAAATGGAGGAGAAAGAAGAGGTTTAGCTGGGAATTAAGGGGAAAGAGGTGTATATATATAGGGAGAGGGAATGGTACCTTTTTTTTTCTTTTCTAAATTGGAGATCAAGACTGCATGTAGAAGTTTTTTGGAAAGAGAATAGTATCAGTTGTTGGGAGCATCTCCTGGTTGAGGAGATAGTAGCAGTAGCTGCAACTGCAATACATGAATCAGCTGCAAGGCTTGCAAGGAGAGCTGCATTGGGTCCCGATCTTGGGCTTCAGGGAAATTGGCTTGAGCAGTATTGGAAATCCAAGAGCAGCAGCAGTTCTGTCTATTGGAATGGGAAATCCAAGAGCAACTACAGTCAGATATTTGGAGAAGAAAGGAGAGGTTTCGGTTGGGAATTTGAAGGCAACGGAATGGAGAAAGATGGAGAGTTTGGTGTTATAAATAAGGGAGGTGAGTCCCTTGTTTGTTGCCAAATGGAATGGGAATAAGCCAAGTGGAAGAGAGCTAAAATACCCACAGTGGCTGATAGAGTCTGCAGTAGCAGATAGTAAAATAAAATTTTTATTTATATATATTTTATTTATTTATTTTTTCTCCCATTTTAAAGTTGCCTGTAGTCGCACGTCGAGCCTCCGATTTCGACGCGCAATGGCTCATTTTGATCGTCTCTAAATGACGATTAATATGAGTATAATATTGATATATTTTTGATCGGGTTTGGATCTCCGAAATTTTCGAGATACGATTTCGATTTGGGGTTAAATTTTGTGATTTAAAAATATCAAACGACCTCCGATTGACGAACGGTTCGATTTCGTTGGTCTCGTTTCGTCGAATTGGATTTTTAGGCGGTCTCGGTTCGTTTCGCGGTTTCCGAATTTGCGTCGCGGCTTTTTCACGGCACGCATTACGATACGACCAATTTTTGGTCGATTTCACCCGAACGACTTTTGATTTACGATCAATTGATCGCTTTAGGTTGTTTGGCATTGACCAACAACTTTATTGGGTTAATCGGACCCAAATCGGGTCGGGTTCGGGTTTGGTTGAAATTCGGATGTAACAGGGAAGCAAGAAAATGCCTGAAGATTGGAGGAGTATCGTGGTGCCTCTTTATAAGAATAAAGTAGACATTCAAAATTGTTCAAATTATAGAGGTATCAAGCTGATGAGTCACACTATGAAAATTTGGGAGGTGTGATCGAGAGAAGGCTGAGGCAAGTTTCCAACGTCAAAGAAAACCAGTTCGGATTTATGTCAGATCGCTCAACTATTAAAGCCATACATTTGCTGAGGAGAACAATGGAGATTTATAGAGCTAAAAGGAAGAACCTCCATATGATCTTTATTGATTTGGAGAAGGCTTATGATTCTGTCCCGCGTGAGATATTGTGGAGAGTTTTGGAGAAGAGACAAGTGCATGTCCTATACATTAACCTCATAAAGGACATGTATGATAGGGCTTTATCTTGTGTAAGGACTCCGTCTGGGAAGACTGGCTATTTTGACATCAACATTGGTTTACATCAAGGTTCGGCTTTGAGTCCATTTCTTTTTACTTTGATTATGGACGAGTTGACAAGTCACATTCAGGATGAGTTACCTTGGTGTATGTTATTTGCTGATGATATTGTGTTGATTGACGAGACTAGAGATGGAGTAAATGAGAAGCTTGAGGTCTGGAGACATGAGTTGGAGAGTAAAGGATTTTGTATAAGTAGGGCTAAGACAGAATATATGGAGTGCACCTTTGATGGAAGCAATGGTGAAGGAATTGAGGTGAAGATTGGTGATGATAACATTCGGAAGAGAGATTCTTTTAGATATCTAGGATCTATTTTGCAACATGATGGCGAAATTGATGGAGATGTTACTAATAGAATAAATGCAGGTTGGCTAAAGTGGAGAGGAGCCTCTGTTGTTCTCTGTGATAAGAAAATTCCTTTAAAAAATTAAAAGAATGTTTTACAAAGCTACCGTAAGACCTGCTTTGCTCTATGGATATGAATGTTGGCCTGTGAACCATAGACATGTGCAGAGAATGGTTGTAGCAGAAATGAAAATGCTAAGGTGGATGTGTGGACACACACGTAAAGATCGGATTCGGAATGATGCAATCAGAAAGAAAGTTGGTGTTGCTCCGATCGAGGATAAGATGCGAGAAAACCGCTTAATATGGTTTGGTCATTTGCAAAGAAGATCAGCTGATGCACCAGTTAGGAGATGCGAGTGTTGGGATGTTGAGCCGGCTAAGAGAGAGCGGAGACGGCCCAAGAAGTGTTGTAAGGAGACCATACGAAGGAATCTTTGTTTTGTGGATATAAGCCCGGGATTGACCCAAGATAGATCTGAATGGAGGCGAAGAATTCATGTAGCCGACCCTACTTAATTGTGGGAAAAGGCTTTGTTGTTGTTGTACCAGGGCAAACACATCAAACAACTTCTTACGAATTTGATTATCATTCTCAAACTCAGTTCAGATTCCATGTTCTAATGATATTAAATCAAAGCTATTACCGCAAATAATATGCAGTCTCCACTCTCTGCTAAGAAACAATATCAGAGTTTTCGTGCTGTAGTAGTTTAACCCCTCACAGAATATAGAAGATGAAGGATAGTGGCAGCACTAGTAAAATTTCATGATGATGATGGAATGCTTGGATCACGATGCATTGGTTGAATCCAAACTCAAAGGAAGAGATGGAAGTGTCTTAGAAATGAGATATACGTTAGTCGCAATCATGGGGAATAATTAATGATGGGTACAAGACTATTCAAGTGGGAATAGACTATTCCATACCAACTCATGAATGTGGGTAGAACGAACCTCTGTTCAAGCGTTTTGTGTCGACCTACCTCTTCTATTGCGGTATGGAGCTCTGTTCTTCCATCATGGTTCATCGGGTGAAAGTGGAAGAATCTACTGAACAATGTTTGGGTACCTGTAGGTGGGAGTGTCTTCCGATCTATGCTACATGCATGATCGGATCTAGTCGAAATGGAATAATGGGGCGGGCTCCTGAACGGGGGCTTAAGATCTGGAGTTAAGCTTCGACGTGAATCGCCAGAGGTGAAGGATATGGTGAGATAGAAGAGAACGTGAGGAGGGAGGAAGTGGAGGCGAAGTCGAGTCGGTTTCGGTGGGGGTTTGGTATCTAAATCAAATAAAAAGAAGTGAATGTGAGGATGAGATCTGTAGCAAAACAACAAGGATGATTACAGAGAAGATAAGAGGGATAAGGGAAATAGGGAAGAAGGAGAAATTGGTTCAGAAGTTTTACCTGATAGGTGGTTGTTCTCGTCGGGATAAAGGTTGTTGGACCACCTTGGCCTTTGCCTCGAAAAGCTCCGACGGGGTGCTCTGAAGCTGGGCAGCTGTTGGTTGCAACGAGGTGATAGAATCACCCTCAGATCACGCCTGGAATCGTCCTATCCCTCGTCGTCGCCGTCGAAAATCTGACCCAAAGCTGTCACCTATGGATTGAACTGAAGCTAGAGGGTGGTGTTTTTTCCCTATTGGTAGATATGGCGGAAGGGGGGATGACCGGTTTGAGGGTGGACTTTATAGGAGGAGGAGAAGATCGGCGTTACGTGAGAGAGGGGCGGTGATGGCGTGTAACGACGGAGGTAAATAGCTGCGTAACGGTCGTGGAGGAGGCGAGGGTGGTTGGTCATTCCGCGTGAGGAGGGGGGCATTGCAGGATGACAGAGGAAGGGGGAACGGGTCATATGCGGTGCACGTGACCGGGAGAGGGGAAGAGAGAAGAGTGGGGGTGCCACATGGCATGCCCTGGGGCTGCCATGTGTCACCCCAAAAAATTCAAAATTAAAAGAGGAAGAAAATAGAAAAGAACTAGAAGGAGACCTCGGATCAAAAAATTTTCTTCACGAAAGTTGATCGTCTCGACGATATCTACAACTTTCATGAAGCAGGAACAAAAGGTCAATTGTGCAAAGTGGTATTTTTGGTGGTTCTTCGTGTGTTTTGAAAACCTGCTTTTGGGGAATTTGTAATTTTTTGTGTTCTTAAAAGAGGATAATAAAAACTAAAAAAATAGGATAAAATAAAAGACACTTAATTACACATTAATCTATTTTTTTTGGATTTTTAGTAAATAAGAAAATAAGGAAATAAAATAGAAGTACGAAACAAGCAAAATTTGTACAGACTCACAAAGGTCACTCGGACATAGTCAGTTTCTTTGATTTTAGCCCAAGGGTCTCGCCGCCTCGACCCCGTTGACCATGGCCAGTTACCCAGGCACCGCCGCCCTGACCCCGTCGCCCAGGCGTCGCTGCCCAGGGTCCCATCTCCGTCGCGCAGGGGCCCCATCGCCCAGGACACTGCCCCGTCTCTGCCGCCCAGACCCCTCTTGCGGGTCCCTTCTCGCGACCCCACCTTGCGGTCCCTATCGCCTCAGTCGCACAGCCCTTGCGGCCTCGCTGTCGTTCCCTTTTCTCGAAGGGCTTCCACCCGCACCTCTATGTTAATGGGTTTGGTTGTGTAAGTCTACACATGCAATCAAACCTCTTCATGTCAGTGTAGACCAAAGTTTATCTCGTCTGCAATCCTAGTCGTCTCCAGTCATCATGTCAGAAAGCAAGGTAGAGATTCCCACCACATGCGCCTTCAGATGTCCTGCGCCTATTGTGAAGATGGATGTGTCGAACTAAAAGTTATAGGCCATGCAATTCATGAGCCTAATGAAATCGATGGGTAAGAAACATATTCTTACCGAGGACAAGCCAACGGAGAAGACAGGGTTGTATGCCTCATGGGAGGTTGATACACATATGCTCAGGTCTGGTTGTCTGGTACCTTGATTCCAGACATTGCAAACGATGTCTTGCATCAGCCCATTGCCAAAGCCATGTGTGACATTCTTGCTGCCACATATTCACAAGCCAAGAATGAGACGAAAATCCTACAGCTTCAGCATGACATCTTTACGATAAAGCAATGGAAGACTCCTGCATGCTCACTACACTGCATTGCGGGGAATGTTTGAGATGCTTCATAGCTTCATCTCCTTCACAGCTACTCCAGAGCAGTTGAAGACATACCGAAATGCCACTATGGTGGGAGTTTTTCTAGCCTCTCTCGACTCACAGTATGGGCTGCTTCTTCTCAGATTCTTGCAGATGCTACCATTCCTCCGATGGAGGAGGCCTTTCGGAGATTGAACCGAATCAGTATCTCAAGCCCTGCTCCAGTGCCAAATTCTTCTGCTATGGCAGCCTCTCGTGGAAGAGGTAGCCCATCTCATTTTCACTGACGAGGACCACGTGGTAGAGGTGGTCATAGTAATGGACCACCGTATACTTACTGTCTGGTCACACTGAAGATACATGCTACTCCAAGCATGGTTTCCCCGCATCTGCCCGCGTAGCAGAACAGATTCAGCATCATGGTGCTCCACTCTCATCAGATCAACGATATGATGATCTTGTGTCTCGACTGTGAGATACCATGCCCCCAGCCAGTACTCCTCCACCTATTTCAGAGAGCAGCTCGGACGTTGCTGCTACTGTAGGAGCTAGTTCCTCAGGTAGTGCTCATACTTCTACTTTTTACCAGGGTTCAGGTACCTCGGAATGGATTATAGATTCAGGTGCCATACATCATTTGTATGGAGACAGACATCAGCTCATATCCTACAAGCAGGTTTCTCTAGGAAGGACAGTGGTCATAGCAGATGGGACTCATTCTCCCATCACAGGATAGGGGGAGATTACATTGGCATCTTCTATGTAGTTGCGGAATGTGCTGCATGCCCCTAATTTCTCAATGAATTTATTGTCAATTAATCAGATTACTAAGGATTTACATTGTCGGGCAATATTTGACCCATCATCTCTTATGTTTCAGGATATTCTCACGGGCAACGTGATTGGGTGTGGTCATGAGCAAGGCGGGTTGTATCGACTGGTCCAAATACCTTATGCTGGAGCATCATCTCATTCTACTGGACCTGTCTCTCCTTATCTATGGTATTTGCGCTTTGGTCATCTTCCATTTCGGAAACTGCGTCAAATCCTTCCTCAAATCTCACCTCGCTCGTCGTTCAATTGTGAAGCATGTCAGTTATGGAAGCATTATCGGTCCGTCTTCCCTAGTTGTCAGAGTCGGAGCAGTAGCTGAGTTTTTCCATGTAGACATTTGGGGTCCAAGTCGTGGTCCCGATCATCAGGGACACATGTTCTATTTTGTCGATGTAGATGATTTAGTCATTTGTCTTGGATTTTCTTGTTGAAGAATAAATCAGAAGCGGGCAATACTATTATGAATTTTATTAAAGAAGTGCAGAATGTTTTTTCCACCTCTGTCAAAATTGTGCAAACTGATAATGCTTTGAATTCTGTACCCATATGCTATCTCAATTTGTTTCATCTCACAACATTCTACATCAAATATCATGTGCTTACACGTCCCAACAGAACGGTGTCACAGAAAGAAAGCATTGCCACTTTCTTGATGTCACTCGTATGCTCCTTGTCTAGAGTTGTGCTCCACACTCATATTCTGGGGTGATGCGGTTCTTACAGCATGTTACCTCATTAACCGAATGCCCTCATCGATGTTGGGGGAGAAGATACCTTTCTCCCTTGTTTTCCCGGACAAGGAGTTCTCCCTTAACCCTCGTGTTTTTGGGTCTGTTACGTTCGTCCATCAGTTGTCTCCAGGGATTGACAAGCTCTCTCCTAGGGCTGTCAAATGCGTTTTTGTAAGGTTTTCCTGGACTCAAAAGGGTTATCGTTGCTATGCTCCGTTACGTCAGAGGTATAACGTCAGTGCAGATGTCATGTTTTTTGAGTCAGTCATGTTCTTCTCTCCTACAGGTGACAGGTTGGCACCATCAAATTTATATGATGCGATCTATATTCCTCCTCAACCTATGTATCCACCATCAACTCCACCATCACAACCTCCACCATTTCCACCACTACCTCCACCAACATTACCTCCTCCCAGTGTTTTGGTTCCTCCTCTACCACATCACTGCAGTCAGCGACCAGCCTCTGCTCATGATCATGGGCAATCATCAAGCATGCCCCAGGTTTGTTCTGATAACATTACTTCTAATGATGGGTCTGATGGTGTTTCTCAGTAGGGGCTATTTCAGGAAGGGGATGATAAAGATGGTGGTACAGATGATGCAGAACTTGATTTGCCTATTGCTCTGAGGAAGTAGAAGCGTTCATGTGCTTCATATCCGATTGCTTCTCATGTCACCTTTGAGCATCTGACATGTGACTTCAGGAGGTTTGCAGTTGCTTTGTCCGCTGTGGATGTACCACGGACTTACCAGGAGGCATTGGCTGATAGTAGTTGGCGTCTGGATATGGAGGAAGAGATGGCGGCTCTTCAGTTGAGAGGTACTTGGAGCCTTGTTCCAGCTCCTATTGGGGCATCCATAGTAAGTTTAAGTGGGTATTTATAGTGAAGCAAAATGCAAATGGTAGCATTGACATGCACAAGGCTCGTCTGGTTGCCTGGGGCTTTACTCAAACATATGGGGTGGATTATCTTGACACATTTTCTCCAGGTGCTCGTCATTCTACCTTATGGATTCTTTTATCTGTTGCCGTGATTCGAGATTGGCCCCTGTTTCAATTGGATGTCAAGAATACTTTTTTGTATGGTGATCTTCAGGAAGAAGTTTACATGCAGCCGCTGCTAGGGTTTGCTGCTGAGGGGGAGTGTTTACAGGTGTGTTGACTTCATAAGGCAATCTATGACCTTAAGCAGAGCCCGAGAGCTTGGTTCCAGAAGCTCTCAGATTTGTTTGAAAAGCAAGGGTTCAAACGGTCGAATGCATAACATTCTCTCTTCATAGAGAGGACTTCCAGAGGTACGAGTGTTTATGGTGTATGTTGATGATATACTTATTACAGGAGATGTTATGCAAGGAATAAAAAAGAAAAAGAATTTCTGGGCCGTGAATTCGTTACCAAGGATCTAGGAGCGCTTGGATACTTTCTGGGATTGGAGTTTGCCAGAAATCAACAAGGGCTTGTGATGAATCAGCAAGGGTATGCTTGGATGTCAACCTGCTTCTACACCCATGGATCCGAGCATGAAGATGTATGATGATGATACTGATGAGGTTGACAGGAGAAGATACAGAGAACTGGTGGGAAAGCTTCTTTATGTTACCAATACCAGACCTATTATTTCATTTGTGGTCAGTAAAGTGAGCCAGTTCATGGAATAACCTCGTCGGGTACATATGGATGCTATACATATGATACTAAGGTATCTTAAATCATCTCCAGGTGCAGGAGTATTAAGAAAATAGGAAGCGGAAGCAAAACATGTAAGAAGATAAAGAACATATGAAGAACGCGGGATTTAACGTGGAACCCTACTCCGTGAGGAGCGAGATGAGACCACGGGAGAAGCCCTCAAAGGGGCGTTATGCATTGCACTTTCTCATCTGTTACAGTAGGCTTGGAGCTCTTTATATAGCCTCCACAGAGCCTCCAAGTCCCACCACTGGTAGATGTGGGACTAAACTCTTTGATGGATGGTGGGATCCATTTATTCATCTCCCTCATAACTGACGCATACATCAAATACTCCAACACTCTCCCTCATGTTGGAGCATGCAATGCTCAGCTTGGACAAACAGAAAGAGACTCAACTCAATGCTACAGGACACTACAGACAATACCAACCCAACGCGTACATTGCTGCAGTCGAGGACGTTGCTTCTCATGCCATGCAGGTGAGGAGGACGAACGAGCTGGAGTGTGAGTCTGCTGAATCTCCTCGTCGGAGAGCATGTGCTCTGAACTGTGCCTGTCAGAGTCACTGCAACTGAAAATGAATCTCCTCGTCGGAGTACTCTGGCCCGCCACAATAATGTGGACAACTGCTCCATCCCTGAAAAGGGCCGAACTGAATAAGAGTCGTAGATGTGCAATCCTCTTCGGAGTCCACGGTCACTGGAGAATGGAGTCTGAAAAGTCTCCTCTTTGGAGAACTGGGTCTCTCCCATTTGGCACAGAGAATGGTACACTACTCTGGTGTCCCTATGATACCACATGAAAACCCTTGCCAACATGGCATAGGGAATGATCCTCTACTCTGGAGTCCCTATGGCTCACATGAAAACTCTGGCCAACAAAACAAGAAAAGATGGGGACCACGACAAAAGATGGCAAACATGTGCACATCTGGATATGACCGCATACATGTACGTGTCTGAAAAAAAGAGTCTCTCTCTGGAGAACTCGAAAAATGGGCCTCAATATGGAGTTCCTCGATCTTGGACTCTGACCAATCTGTCGAGTCTGAAATATCTGAACTGTAGAGTCTGGAATATCTGCTGGCCTCCTGAATCTGGAACATGACCTGTGACTCTACACCATACTCCCCCTTTCTCCCATACTGATCGGAATGAAGACATCGACAGTTGGGAGAAGATAAGATAAATGGGGAGAAAATAAAGCATACTCAAAGAATTTCTTTCGGCTTTTCTTTTGTTTTTTTCTTTTTTTAAGCCATCACATTTTTTAAAGATGTTTCATTTCATTTTTTTAAATCGTCTTTTCACTTTTTTTAACATATACGTACGGCTTTTTCATGTACGCGCCCTCTTTTTTTTAAAATCTCTCTTTTTTTTAGCCCCCTTGGGCTTTACATTTTTTTAACCGGCCGACCCTTTTTCTTTGCTGCCGCCCAACTAATCACAATTTTTTTATATATAACAGAAGCCCACTAGGGCTCGAGGGCATCAAACCCTTGGTTCCCTTTTCGGAACCCATCGATTGCGCCCCTGATGGGGCCTTTTCTTTTGCGTCGTCGCCACTGATATCATGAAGAGGAGGATCTGGAGAGACGCCCTCACACGCCGATCAGAGGTGTCGCCTGATTCGTTGGGGGCGCCTGGTTCAGTGGGGGGTGCCGATGCACCGCTCCATTGCCTGAAGATGTAGCGGGAGATCGCCTGTGAAGCGATGGCGCGTGATGCGCCTGGGAGTCTGGGTGCGCGCGCCAGAGGTTGCTGCCGCCGCCTGAGAGTTCGGCGTAGGGGCTCCATCTGGGTGGTTGAAGCAGAGGGCGACACTGACTGGGTCCTCCACGTGAGAGAGGCGGGAGCTCGCCGCCATGCGCCTGGAGGAAGGAGATGGGCCCTGGGTGCTCGTGCGCGATGTGCGCCTGGAGATGTGCGGCCTCGATGGTGCCGCCTGTGGATAGCGCCGCCAACGACGAGAATGGAGGTGCCAGGGGCTGGAGAGAAGGGCCGCCTTGAGTGCGGCTAGGGCTTGCCACCCTCGGAGGATGACTGCATCGCTGCTGGCACCTGGGAGATTTCGTGCGCCTGTACGGCATAATAATGCTCTTCACATGCACGACAATGACTGGAAATCTTCGATAGGGCCCAAACCATATGTTTGAGTTAGGATTCCCAGAAATCCAAACACAATGGCTACTTCAATCTTCAGACCATGAAATAATTTGGGTTTCACCAAACCCTAGAAACTTGATCTCGAACACGAATGAACAACAATACTAATCTTCAAGATCAAAATACCAAAATCGGCTCTCGAACAAAATATAAAAGAAACAAACTCCTCAAGAATCGACTTGCTCTGATACCATGTTAGAAAATAAACATGCGGAAGCGAACATGGAAAAAGATAAACATCAAAGAACACGGGATTTAACGTGGAACCCTACTCTGTGAGGACGGGATGAAACCACGGGAAAAGCCCTCAAAGGGGCGTGTTATGCATTACACTTTCTCATCTGTTACAAGAGGCTTGGGGCTCTTTATATAGCCTCCACAGAGCCTCCAAGTCCCACCACTGGTAGATGTGGAATTAACTCTTGGATGGATACCCATCTCCCTCATAACTGACGCAAACATCAAATACTCCAATAGCTGTTGTTTAAAAAAGGGGGCACTATTACTATCTCAGCATGCGCAATGCAGACTACGCGGGGTGCCCAAAGGACAGGAAGTCTACATCATGATTCGCTATATTTGCCGGGGAGTCACTTGTCTCATGGAAGAGTAAGAAGCAAACCGTGGTTGCTAGATCCAGTGCTGAATCTGAGTATAGAGCTATGGCCCAAGCATATACATAAGTGATGTGGGTCCGAGCAGTCCTGGCAGATCAATATGTAGATGTTCCTCTTCCCATGTCGTTGAAATGTGACAATCAGGATGCATTATTCATTGCTAATAATCTTGCATTTCACGAGAAGACAAAGCACATCGAGGTTGATCGCCATTATATACATGATATGATCTAGAAAGGTTTCATTTCTACATCTGATGTCAGCTCAGGAGACCAGACGACGGACATTTTTACCAAAGCCTTACTTAGGGGGGTCCTTCCAGAAGTGCTTATCCAAGCTGAGCATGATAGATATCTATACTCCATCTTGAGGAGGGAGTGTAGAGATATATTTCATGTTTTTTTATCATTTATCTATTTTCTTTTCTCTTATGTAATTTGCCCATAGGTCTCTCCTTATATATGAGAGCTTAGGGCTCAAGGAATATCATCTCTCTTTATTTTCCCAACAATTAGGACTTGGGTTTATTTGACACTTATTTGTGTTAGAAATTTTTTATATTTTTTATTTATTCTTGTTAGTAATATCTACACAATCAAAGTGGTTTTAGGGCAATCGGTGTTAGAATGAATTAATTAAAAATAGAGAAAGTTAGCAGCTTTTTAGGTCAATTTATACATTATGCAATTATGCATGATGAAATACGAATAATATTTACGCATGTATGAATGTTAATGATGCTATATTAATTATTAAATGCATATGAATTTTGGGGAACATAGCCTAATTGACCAATTTTAGCATGATGAGTCTGAGATTCATCAAAAACTCGTCAAATTTCATCAAATATAGCAGTGCAGATAAAAATAAATACATAGAATGAAATAACTCAAAAGTGACAAAACAAACGAGAAGATGAGAATGAAACAAAAACCTCGTGGCTAAGATTACCTAAGTGGTCAAAAAAATTAAGTCACCATGTTGTCTATGAGGTAGGCCTAAACTATGCCCACACAACAATAACACCATTTTTAGTACACGGCTTATACAATAAGTTAAGATGCATCGATTGTGGTTCACAAAATTAGGTATCCAAAAAAATTGAAGTTTTTATTCTTTATTAGTTTAGTGGTTCCGAGGTCGATCTCAAGGTGGTAATTATAAACTAAGAACAAATAGACTCATGCAACAACACAAACAATCCAGGGTTATATTTTTGTATTTTTTCGTGTTTTCAAAGCAAAGAAAGAGAAAGGTTACATTGGAGTGCAATGCAATGCGTGTTTGAACATGAGTATACAATATATAATGAGCTTTTGAAATCAAAATTGAGACCCGATACACATCAGAAAAAATGGGACAATGTACTTTTTGTTTCTATATAAATAATTATATCCTATTACAATTTTGGATATATTTAAAAATGAATAAAAAAATAATGAAAAATATTTTATTGTAAACCGTGTGTTCTCAACGGTATTTAAATACTTAAATACCTATAAAATACAATATATATTTGTAAAATTATGTAGGTACACTAAATGGTGAATGAAACTCATTTTTTGTATAACTAATTTTTAAAATACGGCTAATAGAAAATGCCTTTGTTTTTTGTTTTTAGCAGTTTTCGGAGATACATGTAATACAAATGAATGATTTTTGGACATCAAGTGAAATACATCTGCTATAATTTTTTTTAGAATTATTTGGTGAAAATGAATTTATTATGAATTTTCTGTTGACACGTACGCATAAATTGAGACTACGAATGGATCTTGGTTATCTGGATTTAAGCTCGAGCATGACCCAAAATAGATCTGAATGGAGGCAAAACTTCCATGTAGTCGATCCTATTTAATTGTGGGAAAAGGTTTTGTTGTTATTGAATTTATTTAAAATAGAAAATTATCAAAACTTTTCCAATCCAAATTTTCTCCCATAGCTAGTAATGCATAAGGGAAGGGATCTCTTACGCATAGCTCGAGCTTTTGCAAAGCTCGAGGGGAGTTGGATTGGGGGAGAATTGTGGAGTAAAGAATCGGTGGAGATGTAATCAAGATAGAGGAGTTAAAGGAGGGGAAGGTGGTTCAAATCGAAGAAGGAAAAGAGGAGATATAGAACGAAAATAAGAGGAAGAGTAAGGGGAAGGAAAATTTCCTAGAAAGAGTGTGGTTGTTCTTTGCTTAATACTGTCGATGCAACTAGCATTTATTGTTGCACATACGCAAATGATTCAAGCCTTCGGTTGTCTTCTCCAACCATTGTTCGACCTTGAGGAGCTCTTCTTACGTCGTCCCTTCACCAATGTCACCCATGATGATTGGATAGAGGAAAAGAGAGAGAGTCTGTATTCTAGAAACAAGATTTAATTATTGAACTGTTGGTGCCTTGTCATTGGTGATATAGGTTAAGGAGGAGCACCGTGGAGACGTATCGAGTTAGATGGATCTTTTGTCTCTTGAATAACGGTTGAAGGCATTGGAAGGAGAGGGTTCCATAAATCCCCAAGTGGTTCAATAAAAATATTAAAAAAATCGAATTTGAAAAACTTTCGACAAGAAATTTTAGGAAATTTATTTTCCTACATTTTTCATGAAGATACCAAGAGTCCATTCATCCCACATCTCGAGATAGAACTTTTTTGGGTAAAACACATGAGATATAAAACACATATTTTCGATAATTTTTTATACTTTGATATAATGATTTTATTATTATGATATTTATTTTTTATCACATTTTTTTATTTTATTTTATTATTTTAGTTAGTTTATAAATATGGTGAAGGTTATAGGTATATGAGGCTCAGGAAAGTTGTATGCGTATGCGTTTTGACAGGTCACTAAATAGCGATCAAGCAATATGCAGGGGCATATGCGAGGTATATGCGATTCTGCACGATTTTCAATTTTTTATTTAAAAATATTTACAAATATGACTTGTGAACTGAATTTATGAATAAATGTGGTCCAATAAAAGATCTAACAAAAATGACTTTCATGTGGAGCTCAAAACAATGTCTACCAATCAAATATCAATAAAAAGTTAGCACACATAGTTGAGAACAATCACCAAAATATGTAAGTTTCTAAAACAAAACTGAAACACAACACAAATAACATTAATAATGTACTAATTAAAATATCATAAGATAATCGAAATGTTCAAGCGATGACATACTACTGAGTACAAAGCAATCCTAATCCAAATCATCCGGAAATCCCACTATGTATTTTTCTTCATCCTCACTTTCTTTCTCATATGCGAGTCCTTCCTCATTTAAGCTCGACAATGTAGTTGAACCAGTAGTATGCCTTTGACTTTTTTATGTTGCATCAAATCTTATGCACCAGTTGTATCTACCATTCCATGTCAACCACGATCATTAGAATACCTCATCATCTCTTTCATCTTCACCAATCCTATCTCTTATATGGGTTCTATCATTTGAAGCAAATGGATAATTTCAATGGTGATCCCTCAACTTGGCATTGAATCTGACATACACTAAGTCATTTAATAGCTTGAATTCAAGTATGTTCCTTTTCTTCGTGTAAATATACAAAATAGCTACAAATATATCATTAACCACCACATTAATGATGCGTAACATATGAAACGTATTGCACTGATTATTTAGCCTTACTGCCTCAAAAGTGCTCCAAAGCCTCACCACCTCAAAAGTGCCCAATTCCTTTCACAACCCGAGGAAGAAGATGTCAACTTTAAAACTTTCATCGCCATCTCTTTCAATCATGGTGTTTCAGTGAGCTATTTGTAAGAGTAAATAATTAATCATCATTAGGAATGAAACATATAAGTCTATGAATTTCAATAAGAATTTATACCTGGATTGAAATCATCATCAATGATTGACTTTTGCCAAAGGTTTGCCAAATGATCCTTCTGCCCCTTCATATAGAGGCAACTCTTTCTTAGTGATAATATCTTGGATATCTAAATCAAGATAGAAAATATCCATACACTCTAAGAATCTTTTAGAGCAAGGCCTTCCCTCTTTATTTAAGCATTGTCCCTAAAAAAGGAACAAGCATTCAAAAAATACACATCACGATGGAGGGCACTATCTAGCATTCCTTTTGATTTCGAGTCAATAGCGTCAACAAAATGCTTGTAAGATGCTTCCACGTCTTTGAAAATGCTCATGATCTCTTTTCTTGCATTTTGTAACTCGTCATATACAAAATCCATAGCAAGCCTCCCATCTCCATCAACAATCTGCAGAACATGTAACTACGAAAAAAAGACCTTCAAGTCAAAGACACTTTAATCCAAAGTGAAGGACTTAGTGGTTGAAGCCATTCCACCCTTCTTTGTCGTGTACCATTTACAAACTCTACATTCATCAGAAGAAAACATGAGTCTCAACTTTCTCCATCACAAATTGTAAGGTGAGATGTGATAGCAAATCTTGTTGTTATTAGCCTTACTATCTCACCCTTTTCTGTAAATTGTCTCATCAGGCTTAGTGTTTTTGCATGGTTGTATGTGAAGGCGGTCAATGTTCTTTCCTTTGTGATAGTAGGTCACCTCTGACTCTTTGTGGGTCTCTTCTAGAATAAGATTGATGCAGTGTGTTGCACACAAACTCCACAAGGTCTGTGGGTACTTGGTCCTCAAGATTTTCCAATCGCCATATTGACAGATTCATTATCTGTCGCAACTTGGACTACATTGTTGGGGCCAAATTCCTCAATGGACTTATCCACCGAGGAACCAATGTAGTCGGCACTATGAGATTCTACAGACGAGTTAATAGAATTCGAGAAACTAATCCCAAGCTCACAGTTGATGTAAATATTCATGATGTTTCTTGCTTTCCTATCAGTTCAGACATCCGTCATTATGGAACATTCAGAAGTCTTCCAACTATCACGATGGCCTTGCAAGAACTCTTGTTTCCAGAACATGTTCCTTCAAAAGGGTTTCTGTAAGCTCATAGTACGTTCGAGGCTTGTACCCCCTTCCATAATGCCCAATTGTTTCGCACATTCAAAGAAAGGAGTCATTTTTGATAACATTGAAAGCGATGTCAAAGTGATGTCTTGCTTTAGGAGGATAAGAAGCGGGAGGTGGAATATTGATATTAGTCTTGATAGATGTGGCTAAAGGAAGGAGATTCCAATACACATTTTTTCATGTTGTGGCCAACATGAGGGGACGAGGCAACTTAATTCTCTCAATTGAGGTGGGTGGAGAGGTGGTTGAGGGCTATTTGGTAGTTTGGGTTGTTGTGGTTGGACACTTTCGTGAGCTAAGTTAGCGGATCCCCAATGAAGGCATGAAATGGGATGATAAAATTGTGCTGAGGCTTTTTGCGATGTTGGGAATTGACCCAGGGAGCCTTCACAGTTAAGGTGGTTCATAATGGGGTTTCACCTTGAATGTTAATGGCTCGCCTGGCTCGAACTACTTCTTGATCTTCTTCTTTCGGGTAATCTAGGGCTTGGTTGGGCAAGAGGTCGCTGTGTTCATCAAGAAGCAGCAACAAGTGAATCATGGCTATGAGCGTCCAAATAGTTCATTACCTTACCTTCTTCCTAAAAAGAGTTTAATAACGCCAGATGAAGGATATGTGGTTGATTGCTTTGTCCAATGCCAGTTACCTTATTCTAAAAGGTACTTGCCAATTGCCTCCATCTAGACCTGGACTCGATCATTTTGCCTCCGAAGATAGTGTTTACTATCATATACGCGACGATATGGGGTGGTGATGGTTTCTGAAATTGTTGTTGATTATAGGTGGATGAAGGTGAAGGGAATGCTTGAGGTGGGTGGAGAGGTGGTTGAGGGCTATTTGGTAGTTTGGGTTGTTGTGGTTGGACACTTTCGTGAGCTAAGTTAGCGGATCCCCAATGATGCATGAAATGGGATGATAAAGTTGTGTTGAGACTTTTTGAGATGTAGGGAATTGACCCAGTGAGACCTTCACAGTTAAGGAGGTTCATAATGGAGTTTCACCTTGAATGTTGATGGCTCGCTTGGCTCGAACTACTTCTTGATCTTCTTCTTTCGAGAAATCTAGGGCTTGGTTGGGCAAGAGGTCGTTGCGTTCATCAAGAAGCAACGACAAGTGAATCATGGCTATGAGCGTCCAAATAGCTCATTACCTTACCTTCTTCCTAAAAAGAGTATAATAACACCAGATGAAGGATATGTGGTTGATTGCTTTGTCCAATGCCGTTTACCTTATTCTGAAAGGTACTTGCCAATTGCCTCCATCTAGACTTGGACTCGATAATTTTGCCTTTGAAGATAGTGTTTATTGTCATATACATGACGATATGGGGTGGTGATGGTTTCTGAAATTGGTGTTGATTATAGGTGGATGAAGGTGAAGGGAATGCTTGAAAGGTTGACTTCTCCACAGTGTACGATTATGTGGATTGGAGATTGTTGGGAAACGTGAATGAGTTGTTTATTCCATAGCCCTAGGCTCTCTTATATAGGAGAGTAGCCTATGGGTAAATTACATAAAGAGAATAACAAGAAAATAAAATAGCAAAGAGACACAATAACTAAACATGCGTCAACACTCCCCCTCAAGATGGAGCATAGATGTCAATCATGCTCAGCTTGGAAGCACACTTCTGAAATGGACCTCGTAACAATGCCTTGGTGAATATATCTGCAGTCTGGTTCTCTGAAGTAACATGAGATGTGGCAATGAATCCTTTCTGAATCATATCACGTATGAAATGACAATCCACCTCAATATGCTTGGTCCGTTCATGGAATGCAGGATTGTTTGCAATGAACAAAGCAGCCTGATTATCACACTCCAAGTTCATAGGAAGTGGTATATCTAGGCATAAATCTGTCAGCACCGCTTTCACCCACATCATCTCTGTAGTAGCCTGGGCCATAGCCCTATATTCGGATTCAGCACTGGATCTAGCTACCACAGTTTGTTTCTTGCTCCTCCATGAGACTAGGGCATCTCCAACATAGACAACATACCCTGAGGTGGACTTCCTATCCTTAGGACATCCTGCATAGTCTGCATCTGCGCATGCTGAGACAGAAATCCCCTTTCCTTTCTTGAATAGCAGACCTTTACCTGGAGAAGATTTGAGATATCTAAGTATCATGTGTATTGCATCCATATGCACCTGGCGTGGCTGCTCCATGAACTGGCTCACACGGCTCACTGCAAATAATATATCTGGCCTAGTGATCGTGACATATAACAATTTGCCTACCAGTTCTCTGTATCTTCTCCTGTCAACCTCCTCTGTGTCATCATCATACAGCTTCATGCTAGGGTCCATTGGTGTCGTAGCAGGTCGACACCCTAGCATACCTGTCTCACTCAGTAGATCTGTGACATATTTCCTCTGTGACATGACTAATCCATACGGATTTCTGGCAAACTCCAGCCCCAGGAAATATCTAAGGACTCCCAGGTCCTTGGTGACAAACTCGGTCCCCAGCCTTTCCTTTGCCTGCTTAATGCCCTGGTCATCATCACCTGTAATCAAGATATCGTCAACATAAACCATGATTACAACAATACCTCTTGCCGTCTTCTGTACAAACAAGGAATGATCAGCATTGGAGCGTTTATATCCTTGTTTCTCAAAGAGGTCTGACAGCTTCTGGAACCATGCTCTGGGGCTCTGTTTAAGGCCATAGATGGCCTTATGTAATCTGCAAACCTTGGAACACTCCCCCTCAACAGCAAAACCTGGTGGCTGTTGCATGTAGACTTCCTCCTGCAGGTCGCCATACAGAAAGGCATTCTTCACATCCAGTTGATAGAGTGGCCAGTCTCTAGTAACTGCAACTGATAAGAGGATCCGCAGAGTGGAATGACGAGCCACAGGGAGAACGTGTCAAGGTAATCCACCCCATATGTTTGTGTGAATCCCCTTGCAACTAGGCGTGCCTTGTACCTGTCAATGGAGCCATCTGCATTATATTTCACTGTAAACACCCATTTGCAACTCACCGGGTTGACATCTGGAGGTATAGTAACCAAGCTCCATGTTCCTCTAGACTGAAGTGCCGCCATCTCTTCCTCCATTGCTAGCCGCCATCTAGAATCCTGCAAAGCCTCATGGTGGTTCCGTGGAATGTCTGTAGCTGAAAGTGCCAATGCAAACGTCCTGAAGTGTCCAGATAGCCTCTCAAACGACACAGCTGCTGATACTGGATATTTGGCACAGCTTCTCTTCGGCTTGCGTAGAGCAATTGGAACATCCAGATCCTCTGTGGTATCACCATGCTCCTGTAATGCATCCTGCTGAGAAATGTCGTCAGATCCATCAACATTAATATTTTCATTACATACCATAGGCGAGCTAGTTGACTGGTCAGGACCATGAGCTGGATGCGGCCTGCGGGTGTAATGGAATTGTAACGGGGATACTGTTGGTGGCGGTGGTGGTGGCGGTGGTGGTGGTGGTGGAGATGGTGGTGACGGTGGTGTTGTTGGTGGTGCCATGAATACGGTATCAGGAGATATAGGTGGTGGTTGCATGTTCCCGGATTCTGAAAAATACATAATGGATTCAAAGAATGTAACATCTGCACTGATCATATACCGCCGACGCACAGGGTCAAAACACTTGTACCCCTTTTGAGTTCTGGAGTACCCCACAAAGACGCACTTGACAGCCCTAGGAGAGAGCTTGTCAAAACCAGGCGACAACTGATGGACAAATGCGACTGACCCAAACACACGAGGGGTAAGAGTGAACAGATTCTTGTCAGGATAAATAAGTGAGAAAGGAACCTGTTCATTCAAGACAGACGAGGGCATGCGGTTTATAAGATAGCATGCAGTGAGGACTGCATCACCCCAGTAGGAATACGGAACATGACTCTGAATGAGAAGTGACCTTGTGACATCAAGTAGGTGACGGTGTTTTCTTTCTGCAACCCCATTTTGTTGAGACGTATGAGCGCAGGATGTTTGGTGAACAATTCCTTTAGAAGAGTAGTAGTTGGCTAGACTGTTGGTGCACAACTCTAAGGCATTGTCACTTCTCATAATTTTGACAGTTGTGGAAAAAACATTCTGAATCTCATTTAGAAAGTGAATAATGATATTTCCAGCTTCAGACTTATTTTTCATTAGAAATACCCATGATGCTCTAGAGAAGTCATCCACAAATACAATATAAAACCTGTGCCTCTGATGATCGGGAACACGACTTGGACCCCAGACGTCGACATGAAACAACTCAAACTTGGAGTTACTACTCCGACCTTGACTACTGGGAAAAGATGACCTGTGATGTTTTCCCAACTGACACGCCTCACACTGGATAGGTGTGTGAGAAAGACTATAAGGTAAGACCAGACGCAACTTCTGAAGCGGTAGATGACCAAAACGCAGATGCCACAGGAGAGGAGATACTTGTTCTGCGGGAGAAGCTGAGATTCCGGCAAACGGGGTCTGGTTCAGACGATAAAGGCCTCCTTGCTCATAGCCATGACCAATCACGTTGCACGTACGGATGTCCTGAAAAATCAATGAAGATGAATCAAAAATAGCTCGACAACAAAGATCCTTCGTAATCTGACTAATTGACAACAGATTCATAGAAAAATGCGGTGCATGCAAAACATTCTTGAGCTGCATAGAAGACGTCGATCTAATCTCCCCCTGACCCGTGATAGGAGAATGCGTGTCATTGGCAATAACTACTGTCCGTCCTAGAGGAATCTGAGTGTATCCTGTAAGTAGGCTCTGGTCGCCACATAGATGATGTGTAGCGCCGGAGTCCATGATCCATGGCAGTGTATCAGATCTACTACTGTAGAGTGCAAGTGGACTACCTGAAGTACTAGTAGAGGCCGAGGCGGAAGCAGCAGCATCAGTATGGTTCTCTGCAGTCGGTGCTGGACCAGATGGTGGAATAATGCCCCTTAGACGGGCAACTAGATCATCAAATCGTTGATCCAGTGTAGCAGCAGACGGGGGCTCTATCTGCTCAGCTGCTCGTGCGGATGCAGGAAAACCATGCTTTGAGTAGCATGTATCTTCAGTATGTCCGACTCGGTGACAATATGAGCATGTTGGCCTAGTGCGGCCACCCCTTCCACGGGGAGTACGTCCACGGCCCTGATAATGAGAACCACGGCCTCTGTTAGCCGCCATGGCTGAGGGATTCTGACTCGCTGCTGCTGAAGGTACTGTGATCCTACTCAATCTGTGAAAAGCCTCCTCCATGGGAGGAATAGTCGAGTCCGCCAAAATCTGTGAACGTGCTGCCTCATATTCTGGATCAAGTGCAGCGAGAAACACACCCACCATCGTCGCATTCCTGTATGTCTTCTGCTGTTCTGGCGTGGCGGTAAGAGGCATGAAGCTGTAGAGCTTCTCAAACATCCCTCTCAATGATGTATAGAGGGAATGTAAAGGGCGGCCGTTCTGCTTTATTATGAATATGTCATGTTGTAGTTGCAGGATCTTCGTCTCATTTTTCGCCTGAGAATACGTTGCTGCCAGGATATCCCACATGTCTTTAGCCGTGGGTTGATGTAAGATGTCATTGGCGATCTCAATAGCCAATGTACCGGATAGCCACACCTTGGCATATGCATCATCGGCCTCCCATGAGGCATAAACTCCAGTCTTCTCTGCAGGCTCGGGCTCGGTAAGAATGTGCTTCTTACCTGTAGACTTCATCATACTCATGAACTGCATTGCCCACAGTTCATAGTTCGTACCATCCATCTTGACAATGGGCGCTGGACCACGAAATGCGCCCATAAATGGGATATCTGCCTTGCTTTCTGACATGATGGAGACGGAAGACTGGAGCAACTGAGAGGATATAGTCTATGTCTACAATGACATAGATGGGATTAGTTGCATGTGTAGACTTCAAGCAACTAACCCCATGTAGATCAGGAGCTGTGCCCTAGGGTTTTGGGACTTAGGGCACGTACGCACGTGCGAGAAGCACGCACGCACCTGGAGGATCACGCACGCGCTTGAGTGCTCAACTGGAGAATCTCTCGAGCACTAGCGCACGCAACTGTGCGCGTGACAGTGCGCACAATCGCGCAGGAGCACACGATCAGGCTATGCGCGCAACTGGAGGTTATGCGCGCGATCAGTGCGCACGCAACTGGAGGTTATGCGCGCAACAGTGCGCACGCACAGGCGCACGATGCACAGGCGATGCTCGCAGGCGCACGCACAGGCGATGCTCGCAGAGAGGCTACGTGCGGATCCGTGCGGCGATGCACACAGGCGCGGGAGGCGCGAGGCGATGCGCCTGGTTGATCGCCGATCGGCTAGGCGGCGCCGATCCGAGGAAGAGAGAGAGAAGAGAGGAGAGAGGCCGGCGGGTGGGGTTAGGGTTAGGGTTAGGTTTCGAGAACTCCGGTCTAGGACCGTCGCTCTGATATCATGTTGGGAAACGTGAATGAGTTGTTTATTCCATAGCCCTAGGCTCTCTTATATAGGAGAGTAGCCTATGGGTAAATTACATAAAGAGAATAACAAGAAAATAAAATAGCAAAGAGACACAATAACTAAACATGCGTCAACAGAAATTCTTCTAGGCTTCCAATTTGCATCGGAGATTTCATGATGTATGGATTGGTTGGATTAGGAGGTGTGGCTACCACTTTTTACTCAATGACAGTGAATGATCAGTAGATGGGGGATTTTTCAGCGCTAGCGGATGGTGTAGAAGGTGTGTATGTTGGCTCCATTACTCTTTGTATTATGGTGAATACACTTTCTACAATGGTATCCCATGATACTAATGGGGAGTGTTGTGATGATTTTAAGGTTGGGGATGTTTCCATGTTGCTGCTTCAATATGCGGATGATATCGTTTTCTTTATTGAATACGATGTTAGGGTAGTAGATGGTGTTATTGTGGTCCTGGATTTGTTTTGTGTGGTCTTAGGCTTACGGATCAATGGTGATAAGTATGTGTTTATTCCTTTTAGATTGGGGGAAACTAAGATTGAGGCATGTAGCGTAGCTCTTGGGATGCTTGGGGCTTCCTTTGGTTGGTATTGGTTGAGGCAGGGTGACTAGCTGCCAGTAAGTGAGAAAATGGAGCAGAAGCTTGTAAGATTGCAAATATCATGTCTGTCAAGAGGGAACACCTTGTGTCCTTAAAGGCATGCTATTTGCTATTTAGGTGTTTTTTCATGTCTACTTGTCTGCTTCATGCTGGAGTTTGGGATGTTTGAGAGTTTAATGAATTTTTCTAGGAAAGTATTGGCGAGGTTCTGGGGAAGCCGCTAATGAATTAAAGGACAGTGGTATTGGAGAAGTTAGGATGGGGGCCTAGGAATAAGGATCTTGGGAGAGATGAATAAGGTATTGATGATTGTTGGGAAAAATAAGAAACTTGTTTATTCCTTGAGCCCTAGGCTCTCTTATATAGTGTAGAGGCATATGGGCAAATTACATAATACAGACAAAAGAAAAGGGAATAGATAAACGAGTACAGAAATATAGAAACATATCTCTACAATGATAATATGGATCTCTTGGATTTGGAGGGTATTCGGATATGTTGACTAAGATGTTGCATGATATATGTGGAGAGTCGGCATTTGTTAGGTGGTGATATTGTACACTCCCTTGAATTTTTGGACGAGTGTCTACTCAGGGGTTGCCTACGATGTAGCATCCCTTCAATCCGACTTTAGGTGATAGGAGGTATTTTCAGTTTTAGCTTGATAAGTAGACTGGACGTAGCATACTCTGTGACAGTTTTCCCCATCTCTTCTCTTTGGTGGTGGCGGGTGAGATATATGTTTGTAAGTCCTCATAGGGGAGCAGTTGGTGGCCTCGGTTTCATTTTGAGATGTTAGACCAAAGGATGGTCGAGTTTCTGGTGCTTATGGAAGCGTTTTCTGATGTGGGAACCCTATTGTTCGTGTTAGAAAATCGGAAGCGGAAGCGTAACATGGAATAAAGATAAAATAACAATAAGAAGAACGGGATTTTTACGTGGAACCCTACTCCGTGAGGAGCGGGATGAAACCACGGGAGAAGCCCTCAAAGGGGCGGATACTTCATTCCTTTTTCTCAATGGATACAGGAGGTCTGGTGCTCCTTATATAGCCTCTCCAGAGCCTCCAAGTCCCACCACTGGACGATGTGGGACTAAACACTGGATGGGGTAAATGGATCTCCTCCAGGATCCATTTACCCTGCTACAACTCAATAGGCGCATACAACTTATGCTCCAACACTCCCCCTCAAGCTGGAGCATGCAATGCTCAGCTTGGACAAACAGACAAAAACTCAACTCAACGCTACAAGACACTACAGACAATATCAACCCAACGCGCACATGCTGCAGTCGAGGACGTTGCTTCTCATGCCATGCAGGTGAGGAGGACGAACGGGCTGGAGTGTGAGTCAACTGAAGACTCGGAATCTGACCATCGACTCTGAACTGCGCCTGAAGTCTCCTCGTCGGAGAACTGGGTCTCTCCCATCTGGCTCAGAGAATGGTGCACTGCTCTGGTGTACCTATGATACCACATGAAAACCCTTGCCCTCAAGGGAATGGTCATCTGCTCTGGAGTCCCTATGGCTCACATGAAAACTCTGGCCGAACAACAACAAGAATGATGGGGACCTCGAACTGATGATGGCAACATATGCTCATCTGAAAATGACCGCCAACTCGTGCGTGTCTGAACTGCAGACTCGGAAGACAATCGTCGAGTCTGAACAACTGCGCATCAAACTGGGACTCGGAATCTGAACGTCGAGTCTGGAATTGTGCATGTAGAATCTTCATCTGTAGAGTCTGAACAATTGATTGGCCTGGAATCTGTCATCTGAATCTGGATCATGCAACAGACCTGTAACTCTACATATATACTCCCCCTTTCTCCCATACTTGTCGGAAAACATGGACGTCGACCAAGTTGGGAGAAGACAAGATAATATGGGGGTAAACATGAACAGCCAAAAACTTGCGGCTTTTCTTCATTCATTTTTTAAAGCCGTCCAAACACATTTTTTTGTTTTAAAAGCCGTTTCATTTTTTTTGGCTTTTCTTGCATTTTTTTTGTAAAATGCGTGCGGCTTTTCTTTTAATGCACGCGCCTTTTCTCGTAGTTTTTTTTAACAGATCTCGACCTTGGTCCAAAGATACAGCCGCACCCTTTTCTTCCCTTTTTTTTAAAAGGCCCCATTCTCTCTCACCCCCTTTCCTTTTTCTTTCTTTCTTTGTTTTTTTTTACATAAGGCCCAGTTGGGCCGAAAACAACGTAGCATCCCCCTCCTTTTTTTTACACCACAACCAACATTTTCCACGTCACCATTTTCTTTGTTAAGACACGCAACCCTAGGGTTCCCTGGAACGCCTTCCCCCTTCCTCGAACTTTCGCCTCTTGGTAGATCTGAAGAAGGCCGCCGCGCACTGCCTCCCAGCGCACCGCGAGAATCGAAGCCGCGATCTGAAGGGATAAGGAGGACGCCTCGCTGCCTGGGAGAGGCGGCTTCGATGGAGTCATCGCCTGGAGAGGCCCATCGCCAAGGAGGGTTGCGCATGGAGCCTTAGAGTTTGCTGCGGCAACGGGGTGCGCCGCTCGAAGATACGCCGCCGACGCCAACCATGAGGAAGCCGCGTGGCCACTACCGCCATGGGATGTTGACGCAAGGAGGTCTCGTGTGGATTCACAGATCTGGAGCGGGGCTATCGGCTAGATCTGCCGAATCTAGAGATGTGGCTGCGCAAGGAGGATGCGTTGATCTGGGAAGGAGGCCGAAGGAAGGAGGTGCGTGCATGTGCGGGCGCCGCCTGTGCGCATGCTGGGGTTGCTTTCGCGCAAGGGCTGAGGGAGCCCTATTGGAGGCCGGTGTAGAGTCCGCGAGGGCACGCGCGCACGATGGGGTCGCCAGATGCCGCTGCACGAGAACTGGCGGAGAATCGCCAGAGACTTGATCGCCAGGGGGATGACGCCGCCTGTAGCCTTGGAAAGGCTCCGCCTGGGACAGAACTTGCTAAAGAATGGGGTTGGCGATGGAAGAGCAGCCCTTGCTGGTTGCTGCTTGTGGGCCTGCGGGGGTGGCGCCGTCAGAATCCTGTAGCACAAGCCCCGCCTGGGCTGTGCGGAGAGAAGCGACACATCTGGATGATCTAGGGCTTTGAAAAACCCATATGACCTCAAAACTTCGAACCATGATCTTCAAAACAATAACTCAAAATCGAAACTCAAAAAAAAATATAACATGATTCCTCGAGAATCGAACCTGCTCTGAGAACCATGATCTTCAGACACGCACGAGTTTCCTAGGGTTCCCAACCTGGGAACCCATCGCTGCCAGGAGAAGGGCCCCGCCTGGGGTTGCGCCTTGCAAGAACGGGGCTGCAACCAGATCTGGGTGCCGCCAACATGCGGCTAGGGTTTTGTGAGAAACCCTTGACAGCAACTTTCGAAGATCAGGATTTTACGAAGCCCAAAAAAAAACTCTTGAACAGATCTCACATATGTTATAAAAAAAAGACGAATCTCGAAAATGAATAAGAACATGGAAAAAATTTTCCGAGAATCGAACCCGCTCTGATACCATGTTAGAAAATCGGAAACGGAAGCGTAACATGGAATAAAGATAAAATAACAATAAGAAGAACGGGATTTTTACGTGGAACCCTACTCCGTGAGGAGCGGGATGAAACCACGGGAGAAGCCCTCAAAGGGGTGGATACTTCATTCCTTTTTCTCAATGGATACAGGAGGTCTGGTGCTCCTTATATAGCCTCTCCAGAGCCTCCAAGTCCCACCATTGGACGATGTGGGACTAAACACTGGATGGGGTAAATGGATCTCCTCCAGGATCCATTTACCCTGCTACAACTCAATAGGCGCATACAACTTATGCTCCAACAGTTCGGTCGGACCATTGGATCTGAATAGATAGTGATTTTTCGGTTTGAAAGGTGTATATTATAGTTCTCGTATCTTCTATTTTATTCGGGCAATGTAGCCCTTAGGGAACTTTTATGTAATTCTCTCTTTTTGTTCTCTTTGGTTTCACTCTATATAAGAAACCCTAGACCTATGGAATAAGATAACTATTCTTTATCTTCTCCACATGATATCAAAGCAGTAGTCCTCAATCGGTGTTCTGACCTAAATCCCAAAACCACAGCAACATTTATGTAGACAATACTATAGAACGCACCAGGAACCTACGAGATTATAGTCTTTGTAATTGTTGTATGCTAATTTCTGATTATAAAGTTTTGAATTGGAGTGTTGTCGACGTGTCACTCTTTTTCCTTTAAAAATGCCAGATTTACGTTTTTGAAAGTAAAAAGTCAGTTTTTGACCAACATATGTTCCTGAACATTGGTGGAGTAATTTTCTTCCCACCTCTGTAAGATAATTTCATTTCTGAGAAATCAGTTATTCGTATATTTCAAAATTGAATAATACAATCTATGTCCGGATATAACTGAGGTTAGATATGTTTCTGGATCCATGCAGCGAACCCATACATATTGCGGGAAAGAGATATTGTTTTGATCCAAAATAGAATAACACTCTTTTGAAAACCCTAAAGTTATATGGAAGTACTTATGAATCCTTCACCCCTATAATGTTATGTGGGAACACTTATGTATCCTTCACCACTCTTCATTCCTTCCCCTTTTCTTGCCGAAGGGTGATGATGTGAAGCAAGTGCCAAGCCACTCCTACTTCTCTTCATCCCCAGTTGCATGTGCCTCAATAACTTCTGTCGTGGGAATGAGTGTGGTGTAATGTAATGTTCTGATTTTTCGGTATAAGCCTCGTTTTAGTACAACAAATATTTCTCATCTAACATTTTCACACATACACATTGATATCCACATGTAAGTATGAGGTTATCCATTGAGCATGCAAATTTATGTCCGAACTCTGAGAAATCAACAATATGCGAATGGATAATCGAGGGGAAATTTGCTCCGAATCCATGGGGAGGCATGGGCAAAACCTAGGATCTAGATTACTGTTGCGATGTGAATCAACGAACTATGAATTATGCCTATTTTGCAACAAAATAAAATGAATAACCTATCTAATAACGAATTAACTCCAATGTAAAAAGAAAGTGCAGATTTATTACTAGAAAATACGATAAAAATAACTTAGTTTTTCATACTAAAGAAAAATTTAACTACAAAGAACAAGATAAAACCAGAACTAGAAGTTCTAATGGAATTACAAGAAAAATAAGAAGAAATCCAAAGCAAATTAAAAGTCTGAAGTTGTAGAAGTCGAAAAAGGAAGTTGTTTGGAGATAATGATATGAACCATCCCAGAAACACATGGTTGCCCATCAGTAGCCTGCAAATGCTCTTATTTATTAGAAGGGGGGGTAATAAATTTGCTTGGAACCAACTCAATCAAACTTTGTGTTTCTACCATAACTGTATTTATGCCATTTCTTGGGCATTTTATTTGTAGAATGCGGCTAATGGTTATAATAACGATGGATAATTTCTAGATCTTCGGAGCTATAATATTTTTAATGCAGAGGTGTTAATTTGCTCTGAAGAAAATCTCGATGTTATTTTTCCAATTGAGCTTTCATGAAATAATTTTCATTATTCCTTCTACTATGATTGTTAACGATTTCGAAAAAATATTTGTTCCAATATTTAATTCCATTAAGTATATATCTAGACAAAGGATTTCCTCCATTGTCCGATTTTTATTACAAAAAAGTCCCAACAACTTCCATGGTTGATAATCTAATTTGCATAAACATGTAATTCAGTAATGATGAAGATAATAGTTTTATTTTCATGATGATAAAATTAAGGGTAAATAACAGAGGCCTCAACTATCAATTTCCGGTCAGGATCCTCATTTTTCAAATGTAAGAAAGAGGGCATGATCATATTTTTTTCTTAAAAACAGGTTTCCAATCTTCCACATCAGTTTTATGTCGACGTCAATCCCTAAAGTTGAAAATTCTGGCTCCTCTTTTTGACGTCTGGAAAATGGGGCTTATAATTGGGAATCGAAGCGTATTTGGAGCCATTTTTTATTTATTCTAAAATTTATATTGGATATTTAATGGATATATGAACCATGCATACTTCGTTATTACCAGACCAGCAAGGTTAATTGGTCAAATCCAAGGTTTAAAAAAGGGAGGTGAATCGAGAGGGCGCACCCACCGGCCAAAGCGGTCGCACCAGATAAAACAATATACGTCGTTTTCAGCCCTTCTAAAGGCATGCCGTACCACCGCTCCCCCACTGGACTGACTAGGTAACATAATGGAAATGTATTGGACTGCAAATCCTGGACTGGCAGTTCACCCATGTCCTTGGCCTCGGGGAGTGGTGAGCAACGAACTATAGGTAGCTTCATGGGCTGACAACGGAAAGGACACTAGACTTTATGGGGAGTCAAGTCAAGTCCTAAGGCTTAGTCTAAATGATGTAGGGTCTCATTTTTTTAATAATTTCTTGTCAAGAATTTACCCTTGAGCAAGTCAAGTAAAGGATGAAATTGAACTAGATGCTTGGCCTTCATATGCACTGTCTACTTTCTAGGGCTTACTAAGACTAACCCCCAAACCCCCATTGGTTCTTCCATCTTATTTTGCCAAACATACTTGATTGATGCTTGTTGACGGGACATACTATCACAGACCTCGGGATAAGAGGACTAGATAATGGGGCATCCACATTTGATGAAAAAGTAAGAACTCGGTGGGCCTTACCCCTTGAATGATACAATAGGGGTAAGGCCCACTGAGTTCTTATAGGACGAAATTTTGATCTCATAACACAAAAATGAAAAGGCAAATCCTTTGCTCCAATCTGATGTTTAAAACTGCTTTATTTTTTTTTCTAATGCTCTTTGCTTTTGAGGAATTGAATCCATAGATGTACTCATAGACAATCCAATATTATATGAATTCTTATAGATTAGATATCATGTCCTCCAATGAAATATTCAGCTTACAGTTCTTTGGTGTATCTCAAGAACTCGAATGCTTTCTCTGTTGTTTTTTCTTGAATATGTGTTTAAACCTCTCTTCTTTTTTTAATCATGTCTACAGGGAGGTTCTAGTGCGCAACAAATAGTCATCGAAGGGCCACTCTCTGAAGAGTACTACCAGATCCGGGATCACTTGTACTCACAATTTTACCTTATGTGATATCAAAGTCAGCAACTGTCAAAGAAGATGGATGTTTTTGTCTTCTCCTTGTATCATCATCTGCTTCTGGTTGATGACCTCAGTTTGTCCATAGCTTCAACCAGCTGTGACCATGTGGTCTGTTTGTCTTCTTACCATGGGTTGGACTAGTATGGGATCTCGGTGTGGCACAAAGCTGAAGACTGCGTGCGGAAGGGGGGCCATATGTCATATGCGACGCAGATCGGATATGACATAAAGTAATGGCCTGATCGTGGAGTTCGCTGAGAAGAGAATGGCTTCTTCCTTGTATAATTGTTCTGATGACCATGTCATGCAATATCTTTTTATTGAAAAATAGCAACATGTCCATTTTTACAGAATCCATGTGTTGATTGAGCTTAAAGTGCATAGTAAGCTGTTTTTCCTTTGTTCTGAAGGACATGGAGTGGCTCAACTGTGGTATGCCCAATATATTCCTCTTCAACAACATGACTTTGATTTGAGTAAACATATTAATTTTAAAATTGACCATTCATATGAGAATGCATAAAGCATTATTTGAATTGCTTCTTAATTCTTGTTAGTTTTGTATGTGTACAGAATCCCTAACCAGTCCTGTAGGGTTGCTGTTTGAGGATACATGTTAGAAATGAGAATTTATTTGGCATGAGGGTTTGCATTGATGAGACACATCGGGATAAACTTGATTTTATTGATATTGAATTATTTCATTTATAGTACCTAAATGGGTTGTTGGGGGCAAAATATTGTTGATAGGGGTGTTAGAAAAACTTGAGCTTGACTCGATGAGCAAATCTCAAGTCAGACCACCAACTCAACAGGGTTGTACCACCGAGCTTGGCTCAGCCAATTAATTAACTTTGCCTGTTAACCTTACTCAATATGGTAGCTAATTAATTAACTTTGCCTGTTAACCTTACTCAATATGGTAGCTAATTAATTAACTTTGCCTGTTAACCTTACTCAATATGGTAGCTAATTAATTAACTTTGCCTGTTAACCTTACTCAATATGGTAGCTAATTAATTAACTTTGCCTGTTAACCTTACTCAATATGGTAGCTTGGTTGCATAGCTCATTGACTAAGCTCAGCTTGATATCTTGATTTGATTGTTCATCAATTCATGAGTTGACTTGAGCTTAGAACTCGATTGCTTAAGTTCAAGATGGCTTGTTAACTATTAGCCTGAGTTGGCTCAAACTTGAGCTGAGGTTGGGTTGATAGACAACCCTACTTGGTAAGCGATTCCAATGATTTATGTGAAGATATTTGGTATATTCATGATATACCTTTTGAACTTGACCAGTGTTTGATCTAGACAGCAGTAAGATTAATGAGGGGTTAGGTGATTGCTAAGCATGAAGTAAGGCATCATTGTTTCGCGGGGACAACTCGTAGAGGCAAAGGATCTCCACATATTCATCGACCAATGCAGGGGACAACGAAGCTAGCACATGATAACATGTCATGGATTGCAACATAGAGTATTGGTGTTCTTAACAGCAAGCTAATGGAGGTAATAGATAGTTATTAGAAAAACTGTGATTATCTTACATGTGTACGAGATAAAATGAAGAAAGGGCTAAAGAGATTGAAGAAATTGATTTCTAGCAATGGTTTTCTAGAGCAAAATGCTTGGAATGTGGTTGGCCTATTAAGTATTGTCTTTCAATAGTGTGGTTGAATAAAAAGATTGGAGATTGAATTGTTATGATTAAAATTATTTTCGAACTGTATATTATACATGTTTGTGTATATGGAACACATATATGTCATGGTAAAATAAAGAAAAATTGGGTAAAGTTGAACAATATTTTTTGAAAAATCCTAAAAAAGTGACTTAATTGTATGGAGATTTATGTAGGCATGTGAGAAATATGCTTTGGAGTTGTTAATTATATGCAGTAGCTATGGTTATGGTATTAGAAACGAAGAAGTCTAACACCCCAGCATTGTCCGATCAAATATTCACGAAGAGTGAGAGTGGGTTACAAGAGATGGGGATTATTACTACTTAACTTCTTGGACTAAAAGGTTTGGGCGGTTGTCAACGAGTTTAATCGAGTCCAATCCATCAAGTTGTTAGGGTCAGTTTTTTCTGATAATGATTCGAGGACCTAAGTTTGAGACATTACAAATGGTATCAAAGTGGATCCCCTCTAATAGTGAAAGGACAGCCTAAAGGGACCTAACCTTGCACCATGCTGGAACTATGATAGGGAATAAATGATGGATCATATTAGAGCGAGGACATTGCGAATATAAGTGGGGTGGGTTGTAACACCTCAACATAGCCCCATATTGGATGCTCACGACATGTGAGAGAATAAAAGTGAGAAATTACTACTTGACAATTTAGGGATAAGCATTATGGACGATCATCAAAACATCTAATTATGCCCAACCCAATAAGTTGTTAGGATCAATTTTTCATGATAATGGTTGAGACCTAAGCCTGTGATGTTATAATAAGGAAGGATTTCCTTGATTTTGCGATCTCATGATGATCTTGTTGTAGCAAATACTTTTCTTTAAGAAAAATACGAACACTTGATTATTTTCAAAAATGGTTTAGCAAAAAGATAAATTGACTATTTCGATCGATTGTGCTATAAAAACTCCAATATCTACCCAACATCGTATTTTAGTTCTAAATGTATGGATAAGGAAGCTACGAATGGGATGAAGTTTGTACATTTAGAAGAGAACTAAATTGTGAACTTAAAAAATGTTAAATTAGATGAAAAGAGCAGAAGATGCTGATGAGAACTTGTTGAAAATGTTAATCAAATGTGTATCCAATGGCTAGTTGTATTTGAATGGTTACTTGGGAGATTTTAAGCGTGTCCAAGTAAGTTCTTTTTTTTTAATAGCAGGTCCGGTAATTTCAGAGGTGTCCAAGGAAGTTAAACTAGCATAGTAGGAAGTTTAAGGTATATGAGAGAAATATTAAAATGGAAAGAGAGAGAGGGAGAGAGAGAGATTTAAATTCGCTCCATGTAAATAGGGATGTTCAAAAATATCCGGATCAATGGGTACCTAGCTTGACTCATTCATTTTTATCTTAAACTATCAGGTACCCAATTAAAAATGATAGATCGGGTATCCTCTATGCCATGACCCATGCTCCATACAAAAAATCTGACAAGTACCTGCGGGTACCCGATTGGAAGCTAAGAAAGGCAAGCATGCATTTATGAATGAAAATTAGAAAAAAAATACTTGATTATATTTATCCGCTATTAAATATAAAACTTCTGATTTGTTTAATTATTTATTTGCATTGATTCTTGAGGTTAAATCAATCGAACGATGACCTTGATGGAGCCTTGATTGACGCAAAATAATAGCATATGCCAGTCTCGAATGCTTGTTCTCTTAAGCTAATATATTGACACAAAAGTAAGTACGAACATGGCAATATTGAATTATTATTTAGTATATTTACGTCAAACTTTAGAAAGTAACAAATCCAGGTCGAACCGGATTGAACCAAATTGTTGAATCAAATTGAATGAAGTCGAATCTCAACACCATTTTTGTGTTCTCTAATTGAATCAAACACGAAGACTGAAAGGAAAGAAGATGGGATCCAACAAGAGCTGGATTGAATCGAATTGAAACAAATCGAACACGAAGAGCGAAAGGTATGAGTGTTTACGCCAGACTTTAGAATTTCGGGAATCCAACACGAGCTGGATTGAATCGAATTGAATCAAGCCGAATCTCAAAATCGTTTTTTTGTTCTTGAGTTGAATCAAACACGAAGATCAAAAGGTATGAAGATGAGATCCAACACAAGCCGGATTGAATCGAATTGAATCGAAATGAATCAAATCGAACACAAAGACCGAAAGGTATGAATGTTTACCCCAAACTTTAGAACTTCAGGAATCCAACACGAGCCGGATTGAATCGAATGTATGTTCACTTGAGTCCGTAAGTCTGAGAATATAAATGTTTTTAACGTAGAATTAGTAAAAAAATAATATTCCATTTGAATATTAAGTAATGAAATTACGTAAAAATAGTTGATAAATCTAATGTCCGAACAAATCAAATCATGAAGGAGTGACGACAAAAAATCCGTGAGTTTCAAAGTTGATGTATAACGTTTATAAAAAAAATAATTTTTTGTTTTATACATTTATTGATACTTATCTATTAGATGAGCACTTACCTTTTAGTAAAGATAGTATCTCCACGGGTACCCGCAGGTACCCAATATCCATTAGCACTAATCGGGTACCCATTACAATTGGGTGCCAGTTGGAATGAAATGGATCGATCGTGTCCTGATAACAACGGACGGGTTGGATCACGGTCAAATGGAGCAGGTAACTGCCCCATGGATATCCCTGCATGAAAAGACATGATGAGCACTTAATAATAGTTGGCGAAGCAAGATGAAAGCTTGGAAGCATTTGTATGTGAAGTTTAACTTGAAGGAAGGTGTAATGAATATTTTTAAAATACATACGTTTTACGTGAGTCAGGTACCTCAAGGATGATACTAACAAGTTTTCGTTGATTTTGAGAAAGTTTTTCATACTAATTCAATAAAACATATGCAGAATTCCAGAGAAAATAGGAGTTTCTATTTTGTCTATTGACCTGATTAGAAACATAAGTATGCATCAAGGACATGTCTTGAGTCCTTCAATTTTACTTAGCTATGGATGATTCATAAGCCTAAGGGAGATGTTATCTGATGTGGGTTCTTTGTAGGGGACATAATTTTAGTGGATGAGATAAGAGATGAATCAATAGGAAGCTTAAATATTTAGGTTTTGGAGCTTAAATATTTATAATTAGGTATAACCAAGAGTTAAGAAAGAGCTAATAGAATTTAAGCTCAATAATAAGGTAGAAATGCATGGGAGATAAAGCTTGCTACACATGTCATTCCAAATGAGGATGCTTTTAAATAGTTAGGTTCTATATCTCAAAGGGCGGGAGAAAATTTGTTGAAGATTAACTTACATGATTAACTAAGAATTGATTAAGTGGAAAGTAATTTTAAGTGTTATGTGATAAGAAGATAAAATTGAAATTATTGATATTTCTTGAATTCTAACTATTTATTTTGCTGAATCTAGTTGAAGAGCCCTTTCTCTGCACCCTCCACAAGGAAGACGGGTGAAGCCCATCGTCATACCACACCATGCAAGCAATGGTGTCTCGAAATGAAATATTTTCGGGTATTTAGATCTGTTTGCACTGGGAGTACTACATGAAATCCATGGGATTATGGTTCTCAGTATCCTCTATGCTTTTTCCCTTCTTCACATATAGTAAAAACAACCGTTGACTTCCAAAGATATATTCCAGTTATGGATGAACCTTGTAAATCCGTGTGTATGTGGTTTGCTTATCTGTGTTTGTTCTTATTTGCTTTTACTACTCCGAACAAAACTAAGAGAAAAGTACTTGTAAAGTACACATGAGAATTGCATTAATTTATGGTAGCAATTCTTGGACAATTAATTATAAGGATATTTTACACCTTATTTTGAGATAAGTGGATTTTATCTCATGATAAGTGAATTTTGTCTACAGATAACTGAATATTTATGGAATAAGTAGGTTTTATCTCGGTATAAACTATCCAGAAATAAATAGTCACATCGTGTTTACAACATCCATCATATATGTGTCCAGTACTTTTTCCTTCTTTATCTTCAAATCAATATAACCAGTAAGCCTTACTTATCGAATACCTCCACATTATTCTTATTCCTTATCCCCGTTTGAAAGATATAAAAATATATTATAATTATACTTTTTTTCAAAGAGATGAATCCTTATTAATCTATTTTTCAAAAAGATAAAGACGAGTTAGATAAAGGAAAAAATTAAATGAATATTTATTCTAATTGTAGATACATATATATATATATTCATTTTTCTTCTTTTCACTCCCTCTTATTAAAGAATTCTTAAATTTGATATTCGCTTAGGTTTGATTCATTTAAAAGAATGCTCGATGCGGATTCGGTTCGAAAATAAACGAACCGAACCTGAACACAAGTTTAGGCTCCGTTTACTCCCTTAATCACAACACATGTACTTAGCCCCATATTCCTAAATTGTCCATCCACGAAAGGCTTCACAATTTGCGATCAAACCCATATATTTATTAAAGTGATGCAACCCTACCCTTTAGCACTTCGGGACCACTCATAATTTGCCCAGGAGGTTTCTAAAATTGCTTTGAGGTCCTCTGTGGACCTAAATGTAATTGGGTAGCTTTGTTTCTCTTTCATTCTAGTCCATGTTAGTTGTTTCTTGTGTTTTATTCTTTTAAACTTTGAATTTTTACTCTAAATTTTTATTATTAAGAGCAAATAGACTTAATTTATTTGAGAATTTGGTTATTTTTCAATGATCTCATGATTTTTTATAATTCTTAAAGATTGAGCGCATGGAAATTTGGATATAGTTCATAAAAAAACTCAATTCATTGAAGTTAAAGTTGAAACTTGGCTTGATTGTGCGCATTAACCTACTCTATTTGGTGGTAAAAATTGTTTTTTAATACAAATTAATTGATTCTTTCACTTAGTGATTTATTTTAAGCACCTCATGTATTATTTTTCCTAGATAAAACATCCATGCATTCACCATAGTATCACTCACGCACATTAATTTTTATTTCCAAAAATATTGATGTTTGCTTATTATTAAATTTGAATAATTTTAAAAACTTCTAAAAATCCCCAAAAAATGTATAGCATGTGTGACTTTCAATATTTTATCACCATACCAAAAATATACAAAAGTTATTGCATTTACATCTGTCCATGTAATTTTCCTACCTTTACACTGATATCATCGATATTTTTCCCCGTTTTTCATATGAATATGTTGTTACTTTCGTTGTCATATGAATATGTTGTCGCTTATTGATGGCTTTGGAGAATTCTGTTAAGATGATTTTCTTCATTTTAAATTCTTTTTCAGATGTTCTCTGAGTCTTACCTGTTTTGGTGCTTTATTATTATTTCTTGAGTTTTTTTCTAGTGGTTAGATTAAGTTTTCTTGTATTTATATAGATCTTAGGGGCATGTTCTTTGAGTTTTAGAGATCTTAGGGCATGTTTTAAGATATGGTATTTTTTAAGGAATCGGTAATTGGTTGATTAATACTTAGCCCATTGAAACTATTAGCTTAATAAATTTAAATCTCATTTGTAACAAAATATCATAAGACTATTTATTTTTTAGTAAAGATAGCTTGTCGTTATTATACAACATGGTATTATTTCAGGCCCAAAATATCATAAGACTATTTAATTTTTAATAAAGATAATAAGTATGTCGTTATTATACAATATCATAAGACTATTTCATTTGGAATTTTAGAGAATTATTTGCTTTTCGATATCTCTCGACAGTTGGCACTCAACATGATATTATGTAAACAATATTATGTAATTTTGATTAATATACACTTTTTTCTTGCCTATAAAAATATGATAGTGTGTCATTTATTATTTTAAGTACCAAGATAATTTTACTTTACGTGAAAAATGCTTTTGCGAGTCATTTCTAAGATTTTCATCGATATCGTCGATATATCCTAATATAATTCACATGCATTACTTTCTAGGCTTACCGAGACAATATTTATATTCACATTTCAATTCTTGGATAGGAGAAAGTGGAAGCCAACGAGTGTTGTATGGGAGGGCATTTATGCCACATTAAAAAGTGCATTTGTTAACTATATGCAAGTTTATCATTGCATGTTTAATTCTAGAAACCATGGTGAAAAGTTTAAAAAGTGTCCAAGTTGAAGTTTCAAGAGGTAGCTTTTACCATAGGTGACCCCATAAAAAACAAAAGCACATGCCAAACATATATGAGGATGTTCGTTCCTTTGTCGACATGTTCTATCCCATTGTTATCGAGTCATGGGTCAACCTAATCTATTATAACAGGTACCCGTATCTAATGAGTTCATTTGAATGGATAATCGGTAAACAATAGTACAGTGAAATATCTCATCCAAGGAAATAATGATCTTGTAAATTGTTCCGATCATTCATCTATTTACATTAGAAAACAGACTATAGATCGCTCAGATCCATTCCAATGGGTGTCTGATTTTAACATGTACTCATTTCATATGATGGTACCAAATACTGGTGGAAATATCACCTTTATTAAGCGAAGATTGATTATAATTTAGATAATTCAGCATTAATTAGATAATGACGGATCATTTACTTAAGACAATGACAAATCGACATGGGTGCATAGGTACATGTCATTGTCTAAATAATTATTTAAATCCGTGAAGGAGTGATGAGTGATGACATGAGTATATGTCTTTGCCTATATAATTGGGCATTAATTAGATAGTGATCGATCATTTATGTAATTTATATGGCATATAATTTGTTCGACCTTTAGATTTGTCATTGTCTAAATTATAATCAAGTTCGGCATTACGTCTTTGTTCCGGTTATGATAATTATCATCAATCTTCGCTTCAAATCTTTCAACATCACTCCTTTACGGATTTATTTGTTCGATCACTGGATTTGTTTATTGATTTGGCGCTGCGACATATTTTTATCACAAACCTTGTTTTATTGCAAAAGTGTTCAATTGGGATATTATTAATAATTCATAAAGTAAAAAAAATTATGTTTACATACATGTGGGCTCAAGTATCTAATTCATTACAATGTCATTATTGCATGATTGTTAAATTGAAATATTATTATTGATTTATACGATAAAATTAATTATAACTACAAATGTGTGGATTGATTATCTAATTCATTAGCATATCTGTTTATTCATATTTTATTACAAGCATGTTCAATTGAAATATTATTAATGATTTCTATAATGAAATTAATGGTTATTTACAGTTGTGCCCATTTGATATATTGCAATATCAGTTACGCCCCACCTTTTTTAGGAATATCAGTTCTACCCCTAATTACTCTACAATGATCCCTTATGCCCCCTAACTTTTTTACAATGATCACTTTTGCCTTCGGGTTAGTAGTCGTCCATCTCCATCCCAAATAGACGATAACTTCGGGACACAACGGTAATTAGAAAAAAAATTAGCAAGGGTGAAAATGTCCTCCTCCACCACCTCCTCCAATCGCGATCCCTTTCCTACCCATTCTCCTCCTTTATCGCCCCATCCTTCACATTTGACCACCCTCCCATTCCACCCCTTACTGCAGCGCCTCCTCCGACGTCGCCGGCCCTCCTCCTCACCATCCCCTCCTATTCTAATCCCTCTAGCCTTTCCTCCACCGTCGTTACCCTTAAGACTTCTCCTCCTCCCTACCAGCCCCTCCCATTCCAGCCATTCCTCTGTCGTCGTCGCCCCTCCTCCCTGTCGCCCCCTCCCATTTCAGCTCCTCTAGCCCTTCCTCTGTCAACGAGGACCCTCATCCTCCTCCTCCCTGCCAGCCTCTCCCATTCCAGGCCCTCTAGCCCTTCCTCCTCCGTCATTGCCCCTCCCCATCCACCACCACCTCTGTCGCCGCCCCTCCTCCTCCACCACCACCTCTATCGCCTCCCCTCCTCCTCCTCCTCCTCTTCCCCGCCAGCCCCTCCCATTCCAACCACTCTAGCCCTTTATATGCCATCTTCTCCCTTTCTCTGTTGTCGTTGCCCCTCCTCTGCCACGACCTGCACTTGACCTCCTCTATCTCTTCCCACCGCCTACCCTACCACCCTCGACCTCCTTCCCCAACCCTGTCAGTTGTTTCTCCATGTGATAGGTGAAGATCTAAAGCCTCATCCTTATTATTATTCCTTCATTTTGTTCTTCTTCTTCCTCTTTATTCTCTCTCTTCTAACTATACATCTATCTGTGCACCAAATCATCATTTTTTTGTATTTACACGGCTAAATCATCCATTCCGATCATGAAGGTGATTTTTCCTAATTTTTCGAGAAAATTTCTTGGATCGAGTAAGCTGTCATTTACAATTGATAAACAATTCCTTGTTGCAACAAACAATCCCTTGAAGGTGGAGGATGAGCTAAGGAGGAGGTGTGTTTTTTCTTGTTATGCCCCTCTCACTACAACAAATTATATCTACAGTGACGATTAAATAGCAACGATTATTTATATTCATTGTTATAATTGTAAACTTCAAATTATAGTGACGATTATACATATTTGTCGCTAAATATAGTAGAAATAGCGACGATTCTTTGCTTTCGTTGACATTTTGATATGGCAACGAATAAATCGTTGTTCAACCCTTAATTAGCGACAATTATATTGTTAATAGATTTCGGTGTAATATTTGTAAATGATTAATAATTATTATTATGATTATTATATTTTACATCTAATTCTAACACGAGATTCTTTGTAAATGCAAACATATGGAGACCACGTTTAAAAATGTAATAACATTACTAATCACTTTCAAGAAAAAAAACTAAATTCATACGTTAAATTTTAGCATTGGATGCAGAAAAAACATAAAATTGAGAAAAGGTCTAAATTTACACAATTATGCTTATATTATAAAAGTTACACTATCAATAAAATTAAAGTTGGTAAACTGTGCATACACCCTTACAATTATTTCTCTCATGATTATAAGATGAACGAGTCTCTACAAGACAAACGGACTCCGAGGAAAGAACTTCGATTTTAGAAGGACTTCTTTAAAAAAATCCATAGGAATGTTCGTTGTTTAAAACCTAATAAAACATTGTGATGGTCCATCTCCCTCACAACAAAGTGTCATGTCAGAGGTGGAGGGAAAAAATAGAGGGCGAGAGCTAGGGCGATGATGAATGGTTCGAAGCCCACGACGGTGGTTGTTGGGTAGACCACGACAGAGGTTGGCGGCGAGCGGCAAGCGGCGGGCGACAGGCGGTGGGCGGCGGGCGGCAGGCGATGAGCGGCGGGCAAGGGCGTTGGATTGCGGTGGAGGCAAATGGCAGAGGGCAAGGGTGGTGGTGAAATATGGTGAGTAACTGGCCAACGACTATGAGCAAAGCACTGAGCGGTGGGCATGTGCCTCCTTTCTATGCCATGGCTTCGATGGAACCCTAACCTTACTGCCAATGTCGATGTGTTGTTAGATATCTCTGGAAGATTTGTTTAAACGAATCCCTAATCTCAACATCGATTGGCAATCTAAGTCCTTACGACATTGAATTGTTTTGATTCGTGCTAATTGAGTCATGCATGCAATAGGCACTGAAATCTAGGGTTTCAAAGGTGTACGAAGGCTTGGTGCGAGACTCCTCATCATTGTTTGTGAAGGCCTGCGATTCGGCATGAAGTGGCTTTGTTCGATTGATGCAGCTTCTTCTAGGTGGTGCGACACGACCTTCCGTTAATCGAGATGAGAGGAGGGACGACGAGGTTGTTCGAATGAGATGTGGAGGAGGACGCAAGGGAGGCTACTCGAATGGGATGAAAAAAAGGTGTTCCCTTTTCAGTTTAGGAATCATAACTTGCATTTTATCATTCTATACTAATTATATTGTGTTTCTGTTAAACATTTCTTGTGCTACTTGGATGGAACTTGACATTTTGTTTTACACTCACAGATGAGATTGATGAAGACATGATCAAAGTTTGTATAGAATTATTGCCCCAAAAGACCTGAATAAAAGTCCCCAAAACTATGGAGGATTCTGGATATAAGCATTTCTATATTTTCTTTTTTCTTTATCCTTTCTATTTTATTTTTTTTTGTGATAGTATCTCCTTGTATAGATAATTGTGCTTCTACGAGCATTTTTTGTTGCTTGAAGAACATTTTTGATCTGACCTATTTGAATAAGTTTGCTATAGATTATAAAGAATTTTGTACAAGCCTGTGATTTGTTGATGGCTTTCTTGAAAGGTTCAGATCTGTTGTCTTCATATTTATGTGAGAACTAGAGTATTTAGATTCTGCTTTCATTCACAAGGACGAGAGATGAAAATAATGTCAGGAAAAGATGTCGAGGGAGTCACTATTGTCAAAAGTAAGGTAGATAGTTTGTTCTTCTTCTGATGATAATTCGCGATAGTGAACATTTAAATGCCAACCGATCCAACTAAGACCACTAGTAATGATTTGTGCAATTTCTCTATTACTTATTCTGTGAGGTTTGCCAGCACAATCAATAGATTATAATAGAAAACTTGGATGTTCTTTTCATAAGCTCAATAATATTTGGTTATCAAAGGATGTTGTATGTTTTTACTTTTCTCCACTTGTTACAAATCTGATTATCGGCCTACCAATATTGACGAACAAATATTACTTGTATGTTTTGACATGAGGTGTGAATGTGTTTGTCTTTATGTGAATGTATGTATGTATGTGTGAACATGTATTTATGTAAATGTGTCTGTAAGCATGTATGTATGTGTGAATACGTGTGCTTGTATGAATGTGTGTGGGCACGTGTGAATGTGCATGTATATGAATGTGTGTGCACTTGTATGTGTGTGCATGGATATCTAAATTTACGTGTGATTATGTGTAAGAATATGTGTATGTCTAAACATGTGTGTATGTGAATGTGTAAGTATGTGTAAATGCGTATGTGTAAGAGTGTGTATGTGGACTTGTGCGTAAACATGAATATGTGTGTGAATGTGTGTATGTATGCATGAATGAGTGTATGAATACATGTGTGTGTGCATATACCATGTAATCATACACATTGTGCACGATTTCCTCCCTTGCAATAGCCAACAAGAGGGTCAAGATAGTGTGGCTAATCCACACTAAGAGTTGGGTATGTTTTATAAACAGAGATCATATCTGTAGTACAACTCAACAATGTGAAACAAGAAGATTCTTTATTAACAATGATTCCTACTGATATTATGATATACGACCAATCAATGAGATATATCGACTTAGCCTTTGTTCGTTGTTGAATCCAACTTGATCGGTTTATCCAAAGAAGTTTCTTGAGAAGATTGTTGATTTGGTGAGGGATCACACGGTTCCCACTAGGCTCTTGGTAAGTTTTATCAACTGCATAGACTATTTGTGTTTCATGTTGAATATAGGTGGCGTTGTAAGTTTATTAGAATTGTACGGGCTATCTAATGCCACATTGAAGATATATGGCACAGTTCTTTCCCAACTTATTATTTTCTTTTAAGAAAGAATCTGAGATCTAATCTGTTTTTCTTGAAGGTGTTGTCCGATGAGATTTACGAACACACAATATATCCAATTGTAAAGCATACTAGTTTTGCTTTACCATGCATGTGGGAGAGAACTCTTGTTGTGGATGGATTCTCGAAAGCACTCTTTTATCAGTTTTTCTACCACCAATGATTTGGCAAAAGTTATTGATAGCCACATTTTAACTTTATGTGATGTTATCGTCTTAGTTATTATTCCAGGGATTGTCCCATGATTGGGTGGAGACTTGTACATCTTGCTTCACTCAAGCACTTCATTTTCAGCTCACGGTAAGATACCGAGTTAAGCTTCTCTTTTATTTTACGTATTTGAAATTTTACTAATGAATAATGATCATCCACTGAATGTGAAATCACTATCAAATGTTGCAAGTTGGTGATGTATTAGTATTGTTGCTCTAGCTCTACAATGTTTTTCAAGTTTGATAAAATTCAAGACTTGGTGTAGACATGCATTTACTAAGAACTATTTTTATATGGTTGTATGAGTCATGAGGGGGTTTAGAGAGCAATTTAACTAGATTTTTTTTGCATGATTTCATTTATTTTAGATTGGTCTATGCGCTTCTCATCATATCCTAAGCTAGCCATGGATGAATTTATGTTGTGACGTACACTTATTGCAGATAATGAGATAATAATATGATTGCAAAGAAAGTCAAGTTTCTGATCAACAATTGCCACATTCTCAAAGTTGTGTTTGGTCATTGCAAAAAGATATTAGCTCAAATCTTAAATGCAACTGCTACTCAGTGAATTATATCTCAATGGGAGAAGCTGAGCATGTAGAGTAACATAAAGTTACTTTTTCTCTTGAATGATCGACATTTCACGGTTGAAGAGTGTGCCAGTTAGATTATGAAATTCGGAGATATCATAAAAAATATGGCAATTACTTCTTGAACAAGGAAAGGTTAGGATCTCATATTTTATAATGTCAGTTTCTCAAGAATGTGTTCTAGGAATATATGTTCCATATCATTTTTTTACTTTCTGTTTGAAGATGGAATATGATGGTTAATGATTAGTCTTTAAATGTAGGCCTCTCCGCAAAACTGCAACTTTAGAACTTCCTAAGGCTATAAAATTCAACTTAAAGTCAAATTTAAATCTTAGACAATTATTGCATGTGTATCATATACCATTCTCATGTATAAGATTCAACTTATAACCAACTCATTACCTCAATTTCACCCTCAAAGAAGTAGAGATCTACCTCGCTCTTTCTTTAGCCATTCTGGTAAGGAGAAGTGTGTTGAAACCTCACTACGAGCATAAGGAGAGCTATAGGGAGAGATAAACCCATAGCATGCATGAATAGGTTCAATATTATTAGATGGAAATGAAGTTCTTATTCATATGGTTTTTATAGCAGGAGTATGAATATAGTTTATAGAGTAGTTGTCTTGAGAATAAATATATGGTTTAGGATCATGGTTCAATATCTTATATTTGTGCCAATAGTTGCTAGATTATCTAACTTTTTGTTATTTCATTGACTCTTACTCTTTGCATGTTATTTGGAAGTAAGTCTGGTACTTTTTTAGCATATGGAAGTAAGACCAATACCTCTTATTTGTCTTTGGTTTACAGTTTAATCTAAAAAAGTATTTACTAGCATGTTGCAGTTGTGCAACTTATTTTTTTGAAGGTAATATTGTAGCTTGTTAAGTTCTTATACTTCTGTTGTATAATCCCAATCTATTGACTGAGTTTTTTGTGGATCCACTTATCATAATATTACTATGTGAGGTAGTGATTCTTTAAGATATGAGGGCATCGATTTTCCTAATATTCTCATTGATTTATCTTTCTGATTTTATTTCCTTGTGCTTCATTTTCAGAAAATGTTCACATAATATACTGTTGGGTATATTCTCGCTACAGAACATATTATTGACCCAAGTAAAAGCTGGATTCAAATGGACATTATCAACTTTCAAGATAGAACTTCATGCCCTTAATTTGTTGCATCGATCTATAGGGCTTTGTTGATACTTACCAGTTACAGTGATCTTGATTTAAGGCTGTTGAAATGAAAGTCGATCATTTTACTCACAACAAGGATGCCATCTTGTAGCATATAAAGGGCATTCTTGTTAAATTGATGTTATGTTCTTTTTATTTTGCAGGGACTTGTAGAGTGCATGGATGGAGCAGAACATGTTTTTTTATTGAACTTATCATGCAATTTGGTATTCTTCAAGTTATTGTTCATATGGCTTAACATGCTTTGTTTTAATTAGGATAAATATTTATTTATAAAGTCTGATGTTAATCACTAAATGAAATGGTTATATCAATCTATGTAATAACAGATAAACCATTGTTAAATCAATCTTAGACCTTCCAAGGTTACGAATTATTTGTCGGCATAGTTGTAAATAGCGATAGAAAAAGTGTTGTTTGGTAAGATTATAGCTAAATTACTTATCAATTTAACGACAGAAAAAAGTGTTGTTATGCATACAAAAGTCAAATTACATTCAAACGGTGACAATTTTTATTTGTTGTAAAACACTAATCCGTGACGATTTTATTTGTTGTTGTTTTTAGTTTCTCAACGGTTTATTGACCATTGTTATGAATTTAACAACGGCTAATATAGCAACGGTTCTAATGACGGTCTACAAATTCGTCACGAGATGTCATAGTGACGTTTTATTCGTTGTGGTGTTAACAAAAAAATTGTCGCTATAGGTACATATTGTTGTAGTGTCTTAACAACACCGTAGTTTGGATAAAATATGATTTAGTTCAACTCATTGATGATGACTAACGGAAGGGCACAAGTAATCATTGTCGAAGAAGTCAGAGGCTGAACTGGTAACCCTAAAAAGAGATGGGGCATAACTGATATTGCAATATCTTAGATGTGCACAATCGATAAAACCCAAAATTAATTATATACGCAGAAGTGTAGGCCCGATATTTGATTCTACGGCTAAATTAATTATATCCATGGACGTGTATGCTAGAGTGTTTGATTCGTTACCCCATCCATTTATTCATATTTTGACATCTACATCCATATCCATTTGAAAAATGAATAGGATATATATATATATATATATATATATATATATTCATAACTGTAAGTATTTTATACACTTAAATTTAAAATAATCTATTTATAGTTTGACTTATAGGCATTTCAGATTTGATTAATTTAATATTTGTATCGATTTTTATTATATGATACTGCATTTTTATATTCATTGATCTTCATATTCGTAACTATATTACAAGTATAAAATACATATCAATAATACAAGAACTATATTTGTATTCATATTTAACCTTTTGCATTCTTTTGAATCGATGGAGTATTGTAAGCCTCATAGTAGGTACCCGACCTGATATTTTTGTGAACACCCCTCGTCCTCATTGGTGAAAGGTTTTGGTACTGTTAAGAAAGTAGTCGCCCCAAAGTTATGGATTTTCCAAGGAAAATTCCCAAATTTCACCCCCTCCCTCCAAGTTTGTTAGCTATGTCCAATCGCAATTATTTTATTTAGTTATGTACCGTATGTAAGCCGTCTCTTGAAAAGATGGTTTTAATTTTATCTAAAGCCGTCTCTGCAACCTTTGGATTTTATTTATTGAAATCACAAGAAGTAAAAGCACATCTTGAAGCGACGGCTTTGATTTTAGCCCAAGTTACCTTTGGAAGAGGCGACTCTCATTGGTACCACGTACATAAAAAGTTTAAAAGCAAAACCATCTTTTGAAAAATTAATTTACCTAAGGTAAACAGGAAAACACAATATTTGCGGGTAGTAAAAAAGTTGGGGCAGGAATTTTCCTCTTGGTTTCAATTAATTTTCTTGCCTGTGCGAATTGGTTTCTTGACAGGTGAAAAGTTTCCATCTTGGAATTCTTTAGTCCGATGCGAGTAAGAGAATTTTGATTCAGAAGAATCGTGATGTCATTATATGGGGTTCCATGGGGTTGGCTTCCTCGTAAGAATTTATAGCTGGGAAGGAACTGAGTTTTCTCCCCCCTTTTCTTCGGTTTCCTTCGACTTCGAGCTCTGGTTTCAGTCTCATGATCTTCAATGAACCCTAGAATTCGCACTCTGTCTGTAAGATGTCAATCCTTGCGTGTGACATCCCGATTCTTGAGGGTTTGTACAGGAGGAAAATTCGTCCAAGGGGCAAAGTTAAAATTATATTAACTATATACGGTCGGTAAAATTCTTTTTTATTATATACGTAGGTAAGCCGTCTCTTGAAGAGGCGGCTTTGGTTAAGAAAGAGCCGCCTCTTGAAGAGGCGGCTTTAGTGAAAGCCGCCTCTTGAAGAGGCGGATGTTCGCCATACAGAAAAAAAAAGCAGCAGCTCTGCTGCTCGCAGAGCTGCTGCATCCCTTTTTTTTAATAAATTCATACATTGGCGAAGTGCATGCAAAGTGCATAACACAAAATATGGTATTAAAACAAGTTTAAAAGTCAAGATTAATATATTAGAAAATAAATTGTTCATATACGAAGTGCTTAACGCAAGAGTCAACACAATATTTACAAACACTATAAATTAGCATGCTTGCTTTACATTACAAAAGATTGTCAAGATATCGTTCTAGGGTCTACGCTCCCTGCTCTGTTTGTATTGTAGTTTGACCGGTCTGTCATCAGCCATGGTGGTCTCCGGGGCTCTAGGCTCAAATCCATGCAGTTGGTTGTTGCGATCTATATCATCGATGTTGGTTATCTCTGTTCCTTCAACTCCGAAGAAAGACAACGGGAGGGGTGAATGATGTGAAGGTCCTGCATTGTGATCTGCTCGATCCCTCCGTGGTGCAGGCGGTGTTGTAGGCTCTCTGGATGGGCCACACTCAAGAATTGGGGTCTCAAATTATATGCCAGACTGAGGTGATTGTTGCATATCAACTGGGACATCTCCCTCGCCAGAAGACCTCTCTCCCCTTTGTCAGTGACCGCGTCCCCATCCACGTCCTCGAACACATGAACGGGGATGAGATGTAGCTTCTGCCTCGCCATCTTCCTGTGAAAGCTCCTCAGTAGGACCATCTCGGAATTGTCGTTGTATAGACTCATGTATCCTAGAACTTACTTCAGCAGCAAGCTCTCTAATCCGTGGAGCATCGTCATCACAGAGTCGTACAATCTCGTCGAAGCGAGATACTTGCAATATGAGCAACTGCTGTCAGAAGATGATAAATGATACCACAATAGCTACTTGAAGTTAATTTTTTCTTACCACATAATCGAGTGTGCATCCATGTCAACCAATGAATCATCTTTTAATTCTACGATACCATGGCAAGTAGTCGATGGTCGTATCTGGTCCTCCCAATGAAATGGGAGTCATTGGCACAACGTTGTCTCTGCAGATGTTCCATAGTCTAACATAAACTGCATGGAACTCCGTCCAATCGACGTTGCTCTTCCCTCGGAGATCAATTGAATGCAAATGAGATGACGTATCTCAAGCCATTGGAATCCCCTGAATTCCGCCAAACTGTTGAAGGACTCTATCCAGTGAGTATAGCTCCACAATATAGAAATGAATCAATGGGACGCGAGCCACATGCAAGTCCTCATTGCCAAGGTAATACAATGGTAATAGGGACAACACCTCCTCTGTATTTGGAGTCCATACCACCTGCATTAAATTATATATATTAAAAAAATCGGTATAAGTGGAAAAAAACCTTGATAACGGGTTAAGTGAATACATGTTCCTCAAGTTGTAGGTCAAGTGCATCCCTATATGGTCGAATCACAAGTGTAGATTCTGCTCTGCATGCCATCTTGCCCCCATGAGCTTCCCTTGCCAAAGAGATCGGTGGTGAACGACCGGAGCGATATGGGGGAATCGCTTCCAAGCCCACAACTATAACAGGATCAGGGGACCACCAATCTCAACTGCCTCAGCCTTTGATGCAACACATAACTGCCTGTACAAGTAAGCCAAACAAGTTGAGCCCCAACTGTATGTCCCACAAGTCTAATCCTCCAGAAATGGTAGGTAGATCAGTGAGACTTCGTTTTCTGACTTGTCAGGAAAGATCACACCACCAAAGAGCTGTAGAATGTACGCATGTGTGTATCGCAGAATGGTATCTTCATCGGCATCCTCTGGCAGAACTGAGAAGTTCTCAAGTAGCCAAGTCATGTGTATTCGAGCGCCATCAATGTTGGGTCGTTCTGGCCGAACCCCAAGCAAACGCTCACACAAGCCTGCCCAACTGGGAGAAGTGGTAGGACCAATCACGGCATGACCATCTATCTTCAACCCAAATATGTAAGCGATATCCTGCAGTGTGACAGTCATCTCCCCATAACGCATGTGAAATGTATGTGTCTCAGGACGTCATCTCTCAACTAGAGCTGTAACTAAGTGCCAGTCCAACGAAATGAAATCCATCTGCAATACGCCCAAAAAACCCGCTATGCAAATGTGGGGAACTATGCGCTCGTCCAAGGGAACATGCCTTAGTGTGCTCTCCCGTCGTTTGCAATGTAGACATCTCATCACCTGAAAATGAAAACATATAGATTATGAATACAAAAAATCCAAATATGATGTGAATATTTCAAAAAGTTGTACTTACATTTCCTACCCAAACAACTGACGAACGGTGCTCCCTCTGCTGCCGTAAAAGAGAACGGTCAACTGGTCCCGGCTCCATCTGTTCATAAACAACATTAGAAAAAATTAAACAATGACTAACAATTTGAATATTTTAAAAAGATTGTCAATTATATCATTCACATACTATTTCTGTTAGGAATTTCCTCATGTTATGACCCAATCCACCACAGATACCGCATGTATTTGACGTCCTCCTATGCGAAGTGTTCCTCCTATTATGACCTTCAACGCCACAAGTGCTGCATTGATATTGTATTGTATTCTCCCTCATGTCCATCTCATTGTGACCTCTTACTCTTTGATCGCCCCTTTTTCCTTATCCTGCTATCATCTGGAATAACTAATGGATGGTCGAACATGGGCCACTTGTCTTTGTCACCAATGGGGTAGAACAATCCCTCGTAAATGTGGGACTCAGCTTGCCATGTATACCAAAGGCCTACGTATTCTTCTACATCTGTGTTTGTTAGAGTATTTGGTTATGCGCCTATTGAGTTGTAGATGGGTAAATGGATAGCTCCAGGATCCATTTACTCCATCCAGTTGTTTAGTCTCACATCGTCCAGTGGTGGGACTTGGAGGCTATGTGGAGGCTATATAAGGAGCCCCAGGCCTCCTGTATCAGATGAGAAAGTTCAATAGAATATCCGCTCCTTTGAGGGCTTCTCCCGTGGTTTCATCCCGCTCCTCACGGAGTAGGGTTCCACGTAAAAATCCCGCTGTTCATATTTTATCTTTTATCCATGTTTCCGCTTCCGCTTCCTATTTTCTAACATGGTATCAGAGCGGGTTCGATTCTCACGGATTATTTTTATGTTCTTTGTTTCGAGATTCGATTGTTCATTCTTGAAGATTATTGTATTCAGATTTGTTCACGTTCTAGTGTTTTGTTGAAATCCTAATATTGCAAGTTGAATTTTGATTCTGGAGATTTTGTGAAGATCTTGCGCTCTTGCCAGATCTGTTGAGGATTTGTCCTCCAAGCTGCGACACACGATGCCTCAACGACTTTTAGGAGATGGCAAACCCCATAGGCGACAGCCAAACCACCGTGCAAGGCATCTTTGTGCGACTCCAGGCTTCGGCGGCGCCAAATACCCCATCAGGGGGGCACATCTCCAGGCCGCATCTCACCAGCGGTGGCCTTATTCCTCTCCAGCGTGCCGATCAGTAGCGCTCAAGATCTCCTCTTCGAGGTGTCGTTCTCCCTCGCACCATCGATGGCGGTGCAGAAGAGATGCCCTCGTGAAAAAGGGATCTCGCGAGGAGAGACCTAGCCGCGCCCTCCCATCTCGCGCCAGGCGGCCCCACGCTCCAGGCGGCACCATCCGAATCCCGTGTCAACAATAAGGCGGCGCCGCCCTCTTGCAGCCATCTCCCAGGCGGCGGTGCTTCGCCCCACTCCTCGTGCGCCATCTTCAGCAGAGGAGTGCAACTCCAATCTCACGACCTTCCAAGCAGCCCTCCCCTCCCCTCCCGATCTCTCCTCCTACGCTCCATCCAAGGCGACACCCCCGCTCTATCCCTCTTCCAGAAATCTAAGCGACGGCGGCGTTGAGAGAGGTTCCTCTTTGGGAACCTCGGGTTCCAGGGAACCCTAAAGGGGGTTGCGGCTGTACTTAAAAAAAGGGATTTGGAGGGCCAAGTGGCCGTGAGTAAAAAAATGATGAGTTTGTTTTTTAAGGTCCAAATGGTCCAAAGCTTTTGTTGAAAAAAAATCTGAAAAAAAAGGTGTGTAAACAAAAAAACCGTATGCTATTGCAAAAAAAAACGGAAAAAAGAGGCACGTACAAAAAAAGGAGAAAGAAAAAGCCATACGTAAAAAATGAAAAGCCAAAAAAAAAGTTGAAACGGCTTTAAAAAATATTTTAAAAAAATGGATGGCTTGAAAAAAAAGAAGAAAAGCCGCAAGTTTTTGGATGCTCTTGTTTACCCCCATATTATCTTGTATTCTCCCAACTTGGTCGACGTCCATGTTTTCCGACAAGTATGGGAGAAAGGGGGAGTGTATATGTAGAGTCACAGGTCTTCTTTCAGATTCAGAGATTCGTCAAACCAGCCGATTTTCAGACTCTACAAGATTTTCATATGAAGATTTTTCCATGCGCAATTCCAGACTCAAAGTTCAGATTCCGAGTCCCAGTTTGATGCGCAGATTTTAGACTCGACAGATTGGTCAGAGTTCAAATTCGAGGCACTCCATGTTGAGGCCCATTTTTCGAGTTCTCCAGAGAGAGACTCCAATTTCAGACACACACAAGTTTGCGGTCATTTTCAGATGAGCACATGTTGCCATCATTTTGTTCGTGGTCTCCATCATTATTTTTGTTTTGTTGGTCAGAGTTTTCATGTAAGCCATAGGGACTCCATAGTAGAGGACCATTCCTAAGCCATGTTGGCAAGGGTTTTCATGTGGTATCATAGATACACCACCATTCTTTGTGCCAGATGGGAGAGACCAATTTCTCCGATGAGGAGACTTATTCAGACTCCATTCTCTAGCGACAGTGGACTCCGACGAGGACTGCACAGCCACGATCTTTTCAGTTCGGCCCTTTTCAGAGATGGAGCAGTTGTCCACATTATTGTGGCAGGCCAGAGTACTCTGACGAGGAGACTCATTTTCAGTTGCAGTGACTCTGACAGGCGCAGTTCAGAGCACATGCTCTCCGACGAGGAGATTCAGCAGACTCGCACTCCAGCCCGTTCGTCCTCCTCACCTGCACGGCATGAGAAGCAACGTCCTCGACAGCAGCAATTGTGCGTGTTGGGTTGATATTGTCCATAGTATCCTGTAGCGTTGAGTTGAGTTTCTTTCTGTTTGTCCAAGCTTAGCATTGCATGCTTCAGCTTGAGGGGGTATTAGAGTATTTGGTTATGTGCCTATTGAGTTGTAGATGGGTAAATGGATACCTCCAGGATCCATTTACTCCATCCAGTTGTTTAGTCCCACATCGTCCAGTGGTGGGACTTGGAGGCTATGTGGAGGCTATATGAGGAGCCCCAGGCCTCCTGTATCAGATTAGAAAGTTCAATAGAATATCCGCTCCTTTGAGGGATTCTCCTGTGGTTTCATCCCACTCCTCACGGAGTAGGATTCCACGTAAAATTCCCGTTGTTCATATTTTCTTTATCTTTTATCCATGTTTCCGCTTCCGCTTCCTATTTTCTAACAGTGTTCAAGTGAGATAGAAAGGCACATGCATGAGAATAAGGGATTCTGTGAGTTTGTCATTTTTGACATGTACATGATGCATCGCCAACCAAGACAGTTTGTTTCTTTCCACTTTTTAGTCTAAATTGTGTCATGCGTTGTCCTGTGATGACCTCATGCATGTGCAATGGTGCTCCTTGTATGCGAAAACAACGGTGCTCATTACTTCTGTCGATCCAACGCTTCAACATGTCATGAGCATATTTGGTATATTTCTCACTGCGTAAAATACAATTACGCGCCTCCTCCTGACGATCACAGAAGTAGCTAATGCAGTTGTAGTACATCTTTAACACCAAAGCCGCAACTGACAGACTTCTTGATTCCTTAAGAATGGCGTTGTAGCTCTCAGAAAAGTTTGTGGTTGTGTAACCAAATCTGTAGCCCTCATCAAATGCAATTGTCCAACGTTCCTTTGGACAATCATGTGTGTCAAACCACTTTGCAGCATTCTCGTCACACTCCTTCAGCTTGTCCATGTAAGTTTGCCATTTTGCCTGCGAATATACTTTTCCTACCCTCATGACCATTCGTTTTAGTGTTTGATTTTTGTGGACATCATTGAAATTGCTACCCACATGTCGTAAACAGAAGTGCCAATGTACGTATGGTGGAAGAAATTCAACCTCTGGGTATCTGAGTGCAGCACGTATCCCAGGAGCACGGTCAAATAACAAAAAAATCGGTCCAGCACGGTCATGGAAAGCATACAAACGTAGCCTCTCCAGGAACCACGCCCAACTAGGACCATTTTCCTCGTTGACAAATGCAAAAGCCAACGGTAAAATGTGGTTAGTTGCATCGCTTGAGCAAGCAATAAGAATCTTCTGCTTATACCTTCCATACATGTGTGTATCATCCACACTAACAATGGACCTGCAGTGTCTAAATGCCTCAATACAAGGTCCAAATACCCAGAAGGACCTCTCAAATAGATCCCCTTCGTTCACTATTGTTGTGTCAATATCTGTAACCGAACCAGGAATAGCCTCTTCAAAGGCCCTAAAAAGATATGGAAGTTCATTGTAAGATTTCTTCCAATCGCCATATACCATCTCTATGACTTTCCTTCTTGCATTCCAAACCCTTATTCTACTCACATGGAAGCCAAAGTCATCTTGAATTGATGTCTGAAGAAATGAGACCTTGACCGAGGGAGATATTTTTATTTAATATATGAATCTGAGTGCCATGAAGTTGCAATCCAGCTGAGGATGGTCTTGATTAACAACACGATTTAAGCAAATATGCGGCTTGTCAACCATTGAGACAACAAACTGTCCATCTATTGGTCGACGATGACCACGCAATCTCCACAAACAACCTCTAACCCGTTTGTTGTAATGTATATCCCACACATTCTTGTCTGATTCCAGTACCGTGAAGTTGTAATGACGTTTAATGTGTAAAACCTTCATGGCGTACACCAAATCGGCTTTGCATTTGAAAAGCATGCCATTTTTCAACTCATTGCTCAGACTAATCCCATCATCACAGTTCATGCAATCTACGCCATTCAGAATATATCCAGCATCTCCTCTCATGTTCAAAAATGGTATGTCAGACACGATACGGGTTCCAAGATGATCATGCTCCTCAGTGTCATCATTTTCCATCTCGTCATATGTATTCTGGCGAGGGTTCCATTAACCTGTCCAGTTCCGGCTCATTAACAGGATCCATGTTCACCACGGGAGAAACGTAGCTATTTCCACCTTGAGGTACAGATCCTTGAGGTACGGATCCGGGTATAGAGACAGCGACAGTAAATATCACGAGCTGATATACATCACCCATCTCCTCAGCATATTCCACAATCTCTCGGACATCATCATCAAACTCGACGCACCCAATGTAAAAATTTGCTCTATCTTGAGACATTCTATGAAACACCTATAACTCAAGTCCTTGCGATAACTCCAACCTGAAGACGGACTTAATGTGCTCAATCAAACTCGACAATGACATTTCGTGACTAATTTTGATGGTTTTCATACGATCTCCTACATAGGTCACGTCTTTACTAGACTTCGATATTGTACCCCCACAATGACAGAAACAACGAACTTCTCGAGACGTACTAAATACCATTACGTCGACACAATGGATTAGTGAAGAGAAAATTCAAACAATCATTTAAGCTAAAAAATGTGACCAAAACCATAAACCCATGACATATCATACCTTCCGTGACGTGGGGAAGGAGAGGAATGGAATGTCGGCAGAGACGAGGCCAACGGACGTCGGCGAGGTGGCTGGAGAGACGAGGGCGGCGGGAGGCGGAGAGGGCTTGGCAGGAGAGGCTGGGCGGAGAGGCTTTGATCTGAACGCGTGGGGGCGGGCGTTCTGTACGCGATGGGGTTTATTCCCGATCAATGCCGCCTCTTCAAGAGGCGGCTTTCACAAAAGCCGCCTCTTGCGCCTCTTCAAGAGGCGGCTCTCTCTTAACCAAAGCCGCCGCCTCTTCAAGAGGCGGCTTACCTACGGTATATAATAAAAAGGAATTTTGCCGACCATATTTAATATAGTTTTAACTTTGGCCCTTGAGGAATTTTCCTCTTTTGTACTGTCTTGGGTGCGTAAGATGGGTCTGGCAGCGTTGCACCCACACGGGAGGCCATGACAGTGAGACTTGGGGCCTCGCATCCATGGAGGAATTCGAAGCAGTGCCCTGCCTTTGCCGTTGCATTCTTGTTGTCTACGAGGACGACCTTGACAATCCCTTGTGGGCTCCCCCCGGTGGGTATGGTATCGACACCAAATTCTTGGTCCTTCACAAGACCTACGAGAAAACGATGGGTCAGTTGCTGCCATATTTGATTTACCTCGATCACATGAATGTGGATGTAGTTCTTGCCATAAGAGGATTTAATTTTTCCCAAGAGAGTCATTATGCTATGACGCTGGATAACAAGCTCGAAAAGAAGAAGTACGATGGTGGTTATGTTCATAATGGACTCCTGAAGGCCGCGGGATGGTGCTAAAAGAGCTAGTGGCGGATCATCCAAACTATACGCTGACCTTCACTGGGCACTCTTAGGTTTGGGTGTGGCGGCAATGCTGGTAGTTCAGAACAGAGATAGGTTGGGGGATCTCAAGAGGAAGAGGGTTCGGTTCTCTTAACCTGGCTGTTAGATATGCTGATGTGATAAACTCGGTTGTGCTCCAGGTGAATTTCCATTCCTTTTCATCTGCTTTGCTATGATATGTTGTTTTGAATTTGCAGAATTGTCCATTCGAAGATGATAGCTCTAGTAAAGTGAATTTTTAATATTTTGCTTAGATAAATCTCATAGATAGAAAAAAAAACGTTGAATTGTGTGTCAGTTTTTAGGGTAATTTGTTAAATGGTTGGTGTTCTAGCTAAAAATCATAATGTAGAGTTAACTGGTGGTGATTTCTTGTTCATGAATGGACTTGGACAAAATCTTCCTGCTGTGAGGCATGCATGGTTGTGCATATAACATTTTCTTCATGAACTGGCACTAGAACATGGTTACTTGAATTTGTTTCCTTCACCATAGGCATCTTCCTCCCCGCCAGCCAGCTCTGTTGTGCTAAAGATTTCTGATATTGGTTTGCATAGTCTAATTACAGGATCCTTCTACTCAGGCTTTAAATCATTTGCTTTCAAGTTCAACATCATTTGAAAAGGTAGCCTCAAAATTGTTTTGTGTTGGGAAAAAAACTTTGATAGATCATTCAGAAAACCCTAGGCTCTCTTATATAGAGGAGAGACTGTTGGGTAAATTACACAGTGGTCTATAAAAGACAAAGAAATAACGACAACATACATAAAGAGACAATAATAATAAGAACTATCTCTACACTCCCCCTCAAGGTGGAGCATAGATGTCTATCATGCTCAGCTTGGATGAACATCTCTGAAAAGGTCCTCTGAGCAATGGCTTGATGAATACATCTGCAGTCTGATCTCCTGAGTTCACATGTGTAGTAGATATCAATCCTCTCTGGATCAAGTCTCTAGTGTAATGGCAGTCAACTTCAATATTCTTGGTTCTTTCATGAAAAGCGGGATTGTTGGCAATGAATAAGGCTGCATGATTGTCACAATGAAGCTTCATAGGTAGAGGCATGGCTACATGTAGATCTTCTAGTACGGATCGAACCCACATCATTTTCGTGCTGGCTTGAGCCATGGCCCTATATTTAGATTCGGCACTGGACCTTGCCACAACAGTTTGTTTCTTACTTTTCCAAGAAACCAGAGAGCCTCCAAAAAAAACTGCGAACCCTGAGGTTGATTTTCGATCCTTAGGGCATCCTGCATAATCGGCATCTGCACACGCTGAGATAGACAAATATGTGCCCTTTCTGAATAGCAACCCTGAACCTGGAGAAGACTTCAGATACCTCAGTATCATGTGTATCGCATCCATGTGAACTTGTCTTGGTTGCTCCATAAATTGACTCACCCTACTTACTGCAAATGCAATATCTGGACGAGTTATGGTAATGTAAAGGAGTTTTCCCACCATTTCTCTATATCTCCTCTTATCTACTACATCAGTATCACCATCATACAACTTCATGCTAGGGTCCATGGGAATACTTGATGGTTTGCACCCATCCATGCATGTCTCAATCAGGAAGTCTGTAATGTACTTCCATTGGGTCATCACCAAGCCCTGTGCAGTCCTTGCAAATTCCAATCCCAGAAAATATCTTAGGGTTCCAAGATCCTTTGTAACAAACTGGCGGCGTATGAATGCCTTCGCCCTTTCTATGCCCTGAACATCATCTCCTGTAACAAGAATATCATCCACATAGACCATAATGACAACCGTACCTGCCGATGACTTCTGGACAAACAACGAGTGGTCTGCATTTGACCTCTTGAATCCATGTTGCTCAATAAGGTTGGAAAGCTTCTGGAACCATGCTCTTGGACTCTGTTTGAGGCCATATATTGCCTTGTGAAGTCTACAGGCCATCTGCTTCTCCCCCTCAGCAGTAAACCCAGGTGACTGCTGCATGTAGACTTCCTCCTGTAGGTCCCCGTACAGGAAGGCATTCTTGACATCCAGTTGAGATATACTCCATTCACGAACCACGGCCACAGATAAGAGAATACGAAGGGTAGAATGTCTTGCCACTGGAGAGAAAGTGTCCATGTAGTCTATGCCATAGGTCTGTGTAAACCCACGGGCGACCAAATGTGCTTTGTACCGATCCAAAGTGCCATCTACATTATATTTAACTGTAAAGACCCACTTACAGCTCACAATGGATGCATCAGGAGGAGCAGGAACCAATGACCATGTGCCACGGGACTGCAAGGCACTCATCTCTTCTTCCATAGCTAATCTCCAGCAATCATTCTTCAAAGCTTCCTGGTAGGTCCGTGGTATATCCACGGAAGACAAGGCTGAGGCAAATCTCTGAAAGTCACCAGTGAGACGGTGAAACGAAACCTGTGAGGCAAATGGATAAGAGGCACATAGCCGCTTCTGCTTCCGAATAGCAATCGGAACATCAAGATCATCATCTGTTGCACTGGATGGTCTAGTGTCTTCATGTACTGAAGAATCATGCACATGTACCAAATCTGACCTGTCAGTAGTAATTCCATCTGAAAATACCTGAGGCGTGATGGGTGGCTGACGTGTAGCATGAGCAGGACCTGACCGACACGTATAGAATTTTGGTAGAGGTGAAATGAGGGGTCGTGGAAGGGGTGGAGGAGGAGGTGGTGGTGGAGGAGGTGGTGGTGGTGGTGCTGGCGTGGAGGCAGGAATAGGGGAAGACTCAGGTGAACTCCAAGTAGGTGGTGGAGGAACATAGACATCATCATTGGTAGTGGATGGTACCAGTCTGTCACCTGCAGGAGAAAAATACATGACAGACTCAAAGAAAGTGACATCAGCACTCACGAAGTACTTCTTATTTATAGGATCATAACACCGGTAGCCCTTCTGAGTCCTGGAATAACCAACAAAGACGCACTTGACTGCTCTAGGAGAGAGTTTGTCAAGTCCGGGAGACATAAGATGAACAAATGCCACAGTACCAAAGATACGTGGAGTCAGTGAGAATAATTCCTTGTCTGGAAAAATAAGAGAAATAGGTATCTTCTCATCAAGAATAGAGGATGGCATTCGATTGACCAGATAACATGCAGTAAGAACAGCGTCCCCCAGAAAGAAATAGGAGCACAACTCTGAATCAACAGGGTTTGAGTAATATCCAAGAGATGGCGATGCTTTCTTTCCGCCACACCATTTTGCTGTGATGTATACGCACAAGTGGTTTGGTGAATAATACCCTTTGATGAAATAAATTGAGAAAGTGAGCGTGTGCAAAATTCTAGGGCATTATCCGTCCGAACATATTTGACTGAAGAAGAGAAAACATTGTGCACTTCATTAATTAAATTCTTGATCACATCTCCTACTTCAGATTTATTCTTCAAAAGAAAGACCCATGACACACGAGAGAAATCATCCACTACCACAAGATAAAATCTGTGCCCCTGATGATCGGTACACGACGCGGACCCCATATATCTATATGTAATAACTAGAATGGGGAGCTACTGCTCCGACTCTGACGACATAGAAAGCTCGACCTATGATGCTTTCCCAACTGACATGCTTCACAGCGAAAAGACGAACTAAGAGAGATCTGGGGAAGAAGATTGATGAATCTACATTTCATCATCTTTATTCTATCATTTTGGCCTAAAAAACCCTAGCAAATGCGTGTAAATACCCTTAATTTCCATTTCTTAGCATTCATGCATGTGCATGTAAATAGTGTATAAAATAATGTAATTAAAGCCAAAATTATAGAATAAATAAAAGAAAAGAAAAAGAATAAAATTATGTAAATATTTTATGACCCGAAATCCCCGAGACCTAGGCATCTTGATGAATAGGTCGACAAGGAATAAAGTAGGGGGAGATAAGGGCCAGATACCTATTCTTTTTAATTCATTCTTTATTCATTTTGAGACATATTTTTGCTTCCACTTTTTATACTTCAAATAAAGAAACTTTGTACATGAAAGTTGTAGATAATTAAATAAAGAAAAATATAAAATTGATTTCATTCAAAAATAATGTACAGATAAAAAGTTATGGTCTGAATAAAATTCCAGAATCCCAACTTCCCAGACATGTATCTCACAAATGAAAACTCCAAATGCATCAAAACTCACCTTTAATTGTATATAGATTAAAATAAGCTATTTAATGGCATTGGTTTCGCATTTGGCATAGCTACGGTTTGACAGTTGAGTTTTGGACCCATATTGTATACTTGTACAGATTAAAAAAATTCAATTTATTATTTATTCATTATTTTTGTATTTTTAATTTTTAAATTTTGTAAATATTATTTATAATATATTTGTATATTAAAATCAGAATAAAAATACAAAAGAAATACAAAATAAAAATACTTATATATCATATACATAGGTAAAATACCTATAAACATACCTGTATAATACATACTTCTATTTTATTAAATGTACAAAATACCTCAGAAAAATACAATAAAATTATATTTAAGTGTATAAAAGTATTTTATAAATTTATAAAATAATAAATAAAAATAAATAATTTAAAATCATAAAATTAAATAATAAAATATATAGGTAATATACCTATAAAGGCTATAAAAGGGAACTTGTAAAAATATACCTCATAAAAATAATTAAAAATCAGAATAAAATACTTTATAAAATAATAAACATCTTTCATTTAATAATCAAAATTTAATTCATTCATTATCTATTTTTAATTGATTTTACAAAATAAATACCATGGATTTTTCCTGGTTGGTCCACGTGGACCAACCAGGTGCCAGCCCCAGTTGACCCCGGTCAACTGGCCGTTCCTAGCCCTACAGTCTGTGTCTGACCTAGGTTTGACCCCTCCTTCTCGATTTTTTCGAGGCCTATTCTTGCATCCTTTCGCGCTAGCATCTTCTTGGCTTTTGTCCCTCGATCAATGGGCATGCCCGCCCTGATGCAACCTCGGTCGAAGGATCATTGTGCTAGTCGCTGCGCCTCGTTCTTTCTCCACCATCCGTCAACCCCATATAACCCACCTCCGACTTCAATTCAAAATTTGAACCCCTCATTTCCATAGCTACGCTCCCCTTTCATGGCTAATCGGTCAAGGGAGGTGACAGCTCCCTTCAGCGAGTCTCAGGCGGGTCGAGCAAGGCTCGCGGCGGCTTCCACGACCTCCGCCACCACCGTCGATGTCGAGGTACTTCCCTCCGGTCACCACTGTCGAGGTAGCCTTTATCCCCTTTTATTTCTTCTGCATTTAGTTCGCCTTAGTCCTAAGATCAAAAGCCCTCTTGAAATTTTACATTCCATCGATCGAATCACCTTCCACGTCCACCTCGCCGGAGCGCTCCTCCGGCCAAGCTCCTCCTCGCCATTTCGTGCCACCTTTCCACCACCGCAGGACCCAGGCATTTTGCCCTGGGTCCCCTCACTTTGTTTTGCAGGTACTTGGACTTGAATGATAGCCTGGAGGTCATTTTGACCTTCGTCGGAGGTCTAGCAGCTCTGCCAGCTCCGCCCGTGCCTCCAGCGAACCTCGGCCCTCGCTGAGGTATTTTGGACCTACCAGCATCTCGAGGAAGCTTCCAGGAGGCCGCAGCCCCATTTTGAAGCCCAGCGGACACCGGAGCACGGAGATCAAGCTCGGGAAAGTTCGCCTCGCCGGCATTCTTCCCCGTTCTTCCTCCGTGCCTCTCCACTGTTGGATCAGGGAGCGTCTCTAGATCACACAACCACCGTCGGATCTCCTCCGCCTCCAACCGTTCGATCGCCCGAGGAGGATCTAATCTCAGCCGCACAGCGCAAAGGGGTACGGGCCGTTGGATCTCCGCCACGTGTATTAGTGAAGACGTGCCCGCCGTCGGATCGCGCCAGGCGTGGGCATTTTGCAAGTATACCCCGCGCCATTTTTGTATTTTCATTTAGTCCTTAAACTTTCATTTGTAAAATATTTTGTAATATTTTTAACCAGACCCCCGAACTTTTATTATTTGCAAATTGGTCCTGGCCACGTCACCTCACGTGACCAGTACACGTGAGGTGAAGGGCATTTTGCAAGGACCCCCTCTAGGGTTTTCTTATTTCGTTTCAGTCTTAGGATTTGGATATTAAGTGTAATATTTTTGGAGTATTTGCATTGAAGCCCCTGTGATTTTTTGGAAATCGCATCTAGGTCCTTCTCAGGCGCGTGCTAGTCACGCGCCCTGGAGGGTAATTTGCAGGTGAACCCTTACGGGTCTGGTTATTTGTAATTGGTCCACTAAATTGAATATCCAGTGTTATATTTTATGTGAAAATTGCAGCGTACCCCCTGGATGTTTGTCTATTTGCATTTATACCCCTGTTAGGCTGTGTATTTTTGTATGCTTTCTCTATTTATTTAAAGCATCATTTTAACTCGAAAATTTCCCAAAAAAATGTCATAAGCTCCCGTTTGCTTGTTGATTCACGTCATATTTTTGCATTGCATTTTTATTGCATTTTTATATTTATTAAAAATTCAAAAACATGCATTTTTGCTATTGTTTGCATTAGAAAATACCAAAAAAATATTAAAACCATTTGAAAAATTCCAAAAAAATTATCTAAGGTCTATTTTAGTGTCTTTTAATTACAGTCTAAAAATCACTAAAAATTTCAAAACAAAAACCTTAAAAATTAGAAAACACCTAAAAACTTCAGAAAAATCTAAAAAATCATAGAAAGTTCTTGAAAATATAAACTCAGGTCCTGTAGATTCCCTATTTTATTTTCTTTATTTTAAAATTAATTTGGGAAAATTTTGTTACTGTTTGATATTTTTCATTCCTATTTTAATCTCAGTCAGTAGTTAATTAACTGTTTTGTTTTATTTTGACTTTTAAAAATACCAAAAATATTCTGAAAAATACCCAAAAATCATAAAAATAGTATAAAAATATAAAAAGACCAAAAACATTTTATTTTCTAATTTTTGAGCATTTTCCTTAATTTTGTAAATATATTATCACCTCTTTCCTTTTAGTATTTACATATTCTATTTATAAAAACAAAAAAATATATATAAAAAGAAAAATATAAAATCAGAAAATTAAAAACAAAAATACAAAATTAAAAATTATAAAATTAAAAAAAAATAAAAAAAAAGCCCCACAAAAACCTTAGCATGCTTGTAGACAATTAACCACATCACTCATTTAGCACTTGCCTGATCTATCCTGCCTTGCTACCTGAGTTCGACACTCTACCTACTTCCACTATACACCTGTTTGTAGAGTTATAATAAATTTGACTCCACTTTTATTCTTCATTGCTTGACTTATATTTTGTGGGATCATTGTTGACTAATTAGGGATTTTTGAGCGGTCAATACACCGACTGCGGTTTCGCCTTGTGAAACCATACGACCCTCGATATCCGTGGTTATCAAATGGCGCCGTTGTTGGGGAGCAACAGCGTATAGTTCTTGTTTTTTATTGATTGTCATTGCTTGTTTACATTATTGCTTGTTTTATTTCTATTTTTGATATATATTGTTGAGCCATCTGACCATCTCTTTTCTTGTCTTCTTGCGAGGGACCGCGGAGCTAGGAGGATCGCTTAGGTGATTCGGTGCAACCTTGGGAAGCGGAGTCGGCTTTTCTAGCCTAAGCCGACAGGAGAGAGCAGGAGGAGTGAGAGAGAGTGATAGTCAGTAGTCTTTTATTTTTGTGAGAGAGAGACTTGATAATTTGTAATAATACAGGGACACTTGGACACTCAGGACACTCGGGCCTAATTTCCAGGTGTTTGTTCACCTGGGGGCTCACCGCGGATTTCATCGAGTTTCTCGCTGTCATTTGCCGGTTTTGATTTATTTTTACTTTCTTTTGTGGAATGAGCCCTTAGATTTTAGGCATTGCTTGATCGATTAGATTAGGTCCAAACACCCTAATAACCATTGCATGTACCTATAGTGCGTATTTGGACTTAGTTTAATTAAACAGTTGATTCACCATTTTTCGATCCGTCGCGCCACGAGCTCATCCCACCAAGCGCTTCTCCTGAACTCGATTTGTCGAGAGGAGGAGGGGTGAGCCTAGACCGGACTCTAGGATTGAGGATTGGTGCTTGACTTGTGGTTCTTCACGTTAGCAATGCCTGCTTAGGACGATTTCCGTGTGCATATCGACATTTAGATTAGGTTTAAAAATTTCTACTTTGCATCCCGCATGGAGAGAGCTGGAGGCACTGTAATTCTTTCTATCTTTGCATTCATCATATAGGCACAAAAGTGAGATTTCCACCTTGGTGCCGACTTGCACGGCTTTTCCGACTATTTTCTCCCTATGTTTTTGGATCAAGTAGGAATCAAGAAAATACAAAAACGTTAAGCGCTTGTTTGAATTGACTCAAAGCAAGTGATAACACCAAAAAAATTAAAAAAGGGACTGCTAAGAAAATTTGACCTAAATAAAATTGGTAATTGGATTCATTGCTTGGGGAGAGTAACACCCTCACTTGTATTCAGGTTGCATGGGAAGGTCTCCTTCCAAGTGAGCAGAGTGCTTCGTAAGGATTAGAGCCAAAAACCCAGCTTGTGGCTGCCTTGTGTTTCGCTTGGATTTCCGAAGTATTGGCGCTACTATCGTGCGTAGACGAGTAGGGCTTGGTCATCATTGGTGACTCACTATTGTGTTGAGCATCTACCTTGTCCGAAGTATCGAGCATAGGCCACGCCTTCACGGGTGTGTCTGTCTCACTGTCTGCATCTGAGTAGGGTCTTGCACGCTCACGGGTGATTCCGTTGCGAGCGAGATCCGAAGTATCGGTTTCGCCTATCGGCTTCCTCCCTCTTTTCTTTGGCTGAGTAGGGATCCAGGAAGGGTTACAAGGACCTCAAAAAGCGCAGGCTACAGGTTACACAGGAGGAGGACAAGTACGGGAATACTTTTCCGGCAGTACTCTCGCTCATATAGGCGTAGCGCTCTAAGGACTCGTTAAACGATAACTTCCTGAATTCAAGATAAAAACTACAAAGATAAAAGCCAAACCTTCACGGCTTCACGCGTTGAGTTGGTGAATCCCCTTGTTTTGTGTTTGATTGCTAGTTAATTTTAGGTCAAGATCAAAAACATCGCACAATTGTGCGCAATTTCGCCCCCCCCCCCTCTTCTTCTTCATTACTTTGCTCTTATCAATAATCACGATGATGGGAAGGAGGTTTCTTAGGCCGACGTTGGAGGCACCGCTCTCCAGCACTCCTCCCTATTCATCTAGGACCACCTCAGGGAGTCCAGACCCGCTCTCCGAGCCCGAGTTCACTTCCACCCTGTTCCCCCCTCGACCACCCTTCTTCTTCCATCAGTCCAAGAGTATCAGAATTTACTGCATCGTCGAGCTCAGATCATTTGACGGCACCTGAGATGGGTTCTTTTGCATTTTCTGAGAATCCAGACATGGCAGGCAGAGGAGAACACCCAGATGAGCATGAGCAACCACCTCCATTTCTATATGACCAGGCCGCCATCAACAACTCATTACTAGCCTCCCTGGAAACAATGCAGAGACGGATCAGAGACCAGGGAGCATTCATGGGTGACCTCATGAGGGAAATCGCGCAGATGCGAGAAAACAGAACCGGTGGTGGTGGCGGAGGTGGTGATGGACCTAATGCAGAAGGAGGTGATCCTAACTCTGAGAGACCGTCACAGACAATCATGAGGGAAGTGCACAATCCTGCTGCATCCCTCACTCATCGATGGATCCGACTCCCTCCTATCCATGGAGATTTCGAGCTTCGCCCCCACGCTATTCAGCTTCTGCCTAAATTCCATGGGCTGCCGACCGAAGAACCACACCTCCATCTACAAGAATTCGAGATGATATGCAGTACCATTCATGACAGGCTGACGACTGAGGACACCATCAAGATGATAGCTTTTCCATTCTCTTTGGTTGATAGAGCCGCGTACTGGCTTAAACATTTGGGGAGTTTCGTCGACACTTGGGCACAACTCCGGACCGCCTATTTGAAGAAGTATTACCTCTCGGCCGGACGAATGCAGCGAGAGCTATGATCAGCAACTTCACAATGATCCCTAATGAACAATTCCATGAAGCTTGGGATCGTTTCCGAGAGCTCATTGACCGGTGTCCGCATCATGACATATCCAAGCCCATCTTAGTTCAGAGTTTCTTCTGTGGGCTGACACCGGAGCTACAGGGGCCTGTAAATGCCTCTTGTGGTGGGTCCTATTTTTCCAAAGGCGAAGACGACGTTTGGGCCATCTATGAAGGGATGGCAGAAAACTCGACAGTCATGGCCCAAGCCAGAGTCTACACGCAGCAGAAGCCCCCCCAAGGAGCGGGATCATATCAGAGGATCGCCCGCATCGATGCTGGTCCTCACACTCTGTCGGTAGCCGAAGCCCAAGCCGAATCAGTCGCAGCCGACATGGGTATCATTAGTGAGAAGTTGGACCGTCTAGAGATCCTCGAGAAGAAGCATATGCAAGGACTGGCCCAGATGGACCAGATTATCAAGCCCATGAGTGACCTGAAGACGCAGATTCTTTACATTCAGGAGGCACAAACGTCTACTCAGCAGCCTCCCAGGTCACGAGCTGATACCAGCAGTAGCAACTCAACCCAACCCTCTACCTCGTACCGCCAGGTCAACCACATTCAGGCAGAGCCGGTCCAGCAGCTACAGTATTACCCATCACTGCCACCACCATCTCAAGACACTCAGATGGTGGTCTATCAGCCGGATCAGCCACTGGCAGTTCTACCTCCACCATCCTTCGAGCAGGAATCATTGATGGAAGTCAATGGGATTTGGTACGATCGGTACCCGCAGCCCGAGATTCATCGCGATCACCCCAGATTCTGTTGGGGCAATGGTGGCTCCTCATCCCAACAACAGTCTCCCGCTCAAGGATAGCAGAACAGCCAGCAGCAGCAGCAGCCCCAGTATGCCCAACAGCAGTACCAGCATGGTCCTCGTCCCGCCTATCAAGGACAGCAGTGGAGGCAGCGTCAGCAGCCGCAACAGTCATACCCCCAGCCTCGTGAGCACTTCTCCTCCCAGCAGCAACCTCATTTCCAGCAGGGGAATACATCCGATTCTCAGGCACCTGCCTTCGAGAACCCAGCATTAGATGACCTCGCCCGATTGCTTTCTGAACATCGAGAATCCTATCGGCGGGACATGGATGAGTTCCGGCAGAAGGTGAGGGATTTAATCAAGGGCAAAGCCGCCATACCAGCTCAGATTGAATCAAATCCGAACAATCTGAAGAGGAACTCTGAGTAGGTACAGTTTATAGAGGATGCCTCTCCTAGTGATTATTTGAGTGACATGTCTTCTTCTTTGTATGATGTTGATTTTGTGACTACTAGGAGCGGTAGGATGCCAGCCGGCGGCACCTCATCTGAGCGACAGCCACATGCAGAACCACGAGCGCCAGATGAGTAGAGTAGTGGTGCTGATGCCGCTGATGATGTTGAAGACGGTGGTGGTGATGCCACCAATGATGGAGATCCAGATGACGGTACTGAGGGCGTCATGATACCAGATGCATACGGTGGTGCTGATGCCACCATTTTTGATGCAGAGCCAGAGCGTGGTGCTGATGCCACGAAGTCAGATGCCGTTGGTGGTACTGAGGACACCACTTCCACTTTTGTTGAGCTCCCTTCTACTGTATTGCCACCTTTTGTATCTTTGGACTGTGCTAACAAGAAAAAGAACAAAAATATGAATAAAGGAAAGGCTTCTGTTCACATTTCAGATCCATATGTGTTGAATGATGATCATGGTATGGATTCTATTCCTTCACAGGTGCAGGAACCTCTTCCTAGTCCTCCATCTGCGGAGGCCCCTACCATCCCCTTCCCGGAAGCACTTCACCGGGTGAAGGGGAATAAAAGAGAAAATCCTAAAAAGACCCAATAGGTAGAGTTCAACAATCAGATGATTGATAGATTCCACATTCAACTGACTCTACAGGAAGCACTTGAGCACATCCCCCTCTTCAAAAAGAACTTGAAGGAGAAAACTACAGTCCGTAGGAAGAGGAGGTACCACAGAGATCAAATCCATGTGCTCACTCATTCCACTTGCTGCACCATTCAGAACAAACTGCCAGCCAAGAGACCAATGCAGGAGCTCCCTATGTCAGATGCGAGATTCAAGAGCAGTAGTTTGATCGTACTCTATTAGACAACGGCTCTTCGATTAACCTTCTTCCGGCAGCCTTACTCGACCGATTCGAGTTTGGTCCTCTTCTTAGGAGCAGGACGGTCCTTCAGTTTGTTGATAGGTCGACTAAGAGGCCGAAGGGGTTATTCAGAGACGTGGTCGTTACCATTCAGTGCCTGAAATTCCTTGTGGACTTTGTTGTATTGGACATGGAGATCCCTGAGTCGGTAACCGATGCCCCCATCATACTTGGACGCACATTCTTGGCCATAGCCAAGGCGGTGACCGATCATGATAGCGGGGAGGTATGTTTTCGCGTAGAGGGCGAGAGCATACAAATAGAGACGATCGAGGAGACCATAGCGAGAGAGTTAGAATGCTCAGAGCAGTCCAACGAAGCCGCGCCGATGACAGAGGACGAGCTAGACATCCACCGGGAGTGTGACTTTGTGATGACAGATGATGAATCCAATTGAACAGACCCTGTAGCACAGACCCTCGCCTTGCCTACAGATTCACCATCTTTACAGCTTATGGCAGTTGAGAGTCTGGAGAGCACACCTCTGGACGAGGATACATTTGAGGCTGACAGTCGTGGGATGAATAGTGATTCAGAATTTCAATCTTGTTCTTCCAATTCAGATCCCTCAGATTCAGACATTGACTGGGACGATTTTGATGAATATTTGCCGTGTCTGATTCCTTCCGAGCCGACAACTAGGACGGAGTGCGAGCCAGTACAGTTCATAGATGATTCAGCAGGCTTCCCTTCGTCAGATGTTCATTCGCAGCGAGAGTTCTCACATGCAGACCTGGTCGCCTTCACACAGACATATCAGAAGCCAGATCTGCCACCTCCCAGTTGTCCAGAACTGAAACCCTTGCCGCAGTCGCTGAAGTATAGATTCATTGTGGGTGAGCCAGATATGCACCCAGTCATTATCTCAGCAGGTTTGACTGGAGAACAAGAATCTCGTCTGATGGAGGTTCTTGAAAGAAACCGCAAGGCGATAGGATGGAGTATAGCTGATCTCCAGGGGATTAGTCCGGCTCTATGCTCCCACCACATCTATCTTGAGGAGGATGCTAGGCCGTCACGTGAGTTCCAGCGACGATTGAACCTGAATCTTCGAGATGTTGTCATGAAAGAAATATCGAAGTGGTAGAGCGTCGATTTTATCTACCCCATCTCCGACTCCAAGTGGGTTAGTCCATTACATGTGGTACCCAAGAAGACGGGTATCACTACAGTTGTGAGTGAGTCTGGAGAGGAGATCGCTACCCGAGTACCCACTTCTTGGAGGGTCTGTGTGGACTACATACGATTGAATGAGGCCACCAAGAAGGATCATTTCCCACTGCCATTCATTGATCAGATTATCGAGAGGCTAGCTGGGAAGAGTCATTATTGTTTTCTTGACGGGTACTCCGGATATAATCAAGTGGCCATTGCGCTCGAAGACCAGGAGAAAACGACATTCACCTGTACGTTTGGGACTTATGCTTTCAGACGGATGCCCTTTGGTCTATGTAATGCTCCGGCAACATTCCAAAGGTGCATGTTGTCCATTTTCTCGGATATGGTGGGTGACTGTTTAGAGGTCTTCATGGATGACTTCTCGGTCTATGGCGATGGGTTTGATGCTTGTCTTGACTGCCTAGACTGTGTGCTTCAGCGCTGCATAGAGGTCAATCTTGTCTTGTCTTGGGAGAAGAGTCACTTCATGGTGACTCAAGGGACGGTCCTTGGTCATATCATCTCCAACAGGGGCATGGAGGTTGATCCGACCAAGGTGGACATCATTAGAAAACTCAATCCACCGTCCAATTTGCGTCAATTGCGGTCTTTTCTGGGGCATGTCGGTTTCTACCGACGGTTCATTCAGGACTTCAGTCGTATTGCCCGACCGCTCACTGATTTGCTAACGAAAGACACCGAGTTCATTGTAGATGATAAGTGTCTTGCGTCTTTTGAGACTCTCAAGAGTATGGTTGTCACGGCTCCTGTCCTTCAGCCACCCGATTGGTCTCTCCCATTCGAGATCATGACGGATGCTTCTGATTTTGTCATTGGGGCTGTGCTTGGACAGAGGAGGGATAGTTTGTCGTTTGTCATTCACTACTCCAGCCGGACTTTGGATGCCGCTCAACAGAATTATACTGTGAAAGAAAAAGAGATGCTGGCCGTAGTCTTTGCTTTGGATAAGTATAGATCATATATTCTCGGATCTAGAGTGACTATCTACACAGATCATACCGCCATCCGGTACTTAATGGCCAAGAAGGATGCCAAAGCACGCCTTATCAGATGGATCCTTCTGCTCCAGGAGTTTGATATTGAGATTAAGGATAAGCCTGGAGTCAAGAATGTGGTGGCAGATCATCTCTCCCGCTTAGAGAATCTTGAGGAATCTGAGCCCAACGCACCTATCACAGAGACGTTCCCAGATGAGGCGATCTTGGCTATCGCCTCGCTCCCATGGTATGCCGACATTTGTGAACTATCTTGTTGCCAAGACGGTCCCACAAGGTTGGCCCAGGCAGAAACTCGAGACCTTCCTGGCGAAGGCCAAGTTTTACCATTGGGAGGATCCCGTCCTTTATCATGAAGGAGGGGACAACATCTAGAGGAGGTGCATTACTCAAGAAGAGCAGCATAGCGTCCTCACATACTGCCACAAGCTTGAGGCAGGAGGACATCATTTTAGGAGATAGATAGCACAAAAGGTGCTTCAATCTGGCCTTTGGTGGCCTAATCTCTTCAAGGATTCAGATGAGTTCGTGAAGAGATGTACTGACTGTCAGAAGATGGGTACTTGTGGACAGAGAGACATGATGCCCATGCAACCCATTCACTTTTGTGAGGTTTTTGATGCATGGGGGATTGATTTCATGGGCCCATTTCCTAAGAGTCAAGGATTTGAGCACATTTTGCTTGTTGTAGACTATGTCAGCCGATGGGTTGAGGCCATCCCCGTCCGAACCGCAGATGCTAAGAGTGTGTGTAAATTTTTGAGGAAAAATATCATTTCACGGTTCGGGGTACCTGGAGTCTTGATTTCAGACGGGGGTCTCACTTCATCAATGACAAGTTTAGGGCCCTTGCAGACGAGTTCGGCATTGACCATCGTGTTGCCACGTCGTATCACCCTCAAACTAATGGTCTTGCTGAAGTATCGAACCGGGAGATAAAAACTATCCTACAGAAGGTTGTCCGCCCAGACCGAAAAGATTGGTCACAACTTCTGGACTCGATCTTGTGGGCCTATCGGACTTCCTTCAAGAATCCATTAGGGACATCTCCCTTTCGTCTCGTCTATGGCAACCCGTACCATCTTCCTGTGGAAATAAAGAACAAGTCACTTTGGGCAGTCATTGAGTTATTATTGGATCCCGAGAGTATAGGAGAACAGAGGAGAGCAGAGTTGGCAGCCTTGGAGGAACTGAGAGACACAACCTTTTCTAGCAGCCTACAATACAAGGAAAAAGTGAAAACATGGCACGATTCTCATATCAGCCATAAACAGTTTGAGCCAGATCAACGCGTATGGTTGTTTGATTCCAGGCTGAAATTATTTCCAAGGAAATTACAGAGCAAGTGGAAAGGTCCTTTTGTGGTCAGGAAGGTACATGACAATGGCAGTACTGACATATCTGAACCGTCATCTTCCTCTACCTTCCGTGTTAACGGTCAGCTCCTGAAGCTATATCTAGACCATGATCCGCCGACCGTTGACGTTGCCTCCATTCTTCTGGTATGGGATGTGCTCTCTGACTCATATCATTTGCATCTCATACATGGTGATCACTTCCATCTTCCGCTGTACAGATCCATCTGTCTATATCATTCTTTGATATCTTTTCTTCTTTTCTTCTTTTCTTCTTTTCCTTTTCTATTTTCTTTAGCTATCAAAAAGGTGTCGCCCCTTGTTGTCAGTTCCTGTACTTAGGACATACTTTGTCCTAAGTATAGGGGGAGTGTGCACCCCGAGTTTTCATTTATTTCGATCCTCTCCATTGTCTCCTCTTCTTGCCTATACTTAGGGATATCTTACCCTAAGTATAGGGGGAGACAACCCGAGTATGATTTGTTCATTCCCACCCTTGACCCTCCCTGCGTTGTGTACAGTCTGCTATACTTAGGATTATTTGATCCTAAGTATAGGGGGGACGGTCAACTTCTCATTGGTTCATTTATTTATTCTTTGGACTTGCCTATACTTAGTACGAGTTATGTCTTCTCTTTTCTCTCCGATCTATGAGGACATAGCTCAAGCTAAGTATAGGGGGGTCGTATATACTGTGTATATACTTTAGCCATAACTCGTACTTTCGTATTATCCTAATAATATGGCTAACAATTCTTTAAAATTCATTATAAACCCTAATAAAAAGATGTTGATCATACCTCAGATTCATTTTGTACTTACCGATTATTAAATCAGGTGAAAATGTTTTTTGCAAAATGTTTGAAAAATAGTTTGAAAATCTTTGTGAAAATCTTTTGAAAACTATTTTGAAAATGTTTTGTTACATGTTTTCAACCTTTTGTAAAAATATTTTTGTTTGTAAAATTTTATTTTCTTTGTGTGAAATACAATGTTTGAAAAATGATTTGCAAATAGTTGAAAAAATGGTTGCAAAAATATTTTGAAAAAAATCTATCTATACTGTTTGAAAACCTCTATAAAATGATTTTCAAATGTATGTACATGTTTGTAAAATTGTTTGTAAAAATTATTTTGGACTATAGTTTTCAAAATCGTTTGGAAAACCTGTGTCAAATAATTTTGAGGAATATATACATCACACCTAAAATTCTTTATGGTATATACTTATAAAATTGATCACTTACCCTGTAAATTCTTAAAATCCACTTCTTGTAGAAATAAGAAGCAATCCCGTGCAAATATTTTAACCTAGTTTTTAGCCAAAATCTTTTTGTTTTCAAAAATACCAAGAACATTTGCAAAATTAAAAGTCCAAAAACATTTGAAAAATCCTTTTAAAAATACAAAAATATGCATCATCATCATCATCATCTTTTCAAAAATCCATAAAAAGTTCAAAATCTTTGAAAAATTGCATCACAAAAAGATTTTCTACATAGCATTTGCATAGCATGAGCATTTTTCGGATTGAGTTTGATGGTTGAACAAGTCTAAGTAAAATCCGGAGATTGGATCTTAATTGGACCTTAAAATCTACCTAATAACAGGAACCTTATAGGAGCTGGATTTGAGGTACTTCAGGTCTAGTTGACTTAATTCTTTAAGGATCACGAGACTTGGTTCAATGGATTCTTGACTGCCTAAGTAGAGTATTTCAGAACACACGTACGACTCTTGTTGATAATGACCTAACTTGGACACTTGCACCCTTCACATGGCTCAACTCAGTTGGAGTGGTGAGGGGATTGGATTTGTCGGTATGAGACACACACAAGTGGAAACACTTGTCCTCCTCTAGGGAGGGAAGTGCACCCCAACCCGTCCAGAGATGAGGAAGTCTAAAGACAGGAGAGTGTGGGTTACGATAAAGCTTCAAAAGAGGGATAGTCTACTGGCTCAAGAGGAAAAACTCCTTATGTAAATGATGCTGTGAATAGTAATTCAAAAAAAATTGGTCAGGCATGTACAAAAATAAATGCCTGCAAAGTACATACATATGTTGTAAAGTCAATAAGCAAGCTTGAGTTCCAAAGTCAAATATGTGAGCCTGCAGCTGGATGACTTGACTACACTGGTCTTGCATCCCAAGATAGGTAGCTACACTGGCTACCGTCCATTCTTCTCTTCACCCCCTCTTCTTGAGTTGGTTGCCACTTGAACTTAGAAGGGAATACCCCGCTCCTCGATGATGGAGTTGTTGGATTGGGGAATCATTGAGTTGTCGTACTGGAGAAGTCAGTTTCTTTGTCATTCTAGTTGGGGAGAGCCACTATCACTTACACTGTACGAGTCAGATTCATAGTCGTAAGGGTTTGCGTATGAGTTGAAATATTTCTGACCTGGCTATTGAGGAGACTTGAGCAGAGTTTTGGGATTCTCAAGGACTGTTGGATTTCAAACCTGGTTCTCATTAAGGTTCCGCCCGCACTAAAATTCCAAAGGTCCGACTTAAGCTCCAAACTTTGATTTTATGAAGACAAGTTCGATAATTAAATTTAATCCACCTTCTTCTTTTTCTTTTCTTAGTTTTTCTTTTCTGCACTTATTGCATAAGTGTTTGCTAGGGACTAGCAAAGGTAAAGTATAGGGGGATGATGAATCCACATTTCATCATCTTTATTCTATCATTTTGGCCTCAAAAACCATAGCAAATGCGTGTAAATACCCTTAATTTCTATTTCTTAGCATTCATGCATGTGCATGTAAATAGTGTATAAAATAGTGTAATTAAAGCCAAAATTATAGAATAAATAAAAGAAAAGAAAAAGAATAAAATATTGTAAATATTTTATGACCCGAAACCCCCGAGACCTAGGCATCTTGATGAATAGGTCGACAAGGAATAAAGTAGGGGGAGATAAGGGCCAGATACCTATTCTTTTTAATTCATTCTTTATTCATTTTGGGACCTATTTTTGGTTCCACTTTTTACATCAAATAAAGAAACTTTGTACATGAAAGTTGTAGATAATTAAATAAAGAAAAATACAAAATTGATTTCATTCAAAAATAATGTACAGATAAAAAGTTATGGTCTGAATAAAATTCCAGAATCCCAACTTCCCAGACCTGTATCTCACAAATGAAAACTCCAAATGCATCAAACTCATTTTAATTGTATATAGATTAAAATAAGCTATTTAATGGCAGTGGCTTCGCATTTGGCGGAGCTACGGTTTGAAAGTTGAGTTTTGGACCCATATTGTATACTTATATAGATTAAAATATTGAATTTATTATTTATTTGTTATTTTTGTATTTTTATATTTTTATATTTTTGTAAATATTATTCATAATATATTTGTATATTAAAATCAGAATAAAAATACAAAAGAGATACAAAATAAAAATACTTATATATATCATATACATAGGTAAAATACCTATAAACATACCTGTATAATACATACATCTATTTTATTAAATGTACAAAATACCTCAGAAAAATACAATAAAATTATATTTAAGTGTATAAAAGTATTTTATAAATTTATAAAATAATAAATAAAAATAAATAAATTAGAATCACAAAATTAAATAATAAAATATATAGGTAATATACTTATAAAGGCTATAAAAGGGACTTGTAAAAATATACCTCATAAAAATAATTAAAATTCAGAATAAAATACTTTATAAAATAATAAGCATCATTCATTTAATAATAAAAATTTAATTCGTTCATTATCTATTTTTAATTGATTTTACAAATTAAATACCAGGGATTTTTCCTGGTTGGTCCACGTAGACCAACCAGGTGCCAGCCCCAGTTGACCTCGGTCAACTGGTCATTCCTAGCCCTGCAGCCCGTGTCAGACCTAGGTTTGACCCCTCCTTCTCGATTTTTTTGAGGCCTATTCTTGCATCCTTTCGCGCTAGCATCTTCTTGGCTTTTGTCCCTCGATCAATGGGCATGCCCGCCCTGATGCAACCTCAGTCGAAGGATCATTGTGCTAGTTGATGCACCTCGTTCTTTCTCCACCATCCGTCAGCACCATATAACCCACCTCCGACTTCAATTCAAAATTTGAACCCCTCATTTCCATAGCTACGCTCCCCTTTCGTGCCTAATCGGTCAAGGGAGGTGACAGCTCCCTTCAGCGAGTCTCAGGCGGGTCGAGCAAGGCTCGAGGCGGCTTCCACGACCTCCGCCACCACCTCCGGTGTCGAGGTACTTCCCTTCGGTCACCACCGTCGATGCAGCCTTTATCCCCTTTTATTTCTTCTGCATTTAGTTCGCCTTAGTCCTACGATCAAAAGCCCTCTTGAAATTTTACATTCCATCGATCGAATCACCTTCCACGTCGATGAATCTACGTTTCATCATCTTTATTCTATCATTTTGGCCTTAAAAACCCTAGTAAATGCATGTAAATAGAGCTAATTCATGCATTTAAGCATTCATGTATATGTGTGTAAATATTGTATAAAATGCGGTTTTTAAATCCAAAATTATAGAATAAAGAAAAGAAAAGAAAAAGAAAAAGAATAAAATATTGTAAATATTTTATGACCCGAAACCCCGAGACCTAGGCATCTTGATGAATAGGTCGACAAGGAATAAAGTTGGGGGAGATAAGGGCCAGAATACAATACAAATACCTTCTATTCAATTCATTCTTTATTCATTTTGGGACCTATTTTTGGTTCCACTTTTTATACCTCAAATAAAGAAACTTTGAACATGAAAGTTGTAGATGATTAAATATAGAAAAATACAAAATTGATTTTACTGAAAAATAATGTACATATAAAAAGTTATGGTCTGAGTAAAAATCCAGAATCCCAATTTTCCAGACCCGTATCTCACAAATGAAAACTTCAAATGCAACAAACTCACCTTTAATTGTATATAGAATAAAATAAGCTATTTAATGGCACTAGTTTCGCATTTGGCAGAGCTACGGTTTGAAAGTTGAGTTTTGGACCCTCATTGTACAATTGTACTGATTAAAATATTCATTTTATTATTTATTCATTATTTTTATAATTTTATATTTTTATAATTTTGTAAATATTATTTATAATAAATATGTACATTAAAATAGGAATAAAAACCTAAATAAAACTCAAAATAAAAATACTTGTAAATAGAATTCATAGGTATACTACCCATACTTATATCTATAATATTACTCTTATATTTTATTAAAGATACAAAACAACATCAGAAAAATAAAATAAAAATATTTCTAAGTGTATAAAAGTATTTTATAATTTCATAAAATAATAAACATATTAAAAATACAAAATAAAAATAAATTAATAAAATACATAGGTATATGTACCTATATAGGACTAAAAAGGCAACTTGTAAAAATATACCTTTAAAAAATAATTAAAAATTACCATAAAATAAGTCATAAAATAATAAACATTTTTTTATTTTATAACCAAATTTTAATTACATCATTTTCTATTTTTAACGGATTTTACAAGGATTTTTTCCAAGGTTTTTTCGGGTTGGTCCACGTGGACCAACCAGAAGGCGCCCTTGGTTGACCTCGGTCAACTCTCTGACCGAGGTCTGGGCCTTGTCAGGTCTGAATTTTGACCATCTTCAACCTTTTCTCGAGGTTCCATCTTGCATCCGCTGATGTCGAAGCCTTCTCATCTTTTTGTCCTCGATGAGCGGTGATTCACGCCCATGTGAAACATCGCGGATTGGACCCACGATTCGGTCCATCTTCATCGATCTTTGACGCCACTTCGTCAACTCTTCAAAAGCCACACCCGACTTCCCCTCGAAGTTTGATCCTTCTTCTGCCAATTTCGCCCGCAAACCCCTAGCCCATTGCATTCCTGGTGACAGCAGGAGGCGATTCGAGCTTGGGTTTGCGCCATTTCGTGTCGAATCAAAGTAGATCCAGTCCCTCGCCGGAGCTCCGCTGTGAGTTCCCTCCGTCATCTCTGGTGAACCTTTCTCTCTTCTTTTTCCATTTTCTTGTAGCTTAGGATTAGCTTAGGTTAGGATCATAGCAGTTTTACTTTTCGTTCATCCCTTTGCCGTAATTTCGTGAATCATTCCACGGCGGAGCTTAGCTCCGCCTCCACTTTCCGGCCACCTCCATCATCTACAGCCTCCAAGGTCACCTCCATCTTCTTCCTTGTCACTCTGTCATCACGAAACCCCTTCCATCCACCTCGATCTCGCCCAGATCGAGCGATCAGAGCTCCCATCTCCGCCCGTCGCCGGAGCTCCACGCCGGAGCCGCGCACCACCTCCATTTAACCCGAAAACACCCCCAGTCGCCTCGCCTGGTTGTTGCGCTTCTAACCCTGCAGGTCAGAGCCCAAGAGGAGGCTCTATCGAGCCTCGACAACTCAGGGAAGCACCTCCCAGGTCACCGCCGTCGTCTGCCTTCATCTCGCCGTCTCAGGCTCGCCTGAGACCTCCATTTGACGCAGAGGGGCCCCAGGATCGTTTTGCCCTTGATCCTAGGGTCGGAGAGGCCATGTGTCGGCCAGATTCACTCGCCAAAGCTCGCTGGGGAGAGTGTTCTTTATGAACCTCTCTCCACCATTGGATTAGGAGCACCCTCTAGTACGCACAGGAGCCGTCAGATCTTCAGCATCCTCCACCGTCGGATCTCGTCGCGGGATCCAATCTTGGTCGTCCGTGCGAAGCGCCATCGGGCCACCAGATCAGGCCATGTGGATAAGTGGATCGCCCTCGGCCGCACGATCTTTATCTGGGTATTTTGCACTTTCAACCCAAAAGTTTTTGTATTTACGTTTTAGCCCTAAAACTTTCATCTACAGTTTAAAAATATTTGTAATAATTGCAATTAGGTACCTGAACTTCTTTTATTTGCACTTCAGTCCTCGGTCACGTCACCTCACGTGACTGGGCCACGTGACTTTGGGTATTTTGCAGTTTTGATCCCAAACTTTCATATATTTGTAGTTATACCCCTGTACGTACTGATTTAAATATATTTCTGGGATAATTGCATGTTTGTCCTGTCGGTTTTTAGTATTTGCAAATATGCCCCTGTGAACAACAGATCACGTGCTTCGCGCATGTATTTTTTGTGACATCTGCACCCAAGCCCCTGGATGTTTTTTATAATTGCACATATACCCCTACCATGCTTAGGATTTTTGTGTGTTTGCTTTATTTATTTCACGCATCATTAAAGTGCCAAAAATTCCACAAAAATTATTTTAAGCTCCTGATAACTTGCACTTTCATGCCATATTTTTGCATTTTATTTTTATTGTATTTTAGCATTTATTAAAAATAAAAAATAGGCATTTTAGCTACTGTATAGCTTGGAAAATACCAAAAAAATACTAAAACACCTTAAAAAATTCTAAAAAAAAATCACCTACTGTGTATTTTAGTGTCTATTAGTGTCAGTCCAAAAATCCCTAAAAATTTCAAAAGGAAAACCTTAAAAATTAGAAAACATCCTAAAACTTCAAAAAAAATTATAGAATTGTAGAAAAATCAGAAAAATACAAATTTAAGTCCTGTAGGCTCCCTATTTTAATTCCTTTATTTTAAAATTAGTTTGGAAAAATTTTGTGACTATTTGATATTTTTCATTCTTGTTTTAATCATAGCCAGTAGCTAATTCACTGTTTTACTTTATTTTCATTTTTAAAAATACCAAAAAGATCTTGAAAAATACCCAAAAATCACAAAAACAGTTAAAATTCATAAAAAGGCCCAAAATATTTTATTTCTGAATTTTTGAGCATTTTTGCATGTTTTTATAAATATCCTAGCACCACTTTTATTATATAATTTACATATATTCCAATATTAAAAAAGAAAATAAAAAAAATATAAATTATAAACAGAAAATAAAAATCAAAAAAAAAAAATCAAATTACAAAATTAAAAAAAAAATAAATAAATATAAAATTCAAAACCCACAAAAAAATCCAGATTGGCAAAGTGGTCCATTAGACCTAGGATTTGACTTTTTGTCTATATTCTACACCTTTGTTTCATGTGTTTGACCCCTACTTGCTTGCATTGTACATTTTTAGTATGGAATAATAAATTTTAATCCTTGCTCTTGATTGATTGATTGATTGTGTGGGTTAATTGTTGACAAACGGGAAGGCTTGAGTAGTCGCATCAGCGACTGTGAGTCTGATTTGTCAGACCACTATTTAACGGCTCTCGCATTTTCGTTTTTCAAATGGAGCCATTGCTGGGGAGCATTGGCTTGTAGAGTGCATTTGTGTCTTTTATCTGCTTAGCCATTTTTTATTATTTATTTTTCGTGCATAATTTGTTTTGAACTGTCTGACACCTCTCTTGTTTTCTTGCGAGGGACCGCTGACCGAGGAGGATCGCCTAGGGAATCCTGCGCATCCTTGGGAGGAGGAGCCGGCTATTCTACCCTAGCCGGGAGGAGAGAGCAGGAGAGCTTGAGAGAGAGAGAGAGAGATAGTTAGATTTTTTATTTTTGTGAGAGAGAGCAATTTGATAAATTGGAATAATACAGGACTTGGACACTCAGACACTTCGGGCCTAACTTCTAGGTGTCTGTTCACCTGGGGGCTCACCGTGGTTTTCTTCACGTTTCTCGACTGTCATTTTCCGGTTTTAATTTCTTTTTCATTTCTTTTGTGGATTGAGCCCTTAGATTTTTAGGCTTTGCTTGATCGATTAGATTAGGTCCAAACACCCTAATAACCATTGCATGTACCTGTAGATCATTTTTGGACTTAGTCTAATTAAACAGTTAATCGTTAGTCTTTGATCCGTCGCGCCGCGAGCTCATCCCACCAAGCGCTTCTCCTGAACTCGATGTGTCGAGAGGAGGAGGGGTGAGCCTAGAACGGACCTTAGGATTTGGGTTTGGCGGTTGACTTGTGGTTCTTAACGCTAGCAGATGCCTGCTTAGGACGATTTCCGCTTGCATATCATCATATAGTTTAGGTTTAAAAATTTCTGCTTTGCATCCCGCATGGAGAGAGCTGGAGGTGTTGTAAGTCTTCTTACTTAGCATGCATCATTTAGGCACAAAGGTGAGATTTCCATCTTGGTGCCGACTTGCACGGCTTTTCCGACTCTATTCTCCCTCTGTTTCTGGACAAAGTAGGAATCAAAGAAAACATAAAATCATTAGGCGCTTGTTTGAATCCACTCAAAAGAAGCGATACCACCAAAAAAATTAAAAAAGGGACTACTAAGAAAACTTTGACATAAATAAAAATTGGTAATTGGATTCATTGACTGGGGAGAGCAACACCCTCACTTGTTTTCAGGTTGCATGGGAAGGTCTCCTTCCAAGTGAGTTGAGTGCTTCGTAAGGATTAGAGCCAAAAACCCAGCTTGTGGCTGCCTTGTGTATCGCTTGGATTTCCGAAGTATTGGCGCTACTATCGTACATAGGCGAGTAGGGCTTGGTCGCCATTGGTGACTCACTATTGTGTGAGCATCGACCTTGTCCGAAGTACCGAGCATAGGCCACACCTTCATGGGTGTGTTGTCTCATCATCTGCGTCCGAGTAGGATCTTGCACGCTCACGAGTGATTCCGTTGCGAGCAAGATCCGAAGTATCGGTTTCGCCTATCGGCTTCATACCTCTTTTCTTTGGCTGAGTAGGGATCCAGGAAGGGTTACAAGGACCTTAAAAAGCACAGGCTATAGGTTACACAGGAGGAGAACAAGTACAGGAATACTTTTCCGGCAGTACTCTCGCTCCTATAGGCGTAGCGCTCTAAGGACTCGTTGAAAGATAACTTCCTGAATTCAAGTTAAAAATCACAGAGATAAAAGCCGAACCTTCACGGCATCACGCGTTGAGTTGGTGAATCCCCTTATTTTGTGTTTGATTGCTAGTTGCATTTAGGTCAATATCAAAAACATCGTGCCTTTGCGCAAATTTTTTTCTCCCTCCAGTTGGCCCTTGCTCATTGTGAGCCTTCTACTATTTTACACTCCATTTATTTCTTGTTGACCCCTGTATCTTTCATCCACATCGATCTTCCTCTTGATCTCCGAGATGGCAACGAATGGGCAGTTTAGTCGAGACCCCGTCGACACCCACGTCAGTTCCATTCGTTCTCCCTCTCCAATAATTTAAGGCGACTCCTGAGAACCCGGTTCAGACTCCGTGGACCGATCTCCAGACTCCCTGTCTTCTTCAATAAATCGGGATCACTCTCGTCCCGAACTCTGTCCGTTTTGGATGGCAATTGATTTCACTCCTTACACATCACCGTCCTTAACAAAATTCTGTGTTGACCTTGACACAGACCACATCTCTCTATCTGGTGCTACAATTCAGACTGATCGGGGCATTCTTCTATGTGCAGACTTTGAGCCCGATCCCGAGCCAGCAAACCAAGCAGAATCCGAGATGGTCGGAGGAAGAGGAAAGGGACCACATCCCCAACCTAAACCTGAAGTCAATCCGGGGGAAGGGCAGTACACCACACAGAACGAAGTTAACAGTCAGCTGCTGGCGTCCATCCAAGCCATCCAGCAACAGTTGACTAATCAAGCCCTTGCCCAGACCGCCTTCCAAGATATGTTGAACGATCTGAGGAGGAGGGACGATGCGAGAGATGACTGCAGGGAGGAGGACCCAAACCAGGATCCTAATTTTCAAGAAGTCAGAGATGAATTCTCAGTGGGAGGACCAGAATTTGATGCAGTGGAAGCGGATCTGCCGCAGCCGAAGCCTACACTAAAGGAAACATACAACCCAGGAGCGGGCCGCATCACAGAATGGATTCAGGTTCCACGTATGCATGCCCACTTCGAGCTGAAGCCGCAATTTTTGTCCCTGCTTCCCTCATTTCACGGGAATACCACTGAGGAACCTTATATCTTTCTCAAGAAGTTTGGCCGCATCTGTGCCACTGCTCACTACCCGGGTATTCCGCTAGGGGTAGTCAAGATGATCGCCTTTCCCTTCAGCCTTCAAGACAAGGCCCTATATTGGGTCGACCATCTTGGGAAGGTCGTCACAACTTGGGAGGAGCTGAAGTCTGCATTTCTTCATAAATTTTATCCTCTCAGGCGATTGAATCTGATGCGTGCCCGTATCTCCAGTTTCTGCAGCAGCCCCACGAGACCATCCATGAAACATGGGAGAGATTCAAGGATCTCCAGGAGAAGTGCCCCCACCATGAAATTCCAAAGACCAGTCTCGTACAACATTTCTTTGGGGGGCTATCACTTGAAAGCCAAAAGTTTGTCGATGCCGCTTGCGGCGGTTCGCATTTCAACAAGGACGAGGACATGGTATGGAACGTCTTCGAGGAAATGGCTGAAGGAGAAGCCTCTCAATCCTCGTCCAGAGCATACCTGAAGCTACCAACCGCCATCAGCAAGCCAGTAAACATGGCTTCTCCCACCGAGGACAAGGATGAGAGCTCCAACCTGAGCATCATTAGGAGCCACTTGTCTAAGGTGGACATCATTGAGAAGAGGTTGCAGGACCTCGAAAAACTATCTATCATTGAGAAGAGGACCCAGGGTCTGAAAAAGCTCGACTAGATCTCCCAACAGCTGGAGCAGCTCGTTCGTGCATTAAATGCAAGCATGTGCAACGTTGTGTCTACTTCTGTCGAGCCGAATGCTGAGAAGAAGGAGCCTACAATGCAGCAGAACCCTCAGCCGACTCCACCGCAGCCTCAGCCTGTTCAGCACGTGTATTACGTGCAGGTTCCGGAGCAGCCCCCTGATGAATCTGTGATTCATCACTTTAAAAGTTAAAAATGGAGCCTTGTTCCCGAGTAAATAGAGTCATATTTCCCTTTATAATGCATAAATAGCATTCATACATGCATACATAAAACATGCATTTTAGCACTCTATTTGCATTTAATAAGAAAAAATCATTTGTAAAATGTCCACTCAGCAAAATAAGCTCTCCCTTATACTATGTACACCTTAGTTAATAATATAAGGAAGAAAGCCAGGATACCCCTTTGTAAAAGCACCAATAAAGCCCTAAAGCCCTTGGACCATAAAATTCCCATAGATCCCTCATACCAACTCCAAAATAGGTCTACTCACTTTCAGATTAATACACATTAAAAGACCTTTAAAATGAGACCGATTTCATCCAATTTGGAGCTCGTATGAAAAGTTGGGTTTTTGGGCCTCTTTGTATACTATATATGTGTATATTTGTACTCTTGTATTTTTGTATCATATTTGACCTCATCTCCATCTTTGGTCAACATGAAACTTGTAGAGCTCATCAAGATCTACAACTTTCATGTTTTGAGTTTTTCCAAATTCGGTCTCCTTCTCTCTCTACATACATTTCTATTTCAACCAATCACAGCTGTCCACGTGGCGCCCTCTGGTTGCGCCACGCGGCCCGTTCCCCTTGCCCTAGCCGCCGTGCCTCTTAGCCGTTGGATGGTCTTCTTGATCCGATGACCCAGCCGCTTCCACATGTGCCTTAACTCTCCACCGTCGGATCATCTCCAGGGCCTCATCTGATTCGCTCATCAGCGCCTTCACCACAGCGCGCCACGCGTCGCACACTGCGCCCTTGGATCATGTTCGACGCCCCTCATCGCAACCGCTCATCCCGCCTTGCATCTCAGCCCTCCGATCTACGCCCTGATCGTATCTCAGCCATCCATTAGCGCCTCATCCACAACACGCCACGTGGCGCACTATGCGCCATCAGATCTCGCCTTCAGCCCTTCGATCCGCACCGTCCATTGATGCTCTAATTCTAACTGCCCGATCGAAGCCCTTCATCTTATCTCCACCGTTTGCTCGCGCTTCGCTCCCATCGCGCCACGTGGTCGCTCCACGATCCACAGATCGCTTCGCCCCAGATCGCATCCTACCGCTCCATCCCACCTCGATCTCGGCCGTTGGATCAAGGGATCCAACGGCTAGGACTTCGTCTTCCACCTCCAGCGCCCCTCTCTCCCACGATCTCAACCTTGCGGGAGGGGTAGCCCCTTCCTATTCTTGGTCGCGCTCCCATCACCGTCGATGACCACCATCACCTCCACGTCCTTCCCCACTCGTTCCTCATCTTCGCCAGCCACCTCGCTACCCACATCGACCGCTAGCGATGCTCCACGACCTCCTTGAACTTCGCCCCATCACCAGGCCGGCCGTCTACTTCACCCTTTAAATACTCGAGCACCGGCCATCGTCACGCCCATCCGCCACCCCGAGAGATCCCCCGAGCATTTTGATAACCGCTCCCGCACCCTTAGTTAATTCGGTCAAGTTAATGTCCAAATTAATTGTTAATCGTTCGTTGTAGTCGGATACGAGAGGGAATGTCAAAAAGCACTTAAATTAGATTCGAGTTAATTTCAAGCGGTAGATTTTTTTACTTGGTGAAGTCCAAGGTCGAACTCAGGGAGGCATCTATCTCCTTAGGTAGATTTTTAGCAAATTTCCAAGTGTGTGATTTTCAGGGAAATATTTTTTTGTTCTTTTTTTATTTTCTATGCAGACACATGCAAAAATCACGCCAATTTAAAGTTAATTCAACTAAAGTATCAAATGAAGTCCAAAAATTATGAAAATTGGCCAAATGATGAATTGTGATGAAATTAAGCTACCCTAATTTTTTTGGAATTTTTCGATACTAAATGAATTTACTGTGAATTAAAAATGCAGTCAAGGTGATTTTCACTAATTTATTTTTAATAAATATCAAATCACGAAATTTTAAAGAAATAAAATTACCATAGATAGATCTAATGATAAGGAATCTAGGAAAATTATCAAACTTGATTTTACTGTGAAATGAACCTATTAAAATTAAACTAAGGAAATCACTAAAGAATTTATTTAGGCCTCGATATGCATGCAAATGACATGAAATTTTTATGCAAGGTTGAGTCAACTATCCTAGAGATACTTTTATTTTTTGAGAATTTTTGGAGCTACAGAGAATTAATTATCAATTAAAAGGTCCAACTGGGCAAAATAACACAGAAATCAACCAATTAATTCATTAAAAATTCCACTGATTCCATAAAAATAAGACACGTGTCACAACAGATAGAGGACAAGTTACTCAACAACATGCAATTTTTAGAAATTAAAAATGATGCAAAATGACACCTAGGGATGCGTGTAAAGACAGGGTTGTATTTGCAATACAAAAAATAAAATTACATAAAAAGAAACATGCTGATAGGGACTTAAATGCAATTATCTATAATGCTGGGAGGTGGTATGCAATTTCTCCACTGGGCACGTGCTTCTCACGTGGGGCTGCTTCACAGGGACCTTTTTGCAATTTCGAAAAGCTCCCATGGCCTCTTTGCAAAAAACCCAAGCCGCACGTGCTTCTCACGTGGGGGCCTAGGCTCGGGCGGCGTCGGAGACTCGGGTCTTGGCTCGGGTGCTCCTGGAGGTCTGGAGTGAGGCTCGGCTAGCCTCGGATGGTCCGAGCCTAGGGTCGGGGAAGAGGCTCGGACTTCGTCGACGTGGCGTGCTGAAGACCGTTGGATCAAGAGTGATCCAACGGTTGCTGGAAGGAGACGCATGGCGCGATCTGAGACCGTCAGATCTAAGTTGATCTAACGGTGACTGGATCGCGATGGAGGAGGCGACGTGGCTGAGTGCTAACCGCTGGATCACAGAAAAATCCTACGGCTCCTGGCTGCTCCAGATGTCGATGACGTGGCGTACTCCTGAGCGTGGGATCAAGGATGATCCTACGGTCATCTGCTGCTCCGGTGGTCTGGCGACGTGGCGAGCTAAGAACCGTTCGATCGAGCTGATCGAACGGCCATTGGGCTTCTTATTCAACGGACCTCCGCCGCTAACGGAGGAGTTGGCAGGGCTCCGGCGACGAGGCCTTGGCGGTCTCAAGAGCTGGAGAGGGGCGTCGGAGCTTCGTGGCGGTGAAGCTCAAAAAGAGCTCCGATGAACCTCCGACCAGTGAATGAAATAGGTACCTGCAGGTGTTAGGAGTGTAGCCGAAGCTCATGCGTGCAAGTGGAGATGTGAAGGAAGGACGGCGAGGCCTAATCGGAGTGAGAGGATGCTCGGCGATGGTGCTCCGGCCAGGTGGCGGAGCTAGAGCTGATGGAGGGCGAAGTGCTTCGTCGGAGGGTTTGAAGTGGACCGCGAAGGTCAGAGCTCCGTCGCGGAGCTCTGCGAGGTGGGAGCGGAGCGAGAGGATGAAGATGGAGCTTGAATAAAATCAGAGAAATAAAGGGAAAAATCAGAACGAGAATCAAACGGAGATGGAGGAGTTTACCTGTGGTTTGGAGCTCGAGCTCGAGGTCCAGATCATTGCTCGAGGGATCAGTAAGGTCCCGAGCTCAAGCAGCCACTTGGAGGAGGGCTGCGACACGGCGGTGGCGCCGCGGATCTCATCGGAGAAGATACTGGTCTTCGCTCAAGGATTAGCTCAATTCCTGTCACCAATCGGACGCTCCAAGCTTGGGGGATCTCTCGGGGGTGGCGGATGGGCGTGACGATGGCCAGTGCTCGAGTATTTAAAGGGTGAAGTAGACGGGCGGCCTAGTGATGGGGCGAAGTTCAAGGAGGTCATGGAGCGTCGCTGGCGGTCGACGTGGGTAGCGAGGTGGCTGGCGAAGATGAGGAACGAGTGGGGAAGGACGTGGAGGTGATGGTGGTCGTCGACGGTGATGGGAGCGCGGCCAAGAATAGGAAGGGGCTACCTCTCCCGCAAGGCTGAGATCGTGGGAGAGAGGGGCGCTGGAGGTTGAAGACGAAGTCCCAGCCGTTGGATCCCTTGATCCAACGGCCAAGATCGAGGCGGGATGGAGCGGTAGGATGAGATCTGGGGCGAAGCGATCTGAGGGTCGTGGAGCGACCACGTGGCGCGATGGGAGCGAAGCGTGAGCGAACGATGGAGATAAGATGAAGGGCTTCGATCGGGCGGTTAGAATTAGAGCGTCAATGGACGGTGTGGATCGAAGGGCTGAAGGCGAGATCTGACGGCGCATAGTGTGCCACGTGGTGTGTTGTGGATGAGGCGCTAATGGATGGCTGAGATGCGATCAAGGCGTAGATCGGAGGGCTGAGATGCAAGGCGGGATGAGCGGTTGCAATGGAGGGGTGCCGGACATGATCCAAGAGCGCAGTGTGCGACGCGTGGCGCGCTGTGGTGAAGGCGTTGATGAGCGGATCAGATGAGGCCCTGGAGATGATCCGACGGTGGAGAGTTAAGGCGCATGTGGAAGCGGCTGGGCCGTTGGATCAAGAAGACCATCCAACGGCTGAGAGGCGCGGCGGCTAGGGCAAGGGGAACGGGCTGCGTGGCGCAACCAGAGGGCGCCACGTGGCCAGCTGTGATTGGCTGAAATATAAATGTATGTAGAGAGAGAAGGAGACCGAATTTGGAAAAACTCAAAACATGAAAGTTGTAGATCTTGATGAGCTCTACAAGTTTCATGTTGACCAAAGATGGAGATGAGGTCAAATATGATACAAAAATACAAGAGTACAAATATACACATATATAGTATATAAAGAGGCCCAAAAACCCAACTTTTTCATACGAGCTCCAAATTGGATGGAATCAGTCTCATTTTAAAGGTCTTTTAATGTGTATTAATTTGAAAGTGAGTAGACCTATTTTGGAGTTGGTATGAGGGATCTATGGGAATTTTATGGTCAAAGGGCTTTAGGGCTTTATTGGTGCTTTTACAAAGGGGATTCCTGGCTTTCTTCCTTATATTATTAACTAAGGTGTACATAGTATAAGGGAGAGCTTATTTTGCTAAGTGGACATTTTACAAATGATTTTGGCTTCTTATTAAATGCAAATGGAGTGTTAAAATGCATGTTTTATGTATGCATGTATGAATGTTATTTATGCATTATAAAGGGAAATATGCCTCTATTTACTCGGGAACAAGGCTCTATTTTTAACTTTTAAAGTGATGAATCACAGATTCATCAACCCCCTATACTTAAACCTTTCTTGTCCCCGAGCACCTAAATGAAATGCAAGAGTGAAATGATTTTGGGTTCCATACCAAGGTCATGAACAAAAGATAAAAATGGAGCTTGACTCGACCTTTGGATTAATTGTGTGGCAGAACCTTATTCGGACCTGAACTTAAGACCTAACAGACTTCAAGTTCCACAAGTCTTCTATTCAAGACTCCTCAATAGTCTAGTCAGAACAAATCCTCAAATGCAAATTTCTGATGACTATGATTCTTACTTGTACTGTGTAAGTGAGATATAGCTCTCCACATCAGAAATGACTCGGAACCAACCTCCTCTAACAAGGTAACTCAATAACCCGGTCCAGTAACTCTTTCCTCGAGGAGCGGGGTATTCCCTTCTAAGTTCAAGTGCGACCAACTCAAGAGGAGGGGGTAGCGAAAAAAATGGACGGTAGCCAGTGTAGCTACCTATCCTGGGATGCCTGACCAGTGTAGCCAAGTCATCCAGCTGCATTTATTTGCTAATATATAGACTCCGACAGGTATTTTATTTTCACTTGGACCTGTCTGATTTTTTTGGAGTTTTTGCATTTTTTGTTTTCAAACTCATACAAGGTGCAGCATGTACATCAGGAGTTTTTCCTCTTGAGTCAGTAGACTATCCCTCTTTTGAAGCATTATTGCAACCCACAGCATCCCGTCCTTAGATGTCAACACCACCAGACTAGGTTGAGATGCAGTACCCTCCCTAGAGGAGGACGGATGTTTCCACCCGTGTGCTACTCCAAGCTAAAGGATTCTACCTCCTCACCATCTCATCAATGAAGAGCTACATGCATTGTGCTTGTCCAAGTTAGGTCACTGTCTATGAGAATCATGCGTATGTACGAGATATTCTACTTAGACTAATCAAGATGACATGTGAACATAGACTTGCGGACTCAAAGAATTAAGTCACTTGACCTGAGAAATCTTAACTCCAGTTCCTATAAGGTTCCTCTGAAATTAGGTGGATTAAGGTCAAATCAAGTCCACCCTCAATATCTACTCATAACTTGGTTCAGAACCCACTAGCTTTCCACCTTGCATATGCAAGATATGCAGATGAGATGCAGATGTCATGCTATGAAGATGAATGAAAATACAGACTCTTTTTCTTTTCTTTTCATATGCAGAGATGATATGCAAGAGTAAATAAGAAGCCTAATTTTTCATTCATTTTTTTCAATTTTTACCCACCCGTAATTATTTAAAAATATATACAAAATTACGTGAAAGTACGAGCTATGGGTAAAGTATATATGTAATATATACACGCCCCCCTATACTTAGCGTGTGCTATGTCCTCAGAGCACGAAAAGCGAGGAAAATGACATAGCTCGTGTTAAGCGTAGGAGAGCTAAAGAGAAGGAAACATGAATAGAGATCGACCGGCCCCCCTATACTTAGGCTCTCGCAGCCTAAGTGTAGAAGAAAGTTAAAAAGTGGGGCGGACGAGGTCAAGAAGAGAAGTGGATGAATATACAATGCGGGCATTGGTCCCCCCTATACTTAGGCTCTGGTCAGCCTAAGTATAGGACGGAAGTGAGTATGGGGACCAATGTGATCTGGAGAATGTACAGTGAACCGACTCAGGTGACTCATACCCCTGTACTTAGGATCTGCTCATCCTAAGTATAGTCCAAGAAAATGATATAGTGAGGCGGGGATGGATTACTAGAGTCTCGGAAGAGAAAGGATAGGATGTACAAGAACGATGATATATAGACAAATGAGTCGGTCTGAATCTTTTAAGATGCTGCGGATGGTTGGAGCTCACTACTGCAAGGTCTCATACGCGGCTAGAGGTGTATCTGCTAAATCTGTCTCGCGCATGAATACAATCTCCTCAACATGGACTAACTGCTCATTGGATTCGACGAAGTGCTTCAACAGTTGTCCATTCACAAGAAATGTCTGTGCTTTATCTGCGAGATCTGAGATCTCGACACATCCACTATCATGCACCGTACGGACGACAAATGGGCCTGTCCACTTGGACTTCAACTTGCCTTGGAAGATCTTCAGCCTAGCATTAAACAACCATACCTTCTGTCAGGAACAAAGGTCTTTCGTCTGATATATCTATCATGCCAACGCTTCACCTTGTCCTTGTAAACCAAACTGTTGTCATATGCACGGTTTCTGACTTCCACAAGCTCATTCAGATCCAATTCGCTCTGCTTCTGCCCAAGGTGTGTGTTCCAGTTGACCTTCTTAATTGCTCATTCTGATTTGTGCACTAACTCTGCGGGCAAATGGCACGGCTTTCCAAATACCATTCGGAATGGGGAGGTTCCTAACGGTGTCTTGTAAGCTGTCATATACGCCCAGAGGGCTTGATCCAGGATCTGAGACCAGTCCTTCATGTCCGGGCAGACAAGCTTTTGCAATATGGTTTTCACCCCCCTATTTGACACCTCAACCATACCATTGGTTTGTGGGTGGTAAGGGCTAGCGACACGGTGTTCGATGTCGTAGTCCTTCAGGAGTTTCTTCACCTCCCGATTCACAAAGTGGCTACCCCCGTCTGATATCATCATTTTGGGGATCCTGAACCTAGAGATGATATGCTCTCTGATGAATTTACAGACAGTCCTGCTGTCTGCGCTCGGGTCGAGATAGCCTCCACCCATCTGGATAGATAGTCTACCGCAAGAAGGATATATTCGAACCCGTAGCTAACAGGGAATGGGCCCATGAAATCGATGCCCCAGGCGTCAAAGACATCACAAATGATGACAGACTGCATAGGCATCTCATCCTTGGAACCAACGATTCCTCCCATTCTCTGACATATTGGGCACGACTTCGTGAAGGCGGTGGCATAGCGAAACAGAGTCGGCCAGTAGAAGCCACACTGAAGAACCTTCCATGCGGTCCTCTTCCCGGAGTGGTGTCCTCCTGCCTCTAAGCTGTGGCATAAAGAAGACGCGTGGCGTATATCAACCTGAGTCTCAACCAGTCTACTCTGAGCAGTTCTCTCCACCCTGCCACTGATTCAAAAGATCAATGACGTATGGAACAATGAAGCGCAGCAGACCCGTCCTCAGGGACACTCTTAGGGTCAGAACATGGGCAACAGGCCCTACCACCAGCAGCAGCAGGGTGGGAGACCCTTCCAGCCTTTCTACCAGTACCAGCCTCCATCCCACGGTAACACCTGGAGGTAGAATTACCAGCACGGTCCTCAGCAGTCCAGATATCGCGGACAAGGATACCATCAGCAACGGGCTGCTTCATACAACCAACAGCATTTACAGTATTCCTCCAACCCTCCGCCTCACCAACTTTCTCAAGGTTACCAGTCGCAATCTCAGCCGCCATACCAGCACTCTTGGCCCCAGCGGGGGGATTCTTCTGAGATTGTGCCGGTTAATCCGGCCCTGGCCTGTTTAGAACAATTAATGAAGAACATGGCTGAGATGACCCAGAAGATCGACGACTTGACGGCAGCCAAGACCATCATACCAGCCCAGGTCGAAGCCAACCCGAACAACTTCCGACGCAAGGAGCAGGTAGCCAGCAGTGTCCAACCCAAATCAGGTGAATTTAATTGTTTTTTATCTAATGTTGTTACTCTCAGGAGCGGTAGGACACTCCAGCCATTAGCGACGGTGAAGGGAAAGCATCTTGCATCTGACGGGGAATCGTCAGTCCAGCCAACACCAGGGCCAAGCAGCATTTTGGGAGCAGCATCATCATTCAGAAAATCACAAAAAATGAAGAAAACAAGAAAACACAAAAAGATAACAGCAGCCTCGGTGGACATAGGCCAGCATTGGAGACGTCTGCACCTGCCTCAGAGCCAACCACAAGGGATTTTGCACCTTCAGCGAGTCCAACGCCAACACCCGAAGCCGAGCCTGCCATTTTGGTCCACACCTTGTAGATGATTCTATTCCTTTTTGCCATCTACCTGTACACAACAATATGGACACTATTCTGAATGAAATTGGTGAAGATGTTGTAAATATTCCTTTTCCAGAAGCAATGAAAAAACACAAAAAAATGAAAAATTTGAAAAGTACTTTGTCTAATCCTGCCATTATAGAAATCATCCAGAATTTGGTATTGAATATGCCATTAATGAAATCTTTTGAGTACATGCCAGCTGTGAAGAAAGGATTGAAAGAGGCATGCACCACCAAGCGCAGGCCGCATCCTCATAACTCCAGAAGAAAGGGTGGCAAGTCCGAAAAGCATATCCTCACAATGGCCACCGTTAATGCCATCAGCAACCTTCCGGAAAAAAAGCCAGATATGGGAGCACCTCTTGTGCGATGCCAGATGTTCAACCAGGAATTTGAACGAACACTTCTCGACAGCGGGTCGTCCGTCAACCTGATGCCAGCCTCACTGCTTACAGAATTCAGGTTAGGACTGCTTAAGCCTACAAAGATGATTCTGCAGTTTGCAGACAAGTCAGTCAAGCACCCTAGGGGCCTGTTGGAGGACGTGATAGTTACGATTCAGGGAAAGCAGTTCCCGACCGATTTTGTGGTACTAGATATGGACGTCCCCGCTCCATTACTCCTTACCCCAATCATACTTGGAAGACCATTCCTGCGGACGTCGAACGCAGTAGTGAACTATGTGACGGGAGAAATCACTTTTGGCACTGGTAATGAAATAATCAGAGTGGAGACCCTGCCTGAGGGAACACCAGCCGCACGGACATCTGCAACATGTGCAAAGGTGATAGAGTGTGCTGACGACTGCGACTTTCTAGCAGAAATTCAAGATACCAACTTATTTTTGGATGACAATGAGATCCATGAACTCCTTTGCCCCGAGGAGAAAGTGGAGACCGCAGTCGAATTTCCCCTTATCGATCAGGATGAGGAACTTGTTGATGTGCTGCAAGAGACTGCCGTGGGGGTAATGTGCCTTCAAAACCAAGAGCAGATATTTGAAGAATCTTTTGATGAGGAGGAAATTATCGAGACATTCTGTCAAGATTTAAGATAAGAAGCAGAACATATGAAAGAATCACCACCTGCCTTAATAGCTGAGGTCACTTCTGAAGTAGCTCAGACCCCGCCAGAGCTGAAGCCTTTGCCCTCCAACATGAAATATGCCTTCTTTGCGGGAGAACCGAACATGTACCCGGTCATTATCAATGCACCTCTGACCGAAGACCAAGAATCTCATCTGATGGAGGTTCTTGAATGCAACCGCAAGGCGATAGGCTGGCGAACTTCAGATCTCCATGGGATCAATCCATCACTGTGCTCGCATCACATTTTTCTGGAAGAAGATTACAGACCCTCTCGAGAGCTTCAGAGAAGACTAAATCCTAATCTGTGAGAGATTGTTATGAAAGAGATTCAGAAATGGTGTGATGCGGGATTCATTTATCCCATCTCCGACAGCAAATGGGTGAGCCCTTTGCATGTTGTGCCCAAGAAATCAGGGATCACCATTGTGAAGAATGACAAAGGAGAATAGATCGCAACCCGAGTACCCACTTCATGGAGAGTGTGCGTGGACTACAGAAGACTTAATCTCGCTACCAAGAAGGACCACTTTCCTTTACCCTTCATCGACCAGATCTTGGAGAGATTGGCCGCGAAGGAATATTTCTGCTTCTTGGATGGCTACTCTGGGTATAATCAAGTTGCTATTGCTCCTGAAGATCAAGAGAAGACCACGTTCACATGTCCTTTTGGCACATATGCCTTCAGACGGATGCCGTTCGGGCTTTGCAACGCCCCAGCCACATTTCAAAGGTGTATGCTTGCAGTCTTTGCCGATATGGTGGGCAACTTTCTCGAGGTCTTCATGGACGATTTTTCGATCTACGGGGATTCATTTGACCAATATCTGGATTATTTAGACCGAGTCCTACGGAGGTGTTGCGAAGTCAATCTTGTGCTCTCATGGGAGAAGAGCAACTTCATGGTGACCGAAGGAATTGTGTTGGGTCACGTTGTTTCTAAACGTGGTATGGAGGTTGACCCAGCCAAGGTGGACGTGATTTCCAAACTTGAGCAACCTACAACCATCAAGCAAGTCAGATCATTCTTGGACCTTGTCGGTTTTTACCGACGATTCATCAAAAACTTTAGCAAACTGGTCAGACCGTTGACTGAGTTTCTCGGCAAGGAGAATGAATTTATTGTAGATGCCTGTGTGCTCCTTGCCTTTAATCAGTTGAAAGAACTCATCACACAGGCCCCTGTCTTACAGCCGCCGATTTGGACTCAGCCTTTCGAGATAATGACCGACGCGTCAGATTATGCCATCGGAGCTGTACTTGGACAGAGGAAAGATAATGTACCATTTGTGATTCACTACGCTAGTCGAACACTCGATGAAGCCCAGCGGAACTACACTGTCACTGAAAAGGAGCTGCTAGCGGTAGTCTTTGCCTTGGAAAAGTTCAGATCTTACCTCCTTGGATCCAAAGTAATCATTTACACTGATCATTCGGCCATTCGGTATTTACAGCAGAAGAAGGACGCCAAACCACGTCTCATTCGGTGGATTCTTCTCCTCCAGGAATTTGACTTGGAAATCAAAGATAAACCTGGGGTAAAGAATGTGGTGGCCGATCATCTGTCAAGGCTTCCTGAGCCGGAATCTCCTGAGCTGAACCTGCAGCCGATCACAGAGACCTTTCCAGACGAGGCAATTTTGTATGTCACCTCGCTTCCTTGGTATGCAGACATTGTGAATTATCTGGTGACCAAGAAAATCCCACAGGACTGGCCTAAGTTGAAAATAGACAGATTCTTATCTAAAATCCATTTCTACCAGTGGGAGGATCCGTATTTGTTTCATGAGGGAGCATATTGTATCTGGAGAAGGTGCATTCCTCAGGAGGAAGTTCCAAGTGTCCTCGCTTTATGTCATGACCAAGATTCTGGAGGACATCATTCAGGCAAACGTACGGCAACAAAAGTTCTTCAAAGTGACCTCTGGTGGCCTTCATTATTCAAAGATGCAGATGATTATGTCAAAGGCTGCACTGACTGTCAGAAGATGGGCGGAACCATAGGAATGAGAGACACGATGCCTCTGAAATACATTCAGATCTCAGACGTCTTTGACGCATGGGGCATCGACTTTATGGCCTGTTTCCCAACAGTCAGGGCTATGAATATATTCTGCTTGCTGTCGATTATGTAAGTCGATGGGTGGAGGCTATTCCCACCCGAACCGCCGACAGTAGGACTGTCTGTCGATTCTTGAGAGATCACATCATAGCACGGTTCGGGATTCCTAAGATTCTCATATCTGACGGGGGTAGTCATTTCATAAACAGAGAGGTGAAGAAGTTGACTCACGAATTCTGCATTGAACATCGTGTTGCTTCACCTTACCACCCGCAGTCCAATGGCTTAGCTGAATGTTCAAATAGGGAGATCAAGACCATTTTACAGAAGCTTGTGCGTCTGGATCACAAGAATTGGTCTCAGCTGCTTGATTCCGTTCTTTGGGCTTATAGGACGACGTACAAGTCACCCTTGGGCATGTCTCCCTACCGCCCGGTGTATGGCAAGTCATTTCATTTGCCCGTTGAACTCATTCACAAATCCTTATGGGCCATTAACATCTGTAATTTGGACTCCAAGCAAGCAGGAAAGAACAGAAAATTGGATCCGAACATATTACTAGAATTCAGAGATTATGCATATGACAACAGCCTGATGTACAAGGAGAAGGTCAAAACATGGCATGACAAGCATATCCGCCGCAAGTCCTTCGATCCAGGTCAGAAGGTGTGGTTGTTTGAAGCAAAATTAAAGATCTTTCCAGGTAAATTGAAGAGTAAATGGACTGGGCCGTTTATGGTTAGGCAGGTGCGTGACAACGGAAGTGTATTGATATCCAATCTGTCAACTAACGCACAACCATTTGTGGTCAATGGACAGCTTCTGAAGCCATACCTTGAATATGATACATTCATGGTTGTCGTTGACTCGATTCAAGTAATCTATAAGGATGAGCTGGATATCTCCAAAGAGGCAGAGGAAGGCCAAGCACAACAAAATATTTTTGAATGACTTTTCTTCTTTTCTTCTTTTCAATCTCTTTTATCCTCTTCTACCGACATGATGTCATCCCTTTCATCATTGCTACACTTAGGATGTACCTTATCCTAAGTGTAGGGGGATGCGCATCCCGAGTTGTTCATATCCATTTTATTCTTTTCTACTTTTCTTCTTTTCTTCTTCTGTATCTATCAAGCAGATGTCGCCCCCTTGAAGACAGTTTTCTATACTTAGGACGTACTTTGTCCTAAGTATGAGGGGGCGTGCACCCCGAGTTTCTCCATTCTTTGATCCTCTCCATTGTCTCCTCTTCTTGTCTATACTTAGGGATATCTTACCCTAAGTATAGGGGGAGACAATCTGAGTACGATCTGTTCATTCCCACCCTTGACCCTCCCTGCCTTGTGTATAATTTGTTATACGTAGGATTATTTGATCCTAAGTATAGGGGGACGGTCAACTTCTCATTCGTTCATTCCTTCATCTCTTATTTATTTATTCTTTAGATTTTCCTATACTCAGTACGAGTTATGTCTTCTCTTTTCTCTCTGACCTATGAGGACATAGCTCAAGCTAAGTATAGGGGGGTTTTATATACTACGTATATACTTTAGCCATAACTCGTACTTTTGTATTTTCTTAATAATATGGCTAATAATTCTTTAATATTCATTAAAACAATTCATAAAAAGGTGTTTTGTTCCTCAAATTCTTTTTGTATATACTGATTAATAAATCAGGTGAAAATGTTTTTTGAAAATGTTTGAAAAATAGTCTGAAAATCTTTGTGAAAATCTTTTGAAAACTATTTTCAAAACATTTTATTACATGTTTTCAACCTTTGTAAAATATTTTGATTTGTAAAATTTATTTTCTTTGTGTGAAATAAAATGTTTGAAAAATGATTTGCAAATGGTTTGAAAAATGGTTGCAAAAATATTTTGAAAAATCTATCTATACTGTTTGAAAACCTTTGCAAAATGATTTTCAAATGTGTGTACATGTTTGTAAAAATGTTTGTAAAAATTATTTTGGACTAGAGTTTTCAAAAATTGTTTGAAAAGCTCGTGTCAAACAAGTTTGAGAAATACACACATCTCCCTAAAATTCTTTATATATATGTATAAAATTGATCACTTACCCTGCAAATTCTTAAAATCCACATCTTGTATATATAAGAAGCACTCCCGTGTACATATTTTTAACCTAGTTTTCAGCCAAAAATCTCTTTGTTTTCAAAAATCCCAAAAACATTTCCAAAATTAAAATCCAAAATTATTTGAAAAATCTTTTTGAAAAATACAAAAAATTGCATCTGCATATGCATGATCATCATCATCTTTTCAAAAATCCATAAAAAGTTCAAAATCTTTGAAAATTGCATCACAAAAATATTTTCTGCACTGCATTGCATAGCATTAGCATTTTTCAGATTGAGTTTGATAGTTGAACAAGTCTAAGTAAGATCCGGAGATTGGAGCTTGATTGGACCTTAAAATCTACCTAATAACAGGAACCTTATAGGAACTGGGTTTGAGGTACTTCAGGTCTAGTTGACTTAATTCTTTGAGGATCACAGGACTTGGTTCAATGGATTCTTGACTGCCTAAGTAGAGTATTTCGGAGCACACACATGACTCTTGTTGATAATGACCTAACTTGGACACCTGCACCTTTCACATGGCTCAACTCAGTTGTAGTGGTGAGCGGATTGGATTTGCCGGTATGAGACGCACACAAGTGGAAACATTTGTCCGCCTCTAGGGAGGGAAGTGCACCCCAACCCGTCCAGTGATGAGGAAGTCTAAAGACAGGAGGCTGTGGGTTGCGATAAAGCTTCAAAAGAGGGATAGTCTACTGGCTCGAGAGGAAAAACTCCTTATGTAAATGCTGCTGTAAATAGTATTTCAAAAAAATGTTCAGGCATGTACAAAAATAAAAAGCCTGCAAAGTATGTACAAATGTTGTAAAGTCAATAAGCAAGCTTGAGTTCCAAAGTCATATCATGTGAGCCTGCAGCTGGATGACTTGACTACACTGGTCTTGCATCCTAGGATAGGTAGCTACACTGGCTACCGTCCATTCTTCTCTTCACCCCTCTTCTTGAGCTGGTTGCCACTTGAACTTGAAGGGAATACCCCGCTCTTCGATGATGGAGTTATTGGATTGGGGAATCATTGGGTTGTCGTACTGAAGAAGTCAGTTTCTTTGCCATTCTAGTTGGGGAGAGCCACCATCACTTACACTGTACGAGTCAGATTCATAGTCGTAAGGGTTTGCGTATGAGTTGAGATACTTCTGATCTGGCTATTGAGGAGACTTGGACAGAGTGTTGGGATTCTCAGGGACTGTTGGATTTCAAATTCAGTTCTCATTAAGGTTTCGCCCGCACTAAAATTCCAAAGGTCTGAATTAAGCTCCAAACTTTGATTTTGTGAAGACAAGTTCGATAATTAAACTTAATCCAATTTTCTTCTTTCTCTTTTCTTTATTTTCTTTTTCTGCACTTATTGCATAAGTGTTTGATAGGGACTAGCAAAGGCAAGTATAGGGGGATGATGAATCTACGTTTCATCATCTTTATTCTATCATTTTGGCCTTAAAAACCCTATTAAATGCGTGTAAATAGAGCTAATTCATGCATTTAAGCATTCATGTATATGTGTGTAAATATTGTATAAAATGTGGTTTTTAAAGTCAAAATTATAGAATAAAGAAAAGAAAAGAATAAATATTGTAAATATTTTATGACCCGAAACCCCGAGACCTAGGCATCTTGATGAATAGGTTGACAAGGAATAAAGTAGGGGGAGATAAGGGCCAGAATACAATACAAATACCTTCTATTCAATTCATTCTTTATTCATTTTGGGACCTATTTTTGGTTCTACTTTTTATACCTCAAATAAAGAAACTTTGAACATGAAAGTTGTAGATGATTAAATAAAGAAAAATACAAAATTGATTTCACTGAAAAATAATGTACAGATAAAAAGTTATGGTCTGACTAAAAATCCAGAATCCCAACTTCCCAGACCCGTATCTCACAAATGAAAACTCCAAATGCAACAAACTCACCTTTAATTGTATATAGACAAAAATAAGCTATTTAATGGCAGTGGTTTCGCATTTGGCGGAGCTACGGTTTGAAAGTTGGGTTTTGGACCCTCATTGTACAATTGTACTGATTAAAATATTCATTTTATTATTTATTCATTATTTTTATAATTTTATATTTTTATAATTTTTTAAATATTATTTATAATAATTATGTACATTAAAACAGGAATAAAAACCTAAATAAAACTCAAAATAAAAATACTTGTAAATAGAATTCATAGGTATACTACCTATACTTATACATATAATATTACTCTTATATTTTATTAAAGATACAAAACATCAGAAAAATAAAATAAAAATATTTCTAAGTGTATAAAAGTATTTTATAATTTCATAAAATAATAAACATATTAAAAATACAAAATAAAAATAAATTAATAAAATACATAGGTATTATGTACCTATATAGGACTAAAAAGGCAACTTGTAAAAATATACACCTAAAAAATAATTAAAAATTACCATAAAATAAGTCATAAAATAATAAACATTTTTTTTATTTTATAACCAAATTTTAATTATGTCATTTTCTATTTTTAATCGATTTTACAAGGATTTTTTCCAAGGTTTTTTCTGGTTGGTCCACGTGGACCAACCAGAAGGCGCCCTTGGTTGACCTCGGTCAACTCTCTGACCGAGGTCTGGGCCTTGTCAGGTCTGAATTTTTGACCATCTTCAACCTTTTCTCGAGGTTCCATCTTGCATCCGCTGATGTCGAAGCCTTCTCATCTTTTTGTCCTCGATGAGCGGTGATTCACGCCCATGTGAAACATCGGGGATTGGACCCACGATTCGGTCCATCTTCATCGATCTTTGACGCCACTTCGTCAACTCTTCAAAAGCCACACCCGACTTCCCTTCGAAGTTTGATCCTTCTTCCGCCAATTTCGCCCGCAAACCCCTAGCCCATTGCATTCTTGGTGATAGCAGGAGGCGATTCGAGCTTGGGTTTGCGCCATTTGGTGTCGAATCGAAGTAGATCCAGTCCCTCGCTGGAGCTCCGCCGCGAGTTCCCTCCGTCGTCTCTGGTGAACCTTTCTCTCTTCTTTTTCTATTTTCTTGTAGCTTAGGATTAGCTTAGGTTAGGATCATAGCAGTTTTACTTTTCGTTCATCCCTTCACCGTAATTTCGTGAATCATTCCACGGCGGAGCTTAGCTCGGCCTCCACTTTCCGGCCACCTCCATCATCTACAGCCTCCAAGGTCACCTCCATCTTCTTCCTTGTCACTCCGTCATCACGAACCCCCCTTCCATCCACCTCGATCTCGCCCAGATCGAGCGATCAGAGCTCCCATCTCCGCCCGTCGTCGGAGCTCCATGCCCGAGCCGCGCACCACCTCCATTTAACCCGAAAACACCCCCAGTCGCCTCGCCTGGTTGTTGCGCTTCTAACCCTGCAGGTCAGAGCCCAAGAGGAGGCTCTATCGAGCCTCGACAACTCGGGGAAGCACCTCCCAGGTCGCCGCCGCCATCTGCCTTCATCTCGCCGTCTCAGGCTCGCCTAAGACATCCATTTGACGCGGAGGGGCCCCAGGATCATTTTGCCCTTGATCCTAGGGCCGGAGAGGCCGTGTGTCGGCCGGATTCACTCGCCAAAGCTCGTCGGGGGTGTTCTTTGTGAACCTCTCTCCACCGTTGGATCAGGAGCACCCTCCAGTACGCACAGGAGCCGTCAGATCTTCAGCATCCTCCACCGTCGGATCTCGTCGCGGGATCCAATCTTGGACATCCGTGCGAAGCGCCATCGGGCCACCAGATCATGCCACGTGGATAATTCGATCGCCCTCGGCCGCACGATCTTTAACTTGGTTATTTTGCACTTTCAACCCAAAAGTTTTTGTATTTACGTTTTAGCCCTAAAACTTTCATCTGCAGTTTAAAAATATTTGTAATAATTGCAATTAGGTCCATGAACTTCTTTTATTTGCACTTCAGTCCTCGGCCACGTTACCTCACATGGCTGGGCCACGTGACTTTGGGTATTTTGTAGTTTTGATCCCAAACTTTCATGTATTTGCAGTTATACCCCTATGCGTACTTATTTAAATATATTTATGGGATAATTGCATGTTTGTCCTGCCGGTTTTTAGTATTTGCAAATATGCCCTTGTGATCAACAGATCACGTGCTTCATGCATGTATTTTTGGTGACATTTGCACCCAAGCCCCTGGATGTTTTTTATAATTGCACTTATACCCCTACTAGGATTAGGATTTTTGTGTGTTTGCTTTATTTATTTCACGCATCATTAAAGTGTCAAAAATTCCACAAAAATTATTTTAAGCTCCTGATAACTTGCACATTCATGCCATATTTTTGCATTTTATTTTTATTGCATTTTAGCAAATTTTAAAAATCAAAAATAGGCATTTTAGCTACTGTCTAGCTTAGAAAATACCAAAAAAATATTAAAACACCTTAAAAAATTCTAAAAAAATCATCTACTGCGTATTTTAGTGTCTATTAGTGTCAGTCCAAAAAACCCTAAAAATTTAAAAAGGAAAACCTTAAAAATTAGAAAACATCTTAAAACTTCAAAAAAATTTATAAAATCACAGAAAAATCATAAAAATATAAATTCAAGTCCTGTAGGTTCCCTATTTTATTTCCTTTATTTTAAAATTAGTTTGGAAAAATTTTGTGACTGTTTGATATTTTTCATTCCTGTTTTACTCACAGCCAGTAGCTAATTCATTGTTTTCCTTTATTTTCATTTTTAAAAATACCAAAAAGATCTTGAAAAATACCAAAAAATCACAAAAACAGTAAAAATTCATAAAAAGACCCAAAATATTTAATTTCTGAATTTTTGAGCATTTTTGCATATTTTTATAAATATCCTAGCACCACTTTTATTATATAGTTTACATATATTCCAATATTGAAAAAGAAAATAAAAAAATTATAAATTATAAAAAGAAAATAAAAATCAGAAAAAATAATAAAAATCAAAATACAAAATTAAAAATAAATAAATAAATATAAAATTCAAAACCCACAAAAAATCCAGATTGGCTAAGTGGTCCATTAGACCTAGGATTTGACTTTTTGTCTATATTCTACACCTTTGTTTCCTGTGTTTGACCCCTACTTGCTTGCCATTGTACATTTTTAGTTGGGAATAATAAATTTTAATCCTTGCTCTTGATTGATTGATTGATTGTGTGGGTTAATTGTTGACAAACGGGAAGGCTTGAGTAGTTGCATCAGCGACCGTGAGTCTGATTTGTCAGACCACTATTTAGCGGCTCTCGCATTTTCGTTTTTCACATGTCCACCTCACCGGAGCGCTCCTCCGGCCGAGCTCCTCCTCATAATTTCGTGCCACCTTTCCGCCACTGTGGGACCCATGCATTTTGCCCTGAGTCCACTCACTTTATTTTGCAGGTACTTGGACTTGAATGATAGCGTGGAGGTCATTTTGACCTTCGCCGGAGGTCCAGCAGCTCTGTCAGCTCCGCCCGTGCCTCAAGCGAACCTCGACCCTCGTCAAGGTATTTTGGACCTACCAGCATCTCGAGGAAGCTTCCACGAGGCCGCATCCCCATTTCGAGGCCCAGCGGACACAGGAGCACAGAGATCAAGCTCGGGGATGTTCGCCTCGCCGGCGTTCTTCCCCGTTCTTCCTTCGTGCCTCTCCACCGTTGGATCGGGGAGCGTCTCCAGATCAAGCAGCCACCGTCGGATCTCCTCCGCCTCCAACCGTTCGATCGCCCGAGGAGGATCTAATCTCAGCCGCACAGCGCGAAAGGGTACGGGTCGTTGGATCTCCGCCACGTGTATTAGTGAAGACGTGCCTGCCGTCGGATCGCGCCAGGCATGGGCATTTTGCAAGTATACCTCGCGCCATTTTTGTATTTTCATTTAGTCCTTAAACTTTCATTTGCCGTTTAAAATATTTTGTAATTTTTAAAACAGACCCCTGAACTTTTATTATTTGCAAATTGGTCATGGCCACGTCACATCACGTGACCAGTACGTGTGAGGTGAAGGGCATTTTGCAAGGACCCCCTCTAAGGTTTTCTAATTTCGTTTCAGTCCTAGGATTTGGATATTAAGTGTAATATTTTTGGAGTATTTGCATTGAAGCCCCTGGGATTTTTTGGAAATCGCATCTAGGTCCTTCCCAGGCGCGTGCAAGTAACGCGCCCTGGAGGGTAATTTGCAGGTGAACCCTTGCAGGTTTGGTTATTTGTAATTGGTCCACTAAATTGAATATTCAGTGTTATATTTTGTGTGAAAATTGCAATGTATCCCCTGGATGTTTGTCTATTTGCATTTATACCCCTGCCAGTCTGTGTATTTTTGTTTGCTTTCTCTATTTATTTAGTGCATCATTTTAACTCGAAAAATTCCCAAAAAATGTCATAAGCTCATGTTTGCTTGCTGATTCACACCTTATTTTTGCATTGTATTTTTATTGCATTTTTATATTTATTAAAAATCAAAAAACATGCATTTTTGCTACTGTTTGCATTAGAAAATACCAAAAAATATTAAAATTCCTTGAAAAATTCCAAAAAAAATTATATAAGGTCTATTTTAGTGTCTTTTAATTACAGTCCAAAAATCACTAAAAATTTTCAAAACCAAAACCTTAAAAATTAGAAAACACCTAAAAACTTCAGAAAAATCTAAAAAATCATAGAAAATTCCTAAAAATATAAACTCAGATCATGTAGGTTCCTTATTTTATTATCTTTATTTTAAAATTAATTTGGGAAAATTTTGTTACTATTTGATATTTTTCATTCCCATTTTAATCTCGGCCAGTAGTTAATTAACTGTTTTGTTTTATTTTGACTTTTAAAAATACCAAAATATTCTGAAAAATCCCCAAAAATCACAAAACAGTAGAAAAATATAAAAAGACCAAAAACATTTCATTTCCTAATTTTTGAGCATTTTTCCTTAATTTTGTAAATATATTATCACCTCTTTCCTTTTAGTATTTACATATTCTATTTATAAAAACAAAAAATATATATAAAAAGAAAAATATAAAATCAGAAAACTAAAAACAAAAATAAAAAAATAAAATTAAATAAAAATAAAAAAATAAAAAAAACCACAAAAACCTTAGCATGCTTGTAGACAATTAATCACATCACTCCTTTAGCACTTGCCTGATCTATCCTACCTTTCTCCATGAGTTCGACACTCTACCTACTTCCACTATACACCTGTTTGTAGAGTTATAATAAATTGGACTCCACTTTTATTCTTTATTGCTTGACTTATATTTTGTGGGATCATTGTTGACTAATTAGGGATTTTTGAGCGGTCAATACACCGACTACGGTTTCGCCTTGTGAAATCGTACGAGCCTCGATATCTGTGGTTATCAAAGATAGCGCATTTTCTGGAGCGGAATGTGACCAAAACGGAGATGCCAGATGTACGGAGAAACTGGTCTGGCAGAATGATAGGAGACGCCAGCATAGGATTCCCGAACCTGCCGATATAGACCATTCTGCTCAGAGCCACAACCAATCACCCTGCCCGTTAGTATGTCCTGGAAAATGAGAGAATACGGGTCAAATATAGCACGACAATGCAAATCCTTCGTAATCTGACTAATAGATAACAGATTCATTGAGAACTTAGGAGCATGTAGGACATTCTGTAGATGCATAGTGGAGGATAGGAAGACCTCCCCCGGTCCAACAAGGGGTGAATGAGTACCATCTGCGATCTGCACTGAACTGCCGTGAGGAATGTCCCTGTAGGACTGTAATCTGTCTCTATCTCGGCAGAGATGATGTGTGGCTCCCGAATCTATAACCCAGTCAGATATATCATGAGACGGTGTGAATGCAGTAGATCTACCTGAGGTACTAGCAGCAGCAGATGAACTGGCGGAGGCTGAAGCAGCAACATCTGAAGGACCACCAGACGAATCACCAGATGAATGTGGCATAATATCTCGGAGACGTGCCACAAGTTCGTCAAATCGATTATCTGCAGTAGATGGTAATGGGGACTGAGAATGCTCTGCAACACGTGCCGATGCTGGGAACCCATTCTTAGAATAGCATGTCTCCTCCGAGTGTCCTGTGCGGTGACAATAGGAGCATGTCTGACTGAAGCGACCACCCCTTCCCTGGGGTCCACGTCCACGACCACGACCAGAAGACGAGCCACCTCTCCCACGCGATACTGCCATCGCTGATGGGGGTGGAGTAGAAGAGCTGGAGGAAACTGGAATGCGACTGAGTCTCCTGTAAACATCCTCCACTGGAGGAATAACTGCATCAGCTAGGATCTGAGACCGGGCGGCGTCATATTCAGGATCAAGAGCCGCAAGTAGAACACCCACCATGGTGGCGTTCCGAAACGCCTTCTGCTATTCAGGAGTGGCGGTGAGTGGGATAGTACTGTATAACTTCTCAAACATCCCTCTTAGGGATGTGTATAAGGAATGGAGAGGTCTGTCGCTCTGCTTCATTGTGAAAATGTCATGCTGAAGCTGCAACATCTTGGTCTCATTTCACACCTGCGAATATGTAGCGGCGAGAATATCCCACATCGCCTTGGCAGTGGGTTGATGGAGGACGTCATTAGCAATCTCCATCGTCAATGTACCAGACAACCAGACCTTTGCGTAGGAGTCATCAGCCTCCCATGAGGCATATATCCCTGTCTTCTCTGTGGGCTCATCCTCGGTAAGAATGTGCTTCTTACCATTCGACTTCATGAGGCTCATGAACTGCATAGCCCAGAGCTCATAGTTAGACCCGTCCATCTTCACTATTGGCGCATGACCTTTGAATGCGCTGGTGGAGGGCATATCGACCTTCGATTCTGACATACTACCGCTGGAGAAGAACTAGGGTTTGTAGACAAGGTAATGAATGTCTACACAAACTGCATCGGATTCGAGTGCGTATGTAGACGTTACGCACTCCAATCCATATATCAGCGGAAGAGACGAGTTTGGCTAGGGCACGACTTAGATGAGGCCGCCTAGGAGGCTAGCGGCGAGACATGCACCCGCCTACAACCCTGGCGGCTGGAACGGAGGCCCGCCCAAGAAGTGGCGGCGCGACTGGGAGGCCGCTGTGTGGATCGACGGCGGGGGGGACCGCCTGGGAACGGTCGACGGCGAGGGGTTCCGCCTGGGATTGGTCGGCAGCGGGCTGGGGGGCCGCTTGGGAACCTTCGGTGGCGGGCTGGGGGCCGCCTGGGAACCGGTGGCGGCTGGAGAGAGTGGCGGCGGGGAGGGACCCGCTGGGGAGGGAGGGGCGGGGGGTGGGGGCCGGAGATCGGCGTCGAGGAGGAGAGGGCGGCGGGTGGGGAGAGGGTGGCGGGTAGGGAGAGCCCTAGGGCGGCTCTGATACCATGTTAGGAGAAAAACTTCGATAGATCATTCTGAAAACCCTAGGCTCTCTTATATAGAGGAGAGACTGTTGGGTATATTACATAGTGGTCTATAAAAGACAAAGAAATAACGACAAGATACATAAAGAGATAATAATAATAATAACTACCGTTTCGTAAATACTACATTACATTTGTAACATGCATTTCAATATACATACCTATTGCATGAGAATAAGCAAATTAAAGAAGAAATTTCATAAGCATAAAGAAATTTCATAAGCATAATTCCTTATCTTAACAACATGACATATGGAAAAAAGTACCAACTACCATTTCCACAAACAATATATAACCTCATTACTATCCATCAGAGTATAAGTATAAATATTGTCTCTCAAAAGTACAAAAGCAGGAGAAGAAGAACTAATAAAAAATCACAAGTCCACGTCATGTATGGTGCACCTGAACCTATAAGCTTTCCGGCAACACAATCGCACCCAACTGCTGCAGCGGCTCCTGCGAACCTTTTGAGTCATATGAACGGGGTCTCCCATCTGACTCAGAGAATGATACTCTACTCTGGAGTACCTATGATACCACATGAAAACCCTTGCCCCCAATGGCATAGGGAATGGTCCTCTACTCTGGAGTCCCTATGGCTCACATGAAAACTCTGGCCTGACAACAAGAAGAATGACGGGGACCACGAAACTGAAGACCGCACACTCATGCGTGTCTAAAAACTGACTCGGAACACCAGTCGTCGAGTCATCCGCTGTAGAGTCTGAACAATATCTGGCTGGTCTGAGGAATCTACAATCTGGAGAAGACCTGTGACTCTACATATACTCTCCCTTTCTCCCATACTTGTCGGAAAACATGGACGTCGACTAAGTTGGGAGAAGATAAAATAATACAAAAAATTGGGGAGAAAATAAAAATAAGCCGACCACATATTTTTCTTCAGCTTCTTTTTTTTAACAAAGCCGTTCACCTCTTTTTTAACGACTATTCAAATCATCATTTTTTTGACTACGTACGGCTTTTGTATTTGTACCGCCTTTTCTTCTCTCGCTCTCTCTTTTTAAAAACAAATACAATATTTTTTTAAACAAAAACTTTGACCCATTTGGACCTACAAGAACAGCCTCAATTTTTCTTCAACCATGCTTTTCCTCTCTCTTTTTTTTTAACGGACCAAGCCCCCACATTTTTTTAACCGACGTTAGGGTTCCCTCTTGGAACACTCTTTCTTTTAATAAAGCTCACATTTTTTTTCAAAAAACCGGGCCCACATTGGCACTTCTGCCCCGCTTTTTTTCTTCAGACTATTCGGCCCTTCTATCTTTCAAGAGCAGCAAAATAATTTTTTTTAAATCAGTAGACCGTCGGGGACTAGGGTTCCCGAGGGAACCCTTCTCATAAGATGGCGCCGCCTCGAAGTGGGTTCTGCTCCTGTCCCCGATGGGAACCCACCTTATCGCAGCGAGAAGGGATTCGCACCGCCTGCTGGGATTCGCGGGAGAGGAGCCGCCTGCTGGATCGGGAGGCGGTAGTCGGGGGGCATGCGGGTCGCACACTCTGGTCAGGGATGCGGCTGCGGGTGCCGCGCGCGAGAGGGGTAGGGGGGGCGCCTGGGAACTCCGCGACGCGAGGAGAGCTGCTGCTTCACCTGGGCAGTTCTGGAGAATCGAAATCGCGCCGCCTGCCGACTTGGAGATTGCGCGCGAGAAGAGGACACCTCTCGAAGGGTCCTGGAGCCGCGCGGTTGAGGAGATGTTAAGGACTCCTCTCGAAGGGTCCTGGAGCCGCACGGTTGAGGAGATGTCTCCCCCCTGGCCGCCTTGCGCACGCGGCTGGGGCTCTGGGGAGTAGCGTCATCTGGGATTCGCGGCTGGGATACCAGGGGAGATGTCGCCAGAAAAGCGCCGCCTGCGCTATTTCCTGCTGCTGGGCGAAAGGATTTTGCGCCTGGAGCTTGAGGTGTCGCCCATCGTGCGGCTGGAGTGTGTAGTGCAGAACTGCAGCGGATGCGTCGCTTGGGCGCTGCAAGGAGAATCGATGGCGCCAGATCTGCCGCGTGAACCCAAAAGTCTACAAATATAAAGAAAATAAGAACGCCGGATTTGCGATATTTTACGTGTAACCCTACTCCGTGAAGAGCGAGATGAAACCATGGAAGAATGCATATGCTTCTATTGGTTTTCTCATCTGATACAGGAAGCCTAACATTAGGATGTGGTAAAGGAAGCCTAACATTAGGATGTGCTCAATGGGCGCACAGCCAAATACTCCAACAGATGAGAATGGTTGTTTGTTAACAGTTCCTGATGCATATTCACCCTCTACATACGGAACTTTTAATGAGAGTTCCGTCAGGTTAAGAGACTCTTTGCTCTCCTCTGATGACATATCTGATGAGGGTCCATCCAGAATTGGAGAAGCATCGCTTATGCCTAGGAAATCTCAACAGTAGACGTGGGATGAGTTAATTGAGCGTGTGTTTGAGACAGATGACTTGGGGGAGCATCCCAGTGATGTAATGATTTTCATCAGTGTATGCTCATCCCATGTTGTATGTGAAGATGTAATAGTTATAACAGAAAATAATGATTTTTTCTGAACTTGTACACTACATTAGAAGTACTAGGATTATAAACTATCATGCATGCCTTGTGATTCTACAGTGACTTGCTGTTCTTGTGGATTATGGAGAGGATGTAATCAAAACCATATATTCTTCAGGGATGTGTGACGTATTTTGTTTCTTGTGGAGATTTTTGGGGGTGATTTTTGTTTGGAAATCGGAAATTGTCATCATGTGGATATCTGCGCACCTTTGCCTCCATTTTCATGTTGAATGGTCTTTGAAATATCCATGCTTTGGTCAACATCACAGCACACCCTGTGAGAATCAGGACAGTCCATTAATGACCGAATGGTCTGGATCATCCTTACATCAATAGCGGATCTCTCCATTGTTGAGCTTTGCACCCAACTGAAACATAGAAAAAACTTCTTTAGAAGACCAAATGGCACATGATAAATTTATAAGAAAGGTAAATGCCTGTAAATTCATAATTGGATCTTTTCAAATAAAAACCATCAAGTCACCTCATGTTGAGGGATTTCCGACAAGACCTATTAATTCCACCATAGATCGTCCCAAGCAGGAATTAAATGAAACCACATGGGTAATAAAACCCAACAAAGAGAAAAAGAGAATACCATGGATCCAAAAGTTGACATTGCAGTCTATTCTCCCAACCAAATAGAGGTGGGTGAAGGTGGCTAGGTGATATGCAGCAAACAACTTAAAAGATCCTAAAGATTATTTATACGTAATTTTATTACTGTAGTTTATCTCTCAACCGAACAAGTGTTAAATATAACAAATGTGACATTTGGTTAATTAAAGTAGCCTTTCTAGGCTATGTCATATTTGGCATATGTATATTTAAAGATCTCACAAAATGTAGTGCTGTGATGCAGTATTTCAATCCCACAGTCTCATCTTTAAACAAGGTTAGAGATGCATCGGTTTCTGTAGTCTCCCTCGGCTTGAACTTCTACCTCCGTGGATGAAGCAGTAGTCTATATACCAGGCTTAGACTGAAAGGTTCATTGCACAACTTATACATGTTAAGCTAAATGCATAGTGTATGTACTCAAATTAGTTCACTGTTTAAAGAGCTTAACGAATCACATGTTTAAAGAGCTTAACGAATAACATGAAATAATCTTGTTAGACATATGATTTAACTCACGAACATAGTATTATGGGATCTAAAGATGTAAATCTTACGACCTGAGAAGTCCAAGTTCAAGTTCCTAACTAGCTTCCTGTGAATTTAAAGCAGATTAAGGTCATGACCAAACTCCTTTCTAATAAACTTTTTTCAATCTTTGGTTTAAAAAATCTATTCTGAAAAATATGAATCAAATGTAACAATGTTTTTGCGATGTCAATTTTCTTAGTTTTACACTTTTTGTGAGTTTTAAGGGGTTTTTTCAGATTTTTAAAACATTGATTTTTTTGTATGAATTTCGGGTATTTTCATTTTTAAAAATATGTCTCAATTTTAACAACTTTATGTCCATTTGTTGCCCATATTTTATTCTAATGTTGCAACTAATGTATTCTACACATTGTACATGGATTTTATAAACTAAGTCACTTCTTAAAAGCTTTAATCTTAAGAGGATATTATACAAGTATTACACAAATTTATAACATAGATTTTTTTTACAGGTTATAATAGGTAAAGATTTTATTGTTTGAAATTTTACATAAGTTTTCACTCAATTTACTTGGAGTTTATACACAATATTATACCGATATTAAATAGATTTTTCAAAATATTTTTATATAATTTACTTTTAACTTGGTAAATTATTTCTCTCTTTATTTTTTTCCTTTTTTAAGTATATAAAGAAAATACATAAATAGTGTTCCTAAGCCCATGTAAATGAAGAGGGTTGTGCGTTAGGTAACTGACAACCATCGAAAAAAAGACAAATTCATATTTCTAACATGGATTTAAGCAAACAATTGGGTTTCTTTGGGGCATTCCCTACTTTGCATCTCTCGAATGTAGTAAGAAGTTGGCAAGGGCTACTATATCGCTGCTCGGATGTAGTTCAAAATTACAGGGGTTCTGGCACAATGGACAGATACGAATAAAGAAGTTAGTCCAAAAGAGGCTGCAAAAGAAGTTGTGGAAGGAATATTGTCACTTTGATTGTCAAATCTATGGAGATAGCATATTGAAAAACGAAAATGCGAGAGCCACTAAATAGTGGTCTGACAAATCAGACTCACTGTCGCTGATGGGACTATTCAAGCCTTCCCGTTCGTCAACAATTAACCCACACAATCTATCAATCAATCAAGAGCAAGGATTAAAATTTATTATTCCCTACTGAAAATGTACAATGGCAAGCAAGTAGGGGTCGAAAACAGGAAATAAAGGTGCAGAGTATAGACAAAAGTCAAAACCTAGGTCTAATAGACTACTTAGCCAATCTATTTTTTTGTGGGTTTTTAATTTAATATTTAATATTTTTTATTTAATTTTTAATTTTATATTTTTGTATTTTGATTTTTAATTTACTGATTTTTTTGTATTTTATATTTTATATTTTTTTTCTTTTTCAATATTGGAATATAAAAACAATGTAATAAAAGGGGTGATAAAATATTTATAAAAATATGAAAACATAATCAAAAATTCAGAAATGAAATCTTTTTGGTCTTTTTATAATTTCGTACTGTTTTTGTGATTTTTGGGTATTTTCAGAATATTTTTGGTATTTTTAAACACTGAAATAAAGCAAAACAGTGAGTTAGCTACTGGCTGGGGTAAAATGGGAAATAAAAATATCAAACAGTCACAAAATTTTTCCAAACTATTTTTAAAATAAAGAGGATACAATATAGAACCTACAGGAGTTGAGTTTGTATTTTTTAGAGTTTTCTATAATTTTCTAGAATTTTCTGAAGTTTTTAGGTATTTTCAAATTTTTAAGGTTTTTCTTTTGCAATTTTTAGTGATTTTTGGACTGACACTAAAATAGGTTAAAATAGACAGTAGATAATTTTTTTGGAATTTTTCGAGGTCTTTTAATATTTTTTTGGTATTTTCTAAGCTAGACAGTGTTGAAATGGCATGTTTTTTATTTTTAATAAATATAAAAATGCAACAAAAATAAAAACTAAAAATATGCATTAAAATGCAAGTTAATAGGAGCTTAAGTTAATTTTTATGGAATTTTTGGCACTTTAATGATGCGTGAAATAAATAGATCAAACACACAAAAATCCTAAGCCTAGCAGGGGTATATATGCAATTATAAGAACATCCAGGGGCTTAGGTGCAAATTTCACCAAAATACACATGCAGAACACGTGATCTGTCATTCACAGGGGCATATTTGCAAATACTAAAAACCGGCGGGGCAAACATGCAATTATCCCAAAAACATATTTAAATAACTACGCACATGGGTATAACTGCAAATAGATGAAAGTTTAGGTTATAAAATGCAAAATACCCAAAAGGCACGTGCCCCCGTCACGTGAGGTGACGTGGCCGAGGACTGAAGTGCAAATATAAAAAGTTACTGGGCCTACATGCAAATATTACAAAACTTTTTAACTGGAAAATAAAGTTCTAGTACTAGAAGTAAATACAAAAATGCTTGGGTTTAAAATGCAAAATACCCAAGATACTGATCGTGCGGCCGAGGGAGCTTCACTTATCCACGTAGAGCACATTGGTCGGCTGATGGCGCTTCGCAAGTGGAGGGCTCGGATTAGATCCCGGCCCAAGATCTGACGGACGGGGCGCGAAGGCGATCGAACGGCTCCTGTGCGCCTGGAGGGGGCTCCTGATCCAACAGTGCGGAGAGGCTCACGAAGAACACTCCCCCCGGCGAGCTTTGGCTGACGAATACGGCCGACACGGCCTCTCCGGCCCTAGGATCAAGGGCAAAACGATCCTGGGGCCCCTCCACGTCTGAACGAGGTCTCGGGTGGCCCTGAGACGGCTTGAAGTGGTCGGACGGCGGAGGTGACCTGGGCAGCTGCTCTTGGGGACTTCGAGGCTCGATGGAGCCTTCTCTTGGGCTCTGACCTGCAGGGGAGAAGCACAAAAACCAGGCGAGGCGAACCGGGGTTTCTCGGGTCAAATGGGTGTGGCGCGCGGCTCGGGCGTGGAGCTCCGGCGAGCGGCGAAGAATGGAGCTCGGTGGCTCGATCTGGGCGAGATCGAGGGAGATGGAAGGGGGGAGCGGAGCGACGGAGTGAAGGGGAAGAGGATGGAGGCGACAGGTGGTCGGGATGATACGTGGAACGACCGGAAACGGCAGGCGGAGCTCAGCTCCGCCCGATTGGTTCGATTGATGGAAGCACGGCGATTAACCAAATCAAATGCGAAACTGCTATAGACCTGACCTAACCTACGCTAAGGCTACAAGAAAATGGAAAGAGAAGGGGGTGAGGCTCACCAGAGACGTCGGGATGGAGGTCGCGACGGAGCTCCGGTGAGGGGCTGGATCTCTTTGATTCAACACCAAATGACGCGAACCCAGGCTCGATTCGACTCCTGCTGTCACCAGGAACACGATGGGCTAGGGGTTTACTGTTGAATTTGGTGGAAGAAGGATCAAAGGTCAAAGGGGGACGACGGGTTTGGTTTTGAACTGTGGTCGGGGCGTGAAGTTCAAGGAGGGTGTCAGCTCGATGCGGTGCTCCACATCCCAAGGAATCACTTGGGCGTGATTCACCACTGTTCGAGGAAGAGATGTCATGAAGATGCCATCACCAAAGGGTGATCGAGGCATCCTCGAAAAATGGATGAAACCGGGGTCAAAAAGCCTTCTGACACAGCCAGAGGTGAAGGTCAGACTGTTGACCTTGGTCAACAGTTCAGACCTCCTGGTTGGTCCACGTGGACCAACCAGGAAAAACCTCTAAAAATTGATTAGTAAAATCAATAAAAAAAATAATAAACGATATTATTTTAATTAGGTTATGGAATAAAAAATATTTATTATTTTATGTAGTATTTTATTTTGATTTTTAATTATTTTTATGGAATATATTTTTACTAGTTTACCTTTATACCCCTCATAGGTATATTACCTATATATTTTAGTCTTTAATTTTTAATTTGTGTATTTTAATTTTATTATTTTTATTTAGTATTTTATAAAATTATAGAATACTTTTATACACTTAAATGTATTTTTATTTTAATTTTTTGAATTATTTTGTATATTTAATATAATAAAAGTATGTGTTGTATATGTATACATATAGGTAGTTTACATATGTATTCCATATTCATATAATTTTATTTTGAGTTTTATTTAGGTTTTTATTCCTGTTTTAATGTACATAATTATTATAAGTATTATTTACAAAATTATAAAAATATAAAAATACAAAAATAATGAATAAATAATAAATGGAATATTTTAATATGTACAAGTATACAATGTGGGTCCAAAACTCAACTTTCAAACCGTAGCTCCGCAAAATGTGAAACCACCACCATTAAATAGCTTATTTTATTCTATATATATTAAAGGTGAGTTTGCTGCATTTGGAGTTTTCATTTGTGAGATACAGGTCTGGGAAGTTGGGATTCTGGATTTTTATTCAGACCATAACTTTTTGTCTATACATTATTTTTCAGTTAAATCAATTTTGTATTTTTATTTATTTAATTATCTACAACTTTTATGTATAAAGTTTCTTTATTTGAGGTATAAAAAGTGGAACCAAAATTAGGTCCCTAAAATGAATAAAGAGTGAATTAATAAATATAGGTATTTGGCCCTTATCTCCCCCTACTTTGTTCCTTGTCGACCTATTCATCAAGATACCTAGGTCTCGGGGGTTTGGGTCATAAAATATTTACAATATTTTATTCTTTTTCTTTTCTTTTCTTTATTCTTTAATTTTGGCTTTAAAAACAGTATTTTACACACTAATGGGATGCACATGCATGAATGCTAAGATACTATATTTAAGGCTATTTACAGGCATTTGCTAGGGTTTTTGGTACCAAAATGATAGAATAAAGATGATGAAATATGGATTCATCATCCCCCTGTACTTTACCTTTGCTAGTCCCTAGCAAACACTTATGCAATAAGTGCAAAAAGAAAAAGAAAGAAAAGAAAAAGAAGAACTTGGATTTTATTTGATCATCAAACTTGTCTTCACAACATCAAAGTTTGGAGCTTAAATCGAACCTTTGGAATTTTAGTGCGGGCGGAACCTCAATGAGAACCGACTTTGAAATCCAACAGTCCTCGAGAATCCCAAAACTCTGTCCAAGTCTCCTCAATAGCCAGGCCAGAAATACTTCAACTCATACGCAAACTCTTACAACTATGAATCTGACTCGTACTGTGTAAGTGATGGTGGCTCTTGATGAATACTCATTCATCACTCTTTATTCTTATATTTTAGCTACAAAAACCTTTGCAAATGCATGTAGATACTTGTAAATACAAATAATTATCCAAGAGCATGCATTGTGTAAAAACTAATAATTAGCATGTCTTTGTGCAAAAATAAAAGAATAAAGAATAAAAAGAAAAAGAGGGAAATATTTAGAATAACTATTGAGCAACCTAATTCCAAGGGAGGGCTCAGCATGGGCCTGACCGCATAAAAGCCAAAGTAGAGAGAGATAGGGATCTTATGTGTGTAAATATACCTGTAAATATCACAAAAATATTTTCCTCCGAAAATAGAATAAAATGGGATTGTATGTATTTGTAAATATAAAATCCAAATAAAAATAGAAAAAATTAAAAAGAAAATAAAAATAACTCCCTTATAAATGTTCACCTTGTACATAGAATACTTATATATATTTATTTAGCCTTATAAATAAATAAATTAAAATCCCTAAAAATTTGTATATATTCTATCTTTTTATGCTATAAATAAATAAAATATAAAATGGGAATAAAAATGCATAAAAACAACTAATTAAAAATCAAAAATTAAAAATCCATATTGTGTAAATACCTATGTATAGCACTATAGTGTACATACCCTATTTTTATTTTGAAAAAATAATTAAAAATCGCAAAAAATAGAAAAAATTAAAACAAACATTTTTCATGTTTTGAGTTCTTAATAATTCAGCCATTTTCTATTTTTAATCGAATTTTCATATCTTTTTGACGTGGCCTTCTCTGATTGGTCGACGGGGGACGTTGACCCCCCCGGTCAACTCCCCCCTTTGGACCACTTCCCACGGGTCCATGACGCCCGACCCGAATTCCCCGAATTTTCGCGTCATGACCCGACCACCAAATCCGCAAACCCTGGGCTCTTCTTCTTCCTTGTGCATCCGAGATCCTCGCCCGATCATCTGCGTGGGGATCCGCGCTTCGTGGAACCCTGCCCGACCTCCTCTTCTCGGACCAGCACCCATATTTAATCCGAGCTCCGCCTCCTTCCTCACTCATCTTTGGATCATTTCACGCCACCCTAGGACCTTCATAGCCTTCGCGAGAGTGACAGCTCGCTTCAGGCCGTGTTGCAGCGAGGAAGGAGTGGAGGACCATCGATCCGGCGATGTTGCGTCGCCGTGCGCCGCCTAGAGGTGACGCTCGAGCCTCGGACACCGACGGTCCTCGAGGCAAGGACCTAGAGCATCCCCTGCTCCTCCACAGTCGACAGCATCCAGTAGGTAGCCCCTTCTCCTTCCCTATTTCCCTAATTTCCGTTTTCGCCCAATTTGCTCCATTGTCGTCCATCGCCGATTCCGACCACTCTCATCTTCGTCCCGATTATCAGAATCTCCCATCATCTCCGTCTTCCCTCCGCGCACCTTCTCCACCCACTCATCCAACCCAGCTCGCACAGGAGCTGGGATTTGGGGTTCCTCCGCCGTCGCCTCGTCGGAACCCCTTCGCCCCGACGCGCCGATCACATTCACCACCCCTAACCGGGTCGAGGCATTTTGCCCTCGATCCAGGAGTGTGTTGCTTCATTTTGCAGGACCAGAGGAGCCCATCTGAGGGCTCGACACTCAGGCACAGCACCTCCGCCCCCGCCGACGTCGCCTGAGCTCTCCGGAGCTCCGTCGCGTCATCGGAGGATACCAGTCGACGCGGGAGGCCAAGGCGTAGCTTCTCCGATCTTCAGCAGCCCTCAAGGAGGTCTTCAGCGCGTACACGCTCCCGGCGAACCTCGCCAGAGTCCAGTTCTTCGAGGAACCTTCGCAGCCGTCCGATCGTCCTCCAGCTCTAGTTTACATCGTAGCCGTCCACGCCAGGAGCAACCATCACCGTTTGATCAGAGGAGGAGAGATCGCAGCCGTCCGATCGTCAAAGGTTAGCCACGTCGCTTCCTAACCGCCCGATCTTCCACGTGACGAGGCCCCAGCCGTTCGATCAGGACCGACGATCCTTGCTGAGGCGCCAGCCCACCCCGACCGTTGGATCTACACGTGGCGCCCATCCGTCCCTCGGATATAATAAAGGGTAAACATCTCTTAGGCCCTTAGATTTTTAGGTGTTAATTTGTAGTCCTGTAAATATTTTAGACATTTTATTTGCGTTTGGTAATTTGCATAGTGGACCCTGTAGTTTTTGGTATTTGCTTTTATACCCCTGCTTGTAGTGGAACACGTGCTTGTATGGGTTAATTGCATGTATAGCCTTGATGTTCTAGGATGTTATTGAATGAAATTATCTTTTTTGTATTTGCATAAATACCCCTGTGAATGGTTTAATTGCGCATGTGCTTGATATATTGGGTATTTTACACTGAAGCCCCTGGACTTCTAGTACGTGTTACTAATTAGTCCAGGAAATTTAGTTTCCTTGCAAATAGGTCCCTGAGTGCCCAGGTCATGCGCCTCACGTGTGATTTCGTGGAGAAATTGCACCGGACCCCCTGGACTTTCTACTATTTGCGTACAGGCCCCTATGCACTGTACCATTGTTTTTATTTTTAATAAAATAGTAAATTAACTCCAAATTCGATGAAAATTAGATACATGGCTCTTGCCATAGTGTAAAATTTTCTCTAATTTTTGGAGACATTTTTGATTATTTTTGTTATTTTTAAAAATTCAAAAACAAGTATTTTTGTTACTGTCTAACTTTAAAAATCACAAAAAATATTAAAACACCTTTAAAAATTATAAAAAAATTAGGTACTGTTTGTTTTGCCTTGTTTGATTTTCTGACCAATTTTGGTCACTTTTAGATTTATGAAACCTATAAAACTTACAAAACCCCTAAAAACACATAAAAATTCTAATAATTAAAAGAAAAATAAAAAAATAATAATAATTTCAGTGACCAAATTTTCCTTGTGTTTTGATCTTTATAGGAAAATTACCTTCAGGTTTTAATAGGGTCAATTTGCATTTTAATTTGGCCCTTGAAACCTGACTAGACAGTACCCTTTATTTTTTGACTTGTTTGATTTTTATAAAATTCTCTAAAAATCAGAAAAATACCAAAAATTAATCAAAAATAGAGAAAAATAGAAAAAACATAAAAATATTTTTATTTGAATTTTTGGATGATTTTTGAGTAATTAAATAATTAGTTGTATTGGCCTGTTTACCTGTTTTTCTCATTTCTTTATTAATTGAAAAATCCAAAAAAATATAAAAGCATTAAAAATCCACCAAAAAAATCTTTTCTTTTATTTTATTCTTATTTTAGACTACTTCGTAGGCCGCGAGGCCATCACGTGCTCCCTGAGTCCGACCCTGGTCGCTATACCAGGCTAATCTAATAGCCAGGACCGCTATTATCTTGATTTGATTTTTATTCCATTTTGGTGGTCTGTAATTTATTTTCTTGATTGACCGATTGACTTCCGAGATCCGGGTCGCAACGACCCTTGATCTATTTTCTTTCACCCGTGTCTTGGTGATTTTTCGGTCATCAGAATGGCGCCGTTGACGGGGAGCACCGCTTAGTAGTCTTTTCTTTTTCATTTTCTTTTCATTTTCTTTTTCGCGGCTTTCCGCGACCTTTTCTGAGTCCGCGGCTTTTCGTGGCTTTTTTTTCTCTTGTTTTTTTTTATTTTGCTTGTTTATTTTATTGTCCTTTTTGCATATATATACCCCTGTTTAGCTTTTTGCTTTTATTTGATTATTTTTATTTGGTTGATAACACTCTGTTTCTTTCTTGTGAGGGCCCGAGGACCGAGGCGGCGACTCTCGAGAAGCCGGCGCAACCGCGGGATTCGGAGGCGGCTCCCTTCTGCATGGAGCCGCAATAGAGCGTGAGAGAGTAGTTGAGTGGGAGAGGTTCAGATTAACTTAGACTTTTATTCAGTTGATCTGTTGTAATAATACAGGGACACTCAGCCGGACTTAGACTTTTCTCGGGTCTGTTTCGCCGAGCACTGGTGTGCTCGGGGAACCCTTAGGTTTTTCGCGGCTTTTTCGCAGTTTTTTGTTTTTCGCTGCCTTTTACGGTTTCACGCGGTTTTTCTCGAGCCCCTAGATTTAGGATTTTCTGTTTGACTGTGCCGTACTGAGTAGGATCCAAACACCTAATAGACAGCTTGTGCCTATAGATCGTTAATTGGACCTACTAATAAAAGACTAATAAAAATAGCTGACTCATTTCCTTCGAGCCCACGTGTCGCAGCTTGCCCTGCCAAGCGCTGCTCCTGAACCCGATTTGTCGGGAGGAGGAGGGGTAGACCGAGACCGGACCCTTTGGATCGAAGGCTGGTGACCAGCTAGACGGTTCTTTCGTGTAGAAGTTGCTTACTTAGGGACTCGGCTTTTTCCGCTGCACCATATAGGTAGTTTACTTTCTGTCTTTCAATTCTGCGCGGATCATATTGCATGTAGAGTGTTGGAGACAGGTACGCATTTCTTACTCTGCATGCATCATTGATTTTATCGCGCATCGGCTTTTTTGTCTTCTTCCCCTGTTTTTGACTTAATAACCAAGAGAACCGAAAAATTCGTTAGGCGTTTTTGTTTTAATTGAAAAAAACCTAAAAAGAAAAACAATAAAATTAGGATTGCTAAAACTATTGACCCTAAAAGACATCTCATTTAAAAACTTGTCTTGGGGAGAGCAACCCCCTCATTGCTTGATTTGATTGTGCAAGAGAGTGACCCGAACACTAGGTACAGCCCTCCGGTACTCTTCTCAACTGATTACCGACTACTTCTGTGCGGGACAGTCAGTTGGGAAAGTATCGGGTATCCCAGCATGTCACGTAATCGCTCTGATATCTTGATTATTCACCAAAATAAAATTGACAAGATAAATTGACCGAGCCTTCACGGTCTTCAGCTCGTGTTGCGTTGGTGAACTTGGGGTTTGCTTGTGATCATAGTTTCTCCAGATCTCATCCGCCTTACTCGCCACATCAAGATGATGGGCAGACAATCTCTTAGGCAGCCTCTGGCTGCACCGCTTTCGGGCGCGTCTACCCGTTCATCTAGGTTGGTTCGCAAGAGCCGAGACCAGCTCTCCGAACCCGAGTATGACTCCACCCTGTTCCCCCTCGACCCCCTTTCTTTTTGTTCCGAGAGGCCGGTGCCATAGGAGAGACTTTCAGATTTATCAGCACCTGAGTATGGATCGTTTGATTTTGCAGAGACCATGACCGGCAGCTCTGATGATCGCAGTAGAGGTCCATAGCCCGAGCATTTTGTTCTGGACCAGGATGCAATCAACTCCACCCTGATATCCTCCCTCGAGACAGTGCAACAACAGTTGAGGGATCAGGGAGCTTTCATGTTAGATATGAGGAGAGAGATGGAGCAGATGAGAGCAAAGCGAGAGCAGCGTAGAGACGGACCGAGAGTCCCAGATGATGCTGCAGCAGCAGCCGCAGCAGCTGCAGCAGCCACCGCCGCAGCGGTACCGCCGCGGCAGGAGCAGGAGACCCACCGAGACCGATGCGGGAGTTGCACAACCCCGGATCGACACTGATGCATCACTGGGTTATTTTACCAGCCATCGTGGGGGACTTCAAGTTCCCCCCGAACACCTTGCAGCTCCTCCCCTGTTTCCATGGGCTCGCCACCGAGGAGCCCCATCTCCACCTCCAGGAGTTTCTCATGATTTGCAGTACTGTCCACGACCGTCAGGTGGACCAGGACACCATCAGGATGATTGCCTTCCCCTTTTCTTTGGCAGACAGAGCAGCCACCTAACTGAAACATCTGGGGAAGTTTGTCTACACTTGGGAGCAGCTCCGCACCGAGTACTTGCATAAGTACTATTCACTCGGGCGGACCAATGCCGCAAGAGCCCTGATCAGCAACTTCTCCATGCTCCCCAACGAGCAGTTCCATGAGGCATGGGAGAGGTTCAGAGAGCTGACTGATAGATGCCTGCACCACGACATTTCCAAGCCAAACCTCGTGCAGAGCTTTTTTAGCAGGCTGACACCAGAGCTTCAGGGCTTGGTGAACGCTTCTTGTGGCGGGTCTTACTTCGCCAAGGATCACGACCAGGTCTGGACCATCTACGAGGAGATGGCTGAGAACTATATGGTGATGTCCCAGAATCGGTTGTACACTCAGGGCAGACCCCAGCAGCCACATACCGTGCAGTACCAGAGGATAGCACGAGTCGACGCCGGTCCTTCCAGTTCATCCGCGGTAGCAGCAGCACAGGCCGAGTCATCCGCAGCGGACATGAGGATCATCATCGAGAAGCTGGACCGGATGGAGATTATCGAGAAGAAGCAGTGCCAGAGCATCACTCAGATGGAGCAGATGGCACAGACTTTGAGTGACTTGAAGACACAGCTCATGTGTCTCTAGGAGGCACAGACGGCTTCCCAGCCCCATCTTCAGTCACGAGGCGATCACGGCAGCAGCAACAGCAGCTCGTCCCAGCGCTCCAGCTCTCACCAGCAGCCTAGACAGGTTCACCTTGTACAAGCGGAGCCGTACCAGCAGCCGCAGCCCACCTACCAGTCACCGTCATCTCCAGACTTGCAAATGGTGGTATACCAGCTGGATCAGCCTCTAGCAGTGCTCCCGCCACCCCAGTACGATGCAGAGCCGTTGATGGATGTCAACGGGATTTGGTATGACCGCCCCCAGCCCGGTATCTGACGAGACCATCCCGGATTCTGTTGGGGGACCGGAGGTACCCAGCCCCAGCAGCAACTGTCAGGACAGGGTGGCCAGTACAGCCATCAGAGAGATCAGCAGCAGCAGCCCCCAGTGTACCCACCACAGCAGCAGCAGTCGTCATATGGTCCTCGTCCCTATCAGCAGGGATAGTCTTGGAGGCGAGATCAGCCTCACCAGCAGCAACAACAACATCACCCGTACCCCTCTCAGCCACAGCAGTTGTTCCAGCAGCCTCACTACTAGAGAGGCTACCCGTCGGGCTCCCATGAGAGCCCCTTCTTGGATGATATAGCCCGCCTTCTTACAGATCAGCAGGCTACTTTTCGACGGTAGATGGACGAGTTCCGCCAGGAGATGCGGGACATTGTGAGAGGGAAGGCCGCCATCCTTGCCCAGATTGAGCCGAACCCTAACAGTCTGAAGAGGAAATCTGAGCAGGTAGCTTGTACTGAGTATACCACTCCTAGTGATGCATTTGGTGATATGACTGGATATCTTTTTGATACTGATTTTGTCACACTTAGGAGCGGATAGCGTCTGGTGTAGGAGCATTCCTCAGGAGGAGCACCATAGCGTCCTCACTTACTGCCACAAGCTTGAGGCAGGAGGACATCACTCTGGGAGGAGAACGGCACAGAAAGTGCTCTAATTCAGCTTGTGGTGGCCTACCCTCTTCAGGGACTCTGATGAGTTCGTGAAGAGGTGTACTGACTGTCAGAGGATGGGCACTTGTGGACAGCGTGATATGATGCCGATGCAGCCCATTCACTTCTGTGAGGTTTTTGACGCGTGGAGCATCGATTTCATGGGTCCATTCCCTAAGAGTCAGGGATTTGAGTACATTCTGTTAGCCGTTGATTATGTGAGTCGTTGGGTTGATGCCATCCCCGCCTGAACCGCTGATGCCAGGACAATTTGCAGATTTTTGAGGAAGCACATCATCACACGGTTCGGGGTACCTCGAGTATTGATTTCAGATGGGGGGTCTCATTTCATCAACGACCAGGTGAAGGCCCTTACTAGCGAGTTCGACATAGACCATCGAGTTGCCACTCCATACCATCCACAGACGAATGGTCTAGCCGAGGTGTCGAACAGGGAGATCAAGACTATATTGCAGAAAGTCGTCCGCCCTGACCGAAAGGATTGGTCACAACTTTTGGATTCGGTCTTGTGGGCATATAGGACGTCTTTCAAGACACCATTAGGCACATCTCCCTTTCACCTCGTATATGGCAAGCCGTGCCATTTACCTGTTGAGCTGAGACACAGGTCACTTTGGGCAGTCACTGAGATACTTCTTGATCCAGATAGTGTAGGAGACCAGAGGAGGGCAGAGATAGCAGCCTTGGAGGAGCTTAGAGATACCGCCTTCTCAAACAACCTACATTACAAGGAGAGAGTGAAGAAGTGGCTTCGCCTATTTCCAGGGAAGCTACAGAGCAAATGGAAGGGACCCTACTTGGTGAGAAAGGTACACGACAACGGTAGCATTGATATATCCGAGTTGTCTTCTGAGAGTACCTTTCGAGTGAACGGCCAGCGGCTCAAGCCATTTCTAGATCATGAGCCGCGGGTCGTTGATGTTGCCCCTATTCATTTTGCGTGAGATGTGGTCTCTTGACTCACATCTATTGCATCTCACACCTGATTATCACTGTTCTTCCGACCTGTTGATGAATACCCATTCATCACTCTTTATTCTTATATTTTAGCTACAAAAACCTATGCAAATGCATGTAGATATGTGTAAATAGGAATAATTAGCAAAAGCATGCATCTTGTAAAAATCTATAATTAGCATGTTTTTGTGCAAAAATAAAAGAATAAAGATGAAAAAGAAAAAGAGGGAAATATTTAGAATAAATATCGAGCAACCTAACCCAAGGGAGGGCTCAGCATGGGCCTGACCGCATAAAAACCAAGTAGAGGGAGATAGGGGCTCATGTGTATAGATTTTTGTAAATAAATAAATTATATTTTCCTCACCCAAAAATATGCTTGTACATATTTTGTATATATTTAGAAATTATTAAAAACAAAATAAAAATCTAAAAATCAAAAATTCAAAAATGCCCTTTCACCATGTACATAAACCATGCCTCCTTATTTATTTAACCCTTATAAATAAATAAAATTATTTGCAAAACTTTTTGTAAATATTCTATGTTATATATTGTAAATAAAATAAATAAAAAGAAACAAAACAAAAATCAAAGAAAAATAACAAAATTAAAACAACAAAAATATATTGTACATATGCCTTGTATATAGTTGTACATAACTATTTATTTCACTTATGTATATAAATAATTAAAATAAAATAAAAATATCCTTTTATTCCTCATTTTATTCTATAAATAAATAAAATATAAAATAGGAATAAAAATGTATAAAAATAACTAATTAAAAATCAAAATTAAAAACCCTATATTGTACATATACCTATATATAGCCCTATTATGTAAATACCTTATTTTTATTTCCAAAAATTAATTAAAAATCACAAAAAATAGAAAAAAATAAATTAAAAATATTTCATGTTTTAAGTTTTTGAAAATTCGGTCATTTTATGGCCCAAAAAAATCAAATAAAAATTCAAAGCTTGGCGGGCTCTGATTGGTCCACGGGGGATTGTTGACCCCCGGTCAACTCCCCCCCAGGACCACCAGAGCCGGGTCTGCTGCGCCCGACCCATGTTCTCGGACTTTTCCCATGCAGACCCGAATCCTTTTCGCCCCAACTCCGGGTCCGGAATGCTCACGTCATATCCGAGAGCTTCGCCGGAGCCTTCGCCTCGGGATCCGCGCACCAGCTCGCCCTACCCGCGCCCTTCTTCCCGGACCCGCCAGCATACTTAATCTCAGCTCCGCCCCCATTTTCACGCATCTTTGGCTCTCCACCCTTCATCCCGTGACCTCCACAGCATCCCCTGAGGTGACAGCTCTCGATTGCCCGTGTCGCAGCGAGGAGGGGGTGGCCGGACCACTGATCCGACGACGTAGCGCCGCCGTGCTCCGCCCAGTGCAGGAGCTCGAGCCTCAGGACTTGACGACCTTCGAGGCCACGACCAGGAGCTACCTCAGCTCCAGCACAGTCTTCCACACCGCCCAGGTAACCTTCTAGCTTTCCCATTTCACCTAATTTCGAGTTTGCCCCAAATCGTAGCTCCGCTGTATTCCGTTGATTCCGACCATCTCGAGCATCATTTCGATCATCGGAACCCACGTTCACCATCGCCTTCCCCCCACGCACCTTCTCCGCCCCTTCGTTCAACCCAGCTCGCACAGGAGCTGGGGTTCGAGCTCTACCGTCCGTCGCTCGCCGGATCTCGCTCACCCCGACGCACAACTCACCTCCACACCACCTAACCGGGTCGAGGCACTTTGCCCTCGACCCGCGGAGCTTCTGAGATACTTTGCAGGACCAGCGGAGACCATCTGAGGCCTCCCGACACTTCGGCCAGGAGCTTCCCTCCGCCGACCTCGCCGGAGTCCCTCCAGGGCTCGGCTGGGCCATCGGAGGCCACCAACAGCTGCGGAACGTCATCGCGAATCTTCTCCGATATCCAGAGGCAGCTGAGGAGGACCACCGCGCTCGCACGAGGCCGGCGAAGCTTGCCGGCCAACTGTTCTTCCAGGATCCTCGAGCACCGTCCGATCGTCCTCAGCTCCCCAGTTCGCATCACGTCCGTCCATTCCAGGAGGAGCAGTCACCGTCGATCATCTCGAGGGTCGATCCGGACCGTTAGCGCAGAGAGAGAGAGAGAGACACCAGCACCTGAGGCTGTCAGATCTTCCACGTGTCTCCTCCACTGCCGTCGATTAGGCCCACGTGCGGAAGGAGAGAGCCGCCCGTCGTCCAGGACCGTTGGATCAGCCACGCGTCCATCATCCAGCCGTCGACGTAATAAAGGGGTAAATTACTGTAGGCCCCCTCTTAGTTTATGTTTTTAAATTTAGTCCTGTAAATAGTTTGTGCTTTTTATTTACGTTGGGATATTTGCACTTGGGACCTGATACTTTAGTTTAATTGCAGTTATGCCCCTGTGAGTGTCTGTCACGTGCTTCGCCACGTGCTTTATTTGGTGTAATTGCAACTTTAGCCCTGTAGTTCTGGATGTTTATGATTGAATGAAAACTTTTTGGTAATTGCATATATGCCCCTGTGAGTGTTGTATTTGCACATGTGCGTCTTTTAGTGGGTTATTTGCAACATAGCCCCTGGACTTTTTGGTACGAGTTACCAAAAGGTCCTAGGACTTGTTTTTATTACAAAAAGGTCCCTGAGTGCCCCAGGCACGCTCCGCGCGCGTGACTTGCTGGGAAAATTGCACCTGGACCCCCAGAACTTCGGGTATTTGCACTTTCGTCCCTATGTACAGTGCCCCCTTTTGATTTTTGAATAAAATATCAAATCACCTCCAAATTCGATGAAAATTTGATACATGGCTCCTGCCATGTTGTAGGATTTTTGAGAATTTTTGAGGACATTTTTGATTTTATTTGTTATTTTTAAAAATTCAAAAACCTCTATTTTAGTTACTGTCTAGAATTAAAAATCCCAAAAAAATATAAAAACCCCTCAAAAATTCCACAAAAATTAGGTACTGTTTCTTTTGTGTTTCTTGATTTTCTAGCCAATTTTGGCTATTTTTCATTGCTTAAAAACCCTAAAAACTCAAAAATACCTAAAAACTCATAAAAATCATAATAATTAATTTAAAAACCCATAAACAATAATTTTGGTGCTCAAATTTTCCTTATTTTCTCTAGTATACAGGAAAATTACCTCCAGGCCCCTCTGAGATCCTTAGATATTTTATCTTTGGATTTTGCGCCTGACTAGACAGTACCTTGTCTTTTTAGTACTGTTTGATTTTTAGGAAATAAAATACACCTTATAAAAATCCCAAAAATTCACCAAAAACACTAAAAAACCTAAAAAACATAAAAACATTTTTTCTTGAATTTTTGTCTGATTTTTGATGCATTGAATAAATTGCTAAAGTGTGCTTGTCTTTGCTTTCTTTTATTTTCTTCACATTTAAAAATCCAAAAAAAAATATAAAAATCATCAAAAACCACTAAAAATACTTGTCTTTTATTTTATTTTGTTTTTACTACTTCGTAGGCCTTTGGCCAACCCGTGCTCCTTGTGTTCGACCCTGGGTGCTATACCAGGTTAATCTCATAGCTGGACCGCCTTGCCTTGTTTGATTGATCTTCGATTTATTTAGCGGTTCGATCTTTTTTCTTGATTAAGTGACTCTGAGTGATTGAGGTCGCAACGACCTATTTAGTACCTTTACCTCGTTCGCTCGGGTCGCTTTATCACCTGTATAGATCCAGATGTCCATATCATCACATTCTTTAGTCCCACATCCCATTTGTCATCTTTGATTATGCTATACTTAGGGTGTACTTTACCCTAAGTATAGGGGGGATGTAGGACCTTTGAGTTTTCTTTTGATTCTTTCTATCCCTGTTTTGCTGCCTATACTTAGGGATATTTTACCCTAAGTATAGGGGGGTAGACCCTGTACATTCTTCACTCGATTTTCCCTTCGTGTACATCCTCCTATACTTAGGATTATTTGATCCTAAGTATATGGGGAAAAGCCGAGACCCTCTTGAGTTTCTATTCATTCATTCGTCTTTGTATATAGCCCTCCTTTTCACTTCCCTATACATAGCACGCGTTATGTCTTCTTCATCGCTCTAGACTTTGAGGACATCGTTCGAGCTAAGTATAGGGGGTGTGTATATATTTCATATATACTTTAGCCATAACTCGTACTTTGTGTGAGTGTGTTCATAAATAAAATGGCTAAAAACCCAAAAAACACAAAAATTAAAAAAAATCTTGTAAATAAACATTCTTTTATTGCACATACATAGCTAGTGTACAAAGTATTTTTGTAAAAATGTTTTCAAAAAACTTTTGTGTAAAGTTTGTGAAAATATTTTCTTATCAAAATTATGTATATAGTACAAAATTTTTCCAAAATGTTTTGAAAATCAAAAGTTTGCAAAAATCTTGTGTAAATGTGTGTAAATACTTTCACAAAACTTGCATTCATGCATTCATCCATTCATGATTTCAAAACATTTTTCAAAAATTTTGTATTTGTGTAAATATTGTGTAAATAGCATCTTTGTATATATGTATATAGTTTTTCTGGATTATAGTTGACATTTAAACTAGCCTGGAATTAAATTGGAAAATGGAGCATGATTAAGATCTTAATCCACCTAATTTCTAAGAGGAACCTTATAGGGCTTAGGGTTAAGGCTTTTCAGGTCCATGGTGACTTAATTCTTGGAGTCCACTAGGCTATGATCACATGTCATCTCAATTAGCCTAAGTAGAACACTTAACAACAACACATGACTCATAGGGACAATGGCTTTACTTGGACACCGGCACTTTGCACCGAGCTCTCTACGGATGAGGTGGTGAGGAGGCAGTCTTCCTTGACTTGGGGTAGCATATGAGGGTAGTACTTCTAGGCGGAACCTCTCTTCTTCTTTGAGTGAAAGAAGTGCGTCTCAACTTGGTCTGGTTGCCATGAGGTCTAACGACAGGAGTTGGGGGTTGCAATAATGCTTCAAAAGAGGGATAGTCTACTGGCTCAAGAGGAAAAACTCCTTGCATATATGTTGCACATGTATATGTTGTATAGATGCACTTGAAAAAAAATGCAAAAAGAAAATAACTCCAAAAAAGTGGTGGGTCTGAGAGAAAATGATAATCCCACCGGAGTATGTATATAGTGCAATAAGCAAAGCTTGAGATTCATGTCCCACCTTATGTAGCTTGCAGCAGGGAGACTTAGCTACACTGGCTGAGCTCCCAAGGATACATGGCTACACTGGCCATGGTCCATTCTCTTCCTCCCCCTCTTCTTGAGCCGGTTGAACTTGAACTTAGAAGGGAATACCCCGCTCCTCGAGGAAAGAGTGGCCAGATTGGGGTCATAGAGTTACCTTGTTGGGGAGGGTTGTCAAGTTGCCATTGCTGAGGTGGAGAGCTTAGACTTCACATTCACAGTACAAGGAAAGACTCATGGTCCTCAGGGTTTGTGTTTGGTGACTTGTTCTGATCTGGATCGTCGAGGAGTCTTGATTATAGATTGGTGGAACTTCGAGGCTGTTAAGTTTTAAGCTTAAGTCCAAATAAGGTTCCGACAAATTAATAATCCAAAGATCTGATCGAGCTCCATATCTCAATTTAATGAAGGCAAGTTTAATATTCAACCTTGATCCATGTACATTCTCCTATTTTTCTTTCACTTTTGCACTTCTTTTTCAAATAAGTGTTTGCTAAGGGACTAGCAAAGTTAAGTATAGGGGGTGATGAATACTCATTCATCACTCTTTATTCTTATATTTTAGCTACAAAAACCTTTGCAAATGCATGTAGATACTTGTAAATACAAATAATTATCCAAGAGCATGCATTGTGTAAAAACTAATAATTAGCATATTTTTTGTGCAAAAATAAAAGAATAAAGAATAAAAAGAAAAAGAGGGAAATATTTAGAATAAATATTGAGAAACCTAATTCCAAGGGAGGGCTCAGCATGGGCCTGACCGCATAAAAGCCAAAGTAGAGAGAGATAGGGAGCTTATGTGTGTAAATATACCTGTAAATATCACAAAAATATTTTCCTACAAAAATAGAATAAAATGGGATTGTATGTATTTGTAAATATTTGTAAATATAAAATCCAAATAAAAATAAAAAAAATTAAAAAGAAAATAAAAATAACTCCCTTGTATATATTCACCTTGTACATAGAATACTTATCTATATTTATTTAGCCTTATAAATAAATAAATTAAAATCCCTAAAAATTTGTATATATTCTATCTTTTTATGCTATAAATAAATAAAATATAAAATGGGAATAAAAATGCATAAAAATAACTAATTAAAAATCAAAAATTAAAAAGCCATATTGTGTAAATACCTATGTATAACACTATAGTGTACATACCCTATTTTTATTTTGAAAAAATAATAAAAAATCACAAAAAAATAGAAAAAAATTAAAACACACATTTTTCATGTTTTGAGTTTTTAATAATTCGGCCATTTTCTATTTTTAATCGAATGTTCAAATCTTTTTGGCGTGGCCTTCTCTGATTGGTCCACGGGGGACGTTGACCCCCATGGTCAACTCCCCCCTTTGGACCACTTCCCACGGGTCCATGACGCCCGACCCGACTTCCCCGAATTTTCGCGTCATGACCCGACCACCAAATCCGCAAACCCTGGGCTCTTCTTCTTCCTTGTGCATCCGAGATCCTCGCCCGATCATCTGCGCGGGGATCCGCGCTTCGTGGAACCCTGCCCGACCTCCTCTTCTCGGACCAGCACCCATATTTAATCTGAGCTCTGCCTCCTTCCTCACCCATCTTTGGATCATTTCACGCCACCCTAGGAACTCCATAGCCTTCGCGAGAGTGACAGCTCGCTTCAGGCCGTGTTGCAGCGAGGAAGGAGTGGAGGACCATCGATCCGGCGACGTTGCGTCGCCGTGCGCCGCCTGGAGGTGACGCTCGAGCCTCGGACACCGACGGTCCTCGAGGCAAGGACCTAGAGCATCCCCTGCTCCTCCACAGTCGACAACATCCAGTAGGTAGCCCCTTCTCCTTCCCTATTTCCCTAATTTCCGTTTTCGCCCAATTTGCTCCATCGCCGTCCATCGCCGATTCCGACCACTCTCATCTTCGTCCCGATTATCAGAATCTCCCATCATCTCCGCCTTCCCTCCGTGCACCTTCTCCACCCACTCATCCAACCCAGCTCACACAGGAGCTGGGATTTGGGGTTCCTCCGCCGTCGCCTCGCCGGAACCCCTTCGCCCCGACGCGCCGATCACATTCACCACCCCTAATCGGGTCGAGGCATTTTTCCCTCGACCCAGAGTGTGTTGCGTCATTTTGCAAGGAGCCCATCTGAGGGCTCGACACTCAGGCACAACACCTCCGCCTCCGCCGACGTCGCCTGAGCTCTCCGGAGCTCCATCGCGTCATCGGAGGATACCAGTCGACGTGGGAGGCCAAGGCGTAGCTTCTCTGATCTTCAGCAGCACGCAAGGAGGTCTTCAGCGCGTACACGCTCCCGACAAACCTCACCGGAGTCCAGTTCTTCGAGGAACCTCCGCAGCCGCTCGATCGTCCTCCAGCTCCAGTTTACATCGTAGCCGTCCACGCCAGGAGCAGCCATCACCGTTTGATCAGAGGAGGAGAGATCGCAGCCGTCCGATCATTGAGGGTTAGCCACGTCGCTTCCTAGCCGCCCGATCTTCCATGTGGCGAGGCCCCAGCCATTCGATCAGGATCGACGATCCTTGATGAGGTGCCAGCCCACCCCGACCGTAGGATCTACACATGGCGCCCATCCGTCCCTCAGATATAATAAAGGGTAAACATCTCTTAGGCCCTTAGATTTTTAGGTGTTAATATGTAGTCTTGTAAATATTTTAGACATTTTATTTACATTTGGTAATTTGCATAGTGGACCCTGAAGTTTTTGGTATTTACTTTTATACCCCTGCCTGTAGTGGAACACGTGCTTCGACACGTTCTTGTCTGGGTTAATTGCATGTATAGCCTTGATGTTCTATGGTGTTATTGAATGAAATTAACTTTTTAGTATTTGCATAAATACCCCTGTGAATGGTTTAATTACGCATGTGCTTGATATACTGAGTATTTTACACTGAAGCTCCTAAACTTTTAGTACGTGTTACTAATTAGTCTAGGAACTTTAGTTTCCTTGCAAATAGGTCCCTGAGTGCCCAGGTCACATGCCTCGCGCGTGATTTCGTGGAGAAATTGCATCGGACCCCATGGACTTTCTACTATTTGCGTACATGTCCCTGTGCACTATACCATTATTTTTATTTTTAATAAAATATCAAATTAACTCCAAATTCGATGAAAATTGGAAACATGGCTCCTGCCATAGTGTAAAGTTTTCTCTAATTTTTGGAGACATTTTTAATTATTTTTGTTATTTTTAAAAATTCAAAAACAAGCATTTTTGTTACTGCCTAACTTTAAAAATCACAAAAAATATTAAAACACCTTTAAAAAATATAAAAAAATTAGGTAGTGTTTGTTTTGCCTTGTTTGATTTTCTGACCAATTTTGGTCATTTTTAGATTTATAAAACCTATAAAAATTACAAAACCCCTAAAAACCCATAAAAATTCTAATAATTAAAAGAAAAATCAAAAAAATAATAATTTCAGTGGCCAAATTTTCCTTGTGTTTTGATCTTTATAGGAAAATTACCTTCAGGTTTTAATAGGGCCAATTTGTATTTTAATTTGGCCTTTGAAACCTGACTGGACAGTACCCTTTATTTTCTGCCTTGTTTGATTTTTATAAAATTCCCTAAAAATCAGAAAAATACCAAAAATTAACAAAAAACAGAGAAAAATAGAAAAAACATAAAAATATTTTTATTTGATTTTTTGGGTGATTTTTGAGTAATTAAATAATTGGTTGTATTGGCTTGTTTACTTGCTTTTCTCATTTCTTTATTAATTGAAAAATCCAAAAAATATAAAAGCATTAAAAATCCACCAAAAAAATCTTTTCTTTTATTTTGTTCTTATTTTAGACTACTTCGTAGGCCGCGAGGCCATCATGTGCTCCCTGAGTCCGACCCTGGTCGCTATACCAGGCTAATCTAATAGCCAGGACCGCTATTATCTTGATTTGATTTTTATTCCATTTTGGTGGTCTGCAATTTATTTTCTTGATTGACCGATTGACTTCCGAGATCTGGGTCGCAACGACCCTTGATCTATTTTCTTTCACCCGTGTCTTGGTGATTTTTCGGTCATCAGCTCTCCCCAACTAGAATGACAAAGAGACTGACTTCTCCAGTTCGACAACCCAATAATTCCCCAATCCAATAACTCCATCCTCGAGGAGCGGGGTATTCCCTTCTAAGTTCAAGTGGCAACCAGCTCAAGAGGAGGGGGTGAAGAGAAGAATGGACGGTAGCCAGTGTAGCTACCTATCCTGGGATGCAAGACCAGTGTAGTCAAGTCATCCTGCTGCAGGCTCACATATTTGACTTTGGAACTCAAGATTGCTTATTGACTTTACAACATTTGTACATACTTTGCAGGCTTTTTATTTTTGTACATGCCTGAACACATTTTTTTTCGAATACTATTCACAGCAGCATTTACATAAGGAGTTTTTCCTCTTGAGCCAGTAGACTATCCCTCTTTTGAAGCTTTATCGCAACCCACAGCCTCCTGTCTTTAGACTTCCTTATCACTGGATGGGTTGGGATGCACTTCCCTCCCTAGAGGAGGACAAATGTTTCCACTCGTGTGCGTCTCATACCGGCAAATCCAATCCCCTCACCACTCCAACTGAGTTGAGCCATGTGAAAGGTGCGGGTGTCCAAGTTAGGTCATTATCAACAAGAGTCATGCGTGTGCTCCGAAATACTCTACTTAGGCAGTCAAGAATCCATTGAACCAAGTCCCGTGATCCTCAAAGAATTAAGTCAACTAGACCTGAAGTACCTCAAACCCAGTTCCTATAAGGTTCCTGTTATTAGGTAGATTTTAAGGTCCAATCAAGCTCTAATCTTCGGATTTTACTTAGACTCGTTCAACTATCAAACTCAATCTGAAAAATACGAATGCTATGCAAATGATATGCAAAATGCAGGAAATATTTTTGTGGTGCAATTTTCAAAGATGTTGAACTTTTTATGGATTTTTGAAAAGATGATGATGATGCATATGCATTTTTTTATTTTCAAAAAGATTTTTCAAATGTTTTTGGATTTTAATTTTGCAAATATTTTTGGAATTTTTGAAAACAAAAAGATTTTGGCTAAAAGCTAGGTGAAAATATGTACACGGGAGTGCTTCTTATATCTACAAGAATTGGATTTTAAGAATTTACAGGGTAAGTGCTCAATTTTATAAGTACATAGTGGATTTTGGTGAGATGTTCATATATTCCTCAAACTTATTTGACACAAGTTTTTCAAGGAATTTTTGAAAACTATAGTCCAAAATAGTTTTTACAAACATTTTTGCAAACCTGTACACACATTTGAAAATCATTTTGCAAAGGCTTTCAAAACAATATATATAGATTTTTCAAAATATTTTCGCAACCATTTTTCAAACCATTTGCAAATCATTTTTCAAACATTTTATTTCACACAAAGAAAATAAATTTTGCAAACCACACATTTTTACACAGGTTGAAAACATGTAACAAAACATTTTCAAAATAGTTTTCAATAGATGTTCACAAGGATTTTCAAACTATTTTTCAAATATCTTGCAAAAAAAACATTTTCACCTGATTTGTTAATCAGTAAATACACAAAAGAATTTGAGGAGTGGTAACATCTTTTTTTTAAGGATTTTAATGAATTTTAATGAATTATTAGTCATATTATTAAGAAAATACGAAAGTACGAGTTATGGCTAAAGTATATACACAGTATATACGACCCCCCTATACTTAGCTTGAGTTATGTCCTCATAGATCGGAGAGAAAAGAGAAGACATAACTCGTACTAAGTATATGCAAGTCTAAAGAATAAATAAACGAGAAGTTGACCGTCCCCCTATACTTAGGATCAAGCAATCCTAAGTATAACAGACTGTACACAACGCAGGGAGGGTCAAGGGTGGGAATGAACAGATCGTACTCGGGTTGTCTCCCTCTATACTTAGGGTAAGATATCCCTAAGTATAGACAAGAAGAGGAGACAAGGGAGAGGATCGAAAAAAAGAAGAAACTCAGGGTGTACACCCCCTATACTTAGGACAAAGTACGTCCTAAGTATAGAAGACTGTCTACAAGGGGTGACACTTTTTGGATAGATGCAGAAGATAGGAAAGGAAAAGAAGAAAAGAAGAAAAGAAGAAAAGAGATGAAATTGGGTATGAACAACTCGGGATGCGCATCCCCCCGATACTTAGGATAGAGTACATCCTAAGTGTAGCAATGATGAAAGGGATGACATTAATTCGGTAGAAGAGGAGAAAAGGAATTGAAAAAAAGAAAAGAAGAAAAGAAGAAAACTCATTCAAAAATGTTTTGCTGTGCTTGGCCTTCCTCTGCTTCTTTGGAGATATTCAACTCATCCTCATAGATTACTTGAATCGAGTCAACGACAGCCATGGATGTATCATGTTCAAGGTATGGCTTCAGAAGCTGTCCATTGACCAAAAATGGTTGTGCGTCAGCTGACAGATTGGATATCAATACACTTCCGTTGTCACGCACCTGCCTAACCATGAATGGCCCAGTCCATTTACTCTTCAACTTGCCTGGAAAGATCTTTAATTTCGCATCGAACAACCACACCTTCTGAACTGGATCAAAGGACTTGCGGCGGATATGCTTGTCATGCCAAGTTTTGACCTTCTCCTTCTACATCAGGCTGTTGTCATATGCATAATCTCTGAATTCCAATAATCTATTCAGATCTAGTTTTCTATTCTTTCCTGCTTGCTTGGAGTCCAAATTACAGATGTTAATGACTCATAAAGATTTGTGAATAAGTTTAACGGGCAGATGACATGGCTTTCCATATACAAGGCGGTAGGGAGACATTCCCAAGGGTGACTTGTACGCTGTTCTATAAGCCCAAAGAACGGAATCAAGCAGCTGAGACCAGTTCTTGCGATCCGGACGCACAAGCTTCTGTAAGATTGTCTTGATCTCCCTGTTTGAACATTCAGCTAAGCCATTGGACTGCGGGTGGTAGGGTGAAGCAACACGATGCCCAATGCAGAATTCTTGGGTCAGCTTCTTCACCTCTCTGTTTATGAAATGACTACCCCCGTCAGATATGAGAATCTTGGGAATCCCGAACCGTGCTATGATGTGATCTCTCAAGAATCGATAGACAGTCCTACTATCGGCGGTTCGGGTGGGAATAGCCTACACCCATCGACTTACATAATCGACAGCAAGCAGAATATATTCTTAACCCTGACTGTTGGGAAACGGGCCCATAAAGTCGATGCCCCATGCGTCGAAGACGTCTGAGATCTGAATGTATTTCAGAGGCATCGTGTCTCTCATTCCTATGGTTCCGCCCATCTTCTGACAATCAGTGCAGCCTTTGACATAATCATCTGCATCTTTGAATAATGAAGGCCACCAGAGGCCACTTTGAAGAACCTTTGCTGCCGTACATTTTCCTGAATGATGTCCTCCAGAATCTTGGTCATGACATAAAGCGAGGACACTTGGAACTTCCTCCTGAGGAATGCACCTTCTCCAGATACAATCTGCTCCCTCATGAAACAAATACGGGTCTTCCCACTGTTAGAAATGGATTTTAGACAAGAATCTGTCTATTTTCAATTTAGGCCAGTCCTGTGGGATTTTCTTGGCACCAGGTAGTTCACGATGTCCGCATACCAAGGAAGTGAGGTGATAGACAGAATTGCCTCATCTGGAAAGGTCTCTGTGATCGGCTGCAGGTTCAGCTCAGGAGATTCCGGTTTAGGAAGCCTTAACAGATGATCAACCACTACATTCTTTATCCCAGGTTTATCTTGGATTTCCAAGTCAAATTCCTGGAGGAGAAGGATCCACCGAATGAGACGTGGTTTGGCGTCCTTCTTCTGCTGTAAGTACCGAATGGCCGAATGATCAGTGTAAATGACTACTCTAGACCCAAGGAGGTAGGATCTGAACTTTTCCAAGGCAAAGACTACCGCTAGCAGTTCCTTTTCAGTGACAGTGTAGTTTCTCTGGGCTTCATCGAGCGTTTGGCTAGCGTAGTGAATCGCAAATGGTACATTATCTTTCCTCTATCCCAGTACAGCTCCGATGGCATAATCTGACACGTCGGTCATGATCTCGAAAGGCTGAGTCCAAATCGGTGGTTGTAAGACCGGGGCATGTGTGATGAGTTCTTTCAACTGATTAAAGGCAAGGAGCACACGGTCATCTACAATGAACTCATTGTCCTTGTTGAGCAACTCAGTCAACGGTCTGGACAGTTTACTGAAATCTTTGATGAATCGTCGGTAAAAACCGACATGGCCCAAGAATGAACGAACTTGCTTGATGTTTGTAGGTGGCTCAAGTTTGGAGATCACGTCCACCTTGGCTGGGTCAACCTCCATACCACGTTTAGAAACAACGTGACCCAGCACAATTCCTTCGGTCACCATGAAGTTGCTCTTTTCCCATGAGAGTACAAGATTGACTTCGCAGCACCTCCGTAAGACTCGGTCTAAATAGTCCAGACATTGGTCAAATGAGTCCCCGTAGACCGATAAATCGTCCATGAAGACCTCAAGAAAGTTGCCCACCATATCAGCAAAGACCGCAAGCATACACCTTTGAAATGTGGCTGGGGCATTGCAAAGCCCGAATGGCATCTGTCTGAAGGCGTATGTACCAAAAGGATAGGTGAGCGTGGTCTTCTCTTGATCTTTAGGAGCAATAGCAACTTGATTGTACCCAGAGTAGCCATCCAAGAAGCAGAAATATTCCTTCGCGGCCAATCTCTCCAAGATCTGGTCGATGAAGGGTAAAGGAAAGTGGTCCTTCTTGGTAGTGAGATTAAGTCTTCTGTAGTCCACACATATTCGCCAAGAAGTGGGTACTCTGGTTGCGATCTCCTCTCCTTTGTCATTCTTCACAATGGTGATCCCTGATTTCTTGGGCACAACATGCAGAGGGCTCACCCATTTGCTGTCAGAGATGGGATAGATAAATCCCGCATCGCACCATTTCTGGATCTCTTTCATAACGACCTCCTGCAGATTAGGATTTAATCTCCTCTACAGTTCTCGAGAGGGCCTGCAATCTTCTTCCAGAAAGATGCGGTGCGAGCAGAGTGACGGATTGATCCCATGGAGATCAAAAGTTCGCCAGCCTATCGCCTTGCGGTTACGTTCAAGAACCTCCATCAGACGAGATTCTTGGTCTTCGATCAGATGTGCATTGATGATGACCGGGTACATGTTCAGTTCTCCCGTAAGGAAGGCATACTTCATGTTGGAGGGCAAGGGTTTTAACTCTGGCGGGGTCTGAGCTGCTTCAGCGGTGACCTCAGCTATTAGTATAGGTGGTGATTCATTCAACTGTTCGGTGTCCACCATATTCTGATCTGCTTCTTCTGTCAAATCCTGACAGAATTCCTCAATGATGTCTTCTTCATCAAAAGATTCTTCAAATTTCTGCTCTTGGTTTTGAAGGCACATCACTCCCACGACAGTCTCTTGCAGCACATCAGCGAGTTCCTCATCCTGATCGATAAGGGGAAATTCGACTGCGTACTCCACTTCCTCCTCGGGATAGAGGAGTTCATGGATCTCATTGTCATCCAGAAATAAAATAATATCTTGAATTTCAGCTAGAAAGTCGCAGTCGTCAGCATACTCAATTACCCTTGCACATGATGTAGATGTCTGTTCGGCGGGTGTTCCCTCAGATAGGGTCTCTACTCTGATTGTTTCGTTGCCAGCTCCAAAAGTGATTTCTCCCATCCCATAATTCACTACTACGTTTGATGTCCGCAGAAATGGTCTTCCAAGTATGATTGGGGTAAGGAGCAATGGAGAGGGAACGCCCATGTCTAAGACCACAAAATTGGCCGGGAATGACTTTCCCTGAACCATGACAATTACGTCCTCCAACAGGCCCCTAGGCCGCTTAACTGACTTGTTTGCGAACTGCAGAATCATCTTTGTAGGCTTGAGCGGTCCTAGCCTGAACTCTGTGAGTAGCGAAGCTGGCATCAAATTGACAGAAGACCCGCTGTCGAGAAGTGTTCGTTCAAACTCCTGATTGAACATCTGACAACGTACAAGAGGTGCTCCCATGTCTGGCTTTTTATCCGGGAGGTTGCTGATGGCGTTAACGGTGGCCATTGTGAGGATATGCTTTTCGGACTTGCCACCCTTGCTTCTGGAGTTGTGGGGATGCGACATGCGCTTGGTCGTGCATGCCTCTTTTAATCTGTTCTTCACGTCTGGCATGTGCTCAAGAGCTTTCATTAATGGCATATTCAGCACCAAATTCTGGATGATTTCTATAATGGCAGGATCAGACAAAGCATTTTTCAAATTTTTCATTTTTTTTTGTTTTTTCATTGCTTCAGGAAAAGGAATATTTACAAAATCTTCACCAATTTCATTCAACAGAGTGTCCATATTGTTGTGTACAGGTAGATGGCAAAAAGGAATGGATTCATCTACAATTTGTGGACCAAAAATGACAGGTTCGGCTTCTGGTGCTGGCGTTGGACTCGCTGCAGGTGCAATGCTTCTCCTGTTAGGAACTGGCTGTGAGGCAGGTGCAGGCGTCTCCAATGCTGGTCGATCTCCATCGAGATTGCTGCTATCTTTTTGTGTTTTGTCATTTTCTTCATTTTTTTGTGATTTTCTGAATGCTGGTGCTGCTCCCAAAATGCTGCTTGGCCCTGGTGTTGGCTGAGCTGACGATTCCCCGTCAGATGCAAGATGCTTTCCCTTCGTCGTCGCCGATGGCTGGAGTGTCCTACCGCTCCTGAGAGTAACAGCATTAGATAAAAAACAATTGAATTCACCTGGTTCGGGTTGGATGCTGTCGGCTACCTGCTCCTTGCATCGGAAGTTATTCGAATTGGCTTCGACCTGGGCTGGTATGACGGTCTTGGCTACCGTCAGGTCGTCAATCTTCTGGGTCATCTCAGCCATGTTCTTCATTAATTGCTCTAAGCAGGCCAGGGCCGGATTGACCATCTCAGAGGAGTCCCCCTGCTGGGGCCTAGAGTATGGGTATGGCGGCTGAGATTGCGACTGGTAACCTTGAGAAAATTGATGAGGAGGAGGGTTGGAGGAGTACTGTGCATTCTGTTGATTGTATTGAGCAGCCGGTTGCTGATGATATCCCTGTTCGCGATATCCGGACTGCTGAGGACCGTACCAGGTGTTTCCGTGAGAAGGAGGCTGGTATTGGTAGGAGGGCTGGGAAGGTCTCCCACCCTGCTGCTGTTGGTGATAGGGCATGTTGCCCATGTTCTGACCCTGAGAATGTCCCTGAGGACAGGTCAGCTGCGCTTCATTGTTCCATACGCCATTGATCTCCTGAATCAGTGGCGGGGATGGAGAGAACTACTCGCGGTATGCTGGCTGGGGCTCAGGTTGATATACAACCATCTGTGTCTGGGGCTGCGGGGGCTGCTCCGGAACCTGCACGTAGTACACATGCTGGACAGGCTGGGGCTGCAGTGGAGTCGACTGAGGGTGTTGCTGCATTGTAGGCTCCTTCTTCTCAGCATTCGGCTCGGCAGAAGTAGACACAGCGTTGCACATGTTTGCATTTAATGCACGAACGAGTTGCTCCAGCTGTTGGGAAATCTGGTCGAGATTTTCCAAACCTTGGGTCCTCTTCTCAATGACTGCCAGTTTTTCGAGGTCCTGTGACCTCTTCTCAATGATATCCACCTTGGACAAGTGGATCCCGATGATGCTAAGGTTGGAGCTCTCATCCTTGTCCTCGGTATGAGAAGCCATATTTACTGGCTTGCTGATGGCGGTTGGTGGCTTCATGTATGCTCTGGACGAGGTCTGCGCGGCTTCTCCTTCAGCCATTTCCTCGAAGACGTTTCATACCACGTCCTCGTCCTTGTTGAAATGTGAACCGCCGCAAGCGGTATCTACAAGCTTTTGGCTCTCAAGTGATAGCCCCCCAAAGAAATGTTGCACGAGACTGGTCTTTGGAATTTCATGGTGTGGGCACTTCTCCTGCAAGTCCTTGAATCTCTCCCACGCTTCATGTATAGTCTCGTGGGGCTGCTGGTAGAAACTGGAGATACAGGCACGTATCTGGTTCAATCGCCCGAGAGGATAGAATTTACGGAGAAAGACAGACTTCAGCTCCTCCCAGGTCGTGACGACCTTCCCAAGATGATCGACCCAGTATAGGGCCTTGTCTTGAAGGCTGAAGGGAAAGGCGGTCATCTTGACTACCCCCAACGGAATACCAGGGTAGTGAGCAGTGGCACAGATGCGGCTGAACTTCTTGAGAAAGATATATGGTTCCTCAGTGGTGTTCCCGTGGAATGTGGGAAGTAACGACAGGAATTGCGGCTTCAACTCGAAGTGGGCATGCATACGTGGAACCTGAATCCACTCAGTGATGTGTCCCGCTCCCAGGTTGTATGTTTCCTTGAGTGTAGGCTTTGGCTGCGGTGGATCTACTTCTACTACTTCAAATTCGGGTCCTCCCACTGAGAACTCATCTCTGACTTCATGAAAGTTAGGATCGTGGTTCGGTTCATCCTCTTGTCGGCCGTCTCTTACGTCGGCCCTCCTCCTCAGATCATTCAGCATATCTTGGAAGGCGGTCTAGGCCAGGGCTTGATTAGTCAACTGCTGCTGAATTGCTTGGATGGAAGCTATCAGCTGACTGTTAACCTCGTTCTGCGTGGTGTACTGCCCTTCCCCTGCATTGATTTCAGGTTCATGTTGGGGATGTGGTAGTTTAACCCAAAAATCGGTGATCTTAAGTTCCACACAAGGCGGAACTCAGTCGCTGAATCGACCACGCGAAATCCGGATTAAAACAACAATTAACCCACGACAAATATATCAAGCAATGAAAGTAATGTGTGGAGTTAAAATTTATTATAACTCTACAACAAGATGTGTATAGTGCAAGTATGTGTAGAGGTCGAACACAGGGAGCAGACAGGTAGAACGGGGTACTAAGGCACCAAAATGTGTGTGAAGGTGATCAAGTGTTTACTAACCTATTTTTTTGTGGGTTTTTAATTTTATATTTTTTTATTTAATTTTCAATTTTGTATTTTTGTATTTTGATTTTATAATTTCTGATTTTATATTTTCTTTTTATATTTTATATTTTTTATATTTTCTTTTTCAATATTGGAATATAAAAGCAATGTAATAAAAGGGGAAAAGAGATATTTATAAAAGTAGATAAAAATGTCCAAAAATTAGCAAATAAAGTCTTTTTGGTCTTTTTATACTTTTTTACTCTTTTTGTGATTTTTGGGTAATTTTTTTAGAATGTTTTTGATATTTTTAATTAGCAAAATAGAGAAAACAGTAAATAAAAGGCAAGGCTGAAACTTAAAATGGAGAAATAAAATGAAAATCAGTAGCAAAAATTCTCCAATTCAATTTTCACTTGAAGTTAATGAAACAAATAAAATTCAGAGATAAAGTTTGTATTTTTAGGATTTTTGAGGAATTTTTAGGATTTTTATAAAGGTTTTTGGAGTTTTGCAATTTTTAGGAGTTTGGTTTTGTATTTTTTAATGATTTTTGGTCTGGAGTTAAAACAAACTAAAATAAACAAACTACATTTTTTTGGGATTTTTCTGATGAGTTTTTTATAGTCTTTTGGTATTTTATAAGCTAGACAGTGCACAAAATGGAGGTTTTTGATTTTTAATAAATATTAAAATGCAATAATTATGAAAAATAAAAATATGTCGTTAATCTACTATGCAACAGGACACTACACTGATTTTTGGGGATTTTTTTTGTTTTTATAGACACATGCAAAAATTAGAGATATCAAAGAGATACTACACTACTGGTAAGGATTTAATAGTAAATAGCCAAAAGTCTGAGGACTAGCATGCAAAATAACCAGAAACTTATAACTACAATTAAAAAGTTTTGGAGTAAAAGTAAATGTGGTAAAACATCTGGGGGTGCCTGCAAAAATGCCAAGATGCGCGTGACTTGCACGCGCACCTGGCGGGGCTATGTCAGGAATATTACAAAATGCTAGGGCAATTCCGCAAATGTCACAAAAGGTTACAACAACCTACCAAAGATTTAGAACTATGTATTAAACACCAAAAAAGGTTGGGTGAGTTTGTAAAATACCCAACCTCAGCGGAATCCAACGGCGTGAGGGCACCCACTAATACACGTGGCGCGATCCTGGTAGGCGATACCCCTACGCAACCGGCGACCCAGATCATAAGATGGATGAAGCTCGGACGGTGCGGACCGCAGGTGATCCGATGGCTGCTGCTCTGCCTGGGCGAAATGCTTGATCCAACGGCGTGGAAGCACGTTGGAGGAACTAACGAAGAACAGGCTCCAGACGTGCTTTGATTTGGTGATGTACTCTCCTCCGCCGGCCTGAGGCCCAACCAAGGGGCTCTCAACGTTGCTGCGGCTCCGGCGGAGCTTCCAGATGGCCGAAATAGGACTGAAGACCAACGGATGGTCTCTAGCACGTTGGAGTAGCTCCGGCGAAGCCTGGGACAGTTCTTGAGCAAAAAGTGAGGCACAGCTGCCTCTCCTGGGACCTGCAAGTGACAAACAAAAACGCAGCAGCACAAAAATGCAAGACCCAGGTATTTATTTGCGATAGCTTGGCGGGTGATGGCGTGGATGGTTGCCGGAGTTCGTGGAACTCCGGTGAGATATTTGATTGCGGAATGGGGGTGGATTAATCGATAGAACCGCAAAGTAAAGGCGTGAAACAAACCCTAATACTGCCAGCTAACTACGCAATAGGAAAACACACTAAAGACAACCTCAAATTGGCCGAACAAGCCAATGAGATGTGACCTCAACGCCGGAGGCCGACGAAGGTGGTGGAGCCGCTCCTCGGCCGCGCGCGACCCTCCTAAGTAGCTGGAGGAGACCCTGTCACCGTCTCCAGTCCAGAGCATCCAAGGAGAAGGGGTTTGCTAGGTCAAAGAGGGTTCAAGGTGAAAAGGAACCTTGGGGGTCGGTTTTGAATAATTGGCCGAGTGGGCTCCTTCAACGAGGCGTATCGAGCGGCGTGATGATCCGAAGTCCAAGACAAGCATTGGGTGTGAATCATGGTGCATAGGTGATCAAAAGTCGTGAAGACATCGACCTCAAATGGTGAAAGACGAGGCCGGGAAAAATCCACGAAGATGGGACAAAACCCATTTCTGACAGGCTCCAGACCTCGGTCAGAGAGTTGACCGAGGTCAACCAAGGGAGAGATCTGGTTGGTCCACGTGGACCAACCAGAAAAAACCTTGGAAAAAAGGTTTCTAAATTCAATTAAAAATAGGAAATGATTTTATTGATTTTTAATTATAAAATGAAAAATGTTTATTTTTTTATAAAATATTTTATAGTGATTTTTATTTATTTTTATGAGTTATATTTTTACAAGTTGTTTTTATGCCCCTATATAGGTATATTATCTACATATTTTATTCTTTTATTTTTATTTTGTGATTTTAATTTTATTATTTTTATTTCTTATTTTATAAAATTATAATATATTTTTATACACCTAATTATATTTTTATTTTATTTTTCTGATATATTTTGTATATTAAATAAATTATAAGTATAAAAAGTATAGGTATACATATAGGTAGGGTACCTATGTATTTTATTTTTAAGTATTTTATTTTTGTTTTTATTTACGTTTTTATTCTTATTTTAATGTACATAATTATTATAAGTATTAATTACAACATTATAAAAATATAAAATTATAAAAATAATAAATAAATAATAAATTGAATATTTTAATCTGTACAATGTACAATGTGGGTCCAAAACTCAACTTTCAAACCGTAGCTCCGCCAAATGCAAAACCACCGCCATTAAATAGCTTATTTTCTTATATATACAATTAAAGGTGAGTATGCTGCATTTGGAGTTCTCGTTTACGAGATACGAGTATGGGAAGTTGGCATTCTGGATTTTTATTCAGACCATAACTTTTTATCTGTACATTATTTTTCTGTGAAATCAATTTTTTATTTTTCTATATAAAATTATCTACAACTTTCATGTACAAAGTTTCTTTATTTGATTTGTAAAAAGTGGAACCAAAAATAGGTCCCAAAATGAATAAAGAATGAATAACAGGTATATGTATTTTATCTGTATTTTGGCCCTTATCTCCCCCTACTTTATTCCTTGTCGACCTATTCATCAAGATGCCTAGGTCTCGGGGTTTCAGGTCATAAAATATTTACAATATTTTATTCTTTTTCTTTTCTTTTCTTTATTCTATAATTTTGGCTTTAAAAACCGCAATTTACACACATATACATGAATGCTAAAATGCATGAATTACGCCTATTTACACGCATTTACTAGGGTTTTTAAGGCCAAAATGATAGAATAAAGATGATGAAACGTAGATTCATCATCCCCCTATACTTGCCTTTGCTAGTCCCTAGCAAACACTTATGCAATAAGTGAAGAAAAGAAAAACAAAGAAAAGAAAAAGAAGAAGGTGGACTAAGTGTAATGATCAAACTTGTCTTCACAAAATCAAAGTTTGGAGCTTAAGTCGGACCTTTGGAATTTTAGTGTGGGCGGAACCTTATTGAGAACCGAATTTGAAATCCAACAGTCCCTGAGAATCCCGAAACTCTGTCCAAGTCTCCTCAATAGCCATGTCAGAAATATCTCAACTCATATGCAAACCCTTACGACTATGAATCTGACTCGTACAGTGTAAGTGATGGTGGCTCTCCCCAGCTAGAATGACAAAGAGACTGACTTCTCCAGTATGACAACCCAATGATTCCCCAATCCAATAACTCCATCCTCGAGGAGCGGGGTATTCCCTTCTAAGTTCAAGTGGCAACCAGCTCAAGAGGAGGGGGTGAAGAGAAGAATGGACGGTAGCCAGTGTAGCTACCTATCCGAGGATGCAAGACCAGTGTAGTCAAGTCATCCAGCTGCAGGCTCACATGATATGATTTTGATGCTCAAGCTTGCTTATTGACTTTACAACATATGTACATACTTTGCAGGCTTTTTATTTTTGTACATGCCTGAACATCTCTTTTTTTTTTAAATACTATATACAGCAGCATTTACATAAGGAGTTTTTCCTCTTGAGCCAGTAGACTATCCCTCTTTTGAAGCTTTATCGGAACCCACAGCCTCCTGTCTTTAGACTTCCTAATCACTGGACGGGTTGGGGTTCACTTCCCTCCCTAGAGTAGGACAAATGTTTCCATTTGTGTGTGTCTCATATCGGCAAATCCAATCCCCTCACCACTCCAACTGAGTTGAGCCATGTGAAAGGTGCAGGTGTCCAAGTTAGGTCATTATCAACAAGAGTCGTGCGTGTGCTCTGAAATACTCTACTTAGGCAGTCAAGAATCCATTGAACCAAGTCCCGTGATCATCAAAGAATTAAGTCAACTAGACCTGAAGTACCTCAAACCCAGTTCCTATAGGTTCCTGTTATTAGGTAGATTTTAAGGTCCAATCAAGCTCCAATCTCCGGATTTTATTTAGACTCGTTCAACGATCAAACTCAATCCAAAAAATGCTCATGCTATGCAAATGATATGCTAGAAAATATTTTTGTGATGCAATTTTCAAAGATTTTGAACTTTTTATGGATTTTTGAAAAGATGATGCATGCATTTTTTTGTATTTTTCAAAGGATTTTTCAAGTGTTTTTGGATTTTAATTTTGCAAATGTTTTTGGGATTTTTGAAAATAAAAAGATTTTGGTTGAAAGCTAGGTTAAAATATGTACACGGGAGTGCTTCTTATATCTACAAGAAGTGGATTTTCAGAATTTACCAGGATAAGTGATCAATTTTATACATATATAAATAGTGGATTTTAGTGAGATTATGTATTCCTCAAACTTATTAGGCACAAGTTTTTCACACAATTTTTGAAAACTATAGTCCAGAATAATTTTTACAAACATTTTTGCAAACATGTACACACATTTGAAAATCATTTTGCAAAGGTTTTTTCAAAACAGTATATCTAGGTTTTTCAAAACATTTTTGCAACCATTTTTCAAACCATTTGCAAATCATTTTTCAAACATTTTATTTCACATAAAGAAAATAAATTTTACAAAACACACATTTTTACACAGGTTGAAAACATGTAACAAAACATTTTCAAAATAGTTTTCAATAGATGTTCACAAAGATTTTTCAAACTATTTTTCATACATTTTGCAAAAAAACATTTTAACCTGATTTATTAAGTAAATACAAAAAGAATTTGAGGAATGATAACATCTTTTTATTAAGGATTTTAATGAATTTTAAAGAATTATTAGCCATATTATTAGGAAAATACGAAAGTACGAGTTATGGCTAAAGTATATACGCAGTATATACGACCCCCCTATACTTAGCTTGAGCTATGTCCTCATAGATCAGAGAGAAAGAGAAGACATAACTCGTACTAAGTATAGGCAAGCCTAAAGAATAAATAAAGGAATGGATGAACATACGAATGAGAAGTTGACCGTCCCCCCTATACTTAAGATCAAATAATCCTAAGTATAGCAGACTGTATACAAAGCAGGGAGGGTCAAGGGTGGGAATGAACAGATCGTACTCAGATTGTCTCCCCCTATACTTAGGGTAGGATATCCCAAAGTATAGACACGAAGAGGAGACAATGGAGAGGATCGAGATAAATGAAAAACTCGGGGTGCACACCCCCCTATACTTAGGACAAGTACGTCCTAAGTATAGAAGACTGACAAAAAGGGGTGACACCTTTTTGATAGATGAAGAAGATAGAAAAGGAAAAGAAGAAAAGAAGAAAAGAAGAAAAGAAATCAAAAGATAGATGAAGATATCGTGAGAATGTACACGTCACTCCTCCTATACTTAGGGTAAAAGAAGCCTTAAGAAGGCAACAACAGGAGTGACGACACAGAACGACGACAGAGCACTCGGCTCGTCCACCCCCCTATACTTAGGACAAAGTACGTCCTAAGCAAGGCAAACACGAGGAATGGGCGGATGAGCGAAACGGAAGATGGACAGAGATGAAGGAATATACAACAAATATTGATGTACATATGGTCAAGAAGGTTGAAAGCGAACCTTCTTGCGGGACCGCTGAGGAATGGATCTGGTGTGATGCAGGTCGACATCGGGGTCCATAGTGGACGGGAGCCGATCAGGGTCGACGGGGTGATGGTCCTCAGTGGCCCTAGGGTGTGAAGGCACAGACGGATCAGTGAAAGAAGTGTGACTAGGTCCAACCTTGGGAGTCTCGCTGATATCGAAGTGGAATGGAACGAACTCATCATCATCGGAAGTAGTGTACTCGGAGTCGTCCTGCAAGGAGTCATCCAGGTCAAAACCAAAAGGCACGAACTCATCGGTGGAAGTAGTCAAACTCTGGTCGTCCTCTATAATTTCAACTGGATCATCATTCTCATTAAAAGGCCCGAATTTTCTAAGAAAAGCAATCAAATCAAATTCGGCCTTTGGCTCATCAGTATCTATGTGGACAGGAGCGGACCCATCAGTGGAAGTTGTCAAAACATGGTCGTCCTATATCGTCTCTAAGTCTGCCCTCCGCTCAATGGTGTCTATCGTGTAAATCCCGCGGATGTCATCAACACAACGCCAAGTCCCAGAAGAAGGAACTCCGAGGTCCATGCTTTCCGAGTCTTCCTTAACTGGGAGGAATTCTCGGGTCTCAGTGGAATCCAATAAGCAGCAAAATTCTCTGATAGTATCATCATGGTCATGGTCCTCGAGGTCAGCCAAGATAGGTGTGGTCACATCAGGTGCAGGTCTCTGGTCGACAGTAGGTGCGGTGATCAATGCTTCGCTCTCGTCAGCAGGACGGAAGCGAATCTCTCCTGATCCGTAATCAATAACGACCCTCGCAGAGGCGAGGAATGGTCGTCCTAGGATGATTGGAGAGTGCTCCCCTGTGGAGGTCTCCATGGGCAAAACGACAAAGTCAACATGGTAGCTCGTGCCCTGAATCGAAATGACGGCGTTTTCAAGGATACCCTTCGGCCTCTTTATTGATCCATCAGCAAATTGTACGATCATCCTGGTCTTCTTGAGAGGCCTTAGGTGAAGAGACTGTACCAACGAGAAGGGAATGATGCTAATCGAAGCACCGCCGTCTAGGAGAGTGTGATCACATGTGAAGTCAGGGATGGTGCAGCTAATGAAAGGTATGGCAGAGTTCCTCTTCCGAGGAATGGGATGGTGTGTGATGGCGTGGGCAGTGGTCATGGTCAAGATATGACGCTCAGATCTGCTCCTCCGCTTTCTCTTCTTGGGAAAAGGAGCAGATAATTCGGTCATGGCCTGCTGAAGTGGGGCACGGATAATCTCATGAATGGTGGCCACCACTTCGGGTTCAGTCAACATTTTTTTGAAATTTTGGACTTCCTCCATACAAGGGAGGAAGTCGGAATCAACATATACACGAGGCATGCCAAGAGCAGTCTGTACAGCAGCATCCTCGAGGTCAAAGGTGGGACCGGGTGTGAATGTATGTGTGGACAAAGGATCTGGCAAGTGGGCGCTCTCCGCATAGTCTGAATCGATCAAAAGTCTCCCAATCTCTTTTTGTGTTTTTAAATTTTTCTCATTTTTTTGTTTTTTGGGCGATTGCAAGCTCTCATGGTCGTCCTCGAGTGAACCCATATCATCAAATGGTGGAATATCATGGTCGCTCTTATTGGTACTAGTGAGGTTGTCAATCCTCTGTCTCATATGATCCATCATCTGGGTCAAGTGCTCAAGGGTGGACTCCATGAAAGGTGACTCCAAAATCTCAGGATCGGGTGTGTCGAATGTGGGCGATGGGTGTAGACAAAAATCACATTCCGGATCAAGATACTCAAGGAAGAGCGGGTTGTCGAAATGTGTAGGCGATGGTGGTGGAAATGACTGGTGAAAGTCAAAGTCCGGATCCTGAAATAGTGGGTTGGTCGGATATGTACAAAAGTCAGGAGCAAAGTCCTCCTAGAAAAAAGGAGGTGGACCGGCTGGAGTGAACGAGTGATCCGCAAAGTTCGGATAAAATACGCTCCAGGCGGCCATCTCGAAAACAAAAGGAAAATGATCGGGAGAGCACGACGGTCAAGTCAAGAGAGTAGAAAGAAGGTGCAAATGCGCAGGGATGATCTAGGACACACACAAAACAATCACAAGCAAAAATGCAAATAATACAAACCCCTCAATTCACCTCATCAATTCGGTGAAGACCACAAATGCGGTCTTTTTATCTTGTCTATTTTAGAGTTAGGTGAGAAGTCAAAAATTTGCACACAAACTTAGGTGGCTGAGTGGGATTTGGGCACTAATCCTTAGCGTGTGCGCGAGCAATGTAAAACGAAGACAATGAGGGGAGTACTCGCCCCAATACAAGATTTTCTTTTTGATCGGTTTTAGGGCCAAGTAGTATTAGCAGCCCCAATTTTATTGATTATCACTTTTTTTGGATTTTTAATAAAAATGCACGATCCTATCGGGGAGTCAATTCCTTTGAGCACCTAGGTTGGCAAAATCAGAGGGAGAGTCGGAAACGCAATGCAAGCGGCAAAAACGATGATGAATGCTAAAGCGTAAATGCTCATCTTGCCTCCAGCGCTCTACATGCAAAGATGCTCAACAGAATTGAAACCTATCTATATGCAAATGCAAAACCGATGAAATCACCCTAAGTTTCAGAACTTGCTATTAGCGGGAAGAACCACAAGCTGACCACCAATCCTCAACCCTAGAGTCCGATCTAGGCTCACCCCTCCTCTGCTCAACACACTTGAGTTTAGGAGAAAGCGCTTTGCGGGGAGAGCTCGCGGCGCGACGGATTAAAGGTGATGATCAACTGTTAAAAATTTGACTAAGTCCAAACGAGACTATAGGTGCATGCAAATGTATTAGGTGTTTGGCCTTAATCTATGGCAAGCAATCCTAAAACTACGGGCTCAATCACACAAAAGAAATAAAATCGGAAAACAAAACAAAATAAAAGAATGCGAAGAAAACCGTAAAAAGGCACGGTGAGCCCCCAGGTGAACAGACACCTGGAAGTTAGGCTCAAGAGTCCAAGTCCGATGTACCTGTATTATTACAATAAATGGTCTCTCTCTCACTACGAATTACAAAATAAATACAATGCAAGAAAATAAATGCTAAGAAGTTGTCTTGCAAAATCCTCCAAGTCCTTCTTCGTGCAAATCTAAAGCCGCTTCACGTGGGTGCCAAGGTGCTCCAAGGGGGGCTCCTCCCTTGATCCGCGTACCTCGCACGGAATCCAAACAAGGAGAGTGGTTAGACAATTCAAAAGATATATCAAAAATAAAAGAGCAAAAATAAAAATCGCGAAATAGACAATCAAATCACAATCACAAACAAGATCCGAACTACGCGCTGTTGCTCCCCGGCAACGGCGCCATTTGTTTAACCCAAAAATCGGTGATCTTAAGTTCCACACAAGGCGGGAACTCAGTCGCTGAATCGACCACGCGAAATTCGGATTAAAACAACAATTAACCCACGACAAATATATCAAGCAATGAAAGTAATGTGCGGAGTTAAAATTTATTATAACTCTACAACAAGATGTGTATAGTGCAAGTATGTGTAGAGGTCGAACACAGGGAGCAACCAGGTAGAACGGGGTACTAAGTCACCAAAATGTGTGTGAAGGTGATCAAGTGTCTACTAAGCTATTTTTTTGTGGGTTTTTAATTTTATATTTTTTATTTAATTTTCAATTTTGTATTTTTGTATTTTGATTTTATAATTTCTGATTTTATATTTTCTTTTTATATTTTATATTTTTTTATATTTTCTTTTTCAATATTGGAATATAAAAGCAATGTAATAAAAGGGGAAAAGAGATATTTATAAAAGTAGATAAAAATGTCCAAAAATTAGCAAATAAAGTCTTTTTGGTCTTTTTATACTTTTTTACTCTTTTTGTGATTTTTGGGTAATTTTTTTAGAATGTTTTTGATATTTTTAATTAGCAAAATAGAGAAAACAGTAAATAAAAGGCAAGGCTGAAACTTAAAATGGAGAAATAAAATGGAAATCAGTAGCAACAATTCTCCAATTCAATTTTCACTTGAAGATATTGAAACAAATAAAATTCAGAGACAAAGTTTGTATTTTTAGGATTTTTTAGGAATTTTTAGGATTTTTATAAAGGTTTTTGGAGTTTTGCAATTTTTAGGAGTTTGGTTTTGTATTTTTTAATGATTTTTGGTCTGGATTTAAAACAAACTAAAATAAACAAACTACATTTTTTTGGGATTTTTCTGATGAGTTTTTATATTTTTTTGGTATTTTATAAGCTAGACAGTGCACAAAATGGAGGTTTTTGATTTTTAATTAATATTAAAATGCAATAATTATGAAAAATAAAAATATGTCGTTAATCTACTATGCAACAGGACACTACACTGATTTTTGGGGGATTTTTTTGTTTTTATAGACACATGCAAAAATTAGAGATATCAAAGAGATACTACACTACTAGCAAGGATTTAATAGTAAATAGCCAAAAGTCTGAGGTCTAGCATGCAAAATAACCAGAAACTTATAACTGCAATTAAAAAGTTTTGGACTAAAGTAAATGTGGTAAAACATCTGGGGGCGCCTGCAAAAATGCCAAGATGCGTGTGACTTGCACGCGCACCTGGCGGGGCTATGTTAGGAATATTACAAAATGCTAGGGCAATTCCGCAAATGTCACAAAAGGTTACAACAACCTACCAAAGATTTAGAACTATGTATTAAACACCAAAAACGGGCTGGGTGAGTTTGCAAAATACCCAACCTCAGCGGAATCCAACGGCGTGAGGGCACCCACTAATACACGTTGCACGATCCTAGTAGGCGATACCCCTACGCAACCTGCGGCCCAGATCAGAAGATGGATGAAGATCGGACGGTGCGGACCGCAGGTGATCCGATGGCTGCTGCTCTGCCTGGGCGAAATGCTTGATCCAACGGCGTGGAAGCGCGTTGGAGGAACTAACGAAGAACAGGCTCCAGGCGTGCTTTGATTTGGTGATGTACTCTCCTCCGCCGGCCTGAGGCCCAACCAAGGGGCTCTCGACGTTGCTGCGGCTCCGGCGGAGCTTCCAGGTGGCCGAAATAGGACTGAAGACCAACAGATGGTCTCTAGCACGTTGGAGTAGCTCCGGCGAAGCCTGGGACAGTTCTTGAGCAAAAAGTGAGGCACAACTGCCTCTCCTGGGACCTGCAAGTGACAAACAAAAACGCAGCAGCACAAAAATGCAAGACCCAGGTATTTATTTGCGATAGCTTGGCGGGTGATGGCGTGGATGGTTGCCGGAGTTCGTGGAACTCCGGTGAGATATTTGATTGCGGAATGGGGGTGGATTAATCGATAGAACCGCAAAGTAAAGGCGTGAAACAAACCCTAATACTGCCAGCTAACTACGCAATAGGAAAACACACTAAAGACAACCTCAAATTAGCCGAACAAGCCAATGAGATGTGACCTCAACGCCGGAGGCCGACGAAGGTGGTGGAGCCGCTCCTCGGCCGCGCGCGACCCTCCCAAGTAGCTGGAGGAGACCCTGTCACCGTCTCCAATCCAGAGCATCCAAGGAGAAGGGGTTTGCTAGGTCAAAGAGGGTTCAAGGTGAAAAGGAAGCTTGGGGGTCGGTTTTGAATGGTTGGCCGAGTGGGCTCCTTCAACGAGCGTATCGAGCGGCATGATGATCCGAAGTCCAAGACAAGCATTGGGTGTGAATCATGGTGCATAGGTGATCAAAAGTCGTGAAGACATCGACCTCAAATGGTGAAAGACGAGGCCGGGAAAAATCCACGAAGATGGGACAAAACCCATTTCTGACAGGCTCCAGACCTCGGTCAGAGAGTTGACCGAGGTCAACCAAGGGAGAGATCTGGTTGGTCCATGTGGACCAACCAGAAAAAACCTTGGAAAAAAGGTTTCTAAATTCAATTAAAAATAGGAAATGATTTTATTGATTTTTAATTATAAAATGAAAAATGTTTATTTTTTTATAAAATATTTTATAGTGATTTTTATTTATTTTTATGAGTTATATTTTTACAAGTTGCTTTTATGCCCCTATATAGGTATATTATCTACATATTTTATTCTTTTATTTTTATTTTGTGATTTTAATTTTATTATTTTTATTTATTATTTTATAAAATTATAAAATACTTTTATACACCTAATTATATTTTTATTTTATTTTTCTGATATATTTTGTATATTAAATAAATTATAAGTATAAAAAGTATAGGTATACATATAGGTAGGGTACCTATGTATTTTATTTTTAAGTATTTTATTTTTGTTTTTATGTAGGTTTTTATTCTTATTTTAATGTACATAATTATTATAAGTATTAATTACAACATTATAAAAATATAAAATTATAAAAATAATAAATAAATAAATAATAAATTGAATATTTTAATCTGTACAATGTACAATGTGGGTCCAAAACTCAACTTTCAAACCGTAGCTCCACCAAATGCGAAACCACTGCCATTAAATAGCTTATTTTCTTCTATATACAATTAAAGGTGAGTATGCTGCATTTGGAGTTCTCGTTTACGAGATACGAGTCTGGGAAGTTGGCATTCTGGATTTTTATTCAGACCATAACTTTTTATCTGTACATTATTTTTCTGTGAAATCAATTTTGTATTTTTCTATATAAAATTATCTACAACTTTCATGTACAAAGTTTCTTTATTTGATTTGTAAAAAGTGGAACCAAAAATAGGTCCCAAAATGAATAAAGAATGAATAACAGGTATATGTATTTTATCTGTATTTTGGCCCTTATCTCCCCCTACTTTATTCCTTGTCGACCTATTCATCAAGATGCCTAGGTCTCGGGGTTTCGGGTCATAAAATATTTACAATATTTTATTCTTTTTCTTTTCTTTTCTTTATTCTATATTTTTGGCTTTAAAAACCGCAATTTACACACATATACATGAATGCTAAAATGCATGAATTACGCCTATTTACACGCATTTACTAGGGTTTTTAAGGCCAAAATGATAGAATAAAGATGATGAAACGTAGATTCATCAGTGGTCCCTTTCCTCTTCCACCTGCCATCTCAGACTGAACTTGAATTGTTGGCTCGTGATCGGGTGGAAAATTTGCATGACGGAGCAAACCCTGATCAGTATCTTCTTGAGCACCCGTTGTTGAGATGAATCTGGAATTAAGGTCAATCCCAGAATGTTGTGAACGGAGCATAGGATATTGACTGAAATCGATCTCCATCCACAAGGGGTTATTTCGGAGACAAGAGTAATCCCGGTTTAGCTGAAGGGGAAGAGCTAGTTCGGGTTGCAAGTCCATCCCGAATAACGGATTTATTGGAGAAAGGCAAGTATTGAAAGAAGCTAGAATAGGGGAGTCCAAGGAGACATCCGCAAGATCCGAATTAACTTCTCGGAGATCACCCCTCTTTATTGAAGACGTTGCCGACACGGAATCGATGTGGGCGTCGGCGAGGTCCCGACTAAACCATCCGTGTAACGACATCTCGAGAAGGCCAAGAGGAAAAGATGTTGGATGAAGAGCACGATGGTAAACAAGAAATAAAAGGATTGCAAAACAGTAGAAGGCTCACAATGAGCGACGATCAAATAGAAGGAGAACAAAATCTGCGCAAAGGCGCGATATTTTTGATCTTGACCTAAATGCAACTAGCAATCAAACACAAAGCAAGGGGATTCGCCAACTCAACACGTGAAGCCGTGAAGGTTCGGCTTTTATCTTTGTAATTTTTAACTTGAATTCAGGAAGTTATCTTTCAACGAGTCCTTAAAGCGCTACGCCTATAGGAGCAAGAGTACTGCCGGAAAAGTATTCCCGTACTTGTCCTCCTCATGTGTAACCTGTAGCTTGCGCTTTTTGAGGTCCTTGTAACCCTTCCTGGATCCCTACTCAACCAAAGAAGAAGAGGGAGGAAGCCGATAGGCGAAACCGATACTTCAGATCTCGCTCGCAACGGAATCACCCGTGAGCGTGCAAGATCCTACTCGGACGCAGACGGTGAGACAGACACACCCGTGAAGGCGTGGCCTATGCTCGGTACTTCGGACAAGGTCGATGCTCACACAATAGTGAGTCACCAATGGCGACCAAGCCCTACTCGCCTACATACGATAGTAGCGCCAATACTTCGGAAATCCAGGCGATACACAAGGCAGCCACAAGCTGGGTTTTGGGCTCTAATCCTTACAAAGCACTCAACTCACTTGGAAGGAGACCTTCCCATGCAACCTGAATACAAGTGAGGGTATTGCTCTCCCCACTCAATGAGTCCAATTACCAATTGGTCAAAGTTTTCTTAGCAGTCCCTTTTTTAATTTTTTTGGTGTTATCGCTTCTGTTGAGTAAGTTCAAACAATCACCTAACGATTTTTGTATTTTCTTGATCCTACTTTGTCCAAAAACAGAGGGAGAATAGAGTCGGAAAAGCCAATGCAAGTCGGCACCAAGATGGAAATCCCACCTTTGTGCCTAAATGATGGATGCAAAGTAAGAAGACTTACAGTGAATCCCAGCTCTCTACAAGCGGGATGCAAAGCAGAATTTATAAACCTAACTATATGCCGGTATGCAATGCGGAAATCGTCCTAAGATAGGCAACTGCTAGCGTGAAGAACCACAAGCTAACCACTAACCTCCAATCCTAAGGTCCGGTCTAGGCTCACCCCTCCTTCTCTCGACACATTGAGTTTAGGAGAAGCGCTTGGCAGGATGAGCTCGCGGCGCGCGGATCGAAGACTAATGGCTATCTGTTTAATTAAACTAAGTCCAAATACGATCTATAGGTGCATGCAAAGGTTATTAGTGTGTTTGGACCTAATCTAATCGAACAAGCAGGCCTACAGCTAAGGGCTCAATCCACAAACGAAATGAAAATGAAAACAAAACCGGAAAATGACAATCGGAAAACACGAAGAAAACCGCGGTGAGCCCCCGGGTGAACAGACACCCGGAAATTAGGCCCGAAGTGTCTGAGAGTCCAAGTCCTGTATTATTACAAATTAATCAAACTACTCTCTCTCACAAAAATAAATGAAAAATCTAACTATCTCTCTCTCTCAAGCTCTCCTGCTCTCTCCTGCCGGCTAGGGTAGAATAGCCGGCTCCTCCTCCCAAGGATGCACAGGATCCCCTAGGCGATCCTCCTCGGTCAGCGGTCCCTCGCAAGAAAACAAGAGAAGTGTCAGACAGTTCAGAACAAATTATGCACGAAAAACAAATAATCAAAAATGGCTAAGCAGATAAAAGACACAAAAGTACTCTACAAGCCGATGCTCCCTGGCAACGGCGCCATTTGAAAAACGAAAATGCGAGAGCCGCTAAATAGTGGTCTGACAAATCAGACTCACTGTCGCTGATGCGACTCCTCAAGCCTTCCCGTTCGTCAACAATTAACCCACACAATCAATCAATCAATTAATCAAGAGCAAGGATTAAAATTTATTATTCCCTACTAAAAATGTACAATGGCAAGCAAGTAGGGGTCGAACACAGGAAACAAAGGTGCAGAGTATAGACAAAAGTCAAAACCTAGGTCTAATAGACTACTTAGCCAATCTAATTTTTTTGTGGGTTTTTAATTTAATATTTTTTAATTTTTTTTAAAATTTAAATTTTATATTTTTGTATTTTGATTTTTAATTTACTGATTTTTTGTATTTTATATTTTTTTTCTTTTTCAATATTGGAATATAAAAATAATGTAATAAAAGGGGTGATAAAATATTTATAAAAATATAATAAAATAATCAAAAAATGAGAAATGAAATCTTTTTGGTCTTTTTATAATTTTTTTACTGTTTTTGTGATTTTTGGGTATTTTTCAGAATATTTTTGGTATTTTTAAACACTGAAATAAAGCAAAAAAGTGAATTAGCTACTAGCTGAGGGTGAAATGGGAATTAAAAATATCAAACAACCACAAAATTTTTCCAAACTATTTTTAAAATAAAGAGGATACAATATAGAACTACAGGAGTTGAGTTTGTATTTTTTATAGTTTTCTACAATTTTCTAGATTTTTTTGAAGTTTTTAGGTATTTTCAAATTTTTAAGGTTTTTCTTTTGCAATTTTTAGTGATTTTTGGACTGACACTAAAATAGGTTAAAATAGACAGTAGATAATTTTTTTGGAATTTTTCGAGGTCTTTTAATATTTTTTTGGTATTTTCTAAGCTAGACAGTGCTGAAATGGCATGATTTTTATTTTTAATAAATATAAAAATGCAACAAAAATAAAAACTAAAAATATGGCGTTAAAGTGCAAGTTAACATGAGCTTAAGTTAATTTTTATGGAATTTTTGGCACTTTAATGATGCGTGAAATAAATAGATCAAACACACAAAAATATTAAGCCTAGCAGGGGTATATATGCAATTATAAGAACATCCAGGGGCTTAGGTGCAAATTTCACCAAAATACACGTGCAGAACACGTGATCTGTCATTCACAAGGGCATATTTGCAAATACTAAAAACCGGCGGGGGAAACATGCAATTATCCCAAAAACATATTTAAATAACTACGCATAGGGGTATAACTGCAAATAGATGAAAGTTTAGGTTATAAAATGCAAAATACCCAAAAGGCACGCGCCCCCGTCACGTGAGGTGACGTGGCCGAGGACTGAAGTGCAAATATAAAAAAGTTACTGGCCTACGTGCAAATATTACAAAACTTTTTAACTGGAAAATAAAGTTCTAGGACTAGAAGTTAAATACAAAAATGCTTGGGTTTAAAACGCAAAATACCCAAGATCCTGATCGTGCGGCCGAGGGAGCTTCACTTGTCCACGTGGAGCACATCGGTCGGCTGATGGCGCTTCGCAAGTGGAGGGCTCGGATTAGATCCCGGCCCAAGATCTGACGGACGGGGCGCGAAGGCGATCGAACGGCTCCTGTGCGTCTGGAGGGGGCTCCTGATCCAACGGTGGGGAGAGGTTCACGAAGAACACTCCCCCCGGCGAGCTTTGGCTGACGAATACGGCCGACACACGGCCTCTTCGGCCCTAGGATCAAGGGCAAAACGATCCTGGGGCCCCTCCGCGTCTGAAGGAGGTCTCGGGTGGCCCTGAGACAGCTTGAAGTGGTCGGACGGCGGAGGTGACCTGGACAACTGCTCCTGAGGACTTCGAGGCTCGATGGAGCCTTCTCTTCGGCTCTGACCTGCAGGGGAGAAGCACAAAAACCAGGCAAGGCGAACCGGGGGTTTCTCAGGTCAAATGGGTGTGGCGCGCGGCTCGGGCGTGGAGCTCCGGCGAGCGGCAAAGAATGGAGCTCGGTGGCTCGATCTGGCCGAGATCGAGGGAGATGGAAGGGGGGAGCGGAGCGACGGAGTGAAGGGGAAGAGGATGGAGGCGACAGGTGGTCGGGATGATACGTGGAACGACCGGAAACGGCAGGCGGAGCTCAGCTCCGCCGTTGGTTCGATTGATGGAAGCACGGCGATTAACCAAATCAAATGCGAAACTGCTATAAACCTGACCTAACCTACGCTAAGGCTACAAGAAAATGGAAAGATAAGGGGGTGAGGCCCACCAGAGACGTCGGGATGGAGGTCACGGCGGAGCTCCGGCGAGGGGCTGGATCTCTTCGATTCAACACCCAATGACGCGAACCCAGGCTCGATTCGACTGCTGCTGTCACCAGGAACACGATGGGGTAGGGGTTTACTGTTGAATTTGGCGGAAGAAGGATCAAAGGTCAAAGGGGGACGACGGGTTTGGTTTTGAACTGTGGTCGGGGCGTGAAGTTCAAGGAGGGTGTCAGCTCGATGCGGTGCTCCACAGCCCAAGGAATCACTTGGGCGTGATTCACCACTGTTCGAGGAAGAGATGTCATGAAGATGCCATCACCAAAGGGTGATCGAGGCGTCCTCGAAAAATGGATGAAACTGGGGTCAAAAAGATCTTTTGACACAGCCAGAGGTGAAGGTCAGTCTGTTGACCTTGGTCAACAGTTCAGACCTCCTGGTTGGTCCACGTGGACCAACCAGGAAAAACCTCTAAAAATTGATTAGTAAAATCAATAAAAAAAATAATAAAAGATATTATTTTAATTAGGTTATTGAATAAAAAAATATTTATTATTTTATGTAGTATTTTATTTTGATTTTTAATTATTTTTATGGAATATATTTTTACTAGTTTACTTTTATACCCCTCATAGGTATATTACCTATATATTTTAGTCTTTAATTTTTAATTTGTGTATTTTAATTTTATTATTTTTATTTAGTATTTTATAAAATTATAGAATACTTTTATACACTTAATTGTATTTTTATTTTAATTTTCTGAATTATTTTGTATATTTAATAAAATAAAAGTATGTGTTGTATATGTATACATATAGGTAGTTTACCTATGTATTCCATATTCATATAATTTTATTTTGAGTTTTATTTAGATTTTTATTCTTGTTTTAATGTACATAATTATTATAAGTAATATTTACAAAATTATAAAAATATAAAAATACAAAAATAATGAATAAATAATAAATGGAATATTTTAATCTGTACAAGTATACAGTGTGGGTCCAAAACTCAACTTCCAAACCGTAGCTCCGCCAAATGCGAAACCAACGCCATTAAATAGCTTATTTTATTCTATATACAATTAAAGGTGAGTTTACTGCATTTGGAGTTTTCATTTGTGAGATACAGGCCTGGGAAGTTGGGATTCTGGATTTTTATTCAGACCACAAATTTTTGTCTGTACATTATTTTTCAGTGAAATCAATTTTGTATTTTTATTTATTTAATTATCTACAACTTTCATGTATAAAGTTTCTTTATTTGAGGTATAAAAAGTGGAACCAAAATTAGGTCCCTAAAATGAATAAAGAGTGAATTAATAAATATAGGTATTTGGCCCTTATCTCCCCCTACTTTGTTCCTTGTCGACCTATTCATCAAGATGCCTAGGTCTCGGGGGTTTGGGTCATAAAATATTAACAATATTTTATTCTTTTTCTTTTCTTTTCTTTTCTTTATTCTATGATTTTGGCTTTAAAAACAATATTTTACACACTAATGGGATGCACATGCATGAATGCTAAGATGCTATATTTAAGGCTATTTACATGCATTTGCTAGGGTTTTTGGTACCAAAATGATAGAATAAAGATGATGAAATGTGGATTCATCACATATACAATGAAAAGAATGAAGATTCAGATACGTTGTCTCCAAGAGATAAAAATAGTTGAAGAGCGATGAATAGCTAATCGACAGTGTTAATTAATTACTATTGTAGTATGACCAATCAGCAGTAATTAAATAGTAATCTAGGTCAATTAAGCGCAACACACAAATAATGCATGAATTTTCAAAATATTTTATGCATTTATATTACATGAACAAACTATGTTGTACAAAGCAACATACAATAAATGCACAAACACACAATATTGCTCCTGATTAATGGATTAAAAGATATGTGAAACTTGATAATGCTTAATGTAAATCGGGATATCAATGCTTCAGTCAACCATAAAGTAAATCAATTCTAAGGTCAATTATTAGGTTAAATGAACAAGTTAAGCTTTATGAAATTTAACGCATGAAATAGGTATCAAAATAGTGAATAAAATACACCAAATTAAAGAGCGTGAAAAGAGCTTTCAAATGACATCAATTTCATTCAAATTGGATAAAAGGTCCACAAGTTATTCAATAAAAATCACAGGGGCATAACTGTAATTAAAAAACATTTATTTAATTAGACAAAGATCCTCACATGTGCTAATTTGCAAATAAGATAAATCGCTTGGATAGTATGCAATTTAACCGTTAGTAGATAGGGACTTATCTGTAATTTCTAGAAATTGGAGGGCACTCCTACAATTTATCCACCCTACGTACCTCGAACACGTGTCAATAATGTTCGAAGTAGCCAGTAGGCTCGGGCCACATGCTATACGTTGACACCTCAGTACTTGGCCCAGGTATGCTGAGCCTACGGATTGAAGTGTTGCTTCGGTGCTACTACGTAGCGCTCTAGAGACCGTTGGATCACACCCTACTCAGACTGATCCGACAGTGACTGCTTGTCTAGTTCTTCCTGCTCCTCCTTGAATGGTGGAGGGTTGGCGAAGCTCTGATGTGTCCTAGCTTCCTTCGTTGTTGTCAGAAGCGCTTGGAAGTCGAAGAAGAAATCTGGAGCCTATGTGTTGAAGGTAGAGCCCTTAGATCTCTATAGAGACTCCTAGAATGATCTGGCGAGCTATAGTCATCGAAGACTAATGTCTGCAAAACTACTCCAACTCGTCTCCATCCATTGAAGTTCCTACCAAGTTAGAATGAAAGCTTAAGCGAAGGCGAAGGATTTTAAAGTGCACTGGGATGGAATAAACGACTGAATTGAGTAGAAGAAGAGAGTCCTAGTTGGTTCACCACCCAGAGCACGAGGATGAATGGATCGAGGAGGAAATAGTGATGGAGAAGTGGAGATAAGACAAGCAGGAGTACGCGTGGAAGAGTGACGATCGATGGTGGTGTTTGACTTCTCAGATGATGGAAAGGTCGAATATAGATCAATAGATAATTATGATAAAATAGGAAGAAACAAATTGTAAAGATCACATGGAATAGAGATGAATGAAGGAAAAGATGAAGATGATTGAATTTGGCCAAAATTGGAGTTTAGAGGCTCCAAGGTCTTCGCTTCATGTTCATGTCTTAGAACCAACCTCGAGTAGTCATCGTGGACGCTGCATCACATCTAATAGACTGAGGATCTCACTAGCATCAGATTTCCATTATCACACTCGAATCATGAGCCCTAATTGTCACTTAGGGTTGGAAGATGCCAGGAGTTGATGTATAAAGTGGTTGATCAACTATAAATGGAGGAGGCAGAGATGTATTTGAAGAAAAAGGACAAGCATAGATGGATCAGGTAGCTTCAACTGCCTGAAGATTGGTGGAGGTTGATCTGAAATGGTAGTTAGATGCCTGGCATTGAATAGGAATGTTGGGCGAATAAGATGGTGATGTAATGGATGGAGGAAGTTAAGTGCATTGACTGAGGAAATTCAGGGAAGTTCGGGTGGTTTCCATGTCGCACCTCTTCACAGAGGTGGGCTAGAGGCCGGGGACGATACACCAGCCATTGGATCTTTAGATCCAATGGTCTAGATCAAGGCGGAAATGAAAGGCTAAGATCAAATGATCAGAACCAATATGTCAGTCATAAAAATTGGGTGGAAATTTATTAAGAGTCGGCGACGTAGCTCATTGAGCGTGATCCACCTGTACCAATCAGAATTGAAAGAAATGAAAATAACCCTGTAAAATCCAAAAGAAATAATTAAAAAATGAATTAGGAAAACATTCAACATGTAAGTTGTAGATCTCGATGAAATCTACAACTTTCGTATAAAACTCAAAGTGAAAATACAAAATATACATAGTAAAAAATTTAGAAGGAATTTCAGAGCATTAAAATTACTTATTTTATTTTCTTTTCTTATTAATGTATTTTGGATTTTTAATTTATATTTAGTGTTATATTAATTATTTACAATACTGCACTAATTTTCATTAGATTTTTATTCAATAAGAAACACATAAATACATGCATAATATAGGTATAAATATAGAGATAAATTAATAAGAAAATAATAACTAATGTCCATTATTTAAGAGAGTTATTTATCAATTAAGATTAATTAGTTATTAACTAGATGGAAGAGCTCAAGCTAAAGGGATAATCATCAATAAATAACTTGATAAGTCAAGGATTTATCATAGAGAAAGCAGGGAGATTGAGAAGGCATGCTTTAAATAATGATATTTACGTAAAGAGAAGGGCAAAATAGTATTGAAATGGTTGTTAATACGGATTTAAAGGATAGTGTGGTTGAGGTGCAAAGATTTTGGGATCGGATTATTTTGCTAAAATTGGTGATCGAAGAAAAACATTCTAAATATCTTCTCAATTTTTGCATCATTATATGATTTAGATGAAAGGATTAAACAAGTTTTTTAGGAGGATTTGAATAAGATTATGTAAGGAATCCCACAAAGAGAGATGATCTGCCTATGAAGAGATCTTAATGGACATGTGAGAAACACTACATGCACAAGCACTTTAGGGGACTGCTAATAACCATCCCTTATGTTAAATAAATCATCTCCTTCAGTCATAAGGGATGGTTGTATAAGCATCCCTTCTAATTGTGTCTCATTTGACTAGAGGGGATGTGAAATGGGCACGTGCCCCTTTGAGTAGTGGAGGGGACAATCAATGAACATCCCCTCACATTTTATGAAGGATCGGTCAAACCATCCCCTATTAGTCACTCATAAGAAACGGTCTCGACCGTCCCATACGATTTGTATAGGCAACGTTTGACAACCTTCGTCTTTGGTTCTCCTCATCTCGTAGTATGAAAGATTAACGTACATAAATACGGACCCGACCCCCCCAAAACCTCACCAGAAAGATGCCTTTGCCTCACCTCTACGATGCCGCCTTAGCTCCATCGAGACGGCATCCCCTCTCTCTCTCTCAACAGGTATCCCTCGTTCAGTCTCCTCCATCCTACTGCATGCTCCTAGTCACACATCTTCACCTTCCTGACCACCTATCTCTCCCATATTCTCTTCATCCATCTCTCTTCTGCTCAAGGCATATCTTGATGAACAAGCCATGTCATATGAGTATTCTATAGGTGCATGAATTGGACAACTCTTAATATTCTCCGCATATGTTTTATTAAGTTCATGAATACTGTAAGAGAGAGAGATCAGCTTCTCTACATGCTAATGGTGTTTCATGAGGATTTCCTGGGAACCCTAAATAAATAAATAAATAAATAAATTGAGGGCATGATGTGTATTGGGTGTGTTTGATTGCACTACAAAAATGAGAGAAAGAAGGGGAAAGAGTAGGGCAGGTTGGGTAGCTACTAAAAAAAAAGAGGGAGAGCCCAAAGTTGGGATTAAAAGAAGGGGAGGATGGACCAAAGAAAAAAAGTGAAAGAAAAAGCCCAGTTTGTGTTTCGAAAAAAATGCATGTTTTGAAAAAAAAGTGGTGCGTACAAAAAAACCGTACGCAAATGATGAGTTCGCTATTAAAAAAAGAAAATAGCCAGGAAAAAATGTCTTAAAAAAGTGGAAAAGCCGGAAAAAATGAATGACTTATGTGATTCATGTTCTCCCCCATTCTCTTGTATTCTCCCAATTTTATCGATGCCATTGTTTTCCGACAAGTTTGGAAGAAAGGGGGGAGTATTGTGTAGAGTTCTACAGGCTAGAGATTCTCCAGATTCCAGTTCCAGATGTCAGATTCCGGATTTCAAACTTTACAGTTCAGCTTCAGACTCTACAGACTGGTTCAAAGTCTAAGTTCGAGTTACTCCATCTTTGAGTGACCCATTTTCTTTGAGTTCTCCAGAGAGAGACTCCTTTTTAGATGTGCACATGTTTGCCATCATTTGTCGTGATCTCCATCTTTGTTTTTTGGTCTCAAAATTTTCATGTCTTCCATAGTGACTCTAGAGTAGAGATTCCATTCCCTATGCTATGTGTGTTAGGGTTTTCATATGGTTTCATAGGGATTTCGGAGTAGAGATCCCATTCTCTGAGCCAGTATGGGAGACCCTAGTTCTCCGACGAGGAGATTTTTTAGACTCCATTCTGTAGCAACAATGGACTCCGACGAGGATGTCTCCACTGCTTTTTCAGTTCAGTCCTTTCAGAGATGGAGCAGTTGTCCACATGATGTGGCGGGCCAGAGTTCTCCAAGTGGATACTCATTTCCAATTGCAATGACTCTGACAGGCGTAGTACAGAGCACATGCTCTCCAACGAGTAGATTCTATTTGACTCGCACTCCATCCTTTTTGTTCCTCCTCACATGTACCTGCATGAGAAGCAACGTCCTCGACAGTTGTGGGTGTTAAGTTGATATTGTCTGTAGTGTCTTGTATTGTGAGTTGAGATTTCGTTCTGTTTGTCCAAGCTGATGCTACAGCTTGAGGGGGAATGTTCGAGCGTATGCATCATATGTAAGATGGGTAAATTGATCACTCCGGGATATATTTACCACATCAAGTTGTTTAGTCCCACCTCTACCAGTTGTGAGATGTGGAGACTCAGTGAGGGTTATATAAGAAGCCCCTCACCATCTTTACCAGTTGAGAAAGTCAATAGACATATATGACCCTTTGAGGCATTCTCTCATGATTCATCCCGCTCCTTAGGGAGCAGTGTTCATGATTCATCCATTGTTCTTATAATGTTTTTATTTTATTTCTTTGATCATGCTTCCGCATTCGTATTTTCTAATAGTAACCACTCTGCCTTCACAAGGGGGCGTATCTTCTTTACACGTGAAGATGGATTTAGTTGATACCTGTCTGGCCAACTTACTGGTAGAGATATAAAACTTTAACTGAAAATTTTGACGAATGGTTTTTGACGGGTAGTATTACCACCTTTGATATTTTTTTAACCCGGGTTCTTGGAATGACGAGAAAAATGGCGTTAGATCTGACCTTGAGAAAGGGCTTTCTTTTTGGCTTGGTACACATCAAAATGGACACCATTCTGATGTCATGGGCACTCATCTTTTTCTGGCCAAAGACAGCGCCAACTCCTAGAATTCATACAAGTGTATCTTGATCAACAGTTGAGGATCAGGCTCGTGACAGTGTTTAGGCTCTTTAGTGGGAAGGAAATTCTGTGGTCTTTGAAGGGATCAAGGACCCTTTGTTTATATGGGAATTTGGAGCTGGCATGTTTGCATGCATGTTCGATGTCCTTTCGTCTGGGGGTGGGAGTGGATGTTCACTCATTTTGTTATCGTTGGTGACAAATTTCTGAACTGGGATGCATAATGGTGAATATTCATTTTATTCAGATTCATTGGGAATTCTTTTTTTGCATATTTGAATGAACCTAATGAACCTTGAGGAATTCCAGATTGTTTCTTTAGCAGCTCTTCGATTAATTTATGAGCAAAGTCTTGACATATCTTCTCTCGAATCCTTCAATATATTTACTGCAGAGAAATTTAAGTTGATATTTACACAAACTTCCTGCAATCGAGTACTTTGTTCCTCTTGTGCTGTATGCATTCACAATTATCTGAAATTTCTATTTGATTATATTTGATGAACTTCCCTTGTGAATGGGTTGCATGTCGAAACGACAGCTGGAGTGCATACCTCGTGACAATCACTAGATATTCCCAATACAGTCGTCAATGTGGAGACGGTACCGTGGGCAGAGAAGGGATCCTTTGCGGTAGCCGTTGCTGCAGCAGACTCTGCGGTAGCGGCTGGAGTCGCTCGATCAACATCGAGCGGTAGGCACGAAATCGTACTTTTTGTAGGCTCGTACCGTGCGATTCGTGCGAACCGCTCGATCAAGATATAGCGGCTCCAACCGCTACTGCAGAGTCTTGCTGCAGCAGGCAACTGCCAAAACAGAAGTCTTTCAGCAAGGTGAAAGTCGAGGACAGTCAGGCAACCGTTGCAGCTACTACCAAGTAGTTCGGAAGAGTAAATTTTGATGATGCTATGTTGGAATGTACAGACTAAATCAGTAGTGAGGCAAGTCTCTCTTGTGCAGGTGCGGGTAGTAATTATGTCAGTTCATTGTATAGATAGTCTCTGATAGCATATCTCTCCCAGTGGATTCACAAAAGAAGAACAGAAATCGATAAGAAAAGTTGCTTGTCGACCAGTTTCTGGCTCTTGTTACTGCACCATTGTTCTGTAGCTGATTCACTTCACCCTCTTCATGCGTGACATTCTCTCATGTCTCATATTCCATCGCTGCATGTGTTGATCCCATGAACACATACACTGCAGCTTAGGTCACAAAGATAGGATTTTTTTATATTGTCTGATCACTTGTCTATCATCATTGCTATCCTGAATCCAAACAGGGCATTTAGACTAAACTAGAAAGGAAGGAGACATGTTGTCGTTTTACCTCAACAGCACAAGATCTTGTTTCGTCAGTCAGGAAACTTATATGCAGAATGATAAACTTTTTTGGCAACTTCCGACGAACTTCATATAGAAGGCTGCGTCCGTGACCGGCGTGGTCAAGCAACCGCCTCCGGCGGTTGCGGCGTGGCCGGGTCTTTGCGAAGACCGTAACCGCCGGGGCGTGGGGGAGGGGGCGGACTTGGCGAGGGGTGAACACGCCCCTATATATATATCTACCTCACATGGGAGGAAGACATCATCCGAGAACAACCTCACCATAGGGAGCCCCCTCTCATTCTCTCCATCTCTCCCTCTCTCTATATCTCTCTCGCTTTCTCGCACAAGAGGAACGGTGTACCTGGGATCGACTCTAGACAGGTATCAGAGCCAGGTTTAATTGTCAAAATTAACGTTTTTTTGGCCTCTTTTAATTGTCAAATTTTTTTTAAAAAAGGAGAGCCCATCTCTATTAAGCCTATTAAGTCGTTTTTTTTAAGTCTTCTTTCTTGTGTTATATTACTAGTTGTGATTCCTTGTAGTTTAAAAAAACAACTTGCTCCGTCATCGTTTCTATACTCTTCAAAAAAGCATCTCTGTTGGATTTTTTAAATTGATTATCTTAATTAAATTAGCATACTTCCTAAACCCCTTTGTTATTATTGCTCAAGTTAAATTATTCAATCTCATACAAATCTAAATTTATTTCATTAGATTCAAAATGACAAGCAAGACTATTGCCACTGAGGTAGGGAAAATCGAGTACCTTAACGGTACCAATTATGAATTGTGGAGTAGAAAGATCTACTATGGCCTGCTACACGATAGCATACACACCATTATAGACAAACCTGACCCAATCTTATCTGAGAATCTAACAGTGGATGAAATTAGGTCCCGCGAATAGTGGGAGAAAATAGATAATAGGGCTAGAATTTTTATGCTGACCCATATGGATCTGAACCTGATTCGGGTCTTCGAGACCTGTGAATCAGCTTACGAGCTCTGGACCGCGGTTAAGGACAAATACCACTCCAAATCGGAGGTGAGCATCCAGCTTCTTCTACACAAGTACAACTCGTGTAGAATGAAGGAATCTGAAAGCGTCCTCGAGCACGCGAACAAGATGATCGTGATGGCCAAGGATCTTGCGGCTACTGATTGCGCGATTCCGGAGAGGATGCAAATCGCGGCCATACTAGGAAGTCTCCCTCCGTCATTCGACATGGTTGCCACATCTCTGCGGATGAATGGCAACATTAAGTCAGTGACGGACCTACCTGCACAGCTGGCAGTTGAGGAAGACCTCTCCAAACAAAGATCGAAAGCTGAGATCTTTGAGGTGGAGGAGGAAGAAGAAGCGAATGCCATGCACGCGAAGAAAAGGCTAGGCCCTTCCAAGGCGAATTTCAAGGGAAAGAGTGGGAAATACCCACGCGGCTCTTGCTACGGTTGTGGCAAATATGGCAATTTCAAGGTCAATTGCCCCAATAAGAAGAAGTCAGAAAATTCTAAAGTGTCTGAAAATAAAGGCAAAAAGAAAATAGAATTCGTGGCTATCGTGGAATGCAACTCTGTCATCACGAACAGTTATGGATGGTGGATCGACTCTGGAGCAACCAGACATATCGTGAAGACGAAGGAGGGCCTGGTGGACTTCAAGGAGTTGAGCAAAGGCGAACAGAGGATCTTCATGGGGAACAACACCTACCTGGATGTGGAAGGTGTTGGGACATACAGACTTGACCTGGGAGATAGCATTATGGTACTGAATGATGTACTATATGCCCCAGGGATACATCGGAACCTGATATCGGTCCCAGTGCTGCTCAAGAAAGACGTTGAAGTTAGGTTTTACAATAAGCGTGTGTCAATAGGCAAGAATAAAAAGGTCTATGCGATGGGAAAGTTTGTGCCCGAGCATGACCTATTCTGTCTTCCTGTAATAAATTCTAGTGAATCAATGAATGTTGCTTTTGATTATTCCTTGTGTTATTTGTCTGATTATGACTTGTGACACATACGACTGGGTCATCCAGGAAATTCTAAGATGGATCAAATGATTAAGGCAAATTTGTTGCCTAAGATCACTGGTGCAAGAACATTGCCCTGCGAACACTGTCTGACCGGTAAAATGACGAGAAGACCCTTCTCAACCGGAATTCGGTCAACATAGTTACTAGGTTTGATCCATTCAGACATATGTGGACCATTGAGCATTAGCACACATATAAATAAGGAATACTTTATAACATTCATTGATGACTACTCTAAGTTCTCCTATATCTATCTCTTAGGAAGAAAGTCAGAGGCACTTGAAACATTTAAGAGATATAAGACAGAAGTGGAGACAAGATTGAGAAAACCAATCAAGACTCTTAGGACAGATAGAGGTGGGGAATATATCTCAAAGGAGTTTGAGGATTACTGTATTCAGGCAGGCATTCGTAGGCAGATTACAATGCCCTATACACCACAGCAGAATGGTGTAGCAGAAAGAAAGAATCGAACTTTGATGAATGCAGTATGGTGTATGCTTTCACACTCAGGACTCTCCAAGAAATTCTGGGGAGAGGCAGTGTTGACTGCGAACTATATACAGAATAGGATTCCCACCAAGTCCGTAGAATCAACGCCATATGAAATATGGAATGGCAGAAAGCCCGAGTTGGGCCATCTCTAGAAATGGGGATGTGTTGCACATATTTTGGTACCGAGTCAACTTAGGGACAAGCTAGACTTCAGGACATTGAAGTGCAAGTTTATTGTGTATAGTGAGAATTCTAAAGGATATAGGTTCTTCCATGAAACTAAAGGTCTGATCGAAAGTCGTGATGCTACTTTCCTTGAAATTCATCAAGAAAAGGAGCATGAAGTAGAGGAATCAGATCCTCTGATTGTCTTACAAGACAATGAAGACGACTTGAGCATTAGACAAGAACTTGAGGATGATATCGATCATCCAAATGTAGAGAATGAACCTATGGAACATGATGATCCTTTAGAGGAAGTGGGTGGACCCACACAACCCACGAGTATAATCAGCAACAAGAGACCCAGAACACGGCCCGCATGGATGGAAGATTACCATTTCTATGGATGCGAGGTGTCGTGCTACACCGTGGATGAGGATGTCGTGGATTGTACAGATCCCATATCCTTTGATGAAGCTATGGCTTCATCTGAGTCGGAATCATGGTCGGCCGCCATGAGAGATGAGTTGGACTCAATCGAGCGAAACGGTGTTTGGGAATTATGTGATTTTCCAGAAGTTAGGCAATCCATAGGATGTAAGTGGGTATTCAAGAAAAAGTACCGAGTTAACGGTACTGTTGACAAATACAAAGCCAGATTAGTTGCCAAGGGTTATACTCAGCATGCTGGAATAGATTTCCAGGAAACCTACTCTCCAGTGGCTAAGTTTGCATCCATTCGGATGATCTTAGCCATAGTCGCATATATGGATTTGGAATTATTCCAAATGGATGTGAAGACAACCTTCCTTAATGGAGAATTGAGGGAGGAGATTTATATGCGACAACCTGAGGGATCTCAGGTTGAAGGTCAGGAGAAAAAGGTTTACAAGTTAAGAAAGTCATTATATGGCTTAAAGCAGTCTTCACGGCAATGGTATCTCAAATTTCATGAGAAAGTTATTCAATTTGGATTTGTTTCAAATAAATTGGATAACTGTGTGTATGTCATGAAGAGTGGGAGCAGGTTTGCAATCATGTCATTGTACGTAGATGACATTCTGCTTGCAGGTAATTACATACAAATGCTCAATGAAATCAAACAGAAATTGAGCAATGAATTTGAGATGAAGGACACGGGCAAAGCATCCTATGTTCTTGGAATTCAAATAACAAGAGATAGGGACTCAAGGACATTGAGCCTTAGTCAGGAAAGATATTTGCATACTGTATTAAGGAGATTTGGAATGCAGAATAGCACTCCAGCTCCAACACCACTTGTGATGGGAAAAAGACTCGGTAAGAGTCAGTGTCCCGGAAAGGGGCAGAAACCTTTAGATGTACCATATGCACAGGCGGTGGGAAGTTTAATGTATGCAATGATGTGTACTCGACCTGATTTAGCTTATCCAGTAAGCTTAGTCAGTAGATATCAAAGCAACCCCGGTCCAGCACATTGGGAAGTTGTAAAGAGGATTCTTCGATATTTGAAAGGAACAGTACATCTGAAACTTGTGTATGAAGCAAAATCGCTTGAAGTGGTAGGCTACTCCGATGCCGATTTCGGAGGGGATGTGGATGATAGAAAATCCACATCAGGTTACCTGTTCATGTTTGGTGGTGCAGCCGTTTCTTGGGGAAGCAAGAAACAAGGATGTGTATCTCGACATACACAAGATGTTGAGTACATTGCATGTAGCATGGCCATCACTCATGCTGTATGGATCAGACGTTTTCTAGAGAACCTATGCTTCGAATTGGTCAAAGGGCCAATTGAAATATATTACGACAATCAAGCTGTGATAAGTTTGATTAATAGTGGGGCAATAGTTCTAAAAGAAAACACATTGAGATCCAATATCACTATATACAAGATATAGTGGCGAAGCAAGAAATCACGGTAACCTACATACCTACCAGTGACATGTTGGCTGATTCCCTTACCAAGGGAATAACAGCAGGAACATACATTAAACATGTTGGTTTAATGGGACTCAGGAATGTATGAGTCAAAGAAGAGGTTTCATAAATAATGATCCTCGCATGATAAATCTCCATGTATATACTACACGAATAGTGGGAGTATATATGTTTTTTGACCACTTCGGTCAAGTGGGAGATGTAGAAGGCTGCGTCCGTGACCGGCGTGGTCAAGCAACCGCCTCCGGCGGTTGCGGCGTGGCCGGGTCTTTGGGAAGACCGTAACCGCCGGGACGTGGGGGAGGGGGCGGACTTGGCGAGGGGTGAACACGCCCCTATATATAGATCTACCTCACATGGGAGGAAGACATCATCCGAGAACAACCTCGCCATAGGGAGCCCCCTCTCATTCTCTCCATCTCTCCCTCTCTCTATATCTCTCTCGCTTTCTCGCACAAGAGGAACGGTGTACCTGGGATCGACTCTAGACTTCAGCTATTCTCCGGTGAGTTTCCATTGAGGCGAGTGAAGAATGGGTTGGATTTGGGATATGTATCAGTTGCTAAAAGGAGATTTATAAGGAGACGAAAGGAGCTTGAGCTGTTCTTGCTCAGAATTCTTGCCCTGAACATTTCAAAATGATTCTTTTTTCCCTAGGTTCATCATGTCTTTTGTATTTAATGTGGGAATCATGCAGATTTTAATTTGTTGGAATAGTATATGACTCGTTGTTGACGAGTCTTTATTTGAAAGGTTTTTCATGAGCACAACAATTAATTCGTCTAAGTTAGAGACATTTGCGTGTAAACTATGTAGGTCGGTGTTTTTGAAACCGGACCGGACCTGCCGGTTCGGTTAACCAGTTTATGCCGGTTCGGTTCGATTGTTCAAATTTTAATTAACCCGTGTGGTTCATCCTATTTTTTTGACCCGGTTAAACCATGTTCAAATGAAGTTAAACCACATTTAATTTTTAAATTATTTAAAAATTTGTTTAGTAGAAGGAGTTGAACCCATGATCTTTGGATACCTATTTCACACTTCTAATCAACTACACTAACACAACTTTTTGCATGTATTGGGTTCTAAATATAATTAAACTATTATCATGTTATAGAGCATCTAGTCCAAATAATATATATATGATATGTATGATATTTGACGGTGTCTAAGAAAAATACTTTATGTATAGTTTGAAATGTATACATTATCTATGTATTTTATATATATTTCAAGTATATTAAGTGTATATTATATATATTATTTCATTTTGATTTGATTAGCCGGTTCAACCATTTTTTTCACCGGTCCGGTTTAATCTGGTTTTAAATAATGATGATGTCATCATCCGGTTGAACCGGTTTGATTACATGGTTCGACCCGATCCGACCATTTCAGCAAAGTTTCATGTTTGATGTCCGGTTCAGTTTCAAAAACCTTGATGTAGGTTGCCTTTTTATTTGCTTGGAAAGGTTGGTATTTTCAAGAATAAGATATGGAAAATGACAAATTCACCCTTTGTTTGTGGATAAGATTGCTGGGATTTTATGTTATATTTTGGAGGGAAGATGCGGCATGTTTATGTTATAATTTTGGAGAAAGATGATTGATGTTTTCTAGAGTCCATGGAATGATTCTCTTTTAGAGATCTCTTCTCACACAAACATATATATTAATAGATAAAATAATCAACTTTACAAGCACCAAATTTCCAGAAGAGCTTTGGCATGTTCAAGAACATTACAACAACAACAACAACAAAGCCTTTTCCCACAATGCTCAAGAACATTCTCAAAATAAAATCTCCCACCCTTGAGATGACACACTTTCTTGCCAGTCTGATGGCCCAAATAAGCGAATGAATCTTTCTTCTATAGTTGACCGACCCAGTCCAATCTCTACCAAAAGGAATCCAGAAGGAGTCTATATCGTCCCACATAATACATGGAAAATCAACAGTCATCCACGTTTTTCTCGATCCATGGCACTAAAAGAAAAAGTGATCAATGTCTTCCGCTACTTTACCACATCTACTACAGGTCGCCTTAGCCCCAGGAAAAACCTAACTCTCCTAATGCCAGTTATGACCTCCCTCTCCTCAGCAGCCAAAGAAAATCTATATTCGAGCAGGGATCTCCCAATTCCAGATCCTAACACAATCCCGAGCAGATCCTAAGTTCCAACCAAAGCAAGACCATATATAACACTGTAGGCTTCCTAACTGAGAACACCTCCTCTCTCCAACACTATGAATCCCTCCCTACAGACATCTCTTCCTACCTCGCAAGTCTACCTCAAAGGCTCGGAAAACCCTTCACTCGCTAATCCGACATCTCTACTGCAAAAACGGGTGTCTAAGAGCCCCCCGCCCAAACATCCGCCACACTGGCTTCTTTGTCCTGGGCCAAAGCAAAAGTCCAGGGCACTGATCACAGAACACACCCTCCTTTGACCAATCATCCTTCCAAAAGCGAAAACCCTAAGGAAAGACAATTGATTTCTTGGATATATTAGAGAAAAGATGGTTTTAGTGTTAATTATATATAACTATATGCCAAAAAATCAAATAAAAAGAAAGATATCATTAATTTGTAAAGGACATAATTATAGGAGTCATTTTTTTTCAAATACGATGACTACAAACATTACAATTGTGCGAACTAATTCCTTAGAATCCATTGTAATTATATTATATTTTTATATCCTTTTCTGCTAGCGATCAATAATAAAATAATCTCTCGCTTTTGACATTTGTTGCATTCTTTATATCATTATACACTTGACTTTAACTCCTTATCAAGGAATACACTTATCATGAAGAGGATCTCCAATGTTGTAGTGTACAAGCTACATCAAATGAGACAAACAAACTTCATATACTCAAAATCCTATATATATTAAAATAGTAAGCACAATTAAAAATTAATAAAAAAAATATCAATGTAAAGTGAAAGAAATCACCGATTAAGAGTACGAACGACGTTAGAACCAAGTTAAATCAATATACACATAAATATGAGGAAAATTCATTGACTACCATCGGGGCAAAGGATGAATTTTGGGTGATACTTGCTATTGATGTGATTGTTGTTATTTTCTTAGTCTTGTTGTAAATGGAGAACTCTTAGGAGTATTCATGTTGATAGATATATTTTGGATAGAAACATATCTAGAGATTTTTTATTACAATTACATGCTTATTTAGATATTTTTGCATCTTAGAGAAATATTTGGATATTTTGTACACCTATGTAAGTAGATATCTTAATACTTGTCCAATTGTGAATGAAAGATTCTAGATCCATATGCATAAGGATGTAAATGTATATATAAATTTTGGTGGGTTAATATGCAAATTAAGTAAATTTTCATTGCCTTATTAATTAGCATTTGTATAATTACCTGATGTATTAAAATTTTTATGTTAAAAGTACCTTTGTAAGTATGTTTGCAAGTTGATCTTTATATTAATAAATTGCATCGTAGTTTTCTCTTTCTCTCATAGAGTAACAGTGAATTCAATATTTACTATTCTTCCATGGGTGACTTTCTTCTTGTATGAATGGCTACTATGTTGCAAAAGGGAAATATAATTGTTGGAGTACCTATTTGATTATCACATGCTGCACTTATAACAAAAAAATATGTTCGACTATATGAAAGAAATTCTTATCATTTTCTGCTTTGTAGAAAATCAAGATATAACCTTTGGTACTTTTTACTAATAGCTTCCTCCGTCTTTCGAGGACTACAAGAAAATACAATAACATTAGGACATGATACACAGATTCTTTTAAGAGGGTCAGGCCTTTTGAGGACGATGTTTTAACTCGAAGATATTTGCATAACTTGCATTTGATTTTGATTTAGCGGAAGAATATCTTCATTTTTTCTTTAGGTTTGTTCATTTTTTGTTTTTACAGTTTTGGAGACCTTTTCTAATTTATGAGGATGCTTCATCAAAGATCATATTTCTATGGATAAATAATAATTCTTCTTTGGCCTCATATAATCTATAAGCATAATTCAGCACGATTTCAAATAAATATGTACTTTTTTCCCTATTCATCAATGTTTTATTGTTTATCTATCCTTTTTTAAGCATATGCCTCCCTACTCATCAAGGTTTTCTTGTTTAACTTTCCTTTTTTAAGCATATGCAATAGATCTAAAATTTTTAAGGTGGCTTACATTGGTCTTTCTTGCATACCAAACTTCATAAGGTATTTTTCTAACACGACTTCTCTTGGAGATCTATGAAATATATAAATACAATATGTACTGATTGTGATTTCAAACGACCCTTATAAGCTTTTGCCACTACACATGATAACTCGTATAAAATCTTTTTAATTATTACACCCACGACCCACAAAGTATACTCTTGCTGTGGAATCCTTGTGTCAACCGTTAAGTTTGACCATAAGGGGCAAAAAGGAAATATTGAAATTATATGGTGGGTTCTAAAGTAAAAAACTCCTCCCCTCCATGCATCTTCTTCCCTTATTCCCCGCCTTCTTCCCTTATTCCTCGCCTTCTCCAAAATCCTAAACCTGTAGCTGATAGCGCTTCACATGGATGAAAATGAATATGAATATATTCGTATTCGATCGGATAACATATTCGTTATATATATATATATATATATTGATATTTATACTTGTATTCATTTTAAAGTGGATGAATACATGGATATAACTTTGAAATTCAATAATATTTGCATTCACATTTGTATATAAGTTTTCGTACATAATTATACCAATAGATTTAATTATAATACTACATAACAACATTTTATGATTGCATTCACCATTGTTGATATAACTGTTATGACATAAACATATCCGGTATATTTATTTTATGTGCACGTAAATCATCTTACACATGTATATTTTAATTAATCTATTAAATATTTCTATTATTATTCATATCCTATCCGTATTCGTTTTATATCCATATTTATTTTTAAGGATATGGTAACACATTTTGCATATCCGTCAATATTCATATATACATCTGTATTCGTATTTTAAAATGGATAAGGATATGTACCAATACTCACATATGTATCTGACTTTTTCATTCTCTTGGGAGCATTGGATGACGGAGATCCATGACCTGAGGTAGCTTCAGAAGCACCTCTAACTTGATGACTTCAACACCGCCGAGTAAGTTGCCACTGCACACGAGTCGATGACCCTTCGCCTCTAGCGCTCCTTCGCTACAACCAACACATGTTCCCTTTATGAGGGAACTAAATAATGAATCCTGGATTATCCTTTGGGCACCTAATGGTTTGGATGCTCTCATGGATCGTTATAATTCACTATACTCAAACGCAAAAATTATCACGTAGCATTTATGAAGCATATGATTCCAAAAAATACTGTTAAATCACATGTGACATAATAATTTAGCGTGGAAATCATTTTGAGTGAAAACCTCAACTAGAGTCTTCCCAACTTGAAATTTCTAAGTACCTCATTCGATGACAATACCATTAGTGCATACTCTTATAATTCATAATTGAAAAATATCAATCTCTAGTATTCTCATAGATTCTCTTGAGGATTTTGGGAAAGTGTTACACTTTTAATTTGTTATGTGAAAGAACTCGCGATGTAGAGGTTCATTCAATATAGAAGAGTATGTTCACATTAATCAAGCACTTTAAAATAGATGAAGAAAAAATTACCCACTAAATTTTTCTAAGAGAACAATAAAAACATACATTACTCAGCCTACAATGTATATCATTTTTATAACATTGTATATTATATTGAGCTATCAGGTCGGGTTGGGCTCATGCCAACAGATATAGTCTAACCCTAATTGAAGGGGCCCAAATGCAAGTTTCAGCAACAATAAAGATAAGTCCAAGAGTTCTATTGTAAGGTGGTAAGTGCTACAGATCCCTATGCAGTTTTAACCTTTATTATTATTACATGTAACCTCATACATGTCATTTGCACCATCCCCTTTTGCCTTTTAGGGCATTCTATGTTATAGAAAGATGGATAAGGAAGAAAGAGGAAGGCAACAATTGAGATAGAAAAGCCAATGGGCCTTTTACCCTTCTCTCCATTTCTGATTTTTCCCTCTCCTTCAATTATTTCCTTCTCTCATCTTCTCCCAGCTCCAACCACCTCTTCTCCTCTCCTAGTTTTCTTTTTCTCCCTAGCAACTTTATCAATCCCCCCAATCGCAATTCCTCTCTTCATCGCTATCGTCTCCTCACTTCTCCAATCTACCTTCTGGTCACCCTAGAATCCACATGCACCTTCACATATCATCACCGTCTACCTTCTTCACCAACCTCGTCATCGTCGTAGACACTGTCATCCTGAACCTCCACCACTACATCATTCCTCACAATATGTATTTAAGTTACGTGCTTACTAATTCTAGTTATGTTTTTTTCTTCAGGTTCCTCTTCAATATAATTCTGCTACCATCTTGTTCTAGTTGCTTATAAATCAAAGTCTATATTCTATTAGTTTTCTAAAATCAATTTTCAGCGTGTTCCAAAGTTGTGAACCTAGAATGTTTAATTCATTTTACCGTTCAACTATTTTTCATAGGAACCATTCCTTTATTTAACCCAGAGCATCATTCAATTTACTATTCCTTGAAGAATCATTTATTTGATAAGGGTAAGTGTTGTTAAGTCAATTCACCTAGTTTTCAGCTTATGAGAGGATTTATTTTGGTCTATGTGGTTAATTTTTCCCACATCTGAGAATAGCTTGCTTTACCTATGACAATGTGTGTGTTGGAGACAATCCTTTCCTAAGGATCAATGGATTATTATTTTTGCTTGGCATCCCAGAGATCCATATCCCCTTAGCTGATATGAATCCATAGCATCAAAATCATGCCTTGAATGACTATTTACAATAGCACTATTTTTGCATATTCATATATTTACATGAGAATTAAGGAGGAGTTTGGATTGCATCAAAGTGGTATCAAAGCCTAAGCAATCAAAAAAATATCGTTTCATTTTTGTGTTTGACAATATTGGTTTGTTTGTTGGCATGTTTTTTCTTGTTATCTCCTCGTTGTACAACCTTCACGACCATTTACTTCCTACTCTACTGATCTTTTATTTCCATCTCATTGTATTGCTCAATAGAATTCCATATGATCGATGTGGTGAGTTCTCTCATATGAATTCAAGGAATACTTTAAAGAGAGGGGAATTGTGTCCAATCTCACTCCTCGTGAAACTCTCTAACTAAATGGTATTACTGAAGACACAACAAGATCATAATAGATATGGCCAGATCAATGATGAATAAAGCATACTTACCTCTTAGTTTTTGGGGATATACAGTAGAGACTGTAATATATATCCTTAACAAGATTCTGAGCAAATCAATACCAAAAATCCCTCATGAACTTTGATTTCAAACTGAGCTTAGTGTTAGACACTTAAGGATTTCGGTTGTGCTTGGTTCATGCCAAAAATGTGGATGCAAGTAAGATGGAATCTTGCACTGTAAAGTGTTACTTCATTGGGTTTGTAAAGCACGATATTGGATACCAATTTTATAATCCGAAGACTCAAAGGTATTCATCTCTAGAGACGTAAAGTTCTTGGAGGACGACTTCCTTAAAAGCCAGGACGAGAGTCTACAATGATCATACGCCATATGATGAAGCACTCGCGGATCATGGCATGGATAAATGGATGTTGTCTATGAAGTCTGAAATAGACCCCATGCACAAGAATAGTGCACGGACCCTAGAGGATCCGTTTAAGGGGGTAAAACACATTGGGTGTAAATAGATCTTCAAGAGAAAAATTGGACCTGATAGAAAAATAGAGACCTTTAAGGCAAGACTCGTGGTCAAGAGCTACGCATACAGAGAAGGCATTGACTACGATGAGACATTCTCTCCTTTGGCCATGCTTAAGTCCATCGAGATATTGCTAGCTATATATACACATCTTGATTACGATATTTGGCAGATGGACATCAATATTGCATTCCTTAATGGATACCTCAAGGGGGATATTAATGTGGAGCAATCCAGGGCTTCACAACTTAGGAGGGAAAAGTATGTAAGTTGAAAATTCCATCTATGGGCTCAAACAAGCTTCTCGTAGCTAAAACATCAGACTCGATGAAACCATAAAGAGTTATGATTTCTTCAAAATTCTGATGAGCTGTGTGCATACAAGAAGCATACAAAGAGCGTCATTATGTTCATTGTGCTTTACGTAGATGGCATCCTTATCATTGGGAATGATATAGGAATGATGACTAGTATTAAGATATAGTTGTCACATACCTTTGAGATAAAAGATATTAGAGAAGCTTTTAACATCTTAGGTCTGAAGCTGTTCAAAAATCGAGAAAAGAGAATTTTGGATTATCACAACAGGGGAAAATTAAGAAGATCTTTGAAAGGAACACTCCAAGAAAGTCTATCTTCCCTTAAGGTATGATATACACATGTTTAAAGGGTTGACTCCTTAAACTATTGAGGAAAGAAAAGCCAAGGTTGGATGTCCTTATACATTAGTTGTAGGAAGCCTAATGTGTGCCACGAAGTGTATCATACAAGATATCTGCTATTCATTGGGAGTGGTTAGCCGTTACTAATCCTGCTATCGAGAACATCACTAGAATGCAATGAAGAACATTTTCAAGTATCCAAGAAAGATGCAAGATTGCATCTTGGTCTATAGAGATAGTGATCTCCAAGTCTTAGAGTACATAGATTCAGAGTTCCAATCTGACATTGATGACGAAAGTCAACTTACGGGTTCATATTGCTTTTTAATGGTAGTGTTGTGAGATGGAGAAGCAAGAAACAAGACATCATGCATGATTCCAATAACATAAACTGAGCATATTGCTTCATCGGATGTTACAAAGGAGGCGTTGTGGTCAAAAGTTTATCTTAGAGCTGGGCGTAGTTTCCTCATGTACTATCATCCTGTTACTCTGAGATAAAACAAGAGCCATTTCTTAGGCAAAGGAACCCTTATGGTATTAAAAGAATAAGCACGTGGAGAGGAAATACCACATCATCCAGAAGATTCAAAAATGTAGTTACATCATAATCACCAAGGTTGCCTCCGCCGACTATATTGTTGACCCCCTTTACCAAACTTTTGCCCCAAAAGATTTTCGATCAACATGTAATGAGTCTGAGTTTAAAGATTGTACCAGATTGGTTCTGAGGACTATTGAGAGATTGTTAGACATGTGAGCTCCAAGTGAACAATTTCTACAATAAATGCTATTATAAATTATTTATCAATAAAATCTATTGACTTAGTCACTTTTTTATGATATTATAATATGCATGCACTTATTGGTTCCCTTTATACAAATAAGGCTATGTACATTGTCCATCTTAAGATCATACACCTACTAATCCAATTGTTGGATCATCGAGGCTGGTGTTGGATAGAATATCTAAAGTGCTAGATTGAGGACTCAACCGCACTATTAAGTGATTATCAAGAAGAGGCCTCCGGCCTAAGAAGGAGATGCCAAACCTTACTCCAATGGCTAACATCCAACATTCTCTTGATGCATGTCATTTGCATGGGAATAGAGATTTAGAGGTGTTTGATGAGTTAAGTCAAAGAGTTTACTTAGCGAGATCGAGATAATAAAGACCTATGTCATATGTTGTCCCTGACCAAAGACAGATGTATCACTATATGTATGAGTGTGTACATTTGACAGACCATTATGTTTACGACCTAATCAAGATCTATGCATGTGAAGGAATATGAGGGAGACGATCGATCAAAGGAATCATACAGGTTCACTACTGAACCGGAAGACTTGAGCTCACTCATGACATATTGAGACAAACCAAATTCCATCTATGGTCATTTTTTTGGAAACAAGACATGATTTGCAGGTACAATATATATTTTGGAAAGTATATGATCGATACCAACTCCCAATGATGAAATGAGAAACTTAATGATAAATCTTTGAAGAAGACAATTCAAATGAGATCAGAACTTCTGATTTAATCATAGTTTTCTAGTGTGTAGGATTTACATGTATTAGGAATGTTTGAACGTAATGTGATCTTAAATTAATTGTATACCATGATACTTCCAATATTTCGCGGGAGTAATGAAACATGTTTGAATTTTAGTGACTCTGCTCAGTGAACTAGTTATCCAATCTTACTCCAAATATTGAGTACTATTCTGAATTAGATTCAAGTACAATGAAAAGATAAGATACTATGTCTGATATGATCAAACAACACAGAGATGTTTTTTAGATCTGGATATGAGATTGAATCTTAATATCGAAGTCACTATACATGGATAATACACGTACCATGACCTTATCTCCAAGTATCTGTGGAGAAGTCACATTATCCACAAACGAGTTCATGGATTATTACGAAAGAAACAAAATTCAATTATTAAGACAAGAGAGAAAATTGGGATAAGAAAATTAGATTTAATTATCCTGCTTAAAATTAATATGGATAGTGATTTCCACAATAATTTTAGAAATAGCTTAGACATGATTCATGTTAATATTTGGAGACTTATTTGTGAATATGATTCATTAATTATATCATTTATGTGAATTGGATTCACATTCCAATGTAACTGTAGATGTTATCTAAATTTTATTATGGACCAATGAATATGATTCATAATTAATAAATGATCAATTTGTAAATGTTGTAAATTATTTTTTAATTAATTAAATTTAATATTAACATGTTAATTAAGACTTGGCGATAATAAATATCACCAATAAATTAAAATAAACAAGATAAAAGGGATTATCCACTCGTTTATTTTATCTCTTATTCATTTGTTGTCAATGTTTTGGAAATATTAATTACGATAATTGAAGTTGATAATTTATGTCAATCCTAATCATGTTTAAAGTTGGTTAGCTTCTTACATCCCAACCATTGATTGATTATTAGGAGTCAAATCCTATTGATCTGAAATTAAATAAAAGGAAAGGCGGAGCGTGCTCTCTAAGCATCAAGTCAATTAAAGTCTCCATTCTCTCTCTTTCTCTTCCTATATGTCTCCCTCTCCCTCTACCACTACTTGTGGTTGTCCCCTTCCCCAAGACTGAAGAGGAAGGAAGGAGTATCTTTTCTCTGGATCGTGGGAGCAATACAATTCATCCTCATGCCCACAAGTATTGTCTCTATCAGATCGGACTTCAGACTAGATGTCTCTTGCATTAGAGATTAGAGAATCACAAACTCACTTCAATAGGTAATTATATACTCTTGAGAACTTTATGAAATGAATTGGGAAATTTTTCTCGGTTCATGTGATTTCATCTTTTAGAAAATTTAAAATTCCATTGTTATCTAGATTCGTATGAGAAATCTCTTTATTTGATCGGATATAATCCAATCTTCACGCCTTCGTGATGTGTGAGTCCTAAAACCTACCTTCATTAGAATCCTATGTGCTCGACTAACATAAGACCCAACACCCGCTTCAGGTTCTTGCAAAAGGGTCATTGTGCAGTAGAATGCTCCAACCCAAGTGTAGCTAGTGCACACTTAATGTACGATTAGACGAGTTATGAGGCTAGTCCTACGGAAGAGCCCGAGATGGTGGCTAGAGTTCAAATGGCAATGAAGAATGTGAGGATGTTGAAGTGGATGCTAAGACTAGTGTGCCATTCCTCGTGACTGAACACAATAAATTTGGAGAAAAAGAATAACACATCTTGAGGGGTTGTACAACAACTCATGATAGCACCTAAAATTGAGAGTGTTGATGCTTCGCTATGAAGGAGCATCTTTTGAACCATTTGTACCTCTAGTAGCCATATTTTCTCTTTGTTCATCGATGGAGGAAGCATGGAAAATTTTATTGCTGAAGAGATGGTGGATAAATTGTACTTACAAACTCAACCTTTGGACCAAGCCTATAGTGTAGCCCAGTTTAAAGGAGGGACTCAAATGCCTATCCAACATCAATGTCTTATCAAATTTTTCATTGGACCAACTATAAAAACGAGGTCCGGTGTCATATTGCTCCAAAGGATATATGTCACATTTTGTTGGGACATCTATGGAAGTTTGACAGAGATACATACCACAAGGAAAGGAAGAATTCATACACTTTCATGATGGAAGAAACATGAATAACCCTTCGACCTCATCATGGCATCCCTAGTTTGAGGTAAATGACATTTGCACCCCACATAGATCTGCAAATTGATCGCAATCACCCCATTGTTACTAGGACATGTAATCCAATACGTAAATCACTTGTGGTTCTCGATGTATCTCCCTTCTAACACTAGCTCCATGAGTTACTAGGTCATTTTTGCTCTTATTGGCAATGAGATTGGAAACAAAATAGTAGACACCGATAAGATAGACTTTTAAGTTTCCCCGATTCTGACAGAATACACGGATATAATGCCAGATGACTTGCCCGAAGGATTAATACCTCTAAGGGACATACAACACCATATTGACCAACTCCTTGGGGCTAGTCTACCTAATGTACCCCATTATCGGGTGGCCCCATATGAACATAAAGAAATGCAACATCATGTTGTGGAGCTACTAACTAAAGGATATGTGCATGTGAGTATGAACCTTGTTGTTTCCCCCCACCCCTCCTTTTGATACCTAAGAAAGGCGGGATCTATAGAATGTGTGTGGATAGTCAGGCCATCAACAAGATAGTTGTTAAATTTTGATTTTTGATCCCTTGACTTGATGATATATTGGATATGTTACTCGAGGCATGCATTTTCTCCAAAATGGATTTACGAAGAGCTTACCACTAAATAAGAATTAGACTCGATGATGAACATAAGACTGCTTTCAAGACTTACGACAGCTTATAAGCATGGTTAGTGATACCTTATAGCTTGACTAATGCACCCAAGTACCATTATGCATGTAATGAACCATATCAGGAGACCCCTCATTGGGAAGTTTTTGGTCATCTACTATGAAGACATCTTAATCTACAATGTTGGATAGAGTTAATACTAAGTCATTAGGGATAGGTGCTCATCATTTTAAGGAAATACTAGCTCTTTATTAAAGTGTGAATTCTTCATGGACTCCGTCAAATTTTAGTCTACATTGCCTTGGTCAATGGGATCAAAGTTGACCCAATTAAGGTTGGAACAATTTAGAGTTGGTCTATCTCAAGGATCCCATAGTTTCACAATCTTTTAGCTTTAACATCTTTCTACTATTGTTTTGTGAAGAACTTTAGGAGCCAAACTATCATCATTTCTAATTGCTCTCCTAGCGGTAAGTTTACATGGACATCGGAGGCTGAAGATATTTTTTAGGAACTCAAGGAACACCCGAAACATGCCCATGTACTTGTTTATTAGATTTCAACAAAAGTACTCGAGGTCGATTGCGATGCTTCCCACCTTGGTATTGGTGCCATCCTCAATCATGAGGGATGATCAATTGCTTAGTTCAGAAAAAGTTGAATGATGCACACTCGTGTTACTCCACATATTATGTGGAATTCTATGCCATTATCCAAGTCCTCAAGCATTGACACCCTTACCTCATCCAACATGAGTTTGTACTCAAGTCTGATCACAAAGTCCTACACTATTTGAAATCACGGAAGACCATCAATAAGAGGCATGTAAAATGGGAAAGTTTCTTACAAGAATACACATTTCACTTGAAACACAAGTTCGACGCCCTAAACCGAGTGGTTGATGCTTTGAGTTGTCGAGCCCAGTTACACATGAATTAATTATATTGAAATAGTCGGGTTTAGCAAATTGTATCGTGATTGTCTCAACCATCCAATATAATCATATCCCCTCCATGATGGATACCTTTTTCAAGGATTGCAGTTATGCATCTCAGCCTCCTTCCTGCAAGAAAATATAGTTCTAGAACTACATTAAGGAGGTCTAGAAGGGCACTTTGGGGTTGAAAAAATCTGACTTCCTCTAAGAGAGATTTTACTGCTCAAGATGAAAAAAGTTGTGGTTTTGGTCATCCATCGTCATCAAACATGGCAACATTTCAAGAGAAAAGAAAATTCAGACCTACATACCCCTTTGCCCATCCTTACCCGTCCTTGGAAAGATATCATGATGGATTTGGTAATCGGATATCCCCTGACTGTCAGGAAGGTTGGTTTTGTGTTTGTTGTGCTTGATCGCTTTTCTAAATAGCACATTTCATCCCATGTGGAAAGCCATCTGATGCTTCACATTTAACACATCTTTTCATTAAGAAAGTTTTCCATTTACATGGCATTCCACACACATTTACATCTTGATAGGGATACTAGGCTTTTGGGACATTTTTGGAGGACACTATGGCCCAAGTTGGGCACATGTCTTCAATACAACACTACATATCACCTCCAAACCGATGGCCAAATAGGAGAATGACACATTGGGACTTGGTTCTCCATCATGCTGAGTTTGCTTATAATAGTTCCTCTTGCCGCTCTATTGGAAAGTCTCCTTTCAAGTTTGTTTATGATTTCCTCGTTCCTCATCTCCTTGATCGAGTTTCCTTGACTCGACGTTGATGGGCTAGTACAGTTGAGGATGAAATGGCTAACCACATCCACTACATACTCCACCAAGAAATCTAGTCCAAACCCTTGAATGCATCCACCAAATATCAAACCATATCCAATACCCATAGGAGAGTGGTAAGTTAAAAGAATGGGACTTGGTTATTACCAATTTTCAAAAAGAGCATTTTTCAAGAGATCCCACCAGAAACTAAGCCCAAAAAAGTTTGGTCCGTTCAGAAACGTCAAGAAGATTGGTCCAATTGCCTATGTCATGGATCTACTGTCAGAATTCGATACTTCATCTATATTTAACGAGAAAGATTTGTACTCATATGTTGACAAAGATGCAACCATATTGGAGGTTTCACTGGTGGAATCGTCACCACCAACAACCACAACAACAATAACTCCAGACACTATTTAAGATGTCCTTGACATCTGCGAATTAACAACACGTCGCGGGATGGCTCGATGCTTCTTGATATGATAGATAGGGCATCGTTTGGAGGGATGTTCATGGATTGGGGAGCAGGAGTTAAAAGAGCTTTGCCTTGACCTCCTACAGCGTTACAAAGATGCTAGCCTTCCATGTCAATATTCTTCGCAGCAGAGGGAATTGATGTAGCATGGCCCAAATTGAAGGGACCCAAATGCATGTTTCAGCAGCAATAAAGATAAGCTTAAGGGTGTGTTTGGTTCGTGGGTTATCTGGGGGAGGATAACTCGTTTTTGTGTTTTTGTGTTTGGTTGGTGGGTTAGGGTTGGGAGGGTTTGTGTGATGTAATATTATTGAAATTTGAAAAAGTAGGTACTTATTATGATATGATTGTATTTAAATTTGAAAAAAAGGATAATTGTTGTGATGTGATTGTATTGAAGTTTGAAATAATGAGTAGGAGGTGAGTATTTTATGATTTCTAGATGATATGATGGTATAATATATATTTTTTGATGAAAAGATGGTGGACTCCACTAGTGGGCTAGGAGTATGGGTTTTGGGGGGTAACCCACCCAAAGTGGGGAGTAACCCCCAACCGAACTCACCCAAGGCTTCTCTTGTAATGTGTTAGTTCTGAGGGTCCTATGTAATTTTTTTACCTTTTTTGTCATCATATGTAAGCCTATAGTTGGCGTTAGAACTCATGTAATCTGCAATATCTGTTTATTTCTTTTAGGTGTCGTTCGGCTATCGGGTTAAACTCCCCTTTGGGGAGTTTACCCCCCTTAATCCACTCCCCCTCTCTCTCGTGTGAGCCCCACTTTATTTTTTAAAAAAATTAAATAAATCAATTTTACATCATCAATCCTATCAAAAAATAATATATTATACCATCATATCATATAAAAAATATAAACTACTCCAAGTCTATTCACTTTTCCAAACTTCAATACAATCACATCACAATAACTACTCACTTTTTCAAACTTCAATACAATCATATCACAACAAACCCACTTCTATCCCACCCCAGTTTAACCCTCTATCCAAACACTAAAACCCAAAAACGAGTTACCCTCTACCGGTTTAACCCGCTAACCAAACGCACCATTGCATTCTATGTTACAAAAAGGAAGATATGATAACAAGCGGGGTATCAATTGAGATAGAAAAACCTACTAACCTTACTCTTCTCCCCATTCCCTATTCTCCCCCCTCCCTCTATCGCTTCTTTCCTCCTTTACTCTTCTCCCATCTCCAGCCTCCTCTTCACCTATCTCAGCTCCAAGCAATCCTTCTTCACTCACCCCAATTCCTCTCTCTGCCACCATCTCCTCCTCTCTTTCCCAACCCGCCTTTTGGTCACCCCAGCAGCCACCTGCGCCTTCACATACCATCATCGTCTACTGCCTCAGTCGACCCTGCCATCATCGTAAGCACCACCATCCTGACCTCCACCACTATAGCCTTCTTCACAATCCGTATTTAAGTTCCGGGGCTTACTATTTCTAGTTATGTTTATTTTTTTTCGTTGAAACCTATTCAATCTGAGTTTTCTATCATCTTGTCTAGTTGCTTATAAATCAAAGTCTATGTTCTATTAGTTTTTTAAATAGTAATCAAGCTTCACCATGTTATGGAGTTGTGACCCTAGAATGTTTAATTCATTGTACTTTTCAACTATTTTCCAAGTGAGTCGTTCATTTATTTACCTCAAGGCATCATTCAAATTTATCTTCACCGAGAAGCCTTTTATATGATAAGGGTTGAGTGATGTTAAGTTAATTCACCTATTTTTAGGCATCTAAGAGGATTTATCTTGGTTTATGCAGTTAATTTTTCCTACATATTGTAGGTGAAATATAAGATATAGATATAAAAATAAATATAAAGATATATAAGGAGGGTTACATATATAATACCGGATTTGATGAGATTCCAGAATGTTGATGATATGAATCAACTTGTCGAGGGGTGCGAAATGCACTGACCTTAAGAATAGATTCGTAACCCCACAGAAATTCCGATGGTGCAATCGGTACTTGTACGACTACTCTCCATGATACAACGGCGAGATCTCAATGGACGTGCACGTGCCAACATCGAGATCTATTGAGCAACAATAGATCGTTCCTACAGAATAAACTCACTCAAATGAGAGAAGAGGAGAAGGGGGACATAATTCTTGTGTTTTTTCTCATAAGCAAATACCCATATATATAAGGATGTCACATGTCGGTTACTATGATTTCATGCATATCCTAAATGCATATGAATGCACCAAATAGCCGTTGAAAAAGATTAAAGGTGCTGATTAATATTCTATGTTAACGGCTATACTAAAATCCAAACTTCACATATAGTCAATGTTTGGATTAACATCACATAGATATTAGGAGAATGTAGAATTGAAATGGTCATTAAGTAGACAATTAAAGAAGATGAAACGTATGTATTATTAGGCTAGAAAATTAAGATATTCAATACAAAAAAGGAAACGCACAATCTAAGAATTCTCACCATCGCATGTAACGTGTACACCCAAATTAAAACCACCATGCACCCGTGAATACATATTTATGATTATCAAGTATAATGTATGTATTTGAAATAAAATATTAACAATCTCCCACTATTTCAAATACATATTTTTTTGAACTAACATTTTTCATCCCCCACAATTTCAAAAAAGAAATAAAGAAAATCATAAAAGAGGGATAAAAACTTAAAGACAACACTTGAAGGAACTCAAAATGCAATGCATAAGACTTGGTGTCTTATCGACTATGAACCAAGACGTAGAGAATATGAATATAGTTTCTAAAGGTTGGTGGAACAATAATTCCTATGAACCAATCCTTTATTTTTGAAACCATTGACTCATATCTCACATTACATTTTTAATCTATTTTTGCTCATGCGGGTTGACACGTTTCGGCCATGCGTCTACCTGGATTTTCATGAGTGCTCTAGAGATTTTGCCCAAAAATCTCATAGGAAGCTGATGAATCCACGTTTCATCATCTTTATTCTATCATTTTGGCCTTAAAAACCCTAGTAAATGCGTGTAAATATATGTAATTCATGCATTTTAGCATCTATATATATGTGTGTAAATATTGTATAAAATGCGGTTTTTAAAGCCAAAATTATAGAATAAAGAAAAGAAAAGAAAAAGAATAAAATATTGTAAATATTTTATGACCCGAAACCCCGAGACCTAGGCATCTCGATGACTAGGTCGACAAGGAATAAAGTAGGGGGAGATAAGGGCCAAAACACAGATAAAATACCTGTACCTTTTATTCATTCTTTATTCATTTTGGGACCTATTTTTGGTTCCACTTTTTATCCATCAAATAAAGAAACTTTATATATAAAAGTTGTAGATAAATTAATAAAGAAAAATACAAAATTGATTTCACAGAAAAATAATGTACAGATAAAAAGTTACGGTCTGAATAAAAATCCAGAACCCCAACTTCCCAGACCCGTATCTCACAAATGAAAACTCCAAATGCAGCATACTCACCTTTAATTGTATATAGAAGAAAATAAGCTATTTATTGGCGGTGGTTTCGCATTTGGCGGAGCTACGGTTTGAAAGTTGAGTTTTGGACCCACATTGTATAGTGTACCGAATAAAATATTCAATTTATTATTTATTTATTATTTTTATAATTTTATATTTTTATAATGTTGTAAATATTACTTATAATAACCATGTGCATTAAAATTAGAATAAAAACATCAATAAAACTCAAATAAAAATACTTGTATACTCAAAACATAGGTATAATACTTATACACATACCTGTATAAACTATACTTATATTTTATTAATTATACAAAACACATCAACAAAATAAAATAAAAATAGATTTACATGTATAAAAGTATGTTATAATTATATAAAATAATAAACAAAAATAATAATATTAAAAATACCTAAATAAAAATAGAATACTTAAATATATAGATATATACTATAAAGGGCATAAATGCAAACTTGTAAAAATATACTTCATAAAAATAAATAAAAATCACTATAAAATACTTTATAAAAAAATAAACATTTTTTATTTTATAATCAAAAATTAATAAAATCGTTTACTATTTTTAAATGATTTTACAATAATTTTTTCCAGGCTTTTTCCTGGTTGGTCCACGTGGACCAACCAGGAGGGCTGGAGAGTTGACCTGGGTCAACTCTCTGACCCAGCGCCTGCTGCCTGTCAGAATGTCTTTTTTCTCGTTTTTGACGATTTTTGGAGGCCGATCCTTTCATCCTTTGATGTCAAAGTCTTCACGACTTTTGAAGCTCAACTATAGGGCATACTCGCCCGATCATTTTTTCGACCTTTGGGTCGTTGTGCCACCCGTGATCGCGCCTCGAAGAGAGCCCCTCGGCCTTGTTTCAAAAAGAGACCCAAATCCTCCTTTTTCATTTGAACCCCTTTTGACCTTGCTTCTGATTCCTGGGATGTGCTCCGGATAGATCTGAGTGACAGGCAGGTCTCCAGCCGTCCACGGCGGTCCTTGGCGTGGTCATTTGGCCGGCTCCAGCCCATCTCCGGCCACGCGGCCGTGAGGTACCCATTCCTCTTGATTTTACAATCAATCGTGTTGGTTCTTGCTAGTTTTTCTTTGTTCTTTTTGTGCTGTAGGGTAGACTTAGAGCTAGGATCAATCCCGTCTTCTAATTTTCTTGTTCTGCGATACGTTCAGCACCACATCCGCCTCGCCGGAAGCTTGCTCCGGCGAGCGCTCATTTCCGCCAAAAATCTGTGCACCCGCCGCCATTAACACCCTGGCCGAGACGCTGCTCTCGAGCCCGTTCTACCTCGCAGGTACCCAGTGCCGCCATTGACTCATCTGGAGGGGGCCTCGAGGTCGCCGGAGTGACAGGTGACGCCGCCACCGCCTGACGCCACAACCGCCGGCGTGCACCTGCACAGGAACAAAAACGAGGGGGAGGGGGCACGCACAGCTGCCGTCGATCTTGCCCCCCCTCCCCTTTTGATCACAGCCGTCCGCAGCAAGGGGAAGGGCCACCGTCGATCTTCTCTCAACCTGGCCATCCGCGCGTCCACGAGGATTAGTGGGGGCTTTTGTATCCCAGCCCCCCACATTTTGTGTAATCTCCAGATACTCTCAAAGCATTCATCTGCAGCATTATACTTTTTGTACATTTAGCATTAGGCCCCCTCGGTTTTGGCATATTGCGTATCCGTCCTCCCCAGGCGCGTGCATCGCACGCGCGTGGGTGGTCTTTTGCAGGGGAGGGCTCAGAAGTTCTAAATATGCATTTCAGTGCACTAATGTTATAATGCAACTGTTAGTTTTTTTGATAAATTGCAATTAAGCCCTCGTAATTTTTGATAACTACGGATTCACCCCTGACAGGCACGTGTTCAGCATGTGTCTTAAGGGAATTTTGCACTTGTAACCGCAAGACTTTGAGCATTCCTTTCTAGTCTAGAAAGTTGTCTATTGTCTTATAGTATTTGAGGACATATTGCACTCTGGCCCCGCATTTCCTGATAATTACGCTTATACCCCTGGCTGTGTGTACTTTCTTGTTGCTTCTTGTATTTTATGCATGCATCTACAAAACCCCAAAAAATCCCCAAAAATCAGTTTAAGTCTCTGTTGCATCATAGTTTCACGTCCTATTTTTATTTTTCATAATTATTGCATTTTTATATTTATTAAAAATCAAAAACATCTATTTTGTGCACTGTCTAGCTCATAAAATACCAAAAAAATATAAAAACTCTCCAGAAAAATCCCAAAAAAATATATTTTGTTCCTTTTAGTGTGTTTTAATTTCAGACCAAAAATCATAAAAAATTATAAAACCAAACGCCTAAAAATCACAAAACTCTAAAAACCTTCATAAAAATTTATAAAATTCATAACAAATCCAAAAATAGTGTTTTCTTTTCCTGAATTTTCTTTGTTTTATCATCTTTAGTGAAAATTAATTTGGAGAAGTTTTGTTACTGTTTGCTATTTTATTTCTCCATTTTAGTTTCAGCCTTGCATTTTTGCCACTGTTTTTTTATTTTGCTAATTAAAAATACCAAAAACATTCCTAAAAATTCCCAAAAATCACAAAAACAGTAAAAAAGTATAAAAATATCAAAAAGACTTTACTTGCTTATTTTTGAGTATTTTTATCTATTTTTATAAATACTCTAGCTTGCCTTTTATTACATTGCTTTTATATTCCAATATTGAAAAAGAAAATAAAAAAATATAAAATATAAAATATAAAAATCAGAAAATCAAAAATCAAAATAAAAAAAATATAAAATATAAAATTAAATAAAAAAATTATATAAAATTAAAAACCCACAAAAAATAGCATAATAGACTCTTGATCGCATTCACACATTTTTGTGCACTTGTGCCCCGTTCTACCTGTCTGCTCCCTGTGTTCGACCTCTACACATACTTGCACTATACACATCTTGTTGTAGAGTTATAATAAATTTTAACTCTGCACATTTATTTTCATTGCTTGATTTATTTGTCGTGGGTTAATTGTTGTTTGAATAGGGATTTCGTTGGAGGTCAAATCAGCGACTGTTGATTCGCCTTGTGAGTCAACACGACCTCTGCGATTTTCTTGTTCAACAAATGGCACCGTTGCCGGGGAGCAACAGCGCGTAGTTCGGGTCTTGTTTGAGTTTGTGATTGATCGTCTATTTCGCGGCTTTTATTTTTTTGCTATTTTATTTTCTTTATTTTTGATATATCTGTTGAGCTGTCTAACCCCTCTCCTGTTTGACTTTGTGCGAGGTACCGCGGATCGAGGGAGGCGCTCCACCCTAGGCGCTTACGCACCCACGTGAAGCCGGCTTCTGCCAACTTAGCACCGAGGAGACGAGGAGAGATTTTTGAAGACCGAGCTCCACCCTTAGTTGTAGAATTTATTTCCCGCATTTATTTTTGTAATTTAAGTGAGAGAGCGACCTATATTTGTAATAATACAGGTACTCGGACATTCAGGACTCTCGGGCCTAACTTCCAGGTGTCTGTTCACCTAGGGGCTCACCGCGGTTTTTTACGGTTTTCTTCGCATTTTTTTATTTTATTTTGTTTTGTTTTCCGATTTTATTTCTTTTGTGTGATTGAGCCCTTAGTTTTAGGATTGCTTGCGTAGAATTAGGTCCAAACATCTTAATTAACATTGCATGTACCTATAGTCACGTTTGGACTTAGTCAAATTTAAACAGTTGATCATCACCTTCAATCCGTCGCGCCGCGAGCTCTCCCCGCAAAGCGCTTTCTCCTACCCTCAATTTGTTGAGCAGAGGACGGGTGAGCCTAGACCGGACTCTAGGGTTGAGGATTGGCGGTCAACTTGTGGTTCTTCCCGCTAATAGCAATTTCTGAACTTAGGGCGATTTCATCGGCTTTTGCATTTGCATATAGATAGGTTTCAATTCTGTTGAGCATCCTTGCATGTAGAGTGCTGGAGGCAAGGTGAGCATTTCTCTTTAGCATGCATCATTGATTTGACGCTTGCATTGCTTTTCCGACTCTACCTCTGATTTGATAACCTAGGATCTTAAAGGAATTGACTCCTCGATAGGCTCGTGCATTTCTCACTAAAAATCCAAAAAAAGTGATAACCAATAAAATTGGGACTGCTAATTTTACTTGACCCTAAAACCAATCAAAAGGAAAATCTTGTATTGGGGCAAGTAATCCCCTCATTGTCTTCGCTTTTACTTGCTCGCGCACACGCTAAGGATTAGTGCCCAAATCCCATCTCAGCCCCCTAAGTTTGTGTGTGAAATTTTGACTTCTCACCTAACTCTGAAACATACAAGATAAAAAGACCGCTCTTTGCGGTCTCTACCGAGTTGAGTAGGTGAATTGAGGGTTTGATTTTTTCATTTTTGTTTGTGATTGTTTTGTGTGTATTCTAGATCGTCTCTGTGCACTTGCGCCTTCCTTCACACTTCTCTTGACTTGATCTTCGTGCTCTCCCGATCGTTTTTCCTTTTGTTTCGAGATGGACCCCTGGAGCATTTTCTATCCGGACTTTGCGGATCCCTCGTCCGCTCCAGCCGGTCCACCTCACTTTTTCCAGGAGGACTTTGCTCCTGACTTTTGTGCATATCCGACCAACCCACTATTTCAGGATCCGGACTTTGACCTTCACCAGGCATTTCCACCACTATCGCCAACACATTTCGATAACCCGCTCTTTCTTGAGTATCCTGATCCGGAATGTGATTTTTGTCCACACCCACCGCCCACATTCGACTCACCCGATCCTGAGATTTTGGAGTCACCTTTCATGATATCCACACTCGAGACCTTGAACCAGATGATGGAGCAAATGAATTCGAGGATCACTGATCTTACTAGTTTAAATAAGAACCAGAATGCCGCTCCAGTCTTTGAGGATATGGAATCATTTGAGGATTATCATGAGAGCTTGCAATCGCCCAAAATACAAAAAAATGAGAAAATTTTAAAAATACAAAAAGAGTTCGGGAGGCACATGATCGAGCCAGACTGTGAGGAGAGGTACCACTTGCCAGATCCTTTGACCACACAGCCTCTCACACCTTGTCCCACCTCTGACCCCGAGGATGCCGCTGTACAGACTGCTCTTGGCATGCCTCGTGTAGATGTTGATTCCGAATTCCTCCCTTGTATGGAGGAAGTCCAAAAATTCAAAAAAATGCTGACTGAACCCGAAGTGGTGGCCACCATACATGAGATTATCCGTGCCCCACTTCAGCAGGCCATGACCGATTTATCTGCTCCTCTTCCAAAGAAGAGAATGCGGAGGAGCAGATCTGAGCGTCATATCTTGACCATGGCCACTGCCCACGCCATCACACACCGTCCCATTCCTCGGAAGAGGAACACTGCCACACCTTTCATTAGTTGCACCATCTCTAACCACACATGTGATCACACTCTCCTAGACAGCGGTGCTTCGATTAGCATCATACCCTTCTCGCTGGTACAGTCTCTTCACTTAGGGCCTCTCAAGAAAACTAGGATGATCGTTCAGTTTGCTGATGGATCTATCAAGAGGCCGAAGGGTATCCTTGAAAACGCCGTCATTTCGATTCAGGGCACGAGCTACCATGCTGACTTTGTCGTTTTGCCCATGGAGACCACCACAGGGGAGCACTCTCCAATCATCCTGGGACGACCATTCCTCGCCTCTGCGAGGGTCATTATTGACTATGGATCAGGAGAGATTCGCTTCCGTCCTGCTGACGAGAGCGAAGCATTGATCACCGCACCCATTGCCGACCAGAGACCTGCACCTGATGTGACCACACCTATCTTGGCTGACCTCGAGGACCATGACCTTGATGATACTATCAGAGAATTTTGTTGTCTATTGGATTCCACTGAGACCCGAGAATTCCTCCCGGTTGAGGAAAACTTGGAAAGCATGGACCTCGACGTTCCTTCTTCTGGGACTTGGCGTTGTGTTGATGACATCCGCGGGATTTACACGATCGACACTATTGAGCAGAGGGCAGATTTAGAGACTATACAGGACGGACATGCTTTGACTACTTTCACCGATGGATCCGTCCCTGCCCATGTAGATACTGACGAGACTAAGGCCGAATTTGATTTAGTTGCTTTTCTTCAGAAGTTCGGGCCTTTTGATGAGAAAGATGATCCAGTTGAAATTATAGAGGACGAACAGAGTTCGACTACTTCCACCGATGACTTCGTGCCTTTTGATTTTGACCTGGACGACACCTCGCAGGACGACTCTGAGTACACTACTTCCGATGATGATAAGTTCGTCCCATTCCACTTTGATATCAGCGAGACTCCCAAGGCCGGACCTAGTCACACTTCTTTCACTGGTCCGTTTGTGCCTTCACACCTTAGGGCCACTGAGGACTTACATCCCGTCGACCCTGATCGGATTCCGTCCACTGTAGACCCCGATGTCGACCTGCACCACACTAGATCCATTCCTCAGCGGTCTCGCAAGAAGGTTCGCTTTCAACCTTCTTGATCATCTGTACATCCGTCTCTGTTGTATATCCTCTCTGGTATATCTTCCTCTATCTTCCGTATAGCTCGTCTACCCATTCTCGTGTCTGCCTTACTTAGGACGTACTTTGTCCTAAGTATAGGGGGTGGACGAGCCGAGTGTCCTTTCATCGTTCCGTGTCATCACTCCTGTCGTTGCCTATACTTAGGGCTTCTTTCACCCTACGTATAGGGGGAGCGATGCGTACATCCTCACAATCTCTTCTTCTATCTTCATCTCTTTTTCTTCTTTTCTTCTTTTCTTCTTTTCCTCTTCTATCTTCTTCATCTACCGAAAAGGTGCCGCCCCTTTTTGTCAGTCTTCTATACTTAGGACGTACTTTGTCCTAAGTATAGGGGGGTGTGCACCCCGAGTTTCTCTATTCTTTGATCCTCTCCATTATCTCCTCTTATTGTCTATACTTAGGGATATCTTACCCTAAGTATAGGGGGAGACAATCTGAGTATGATCTGTTCATTCCCACCCTTGACCCTCCCTGCTTTGTGTACAGTCTGCTATACTTAGGATTAGCTGATCCTAAGTATAGGGGGGGCGGTCAACTTCTCATTTGTTTGTCCATCCATTCCTTTAATTATTTATTCTTTAGACTTATCTATACTTAGTACGAGTTATGTCTTCTCTTTTCTCTCTGATCTATGAGGACATAACTCAAGCTAAGTATAGGGGGGTCGTATATACTATGTATATACTTTAGCCATAACTCGTACTTTCGTATTTTCTTAATAAATATGGCTAATAATGTTTTAAAAATTCTTTAAAATTCATTAAAAATCCTTAATAAAAAGATGTGGTTATTCCTCAAATTCTTTTGTGTATTTACTGATTAATAAATCAGGTGAAAATGTTTTTTGCAAAATGTTTGAAAAATAGTTTGAAAATCTTTGTGAACATCTATTGAAAACTATTTTGAAAATATTTTGTTACATGTTTTCAACCTGTGTAAAAATGTGTGGTTTGTAAAAATTTCTTTTTCTTTGTGTGAAATAAAAATGTTTGAAAAATGATTTGCAAATGGTTTGAAAAATGGTTGCAAAAATGTTTTGAAAAATCTATCTATACTGTTTTGAAAGCCTTTGCAAAAATGATTTTCAAATGTGTGTACATGTTTGTAAAATATTTGTAAAAATTATTTTGGACTATAGTTTTCAAAAATTGTTTGAAAAAGCTTGTGTCAAATAAGTTTGAGGAATATACACATCATACCAAAATCCACTATATATATATATATGTATAAAATTGACCACTTACCCTGTAAATTCTTAAAATCCACTTCTTGTAAAAATAAGAAGCACTCCCGTGTACATATTTTTACCTAGCTTTCAGCCAAAATCTTTTTGTTTTCAAAATTCCCAAAAACATTTGCAAAATTAAAATCCAAAAATATTTGAAAAATCTTTTTGAAAAATACAAAAAAATGCATCTGCATATGCATGCATCATATTTTCAAAAATCCATAAAAAGTTCAAAATCTTTGAAAATTGCTTCACAAAAATATTTTCTGCATCACATTGCATAGCATGAGCATTTTTCGGATTGAGTTTGATAGTTGAACAAGTCTAAATAAAATCCGGAGATTGGAGCTTGATTGGACCTTATAATCTACCTAATAACAGGAACCTTATAGGAACTGGGTTTGAGGTACTTCAGGTCTAGTTGACTTAATTCTTTGAGGATCACGGGACTTGGTTCAATGGATTCTTGACTGCCTAAGTAGAGTATTTCAGAGCACACGCACGACTCTTGTTGATAATGACCTAACTTGGACACTTGCACCTTTCACATGGCTCAACTCAGTTGGAGTGGTGAGGGGATTGGATTTGCCGGTATGAGACGCACACAAGTGGAAACACTTGTCCTCCTCTAGGGAGGGAAGTGCACCCCAACCCATCCAGTGATTAGGAAGTCTAAAGACAGGAGGCTGTGGGTTGCAATAAAGCTTCAAAAGAGGGATAGTCTACTGGCTCAAGAGGAAAAACTCCTTATGTAAATGCTGTTGTATATAGTATTCAAAAAAAAAAGAAGTTCAGGCACGTACAAAAATAAAAAGCCTGCAAAGTATGTGAATATGTTGTATAGAAAATAAGCAACCTTGAGTTCCAAAGTCATATCATGTGAGCCTGCAGCAGGATGACTTGACTACACTGGTCTTGCATCCCAGGATAGGTAGCTACACTGGCTACCGTCCATTCTTCTCTTCACCCCCTCCTCTTGAGCTGGTTGCCACTTGAACTTAGAAGGGAATACCCCGCTCCTCGAGGATGGAGTTGCTGGATTGGGGAATCATTGGGTTGCCGTACTGGAGAAGTCAGTTTCTTTGTCATTCTAGTTGGGGAGAGCCACCATCACTTACACTGTACAAGTCAGACTCATAGTCGTAAGGGTTTGCGTATGAGTTGAAGTATTTCTGACCTGGCTATTGAGGAGACTTGGACAGAGTTTTGGGATTCTCAAGGACTGTTGGATTTCAAACACGGTTCTCACTAAGGTTCCGTCCGCACTAAAATTCCCAAGGTCCTACTTAAGCTCCAAACATTGATTTTGTGAAGACAAGTTTGATAATTAAATTTAGTCCATCTTTCTTCTTTTTCTTTTCTTTATTCTTCTTTTTCAGCACTTATTGCATAAGTGTTTGCTAGGGACTAGCAAAGGCAAGTATAGGGGGATGATGAATCCACGTTTCATCATCTTTATTCTATCATTTTGGCCTTAAAAACCCTAGTAAATGCGTGTAAATATACGTAATTCATGCATTGAGCATCTATATATATATATATATATATGTGTGTGTAAATATTGTATAAAATACGGTTTTTAAAGCCAAAATTATAGAATAAAGAAAAGAAAAGAAAAAGAATAAAATATTGTAAATATTTTATGACCCAAAACCCCAAGACCTAGGCATCTCGATGACTAGGTCGACAAGGAATAAAGTAGGGGGAGATAAGGGCCAAAACACAGATAAAATACCTGTACCTTTTATTCATTCTTTATTCATTTTGGGACCTATTTTTGGTTCCACTTTTTATCCATCAAATAAAGAAACTTTATATATAAAAGTTGTAGATAAATTAATAAAGAAAAATACAAAATTGATTTCACAGAAAAATAATGTACAGATAAAAAGTTATGGTATGAATAAAAATCCAGAACCCCAACTTCCCAGACCCGTATCTCACAAATGAAAACTCCAAATGCAGCATACTCACCTTTAATTGTATATAGAAGAAAATAAGCTATTTATTGGCAGTGGTTTCGCATTTGGCGGAGCTACGGTTTGAAAGTTGAGTTTTGGACCCACATTGTACAGTGTACCGAATAAAATATTCAATTTATTATTTATTTATTATTTTTATAATTTTATATTTTTATAATGTTGTAAATATTACTTGTAATAACCATGTGCATTAAAATTAGAATAAAAACATCAATAAAACTCAAATAAAAATACTTGTATACTCAAAACATAGGTATAATACTTATACACATACCTGTATAAACTATACTTATATTTTATTAATTATACAAAACACATCAACAAAATAAAATAAAAATAGATTTACATGTATAAAAGTATGTTATAATTATATAAAATAATAAACAAAAATAATAATATTAAAAATACCTAAATAAAAATAGAATACTTAAATATATAGATATATATACTATAAAGGGCATAAATGCAAACTTGTAAAAATATACTTCATAAAAATAAATAAAAATCACTATAAAATACTTTATAAAAAAATAAACATTTTTTATTTTATAATCAAAAATTAATAAAATCGTTTACTATTTTTAAATGATTTTACAATAATTTTTTCCAGGCTTTTTCCTGGTTGGTCCACGTGGACCAACCAGGAGGGCTGGAGAGTTGACCTGGGTCAACTCTCTGACCCAGCGCCTGCTGCCTGTCAGAATGTCTTTTTTCTCGTTTTTGATGATTTTTGGAGGCCGATCCTTTCATCCTTTGATGTCGAAGTCTTCACGACTTTTGAAGCTCAACTATAGGGCATACTCGCCCGATCATTTTTTCGACCTTTGGGTCGTTGTGCCACCCGTGATCGCGCCTCGAAGAGAGCCCATCGGCCTTGTTTCAAAAAGAGACCCAAAACCTCCTTTTTCATTTGAACCCCTTTTGACCTTGCTTCTGATTCCTGGGATGTGCTCCGGATAGATCTGAGTGACAGGCAGGTCTCCAGCCGTCCACGGCGGTCCTTGGCGTGGTCATTTGGCCGGCTCCAGCCCATCTCTGGCCACGCGACCGTGAGGTACCCATTCCTCTTGATTTTACAATCAATCGAGGTGGTTCTTGCTAGTTTTTCTTTGTTCTTTTTGTGCTGTAGGGTAGACTTAGAGCTAGGATCAATCCCATCTTCTAATTTTCTTGTTCTGCGATACGTTCAGCACCACATCCGCCTCGCCGGAAGCTTGCTCCGGCGAGCGCTCATTTCCGCCAAAAATCTGTGCACCCGCCGCCATTAACACCCTGGCCGAGACGCTGCTCTCGAGCCCGTTCTACCTCGCAGGTACCCAGTGCCGCCATTGACTCATCTGGAGGGGGCCTCGAGGTCGCCGGAGTGACAGGTGACGCTGCCACCGCCTGACGCCACAACCGCCGGCGCGCACCTGCACAGGAACAAAAACGAGGGGGAGGGGGCACGCACAGCTGCCGTCGATCTTGCCCCCCCCCTCCCCTTTTGATCACAGCCGTCCGCAGCAAGGGGAAGGGCCACCGTCGATCTTCTCTCAACCTGGCCATCCGCGCGTCCACGTGGATTAGTGGGGGCTTTTGCATCCCGGCCCCCCACATTTTGTGTAATCTCCAGATACTCTCAAAGCATTCATCTGCAGCATTATACTTTTTGTACATTTAGCATTAGGCCCCCTCGGTTTTGGCATATTGCGTATCCGTCCTCCCCAGGCGTGTGCATCGCACGCGCGTGGGTGGTCTTTTGCAGGGGAGGGCTCAGAAGTTCTAAATATGCATTTCAGTGCACTAATGTTATAATGCAACTGTTAGTTTTTTTGCTAAATTGCAATTAAGCCCTCGTAATTTTTGATAACTACGGATTCACCCCTGACAGGCACGTGTTCAGCATGTGTCTTAAGGGAATTTTGCACTTGTAACCGCAAGACTTTGAGCATTCCTTTCTAGTCTAGAAAGTTGTCTATTGTCTTATAATATTTGAGGACATATTGCACTCTGGCCCCGCATTTCCTGATAATTACGCTTATACCCCTGGTTGTGTGTGCTTTCTTGTTGCTTCTTGTATTTTAGGCACGCATCTACAAAACCCCAAAAAATCCCCAAAATCAGTTTAAGTCTCTGTTGCATCATAGTTTCACGGCCTAGTTTTATTTTTCATAATTATTGCATTTTTATATTTATTAAAAATCAAAAACATCTATTTTGTGCACTGTCTAGCTCATAAAATACCAAAAAAATATAAAAACTCTCCAGAAAAATCCCAAAAATATATATTTTGTTCCCTATAGTGTGTATTAATTTCAGACCAAAAATCATTAAAAATTATAAAACCAAACTCCTAAAAATCACAAAATTCTAAAAAACTTCATAAAAATTTATAAAATTCATAAAAAAATCCAAAAATAGTGTTTTCTTTTCCTGAATTTTCTTTGTTTTATCATCTTTAAGTGAAAATTAATTTGGAGAAGTTTTGTTACTGTTTGCTATTTTATTTCTCCATTTTAGTTTCAGCCTTGCATTTTTGCCACTGTTTTCTTTATTTTGCTAATTAAAAATACCAAAAACATTCCTAAAAATTCCCAAAAATCACAAAAACGGTAAAAAGTATAAAAATACCAAAAAGACTTTACTTGCTTATTTTTGAGTATTTTTATCTATTTTTATAAATACTCTAGCTTGCCTTTTATTACATTGCTTTTATATTCCAATATTGAAAAAGAAAATAAAAAAATATAAAATATAAAATATAAAAATCAGAAAATCAGAAAATCAAAAATCAAAATAAAAAAAATATAAAATTAAAAATTATATAAAAAATTATATAAAAATTAAAAACCCACAAAAAAATAGCATAATAGACTCTTGATCGCATTCACACATTTTTGTGCACTTGTGCCCCGTTCTACATGTCTGCTCCCTGTGTTCGACCTCTACACATACTTGCACTATACACATCTTGTTGTAGAGTTATAATAAATTTTAACTCCGCACATTTATTTTCATTGCTTGATTTATTTGTCGTGGGTTAATTGTTGTTTGAATAGGGATTTCGTTGGAGGTCAAATCAGCGACTGTTGATTCGCCTTGTGAGTCAACACGACCTCTGCGATTTTCTTGTTCAACAGAAGCCGCCTCACCTCCACACTCATATAGGTGGATCATCATCAAGTGTATACTACATTTACACACCACCTAATTTGGGCTATGACATCCATTAAGAACAAGTATGTTCAACCTCACCACTTATGATACTATCATATTGTACACCATAGGAATAGGGAATAAGTAATAGTATCCTCTTAGTCGTCTAGTGAATTGTTTATCCCATATGAACCTCCTTCCAGGGATCTCCGTTCATGAAGGTTGGGTTTCCATCACTTTGACTATTGAGTTGGGCACAATCCCATTCCCCTCGATGTACTCTTTCCACAAGCCTTTTGCTTAGTGATTTAGTCAGAGGATCAACCATATTTAACCCTGACTTCACATAATACATGGATATTATGCCATGAGATATCTCATAATATTGTCGCTCGGACAAACATGCCTGCTTTTTCACATTATAAAATATTTTTTAGCAGCATGGCTTTCACAGTAGAAATATTGATGACATTGGCTTCATCCAAATGGAAAGATCTGCACAGTAGTTTCTCAAGCACATCACAAGAGCATGCATTCTCTAATGCAATAAACTCATATTCTATTGTATATCGAACAAAGCATGCTTGCTTGATTAATTTCAAAAAATAGCTCTGCTTCCAGGATAAGAATATACCCAAGAGTAATTTTCGACTCATCTGAATAATGGAGTGAATTTGCACCATAATATCCTTCAAGAACAGCAGGATCTCTATAAAATATTAAACAATAATCTATCTCTTCTTTGAGATATAAAGCATTCAAAATAGAGCATCTCATTGCTCTCTTCCAGATTTGAAGTATACCTGCATAACTTTCAACAACATATGCAACATCTTGTCTAATGTATAAGACAATCAATAACTTGTGCATATCTAATTTGAAGTATACTATCATTTTTACCTCATTTTTTAATGGACATGAGTTGATAGTAAATGGAGCGCTTAACTGCTTGCGATTAAAAGAAGAAAATCTTAGAGATATTTTTTTCAATATAATAATCACGCAAGGGGGGAAATATAAGTAAAGTTTATCACAAGTATATATCTCTCCCATGACTTTGATATCAACCGAGCGGTTAAAAAAATGAGGGTTTTTTTTGTAGTTGCAATCTCTCCATTCATGTTACATACAACCTCAAGGTATGTAACGTTTATAAAATAATAACTTTTCCGTTATGATTTGAAATCAAAAGAAATTTTATGTAACTGACATATAGAAGCATGTAAAGTGCAAACGAATATGATGCTCAAGTTGTAATGAGGAGTACCATTATTGGTAACATTGGCATTCGAATGCCTCACGAAGTAAATCATCTTAAAAGATAAAACAAGTTTTGACATAACTAATAAATATCAAAACTCCCCCCCACACACACACACTTTTAAACATTTCAACTTTTAAATCCACGGTCACATTATAAAAAAATACCGTCAACATTTTTTCAACATTACGTGGAATAGTACCCCCACGGAAATTCCGATGGTGCAATTGGTACTGGTACGACTACTCTCCAGGATACAACGGCGAGATCTCAATGGACGTGCACGCGCCAACATCGAGATCTATTGAGCAACAATAGATCGTTCCTACGGAATAAACTCACTCAAATGAGAGAAGAGGAGAAGAGGGATATAATTCTTGCGTTCTTTCTCATAAGCAAATACCCATATATATAAGGATGTCACATGTCGGTTACTATGATTTCATGCATATCCTAAATGCATATGAATGCACCAAATAGCCGTTGAAAAAGATTAAAGGTGCTGATTAATATTCTATGTTAACGGCTAGACTAAAATCCAAACTTCACATATAGTCAACGTTTGGAGTAACATCACATAGATATTAGGAGAATGTAGAATTGAAATGGTCATTAAGTAGACAATTAAAGAAGATGAAACGTATGTATTATTAGACTAGAAAATTAAGATATTCAATACAAAAAAGGAAACGCACAATCTAAGAATTCTCACCATCGCATGTAACGTGTACACCCAAATTAAAACCACCATGCACCCATAAATACATATTTATGATTATCAAGTATAATGTATGTATTTGAAATAAAATATTAACACATATGAGAACAACTTGCTTTACCTTTGGCAACATGTGTGCTGGTAGCAACCAACATGTGTGCTGGTAAGAGAGGAGATGGGATAGAGAGAATTTTGGTAGGAATTAGGACTATGGTTGCTCTGAAACCATCTAAAGAATAGAATTAATTGTTATCATCTGTATATACAAAGAGCCTACATGAAAAACATACGACACAAATACATATGCCAAGAATTGACATGATTAAAACATGCTATAGTAATTAGAAATAAATCAAAGGTTCCCAATATTCTAACAAGAATCGAGTCTGCTCTTTATAGCATCGGAGTTCAACATATGCTCAAAATTAAAGAAATTAAGCTCCCATATGATAAATGCCATCGGTTTCTTTTCATCTGACGCAAAGAACAGTTCCCAATCCATTTACTATCAAGCATAGCAAAGAAAATTAAGATTCAGATATCCAATATATAACATATACCAAACTCAAAATTTTAATCCACATCATTTAAACAAAAAGAGAGAAGCGGAGATGAAAACATGGAATTTAAAAATCGACAGAAACTCTCACGCTTACATGCGCCCTCCACAAGTACATACAAAACGCAGTGACCATGAACATGTCATACAGGTATAAATTAACACGCATTATTTTGTCGTATCGCATCGTATGATCTTCAAAACCATCTAAATTTAATTAATTGATCAACATGACAGATACCATTAAATTGGAATGAACGATAGGCTCCATAAGGAGGACTTGGGATGAAAAATGCGATCAGTTGGCATCTCCATCGGCTTCCGCGGCCGCATAGTCTTCCTCGTCGTCGACCGCGGCATCCTGGTACTGCTGGTACTCGGAGACGAGGTCGTTCATGTTGCTCTCTGCCTCTGTGAATTCCATTTCGTCCATGCCTTCTCCAGTATACCTGTAAAATCAACAGTTAATCCTCATCAGTAAAATAAGCACCCCTCTCTGTAAATAATGACAGTATGCATCAGTTTGTAATAGTTCCAAGATTAATCCTAATGTTATAGTTATTAATTCACTACAAGGAAAACAAATTGTGGTTACAGAACTATGCCCACGAAAGTAAGGTTTGTGGCCACAGAATTGGGTTCTGGCCACAACACGTCGTGGCCAGTAGCCGTAGCTACAGGTCTCGTTGCGAGAGTTCTCTAACCACGAATATATCGTGACCACAACAAGTGACCACGGACCTTGTCGTGACCACAACTCTTGTATGAAGACTTTGGCCACGGAATTGTTGCTATAAGAAACTAGTGGCCACAGAATTATCGTGGCCACAAGTTTCCGTAGCCACATTCTGTGACCACAACTCATTTTTCTTGTAGTGATTCCAGATTAAGTGTGCGGCGAATCTACAATCCTTTAACATTTGAATGATTGAGATGAAGTTTCACAAGCATTAGGTGTCTCACTGTAAAACCTTTTCCTGCTAATACAACACATTAAAATAATTTCCGCGGTAAAAAAAATATAAGAGAGGAGAGGAAAAACATTGAAAGGTAACTTTTACATAAAATATCCTACCTAAAGATGTATGTTAAAGAAGAAGGAACTTTATATAATAAAGAAGGAAATCGCATACCAATGAAGGAAGGCCTTGCGGCGGAACATGACCGTGAACTGCTCGGACACCCTCTTGAACATCTCCTGGATCGACGTCGAGTTCCCGACGAATGTGCTCGACATCGACAGCCCTGTTGGAGGGATGTCGCAGACGCTCGACTTCACGTTGTTGGGGATCCACTCGACGAAGTAGGATGAGTTCTTGTTCTGGACATTGATCATCTGCTCGTCCACTTCCTTGGTGCTCATCTTGCCGCGGAACATCGCGGAGGCGGTGAGGTAACGGCCATGCCGGGGGTCGGCGGCACACATCATGTTCTTGGCATCCCACATCTGCTGAGAGAGCTCGGGGATGGTGAGGGCCCGGTACTGCTGGGAGCCGCGGGAGGTGAGGGGAGCGAAGCCCACCATGAAGAAGTGGAGGCGGGGGAAGGGGATGAGGTTCACGGCTAGCTTGCGGAGGTCGGCGTTGAGCTGACCGGGGAACCGGAGGCTGCAGGTGACCCCGCTCATGGTGGTGGAGATCAGGTGGTTCAGGTCGCCGACTGATATCAGATTACGAGTGCATGCAATGCATTAAATTGTGAGGTTATGGACGTAGATGTCACTGGAAATATATATTGGCTTGCATTATATGTCCTACAGTATCTAGTTAATGTTCCTAAGCCACAACCAAAGGTAATAAAAGGGCAAAAAATGTGGAGTTTTATCTCATTTACGTCCCCAGAAATATGTTAGTGTTAGATGTGTTCCTATGCTCGGGGGATAATTAGGATTTTGCTTTTAAATTATACTGCTATTATATGTGGCATTTTTTGAAAAATAAAGTTAGTCGTCGTTGCACAATGTACGTAATATGAATGAAAATATGATCAAGGAAGAGGATGAATATATTACAGCTGGGGTTGGTGAGCTTGAGGGTGCGGAAGCAGATGTCGTAGAGGGCCTCGTTGTCGAGGACCATGCACTCGTCGGCATTCTCGACCAGCTGGTGCACCGACAGGGTTGCGTTGTACGGCTCCACGACGGTGTCGGACACCTTCGGCGACGGGAACACGGAGAACGTCAGCATCATGCGGTCGGGAAACTCCTCCCTTATCTTGGATATCAGCAGCGTCCCCATGCCGGACCCCGTCCCTCCTCCCAGAGAGTGGCATACCTGGAACCCTGGAACCATACATGTGCATCATATTATAATTCACAGTGATCATCGTCGTACTATCATCAACGTCGGAAATTATATCTTTGAGAATACAATATATAAACACGTTGTTTAGGGCTGACAAGAATCAATACATCAAGAAAGACGGCATATTCTCGATTCGAAAATAGATGATCCGATCCCCATGGCAAATGAACCAAACCAAGAAAACAACATGCATGGTCCATTCTCGTTCATGCTAACTTCGGCAACAACTCGTTTATTTGTAGTGTACATATGTATTTGCAAATTTAAATTGCAAGTATCTTATCAGAGAATCGTACTCAGTCGCAAATATGAAGGAGAGTCCATTGGTATAATTTTAAATATAATCGTAAAAATTATGTTCTCTACAAACCTCCCCTTCAATCCCTTATCCCTTCACCCCTGCAAGGTTACCTCCATTTGATCACCTGCAAATATATTGCAATGATAATTTGCAGAAGTTTGATATGATATTTATTTTGGAAACTTTGTATAATTTCGGGCCCGTTCGTACAAAAAAAGCATCTACCTTATAGGTGTGAGCTTAAAAAGTTTGCCATTTATTCACAAAAATATTCTACAGGATCCAACTCTCACCTATCCGCTTCGCATGCACCACAACATTCTCACCGTAGAAATGCTCATGCCTAATAGCCGTACCATTTCTAGCCAACTAGATGGCCCAAATAATAATGCTCATGCCTTATAGCCGTACCATTTCTAGCCAACTAGATGGCCCAAATAATTGCAACGCAGTTCGCCCTCTCATTCTCTGTACTGTGCCAATCTGCTTCAATAGACTCCTAAAAATCAGTAACACCATCCGTCGCTACCATTGATTTTTCAAATAGGTCCCAAGCATCCATCGAACTCCTTTAAGCTCTCTTTGATCTACAATGTACTTTGGAAAATTATTCCTTGAGTAGGACTTTAAGGAAGGAGCGGACCGTAACCAATACAAATCTATAACACATGACAACGAATAATTACAATAGTATATAATTTAATAATCACTATCATATCTTTCAATTTTAATTTATAACAAAATACTATTTGTAACAAACACTATAACAAAACTGACTTATGACAATTTGCATTTCCGTTGGCGTGTCTACCAATGTTAAAAATGTAACAACAAATGATATGTTTTGCAATATTAGCTTTTGTTCATGTAAAAGGAATGGATGTCAAATTCATTACTAAAAGTTTATTTAATGATATTTGTAGCTTACGAGAAAAAGAAATTAAAACTTGCGTTTGTAATAGTAAGTTTAACGACTATGAAAAAAAATCAACATATAACCGATGTTATATCATTTGTTGCTAGAGATATGACAATGAATATACCATTCATTTTAAATTTAAGGAATAAAGTAACGGATAATATTTGTTGTTATATATCTATCTACGAAAAATATGACAATAAATCTTAAATTATTCGCTACCTTATGCCAAGTTCGTTGTAGCAAAAGTTATCTTTTATTCCGATGTGTAAAAACATTATATTTGTTGCAAAAGATTCCTATGAGGATTACCCATTGACTATTTCCTTTGAATTCAGTATAATCATTGCTAATTTAGCAATGGCTGAAAGAAAAGTCAATAATTACTTTACAAGAAATTTGATATAAGGTAACGAATAATATGGACATTGCAACAAAATTGAACTATAGTGATGCTTTTTTCAAAATCCATCACTAAACTAGCCGTTGTTAAATATATAACGGCGATATTATTCGTTGTGAAATGATTTTTTATACTTGAAAATTAGCGACGAATATCATATATTTCATTATATCATTAGCAACGGTCCACATAGCGACGCTTATCTATTGCTATTTTTCAAACTTTAATTAATCGTCTCAAATTTTTGAACAAAAAAAATAACACCGATTAGTTGACATTTTGAAAAATAGCAATGGATAAATGTCGTTATGGGAACCGTTGATAATGATATAGCAACATATATGATATTCGTCGTTAATTTCAAGTACGAAAACTCATTCCACAACGAATAATACCATTGTTATATATTAACAACGGCTAATTTAGTGACGGATTTTGACAAAACATACTATAGCTCAATTTTGTTGTAGTGGGATATCCATTAATATCTTCATATATTAAAAATAACACTGAATATTATTCATTATAATATTAGATGTTGTTCTTGTAATTAGCAATGAATGTTATATTCATTGTTAAAGGTTCATATTTCAACAATTTCTCCGTTAGTTTATTCGTCAAAATTTGTACAAATTGTTATTAAATTTATCAATGATTATATGATTTATAGCTAGAAATATAAAAATGAATATAATAATTCTCATGAATTTGAAGAAGTAATCAACTACTATTATTCCTTATTACATATTTACCTATGGATGATATGACAACGAATGTTGAATTATTCTTTGCCTTTTGTCAATTTTGTTGGAGTGGTACCCATTGTTTATGATTAGTTGCTACCAATATAACACTGAATATGATACTAGTTGTCAATTACAACAATAAAAAGTAGCTTTACGAAGAAGAATATTCATCGATATAAATCCAGAAAATATGAAAACAAATATTAATTTATTCGGCCAATGTTGTTACAGTGTATAACGTCTGATAAAGATATACACTTGAAAGGACATAAGAAGGACTGTTATATGTGTTTAGTGTCTTAAAAACGAAAGAAAGGCAGATACATTATCACAATAAACATTTATACCGCATATGATTAGAAAATGAAGAAAATATCATTATATATACAACAATACAAAATCTCCAAGTACAAAAATAAATTTATATATAACATGGATATCAAAGCGTTATCCACATCTCTTTCACGGATGTCAAAATCAGCGGACATATTTGTATTCAGCTGCAGCACTATTTTACGAAAATACTTTCGTATTTAAGTTGGAATACAGTGGGATATCTCGTTTGAGAATATATTTATTTAGTCCCAGAACAATATTTTCGTGCGTCTCGTCTGAGGATAGTGTGAGCAGGACCCATGAGCAAAATGGCAAGACGGACAGATCTAGATCTGTAAGTTTATGACCAAACTAAGAGGACTGAAATAAATGATTATGATATATAGTCAAGTATCACAATTATATGATGCTTGTTTGCCCCAGGCTGGAAGCATTATCATTTGTATGCTGTCGCAGCGTGCCGACACATCTAATGCCCGATACAAATATATACATGCTGGCATGTCAGAGGTTACTGTACTACAAGATATATAACCCGTGTATGATTCAACTCTAGCTATATACACATGTGAATTTAACCCCAATACCATTTGTTTGATAGCTACATATCTGTCCAACTAGAACATTGCCCACAGATCACATTATTAACAAGCCGTAACCAGACAGTTCAAAATCGCAGCTAAGCTTCTCAAACATGGCATGAAGATGGTGAAAGATGTGGTGTTGGTTTGTATTGGTGTAGCTTTGTTTTAGAAAGGATCCTCTGTGGTACTGCAATTTCAGCAGTAACCATGTGAGCCGCTCGATCTTAATCGAGTGGTTCGCACGAGTTCACACTTTTAGTAGACCCCTCCCGTGTGAACTCGTGCGAACATTTCAATTAAGATCGAGCGGCTCACGCGATTACTGCAGAATCTGCAGTACCACGGTTCTGTTTTGTTTCCCCGTCCTTTAGTTGTAATTAGTTATTTGTAGAAGAGACTTCAAACATACTAGTTCAGATCAAATAATATTTTATTTGATCAACGAGGATACTGTAGATCTTAGGGCGAAATGAGAACGAAGTTTTCCTTCATCACGAAGGAAGTAGCATTACCTCGCTGCAAAAATTCAAAAAAAACAAAACAGACAGACTCGTGATAATGAAGTGGCAAACCGAAGCCAATTTGCATGCAACCACTATTAATTAGTTTTCACATCAAAGCAAAACCCAACATTGCTTTCCTTTATGCTATTATTAGAATTTACTGCTGATCAGATTAAAGATATAGACATGCGATGCACGTGAAGATGCTCTGAATCTTATTGAGCCGTTGCTGTGGGATTATTAGGGTTGAGAGGACAATGTTTCGCAACATTCTTATTATGATATGATCTAATCATTCTTCAAATAATAGTGATTGATGTAGACTCTAGAGTAGTTTTTTCCACTATTAGATTGTAATACCATAAACATAGTTCCAATTGCGACAAAGTGTGAGTAAGATAAAAGAATGAGGAATAGTAGTCTACAATTTGAACTTAAATATCTTAAGTAGTTCTTGAGAGGTATAATTTGTGTCAAACCAATACATTGCCAAGATTATTTTGTTCTCGATAACTATGCAGGTCTAGGCCTAATACGTTCAAAAGATATTAAAGTCGATCTTATAACAGTGGAAAAAACTACCACTCAAGCGATCCTCCCCATCATAGAGATAGGAGGAAAAGACTATCCATATCATCCATCTGCCTTTATACTAGACAAATTTGATCGGATCATTTTGTAGAAAAAATAAAATATCTTAAACATGCAATACTTACAAAGTAAGAGAACAAGTTATAAATTGTAACGTCCCGGCTTAGGTCCTCGGTCCGTTATCGAGGAAAACTAGCCCTGACAACTTGTTGGGTACGGGCCCAACTGAACCCGTTGACAACCACCCAAAATGCTTAAGCCCAAGTTATCAAATAGTAGTCCTCGTCACTTATAAACCACACACACACTTAATGAGTTTTAGGTATGGCACTATGTGTGGGGTTGGGGTGTTACAACCTCCCCCACTTATATTCGCAACGTCCTCGTTGCGACATGGCCCATCACTTATTCTCAGTGATAGTGGCGGTTGCACGCTCCGGGTAGCCATTTCCTCGAACCTCTTTGTAGGGGTGGCTCCACCACTCGGGTAGCCCTTTCCACTATCAGAGAGAATTTTGGCTCTGATATCATTTGTAACGTCCCGGGCTTAGGTCACCGATCCGTTATCGAGGAAAACTGGCCCTGACAATTTGTTGGGTACGGGTCCAAATGTATCCGTTGACAACCACCCAAAATACTTAAGCCCAAGTTGTCAAGTAGTAGTCCCCATCACTTATAAACCACATCCATACTTCATAAGTTTAAGTTTTAGGTATGACACTATATTTGGAGTTGGGGTGTTACATAAATAGCTAGGTAGCTGAAACTTAAGCATTTTGTACCGGTTCAAACTATAATCTTGAACACAATAAATTATTTGTATGAGCTTCTTCAATAATGGATCATATATAACTCAATAACCTTAAAAGTACGAATTGAAAGGATAGCAAATAAGAAGGATTTGATTCGGTTGGCTCGTGAGGTTAGTTAAAAAAATCCTGCGATCAAAATACTCAAACATGCGTATATCAAAAAATAAATAAAATAGGCTACTAGGTACCTTGGAGGCAGTCGCAATTCTCGGCCTCCTTGCGGACGACGTCGAGGACGGAGTCGATGAGCTCGGCGCCCTCGGTGTAGTGGCCCTTGGCCCAGTTGTTGCCCGCGCCGTTCTGCCCGAACACGAAGTTGTCCGGCCGGAAGATCTTACCGTAGGGCCCCGCACGGAGGCTGTCCATGGTGCCCGGCTCGAGATCGATGAGCACGGCGCGAGGCACGTACCTGCCCCCGCTGGCCTCGTTGTAGTAGACATTGACCCTCTCCAGCTGCAGATGCGAGGTTCCCACGTAGTGCCCCACCCCGTCGATGCCGTGTTCCTCGCACACCACCTCCCAGAACTTGCTCCCGATCTGGTTCCCGCACTGCCCCGCCTGGATGTGCAGGATCTCCCTCATGCTTCCGATCAAACGCAAATGCCGCTCTGCCTGGTGTGTGCGTGGGATGAAGGCGAGGTGTTCGACGAAATGCTTCAGACAAGGTTGGGGGTGTGGGATGGGATGCGATCTTTTGTTGTTGTAGAGGGTGGGAGGTTGGAAGGGGTCAGTTGGAAGGGAGGGAGAGGTTGCGAGGGAAAGGAGGAGAAAGTGGCGGGGGGTTTGAAGTTAGAAATTTCACGCGATTTTAAAATTAGCTTTTTAAGGAAATTTAGAAATTGTTGTTCGAATATTTAAGGTTTATTTCATTTTTATTTTCCGGATAGAGGGAACGGGTGGTGGAAAATTTTCATTGTTGGCATGCATATTACTAAGGTCATGTTTGGATTGAGGGTTAACCTTTTTTTCGAGGGTTTTACCTTCCAAAATCCACCCCTTCTCTCACTTGTGAGATCCACTCTTCTTCGATTTTTTAATATATTAAATAAATCAATTCTCTTTCATCCAATCAATCAAAAAATAATATATTATATCATTATATCGTATAAAATTTATAAAATACACAACTTCTACTCACTTTTCCAAACTTCAATGCAATCCGATCACAAACTATTTACTTTTCCAAACTCCAATAGAATCACATCACAACAAACCCACTCAACACAAAATCATCTATCCAAACACCAAAACACAAAAACGGGTTACCCTCTCCCAGTTTACTTCGGGTAATCCGGCAATCAAACGCACCCTAAGGGTTTTATGAACTTGTTTCTCTTTAAAATTCTGTCATTACAGTTGTATACCTACCTTTTTTGTAATTTATCTTTTGCAACATCAGTTGTGTTTAATACTTTCTTGGATCATTATCAGTTTTGTCCTTCGAGCTAATTGGCGTTCATTACACTCGCTGACGGACATTAAATTAAGGGCACAAGTGTAATTGGAAAGATCAAGGGTACAATTGTGGTAGTTTTTCTTCCCCATCATCCTCTTTCTTAGTATCTCCCCTTCCCTCATCATCCATCTCCGAGTTGCTACTCGAACTCCTTCGCCTCCATCCTCATGTGCTCCCACTCCACCACCCCCAACCTCACATGTCCCTCCCCACCGCCTACTCCCTCCTCCTCCGCCCCAACCTCATATGCCCCAGCCTTTCGCCTAACCCCTCATCCTCCACCCCAAATCTATTGTGTGTCCACCTCACCGCCCCCGACCTCTTGCACCCCCTCCCCACCTCCTACCCCTTCCTCCACACTCAACCTCATGTTCCCCCTTCCTCGCTGCCTCTCCTCTTTTCCTTTGCCCTTGCCCTTGCGTCAGTTGTGATCATTAAGGTCTAGGTCACCACGCTCCTGCAATCTCACCAGTGTCAGCCTCTCCTCAACGACCACCTACTACTCCACATGGCCATTGCCTCCTTAGTCACCGCAACATGACTCCTTTGAGTATAACCACTACCATGTCAAACGTTGAGGTACCCCTTCCTTGCAACCCTTAGTCTCCACAATCGCTCTATTAAGTTGCCATTTCTCCATTGTTGCCTTCCAAGATGCCACCAAACCCATTGCAGCGTCACCATCTTCATCATTCCTGTTGTACTCATTCTCTACCATTGTCCACTAGATCTATTTCTTAATCTGACCTTGGTTTGAGAAACAACATGGTCTAATTAATCTCTTATACAACCAAGGTGACATAAGAGTATAATTGTTAACAATGGAAGAGGCTAGGGACATAAATTATTGTTGAAAAAAGGTAGGGCCATAACTGTAAATGTAGATTTCAGAAGGGACAAATGTGTAAAAAATTCAGTACTAATATCTCTATCAACTTCATATAATAAAGCAAAGTTCACATATTCCCATAGACATGAAGGATTATAATCATCTTTAAGGGATATTTATACATATAACCCCGCATATTTCCTAATTATGCAATTGGGTTCTCGTGAATTTTCTGACAGAAATCAGAAGGAGCCAAACAATTGACCATAGGACAACATTTGAAGCAATCTGGTTGGTCCTCTAGATAAATCTGAGGTGAAAATGCCTTGTAAAATAGTTAATAAATAATAATTGAATTAATTATTTTTTTAAATATAAGAATGTGTCTAACTTTATATAGTATTTAATGCTTATTTTTATTTATTTTTTCAAGATGTTTTATTACATGTCATTATTTACATGTGTATATATAGGTAAATTGACATGTTTTTTGACTATATGAATTTTAATTTGTAATATCTACTTTATTATTTTATGATTTATATATTTTTGATTCAATTGTATACACATTTAAATATTTTTATTGTATTTTTCTGATATAATATGTCCATTTACATAAATGAAGGTACATAATGTATACATAAATGCAAAAGTAATTCATCTATATATCTTAATGTTTGTATTTATTTCAGTGTTTTTTATGATTTTATTTTATTCTGATTATGTACATATACTATAAATAGTATTTACAAAATTGTAAAAATATGAAAAAATGAAAAATATAAAGAATAAATAAAATAAATATTTTATTCATTTATATCGTACAATTAGGATCCAAAATATAACTTTTACATCTTAACTTCAAATTAAATGAAACCACTTTCTTTAAATAGCTAATAAAAAATTATATACAATTAAAGATGATCTTGATGCATTTTGAGTTCATACGGAGGAGATACAAGTTTGTGAAGATGGGTTTTTGGATCCTTATTTTTAGTATAGAGTGTGCAATTTGCATTATCTTTACATGAAATAAATTTATATTTTCTACGTATTTTTATCTACAACTTTCATATAAAAAATTTATTGATTTGATGCATAAATAATAAAGAATAAAATGAGTCCCAAAAATGTAATTATTGGCTTATATTTTTAGGTTTTTCAGACTGTGTAATCTATACAATTGGTTTCCCTATCTCCCCCTACATTAATCCTTGTCGACTAAGTCATCACGATGATTGAGTCTCAAGGGCTAGGACCACTCAACACCTACGGTGTCTCAATTCTTTTTCTTTTCTTTCTTTATTCTTTTAATTAGAATTAATTACAATAAATATACATTATTTTATACCAATTATAGAATGTTTATTTTGACAAATTAATGATATATACATGCATTTAGCAAGGAATTTAAGGTCAAAATGAAAGAATAAAAGTGATGAAATGGAGGTTCATCATCATGTCTATCACATAAAAAAGGCTCCAACAAGGTTTTAATTACATACCACTGGATTTAGCTTAGTTAGATAACACAAGGGTATAATTGAGTTAATGAAGTAATATAAAGAAGGATTAGGATTAAAAGAAAATGACTACGAGATTTTACATGTAATTTAGAATCATCAAGAGTTCAATTCTTTCGTGTTCTTCCAAGGAATGTGGCTAAAGCAAAAGGTGATCCAAGGTGGGTGTGTGCGATGGACGAAGAAATGGCAGCTCTGAAAAAGAACAACACCTGGGATATTGTGTACTTTCCAAAAGGTGTTCATCTGGTTGGTTCAAAGTGGGTCTACACGATTAAGTATAATACTCTTGGAAAGGTGGACAGATTCAAAGCATGGTTAGTTGCAAGAGTGTATAGCCAGAAGTATGGGATAGATTATCTTGAGACATTTTCTCATGTGGCCAAAATGAATATGGCATGTATTATTATCTATCTGGCCGTACAGTTCTCTTGAAAGATGTATCAATTAGATGTCAAGAATGCATTCTTAAATGAAAACCTCAAAGAAGAAGTTTACATGAAATGCCCCCTGGTTACAGGGAACTGAGCAAATGTAGTAGATTAAAGAAAGCATTGTACGGTCTTAAACAGTCACCTAGAGCTTGGTTTGAGCATATCAGGATTGTAATGATCACTAATGGCTACCATCAAGCTAATGGAGATCTTACCCTCTTCATAAAAAGAAGGGGCAAAAGAATTTTTGTTCTTTTGGTATAAGTGGATGATATGATTTTGACTGGCAATAATGATGCAGAAATATTCAGCATAAAACATGTTCATGCTACAAAATTTGAATTAAAGGACCTGGGTAAGTTTAAGTACTTCATTGGTATTGAGGTGGCCAATTCCCTGGTGGTTTGTGTTTGAACCAACAGAACTATGCACTCAATTTACTTCATGACTCTGGTCTTCTCGGGTGCAAGCCGGTCTCTACTCCTATAGACGCTAACTATAAACTCAGCAAAACAGATGGTGAACCTTTCAATGAAGCTTTGACAGATAGGTATCAAAAACTTGTTGGAAAATTAATTTACCTCACTCTCACAAGACCTAACATTACCTATGTTGTAAATGTGGTCAATCAGATCATGCATGTACCCACTACAGTTCATATGAATGTCGTTAAAAGAATTGTACATTAAGAACTCCCCAAGTAAAGGCCTTTTGTTTACAAAATAATATAATGTGAGCATTGATGGCTACACTGATATGGATTGGGCTGGATCTGTTGATGATATACGGTCAACATTAGGGTATGATGTTTATCTGTGTGGTAATCTGATCATATGGTGAAGCAAGAAACAGAATGTTGTTTCCAGGTCTAGTGCTGAAGCTGAGTACATGGCCATGGCAAACGGGGTCACTGAGGTCGTGTGGTTGAAACTTCTGTTAGCGGAGTTGGGTGCTGAACCTATCATGCCATTGAAGATGTTCTGTAATAATAAATCTGCAATAAACTTGGCAAATAATCATGTTATGCATGACAGAACGAAGCATGTGGAAATAGACAAACACTTCATCCGTGAGAAGATTGACGATGGTCAGTTGTGTCTTCCCTACTTGAAATCTAGTGATCAGATTTTTAATCTCTTCACAAAGGGATTGCCTTAGTGATTTTTGAGCAAAACATGGGCAAGTTGGGCATGGTCGATATGTATGCCCAACTTGAGGGGAAGTGTTGAGTTGTATTGCTAATTGGGTAAACGGATCTTTGGATGAGGGATTGTTTACCCACCGTCTTATAAAATGTACTCATCCTCCCTCCTATCCAGTTAACTTAGTGAAGAGTGGATCCCTAATCTCTTGTGAGGGAGATTAGGGTTTATGTGTGCTCCCGTGATTTTCCCTCATCGTAGGGTTTCCACGTAAATCACTGTGTTCGATCCTCCTGTTCTCTAATCCGTGTCTTCAACATTACCCAATCCTCAAACTTCCTGGACCGCAGACAGGGGCATCGAAAGCATAAAATGAACAGTATCAACCATCCCCACTTATGCCTTATACCCAAAATATCATCAAGTTGGGAGGCTTTATATATCGGGGACGATGAAAACAATCACCCTAATTTAGTTGTAGGTGACAGTCAGTGTACCGTCTCCTAAATACAGAGAGGGGATGGGTACTACATTCAAATGAGATGCTGATGTCGACCGTCCCCTTCCAGCATCCTCAATGGGTCAGTGGCATGTAGTGAGTTAGACATAACAATCAAATCAGATATTCAATCCACATGCACAAAGATCTTAACATGGAAATACAATTAGGTGGAAACCACGACCCGAGTCTGTGACTCGGGAGAGGATCCTCTGCTGTAGAGATATTGCAGCAGAGGTGCTGTAAATGCTAATATTTTTTTGTGATTTAAGTTTTAAAATCCAACCTTATAGATTGAATCTTAGGTTATTACTCTATATATCCTCCAAATTTCGCTTAAATCCGACATTATTTTCTATTTTATCTTAATATTTCAAGATTTGGATCTTTTTAAAATGGAGTTCAAGTTGCTTAGATCTTGACCGATTGTTTGACCATTAAGATAAAATAGCAAATAATATCGAATTTAAGCGAAATTTGGAGGATATATAGATAAGCGAAATTTGGAGGATATATAGAGTAATAATCTATGATTCAATCTATAGGTTGGATTTTAAAATCTAAATCACAAAAAAAATATTAGCATTTACAGCACCTCTGCTGCAATATCCTCTACAGCAGAGGATCCTCTCCCCTGTGACTCAGGATTTTTGATCAGGTGTGCCCATCAACTGTGTCGTTATATTAGTTATTTACGCGATGACTCGATAGTTTACAATTGTCTTAGATCAAACATCAAAATACATTACAACATTGAATCAAACTCTAAAGTCAAAAATAAGAACGGGTGACTTTAATAAAGAAATCAGAATCTTTCGCCAAAAGTGATGTCTTCCATAGAAAAACTTTTTTTGACTAGTTGCAAGAAGCTTGGAAGCTTAGAGGCCAAGTATATTGGTTTGGAGAGCTTGAACCATTTAGAATAGGTCTTACAGCAACAATTTTCCAATTGATATGAACAATAAATATACGTGTGTCTATGTACATGCGTATGTATGTATAGAGAGAGATGAAAGGCTCTTAGAGTGCTTTGCCTCATAATGTGTATCTCTATAATGGGGTCTACGATCCTTTTTTGAGTGTCATAGACAAGCCTTCAAATAATATGACCATTAAAATAAATTTAGAAGGGAATCATCAAGATACTACTATGTAGATTTATCATGATAAACAAGTTGATCGATCAGAAGTGAAGTTGATTGATCAAATCATCTTCATTAGATCGATTAAATGTAGCCATTATATGGTTGTTGAATTTGAATCTTGATCGATCATAGCTAAAAGTTGGTTGATCATGTAGTGATTGATCAACTGGAGATTGAGGGTTGATTAGGACGGTCGATTAAGGCTGTAAGTTCAACGATTAAGCAGTGGTATATCAGGTGTTGCAAGTTGGTCGATCAGAGAATGTTTGATAATAAGCTGAAAGTGATCGATCATGAGCTCGTTTTGAAACTGGGGTCATGTTAATATAATCACATAATTTGATACTAAAGCATAAGTATTTGGACTAATATTTACAAATCAAGTTACATCAACAACAATAATAACAAAAAACTCTTGAGACAAGACTTTGATCTTTTGATGCCTTATTGTTCTTGAAATAACATTCTAAGTGTGTGTCAAATAGAGATAGTATACAAACGATTTGGGATAAGTGTATGTTATTATTAAAACATAATTAAGGCAAGAAACTTCACAAGTTCTTTAAGGGATACAAAATTTGCAACTACTTTTGAGTGTGTCTCCTCCAACTTCCTTAAAAGATGTAGTGAATGAAGATAATCTAAATATGTGTGTGTGTCTTGAAGATTATCGAGCAGGATGAAATAGCTTTTCCAAGCTCCAACTTGAGGGAGAGTGTTAAGATATAATTTATAATTCGGTCTTTCGAGATCCAATTACGCTATTCATGTTTTGCCTCATATTGCCTATTGATGGAACTGTGTAGTTTCGGTGAGGTTATATAAAGAGGTATATAGCTCATGCAATCTCTTGAAAAATATAATGCAACAGCCAGCCCTTTAAAGCTCTCTTCCGTGGTTTCACCCATTTAGTTAGGAAGTACAATTCCATCTAATATCATGTTTGTTCAAGTTCCTTGACTCCGCTATTACTTATTATATATTGTCATACAAAGATACATACACACTCACTTTAATATATATACATAATAGAGATTCATCTTAAATATAGCCTACATGATGTTTCAATTTAGAAGATACATAGTTTAGTTCTACCATCCATGAATGCTAATATAGTAAGAAAAAAAGGGTCTAGAATAATCATTTGTTAAATAAATAGATACGTTTTCACATGTGAGAACCCACGAAATGCTATTGATTTATTATTTAAAGGGTTGGCAGTGAATTTATAAAGATATATGAATAAAGAATACTAATTATGCATTCAACAATGTATGGATGCTTTGTAAAGGCCTTTACGAATCTGCGTAGTTGGTACTTGGTAGGGATGCAAATGAATAAGAATGCATGATGCGTAGTTGGTAGGGATGCAAATGAATAAGAATGCATGATGCATCTCTATCCAGACCGCTAATGAACATGCACTGTAAGGAAAACAAGCTTTGACTACAGAACTATGTCCACAGATATGTGGCTTGTGGTCACAAAAATGGGCTCTGGCCACAACATGTTATGGCTTGTAGCCATAGCTACAAGTTTCGTCGCGAGAGTTCTTTAACCACGAATATGTCATGGACACTACAAGTAACCACAGAAGTTGTTGTGGTAACAATTCTTGCATGAATATTTTCCTTACAAATTTGAAACCTTTTGCCACAGAATTGTAGCTACAAGAAACTAGTGGCCACACAATTATCGTGGCCACAAGTTTCCGTAGACACATTCTGTGACCACAACTCGTTTTTTTTGTAGTGATGTTATCCGTATTTTGACATATGCTTTCGCATCTGTTTTAAGACAGATTCATATATAGAGATCGCTTAGATATTCACAAATACAAGCATTTGTGCATTCAATTTAATTTAAAATATGCTTTTGTATATGTTTTAAGGCAGATTCATTTATAGAAATCGCTTAGATATTCACAAATACACGCATTTGTGCATCCAAATTATTTTAAAATATAGTAGTATGTTTATCATACAATATATTAAGGGCCGTGGACATGGCACTGTTCACGGCCCTGTAGTATTATTTTTTACATATTGAATATTGTTTATGTATATATATATATATATTTGATTATATATTATGTACCATTACCCTCGTATGAGTTGTTGGTAGGGATGAAAATGAATACGGATATATTCGAATATCCGTTAACCGTATTCGGAAAATTACCGGATACGAATATTCGTATCCGATATATTAATCAAATATAGATATCCATATCCGAATATTAATAGAATACGGATCGAATATGGATATGGGTTGTAAAGATTTTCCAGATACGGATACATATATGGTAATTGCTTGAATATCTAGAATCGTATTCGGATATTCGAGTATAACATTGAATATTATTTTATATATTAGTTAATGTAATATAATACACAACTCATGTTACTATATTAGTATTATATATTATATAATACAACATATTAATGATGTTAATATACTTTCGTTTGTTTGGGATGGGCACGAACAAAAGTTACGAAATCCTTTCCCTCTTTTTTGCTCGGATAAAGAAACATGTCATCTCGATGCTCCCTTTTATTATATGCAACTGATTTATATTTAAATATTATTTTTAAAATCATTATGACATTTGATAAAAAAATCAATTCATATTTGTACGATGTTTTTATTCGATCCCTATTCGGAGCTTATGTTTATTGAGTACATATTTGTATTCACTCTTTACTCGATTCATATTTTGATTGGCTCTTTATTTGATCTGTATTCGGGTTTATTTTTTATTTGATACATATTCAGATTCGATAAGCATCCTATTCGAATTCATATTCGTATTTTTAAGGATATGGTTTCCTTAATGCATATTCGAATCATATCCGCATCCGACACGCTTTCATCCTCAGTGGTTGGTTGATATTTTGTATGTTTTATTTCAATATAAACATGTTGTTCTTATCATGTGCTTTGGTGGAAATTTTCTAGAGGTGCCATATCATGTGCTTCCTCTGACACGTGCTATGTACCTTTTTTTTAATACTAATACATTAGGAATAGATTGCAGTGGATCAAAAAACAAGAGTTACTTGGCCTTCTCGTCCTCTCTTTAAAATCTTAAAACCTAAACTTTCATTTGATTTTCCGTCGGAACTGACGCGTCGCTTCTCTTCACCACCACAATCGACGACATTACTTGGAGCACCCTACGATAATCATAGGATCGTGGCCGGCCGGAGAGCTCGGGCTGACAACTCATATAAGGTCCTCTAACGTCGGTGTACATCTTGACAACTCCTCTAAGGTCCTCTATCGTCGATGTACATCTTTGTTTGCTCGATTTGTTCGAGATTCTTTTTTATGGTGAATTCCTAAATCGTAAACTTCCTCTGTCTGATACTCCGCCGACATGGATCGGCCCAAAGCCCCTCTTTGCCTCCACCCGAGACGGGTTTAGTCGATTCCAACTGCGAGAAAAATAAGATTGATGGTGATAGAGGACATTGAGATGACAACTCCTTCAAGGATTAGTGTACACAGTTACCAATATGTTTGTTTGGTTTTTGGCAAGGAGATTCATTGAGCAACCACACAAGAGCCCATCTAAAATCACTATTGAGATCACCCCACCAAAGCACTTCGATTTTGGAAAGATTATAGATTTTCCCTCTTTCGGTATGGGTTAACAGTACATCTGAGGGTCGGCACATCATTGATATCTTTCTCATTTCATGTATTCGTCTTCAATTTTGGAAAGATTTCAGGTTTACCTTCTTTGGGTAGGTTGTGGTGTTTAGTTGTGAGTGAGATATGTGATTTGGTCAGCGAATGTCGAGCGCCAACTCATGCTCGCAATCTTATGTAACCTATGATTAATATATTGTTGTCTTGAAAAAAATAAGTGAGCTATCACAATCTCTTACCAACATCTCCGTATAAGATATACAACATTTTTTGACAACTACTTCCTAACAAATACATATGAGCTTGATTACCATTTTGATTTCTTTATTAATAAAAGAATATGTATAAATATTTTATAGACGAGGACATACTTTGCCCAACTTTATCTAGCTGGATTAGCTGGCTTTGATGTCTTTTGTTATTAAAAGAACATGTACAAATATTTTACAGACGTGATCATATTTTCCCAGCTTTATATACGTTGTGCATTGTACAGCCAATCCAACTTTTCATGTAAAACTCTTGTGTTTAGTCGTCAATGTTTTTTTTTTGAAAACTATATTGCATACTCAAATAAATCAATGGTTTTTATTTGTAAGAACGTGTATTTTTAACTGTCATTATCAAACGTCAACCTGGCTCAAGCTAACGTTTAAAACATCATAGATCAAAACTATATTGCATACTCAAATATTTTGGTATGTTATATAGTTTTGTTCTATCATGTTTAAAATGTTAGCTTGAGCCGGGTTCATGTTTGATAATGATGGTTAAAATATGAAGACGGTTTTAAGTTATTCGTTCCTACAAGTAAAAATTATTGAACCGTAAATAGATGTAGCTATAAAAACAAAAAAATGAAAGATATTTAGGCAATATTGTAAGATTATAGAGAATGGTAGGAAAATGTGCAATCTATTGATCTCAATTACACTCACTAATTGACATGTTTCGGTGATATTGTAAGGTGTTTATTGTGCTAAATAAAATATATAGTGGTCCGCATGATATTGTAAGGTGCTTATTGTGTTAAAATATTGAATATAGTTATATTGTAAGGTGCTTTAGTAGGATTCAAATGGTAAAGAATATGAAACGATATCGTATAATATCTGTTGGAATGTCGCAACTGCATGACACCTAAAAAGAAACAATTGATAGAATTATATCTATTAGCTCTTGTAAGAGTACTAAGATGGGAAGTTCGTTGCGAGAGACATATATATTACTGTAATATGGAGGACAACATTTCCAAACCGATATAAACCATACACCTCCTTTGTATATAAGCTGAGCAGAATTTCGTATACCCGCAGTAACACTGATGATATGGTTCGCAAAATGCTTAATTTCAAGTAAAATGATTTGTGTTCTTCGACATGCTAGATAAATAAGTGTTCACACTCACTATAAAATGATGTTTCTTCCTATGTAATCTATTTTAATACAAGATATTTGTCACAACTTCTGAAGTGTTTTGGATTTATTTGTAATAAAACATGTTTGTCAATCTCTTTGAACTGTTTAAGATTTATTTTCCCCACCTTTTCTTTTTTTTTCATGCTACAAACGTTGCATCATTCTTTAAATCAAGCATGTAGATACAAATCAACTCATTTCAAAGCATGTTAATTTTAAGCTAAAAATGAGCTAAATGGTGCTCGTTGTGGCTTAAAATGCATGTGGGTGGAAAACTTCAAATGGAATATGATCCCTTCGTGATTGAGGAAAATCTACCATCACATCTGTATATTTTTAGTCCAATGTTTAATATTAAAGGCATGCTAACGTTCATTATTTAATTAACTGAAAATCTATTTTGGCATTTTATCACTTTCTAAATATAGAATTGAACAATAACCTAAATTTCTTCCACCATTCTCCCATTTTATTTACCTACTCAATGGATGACGATGGCATGCGAATGATAGTGATAACGTCCTCCTCCATCACTTATGTCGCTACCATTATCTACGTGGTGCGCCACCATTGACATCGCTGCCATCACCAACATACTAGAAACGATATCCCTCACCACCATTGTAGAGAACGATGGTTTTGTTCAAATAGTTAATGTGTTACTTTAGATAATTGAATTCATATCTTGCCTCATATTTTACTAATTTACATTTAATTTTCACATGTTATCTTTTTTAAAATATTATCAAATAATACTAATTGATTTTTATCATGCAGATTGCGCCATGCAACGTTTAATAAGAGAATCCGGACTTTACCTAAATCATCATAATTTTCGCACTATGATTAAAAATATTGGTAGAAAATATAACAAATAACATATATGCAGTTAATATGCAATTTATTTTACAAAGAGCTACACAAACTTTGCAAAAAAGATGCCGAGTTTAGCCACACACCCACACCCACACATCCACCCATACCAACACGCCACTCACATTACGTGCATGCACACACACAACACATACACATGCACACACACACACACATGCATGCATGCACATGCACAGACCTGCACACATGCATGCATACACGCACATGTGCCCACGCATACACACACATGCATAAATACATACATACACACACATACATACACAAACACACACATACATACACACACATATATATACACACATACAAACATAAACACACACATACACTGTTACATACATATAGACAAACAGACAGACACACACACACATGCACGCACACACTATAGACATACATAAAAACACACATACAAACACATATACACACAAACATACACAGAGAGAAATACACACACATGCACACACTCGCACATGCACCCGCACACACAAACACCCACATGCCCTCACACCCACTCACATTCGTGCACACACACACACCTACCCACGTACGCACACATATATACATACACATATGTACGCATGCCCACATACATACACATGCACATGCACACACGCACACACACTTATGCATGCATATGCACACCAATGCACACGATGATGCTCATGTACACACCTGCACATGCCCACATACCCATGGACACATACAACCACACACGTGCACATACACCACGCACACACAGACATCACATGCGTGCACACACACACACTCGCATGCATCATGCATGCACGCACACACAGACATCACATACACACATACACACGAATGCATGCGCGCTCATGCGCACCCACACATGCACACACACCCGTGTACACACGCACCTAAACACCCTTACCCACACACACACAAGTACACATACACACAGAAACACATACACACACGCACGCACATGAACACACACATAGGCACAAACAGACACGCACACGCGCGTGCACATGCACACTCGCACATGCACATGCGCGCGCACGCATGCACGCACATGCACACAAGCACACGTACGCACATGCATATGCACACACCCAGACACATGCACAGACTTACGCACGCACGCACGCACACACACACACACACACCCACACACACGTGCACATGCATACACACTCTCATATCCACACATGCACATGCACACGTGCATACACATGTACACCTGCACACATGCAAACCTACACACGCACACAAACATAAACCCATGAATACATGGGTGTGTGTATAGAAATTATTTTCATGAACAAATTTTAGGCATAGAGATCTTAGAAGATTTCAATAAAACCTTGAGCAATGCAGGACTATGTAATAAAAAATGCAATTTTTCATGAACAAATTTTAGGCATAAAGATGTTAAAAGATTTTATGTCTTTGAAGTTTAGATATTGAATGTTTATGTATACATAAATTATTTTATGAATTTTTGTATGATATATACAATTGTATAAATAATTATATACAATTTGTTATGTTGATTCTAGAGGAAATTTTATTTTTTTCGAGATTTAGGCCATTTTTATACATTGTATACAATTTGTATATTCTTTTTATAGGTTGTTAACACCACCAATGCTTAAATTTGACTATGGTCTTAGAGTCTTCATCAAACACTGAAAAAAAACAAAAAGATCAAAATAATGAAAACACAAAGGAACAAAAATAAGTAACAAATCAAAGGAAGAATGAGTGAAAATAGTAAAAAGGAATGATTAATAGAATGGAATATGAATTAGAAGAGCGAGAATTTATAAATAAGATCAAGTCTCTCGAATATTCAACCTTCTTACAAGGAGAGCAGATCCTCTGCAGTACTGCAGAGGTCTGTAGTAAAATTGTGGATCATCTCAACCGCTCGATCTTGATCGAGGGGTTTTCATGAATTCTCATGATAAGGGCCCATAAAAACACCGAATTTGTACGAATCGGTCGATCAAGATCGAGCGGTTGGGATGATCCACGATTTTACTGTAGAGGATTTGCTCTGTCTTACAAGAGCGCCGAAAGATTAAATGCACAACACCTTAGAATAGTAGATGCTCATTGGGTATCTCCTAATTTATAGACAAAGTCTCAAATGCAATCTCCAAAACCAAACTTAGGATACCTAGTTTCAACAACATAGGTTCTATCTGATTTCAACGCCATCTTAGGTCTGTACTGTTAGAATTGAAAGTTACAATCCTTCTTTGATGCAATTTTTTTGGTGAAACACATTAATAGGGGTAATTAATCTCACCATCTACATAACATTAGATATTTCATTCTCCCATTTTTTCTAATGTGGCTTACAAGTCACCATATTGTGATTTGGAATAGATTGATTCTGAATATTTGGATCTATTTTCTAGATATGAGATTTTTATGTAAACAATCTCTTAGGGAGTGTTCGGTTGTAATAAGCGAGAATAAGGATGGGGAATAAGAAGAATAAGGGTATATTCTCTGTTCGGCTAGAAAGATAGGAAAAAGGAGAATAAAGTGGAATAAGGGTAAGTAAGGTGGAATAAAGATAGGAATATGGGCGGAATAAGGTGAAATAATGAGATGTGGATGGGGATAGTCGTACTCTTAGGGGCCGCATCGAGAGGAGAATTGACCCCTTATTCCAATGCTTATTCTCTAAACGAACAGGGACTTAGGGCGGGAAGTTTGCTCGAAATGGATTAAGCTTTGGCAGAAGCCATGAATGATCATGTGATCACTCTATGTTACACCTCACTCTTGCTTGAGATCACCGAAGCCTTGAAAGACTACCAATTAGAAGCAAATATCTAGGCTTAAGAAAGAAGCTGATCAAAAAGGATAAGATACCCTAGGTCCCTAACATGAGGAAGAAATGGGCACACCTACAGAGCTTAAGGATGGTTGTTGGGAGTTTGTTGGAATGGAATCAAGGTCAAAAACAGGTCTAGGTTCATTTAAAGTGAAATACAAGAGATGCGAGTATATGATCAACCATGGGTATCTTATTTGGGGCAGAAGAGGGAAGAAAATGCGGAAAAAGGGCCAAAAATAAAATTATCCAAACATAGGTTTATTCACATGTACAAGCCAAATGAATCAATATTACGCAAACCTCTCTTCATGAAATTTGTAAGGAAATCTAAAACAAACAAGCGCCATTGAAATGAATTTGTTAACTTATCGTATTTTCGGTGCTACAAAATTTTGATTATTTTATGTGTGTGTAAGCATAAATTTCAAATTTATTTGTATTTCCATTTTTTCCATTAATAAAGATATATTTTATTAGTAAAGAGATAATTTTTATCTTTATTAAAAATTCTAATGAATAAAAAAGAATTAAAATGAAAAATACACATTTTTTTGAATTCATATTTGGTTTATGTGTTCTTTATACTTGAAACCAACTTTTTTGCATTTTAAGTTTTGTTAATTTTTAGCATTTTTATAATTAACTTCGAGGTTAGTCACGAAATTTAAGACTACATACACTAAAATCCGAGTTATACATAAGTATATCTATGAGTATGAAGTTAATACTTTATTTATATACAAACTAGTGTTCAATGCATAACCTTCATGTTGTAAGGATTTTGATTTTCGGAATATTATTTATAATTTAAATACAAGAGAAATAACCTACATTGGTGCTATGAATGATGTGAAGATGATGCATATGTTTAACACCTATTTGGATAGGAAGGAAATTATGAGGTAAATACAAAGAAGAAGAAGATACTTGAGAAGGGTCAAATGAAAGAGTTTGGAGGTAGGGTAGATGTTGCTTATGTGGAGGAGTAAGGGGGGTGGGTAGAGATAGCAATGTCCAAAAGTGTTAGAAGATGGGGCCAAATATGATAGATAGAAAGGGGCCAATGGGTTGGGGGTAGATGTAGGTGCTATGTCCCAAGGAGCTTGGAAGATACACTACAACAAAATACCATTTTAGCGGCATTTTTACTAGCGACAAATATTGCATTTGTTGATTATTGTTAACTTTAACAGCAAATCAATGACTTTAGCGACTTATATGATTTGTCCCTAATGTATGAATTGCTTTTCTGAACTACCATCTTACAAAAGATTATTATTTTATATTACTTAAAAATAGGCAATGGATACAATTGAACAAATTATGATTTGCGGTTGTAGTTTAATTTTGTACTGATTTATTTATTTTGATGGCTTCCTTATCGTTAATTTCTAAAACTTATAATATGTTAACTTATAATTTGTTGAACAAGATTTTTCACAGGTCTAAAGTAATCCACACAAGGCGGGATCACAATGTCGCTGAGGCGACCCGCGAGAAATCCTAATTCAAACAACAATTAACCCACTACAGATAAATCAAGCAATGAAAGTAAATGTGCGGAGTTAAAATTTATTATAACTCTACAACAAGATGTGTATAGTGCAAGTATGTGTAGAGGTCGAACACAGGGAGCAGACAGGTAGAACGGGGCACAAGTGCTCAAAAATGTGTGTGAAAGTGATCAAGTGTCTACTATGGTATTTTTTTGTGGGTTTTGAATTTTTATATTTTTTATTTAATTTTTAATTTTATATTTTTGTATTTTGATTTTTAATTTACTGATTTTTATTTTCTTTTTATATTTTATATATTTTTCTATTTTCTTTTTCAAGATTGGAAAATAAAGATAATGTAATAAAATGGAGAAAGAGCTATTTATAAAAATAGGGGAAAATGTGCAAAAATTAGGAAATAAAGTCTTTTTGGTATTTTTATACTTTTTTACTGTTTTTGTGATTTTTGGGTAATTTTTAGAATGTTTTTGTATTTTTAATTATCAAAGTAAAGCAAACAGTGAATAAAATGCAAGGCTGAAACTTAAAATGGGGAAATAAAATAGAAAACAGAAGCAAAAATTCTCCACTTTAAATTTCAATTAAAGATAATAAAACAAAGAAAATTCAGGAAAAGAAAACACTATTTTTGTATTTTTTATGAATTTTATAAATTTTTATGAAGGTTTTTAGAGTTTTGCAATTTTTAGGAGTTTGGTTTTATATTTTTTAATGATTTTTGGCTGGGAGTTAAAACAAACTAAAAGAAATAATATATATTTTTTGGGGATTTTTCTGGAATGTTTTATATTTTTTATGGATTTTATAAGCTAGACAGTGCTGAAAATGACTATTTTTTATTTTTAATAAATATTAAAATGCAATGAAATGAAAATGCGAAAATATGGCGTGGAAGTATGATGAAACAGGAGCTTAATGCAATTTTTATGGATTTTTTTTGGGTTTTGTAGATGTATGCAAAAATTACAAGCAACAAAAAGAAAAATACATGCCTGCAGGGGTATTTGCGTAATTATCAAGAAATCCAGGTACCTACATGCAATTTTCCCAGAAAACTAATAACTGTAGACGTAATGTAATGGACCAATTATAAAATCTCAGACCATCAGGGGTATAATCACAAAAAACACCAGGACTCACGTGTTAGACCACGCGCCCCTGGCAGGGGTATGGATGCAGATAACAAAATCGCGAGGGCTGATATGCAAGAATTCCCAAAAGTTTTATACTTTGATAAAAAGTTTATGCGCTGACATAAAATAAAGGAACTCCCAAGGGCTGAGCTACAAAAATGCCAAAGGCCCACGTGACTCGCACGTGCGCCACTGGCGAGGACTAGTTCGTAATATTCCAAACTTGGGGGTGATTCCGCAAAAATACCAAAGAAAAACCTACTGCAATTGAAAGATTAAATAGTATTTTCTAAATACAAAAACGTGGAGGTTAAGGCTGCAAAATACCCCCACTAGGCGCACATCCAACGGCGAGGGAGGATCCACTTACGCCACGTGGCGTGCGCTGATCAACCGATACCCCTTCGTTTCGTAAGGCCACGATTAGATCCGGGGGGGGCTCGATCTACGGCTGGAGGACGCCCCGCATCCAACGGCTGCTGCTTTGAAGGACGAACAGACGTGATCCAACGGCTCCAGGTGTGGTTGGAAGAACGAACGTAGAACTCGGCAGTGCCGAGTTTTGTTGAGGTGATGGGCCAGCTTCCGACCACCACACCTTCGACCGAAGGGCTCGTCCGACCCCTGCTGCTCCTCCCCGACTCCCAGGCGCCTTAGGTTAGGCCGAAGACCGGCGGAGGGCCTTCAGCGGCTCTATGATGCTCCGGCGAACCTGGGTGTCTTCTTTCGTCAAAATCCGAGGCTCAGCACCTCCTCCAGGTCCTGCGAATAAGTAGAACAACGCAGCAGTCCAAGCGCGCAAAGTACCTGGCTTTTATTGGCGGAAAACGGCAGCGTGGAGTGGTGGAGATAGTGGCCGGAGCTCAAGGCTCCGGCAAGGTGTTTGATGCGAAATTAAGGGCTACAAACTCGATGAATCGAACAGCTGAAAGCTTGTATCTAAACCTATGACTATCTGCTGTTAAACTACAAAGAAAACAACGGAAAAGATGACCTTGAGTGGCGTGGAACCACGAGATAAGACCTCACGGCCGTGGATGGCCGGAGATGGATTGGAGCCTCCTCCCGGCCGCCTAGCTCGCTCCTTCGGGCTGGAGACGAAGGCTGTCACCCTCCTTCCACCGGAGCTCACGTGCAGGAACAAAGCTAGGGGATAGAAAGGGTTCAAAATGGAATGGGGGTTTTTGGGGGTTTTTTGAAAGTTGGACGAGGGGCGATCTTTGAGGACGTGTGGCACGCGAATCGATGGTCAAAAGTCGCATCTAAGCCTTGGGCGTGGTAGCTGGATCATAGATGATCAACTCTCGTGAAGACCTCGATTCGATTCGGTGAAAGATGCGATCTACAAAAAGCCGCGAAGTCCAAGGAAAAATGCAGTCTGACATGTACAGACCTTGGTCAGAGAGCTGACCAAGGTCAACCAAGGGCTGAGGCTGGTTGGTCCACGTAGACCAACCAGAAAAACCTTGGAAAAAAATGTTTTATTAATTCGTTTTAAAATAGAAAATGAATTAATTAAATCTTGGTTATAAAATAAAAAATGTTTAAAATTTTATAAATTATTTTATTATGATTTTTAATTATTTTTATGAAGTATATTTTTACAAGTTTGCATTTATACCCTTATATAGGTATATTATTCTATGTATTGTATTCTTTTATTTTTATTGAGTATATTTAATTTATTTATTTTTTATTATTATTTTATAAAATTATAAAATACTTTTATGTACATAAATATATTTTTATTTTATTTTTCTGATTTATTTTGTATATTTAATAAAATACAAGTATGTGTTGTATAGGTATATGTGTAGGTAATGTATCTATGTCTTTTATTTTTAAGTATTTTATTTTTGTTTTTATTTAGGTTTTTATTCTTCTTTTAATGTACATAATTATTATAAGTATTATTTACAACATTATAAAAATATAACATTATAAAAATAATAAATAAATAATAAATTGAATATTTTAATATGTACAAGTATACAATAGGGGTCCAAAAGTCAACTTTCAAACCGTAGCTCCGCCAAATGCGAAACCACCGCCATTAATTAGATTATTTTCTTCTATATACAATTAAAGGTGAGTTTGATGCATTTGGAGTTTTCATTTGTGAGATACGGGTCTGGGAAGTTGGCATTCTGGAATTTTATTCAGACCATAACTTTTTATCTGTACATTATTTTTCTGTGAAATCAATTTTGTATTTTTCTTTATAAAATTATCTACAACTTTCATGTACAAAGTTTTATTATTTGATGCACAAAAAGTGGAACCAAAAATAGGTCCCAAAATGAATAAAGAATGAATAGAATGTATAGGTATTTTATCTGTATTTTGGCCCTTATCTCCCCCTACTTTATTCCTTGTCGACCTATTCATCGAGATGCCTAGGTCTCGGGGTTTCGGGTCATAAAATATTTACAATATTTTATTCTTTTTCTTTTCTTTTCTTTATTCTATAATTTTGGCTTTAAAAACCGCATTTTATACAATATTTACACACATATATATAGATGCTAAAATGCATGAATTACATATATTTACACGCATTTACTAGGGTTTTTAAGGCCAAAATGATAGAATAAAGATGATGAAACGTAGATTCATCATCCCCCTATACTTGCCTTTGCTAGTCCCTAGCAAACACTTATGCAATAAGTGCAGAAAAGAAAAACAAAGAAAAGAAAAAGAAGAAAGGTGGACTAAATTTAATTATCAAACTTGTCTTCACAAAATCAAAGTTTGGAGCTTAAGTCGGACTTTTGGAATTTTAGTGCGGGCGGAACCTTATTGAGAACCAAATTTGAAATCCAACAGTCCCTGAGAATCCCAGAACCATGTCCAAGTCTCCTCAATAGCCAGGTCAGAGATATCTCAATTCATACGCAAACCCTTATGACTATGAATCTAACTTGCACAGTGTAAGTGATGGTGGCTCTCCCCAACTAGAATGACAAAGAAACTGACTTCTCCAGTATGACAACCCAGTGATTCCCCAATCCAGCAACTCCTTCCTCGAGGAGCGGGCTATTCCCTTCTAAGTTCAAGTGGCAACCAGCTCAAGAGGAGGGGTGAAGAGAAGAATGGACGGTAGCCAGTGTAGCTACCTATCCTTGGATGCAAGACTAGTGTAGTCAAGTCATCCTGCTGCAGGCTCACATGATATGACTTTGGAACTCAAGCTTGCTTATTGACTTTACAACATATTCACATACTTTGCAGGCTTTTTATTTTTGTACATGCCTGAACTTTTTTTTTCTTTTGAAATACTATTCACAGCAGCATTTACATAAGGGGTTTTTCCTCTTGAGCCAGTAGACTATCCCTCTTTTGAAGTTTTATTGCAACCCACAGCCTCCTGTCTTTAGACTTCCGAATCACTGGACGGGTTGGGGTGCACTTCCCTCCCTAGAGGAGGACAAATGTTTCCACTTGTGTGCGTCTCATACCGGCAAATCCAATCCCCTCACCACTCCAACTGAGTTGAGCCATGTGAAAGGTGCAGGTGTCCAAGTTAGGTCATTATCAACAAGAGTCGTGCGTGTGCTCCGAAATACTCTACTTAGGCAGTCAAGAATCCATTGAACCAAGTATCGTGATCCTCAAAGAATTAAGTCAACTAGACCTGAAGTACCTCAAACCAAGTTCCTATAAGGTTCCTGTTATTAGGTAGATTTGAAGGTTCAATCAAGCTCCAATCTCCGGATTTTACTCGGACTTGTTCAACTATCAAACTCAATCCGAAAAATGCTCATGCTATGCAATGCAGAAAATATTTTTGTGATGCAATTTTCAAGGATTTTGAACTTTTTATGGATTTTTGGAAAGATGATGATGATGCATATGCATTTTTTTGTCTTTTTCAAAAAGATTTTTCAAATGTTTTTGGATTTTAATTTTTGCAAATGTTTTTGGGAATTTTTGAAAACAAAAAGATTTTTGGCTGAACACTAGGTGAAAATATGTATACGGGAGTGCTTCTTATATATACAAGAAGTGGATTTTAAGAATTTACAGGGTAAGTGGTCAATTTTATACATATATACATACATAGTGGCTTTTGGTGTGATGTGTATATTCCTCAAACTTATTTGAAAACAATTTGCACACAATTTTTGAAAACTATAGTCCAAAATAGTTTTTACAAACATTTTACACACATTTGAAAATCATTTTGCAAAGGCTTTTCAAATAGTATATATAGGTTTTTCAAAACATTTTTACAACCATTTTTCAAACCATTTGCAAATCATTTTTCAAACATTTTATTTCACACAAAGAAAAGAAGTTTTACAAAACACACATTTTTACAAAGGTTGAAAACATGTAACAAAATATTTTCAAAATAGTTTTCAATAAATGTTCACAAAGATTTTCAAACTATTTTTCAAACATTTTGCAAAAAACATTTTCACCTGATTTATTAATCAGTAAATACAAAAAGAATTTGAGGAATAATCACATCTTTTTATTAAGATTTTTAATGAATTTTGATGAATTTTTAAAGAATTATTAGCCATATTATTAAAAAAAATACGAAAGTACGAGTTATGGCTAAAGTATATACGTAGTATATACGACCCCCCTATACTTAGCTTGAGCTATGTCCTCATAGATCGGAGAGAAAAGAGAAGACATAACTCGTACTAAGTATAGATAAGTCTAAAGAATAAATAATTAAAGGAATGGATGAACAAACGAATGAGAAGTTGACCGTCCCCCCTATACTTAGGATCAAATAATCCTAAGTATAGCAGACTGTACACAAAGCAGGGAGGGTCAAGGGTGGGAATGAACAGATCATACTCAGATTGTCTCCCCCTATACTTAGGGTAAGATATCCCTAAGTATAGACAAGAAGAGGAGACAATGGAGAGGATCGAAAAATAGAACAACTCGGGGTGCACACCCCCCTATACTTAGGACAAAGTACGTCCTAAGTATGGAAAACTGTCTACAAGGGCAGCACCTTTTCGGTAGATGAAGAAGATAGAAGAGGAAAAGAAGAAAAGAAGAAAAGAAGAAAAGAGATGAAGATGGAAGAAGAGATCGTGAGGATGTACACGTCACTCCCCCTATACTTAGGGTAAAAGAAGCCCTAAGTATAGGCAACAACAGGAGTGATCAGACGGACGAAGAAAGAACACTCAACTCATCTACCCCTCCTATACGTAGGACAAAGTACGTCCTAAGCAAGGCAAACACGAGAAATGGGTAGACGAGCAAAAACGGGAGATGGAAAGAGAGTCACAGGATAGAATCTACAACATAAATGGGTGATCATCAGAAGGTGGAAAGCAAACCTTCTTGCGGGACCGCTGAGGGATAGATCGGATATGGTGTATGTCGACATCGGGGTCCACAGTGGACGGAGGCCGATCAGGGTCGACACGGTGAAGGCCCTTGATGAATACCCATTCATCACTCTTTATTCTTATATTTTAGCTACAAAAACCTATGCAAATGCATGTAGATATGTGTAAATAGGAAAAGTTAGCAAAAGCATGCATTTTTGTAAATCTAGATAATTAGCATGTTTTTGTGCAAAAATAAAAGAATAAAGATGAAAAAGAAAAAGAGGGAAATATTTAGAATAAATATTGAGCAACCTAACCCAAGGGAGGGCTCAGCATGGGCCTGACCGCATAAAAGCCAAGTAGAGGGAGATAGGGGCTCACATGTGTACATATTTTATGTAAATAAATAAATAATATTTTCCTCATCCAAAAATATGTTTGTATATATTTTGTATATATTTATACACTATTAAAAACAAAATAAAAATTTAAAAATCAAAAAGACCAAAAATACCCTTACACCATGTACATAAACCACCTTCCCTATTTATTTAACCTTATAAATAAATAAAATTATTTTCCACAAATTTTTGTAAATAATCTATGGTATATATTGTAAATAAAATAAATAAAAAGAAACCAAAAAAAATCAAATAAAAATACAAAATTAAAAATGCAAAAACATATTGTATATACATACCATGTATATAGTTGTAAATAACTATTTATTTCACCTATGTATATAATTAATAAAAATAAAATAAAAATAGCTTTTTATTCCTCATTTTATCCTATAAATAAATAAAATATAAAATAGGAATAAAAATGCATAAAAATAACTAATTAAAAATCAAAAATTAAAAATCATATATTGTATATATACCTATGTATAGACCTATATTGTATATACCTTATTTTTATTTCCAAAAATTAATTAAAAATTACAAAAAAATAGAAAAAAAATAAAATAAAAATATTTTGTGTTTTAAGTTTTTGAAAATTCGGCCATTTAAAGGCCCAAAAAAATCAAATAAAAATTCAGGCCTTGGCGGGCTCTGATTGGTCCACGGGGGATTGTTGACCCCCGGTCAACACCTCCCCCAGGACCAACAGAGCCGGATCTGGTTCGCGGACCCATCTTCTCCCATTTATTCTAACCAGATCCGACCTCCATTTAGCCTAATCCTTGGTCCTAACTACTCCCCAGGTATCCGGGAATCTCGCCCGACATCGATCCTAGGGATCCGTGCTCCATCGAGCCGGACCCGAGCTCCTCTTCCCGGACCTGCACCCACATAAAAGCCGAGCTCCGCCGCACTCCACTCGCATCTTTGGCTCGCCACTTTCATTCCTGTGACCTCCAGAGCAACCACCGAGGTGACAGCTCGCGTTTGACCCTGTTGCAGTGAGGAGAGGGTGCCCCGACCATCGATCCGGCAGCTTCGCGCCGCCGTGCTCCGCCACCCGACCAGAGCTCGAGCCTCAGGCCTTGACGCCCTTCGAGGCGACGACCAGGAGCTAGCCAAGCTCCAGCATAGTCTTTCGCTCCACCCAGGTAGCCTTTTAGCTCGCCCATTTCGTTTAATTTGTAGTTTCGCCCAAATCGGCTCTCCGACGTGTTCCTCTGATTCCGGCCATATCGCGTACTATCTCGATCATCGGAGCACACTGTCACCTTCGCCACTCCCTCACGCACGTTCTTCGCCCATTCATCCAACCCAGCTCGCCCAGGAGCTCGGATTCGAGCTCCACCATCCCCAGCTCGCCGGAGCTCATTCGTCCCGACCCACAGTTCGCCTTCACCCCGCTTCTTTGGGTCGAGGCACTTTGCCCTCGACCCGCGAAGCTTTTGGTGTGTTTTGCAGGTCAAGAGGAGGCCCTCTGAGGCCCCCTCACATCCAGACCAGAAGCTCGTCGCCGCCGACCTCGCCGGAGCCCCTCCAGGGCTCGGCCGGGTCATCTGAAGCCTTCACCAGCTGCGGGACGTCACCGCGGATCTGTTCCGATACCTAGAGGCAGCTGAGGAGGACTGCTGCACGCGCACGAGGCCGGCGAAGCTCGCCGGCGGAGTGTTCTTCCAGCATCCTTCTTCACCGTCCGATCAGCCCCTCCGCTCCAGTCTCGATCACAGCCGTCCATTCATCGAGGAGCAGCTACCGTCGATCATCTCGAGGGGGCTGATCAGGACCGTTAGCGCTGAGGAGAGAGGCACCTGAGACCATCCCCGTTAGATCTTCCACGTGGTGCCCTCAGCACCGTCGATAGGCCCAAGACAGAGCAGAGAGAGAAGCGCCCGATACCAGAGCCGTCCGATCGCCCACGTGGCGCGAATCCAGCCGTCGATGAATAAAGGGGTAAATTACTTAGGGCCCCCTCTTAGTTTGTCTTTTTAGTCGTAGTCCTGTAAATATTTTAGTAGCTTTATTTACGTAGGGTAAATTGCACTGTGGACCATGTGCTTGTTTTTATTTGCTTTTATGCCCCTGTGTACGTGATCTCACGTGCTTCGCCACGTGCCTTTTCTGGGATATTTGCATCTATTACCCTGTAGTTCTGTTGGGTTCTTTAATGAATGAATACTTTTTGGTAATTGCATCGATACCCCTGTGAGCCTTTTATTTCTACATGTGCGGATTTTAGTGGGTAAATTGCAACCGTACCCTTGGACTTTTTGGTACGAGTTACCAAAAGGTCCCAGGAGTTGGTTTTTATTACCAAAAGGCCCCTGAGTGCCCCAGGCACGCGCCACGCGCGTGTTTAGCTGGGATTTTTGCACCTTGGCCCCCAGACTTGCGGGTATTTGCACTTACGTCCCTGTGCACAGTGCCCCCTTTTTTTATTTTTGAATAAATATCAAACCACCTCCAAATTCGATGAAAATTTGACACATGGCTCCTGCCATGTTGTTGGATTTTTGAGAATTTTTTAGGACATTTTTTATTTTATTTAGTATTTTTAAAAATTCAAAAACCTTCTTTTTAGCTACTGTCTAGGTTTAAAAATCCCAAAAAAATACAAAATCACCCCCAAAAATTCAAAAAAAAATTAGCTACTATTCTTTTTTTGTTGTTTGATTTTCTAGCCAATTTTGGCTATTTTTCATTGAGTAAAAACCCTAAAAATTTAAAAACCCTTAAAAACTCATAAAAATTATAATAAATAATCTAAAAATCCAAAAACAATAATTTTGGTGCCCAAATTTTCCTTATTTTCTCTAGAATACAGGAAAATTACCTCCAGGGCCCTCTGAGATCCTTAGATATTTTATCTTTGGGTTTTGGGCCTTGCTGGACAGTACCCTTTCTTTTTAGCACTGTTTGATTTTTAGAAAATAAAATATACATTAGAAAATTATAAAAAAATTCACCAAAAACACTTAAAAACCTAAAAAACATAAAAACCATTTTTCTTGAATTTTTGCTTAATTTTTGGTGTGTTAAATAAATTGCCAAAGTGTGTTTATATTTGCCTTCTTTTATTTTCTTTATATTCTAAAATCCTAAAAAAAATATAAAAATTATTAAAAACCACTAAAAAATACTTTTCTTTGATTTTATTTTCTTTTTACTACTTCGTAGGCCCTAGGACAACCCGTGCTCCTTGTGTTCGACCCTGGGAGCTATACCAGGTTAATCCCATAGCTAGGACCGCATGCCTAGATTGATTGATTTTATTTCCATTTCGCGGTTCGATATTTTTCTTGATACACCTATCCTCTGAGATCCGGGTCGCAACGACCCTTGTCTTATTACCTTCACCCGGGTCTTGAGTTATTTTTGGTGTTATCAGAATGGCGCCGTTGCCGGGGAGCACGGCTTAGTAGTTATTTTTGATTTTCTTTTTATTTTTTGTTTTCGCGGCTTTTCGCGGCTCTTCGGAGCTCGCGGCTTTTCGCGGCTTTTGTTTATAGTTTCTTCTTGTGTTATTTTGTTCTCTTTTTATTTTCTTTTATTTTTTATTTTTGTTTTATTCTTTGTGATTATTTTATTTTCCATTTTTTTTGCATATATACCCTCATTTGTATTTTCTTTTATTTTTCTCTATTATTTGATTATTTTATTGGTCTGACCACTCTCTTCTCTGTTTCTTGCGAGGGCCCGAGGACCGCGGAGGCTACTTTCGAGGAGCCGGTGCAGCCGCGGAGTTCGGAGGCGGCTTCTTTCTCTACGAAGCCGCAGGAGAGAGCGAGAGAGAGAGAGTTGAGTGGGTGAGGTATTAGGATAGTTTTATTTTATTTTATTCATTATTATTGTAATAATACAGGACACTTCTGAGACTGTTTGGACACTACCGTAGCGGGTCTGTTTCGCCGAGCACCGGTGTGCTCGGGGGACCCATTAGGACCTGCGGCTTTTTCGCGGTTTCTTCGTGGCTTTCTTTTTATTTCTTACTGTCATTTGCCGGTTTTTCGCGGTTTTTGTCGAGCCCCTAGATTTAGGACTTTCTGGTGATTGTGACGTAGTTGAGTAGGATCCACACACCTTAAGGCATATCTGTTCCTATAGACCGTAATTAGACCTACTTAAAATAAATAATAAAAATAACCGACTCGCTAGCTTCCGTAGCCTACGTGCCGTAGCTCGTCCTGTAAAGCGCTTACTCCTACCCCCGATTTGTCGGGCAGGGGAGGGACGAGCCAAGACCGGACCCTTTGGCTTGGAGGTCGGTGACCGGTTAGACGGTTCTTCGCTAGAAGTTGCTCGTCTAGGACTCGGCTTCCCGCTGCATCATTTAGCTTAGTTTAATTTCTGTCTTTATTTTATGCGCGGATCACTTTGCATGTAGAGAGCTGGAGGCAGGTACGCATTTTTGACTTTGCATGCATCATTGATTTTTCGTGCATCGGCTTTCTCGACTTCTCCCCCCTGTTTTTGACTTAATAACCAGGAGAATCGAAAAATTCGTTAGGCAATTTTGTTTGCTTTGAAAAATACCTAAAAAGTGTAACCATAAAATTGGGACTGCTAAAACTATTGACCTTAAAACTCGCTCACCCTAAAAATTCTGTCTTGGGAGAGCAACCCCCTCATTGCTTGGTTTGTATGCGCGAGAGAGTGACCCGAACACTAGGTAGAGCCCCCCGTTGCTAAACTCGATTGACTACCGACTCTTCCGTGCGGGACAGTCGGTTGGGGTTAGCAGCGGATATCCCAACAGATCACGTAAGCGCTCTGATATTTGTGTGTTCACCAAAATAAAATCGACAAGATAATTTGATCGAACTTTCACGGTCTTCAGCTCGCGTTGCGTTGGTGAACCGGGGGTTTGTTTTCAGATCATAGTTTTTCCAGATCTCATCCGCCCTACTCGCTAGATCAAGATGATGGGTAGACGGTCTCTTAGGCAGCCTCTGGCTGCACCGCTTTCGGGCGCGTCTACCTCATCATCTAGGTTGGCTCGCGAGAGCTCAGACCCGCTCTCCGAGCCCGAGTACGACTCCACCCTGTTCCCCCTCGATCCCCTTTCTGACCTCCCTGAGAGACACGAGCCCGAGGAGAGATTGATACACTTGACAGCACCTGAGTTGGGCTCATTTGATTTTGCAGACGTCGAGATGGCCGGAGCAGGCAGTTCTGATGATCACTCCCGTAGACCAGAGCATATTGTACTAGACCAGGGAGCGATCAACTCCACCCTGATCGCATCACTCGATACAGTTCAGCAGCAGCTCTGCGATCAGGGAGCTTTCATGATGGAGATGAGGCGTGAGTTGGAGAGGCTCAGAGCAGAGAGAGACCAGCAGAGCGAGCCCGAGGAGATCCCGGATGCAGATGCACATGCACGAGCAGCAGCAGCAGCAGCCGCGGCCGCCGCCGCAGCGGCAGCAGCCGCAGGAGGAGCAGGACCACCGAGACCGATGCGGGATTTACATAATCCCGGATCTACACTGATGCACCATTGGGTGGTGGTTCTAGCTATCGTGGGGGACTTCAAGTTCCCCCCAAACACCTTGCAGATGCTCCCTCGGTTCCATGGACTTGCTACAGAGGAGCCCCACCTCCACCTCCAGGAGTTTCTTATGATGTGCAGCACTGTCCACGACAGACATGTGGACCAGGACACGATCAGGATGATCGCTTTCCCCTTCTCACTAGCAGATAGAGCAGCCACCTGGCTGAAGCATTTGGGGAGATTTTTTTATACCTGGGAGCAGCTCCGCACCGAGTACTTGAACAAGTACTATCCACTCGGGCGGACGAATGCAGCGAGGGCCCTGATTAGTAACTTCTCCATGTTCCCCAACGAGCAGTTCCACGAGGCTTGGGAGAGGTTCAGAGAGCTTTTGGACAGATGCCCGCACCATGACATCACGAAGCCGAACCTAGTTCAGAGCTTCTTCAGCGGACTGTCACCAGAGCTGCAGGGCCTGGTGAATGCTTCTTGTGGCGGGTCCTACTTCGCCAAGGACCACGACCAGGTCTGGGCTATTTTTGAGGAGATGGCAGAGAACTACATGGTCATGTCCCAGACCCGGCTCTACACCCAGAAGACCCAGCCACATCAGCCAGGACCCGTGCAGTACCAGAGGATAGCACGGGTAGATGCAGGTCCTTCCAGTTCGTCCGCAGTAGCAGCAGCAGCAGCAGAGTCATCAGCTGCGGACATGGGTATTATCAGCGAGAAGTTGGACCGCATGGAGCTGATAGAGAAGAAGCAGTGCTAGAGCATAGCGCAGATGGATCAGATGGCACAGGTCTTGGGCGACTTGAAGACACAGCTCATGTGTCTCCAGGAGGCACAGACGGCTTCTCATCCCCGTCTTCAGTCGCGAGGCGACGCCGGCAGCAGCAGCAGCTCGTCCCAGCGCTCCAGCACCCCAGTGCAGCCTAGACAGGTTCACCTTGTACAGGCGGAGCCGTACCAGCAGCCGCAGCCCACCTACCAGTCTCCACCATCTCCAGAGATGCAGATGGTGGTCTACCAGCCGGACCAGCCTCTGGCAGTACTCCCGCCAGCCCCCTTTGATGCCGAGCCGTTGATGGATGTCAACGGGATCTGGTACGACCGTCCCCAGCCTGGGATCCGACGAGACCATCCCGGATTCAGGTGGGGGAGTGGTGGTGCCCAGCCCCAGCAGCAGCCGTCAGGACAGGGAGGGCAGTACTCCCATCAGAGAGACCAGCACCAGCCGCAGCAGCAGCCCCCAGCATTTCAGCAGCAGTCATCCTACGGTCCTCGTCCCTATCCCCAGCAGGGACAGTCTTGGAGACGTGAGCAGCAGGCTCACCAGGGATACCAGCAGCAGCCTCCATCCTACCCCTCTCACCCACAGCAGTTCCAGCAGCCTCACCCACAGAGAGGCCACCCGTCGGGCTCCCACGAGAGCCCCGCCTTGGATGACATCGCCCGCCTCCTCACGGACCAGCAGGCTACATTCCGACGGGAGATGGACGAGTTTCGCCAGGAGATGCGGGATTTGGTGAGAGGGAAGGCCGCCATACCAGCCCAGATAGAGCCCAATCCGAACAGCCTCAAGAGGAAGTCTGAGCAGGTAGTACCTACTAAGTCAGCCACTCCTAGTGACCCATTTGATGATACATCTTCGGATTTATTTGATGCTGATTTTGTCACACTTAGGAGCGGTAGGACCCCAGCAGGCGGCGGCGCCTCATCTGAGCACCATCTCGAGGCGCCACAGGAGGAGGAGGAGAGCGGTACTGAGGCCGCTCCAGATGATGACGGTGGTACTGAGGCCACCAAGGATGCTGATCCCACCGGCGGTACTGAGGCCGCCGCTTCACCAGAGCTAGGAGGTGGTACTGATGCCACCCATGCAGCCGAGCCAGCCCGCGGTACTGATGCCGCGCGACGTCTTTCTTCAGCAGCAGCAGAGCAGCCAGCCCGTGGTGGTACTGAGGCCACCGGTGTTTGTAGAGAGAGATCTGATGTTTTTCCTCGTGGTTATGTATCTCAGAATTTTGATATTAATAAAGGAAAAGGTTTACATTCTTTTGGTCCCACTGTGGTGCATGATGTATGTGTGGATCCGGTCCTTGAACCGCTTAGACCTTTTCCTAGTCCTTCATCTGAGAAGGACCCAGTGATCCCCTTCCCTAGAGCCCTTCAGATGGGGAAGGGGAAGAAAAATGATCCAAAAAAGAGAGAGCTTGAGGAGTTCAGCCAGAGCATGATAGATCGGTTTCACATTCAGCTGACCCTCCAGGAGGCTTTGCAGCACATCCCCCTTCTCCAGAGATCTTTGAGAGAGAGGACTACAGTCAGGAGGAGGAGGAGGAACCACACTTCAGAGATCCATGTGCTGACCAAAGCCACGTGCTTTGCGATCCAGAACCGACTGCCAGCCAAGAGGCCAGATTCAGGGGCCCCGTATGTCAGATGCCAGATTAGTGAGCAGTGGTTCGACCGTACTCTTTTAGATAGCGGATCGTCGATCAACCTACTTCCGGCAGCCCTTCTCGACCGCTTCGAGTTGGGCACTCTTCGACAGAGCAGGACAGTCCTTCAGTTCGCTGATCGATCTGTCAAGAGGCCGAAGGGGTTATTACGAGACGTTATCGTCACGATTCAGGGTCTGCAATTCCCCGTGGACTTCGTAGTGTTGGACATGGAGATCCCTGAGTCAGTGACCGATACCCCCATCATCCTTGGTCGTCCGTTCTTGGCCACAGCCAAGGCGGTGACTGATCATGATAGCGGGAAGGTGTACTTTCGCGTCCAGGGCAAGAGTATACAAATAGAGACGGTCGAGGACTATAGAGCCAGATTCAGATCCCGCTCAGATGCGAGTACCGATTCAGAGCAGCTGACAGACGCAGAGCCAGACATCCACCAGGACTATGATTTTGTGATCACAGATGATGAGGCAGCTTGGGCAGACCTTAAGGCACAGACTACCCTCTCACTTTCAGACACAGCTGAGGCAGAGATGATAGCAGAGGAGAGTCTGGAGAGCACAGACCTGGTTCAGGATACCATTGCGGCAGCGGAGCCGATCCTCGATCGCAGCACGATGACTAGTGGTGGTGGTGCTGAGGCCACCTTGTTTTCCGGTGGTACTGATGTCACCGTTTCTGATACAGATCCCTCGGATTCAGAGTCTGATTGGGCCGATTGCTATGATCAGATGCCAGACTTGAGTCCAGTTGAGCCTATTGATGAGGAGGAGGTAGATGCAGGGCCGAGCAGAGACAGTGCAGTAGAGCCGCCTTCTCCCGATCCAGTTTGCGAGAGTACACTTTCACTTTCCCAGGCAGATTTGGCCGACCTTGCAGCGTTCACTCAGTTTCTTCCACAGCCAGATTTGCCGGCACCCAGCATTCCAGAGCTGAAGCCGCTCCCTACTTCGCTGAAGTATCGATTCCTTGCGGGCGATCCAGAGATGTACCCAGTCATCATCTCCGCTGAGTTGACTGGAGAGCAGGAATCCCGTTTGATGGGGGTTCTTGAAAAGAACCGCAAGGCGATCGGATGGAGCGTAGCAGATCTCCATGGGATTAGTCCATCAGTGTGCTCCCACCACATCTATCTCGAGGATGGGGCGAAGCCGTCGTGTGAGTTCCAGCGGCGACTAAACCCCAACCTGAGAGAGGTTGTCATGAAGGAAATATCAAAGTGGTGGGGTGCAGGTTTTATTTATCCCATTTCTGACTCCAAGTGGGTTAGCCCCTTGCATGTGGTGCCCAAGAAGACGGGCATCACGACTGTGATCAGTGAGTCGGGACAGGAGATTGCTACACGAGTACCCACCTCTTGGAGGGTTTGTGTTGACTACAGGAGACTCAACCAAGCCACCAAGAAGGACCATTTCCCCCTGCCTTTTATTGACCAGATCATTGAGAGACTGGCAGGGAAGAGCCATTATTGCTTCCTGGATGGGTACTCGGGCTACAACCAAGTGGCCATCGCTCCTGAAGACCAGGAGAAGACCACCTTTACCTGTCCCTTCGGCACATACGCTTTTCGACGCATGCCATTTGGGCTATGCAATGCCCCTGCGACTTTTCAGAGGTGCATGCTGTCGATCTTCTCGGACATGGTAGGGGAGTGCCTAGAGGTCTTCATGGATGATTTCTCGATCTACGGCGACGGATTTGATTCTTGTCTTGACTGCCTAGATCGAGTACTCCAGCGATGTATTGAGTATCACTTGGTGCTATCTTGGGAGAAGAGTCACTTCATGGTGACTCAAGGGACGGTGCTTGGCCACATCATCTCCAACAGGGGCATGGAGGTTGATCCGACCAAGGTTGATGTCATTAGGAAACTCACACCGCCGTCCAATCTGAGGCAGTTACGGTCATTTCTGGGGCACGTTGGATTTTATAGGAGATTTATTCAGGATTTTAGCAGGATTGCCCGACCGTTGACCGACCTCCTGACGAAAGACACCGAGTTCCTTGTCGATGACAAGTGTCTTTCGTTGTTTGCTACTCTCCAGCAGTGTGTGATTGAGACTCCTGTCCTCCAGCCGCCTGATTGGTCTCTCCCATTCGAGATCATGACGGACGCCTCCGATTTTGTCGTAGGGGCAGTGCTGGGACAGAGGAGGGATGGAGTACCATTTGCTATACACTATGCTAGCCGCACATTGGATTCCGCCCAGCGGAATTATACAGTCACAGAGAAGGAGATGCTAGCCGTAGTGTTTGCCCTGGATAAGTTTAGATCATATATCATTGGATCTAGAGTGACTTTGTTTACAGATCACACCGCCATCAGGTACCTCATGGCAAAGAAGGATGCCAAGGCCAGACTGACTAGATGGATCCTTCTACTCCAGGAGTTCGACATTGAGATTAAGGATAAGCCTGGAGTCAAGAATGTGGTGGCGGATCATCTCTCCCGATTAGAGCAGCCTGAGGATTCTGAGCAGATTGATCCTATCCGAGATACCTTCCCAGATGAGGCGATCCTTGCTATCGCCTCACTCCCATGGTTCGCCGATATTGTGAACTTTCTCGTTGCTGGGAAAGTCCCACAAGATTGGCCCAGGCAGAGGCTTGAGACCCTCCTAGCGAGGGCCAAGTCTTACCATTGGGAGGATCCCATCCTTTACCACGAAGGAGGGGATAGCGTCTGGCGTCGGTGTATTCCTCAGGAGGAACACCATAGCGTCCTCACTTACTGCCACAAGCTTGAGGCAGGAGGACATCATTCTGGGAGGAGAACGGCACAGAAAGTGCTCCAATCCGGTTTGTGGTGGCCTACCCTCTTCAAGGACTCAGAGGAGTTCGTGAAGAGGTGTACTGACTGTCAGAGGATGGGCACTTGTGGACAGCGTGATATGATGCCGATGCAGCCCATTCATTTCTGTGAGGTTTTTGACGCATGGGGCATCGATTTCATGGGTCCATTCCCTAAGAGTCAGGGATTTGAGTACATTCTGTTGGCCGTTGATTATGTGAGTCGTTGGGTGGAGGCTATCCCCGCCCGAGCTGCTGATGCGAGGACAGTTTGCAGATTTCTGAGGAAACATATCATCACGCGGTTCGGGGTTCCACGGGTTCTTATTTCTGATGGGGGATCTCACTTCATCAACGACCAGGTGAAGGCACTTGTTAGCGAGTTCGGCATAGACCATCGTGTTGCTACACCATACCATCCACAGACGAATGGTCTAGCCGAAGTGTCGAATAGGGAGATCAAGACTATTCTGCAGAAAGTCGTCCGCCCTGACCGAAAGGATTGGTCACAGCTATTGGACTCGGTCTTGTGGGCATATAGGACGTCTTTCAAGACACCTTTGGGTACATCTCCCTTTCGCCTCGTATATGGCAAGCCCTGTCACCTACCAGTTGAGCTGAGGCACAAGTCACTCTGGGCAGTTACAGACATTCTTATGGATCCAGATGGTATAGGAGACCAGAGGAGGGCAGAGCTAGCTGCCCTGGAGGAGCTTAGAGATGCAGCTTTCTCAAGCAGCCTACATTATAAGGAGAGAGTCAAGGAGTGGCATGATTCTCATATCAGCCACAAGCATTTTGAGATTGGACAGAGAGTATGGTTGTTTGATGCGAGGCTTCGATTATTTCCAGGGAAGCTACAGAGCAAATGGAAAGGACCTTATCTGGTTCGGAAGGTACACGACAACGGTAGCATCGACATATCTGAGTTGTCTTCTGAGAGTACCTTCCGAGTGAACGGCCAACGGCTCAAGCCATTTCTAGATCATGAGCCGCGGGTCGTTGATATTGCCCCTATTCATTTTGCGTGAGATGTGGTCTTTGACTCACATCCAATGCATCTCACGCCTGAGCTTTACTGATCCTCCGCTGTACATAGATCCAGATGTCCATATCAGCACATTCTTTAGTCCCACATCCCTTTCTTCATCTTGTGATTATGCTATACTTAGGGTGCACTTTACCCTAAGTATAGGGGGGATGTGAGACCTTTTGGGTATTTCTTTTGTTTCCGTCTACCCCTGTTTTGCTGCCTATACTTAGGGGCATCTTACCCTAAGTATAGGGGGGGTAGACCCTGTACATTCTCCACTCGGTTTTCCCTTCGTGTACAGCCTGTTATACTTAGGATTACTTGATCCTAAGCATATGGGGAAGACCCGAGTCCCTTTTGACTTTTTACTCTCCTTCTGTATAGCCTTCCTTTTCACTTCCCTATACATAGCACGAGTTATGTCTTCTTCATCGCTCTTGACTCCGAGGACATCGTTCGAGCTAAGTATAGGGGGGTGTGTATATATTTCATATATACTTTAGCCATAACTCGTACTTTGTGTGAGTGTGTTAATAAATAAAAATGGCTAAAAACCACAAAAATTAAAAATTTTCATGTACATAATCTTCTTTTATTTGCACATACATAGCTAGTGTACAAATTATTTTTGTAAAAATGATTTCAAAAATCTTTTGTGTAAAGCTTGTGTAAATATTTTTGTATCAAAATTATGTATATAGTACAAAAATTTTTCCAAAATGTTTTGAAAATCAAAAGTTTGCAAAAATCTTGTGTAAATGTGTGTAAATATCTTTTTGCAAAACTTGCACTTCATGCATCATCATTCATGATTTCAAAACATTTTTCAAAAATTTTGCATGATTGTAAAATAGTGTGTAAATATGCATCTTTTTGTACATATGTATATAGTTTTCTGGATGATAGTTGACATTTAAACTAAGCCTGGAATCAAATTGAGAAATGGAGCTTGATTAAGATCTTAATCCACCTAATTTCTAAGAGGAACCTTATAGGGCTTAGGTTTAAGACTTTTCAGGTCCATGGTGACTTAATTCTTTGAGTCCACTAGGCTATGATCACATGTCATCTCAATGAGCCTAAGTAGAGCACTTAACAACAACACATGACTCATATAGATTATGGCTTTACTTGGACAACCGCACTATGCACCGAGCTCTCTACAGATGAGGTGGTGAGGAGGCAGTCTTCCTTGGCTTGGGGTAGCATATGAGAGTAGTACTTCTAGGCGGAACCTCTCTTCTTCATTTAGTGAAGGAAGTGCGTCTCAACTTGGTCTGGTTGCCATGAGGTCTAACGACGGGAGTTGTGGGTTGCAATAAAGCTTCAAAAGAGGGATAGTCTACTGGCTCAAGAGGAAAAACTCCTTGTTTATATGCTGCACATGTACATGTTGTATAGATGCACTCGAAAAAAAATGTGAAAAAAAAAGAAAAAAAGAAAAGAACTCCAAAAAAGTGGTGGGTCTGAGAGAAAATGATAATCCCACCGGAGTATGTATATAAGTGCAATAAGCAAAGCTTGGTTTCATGATCCACCTGTTGTAGCTTGCAGCAGGGAGACTTGGCTACACTGGTCAAGCTCCCAAGGGTACTTGGCTACACTGGCCTTGACCCATTCTCTTCTTCCCCCTCTTCTTGAGCCGGTTGTACTTGAACTTAGAAGGGAATACCCCGCTCCTCGAGGAAAGAGTGGCCAGATTGAGGTCATAGAGTTACCTTGTTGGGGAGGGTTGTCGAGTTGCCATTTCTGAGGTGGAGAGCTTAGACTTCACATTCACAGGACAAGAAAGGATTCATGGTCTTCAGGGTTTGTGATTGATGACTTGTTCTGATCTGGAGCATTGAGGAGTCTTGGTTATAGAATAGTGGAACTTAGAGGCTGTTAGGTTTTAAGCTTAAGTCTGAATAAGGTTCCGACACATTAATAATCCAAAGATCTGATTAAGCTCCATACCTCAATTTAATGAAGGCAAGTTTAATAATCAACCTTGATCCATGTACATTCTCTTTTTCTTTTTCTTTTTCTTTCTTTTTCACTTCTTTTTCAAATAAGTGTTTGCTAAGGGACTAGCAAAGTATAGTATAGGGGGGTGATGAATACCCATTCATCACTCTTTATTCTTATATTTTAGCTACAAAAACCTATGCAAATGCATGTAGATATGTGTAAATAGGAAAAGTTAGCAAAAGCATGCATTTTTGTAAATCTAGATAATTAGCATGTTTTTGTGCAAAAATAAAAGAATAAAGATGAAAAAGAAAAAGAGGGAAATATTTAGAATAAATATTGAGCAACCTAACCCAAGGGAGGGCTCAGCATGGGCCTGACCGCATAAAAGCCAAGTAGAGGGAGATAGGGGCTCACATGTGTACATATTTTATGTAAATAAATAAATAATATTTTCCTCATCCAAAAATATGTTTGTATATATTTTGTATATATTTATACACTATTAAAAACAAAATAAAAATTTAAAAATCAAAAAGACCAAAAATACCCTTACACCATGTACATAAACCACCTTCCCTATTTATTTAACCTTATAAATAAATAAAATTATTTTCCACAACTTTTTGTAAATAATCTATGGTATATATTGTAAATAAAATAAATAAAAAGAAACCAAACAAAAATCAAATAAAAATACAAAATTAAAAATGCAAAAACATATTGTATATACATACCATGTATATAGTTGTAAATAACTATTTATTTCACCTATGTACATAATTAATAAAAATAAAATAAAAATAGCTTTTTATTCCTCATTTTATCCTATAAATAAATAAAATATAAAATAGGAATAAAAATGCATAAAAATAACTAATTAAAAATCAAAAATTAAAAATCATATATTGTATATATACCTATGTATAGACCTATATTGTATATACCTTATTTTTATTTCCAAAAATTAATTAAAAATTACAAAAAAATAGAAAAAAATAAAATAAAAATATTTTGTGTTTTAAGTTTTTGAAAATTCGGCCATTTAAAGGCCCAAAAAAATCAAATAAAAATTCAGGCCTTGGCGGGCTCTGATTGGTCCACGGGGGATTGTTGACCCCCGGTCAACACCTCCCCCAGGACCACCAGAGCCGGATCTGGTTCACGGACCCATCTTCTCCCATTTATTCTAACCAGATCCGACCTCCATTTAGCCTAATCCTTGGTCCTAACTACTCCCCAGGTATCCGGGAATCTCGCCCGACATCGATCCTAGGGATCCGTGCTCCATCGAGCCGGACCCGAGCTCCTCTTCCCGGACCTGCACCCACATAAAAGCCGAGCTCCGCCGCACTCCACTCGCATCTTTGGCTCGCCACTTTCATTCCCGTGACCTCCAGAGCAACCACCGAGGTGACAGCTCGCGTTTGCCCCTGTTGCAGTGAGGAGAGGGTGCCCCGACCATCGATCCCGACCGGAGCTCGAGCCTCAGGCCTTGACGCCCTTCGAGGCGACGACCAGGAGCTAGCCAAGCTCCAGCATAGTCTTTCGCTCCACCCAGGTAGCCTTTTAGCTCACCCATTTCGTTTAATTTGTAGTTTCGCCCAAATCGGCTCTCCGACGTGTTCCTCTGATTCCGGCCATATCGCGTACTATCTCGATCATCGGAGCACACTATCACCTTCGCCACTCCCTCACGCACGTTCTTCGCCCATTCATCCAACCCAGCTCGCCCAGGAGCTGGGATTCGAGCTCCACCATCCCCAGCTCGCCGGAGCTCATTCGTCCCGACCCACAGTTCGCCTTCACCCCGCTTCTTTGGGTCGAGGCACTTTGCCCTCGACCCGCGAAGCTTTTGGTGTGTTTTGCAGGTCAAGAGGAGGCCCTCTGAGGCCCCCTCACATCCAGACCAGAAGCTCGTCGCCGCCGACCTCGCCGGAGCCCCTCCAGGGCTCGGCCGGGTCATCTGAAGCCTTCACCAGCTGCGGGACGTCACCGCGGATCTGTTCCGATACCTAGAGGCAGGTGAGGAGGACTGCTGCACGCGCACGAGGCCGGCGAAGCTCGCCGGCGGAGTGTTCTTCCAGCATCCTTCTTCACCGTCCGATCAGCCCCTCCGCTCCCGTCTCGATCACAGCCGTCCATTCATCGAGGAGCAGCTACCGTCGATCATCTCGAGGGGGCTGATCAGGACCATTAGCGCTGAGGAGAGAGGCACCTGAGACCATCCCCGTTAGATCTTCCACGTGGTGCCCTCAGCACCGTCGATAGGCCCAAGCCAGAGCAGAGAGAGAAGCGCTCGATACCAGAGCCGTCCGATCGCCCACGTGGCGCGAATCCAGCCGTCGACGAATAAAGGGGTAAATTACTTAGGGCCCCCTCTTAGTTTGTCTTTTTAGTCGTAGTCCTGTAAATATTTTAGTAGCTTTATTTACGTAGGGTAAATTGCACTGTGGACCATGTGCTTGTTTTTATTTGCTTTTATGCCCCTGTGTATGTGATCTCACGTGCTTCGCCACGTGCCGTTTCTGGGATATTTGCATCTATTACCCTGTAGTTCTGTTGGGTTCTTTAATGAATGAATACTTTTTGGTAATTGCATCGATACCCCTGTGAGCCTTTTATTTCTACATGTGCGGATTTTAGTGGGTAAATTGCAACCGTACCCTTGGACTTTTTGGTACGAGTTACCAAAAGGTCCCAGGAGTTGGTTTTTATTACCAAAAGGCCCCTGAGTGCCCCAGGCACGTGCCACGCGCGTGTTTAGCTGGGATTTTTGCACCTTGGCCCCCAGACTTGCGGGTATTTGCACTTACTTCCCTGTGCACAGTGCCCCCTTTTTTTATTTTTGAATAAATATCAAACCACCTCCAAATTCGATGAAAATTTGACACATGGCTCCTGCCATGTTGTTGGATTTTTGAGAATTTTTGAGGACATTTTTGATTTTATTTAGTATTTTTAAAAATTCAAAAACCTTCTTTTTAGCTACTGTCTAGGTTTAAAAATCCCAAAAAAATATAAAATCACCCCCAAAAATTCAAAAAAAAATTAGCTACTGTTCTTTGTTTGTTGTTTGATTTTCTAGCCAATTTTGGCTATTTTTCATTGAGTAAAAACCCTAAAAATTCAAAAACCCTTAAAAACTCATAAAAATTATAATAAATAATCTAAAAATCCAAAAACAATAATTTTGGTGCCCAAATTTTCCTTATTTTCTCTAGAATACAGGAAAATTACCTCCAGGGCCCTCTGAGATCCTTAGATATTTTATCTTTGGGTTTTGGGCCTTGCTGGACAGTACCCTTTCTTTTTAGCACTGTTTGATTTTTAGAAAATAAAATATACATTAGAAAATTATAAAAAAATTCACCAAAAACACTTAAAAACCTAAAAAACATAAAAACCATTTTTCTTGAATTTTTGCTTAATTTTTGGTGTGTTAAATAAATTGCCAAAGTGTGTTTATATTTGCCTTCTTTTATTTTCTTTATATTCTAAAATCCTAAAAAAAATATAAAAATTATTAAAAACCACTAAAAAATACTTTTCTTTGATTTTATTTTCTTTTTACTACTTCGTAGGCCCTAGGCCAACCCGTGCTCCTTGTGTTCGACCCTGGGAGCTATACCAGGTTAATCCCATAGCTAGGACCGCATGCCTTGATTGATTGATTTTATTTCCATTTCGCGGTTCGATATTTTTCTTGATACACCTATCCTCTGAGATCCGGGTCGCAACGACCCTTGTCTTATTACCTTCACCCGGGTCTTGAGTTATTTTTGGTGTTATCAGCCCTCAGTGGAATCAAAACGGAAAGGGACGAACTGATCGATGGAAGCAGTATGGCTCGGTTCTCCCTTGGTGGTCCTATGGTGTGAAGGCACGGACGGGTGGTTGGAAGAAGTACGACTAGGTCCGGCCTTGGAAGTCTCGCAGATGTCAAAGTGAAATGGGACAAACTCATCATCCTCGGAAGAAGTGTAATCAGAGTCGTCCTGCGAGTCCTAGTCCAGGTCAAAATCAAAAGGAACGAAATCATCAGTGGAAGTATACGAACTCAGATCGTCCTCAAGAGTCTCACCTGAATCCTTGTCTTCAACAAGAGGTCTGAATTTATCAAAATAAATGGCAACATCATAACCGATCTCAATCATCTTCACTTGTGAAGGGCCAGGAACGGATTTATTAGTGGAAGTAGTCAAACTAGGTCCGTCCTGTCTAGTCTTACCTGGGTCATTTGTTGCCTTATGGGGTCTTTCAAAGTAATGGGCAACTTCATAAGCATCCTCAATTATCTTGGTATCTGCCCCCTGATCAAATGGTTCAATCACATAAATACTCTGGATCTCATCAACACATCGCCACACACCAGGAGGAGGAACTACGAGGTCTATGCTTTCCGATTTCCTCCCCTTTCGGGGGATCCGTCGGGTCTCATCAATGGTCGCTAAGGAAGTATCTCTAGTGGCATCAGATCGGTCACAGGCCTCAGAGTCAGCTATAGCCGGTGAAGGTGCATCAGGTGCAGGTCTCTGGTCAACTGTGGGTGCGGTGATCGACACTTCGTTCCCGTCAACAGGACGGAAGCGAACCTCTCCTGATCCATAGTCAATAACGACCCTCGCTGAGGCGAGGAATGGTCGTCCCAGGATGATTGGAGATGGCTCCCCTGTGGAGTTCTCCATGGGCAACACGACAAAATCAACATGGTGGCTTGTGCCCTGAATAGAAACGACGGCGTTTTCAAGGATACCCTTCGGCCTCTTGATAGATCCATCAGCAACCTGAACGATCATCCTGGTTTTCTTGAGAGGCCCTAAGTGAAGAGACTGTACCAGCGAGAAGGGTAATATGCTAATAGATGCACCGCCGTCTAGGAGAGTGCGATCACAAATATGGTCAGAGATGGTGCAAGTGATGAAAGGTGTAGCTGTGTTCTTCTTCTTGGGAATGGGACGGCGTGTGATGGCGAGGGCAGTGGCCATGGTCAGAATGTGACGCTCAGATCTGCTCCTCCGCTTTCTCTTCTTGGGAAGAGGAGCAGATAATTGGGTCATGGCCTGCTGAAGTGGGGCATGGATAATCTCATGTATGGTGGCCACCACTTCGGGTTCAGTCAGCATTTTTTTAAATTTTTGGACTTCCTTCATACAAGGGAGGAAGTCGGAATCAGCATATACACGAGGCATGCCAAGAGCAGTCTGTACAGCTGCATCCTCGGGGTCAAAGGTGGGTCTGGATGTGAATGGGTGTGTGGTCCAGGGTTCTGGCAAGTGGACTCTCTCCTCAAAATCTTGATCAACCAAGTGTCTCCCAAAATCTTTTTGGATTTTTGAATTTTTCTCATTTTTTTGTATTTTGGGCGATTGTAAGCTCCCATGATCACCTACAAGTGAAGCCATATTCCCGACGAAAGGAGCATTAATCTGATTCTTCCTCAAGAAAGCAATATCAGCATTCATCAAATCAATGCGCTTTGTCATCCGATTCAAGATATCACTCATTGAGATCGAGGGAGGTGACTCCATCAGGTCAAACTCGGGTGGATGTGAAGGTGGAGGTGGGTAAAAGCCCGAAGTCTGATACTGTGGATGAGGCGGGTATGTACAAAAATCAGAAAAAATAGGAGGAGGATCCTCCTGATAAAAGGGAGGTGGATCGGCTGGAGCGAGCGAGGGGTCCGCAAAGTCCGGATAAAATGCACTCCAGGGATCCATCTCGAAAAGAAAAGGAAATGATCAGGAGAGCACGAAGGTCAAGTCAAAAGAGTGAGGGAAAAGGCGCAAATGCGCAGAGATGATCTAGGACACACAAAAACAATCACAGACAAAAATGAAACAAGACAAACCCTCAATTCACCTACTCAACTCGGTAGAGACCGCAAAGAGCGATCTTTTTATCTTGTCGGTTTTAGAGTTAGGTGAGAAGTTAAAGAATTTCACACACACTTAGGGGGCTTGATGGGATTTGGGCACTAATCCTTAAGGTGTGCGCGAGCGAATAAAAGCGAAGATAATGAGGGGATTACTCGCCCCAATACAAGATTTTCCTTTTGATCGGTTTTAGGGTCAAGTAAAATTAGCAGTCCCAATTTTATTGATTATCACTTTTTTGGATTTTTAATAAGAAATGCACGATCCTATCGGGGATTCAATTCCTTTGAGCACCTACGTTAGCAAAATCAGAGGGAGAGTCGGAAAAGCAATGCAAGCGTCAAATCAATGATGGATGCTAAAGCGTAAATGCTCACCTTGCCTCCAACACTCTACATGCAAGGATGCTCAGCAGAATTGAAACCTATCTATATGCAAATGCAATACCGATGAAATCGCCCTAAGTTTCAGAACTTGCTATTAGCGGGAAGCACCACAAGTCGGTCAGTGATCCTCAACCCAAGAGTCCGGTCTAGGCTCACCCCTCCTCTGCTCAACAAATTGAGGGTAGGAGAAAGCGCTTTGCGGGGAGAGCTCGCGGCGCGACGGATTAAAGGTGATGATCAACTGTTTATAATTTGACTAAGTCCAAACGAAACTATAGGCACATGCAAGGTTGATTAATGTGTTTGGACCTACTCTGTCGCAAGCAGTCCTAAAAGCTAAGGGCTCAATCACACAAAAGAAATGAAAAATAAAACCGGAAAACAAAATAAAAATAAATAAAAAAATGCGATGAAAAGCCGACAAAACCGCAGGAGCCCCCAAGTGAACAATCACTTGGAAATTAGGCTCAAGAGAGTCCAAGTTCGGGGGTATCTGTATTATTACAATAATAGTGGTCTCTCTCTCACTTAAATTACAAAAATAAATGCAATGAAATAAAATGCAACTAAAGTAGAGCGCGGTCTTCAAAAATTCTCTTCTCGTCTCCTTGGTGCTAGGTGGCTAAGCCGGCTTCACGTGGGTGCGTAGGCGCCTAGGGTGGAGCGCCTCCCTCGATCCGCGGTTCCTCACACAAAGTCAACAAGAGAGGGGGTTAGACAGCTCAATAGAAATATCAAAAATAAAGAAAATAAAATAACGAAAAATAAAAGCCGCGAAATAGACAATCAATCACAAACACAAATAAGACCCGAACTAAGCGTTGTTGCTCCCCGGCAACGGCGCCATTTGTTGAACAAGATTTTTCACAGGTCTAAAGTAATCCACACAAGGCGGGATCACAATGTCGCTGAGGCGACCCGCGAGAAATCCTAATTCAAACAACAATTAACCCACTACAGATAAATCAAGCAATGAAAGTAAATGTGCAGAGTTAAAATTTATTATAACTCTACAACAAGATGTGTATAGTGCAAGTATGTGTAGAGGTCGAACACAGGGAGCAGACAGGTAGAACGGGGCACAAGTGCTCAAAAATGTGTGTGAAAGTGATCAAGTGTCTACTATGGTATTTTTTTGTGGGTTTTGAATTTTTATATTTTTTATTTAATTTTTAATTTTATATTTTTGTATTTTGATTTTTAATTTACTGATTTTTATTTTCTTTTTATATTTTATATATTTTTCTATTTTCTTTTTCAAGATTGGAAAATAAAGATAATGTAATAAAATGGAGAAAGAGCTATTTATAAAAATAGGGGAAAATGTGCAAAAATTAGGAAATAAAGTCTTTTTGGTCTTTTTATACTTTTTTACTGTTTTTGTGATTTTTGGGTAATTTTTAGAATGTTTTTGTATTTTTAATTATCAAAGTAAAGCAAATAGTGAATAAAATGCAAGGCTGAAACTTAAAATGGGGAAATAAAATAGAAAACAGAAGCAAAAATTCTCCACTTTAATTTTCAATTAAAGATAATAAAACAAAGAAAATTCAGGAAAAGAAAACACTATTTTTGGATTTTTTTATGAATTTTATAAATTTTTATGAAGGTTTTTAGAGTTTTGCAATTTTTAGGAGTTTGGTTTTATATTTTTTAATGATTTTTGGCTGGGAGTTAAAACAAACTAAAAGAAATAATATATATTTTTTTGGGATTTTTCTGGAATGTTTTATATTTTTTATGGATTTTATAAGCTAGACAGTGCTGAAAATGACTATTTTTTATTTTTAATAAATATTAAAATGCAATGAAATGAAAATGCGAAAATATGGCGTGGAAGTATGATGAAACAGGAGCTTAATGCAATTTTTATGGATTTTTTTTGGGTTTTGTAGATGTATGCAAAAATTACAAGCAACAAAAAGAAAAATACATGCCTGCAGGGGTATTTGCGTAATTATCAAGAAATCCAGGTACCTACACGCAATTTTCCCAGAAAACTAATAACTGTAGACGTAATTTAATGGACCAATTATAAAATCTCAGACCAGCAGGGGTATAATCACAAAAAACACCAGGACTCACGTGTTAGACCACGCGTCCCTGGCAGGGGTATGGATGCAGATAACAAAATCGCGAGGGCTGATATGCAAGAATTCCCAAAAGTTTTATACTTTGATAAAAAGTTTATGCGCTGACATAAAATAAAGGAACTCCCAAGGGCTGAGCTACAAAAATGCCAAAGGCCCACGTGACTCGCACGTGCGCCACTGGCGAGGACTAGTTCGTAATATTCCAAACTTGGGGGTGATTCCGCAAAAATACCAAAGAAAAACCTACTGCAATTGAAAGATTAAATAGTATTTTCTAAATACAAAAACGTGGAGGTTAAGGCTGCAAAATACCCCCACTAGGCGCACATCCAACGGCGAGGGAGGATCCACTTACGCCACGTGGCGTGCGCTGATCAACCGATACCCCTTCATTTCGTAAGGCCACGATTAGATCCGGGGGGGGCTCGATCTACGGCTGGAGGACGCCCCGCATCCAACGGCTGCTGCTTTGAAGGACGAACAGACATGATCCAACGGCTCCAGGTGTGGTTGGAAGAACGAACGTAGAACTCGGCAGTGCCGAGTTTTGTTGAGGTGATGGGCCAGCTTCCGACCACCACACCTTCGACCGAAGGGCTCGTCCGACCCCTGCTGCTCCTCCCCGACTCCCAGGCACCTTAGGTTAGGCCGAAGACCGGCGGAGGGCCTTCAGCGGCTCTATGATGCTCCGGCGAACCTGGATGTCTTCTTTCGTCAAAATCCAAGGCTCAGCACCTCCTCCAGGTCCTGCGAAAAAGTAGAACAACGCAGCAGTCCAAGCGTGCAAAGTACCTGGCTTTTATTGGCGGAAAACGGCGGCGTGGAGTGGTGGAGATAGTGGCCGGAGCTCGAGGATCCGGCAAGGTGTTTGATGCGAAATTAAGGGCTACAAACTCGATGAATCGAACAGCTGAAAGCTTGTATCTAAACCTATGACTATCTGCTATTAAACTACAAAGAAAACAACGGAAAAGATGACCTCGAGTGGCGTGGAACCACGAGATAAGACCTCACGGCCGTGGATGGCCGGAGATGGATTGGAGCCTCCTCCCGGCCGCCTAGCTCGCTCCTTCGGGCCGGAGACGAAGGTTGTCACCCTCCTTCCACTGGAGCTCACGTGCAGGAACAAAGCTAGGGGATAGAAAGGGTTCAAAATGGAATGGGGGTTTTTGGGGGGGTTTTGAAAGTTGGACGAGGGGCGATCTTCGAGGACGCGTGGCACGCGAATCGATGGTCAAAAGTCGCATCTAAGCCTTGGGCGTGGTAGCTGGATCAAAGGTGATCAACTCTCGTGAAGACCTCGATTCGATTCGGTGAAAGATGCGGTCTATAAAAAGCCGCGAAGTCCAAGGAAAAATGCAGTCTGACATGTACAGACCTTGGTCAGAGAGCTGACCAAGGTCAACCAAGGGCTGAGGCTGGTTGGTCCACGTGGACCAACCAGAAAAACCTTGGAAAAAAATGTTTTATTAATTCGTTTTAAAATAGAAAATGAATTAATTAAATCTTGGTTATAAAATAAAAAATGTTTAAAATTTTATAAATTATTTTATTATGATTTTTAATTATTTTTATGAAGTATATTTTTACAAGTTTGCATTTATACCCTTATATAGGTATATTATTATATGTATTGTATTCTTTTATTTTTATTGAGTATATTTAATTTATTTATTTATTATTATTATTTTATAAAATTATAAAATACTTTTATGTACATAAATATATTTTTATTTTATTTTTCTGATTTATTTTGTATATTTAATAAAATACAAGTATGTGTTGTATAAGTATATGTGTAGGTAATGTATCTATGTCTTTTATTTTTAAGTATTTTATTTTTGTTTTTATTTAGGTTTTTATTCTTCTTTTAATGTACATAATTATTATAAGTATTATTTACAACATTATAAAAATATAACATTATAAAAATAATAAATAAATAATAAATTGAATATTTTAATATGTACAAGTATACAATAGGGGTCCAAAAGCCAACTTTCAAACCGTAGCTCCGCCAAATGCGAAACCACCGCCATTAATTAGATTATTTTCTTCTATATACAATTAAAGGTGAGTTTGATGCATTTGGAGTTTTTATTTGTGAGATACGGGTCTGGGAAGTTGGCATTCTGGAATTTTATTCAGACCATAACTTTTTATCTGTACATTATTTTTCTGTGAAATCAATTTTGTATTTTTCTTTATAAAATTATCTACAACTTTCATGTACAAAGTTTTATTATTTGAGGCACAAAAAGTGGAACCAAAAATAGGTCCCAAAATGAATAAAGAATGAATAGAATGTATAGGTATTTTATCTGTATTTTGGCCCTTATCTCCCCCTACTTTATTCCTTGTCGACCTATTCATCGAGATGCCTAGGTCTCGGGGTTTCGGGTCATAAAATATTTACAATATTTTATTCTTTTTCTTTTCTTTTATTTATTCTATTATTTTGGCATTAAAAACCGTATTTTATACAATATTTACATGCATATGCATGAATGCTAAAATGCCTATATTAAGCCTATTTACACGCATTTACTAGGGTTTTTAAGACCAAAATGATAGAATAAAGATGATGAAACGTAGATTCATCATAATTATAAAATGGATTTTTTTCATAACTAGTAGATAATGAGTTTAATTGTGATTATTAAGTTGACATTATATGAATTACATATCTCCTAGAAATTGAAACACATCTACGCATGATACATATAAGTAGACTTGTATATAGTTTGATTTAAACTATAACCATCCATGATTTTTCACAAAAAAGTTACACCTATAGTCGTATAGATATATATTGAATTCATGTGCTCTAACACGTTATTTATACCTAATTTAGTGAGTATATGATAATATTACATTACTACGCGTTATTCTCTTGATATATATGTGTTATAAGAAACATACGTATATAATATATTAATCCTAATCATTATCGTATTTCATAATGCAATATATAATATATTGATCCTAATCGTTATTGGCATTAGTTGCCAACAGCGGTGGGGAATTAGGAGTCCGAAAAAGAAAATCAAATCACACGCCAAAATATTTCAAGATACGCCTTCTTTTTAAAGTCTCCTAATTCCCATGTGCGTGATTTGCTTTTCGTTTTTGGACTCCACGCTGCCAAAATATTTCAGTACGCGCCTTCTTTTTAAGGCCTTGCTACCGGATCTTTCTTCCCCCAAATCCCAAAAACCACAAGCGCCACTCTTCCTTCCTTCTTCCCGGTGCTGTGTGATGAATACCCATTCATCACTCTTTATTCTTATATTTTAGCTACAAAAACCTTTGCAAATGCATGTAGATATGTGTAAATAGGAATAATTACCAAAAGCATGCATTGTGTAAAAACCTATAATTAGCATGTTTTTGTGCAAAAATAAAAGAATAAAGATTAAAAAGAAAAAGAGGGAAATATTTAGAATAAATATTGAGCAACCTAACCCAAGGGAGGGCTCAGCATGGGCCTGACCGCATAAAAGCCAAAGTAGAAGGAGATAGGAGCTCTTGTGTATATATTTATGTAAATAAATAAAAATATTTTTCCTCACCAAAAATATGCTTGTAAATATTTGTATATATTTATAAAAGGTAAAAACAAAATAAAATGTTAAAAACCAAAAAGATTAAAAATACCCTTTCACCATGTACATAAACCATGCCTATATATTTATTTGACCTTGTAAATAAATAAAGTTATTTTCCAAACTTTTTGTAAATATTCTATGTTATATATTGTAAATAAAATAAAAAAAAAGAATCAAAACAAAAATCAAAATAGAAAAATCAAAAATACCAAAATACATTGTACACATACCTTGTATATAGATGTACATATCTATTTATTTTACCTATGTACATAAATAATAAAAATAAAATAAAAATACCCTTTTATTCCTTATTTTATTCTATAGATAAATAAAATATAAAATAAGGATAAAATTGTATAAAAATAATATATAAAAATCAAAAATCAAAACCCCATACATTGTGTATATACATATATATAGTACATATAATGTAAATACCTTATCTTTATTTCCAAAAATTAATTAAAAATCACCAAAAAATAGAAAAAAATAAAATAAAAATATTTCATATTTTGAGTTTTTGCAGATTCGGCCCCTAGCTATGTGTATTTGTCATCTCAAGATTCAGCCACGTGGCCGAACCGCATTGGCTCCTGTGGATGTTGACCGCCCGGTCAACTGGCCCCCCCAGGACCACTTCGCACGGATTCGAGCTTCGGACCCAACTTCTCGGATTTTTCTCCGCTCGACCCGATTGCCTATCACCCAAACCCCGGCTCCGTTTTGCACCTCCCACATCCGACACCCTCGCTGGGGATCAACCTCGGGATCCGCGCGCCACCATGACCCTACCCGAGCCTTTCTTCTCGGATCCCTCCAGCCTACATAAGCGAGCTCCGCCACCCTAATTCTCTATCTTTGGCCATTCCCCATCTTCCCTGTAAGCTCCAGAGTGACCACACGAGTGACAGCGAGCGTCCCCGCCTGTTGCAGCGAGGCGAGGAGGAGGAACCCACTGATCCGGCGAAGACTCCGCCGTAGCTCCGCCACCTGAGCGAGCTCCGAGCCTCGGGCTGAGACGACCCTTGAGGCCAAGACCGGGAGCTTCCCCAGCTCCAGCACAGTCTCATCGATCATCCAGGTAGTCCCTTAGCTCCGCCTTTCCGTTCGATTTCCATTTTCCCCCAAATCGTTTCGCCGTCGTTTTTCTTCGATCCGCCCCGGTTCCGACCACCGTTCGACCATCGGACCCGACCCACATCTCCGCCTTCCTCCGCCGCATGTTCTGCACCCACTCACACAACCCAGCTCGCACAGGAGCTGGGAACCAGGCTCCACCGTCTTCCACCTTCGCCGGAGCCCGCCGCCCCGACGCACCAGTCACCTTCACGACGCCTAACTAGGTCGAGGCACTTTGCCCTCGACCCGCGAATCTCCTGAGGGGTTTTGCAGGTCCAGCAGAGGCCATCTGAGGCCTCTCGATATTCAGCCCAGGAGCTTCACCTCCGCCACCCTCGTCGGAGCTCCCCCGAGCTCGGCTGGGGCATCGGAGACCATCAGTAGCTGCGCATCTTCACGCCGGAGCTCCTCCGATACTCAGGCGCAGCAGAGGAGGCCGGAGGTGCCTTCACGAAGCCGGCGAAGTTCGCCGGCCGTCAGTTCGTCCAACATCCTCCAGAGCCGTTGATCGTGCCTCCTCGCTCCAGGTCTGATCTGAGCCTTCCATCTCCGGAGCTGTCTTGAGCGTTCGATCCGAGGAGACGCCATCTGGAGCGCCCACCAGCCGCACCCGTTAGATCAGCCACGTGGAGCGTATCCAGAGCCCCCCGCTTAATAAAGGGTAAATTACCCTTAGGCCCCGCTTCTATTTTTATTTAGCTTTAGTCCTGTAAATATTTAAATACGTTGTTTAGTTTTAGGTTTAATTGCATAGAGGACCCTGAGCTTAGTGTAATTGCATATATACCCCTGCTTGTTGTGAGCCACGTGCTTCGTCACGTGTTGTTTTTGGGATATTTGCAGTCTATACCCTTGTTGTTCTGGTTGTTATGGAATGAATGAAATCTTTTTGATATTTGCATTTATGCCCCTGTGAATGGTTTAATTTCGCATGTGCGTTTTATTTTGGGTTATTTGCAACATAGCCCCCTGGACTTTTGGTACGAGTTACCACTAGGTCCTCGGGACTTATTTTCTTTACAAATAGGTCCCTGAGTGCCCCAGGCACGCGCTTGGCGCGTGATTTGCTGGGTTAATTGCACCTGGACCCCCAGAACTTTGGGTATTTGCATTCCAGTCCCTGTGCACAGTACCCCTTTGTTATTTTTGAATAAAATATCAAATCACCTCCAAATTCGATGAAAATTTGACATATGGCTCCTGCCATGTTGTAGGATTTTTGTGAATTTTTGAGGACATTTTTGATTGTGTTTGCTATTTTTAAAAATTCCAAAACCCTCATTTTTGTTACTGTCTAGATTGAAAAATCACAAAAAAATATAAAAACTCCCCTAAAAATTCTATAAAAATTATCCATTGTTTAGTTTTTGTTCCTTTATTTTCTAGCCAACTTTGGCTATTTTTCACTGCTTAAAAACCTTAAAAACTTAAAAACGCTCTAAAACCCATAAAAATTCTAATAATTTAATTAAAAACCCAAAAACAATAAACTTGGTACCCACATTTTCCTTGTTTACTCTATTTTGCAGGAAAATTACCTCCAGTCCTTTTGAGGCCCTTAGGTATTTTATATAGGGCTTTAGGGCTTGGCTGGACAGTACCCCTTGCTTTTATCACTGTTTGATTTTTAGAAAATAAAATATTCATCAGAAAAATCTCAAAAATTCACCAAAAACATAAAAAATTATAAAACACATAAAAATATTTTTGTTTTGATTTTTGGTTGATTTTTGATGCATTAAATAAATTGTTGAAGTGTGCTTGTTTTTGTTTTTCTTATTTTCTTTATATATTAAAAATCCAAAAAAATATAAAAATAGTTAAAAACCACTAAAAAAATATTTTGTCTTTTATTTTCCTTATTTTTACTTCGTAGGCCTTCGGTCAATCTGTGCTCCTCGAGTTCGACCCTGGGAGCTATACCAGGTTAAACACATAGCAGGACCGCTTCTTTGTTCTGATTGATTTTATTTATCGAGTGGTTCGATTTTTCTTGATTTAGCGCATCTGAGTGATTGAGGTCGCAACGACCTATTTCTGTACCTTTACCTCAGTCGTTTAGATCGCTCATCACTGTGCAAGAACCCTCTCCCGCATACTTGTTGCTGCTACCAACTGAATGCACGCAAGCAACCATCCATCGATATAGTCCTATCCCTACAACCACCCATCTCATCAATCAACCATCTCGTTGCAACTCTGCGGATTTTCCAGCATGCGGTTCTTCGATCCACCGACGTGTGCAGCCGACTCTCATCGAGGATCAATATAGTTACCGCCATTATTTTCCAGATTTGATTGCATATTTATGTACATACATGATGCGTTGTTTATTGGGTACAAATAAAAGCCCTTACACCGTTACATGAAATATATTGAATGCTGAATCAAATGGAGTTCTCTGTAATTTGATATTTAGTTCATCTTTAGAAATTTGTTTATTGCAAAGTCGAACATGACCGATTTCTTGGTAAGACATAGTTTCATAAAATTGTTATACATAGAAGAAAATCAATATAGGATGAATGTAATTCTGATAGTTTACATTTTTCATCTCAATGTATGGTTTCAGTTGTTGGCTCCTTCTTATAGTTTGTATTTTTTTGCATTTATGTCCTCTATGTCGGTTTATTTTTCACTCTTTTTTCATGTTGTTCTAGTTACCTTGTGGGTTACGAAGGATATGTAAAAGACACAAATATTAAAAAATTTTCTTATCAAAATAGTTGATATTCTAGTTATTTAATTCAATTAAAGTTAATGTTATTTATTTTTTTTATGAAACTGTATATTATTTTAGTATAACTAGCACCTGCTTGTCATATCATACATGAATTCGCCATTTGATTGTTGAAAGTCATTACATATAACCATAGATATATGAGCCGTTAATATGAAAGAAACATTAGATACGGATATTAGATATGGATTAAAGATATTTGGACTCAAGTCAACATAGATAATGGATTCTACCTCTTTAACTTGTTTGACATTGAAACTATGCTTTGTGCTAAATTCACGACGTATAAGAATCATCTGGACCTCAAATTATGTGTACTTAATTATGTATATAGTTGTATGGAGCAATATTGATCCATCATTTTATATATACCTATAATTTATATTTTTTAATTCATATAGTAAATTGTATTTTCAGGTTGTAAACATCTACACATTAATTATAGATGGATAAAAGTTGGATATATGAAGATAGCTCAACTAATCAATACCATTTTGGGGTTGAAAATTTTCTTGACTTTGCATTTCATAACAAGTCCAAGGATGGGACCATTGTTTGCCCTTGTCGAGGTTGTGCAAATACAACCCGTGTCAATCGTGAAACTGCATTAGAATATTTACTATGGAAAGGATTTCTTAAAGGTTATATTCAGTGGATTTATCATGGTGAAGATCCTATAGAAGTTCATGAAGAGGAGACCTATTATAATGATGAAGAAAATCAAGATAACATCCATGATATGTTACATGAGGCTTTTGCTTTTCATGATTATCAAGGTGAACAATCTCATATGGAAAGGGAGTCAGCACATCCTTTTGGTGGTGATGTCACTACATTCTTTGAGCTATTAGCAGACGCAAAGCAAGATTTATACCCTGCTTGCAAGAAATTTACGAAATTATCATTTCTTATTCGTCTTTATCATATTAAATGTCTTTCGGGATGGTCAAACAAATCATTTACCATGCTTCCCGAGTTATTGAAAGAAGCACTTCCAGAAGGAGAGACACTTCCGGAATCATTTTACCAAACAAAGAAGGTTATATCAAAACTTGGACTTGACTATGAAAAAATTGATATATGTCCGAAGAAATGCATGATCTACTAGAAGGATAAGGCAAATGATACAACATGTTATTTATGTGGCTAATCAAGATGGAAAAGACCTTCATCTTCAACAAAAGATGATGTATTAGATCAACAAAAAAAGTTCCAGCTCAAGTTATGTGGTATTTTCCACTAAAACCTAGGTTGCAAAGATTATTTATGTCATCTAAAACATCTTCTTTAATGAGGTGGCATGTAGAGGGTCGAAGAAAAGATGCTATTCCTAGACATCTGGCAGATTCTCCAGCATGGAAGACATTTGACACCAAACACCCTCAATTCTCTTCCGAACCACGTAATATCCGTCTTGGTTTTGCTGCTGATGGGTTCAACCCTTTTAGAACGATGACTACTCAACATAGTACTTGGCCTATTATCTTGATTCCTTACAATTTGCCCCCATGGTTATGTATGAAGCAACCAAATTTTATATTATCAACAATAATACCTGGTCCTTCTAGTCCAAAAGCACATATAGATGTCTTTCTACAACCATTGTGGGAGATTGGTGTTCCAACATATGATGCATATAGAAAGGATATATTTCAGTTACACGCTGCAATATTATGGACCATAAATGATTTTCCTGCATATGCTGATATTTCGGGTTGGAGTACAAAAGGATATTTGGCATGTCCTACATGTAATAAGGACACTGACTCGTCATATTTACATTATAGTAGGAAGGTATGTTATATGGGTTATCGTCGTTTTCTTGATATGGATCATCAATTCCGAAAGCAAGCTAAAGCTTTTAACGGACGACAAGATATGAGATGTTCACCAAAAAGCCTCTCGAATTCAATGATAATGTCACAGCTAGATAAAGTTCCTAGTATAATTGGAACAAATCCTAAAAACAAGTGCAAGTGTGAACCTAATTGGACAAAGAAAAGTATACTCTTTGATCTACCCTACTAGGGTGAGAACTTAGTCCGTCATAATTTTGATGTTATGCATATAGAAAAGAATGTTTGTGACAATATATTGGGAACTTTGTTGGAATTAGACCGAAAAAATAAAGATTGCTTGAAGAGTCGATTGGATCTGCAAAGATTGAACATAAGGCCTGCGTTGCATCCAATATCACTCGGAAACAAGACCATCCTCCCTCAATCATCTTTTACATTAAATAGGGAGGAAAAATCTCATATGTGCAAGCTGCTTAAAGAATTGAAGACTCCAGATGGTTTTGCATCAAATATATCTAGATGGGTAAATCTTTCAGAGTGCAAGCTTTCCGGTTTGAAAAGTCATGATTGTCATATATTAATGCATCAACTTCTCCCAATAGCATTGAAGGTTAGCATTAAAAATAAGAGTTTGAGAGCTGTGTTGATAAGGTTTTGTAATTATTTTCAAGATGTCTGCTCAAAAGAGATTCATCCAGACTATCTTGAGAAATTAGAAGAGAACATTGCAGTAGTGATGTGTCAAATGGAAAAAATATTCCCACCATCTTTTTTTGATATTATGGTACATTTGCCTATGCACTTGGCAACTGAGGCAAAAAAAGCAGGACCCGTTCAATATCGATGGATGTACCCCATTGAAAGGTAATTAAGTTTCAAATTCTTGTATTTTTTTGTAGTAAATATCTAAATAAATTATAATCAATTAGTATTTAGGTATCTTTTAACTTTGGAAAGGTATGTACGTAACAAGAATCGCCCAGAAGGTTCTATTGCTGAAGGATACATTGCAGATGAATGCTTGACTTTTTGTTCGAGATATTTATCGGGGGTTGAATCAAGATTCATGTTAAGGAATTCCAAAGATATATATCTAGAGATGGAAATTGGATTCTCTATATTTTCACAATCTGGACGTGCAATAGGAAAGAAGATTGCTAAATTACTTGATTCCACTATGAAAATGCAAGCTCACCGATATATCTTATCAAATTGTGATGTTGTTCTTTCATTTAAGGAGTAAGACTAATTTACTATACACGCCATTTGATCCTATCTTTGAACCACTATTACTATACTTATATTAATTAATTTCTTGGTGTATGCAGAGAATATTATAAAATATTAAAGGAAAAACATCCTCGATTATCAGAAAAGGAACTAAGTAACTTACAGAGTAGAACCTTTGCTAATTGGTTCATGACACATGTATGTTTTTTCCCTAAGTTTACATATATTATTTGATTTTCTAATACGTGGATTTCACATTTAGGAAGTTTTTATTTCATTCTTCAGATTGAAGAAAAGACAAAAACCAAGTCCGTGACAAATGCTCTTAAGGCTATATCTCAAGGTCTTCATGAAATAGGGATTTATTACAATGGATACATGATTAATGGATTTGCTTTCCATACAAAACGTCGTGAGATAAACAGAAAAACCCAAAATAGTGGTGTTGTAGTTACTTCGGAGATAGATAACTTTCCAAGAAAACATTCTGAAAAAGATGAGATTCTTTACTATGAAGTCATTACAGATATAATTGAAGTGAACTACTGTGAAAAACTTAAGATAGTTTTATTCAAATGTAAATGGATTGCTTCTTCCGCTGTTGAGAAAGACAGTGATGGAATAATTTCAGTTAATATGGCACGCCTAGGATATAAAAATGATCCTTTTATATTGGCATCTCAAGCACGACAAGTATTTTACATTCAAGATCCGGCACGCAAGAATTGGTACATTGTGGTTCAAACAAGGCCTAGAGATTTATTTGATGTAGAAGACAAAGAGCTAAGTTCATACACTGAAAATATCTTAGAAACTGATTTTAGTGCAAGCATGCATGCCAATACGACGGATTTGAATTTTGATTGTGATGAATTTGATGTGATTCGATCGGACATGGATGGTATTACTTTTAATGATGATAGTTGGAAACAACATGTGAATGACATTAGCATGGAAGATATTGCTCAGTTTAATTCAGAAGATGAAGATTAATTGAAATGTATAGGTTCGTATATACATAAAGGTTCTCTATTATAACATCATTTGATTATATTTTTTACAAATTCTCACTTATTTATTTTTTTACAGGATGTTTAAGCAATCTTGGGCACAAAAAAGCAAAAACAAAATGACAAATAAGAAGTCACTGGATCATGTTGACTCTGCAGTTGTTATTCCTACTGGACACCAATCAAAGAAAATTCTAGAAGTTCTGAAGCAACCACAAGAAGTTATTCCAAGCACCGATTACGTTCCAAATCCTTCATCCTTGGATCCAAAAAGGAAGCATGTTGTGAGAGATGATTGCTTAAAATGAAGAAAACTCGAATACATAAAGCATCCCATGAGGCCTGATTCACGTATTATGCAAGAAATACGTGATCTCTCTACAAGTAGTTCAAATTCAGACGTTGGAGATAATTGTGAAAGTGACGATCAAAATGATATTGAAACAAGTAAGTTTGTTTTATATATTTATGTCTGCAAATTTTCGAAATTTATTCAATAAATTTACATCATGTTAAACATGCAGATCACATAACAAAGACACGACGAGGACATACAATATGCATGAAGTTATGGAATACTAAAGATGGTAATAAGATTTTTGTTGCGATGAATGATATGTACCAAGCAATTGGGGAAAGCCAAAACTTATTGAAAAGCTTTTGTGGAACCGTTGCACGTAATTCGGATCTGGCACCATTAAACTACAAAGATTGGAGGAAAATGCCACAAAGCTATAAAGAAAAAATGATGGACTTTGTTGAGGTAATTTTAAACTTTCACTGTTTGTTTTTATCATTTGCCTAGATACTCATTGCATATATTTACCAATAATGCAGAGTAAGTTTCAATATAATGAAAAGCTACGGCAATGGATACTAAATAGTATTGCCAAAAAGTGGAGAGAGTTCAAAAATAATTTCAAAATAAAATGTTACCGACCTATGTTATCCATGAAAGAACGTATAGAAAATCGTGATTCTCGAGTTTGCAAAGAACAATGGAAAGTTCTTAATGAGTATTGGGATTCTAAAGAAGCAAAGGTAATTAAACTTATGCATTTTTTTCATGTTATTATTAATTTACAAATATATTGATAAATGTTGATGTTTGAGAAGAAACGTTCTACGACAAATAAAGAGAACAAAGGAAAGTTGGAGGTTTATCACACAAATGGAACAAAGAGCTTTGCCTGCATAAAAGATGAAGTATGGTTTTTTTTCCTTTATGATTTTGCTATAATCATCACTTAATTTTTTTATATGATACATACTTACGTTTTTATTTTTTTTCAGATGGAAAAAGAAAAGGAAGGGCCAGTAAGTAAAGTAGATTTGTTCTTGAAATGTCACAAAAAAAATAAAAAATGATGGAACCTCCATTAATGAGAAAACAACAACAGTAATTGTAAGTGAAACATGATCATACAAAAATATTATATGATATTAATATATGCATGTATCTAACTTTCATTAGTTTTGTAGAATAAATTCAATGAAGCAATTGGACAAATGGATGGTACTGAAGATTCTTCATGTGTTGATCAAATTTATGACAATATAGCTGGGAAACAAAATCAAAGGCATGTTCATGGGTATGGCTTACTTCCATCACGCTTTACTATAATGAAGGAGATGGACCTTAAAGAACAGGAACAACGAAATGAGTGGCAGACACAAGTGGAGGCACACTTTAAGGAAGAGATTGACAAATTGAGGGAAGACCAACGTAAGTTCCAAGAACAACTATTGCAATCAATGGATAGATCGCAGCTACAACTATCTCCCTCAGTTTATTCTAAGGCAAGCAAATTTTTATTAAATCAAATAAATATATTCTGTAAATTAAAAGTCTAATATTTTATATTTAGGAAATACAAGGAAAAAAAGTCAAGAGAATGACAGTTGTTAAAAAATGATAAGGGAGCAGCATAAGAATACAATGCAACATGAGTTTGTTGAAGGCCGGGTAAATTAATAATGATTTGTCATTCTAGTAATTATATTTATTTGAATTTCTATTTATGCATATTTAATTGGTTAAATATTACAGGAGGTTTTCTTATTAAGCGTGGATGACATCGATGAGAAAGTTGGATTAGGTAGGGTGCACACTATGGATCCTACTATAGCCATCGGAGATAGTAAGATTGGCGCGAAGTTTGTTGGAGTTTATATTGAAGTTGCTAGTAAGGAAGATGAAGCTCTAGTTAGACCCTTTGGTAAATATGAAATACTAAGAGATGTTGTAGGAGTGGTTATTGCTTGGCCAAGGAAGTTCCTCACATTAAGGTATGGTTACGACATTACATATCAAATGTCTTCTATTATTCTTGAAAATCATTTGGCTTACTAAGTTTATAAATTTTGCAGGGTGCTTCTAGATGTTGATTGAAGATGGATTGAGTTTAATGCCACCATTCATTATGTATTCCCTAGATTATAGTTGCAAATGTTTCTTATGCAATGTTGGATAGTTGTAATTCTAGATTACATTGAACAATGTCGCTTATTATAATAAAGGTTTTCCTTATAATTTTTTTATGTGATTGTGGTTGTCATTGTTATTATGTGTATTAATTTCATCAACATTACTAATAATGAAAATTAAATATATATACAATAAATATATGTGCATTAATAATATATAAAAATAAATACGACATTGAAGCATGTTTAGTCAACTCAGTCAATATCTTCAAAATCCTATGGGTCTATAAAAGGCTACATACAATATGCGCATAAAGTCATTAACGATTGTATTCAGAAACAAATTTGTCCCAAAGTATTGTAATTGTCCAGGTTTTTATCATTGACAGAAAATGCGTTGTTATGCATTATATAATTTATGAGTATTAGATAGCAACAAAAATGTTCGCCATTATATACATCTACAAATAGTTGTGGTAATAATAATGTGGATATATATAAACATATGTTGATTAATGATAAAATTGATTATACATAAATCAATTATTTAAATATATTTTAGTGTCAATTAAATTGTTCACAAAATTTAGTATACATCACCGACACTTCTAGCCACAAATATATTATCGCTAACGAGGTTGATATACCGACAAATGATTGGCAAATGTAATTGTCTCTAAATACCATGTTATACCGACGAAACAATCGACAACCAAAAGTGTCACTAAAATGGTCTTAATACCGACGAAAGCATAAATGTCGCTAAGCTTTAGCGATGCCATTTTTTGCGACAATTCACCGACAATTTCAAGATATGTCGGTATAACCAATTAGAGACAAATAATCATCCTATAGAGACGAATGATGATCGTCTCTAATGACTATTTTTGTTGTAGTGATAGGATAGATATTCCATGAGGGGTGGGTTAAAAGTTCACATGTTGGAATTAGAAAATCCCCATTATTACTACATAAAATAAAATAGAGTAAATTACAAAAAATCCCTCAATACTTTAACCCACATAGAACAGAGGTTTAGTGTAGGGACAATATCCAAAACACCCCTGACATGTGGCAGTTGAATCTAAAAAAAACAATTTAGTGGTTGGTGCAGATGGTTCTCAAGTGATGGTTAGGAGAATCTTCTAAAAGCACACATTATTTTATTGAGTAAATTACAAAAAAGTTTTTAAACTATACACCTGATTTCAATGTCGTATCTGAATTTTAAAAAGTAACAATGTGGTACCCAAACTTTCAAAATTTGTCTCAATGTGGTCCATGACTATTGAAATTTAAGGTTAAAATGAGAAATAATCAACTAAATTTCTATGATGAAGGATCATATTGAGACAAATTTGAAAGTCGGAGTACCGCATTGTTACTTTTTAAAGTTAAGGTATGACGTTGTAATCAGGTGTATAGTTCAAAGACATTTTTGTAATTTACTCAATTAATGGATTATGCTTTTAGAAGATTCTCCTAACCATCACTTGAGAACCATTTGCACCAACCACTAAATGTTCTTTTTAACTCCAACTGCCACATGTCAGGGGTGTTTTGGATATTGTCCCCACACTAAACCTCTGTTCTATGTGGGTTGAAGTGTTATTATGAAATTTACAATGTAACTGCAAAATAGGAGGAGGTTAAAGTGCTGCTAAACTTTTTTTTACTGTGCACTTACATGGATCTTTTGGGTGGGGATTTACATGGATTGCAAGCAACATAAACGTTTTCTCATCACAAAAAAACATCCATAGGATATTGTCAAGATTCAAGATGTCTACATCAAAGCTCTTAAACACTCTCCTATATTCCAATGTTCATATCTTTAACTTTCACACCTTTGTGGTATATAGAGAAGGACTTAATATCCCATGTCTAGAGAAGCAAACAAATATGTATATCCCTATCCAATCTACTATTATGTTCATTTTATATTGATAATGATATATGTGTCCTTATATGTTTTGAAATGGAAGTGGATATGAAAATTATTTTGATGTATACAAATATTCATATTTGAAAAACTATTTTATATATAGATATAGTTGTCAATTTATGCATAACTTATGTAATAAAAATGATGCATTATTTTCCCATATTTAAAATAATTATTATGAAGTATATACATTAATATATCCATCTGTGTATTAGCCATTTTATACATGTATTTTATGCTATTCTTATATGATCATATCCATTCCATATCTATGTCCATTTATAAGGGTGTGGTAACATATTTTTCATAACATCAATTTCTTTATCTACATTATTTTCATATTTTAAAACAAATGAGGATATGGGAATGCATATACTTGTATCAATATCTAACTGTTTCCATCTTTGCTAGTGTCTTGTATACTAGAGGAATTAGATGGTGTCTTGTATATTAGAGGAATTAGAAATCTAATATATGTTATGGTGTGCACATGGCCTGATAAAACATATTATCAGTGTTGTCAATAGAATTTTTGATGACTCGGGAAAAAGCATTGGTAGACTGTTAAAACATACATACATATACATACATACTATATATATATTGATATCCAAGAGGAACATCTGATATTAACCTTATGTATAGAAGTGATACAATGCATTTGATTACGAGTTATTTCGATTTAGATTGTGTTATTGACATTGATGGAAGAAGATCGTCGTGTAGTTTTATCATAAATTAGAAAGCAACTTTGTAAAAATATGTTATTTTGTCTACCACAGGAGCATGAGGAAGAATGTCGAGGACAAAGCGGGTTGGTTGCAAATGGGTCTTTGAGAAGAAGGTTGAGACTTTGAGTATGAAAGCATCGTTTAAAAGCATGTTGGATTATAAAAAGACTATAGAGAGGGAGTGGACTAGAAGGATTTCTCCTCACCATTTGTGAATTATAATTTCATGCATATGCTACGAACCTTAGTCGCACATCATACATACTTGGAAGCTTGAAAATTAGATTTGAATATTCTCTTTCTACATAGAGAATAGAACAAGACATCTTGATGCACTATTAAAGGGTTTTGTTAATTAGGGCAGGGAGACAAATACTTCATGGTAGCCATAAGCTGAAACAAGAGGTTGTGTGGTTGTTATTTGTATCATAGCAAAGTGAAGGAGGATTCCTTTATTTGTTTTCTTGTCTACATTGATGATATACTTATCAAACTAGGTTCCCAATCTGACAGACAAAGATGAAGCAATCTTTTCAATGCAAATTTAATATGAAGAATATTATTGCATGTCATAAGATCTTCATGATGTAGACTTACAAGGACCGCAAGAAAGATAAAATTTTCATACCATAAAAAAATACCCTTTTTACGATATTGAACATTTACAATAACGATCTCGAGTACTTCAAAACAATAACGATATTATTGTAGCTAAACAAAGTTTCGGAAACTCTTATCATCATATTTGATATAATTATAATGAAGTAAATACATTTAGTGTATCTATTTAAAGTGTAAACAATACAATATCTAATATCTATGAAAATTATCATCCTACTATAAGTATCTGTATGATATCCATATCTAATTTCAAGGATATCATAACATTTTTTTATCCGTCAATATTGGTGGTGTCTATCTGTATTGTTGTTTGCAATTTCTCACTCTTTCTAGACAGGCAATAATACAAGTGGGGCTGGATGGTCCAACTATATGGAAGAATTCTTCAGATAATTGATTCACCAAATAAAATCTAGAAAAGTATGCAAAGATATAGTAAGTGCAATGCAAAGGCTGGAGAGTCATTATTATTATTTAAAACATACAATAATTCCTTATTATCATTTGAATCATACAATTATTCATTATTACTACTATTATTTCATTTCAAACAATATAAGAGAGGCGGGTTTAACACGTGACCGCATACACAGAAAGCTCGATCCGTCACGTGCTCTCGCCCAGCACCTCGCCTGCTTTGAGTTGTATGAGCCTCCAGGTAGCAACCACGTGGCGGTCATCCGTGAGGGTGGCGCCTACTGCCATGCGCAGATAGGTCCTCCCGCCCACCTTGGCGTGCGTCAGGAACGCCCTCCCGCTTCCGTTGACCTCCTCCATCACCTTCCTGTTCTCCGCATCGCCACGCCCCCTCAACCTGAAGCACACCAGCGCGAACCTCCTCTCGCCCACCACCTCGAACCTGCCGTCCTCCCTCACCATCCCCTCCAGCCTCTCCGCCATCCTCACGTCCTCCCTTATGTGCTCCCTGAGGCACGCCACCCCGTGCCTCCTCAGCACCACCCACATCTTCACCGCCCGGAACCTCCTGCTCAGCGCCATCTGCCAGTCCTTGTAGTCTACCACATCCTCTTCCTCGCTCGCTCTGTTGTTCAGATAATCCGGATTCGTGGACAGCGATCCCACCAGACGGGACGAGTCCTTCACCCACATGCAGCAGCATTCGTTCCCCGCGAGCAGCCACTTGTGAGGGTTCATGCTGATGGAGTCCGCGAACTCCACTCCGTCTAGATATTGCCGGAACTCCGGGCAGATGGCTGCACTCCCCGCGTAGGCTGCGTCGACGTGGAGCCATGCACCGTAAGCGTTGGAGAGGATGCCCAGCTCGGTGAGCGGGTCCACCGCGTTGAGCCCTGTCGTTCCCACCGTTGCGCAGACGTAGAGTGGTACGAACCCTTCCGCGATGTCGGATTCCATGGCACGACGGAGGCAGTCCGGTGACAATGCGTACCCCGTCTCCGCCGTCGTGGTTATTTGCCGGAAGTTCGAAGGAGGGATACCAATCAGCTTGGATGCCTTCTGGACGGTGGAGTGCGTCTGATCGGATACGTAGACCACGAGCTTTGTGATTCCTTCGCCGCCCATCTTCTCCAACGCTCTATCCCTAGCGGCCGCCATGGTGCAAAGTACGGCCTCGCACGTGGAGGGGAGAAGCACGCCTCCGCCACCCTGGTGGCTCTCGAAGAGGAACACCTCGGGGAGCTTCAGCATCTTGGCCATCCAGTCCATGACGACGTTCTCGAGCTCGGTGGCGGCGGGGGACGAGATCCAGTTGAAGCCCACGATGCAGATCCCCGAGCAGAGCATCTCTCCTAGAAAGGCGGCGGTGCTTGCACTGGCGGGGAAGTATCCGAAGAAGTTGGGGCTCTGCCAGTGCGTGAGGCCGGGCATGATGTGCTTCTGGACGTCGTCCAGTATGGACTCCAGTCGATCTGGGTAGTAAGGCGGCCCATCGGGAAGGAGGCCTCGGAGATAACCCGGCTTTACGTCGACAACGCCGAGGACGGGGCGGGATTCGACGCCGCGGTAGTAGTCGGCGAGGAATTCGACCACAGTTTTAGACTCGTCGGCAAAGCTCTCGGGATGGAGAAGGCTGGAGGTCTGGACGGGGATACTACCCATGACGGTATTGGAAAGCTGGAAAGACGTGATCGCAGGTTTGCAAATTATGGAGGGAGAGACCAGCGGTCTCTTATAGCCCACAAACGGTCTCTAAATAATCGTATGGGTTGGATGTTTTTCATTTATATACCTGTGTATTTTGAGAGTTGCGTAATTAACTCCCGAAGATTCTTGTCTCTCGAGTAAACCCATGCTCGTGTTCCACGTGCAACTCTGTTTGCATAATTTGGAAACTCATGCAAACGGAAATGCCTCCCTTCATAATTTCATTTCCCACTAATAACATTTTTTTATCAAACTCATGCAAACTGAAGTGCCTCCCTTCATAATTTGGAAACTCATGCAAACTCATGATGTAATTTTAAAATGATACATTTTTTTTATCATTACGTGTAATGCCAGTAATTTAATGTTTCTTTTGAGTTATGTATCCTTGCATTTGGATTACAGGGGAAAAATGGATATAAAAAATAACTCGGATATTGTACTCTCTAATATTTTGAAGGGTCGTTTTGTTGGGGAATAAGAGTAAGGAAAGATAAAGCATTGTTATTGTTTATTTGTATGGAAAGGATTAGGAGGAACAAGGAGGATTAATTGTTATATTCTGTTGGGCAGAAGGGAAAGGATAATGAGGGTTATGTTATATAAGATTATTAGGTAAGATACAGTTATTTGTGTTTTTTTACAGGAGAGGCCGATGATGGAGGAGTAAGGAGGGAAACCTTATCCATTATCTTGACTACACAACCAAAATGTTGTCCATCTATGGAAAGATAAGAAATTGTAGGAATAATGATGTACATCCCTCGTTATTCCTCAAACGAATACAACCTGAGTGCATTTCAGTTTCCTCCTACATTCTATTTTTTGGGGAATACCTTCACGTATAGATCGAATCTTGGAAAATAAATATAAAGTTGATAAGTGAACAATACATCCTATGCCAAATCTAAGGTAATTACTGCAACCAAGATAAATCCCACTCCCAAAAATATAAATACGGATGCACAACAAAGTTTTAACATGGAAAATCGTTAATGTACGGTGAAAAGTCATAAAGGTTATCACGACACTAAATTAAACATTATAGTCAAAGGTTGCAACCCTTGAGGAGTACACGAATCCAACACTATCTACTACAACACAAATTACCAAAAATAAAAAATAGTCAAAGGCGACTTATCATTGAGAACACCAACATGTCAATGCCATGAAGCCATCCGCAAATATCATAACATGATATGCTTTGATCTCGTATCATGAACTTGTTAGCGGCTACATACATACATGCATAATTTTCATTATGACAAGCACATAATTTTCATTATAACAAAAGCTTTGTTGTATTACTGACGAACTGTAAATCGTGCTAATTAATCATCGTTCTAATTAATCTATGTGAATTATGTTACGTTGTTGTAGTAGGGTGAATTACGATTCTGATCAAAAATCACTTTAGTCAATAAGTAATATTAAAATAATATAAAAATGATCAATTTTTATTTTACATGGATAAACGCAAGGTCGAACACAACAGTTACATGGTCAAGATTAAATTTAGGTAATTTGATGTTAGATTTTCCGAGAAGGTTTTTTTGAGATTTCTATTGCAATTATGTGATGTTATGCAATTGTGATCAAGTTAAGGGGCTATTCAACAATTTTTCAGTCAAATCAATTCCAAACCCTACGAAACTTGGTCAGAATATGATTTTTTCAAAACTAACCTACTTTGAATTTTTGAAATTTTTTTGAAAAATAATGAATTTTCTTTGAATATTTAAATATAAAACATAATGGTCTTGAATAAATTAATATTAGTAAATATCAAAATTAATAATTTCCAGAACTAAAAAAATCTTAAATAGTTCTAAATGAAAGGGATTTGAATAATTTATTATATTAAAAAATACTAGTTTTGAATCAATTAAAAATTAATTACTAAAATCACTGAATAATTTATTTAAAGGAAAATATGCACATGAGATGATATTTGGGCATAGTAAAGAACTTAATCAAATTTACCTAATATGATTTTATTGGAATTTTTGGATTAGTGTATGATTTACCACTAACTCAAACACCGATGGGTAAAATATTGAAGTTTGCACCGAAATAATTCTAATATATCTAATATGGATTCTTCATGCACAAAGCTAATAATGAATGGAAGATTAAAGCATATGTGTTCTATAATTTACAGAGAGAGTTGCATTTTAAATCAGTTCTAATCAATCAGCTGACTAACAGGATTTTCACCAATTTTCACCAATTGGTTGATTTTGCTACAACTAACTAATGACTTTAATTAGTCACTAATGTCTTCACCCAAGGGCGGAACCAGGAATTTCATCAAGGAGGGGTTGAGTATACAACTATTATATATGCTCAAAAATAGAAAAATCTATGTATATTTGAACGATATTTTTAAATAGAATTAATATTTTTAAAATGAACCTCTTTCAATCTTGATAAAAGTAGAATTTAAATCTATTATTAATGTTAGAATTTCAAATAGATTGATATTTTCCGTGGATATTTTTAAAATTGGATAAATATACTAAGTTAAGTCTCTCTAAATCCATCCTAAAAATGCTAAATTATCAAGTGAAATTTTGAAACAAAAAAGTTCATAGTTAAAAGGAAACAATAAAATTTATTTTATTTATAAAGAGTAATAAAAATAATGGGAAAGATAAATAAACTCGAATACAATTTTATATCAAATTATTTTAGAACCCTGGTCTCCAAAATTATAACCTTACCAGTTTACCACTTGATCATTTATTAATTCTACAACATTTCTCCAACAACTATAATTATAATACGATTAAAAAGGGGCCATATTAAAAACATAATACATTGTATAAGTGACGTATAATAATCATGGGGGGTATAATGTATACTAGTTCTGCCCGTGACTCAGAATACAATTTTATATCAAATTATTTTAATACTTTGAAAGTGATTGGATAAACCATATAAAAGAATGTAAAATGGATGGGGATAAGATTTGAATCCTGATCTCCAAAATAATAACCTTGCCATGCTACCACTTGACCATTTAATAATTCTATAATATTTAATAATATAATTAAAGAGGGACCGTATTAAAAACTTAATACAATATATAAGTGACGTATAATAATCATGGGGGAGCCATGCCCCCCCCTCCCACCCCCCCCCATAATGTATACTAGTTCCGCCCTATCTTCACCAATTTTCACTTTAATAGTCACTTGACTAACGACTATTATTGAGCAACTACCCTGTTGTCTCAACATTATGATATGTTGTCTATATGAGTTAATCAATTTAAAGAATTAGTTAAATCAACCTATTTATTATACCACATTAAATTTGCTAATTTCTTGCTATTTATTGTCAACTCAACTAACCTTATTTTCAGTTGAGTAATTTGAAACCATCCAACTTTTCTAATTCTAGATATTTAATTCCATTGGGTAGCTAGCCATTTTTGTGTTTTTTCATGAAGAGACAAGATGACCTTGCACCTCATAAAAGCAGAACACTGTCATTTTTCTAGTGCTAAAGAGTGAGTTATACGCTTTCTTTCTAATCCGCTACATGAGGAAAGCACAAGATCTACACAATCACTCTTCAATTATTGGTTTTGCCCGTCCAAGATATATGGGATCATGTCAGTAATGCATCATACTACATTGCATATTTTATTTAGGTTAAGAGGATTTTATTCCATTTAACTGTAGATGTTGCTAAGTCGTGAGAGCATCCACTTTTGGTTCGAATGAGAAGTTTGACACTAGTGGCTTCTATTATCGTTTTAAAGAATTTGAGTTGCTCGTAGTAAAAGAAGTTCGATAATGGAAAGGAAATGAGTCAGTTAACATCCCATGTCAGGATGACTCTGGTCATGATTTTCACCTAATTTGACTTCTCTGTTAAAATATCTAGTCCATACTAATTAACTTTTTCATTTCCTTGATTGAACTGTATTATGCTATGTGTTTTTTGGGTTGTGTTCTGTGAGATAAAATGCATAAATAATTTATTAGTGAACACTTCTAGAGTAAATTTGAGATATCATTTGATATTAGAGCATGGATCACATTGATATCGTAACAGGCTCATACAACTCTGCTGTCCAACCACTATAATTCAATGCCACCAACTACTTGTAGAGGAAGATAAAGGATGATGATCTCATTGCAGTGTGATGCAATTCTCGTGCACAATATAAAAATTGATACTAAGCAAATCCAATTCTCGTGCATTTGATCAACATTCGAAATATAAAAATGATATGATAAAAGCCACAAACATAAGTAAATGGATATTGCATTCATGCCAATTAATAATTTCAAAAATATATATTTCATGTCCATGAGAGATATATTAAAAGTATGAAATATGTTAAATATACTTCCAAAGTGTATATCTCTATACAAAGTCTCTCAAAGAACAAAAAAGTATGATGAAGAAAAATAACCCTTACTACTTCAGCTGCTGCTTACTACACACCATGTCTGGTGCAAGAATGCACGTACAAAATCTGAAAGGACACACCAACTGCTTCAGCGACTGCTCAACTATACATGTTGAGTTAACAAGAAGGTAACATTATAAGCAATTTCCTAGAAACAATTTGGACAATAACCACTAGTATATGGTAGACAGTGAGTGTACGTACAAACTTCAATGGAACTCGCATACACACTGCAACACAAGCATCTATAATGCATATATAAACTCATACCAGATTGCATGTCTTATAAGTGCATCCATTCCAAATTTTATTAAACGTATGGATCCATCGTAAAATAGTTGAATTCCACTATCCATTGGTAAAGAGTTCTTAATGATTAAGACACGAGTCTCGAGTTCTCAACCATTACCCATCAATTATGGCGCATTTGGGTATAAGTATCCTCCAAAGGTCTCTATTTTTCATCGTAACCGATTCATTATTATATGGGATAATCTTTTTCAATTACCTCTACAATCTTTGGAACATCCTAATTCCTTCCCCGACCTCGTAAATTTGCTCCGTCTTACCCAACAAACCCTGCCATCAATTAACTATATTTGAGTCAATTACTTGGGTTACTCTTGAGTTAACCTAACCAATTTACAATCGAACAGTTAGGATTAGCCAAAATAATAATAAAAAAAAGAATAGAAAAAAAAACTGGGAGCTTGGGAGGTTGGGCGGCGCAGGGAGCAGCGGGGGGGGGGGGGGGGGGGGCTCCATCGGCTGAGGGGGAGCAGGGAGCTTGGGAGGTTGGGCGGCGTAGGAGCTTGGGAGGCTGGGCAGCGGGGGGGAGCTTGGATTCCTATGAGCCATTCGAGCAGGGGAGGAGGGAAGGAGCTGGGCACGAGGCTCCTCGGTGGCTGGGGGGTAGAGCAGGGATGGGGGAGCTGTTTGCAAGGCTCCTCGGCGGCGGCAGTGGCGAGCTAGGCTCAAAGCTTGACGCTGGGGGGAGGGGCGGCGCAGGGGGGATCAGCTCCTCTCGGATGATGGAGTGGCACTCAATGTAAATTTGATAAACAAAATGGGTATAATATAAAAGAACATAACGAAATCCGGTCAACTTTAACGGGTAAATGAACGGGGGTTAACCACAGAGTCTGTAGGGTAAGGGTTAGCAAATTTATGGGGTCGGGAGAGGAATTAGGATGTTTTAAAGGTCGTAGAGGTAATTGGAAAAGATTATAAGGTCTGCCGGGTAAAAATCCCTTATTCTTTCTCCTTCGTTAACCACATTGCATGAACACCCATCATGAGGATAATACCTACGATTTGATACAGATAACCAAATAACATTCTGAGTACTAACTCCATGTACAATAGCGACCTTAGAACCATGCTACTTATCATTAGACTACATCGAGTAGACATCATAAAGTAAGTACATCGTAGCGCCCAACTCATTCATTGGAGTGACGGGCATCTAAGCTTCTACCAGGGGCCCAAAGGCGCATGCTCATCCTTTGCAGCACATAGCTTCATGATGCCCTTTTCATCGTGAAATCACTCCCATGGTATATGATACTAATGATAGCTACAACCATTATGATGAAACATCTGGCGATATGCTTGGAGTTTGGATCATTCAACACACTTGTCGATGCGATCTTAGATGCGTAGTAAGCACAGTTTTGTTACTCTACGTACTATTGCAAAGGAGACCTACCATGAACTCAAATGTCGTCAACTCATGGAAACAAATGTAACATGCTGATGAAACAATGTTTCGTGCACTGAAGACCGAAAATTTAAATAAATATTTAACAAACGCATTCATACAAGTTTTATAAAATGAACTGCATAAATTAACAAACACAAACCGCTAGAAATATGTAAATTAAAAATCCAAAAAATAAGGAAATAGGAAAATAATAGGAAAATAAATACATACACATGTATTCAAAGTTCTTATATTTATATTTATATTTATTATTAGAGTATATTAAAAAAAATCCTTGAGTTGTACACTCGATTTCAATGTTGTACATGAACTTTTTAAAAGTAACAATGTAGTACCCGATCTGTAAGATTTGTCTTACTCGAGAATCCTAGGTATAAGCTCGTTCACGCTCAGATATTGCTTAGCCCTTGCTTCTCCCAAAGAAAGTTATCATTTCATCCCTACTTTCTTCGCTTAAAAAAAGCCAGAATTTTCTCTTTCACCTTATGTATGTATCGTCGAGCCTGGACAATGAGATTATTTCCATTCTCGGTTAGTTTGTCTGTTATGGATGGAAGATCGGGAATTCAACAATATTGTTCGTTCTACTCCTGACTTCTCTTCTACCTCGGCTACAGATGGTTTTTTTCACTAATAAGATTCGAACTCTAGTCCTTTAAAGTGGGAGCCACTGCTTCTACCACCAGACCATTAGAGGGGTTCTCTCGGCTACGGATGGTTCCGGAAGAATATGAAGGTATGATTAATACCCTAATCTATCATTTCCCCACTGAGAGACATTATATCTAGATGATGGTACAAATCCAATTTAATTCTTGTTGCGCCCATGCATCTACTTTCAGTTGTCAGATTTTTGTTTATTGACGACCAAGGATTAAGGATTCGTGGCACGCAGTTCTTCTACGTGTAAATTAGGAAATTGAGGTGCTGATGATGGAAAGTAATCAACAATCTTGCAATCGAGCAATGATCAAGATGTCACGGTAATGGGATCTACACAAGGTTCCTCCGATAATGGCGATATGGATATTTTTTAACCTTCCATGTAACAATCGGCCTAGGTCATAATTTTATGAATTTGAGAGGAAATAAAATGGATAATCCACAAAATTAAATTTAACATCGCTCCGATTCAGTAACACAATGAGCCCCCACTGTGATTCTACAGGTAGATATGTAGATAAGTAATGTGTTTATGTTTGGGTCTGCTTTTTCTACTGATAGATATGTAGATAAGTAACGTGTTTATGTTTGGATCTGCTTTTAAAGTTGTAGTTTATACCTTGCATTCGTGTAACGCCTCGAGTTTGTGTCTGCGTACTGTTAGGGAGGGAAAATGGCTCTGATAACTTTCCAACTTTGAACCCAGTTGGACCCCTTGACAATCACTCAGAATGCTTGGGTCCAAGTGATGAGGTAGTATTCACCACCACTTATAACACACTCTCACACTTTGTGAGGATCCAATGTAAGGACTATGTTGTGTTTTTACAACATCCTCCACTTATTTTCGCGATATCCTCGTTGCTATGTGGTTCAACACTTATTTCCAAAAATAGTGGTGGTTGCACGCTCCATAACTAGATTCCCTTGGGCAACCCTCTCCATTATAAGATGAAAAATTGGCTCTGATGTCATTTGTAAACTCTCAAGCTTATAGGTCCCCGGACAGTTATTGGGAAAAACTATTCTTGACAATTTGTTGGGTCAAGATGATTGAATCCGTTGACAACTACTCAAAATGCTTAAGATCAAGTTATCAAGTAGTAGCCCACCACTCATATAACACTCTTACAAGTCCTAATTGGAGAAGGAAATCATTTATCTTTTAGGAATAGAAGTTCCTTTTCCTACTCATGTGGGAAGCAAGGGTTTATGCTTTCTTATTTCATCATCTCCATGGAGTATAAATAGAGGGCATGTGGTGCACATCAACATCATTCAAACATAAATTCACATAGTACAAGAAAGAAAAAGAGAGAGGGAGAGGAAAGAAGGTCCATGACTGCAACAAGTTTGGAGGGAGCGATCTTTGGAGTGATTTTTCTACATCCATCTCCCCTACAGTTTGACGGCAGATTTATCGATTTGGTGATCTTTCTCTATTATTTTCCATTGTTTAGTTATTTGTAGCATTGTATAGAGGGACATCTTTGTATAAGCCCCTCAATGGAGATTACATTGATTATAGTGCTTGATTTTTGGATTGCGATCAACCACATGATTTTCCCCTCACATTGAGGATTTCCACGTTAAAAGTATCCATGCATCTACAAATGATTTTCTATGGTTGCATTTTTTATCCGTAGTTGTAGTTGATATAGGATCCGCTTACCAAATTTGGTTTTTTTGCGATTTGATCTATACGAGAAATATATCCCCAACAAATGGTATCAGAGCCAATATGGTTTATAAGATGGAGTATAGCATCGGTAGGATGATCAATATGAAAGGGATCAACTACAACTTATGGAAAAATAAGATGAAATACTTATTATTTGTGAAGGCCGTGTACCTCCTAGTTTTTACCACCCAGAAGTTCAAATCTAAAAGCAACGAGGAATGGGAGTTAAAGCATGAGCATGCATCTGGATTTACCTGATAGTTTATGGACAAGAATTTGTACAATCAAATTTAGAACGCGACACATGCTCGCACACTTTAGTCAAAGTAGGAGAGCTTGTATGCTTCAAAGACAAAGAACAATAAGTTGTTTCTACTCAAGGCATTCATGCAGCTGAAATTCAAAGATGGAACCTCTATTCCTAACAATTTAATTGATTTTCAAGGAGTTATCATTCACCTTTTCAGCATGGGAATGCAATTTGAAGACGTGGTTCTAAATTTGCTGCTACTCGCTACGATTCCAGATAGTTGGGAAACATTTCAAATCTCCCTTACAAATTCAACACCTAATGGAGTTGTTTCCTTGGAGACCGTCAAAGATGGTATTCTAAATGAAGATACGAGAAAAAAATCTCAAAGTTCTTCATCACAATGAGAAGTTTTGCTCACAGAAAATTGGGGAGAACTAAATTTGGGAATGCCGAGGAAGATAACAAAGCAAAAGCAAGCCCATATCAAAATACAAAGATTTGGAATGTTACCTCTATCGAAAGAAATGCCACATCAAGAAATATTGTTATTAGCAAGAGAAGAACGACAAAGATGGAAATGTTGCTGCCATTGCTGTTGAGCATGATTTGCTAATAGTATCAGGTATAGATATCGTGAATATCGCTAGAGATGATATATATTGATTCGTCGATAGTGGTTTGGCCATTCATGTAGCTTCTAATAATGAGTTTTCCGCATCTTACACTTCTGGTGATTTTGACACTCTTAGAATGGACAGTGGTTCCTAGTCTAAAGTTATTGACAATGGTGAAGTTATTTTGTAGAATGGTATCAGAGTTCCTTCGAAGTTAGAAGATGTGAGGCACGCTCTTGATATGGATTTAAACTTGATATCCATATGAAAGCTTTATGATGAAGGTTATTCCAACTAGGGATGAAAACAATCGAATACACATACAGATGTATGTGTTACCATATCCTTATCCCTTTTTAAAATCCATATACGAATACGAATACACGGATGTGTAAAATAGAAAATCACTTCTTCAAAATACGAATCAAATGCAAAATGAACATTGATAATGCAGATATAGATATTTGACAAATGAATATGAATTAATATACAAATATTATACATGTCCAATTTTACATAAAAATAATAAACATTTTAAGTTCATGACGAATTTCAAATTAAACTAAATATTTTAATAATGAATATGTGCATAAAAATAACTAAATAATAAAAGAAAATGTAAAGATATAAATAAATAATAAAATAAAGCTTACCAAACTTACTTTTTTGTGTACAATGTAAGCATTGGTATCATCCAGAATTTGAACATTCATATTCGTATTTGTATCCATATTCGTATTCTTAAAAAATGAATATTCATATTTGTATCCTCAAAATTTTGAACATTCCTATTCACATTCGTATTTGTCAAAATTGAGGATACTATATTGTATTGGTATTGGTATTCATATTCGATAAATGTTGAATACTTATTTTCACAATCACATTCATATTCGGCAGATACGAGAAAATACCATATCATTTATTTGACGAATACGGATACGAATATATTTGTATCCATTTTCATCCCTAATTGCAACACATTTGATAGTGGACAGTGGAAGCTTACCAAGGGTACTTCCCTTATGGCTCAAGGAAAGAATTGCAGCAATAATCTCTATGTTCTGCAAGCAGCAGTTCCTAAGTTTGTGGTGAATGCAACCCTTGGTAACAGTTTAGTTAAATTATGGCGTAGGAGGATCAACTATATAAGCGAGAAGGGATTGTACACATTGATCAAGAGGAATCTTCTTGTAGGAGTAAAGAAAGAAAAGAAATAGCGATGCACTTGTTGCATGGTTGGAAAGCAGTTGAGAGTTACATTCAAAAGTAACTCACCCTCCCCGAATGCACAAGTATTGGAGTTGGTTCACACAGATTTATGCGTTCATCTAAAAGTTAACTCTTTTGATGGTGTATTTTATTTTGTCACCTTTATCGATGATTTTCCATGAGGCTATGGGTCTATATCCTAAAGAGGAAGGATCAGTTTCTTCATATTTGTTCAAGGACTTTCATACTCTTGTAGAGAGGAAAATAAGAAAGAAGCTGAAGTGCACTAGCATCAACAATGGTGGAGAATACGTGGGTCCATTGACATGTATTGTCGATCTCATGGAATTCGACAATAGAAGACTCCATTGAAGATTCTTTAGTTGAATGTTGTTGCTGAGAAGATGAACATGAATCTCATGGATAGAGTCAAGTGCCTACTTTTTTAGATAAAACTCCTAAGTTCCTTTTGGGTGAAGCCTTGAGCAATGCTGCCCATGTGATCAATCTATCTCCACATGCTAATTTGAATGGAGATATCTCCGATAAAGTATGATATGGAAAACATGTTTCCTCAAAGAACTTACGTGTGTTTGTTGCAGAGCCCTTGTGCTTGTTCCAATGGATGAGAGATCAATGTTGGGATCAAAGATCAGACATCGTATCTTTATGGGATATGAACAAGACGAGTTTGGCTATAGTTTTTATGATCATGTAGTTTGTGAGAATTTGGGATATAATTTTTGTTGAAGATCAGAACATTGAAGATATACATAAGGCATCTGAGAAACCATCTTAGAACAACTACAAGCCAATTGATGTAGATCCTATCCCTTTGCAGAATGCACCACGTACATATCAAGATATCCATGAGGAGACTCCTGACCTTGAGCAAGATGATGACAACTAGGGGTGTAAACGGACCGAACCTGAGCGAACCTATATTTTTTAGGTTCGGTTCGCTTATTTAATCGAGCCTAAACTTGTGTTCAGGTTCGGTTCGTTTATTTTCGAACCGAATCCGAATCGAACCTCTTTTTAAACGAATCGAACCTAAACGAATATCGAAATTAAGAATTCTCTAATAAGAGAGAGTGAAAAGAAAAGAAATGGAAATATATATGTGTATCTACAATTAGAATAAATATTCATTTAGTTTTTTATTTATCTAACTCATCTTCATCTTTTGAAAAAATTAGATTAATAGGAATTCGTCTCTTTGAAAAAAGTATAATTATAATATATTTTTACATCTATTCAGATGGAGATACGGAATAAGAATAATGTGGAGATATTTGATAATAATATTTATACTTATTCTGTTGATTTGAAGATAAAGAAGGGAAAAGTACTAGAGACATAGATGTTGGATGTTGTAAACACGATGTGACTATATATTTTTGGATAGTTTATACAGAGATAAAACCTACTTATCCCGTAAATATCTAGTTATCTCTAGACAAAATTTACTTACCCTGGGATAAAAACCACTCATCTTAAAATAAGATCCACTTCTACGGATAAGGATTTGTAAATATGCATATGTGTATGTTTATCGAACTTTAACGAATCGAACCTGAGCGAATCTATGATTTTTAGGTTCGGTTCGTTTATTTAATCGAGCCTAAACTTATGTTCAGGTTCGGTTCATTTATTTCCGAACCGAATCTGAATCGAACTTTTAGCGAGCCGAACCTGGGCGAATATAGAACTTGAGAATTTTCTTACACCCCTAATGACAACATGGTAGATGTTCCTACAGGTAATCAAGAGGAATGTTCTTCCTCTAATGCAGAACCCCGTAGATCTACAAGAGGGAGACATCCCTCTTCAAGACATTCGGCCCATGATTATATTCTTTTGATAGACAATGAGGAGCCAGAATACTATGAAGAGGCTATGCATGATGTGTAGAAAAATAAGTGAATTGAAGCTATGGAAGATGAGATGCAATCATTACATGACAACCATACCTTTGAGCTAATGAAGTTGCCTAAAGGGAAAGAGCTTTGAAAAATAAATGGGTTTATAGATTAAAGTATGATGAGAGATCTTTAAATCCAGGATACAAAGCTAGGTTTGTTGTGAAAGGTTTCAAAAAAAAATGAGACTTCACTTTGATGAGATATTTTCTCTCACAGTGAAGATGTCATCCACAAGAATTGTTCTCAGTTTGGCAGTTGGTCAAAACTTAGAGATTAAGCAGATGCATGTGAAGACCACCTTCCTCGAAAATGATCTCGGGGAGAAAATCTATATGGTACAACCAGAAAGATTTGTTGTCAAAAGAAAAAGAATACTATGCTGCAGACTGAGAAAAAGCTTGTATGGATTAAACCAGGCTCCTAGACAGTGGTATAAGAAGTTTGATCATTTATGACTAAACATGGCTACATAAAGATGACTTCTATCATCATGTCTTCATAAAAAAAAATCTCAAGTGATGATTTCATCATTTTGCTCATTTTTTTTGATGACATGATCATTGTTTGTCATAGTACTTTGGGAATTTCAAGTATGGATGATGAACTGAACAAGTCTTTTCTATGAAGGACTTGAGATCTGCAAATCAGATTTTGGGTATGAAGATTACATGTGATAGCAAGTTGATGAGACTTTTAGTTATCTCAAGAGAAGTACATTGAGAAAGTACTTCAGAGATTTAACATGGACAAAGCCAACCTCGTGAGTACCTATTCTTGGAGCACACTTCAAGTTAAGTACCAAGCATAGTCTACGAACTAAAGATAAAAAGAAGGATATTGAGATGATTCCTTAAGCCTCGACTATATAAAGTCTGATGTATGTTATGGTATGCACAAGACTTGATATTGCTTATTCAATTGTAGTTGTCAGGAGGTTTATCTCAAATCCAGGAAAAAGGCATTGGAATGCAGTTAAATGTATCTTGAGATATATTTCTGTGGTACTTGCAACACTTGTCTTTATTTTGGAGCAAAGAAGGAATTCCTACTAGTTTGCACGGACTCTGATATAGCAGATGATGTTGATGGTAGATGATCTAATCTGGTTACTTGATGACATATGCATGTGGTGTTGTTTCATGACAATCAAGATTGTACAAGTGTGTGACATTATCTACAATAGAGGCAGAATTCATTGTAGCTACAGAAGCTAGCAAAGAACTCACGTGGATGAAGAAGTTCATGCAAGAACTTAATGATGTTTAAGACAAGTATATCATCCATTGTGACAGTCAGAGCACGATTCACCTTGAGAATAACTCCACTTTCCATGCAAGGTTGAAGCACGTCGATATCATATATCATTGGATACATGATTTGTTAGAATCGAAGCAACTTGTACTTGAGAAGATCCACATAGCCGACAACAATGTTGATATGATAACAAAGACCCTGCCACTTGGAAAGTTTGAGAGATGCTACTCCATCACATGTTTGGAGCAATTCTGACATTGTCTGTGAGGGGCATATTTGTTGGGTGGGTTCACCTCCTTATGAGAACCACCCTTATATAGGACATCGGTAGTCCTATTTGAAAAATTAAAAATCAAGTCCTAGTTGGAGAAGAAAATCATTTATCTTTTAAGAATATGAATCCTCTTTTCCTATTCCTGTGGGAAGCAAGAGTTCATGCTTCCTTATTTCCTCATCATCTCCGTGGAGTATAAATAGAGGGCATGAGGTTGCTCACCAACATCATCCCAACACATGTTCTTATAGCACAAGAAAGAAGTCGGGCAACAAGTTTGGAGGAAGTGGTCTTTGGAGTGATTCTTCTCCAGCCATCTCCCCTACATTTTGATGGCAGATTTATTGTTTGGTGATATTTCTCCTCTACCATTCTCCATTTTTTGGTGATTTGTAGCACCATATAGAGGGTCAGCTTTGTGTAAGCTCGTAGCAGTAGATTAATTTGATTATAATACTTGATTTTTGGAGTTACGATCAACCCCATGATTTTCCCTCACATTGAGGATTTTCTATGTTAAAAACTCTTCGTGCATCTGTGATTGATTTACTATAATTTTTATCAGTAATTGTTGTTGAAATATCACGCATGATCCGCTTATTAACTTTGGTAATTTTCCATGATTCGATCTATACGGAGAATTTGTTCCCAACAATTAGAACCTCTTGCGCTTATATTCGCAATGTCCTCATTGCGACATGGACCATCTTTATTCATGTAATGGTGGTGGATGCATGCTCTAGGTTTAGGTCCTCTCGACTAGCCCTTTCTAACATTAGAGTGAATATGGTTCAGATACCATTTGTAACACATATGCCTTAGGTCTTCGCACTTATCGAGGAAAACTGACCCAAACAACTTTTGAGTTCGGGCTCAATTGGACCTGTTCACAATCATCTAAAATGCTTGGCCCAAGTTGTCAAGTAGTAGTCCCCCACTTTTATAATTCGTTCTCGCACTTTGTGAGTATGCGATGTGGGAATATATTGGAGTTCCTTAAAATTTTCACCTAATTTAATGATTCGAGTCCCATGCAATTTTTAAAGGCAACAATGTGTCCCCCTAGTTTCTCATAACATCATTGCGAGAATGTAACTGTGAAGGACTAGGGGATCACATTATTACATTTAGGGATTTTTACCCAGCAGACCCTATAAACGTTTTAAAATGCCTCTACGACCTTTTGCACAACGTAATTACCCCATCGACCCTGTAAATTACCCCAAGAACCTCCACGGGCTTAAAACATATTACCCACAAGGTTCATGGGGTAAGAGTTGACAAGTTTACGGAGTCGAGGGAGGAATTAGGTTGTTTCAAAGATCGTGGAGACGATTGACAAAGTTTATAGGGTCTGCCGGGTAAAAACCCCTTACGTTTATAATAGTTTGAGACTCAAGTCATTAAATTTGCAAGTTGGAGATTACATTGATACCAAAATTGGAGGGAAGTCCTAACGGATGATACCAAAATTAGGTACAAGACAGGTTCTTATGGACCACTACATTAGTGCTCTCTTTTTTTAGGCTCCAAAAAGGGGGGACACTCAGCGGTGTTCACCCCATTCTATTAAAAAGAAACGTAAAGAAAATATACAAAAACAAGACAAAAAACACATTAGTGCTCTTTAAAAAAATACCCATTTAATCCTAATTATATATGTGTGTGTGTGTGAGAGAGAGAGATCTAAACTTTTAGATTTTTAGATATATATGATTGGGGGGAGAAAGCCAAAATTGGCACTTAGGCTTTTGCTCTTGCGTCCTAACCATTTGCATCTCTATCTTATTCAAAAAATGATTATTATTGCGTCCTAACCAGATCATTGGAGTGGGTTTACATTAAATGTGAAAAAATCAAGAAAAAATGCATAAAAGTTGGACGTACTACAGGATCTCAAACATCAAAATCGAAAAAAAAACAGTTGGACTCTACTGATGGATCTCTGACAAATCTTGAATGAAAATGGACTCAACATCCAACTAAACAATTTAAACACCCCCCCCCCCCTCATAAATGTCTCATACCAGACAATCTTCGTGGAATCACACGTGAAATACATGAAAAGTTCAGGAGTGATACTCGGAAAGTAGTTGCTGATAAAGTCAAAAAAATGACTGGAAAACTTATGATCCTCCTCAATCCAGCAAAAATCGTACTAATCAATAAAACCCATTTTTAATCTTATTTTATAGAATGGGAATAACCTTACTCCTAGGTGACCCCCCCCCCCGTGGGAGTTTAATTCCTAATACACGGGGATATTACACCTTCTTTACTGGCTCCAAGAAAAAACAAAGATTCTATAATCTGCAACTGAACCAAATTCTATGTTATTCTATAAAGCCAATGAACCAGTCTCGATTTGAGCCGTAAAATCGGCAGGTAATGAACCAGTCAACTCCATTCAATACCCAAGCCTAATGCATGATCTTTGTTTGCATTGGGACAATTTACCAAAAGGAACTGTCTCTCGCCAAAACAAGTATTTGCATGTCATTCTATGGAAGAGTCGACCTGCTGGGCCACCAAAACATCTCTACCTATAGGAAAGCAGTCAGCAAGAAGCAACCAAAAAAGGAACATGTAACTATATGCATGCATGTACGACATTAGTTTGACCAATGTTTCAATCCCTCAACATTTTAACCCCCATTAAATTGATACAAGCAGGCAATGAGATAAATCAATAGGGTGCCATGACTTTTGAAAACGAATAAGGTGATATGACAAAACAGTTGATGGTTAGCCAAAGCCTGTTTTTATTCATACAACACAGCATGACTACCTAACGAGATGGCCTTTATTCCGAGCAGCTGTCCAGTGCAAGTTATTCAGTACAAGAGGATTTGTGAGATTGGATAACGTGACCCAACCGCTGGGCCTGCGAGAATGGTACTGTTGAGTGTGCAGACCATGTCACGAAACTACGTATTAAACACCAAAGATCTTCCTTCTGAAGCATATCAACAAACGAGGACTTCTCCTGTCTCAAACCATCTGAAGGATTTTACAGAAAACGCCGCTAAGTAAAAAGATTGAGATGTTTATGATTTGGCACGGTCTTTCGCATACTCAGGTTGCTCGAGATCGTACATCTTCCATGGAAAATGTGAAACATATGTTAAGTAGCCGGCATTGCATCAGACTAGTGAGAAAGGGAAATCTTACAAAATATGAGATTCTAATGATCTGATTAAAATCAAAAAATGCCTTCCATATGAAGCCTGGCAGCCCAATGCCACCTCAATCCAACCCAGTGTGAGGATTGGTTTGGGTTGCTTCAGGGAGTTCTTCAATACACTAATATCTAATGTTGGATTTTGATCTATTCTTTTTCTTTTTATGTATAATTTAGTGTAACTCTGGCTAGATAACATGCTGCCATAAGATCGTAACGGATAAGTTTAATACACCTAGAAAATAGCAATTACTGTGATCAGGATTTATCATGTTGAATTAAACATGGGAGAAAACTCCAAGTAATTCGATCAGTTTACAAACCAAATGTTAAACAAACCAAAGGCGAATGGAAAATAGAGGGATTTGGTAGGTTAACCACCACGAGGAAAATAAATGTTAACCACCACGAGGAGAGCCATCATCTCCCTGAACCTAACATGAGAAGTTGGTTTCATGAAAAAAAATATGTACTCTCTAAATTCTTACGGTCAAGAAAATAAAATACGGATAAGTAGATATGCTTTAACCAGTCGATTTTTATATCTAACTTCAACTAAATTAACTCACCACTTTATCCATGTGATTCTTATATAAAATTTATTTAATAGAAAATGATGTAAGAGAAAAAGACAGGTCTAATAATAAAATCCAAACACATTGGAGAGCATCCAAATGCTAATAAGATTGGATAGGCACCTTAGTAAAGAAGCTCCTCGAAAACGGGGTCAACATTACGTCCCCACTTCCCATGGTACAATTCTAGGAGCTTTTCAGCAGGGCTGATCCCTGAACAAATAAGAACATGGAAACAAATAAGGGTCGCATTCAGGCATGACCTATTAGGTAAGTAAAAGAAAGAACGTGTATTACCTGTCCGGACAACCTCATCGACCTCCCGGAGAAATCCAACCTCCTTGTATCCTCTTCTTTCCAGGCCTTGCTGTAGATAATGGAAACAACTTCACGGTCAGATTCCTCGAGCTATGAACTGTGTTTTAAAAATGTCTATTCAGGGCGATTTTCACGACATAGAATTCTGCCATCACCATGTCTTGAGACATTCTCGAATGACTGAATTGCATCATAGAAATACAAAACCCAATTTCCATTCTAGTAAAACATATTGCATATCAATTTCCCAATCAGCTCATATGACACGAATTACAGTACAATCAAGCTAAATATGGTAAAAAAAACTTGCATACTAACCTTAGCCATATTCAGAACATCCTCTGCAACATCTCTCAGAAAACCATCTCGAAATGGTGTCCTCAAGCCTGATACAGTTACCTAATAAGTAATAGTAACATTAGGATCGAAAAAATTAATGTAAAATTTAAACAGGGACCCCCATACGAATTACCAATCTAAAGCAATTTGACAACATTGAAAATATTTCAGATGTAGCAAGCATTATCACATAAACTAGACTTTCCACCTATCCATCCAACATTCTCTCTCATCATCCAGATCTCAGATCAAGTTTAACCACAGACCATTTAAGCACTCCCCCTCATCATCCTGGTCCCAGGTCATGTTAACCACAGATACAACTTTTTTTTGGGAAAGTAGAAGATGAACACCCTTGGTAGGTGGTCGACTAAAGTATATGCAGTACTCGGTAATTATAAGTAGAAAAGACAGGACATAGGAAAAAATTTACGTGAGCCAAGATATTCTCCACGTAAAACCATTCAGTTGGGAGGTCCTAATCGCTTACGCTGATGAAGATCTTTTCTTCGAATGTGAGGAATCTGCACAAACCCGGGACAAGGGGGAATGGTCGGACGATACCCTGTAAGTGGTCGCCGGGGGTGGTCTTTTTACGAGACTTGGTTAACCCAGCAAGTGAAATGATGGGACCGCGACTATCAAACTTGGTTGAGGATCAAATTGACAGAGTTCAGATCAATGCCATCACATAAGTAGATTTGGAGGTTTGCTTGTTAGTTGGAATGGTGATCTTATTATTTGTTGGGCATGCTGGAGAAGAACATGGCTTTGTTTATCTCGCTGAGAAGAATGGTGGATGACTTCCACTTCGTAGCAACAAGGGTGCACGGACTGACAGATGAGCAGTAGATGACGCTACAGGAAGATCTAAGAGGCCAGACTTAAATTTTTGCTCTCCTGGGTTATCGTTGACGATTTTTAATGTCACCTTGTTGGCAAGCAACAGACATGGTGACTATGGAGGGGGGTTCGTTGAAATTTTGGAGCTTGACTGGGGAGCTGCTCTTAGAGATTTTTAACAAGTCCAATTGCACGTTTAGTTGACAAACCTCAACTTCAACATTCCTACTTGTTGGAAGGGAATGAATGAGATTAACTTTCATCTAATCCTAGAGCTCTCTTATATAGGAGAAAAGCTCTATGGGTAAATTACAGAAAAGGACAATAAAAAGAACAAATAACATAATTACTCTAACACTCCCCCTCAAGCTGGAGCATATATATCTAACATGCTCAGCTTGGAACAACATAGATGAAAAGGACCTCTAGCAAGAGCTTTGGTGAACATGTCTGCAATCTGCTCTCCTGATGATACATAAGAAGTTGAAATAAGCCCCTTTTGAATTAAGTCCCTTGTATAATGACAATCCACTTTAATGTGCTTTGTCCTTTCATGGAAGGCTGGATTATTGGCTATGAACAAGGCTGCCTGATTATCACATTTAAGATGCATAGGAAGAGGTACTTCAATAGTTAAATCAGTCAAAACCGATTTAACCCACATCATCTCAGCACTACCTTGGGCCATTGCCCTATATTCTGACTCTGCACTGGATCGAGCCACGACAGTTTGTTTCTTACTCTTCCACGCTACTGGTGAGCTGCCAACAAATACAATAAAGCCTGAAGTAGACTTTCTATCATTAGGGCACCCAGCATAGTCTGCATCAGCGCAACCTGTGACAGATATAAAGGTATCTTTCCTAAACAGAAGACCAGCACCTGGAGACGACTTCAGATATCTCAAGATCATAAAAACAGCATTCATGTGAGCCTGTCTGGGTTGCTCCATAAATTGACTTACCCTACTAACAGCAAAGGATATATCTGGTCGGATAATAGTGACATATAACAACTTCCCCACGAGCTCTCAATACCGTCTCTTGTCCACCTCCTCAGAGTCATCATCATAGAGTTTAACATTAGGATCCATAGGAGTAGTAGCTGGTCTACATCCTGCCATTCCTGTCTCAGATAACAGATCAGTAACATACTTTCTTTGTGTCATTACCATGCCTTGCTCATTTCTTGCAAATTCCAATCCCAGAAAGTAACGAAGTGTACCCAGGTCCTTCATAACAAACTGCTCACTAAGAAAATCCTTGGCTGCTTGAATGCCCTGCTTATTACTACCAGTGATAACAATATCATCAACATACACTAAGATGACCACAATACCTTGCTGGTCTCTCTTTACAAAGAGAGTATGATCTGCTGTAGATCTGACGAAGCCCTTCTGTTCAATCAACTCCGAGAGCTTCTGAAACCAAGCCCGTGGACTCTGCTTCAGGCCATATATGGCCTTATGAAGACGGCACACCATACTGGACTCCCCCTCAGTAGCAAACCCTGGTGGCTGCTGCATATAAACCTCTTCCTGCAAGTCACCATACAAGAAAGCGTTCTTGACATCTAACTGAAACAAGGGCCAGTCACGGACAATAGCATCTGCAATGAGAATCCGTAAGGTAGAATGACGGGCTACTGGAGAAAACGTCTCCTGATAGTCCACCCCATATGTTTGGGTGAACCCACGAGCAACCAACCTGGCTTTGTATCTATCGACTGTACCATCAGCCCGATGCTTAACAGTAAAAACCCATTTGCTTCCGACTATTGACGCACCTGGTGGAGGATGCACAACACTCCACGTACCACGTGACTGCAATGCCGCCATCTCCTCCTCCATAGCCAAACGCCATGGATTGCTCTGTAGTGCCTCCTGATATGACCTTGGGATTTCCACTGCTGATAACCCAAGGACGAACTTGCGAAACTCCGGGGACAACCGCTCCAAACAGGCCTGTGATGCAAAGTCCATCCCATATTTGGGATTCATTGTCCGCGCACGCTTTTGCCTTCTATGGGCAATAGGAAGATCGAGATCATCAACTGGAGTAGTGGTAGTATCATCTGTGCCCTGTACATCTGTCTGTGCATGCAAATCACCCATGCCATTAGTAGTACTCAAATGTTCATTACATACTGTTGACGCATATAGAATAACTGTACCTGTTTGTTATTTTATTTTTCCTGTTATTCTCTTTATGTAATTTACCCATAGGCTACTCTCCTATATAAGAGAGCCTAGGGCTTATGGAATAGAACAACTCATTCTCTTTTCCCAACATGGTATCAGAGCGACGGTCCTAGACTGGAGTTCTCGAAACCCTAACCCTAACACCCCACCCGCCGGCCCTCTTCTTCTCTCTCTCTCTCTCGATCGGCGCACCTCCAACGCCGCCGCCCCTGCGGTGCGCGCCTCCAACGCCGCCATTGTGCATCATCTGCGCATCCCCTGCGCAGCCCTAGCGTGCCGCGCGCAACCCCTGCGCAGCACTTGCGCGCTGTGCGCAGCCCCTGCGCGCGCAGCCCCTTGCGCAGCCCTAGCGCGCCGTGCGCATCCCCTGTGCAGCACTTGCGCGCTGTACGCAGCCCCTGCGCGCATCAGCCGTGCGCTGTGCGCTGTGCGCAGCCCCTGCGCGCCTCAGCCGTGCGCTCCAGTGCGTCACCTTTGCCTCCCAGCGCATCTCCTGTGCGGCCTGTGTGCAACTCCTGTGTGCGTGTAGGTCTTAGCACAAACATCTTCATGGGGATAGTTGCTTGAAGTCTACACATGCAACTACCCCCATCTATGGTATTGTAGACAAAACATATCGTTTGTCAATCGTTCCAGTCTTTATTTTTCAATATGTCAGAGAGCAAGGCAGATATCCCATCTATTGGCGCATTCCGTGGTCCAGCGCCTATTGTCAAGATGGACGGTACAAACTATGAACTGTGGGCAATGCAGTTCATGAGCATGATGAAGTCTACAGGTAAGAAGCATATTCTTACCGAATCAGAGCCTGCTGAGAAGACTGGAACCTATGCCTCCTGGGAGGCTGATGACGCATACGCCAAGGTCTGACTATCTGGCACGTTGGCAATTGAGATTGCCAATGATATCCTCCATCAACCCACAGCGAAGGATATGTGGGACATTCTGGCGGCCACATATTCCCAGGCAAAGAACGAGACAAAGATTCTGCAACTCCAACATGATATCTTCACCATCAAGCAGAATGGTCGCCCTCTACATTCTCTCTATACATCACTGAGAGGGATGTTTGAGAAGCTATATAGCTTCATGCCCTTGACAGCTACGCCAGAGCAGCAGAAGACATACAGGAATGCTACTATGGGGGTGTGTTTCTCGCTGCACTTGATCTAGAGTATGAGGCACACGTTCTCAGATTTTGGCGGACTCAACTATTCCTCCCATGGAGGAAGCTTTTCACAGATTGAGTAGGATCACAGTGCATTCAGCAGCTGCGAGTCAGAATTCCTCAGCTATGGCGGCCAACAGAGGCCGCGGTTTTCATCACCAGGGCCGTGGACATTCTCCTCGTGGAAGGGGTGGCTGCACCAGGCCAACATGCACATATTGTCACCGAGTCGGGCACAATGAAGACACATGCTATTCGAAGCATGAATTCCCTGCATCTGCACGAGCCGCTGAGCAGATAGAGCCCCCATCTGCTGCTACCCTGGATCAACGATTTGATGATCTAGTTGCTCGCCTCAGGGGCATCATACCACCATCTGGTCCAGCACCGACTACAGAGTCATACTGATGCTGCTGCCTCTGCCTCTGCCTCTGCCTCTGCATCTTACTAGTACTTCAGGTAGTACACTTGCACTCCACAGTAGTAGATCTGATATACTGCCATGGATCATGGACTCGGGTGCTACACATCATTTATGCGGCGACCAGAGTCTACTTACAGGATACACTCAGATCCCTCCAGGACGGACAGTAGTGATTGCTAATGGCACGCATTCCCCTATCACTGGTCAGGGGGAGATTAGATTGATACCTTCTATGCAGCTTAAGAATGTCCTACATGCACCGCATTTTTCTATGAATCTGTTGTCAATTAGTCAGATTACGAAGGATCTCCATTGTCGAGCTATTTTTGATTCATCTTCTTTAATTTTTCAGGACATCCGTACGGGCAACGTGATTGGTCATGGCTATGAGCAAGGAGGCCTTTACCGTCTGAACCAGACCCCATTTGCTGGAACCACATCTTCTCCTGCTGGACAAGTATCTCCTCTCCTGTGGCATCTGCGTTTTGGTCATTTACCGCTTCAGAAGTTGCGTCTAGTTCTACCCTATGGTCTCTCTCACACACCTATCCAGTGTGAGGCATGTCAGTTGGGAAAGCATCACAGGTCGTCTTTCCCAGTAGTCAAGGTCGGAGTAGTAACTCCCAAGTTTGAGTTGTTTCATGTCGATGTCTGGGGTCCGAGTCGTGTTCCCGATCATCAGGGACACAGGTTCTATATTGTATTTGTGATGATTTCTCTAGAGCGTCATGGGTCTTTCTAAAGAAAAATAAATCTGAAGCAGGAAATATTTTTATCCACTTTCTTAATGAAATTCAAAATGTTTTTTCCACATCTGTCAAGATTGTGAGAAGTGATAATGCCTTAGAGTTGTGCACCAACATTCTAGCCAATTACTACTCCTCAAAAGGAATTATTCACCAAACATCTTGTGCTCATACGTCTCAACAGAATGGGGTTGCTGAAAGAAAACACCGTCATCTTCTTGATGTTACAAGGTCACTTCTTATTCAGAGTCATGTTCCGTACTCCTACTGGGGTGATGCAGTCCTTACTGCATGTTACCTAATCAACCGTATGCCTTCGTCTGTCTTGAATGAACAGATTCCTTTTTCACTCATTTACCTGACAAGGATTTGTTCATTCTTACCCATCGTGTGTTTGGGTCAGTCGCATTTGTCCATCAGTTGTCGCCTGGTACTGACAAGCTCTCTCCTAGGGCTATCAAGTGCGTCTTTGTGGGTTACTCCAGAACTCAAAAGGGGTACAAGTGTTTTGATCCTGTGCGTCGGCGGTATATGATCAGTGCAGATGTTACATTTTTTGAATCTGTTATGTACTTTTCAGAATCTGGAAACATGCAGCTACCACCTATATCTCCCGATGCCGTATTCATGGTACCACCGCCACCATTGCCACAAACAACAACACCGTCACCACCACCGCCACCGCCACCACCACCGCCACCGCTAGTATCCCCGCTACCATTCCATTACACCTGCAGGCCTCCTCCAGCTCATGGTCCTGACCCGTCAACTAGCTCGCCTATGGTATGTAATGAAAATATTAATCTTGATGGATCTGACGACATTTCTCAGCAGGATGTATTACAGGAGCATGGTGAGAACACAGATGATCTGGATGTTCCAATTGCTCTACGCAAGCCGAAGAGAAGCTGTGCCAAATATCCATTATCAGCAGCTGTGTCTTTTGAGAGGCATCTGGAGACTTCAGGACGTTTGCATTGGCACTTTCAGCTACAGACATTCCACGGAATCATCATGATGCTTTGCAGGATGCTAGATGGCGGCTAGCAATGGAAGAAGAAATGGCGGCACTTCAGTCCAGAGGAACCTGGAGTTTGGTTCCTACACCTCCAGATGTCAGCCCGGTGAGTTGCAAATGGGTGTTTACAGTGAAGCACAATGCAGATGGTTCCATTAAACAGGTACAAGGCACGCCTGGTGCACGGGCTTCACACAGACATATGGGGAGACTACCTTGACACATTCTCCCCTGTGGCGCGTCATTCCACTCTACGGATCCTGTTATCAGTTGCAGTTGCTAGAGACTGGCCACTTTATCAACTGGACGTGAAGAATGCATTTTTGTATGGCGACTTGCAGGAGGAAGTCTATATGCAACAGCCACCTGGTTTTGCTGTTGAGGGGGAGTGTTCCAAGGTTTTCAGATTACATAAGGCCATCTATGGCCTTAAGCAGAGCCCCAGAGCATGGTTTCAGAAGCTTTCAGATCTCTTTGAGAAACAAGGATATAAACGCTCCAATGTTGATCATTCCTTGTTTGTACAGAAGACGGCTAGAGGTATCATTGTAATCATGATTTACGTTGATGATATCTTGATTACAGGTGATGATGCCAGGGCATTAAGCAGGCAAAGGAAAGGCTGGGGACCGAGTTTGTCACCAAGGACTTGGGAGTCCTTAGATATTTTCTGGGGCGGAGTTTGCTAGAAATCCATATGGATTAGTCATGTCACAAAGGAAGTATGTTACAGATCTACTGAGTGAGACAGGTATGCTAGGGTGTCGACCTACTACGACACCAATGGATCCTAGCATGAAGATGTATGATGATGACACAGAAGAGGTGGATAAGAGAAGGTACAGAGAACTGGTAGGCAAACTACTGTATGTCACGATCACTAGACCTGATATATCATTTGCAGTGAGTCGTGTAAGCCAGTTCATGGAGCAACCACGTCAGCCCATATGGATGCAATACACATGATTCTGAGATATTTAAAATCATCTCCAGGTGCAGGCTTACTATTTAAGAAAGGAAAGGAGATCTCTATCACGGCATGTGCGGATGCAGACTATGCAGGATGCCCCAAGGACAGGAAGTCCACATCAGGATTTGCAGTCTATGTTGGAGATGCTCTAGTTTCGTGGAAGAGCAAGAAACAGACAGTGGTAGCTAGATCCAGTGCTGAATCCGAATACAGGGCTATGGCCCAGGCTAGCACAGAAATGATGTGGGTGAAATCCTTACTTGCAGATCTATGTCTTGATATACCTCTTCCTATGATGTTGGAATGTGACAATCAGGCCGCCTTGTTCATTGCAAATAACCCAGCCTTTCATGAGAGGACCAAGCACATTGAGGTCGACTGTCACTACATACGTGACATGATTCAGAAGGGGTTCATTGCTACATCTCACGTCACATCAGAGAATCAGACTGCTGATATTTTCACCAAGGCATTACTTCGAGGCCCATTCCAGAAGTGTGGGTCCAAGCTGAGCATGATTGATATCTATGCTCCATCTTGAGGGGAGTGTTGACGCATATAGAATAATTGTACCTCTTTGTTATTTTATTTTTCCTGTTATTCTCTTTATGTAATTTACCCATAGGCTACTCTCCTATATAAGAGAGCCTAGGGCTTATGGAATAGAACAAACTCATTCTCTTTTCCCAACACATACCTCGGGCGTGCTGGATGATGGAGGAGGCACATGAGCAGAGGGTCGACGCTGATAGACCTAAGGATAAAAAGTAGAAGGTGGTGGTGGAGGTGGTGGTGGTATAGGCTGTGGCGGTGGTATAGGCTGTGTAGAGCATGGAATAGATGGTGGAGGAGGCACGTAGATATCATCTCCTTCGTCTGAGTGAGTGAGGCTGTCACCTGTAGGAGAGAAATACATAATGGATTCAAAAAAGGTGACATCAGCACTAACATGGTACCGTCGTCTAACTGGATCAAAACACCGATACCCTTTTTGGATTTTGGAATAACCCACAAAAACGCATTTGACAGCTCTGGGAGAGAGCTTGTCAAGACGAGGAGAGAAGCAATGAACAAATGCAATGGAGCCAAAGACGCGAGGTGTTAGGGAGAAAAGATCCTTCTCGGAAAACGCAGTCAAGAACGGGATCTTCTCTCCCAACACTGACGAAGGCATACGGTTGACCAGATTAACAAGCAGTTAGAACCGCATCCCCCCAATAGGAGTGAGGAGCACGCTCTGAATCAATAGGTCCTGGTAATGTCCAACAAATGACGATGTTTCCTCTCAGCGGACCCCATTTTGTTGGGAGGTGTAAGCACATGACTTCTGATGCACAATTCCATGAGACATGAGAAATTTTGAGATATGAGAGCTACATAATTCAAGAGCATTATCAGACCGTATGAACTTCACTTTAGCAGAATAAATATTTTTTATTTCAATTAATGAAAGACTGGATAACAGACGCAGCATCAGACTTATTTTTAAGTAGAAAAACCCAACATAACCCGAGAAAATTCATCAACATCAACAAGATAAAACCTGTGTCCTTGAAGATCAGGGACACGACTGGGACCCCAAATATCAAAAATGTAGCAGGCTCAAACAGACCATGACGACTTGGACCTATACGACTCGGAAATGACGACCTGTGATGTTTGCCAAGTCGGCATGCCTCACACTGAAAATTAGACTTGGGAGAAATCTGTGGAAGAATATGGACCATCTTTTGCAACGGAAAATGACCAAATCGAAGATGCCAAGTGTAGGGTGACACCGATCCAGCCCTCATAGAAGAGACACCAGCATAAGGAGATTGCACCAGTCTATAAAGACCCCCTTGCTCACAGCCAGTTCAAATCACTCTGCCCGTTAGGATGTCCTGAAACACAAGAGCAGATGGGTCAAATATGGCACGACAATGTAAATCTTTAGTGATTTGACTAATGGATAGTAGATTCATGGAAAAATCAGGAGCATAAAGAACGTTCTGAAGTCGTATCCCAGGGGTCAATTGCACCTCCCCCTGACCAGTAATGGGAGAATGTGTTCCGTCAGCAATTACCACGGAGCGTCCTGTCTGAGTCGCAATAAAATCATCCAATTGCTTTTTGTCACCACATAAATGGTGAGATGCTCCTGAGTCCATAATCCATTCTGATAGATCTGCTCTGTAACAACTAGTAAGTGCATACGTTGTACCTGAAGAGGATGCTGATGCTGAGCCGGCTATCTCTGAAGATCCTGAAGTACCAGCTGGTCCCTGGCTAGGCATGATCTCCGGAGTCTCGATACTAACTCCTCAAACCTCTGATCCGCGACTAGGGAAGGACCCCCTTCCTGCTGAGCCTGCTCCGCCACACGTGCCGTAGTAGTAGGAAACCCATGCTTAGAATAGCATGTTTCCTCAGTGTGTCCAGTCCTGCGACAGTAGGTGCACGACTGTCTAGGAGGTCTGTTACCTCCTCCTCGACCACGACCACCTCTACCTCTGAAATGGGAGTAGCCTCCTCTGTCGCGAGAAGAAGCCATGGATGAAGGTGTCGGAACTCCACCATGCGATATGGAGAGTCTACTCAACCTGCGATAGGCCTCTTCCATAGGTGGTATGGTGGCATCTGTAAGAATCTGTGCTCGGGCGGCATCATACTCTGGATCAAGGGCTGCTAGAAACACTCCAGTCATCACCGAGTCCCTGTATGCTTTGAGCTGCTCCGGTGTAGCTGTCAATGGAATGTACCCGTGTAGTTTCTCAAACATACCCCTCAGAGAGGTGTACAGGGTATGGAGAGGACGCCCGTACTGCTTCGAGGTAAAGATGTCATGTTGGAGTTGTAAGATCTTGGACTCGTTCTTTGCTGGAGAATATGTGGCTGCCAGGATATCCCACATAGCCTTCGCAGTGGGTTGACTCAGAATGTCGTTGGCTATTTCCATGGACACAGTACCGGATAGCCAAACACGCGCATAGGCGTCGTCAGCCTCCCATGAGGCGTTAACCCCAGTCTTGTCAACAGGTTCCTCTTGTGTGAGGATATGCTTCTTACCATTGCACTGCATAAGACTCATGAACTGCATGGCCCACAGTTCATAATTCGTACCATCCATCTTCACAACGGGTGCTGGACCTTTGAAGGCACCCAAAGATGGAAATCTACCTTGTTGTCTGACATGATGACAACAATAACCTGTAACTGGGGTTACACAATCTGAAGACAGTGTTTACTTGTTCATAGACTCAACGCAGTCAAGCGCAACAGACGGCTAGGGCATATGGTGCACATGACTGCACGCTACAGAACATGACTTCAGGACTACACCTCCAAGAAGGCGCGCTACAGGAAGGAACAGAACATGACTTGCGTGCACAGGAGTCTGACTCCAGGAAGGCGCGCTACAGGAGGCGACTACAAGCTCCAGCCTTACGCGCCACAGGACTGCAGGGGAGAGACTCGCCAGGCGAGAGCCGCGCACAGGGCTTCGCTTCACACGATGCGCGCTACAGAACTGGCGAGAGGGCACTACAGAACTCATGAGGACGCGCTACAGAACTCGCGAGAGGGCGCCGGCGCAGATCGCAGGCGACGCGTTGTGCGTTGATCGCGTAAGGCGAGAGGGTGATCTCGTGATTTCGTGATCTCGTGATGATCGCGCAAGGCGAGAGGGTGCAAGGTGATGATCGGCGATGGTGGATCGTGATGTTGGCGCCGACCTCGAAATCGAGAGAAAGGGCGCGGGTGGGGTAGGGTTAGGATTAGGGTTTCAAGAACTCCGACCTAGGACCATCGCTCTGATACCATGTTGGAAGGGAATGAATGAGATTAACTTTCATCTAACCCTAGAGCTCTCTTATATAGGAAAAAAGCTCTATGGGTAAATTACAGAAAAGGACAATAAAAAGAACAAATAACATAATTTACTCTAACACTACTGGATAGATTTCTCTATTGTCTGAGATGCAGCAATTCAATTTATATTTAAGATGCAGCATAGATGGGCTCGTGTCAGATCACACATCAGTTTGAGATATTGATATCAATAGCGTATCAGTAAGTCTAGATAAGGATATATCGGAATATATCAAAGATATTACAATCTCAAAAAACAACTCAAAATAATAATTTTCTCGCAAACTACGATCATCCTAGTTCTTAAAACAATAACATACAAATACACTCTTATATGCAAGATGGAAGTATACTTAGCACATTAATTAACATTATGTCGCACATTTATTCAACAACATATGTAGAGTACATTTTCCATTCATAACAATAAATGAGAACATGCAATATGTTCTAAAATAGAGTACACATGCATCTAAATTAACAACAAAATAAAATATTACCTGAAGACAATAAAAAACAAGAGTTGCAAGGCTGGTTCATATAACCTTCCATTACTTGTTATCGTTTATATCGCATCGTTGACTCTATATACTTACAATAATTCTCTCGTGTTGTATAGGAGTACATAGCCTTGTACATGAGAGGAATGCGAAGCAACTTGGCGGTGGTGGTGGCGGTGGCGGTGGCGGTGGCAGTGGCAGTGGCGTTGGTGGTACTGGTGGTGGTACTGGAGCTGGTGCTAGTGCTGGTGCCGGTGATGGTGATGGTGATGGAGTGGGGAGATGATCTTGAGGTGGGAGTGGTTGTTCGAGAGGAGGTATTGTTGTCGTATAATGGTTAGGATCACCATCAAAAAAGCTTGCCTCACTCTGATTTTGGAACCGAGAATTGGGGTAGTTTTTCTGGTTGCCTTATAGTTTTAACCATCATAATCGTAGCCATACCCATAAGATGGAGGGGCGAACATGAAACTATCTAGGAACATGCAAATGATTTTTCAACATGTAATCCATATCCTCCTATAGGGCTTGACGCTGATCCACCACCATGATGTGAATTGCATGCATTCCTATTCAACAAACTGACCTAAGATATCAAATCCTTCATAATCCATAGGCTCTACAAGAGTCGAACTTGGACTTGGGACATGGTGTCCGTTTGCATTTGCATGTCATTCCATAAACTCACAACCTGCTCGTAGCCTTTCCTCGAATCGCCTATCATGAGGTCCACCACCACCACCGTCTAAATATGTCTGTCCACAACCACTACTACCAAGTAAGCCAGTATTATCTTCACTGTCATTCTATGATTTTGATTTTGCTCAAAGAGTGATCGAAACCACGTCATCATTGTCATCAATTTCTAACCTTCCAAGATGGTCTATCATCTGACTGAGTTTTGCGACGTAATTATTAACATGCACACCCTTTTATTAACTTATATTTTGATTTGACCTCCCTCCCATCTCATCAAGTACCAGAGCACCATTAGAATCCATCCACTTCTGAAGGACATCTTTATCCACATTGTCATCACGCATTATGAAAATGTACAGGGTATGTGTAATCGTCTTTGCCATGCCCACTATTAGCATATTTCGTCTTCAACCTCAAGTTGTAATGCACGTAGACAAGATCATGAAACCTCTCTTCCACCACCTTGTTCTTTTAGATTGGATAAGGTTCAATGTGCTCCGATTCCAATTACATTCCTTAGTAGATGCAGTTTGGGACAACATTTTTATTACCATTTTCCGCAAGTTAGGAGCTTCTAACCCATACAATAACCATCATCCATTGTTCAAACATCAAAAGAGATTTATGAATTCAACAAATAACAATATTACTACTAAAGTAGTATATGTATTGAAATATAATATTACCAAGAGAAGAACATTGCCTTTTCCATTGATTATGTTAATTCTTTCAAATGTCTCCAATGATTTTCTAAACTTGACCTAAAGTTAAGTCAAAGTACGTTATGTAAAGCTTTCATTGAATAACTTGTGAATTGTTTCCAATGTTAGATTTTTAACTTCCTACCTCATTCATTCACAAGGTTTGCGCACTTTCATCCGTCATAAGATTCTCCACCACAATCTGAATGGTTGCTAGAAGATCGGCATTAGTATCAAGATTATGCCTATTTTGGTACTTTTCATTGAAATAATAAGTCGCACAATCATACATATTATAAAATCCAAAAGAAATATATCCATCCTTCATTAATCTAACACCATAAATGATTATTGAACATGCATACCAGTGAGGAGGATGCGAAAACATTTGGAACCATCACTAATCAATGATGACCATGCCTAAAATCCTCTACTTTCATTTTCACTCACTTTCCCCCTCTCGTAGAGCATCGTTCCATAGATCACGGATATAGTCAGTTTTTTTATCACCATCCACGATCACCAATATGAACACAACTAGTTCCATGATTTTTGTGACTCTTGTCACATAATATACAAGTGGAGATCGTTAATCAATGATTCCATTTTCCATCCGTGTTCGTTTCAAGCCACATATATCTCGAACCATTTTCTTTGACAACGCATGATTTTCAAACCAAGTACTGCTGTTTCAAGCTTCGAAACGCTAGAAAATTTGTTGCAAAACTTTTGATCCCATGCCTAACTAGTTCCCACTACACCACCTCCTCATTAATATCAAAACTTTGGAATAATTGTAAATGAATGTGGTGATCGCCCGTGCTTGATCCACCACCTTTATTATGAGTTTTCACATGCTAAAATCCTTCAAGATCAAGTCAATACAGTAGGCAGCGCACATTGTTCAAAAAATATCGCAGTCATCAGAAGTCATGATCATTTCACCTGTTATCTTGAAATTCTTGCCATTGTCTGTAACTACTTAAACGATATCATCTTTCCCAATCCTTTTTGAAAATCGTCTTCATCAACTTCAATAGGTACATGAGGCCACAGCTTTCAAAAAAATGTCTTCCCATTACAGTACATAAGGAACTCGATGATGTGCTTCCACATGTAACTCGTCCATCCATCGCACATTAAGGTCATCCCATACCCTGGACACCTTCTCTTTAGCTCCCCCGATATACTCATTCATATCTTCGATCTCTATGGCAAAATACTTGTTCATAATCTCATTTAAAGTGGGAGCTTTCACTCAGAAGCAATGATCTCATCAATTGTATTCCAAAAGAAGTCCATTAGAAAGACTATCACCAACAAAAGTACTTGTTAATGGCCCTTTTCATCCTCTCCCTAGCATTGAAAAACATATTGTTAATTGTCTTCTGTCTCAGAGCTTAGGTTGTAGTGCATGGGATCGGTCTAACAACTCGACTCCCAACCCTTTGTATTTTTCCATGGGTGGTGGACTAATACAACACCAATACCACTCCTACTACCAGCCATGGAAGGCCATATCGCGATATATCGGTATCGACAGGTGACCGAAGCACCTCCATAATGGTGCCAAATCTAGCATCACAGAGTTTATCCCAGATGTCAACAAGGTTGTAAATAATACCCCAATCTTTCTGAAGTTCTCGCTAAGCCGCTTTGATCTTCTCACATTCAAAGGTGGCCCATAGATCCACCACTTCAACACATAAAGGACATCAATCACTTCCTCTTGTCACCATTCTCGACCATCTATCACTCATTTGTATAGGAACCCGACGAAACAACCACATGAAAACTTTATGCATGAAGGCACTTTTAGCTCCCAAATAAATAAGCAATCAGGAACTAGATTCTCGGGCATTGACCCAGGGATCTATCAATGCATTTATATACCCGTTTCACAGAGAAGTTACCATCTCTCCATATCCAATGGTTCCTACCATCTCGTGGACCACTAAAAGAATTGAGAGAATTCTATAGTTGTAAGGTGTGTCTTCGATGAATTGATTTGAGAGACTCGTACAGAAGGATGGAGACTCGAGGCATGCCCTCTCTCAACTAGGGTCTAAATATCATCAACGTAAACAAAGTCATTGTCATCAGAATCAAATATATCATTGAACTCCTTCTCAAACATGAATTTGTTGCCTTTTTAACAAAAACCATCAACTTTTTGAATTCTTCATCGCTTTCTCATCATTTGTTTATCATTTTTTATCTTCCCCTCCAAGTTGGCTTTCACAACCTCTCTAACATCCCTCTATTTCCAACAAGATGATGATTCAGTCTAGTGAACCCCCTACTCTGAGTCTCCATCCTATCTCCCTACTATCGCTCTAAGCATCCGATGACTCAGATTCTATAGTGGGTACGAACCCATAATATTGATTCTTGAACGAAACATGCAAGAAGACATGTGAAGCTCCTACTAAATCACCAAGTTATTACATATTAAATGAAGAGGAACCCAAACACACGTAAAACCCACTTATTATAGTAATAAATAGTATATGTTATGATATAATTACAATAGTATGCTATATATTATAATATTGATTATTGGTACTAAGTTAATAATTGTAATTACGGAATTACTAAAATAATGGTTACTAGAATAATATAACTGATATTACCAATTTATTACAGCATCTAAGCGCTTGCATGCTGCAATTTTTAAGAAAATAGCCAACACTTTGAAGTCCTGGAACGGGTTAACCTTTGAAGGAAATTCAAATGAAGAAATGACCATGAGCCGCCAAACAATGCAAAAGGAGAAATTTAACAATTTAAAAAAAAATAGCAAACACTTTGATAGAGTACAAGATGATGGATATTTGTCCAAGGAATGCATGCCTTGTAGCGGTGCATAGGTAAATACAAAGCATGCGAGGGCAATTGCAATAGCAAATGTTTATAGGGGCATATATGTAAAAAGCTCCAACTGGAATCAAATATGGGCATACAATAATTTGATCTCTTCTCTACACCATCAAGGCAACTAGAGCAAGAGCCTACAGGAAGATGAGTACAGGAAGATATTTGATTAACGCAATAAAATATAAGTAATGTATTAGATTAACGCAACAACAACAACAAAGCCTTTTCCCACAATTAAGTAGGGTCGGCTACATGGATTCTTCGCCTCCATTCAGATCTGTCTTGGGTCAATCTCGGACTTATATCCAAAAAACTAAGATCCCTTCGTATAGTCTCTTTCCAATACTTCTTGGGTCGTCCTCGCCCTCTCTTAGCCGGCTCAACATCCCAACACTCGCATCTCCTAACCGGTGCATCAGTTGACCTTCTTTGCAAATGACCAAACCATCTTAAGCGGTTTTCTCGTATCTTATCCTCGATCGGAGCTACACCAACCTTCTTTCGGATTGCATCATTCCGAATCCGATCTTTACGTGTATGTCCACACATCCATCTTAGCATTTTCATTTCTGCTACAGCCATTCTCTGCACATGTCTATGGTTCACAGGCCAACATTCAGAACCATAAAGCATAGCAGGTCTCACGGCTGCTTTGTAAAACTTTCCTTTAATTTTTAAAGGAATTTTCTTATCACAGAGAACAGCGGAGGCTCCTCTCCACTTTAGCCAGCCTGCATTTATTCAATTAGTAACATCTCCATCAATTTTTTTGCAAGTAAAATTTTTTTTTAGATTAACGCAATATAAAATATTTGAGAACTCCTAAGGTAGACATATGAGTACAGGAATATGAGTGCATATTAGCAATAAACCAATAATAGTAATATATACAGACCAAAACTATTTCGATTATAAAATGGTGCAAAATGTATCTGCTTCAAGTAGGTTAGTCCAAAAATCTTTGCATTTGTAATTTGAAATGTCAGAGGAAGATGAAAAGTAAATATAAAAAAATATTTCTATACCTTTCTCCTCAGCATCTGCATCTCTTCTTTAGTCCAGTCTGATATCATGTCTACGGCATTTTGTAAGGAAACTTCATCATATAAGATACCGACCTGTCATTTTAAGGGATATCATTTAAGGGATATCGATTGATGAGAACATCTAAAACAACTTTGAACATCGTAGGTTACCAGCAGTGCAACCTAAAATGCAGTTGAAGGCAAATAAGTAGGTTCCTTTCATATGTCAGAAATCCATATCGCATTTTTTATTGGCGGAAGTACCAATTTCTTATGGTGAACCACTGAACCATTAAACAAAGTGATATGAATATTCTATCGTGTGACAGACTGGAGATGACATCCGCCGTCTGCTACTTCTGGAAATGTTGCTATGGAAGAAATACATGCAGCAAATTTTGGCAATGCACCCTATTTCCAGGGTGTGCATGTTCACAACTACCAAAGCAGCACTCAAGATCGCCATTCCATGATTATGAAAATTTGTGAAGGTCCATGAGAGATTACTCTTCGGAGGTAATTTCGAACGCTTCTATTTCCGTATACTCTCCTAACCCTAATATCTCCTTGTATATAGAGGACTAGACTTCATTCATCAACTTATCATTACTTCATTATTTTCCACAGGGTATCAGAGCATCGATCCTGCCGAACCTTATACCCCATCCCCACCATCAAGCCTCATCATCACCACTACACGGCTTATCCCCCATCACCGTGCACAGCAGCGGAATCATCAGTTTCCGGTTTTACTCATTACCATCACCGTGGATAATAGCAGCTCCACCAGTCATCATCACAGCAGCTGCTTTACCGAGCCACCAGAGCTACTTTGCCACTGCCACCGCGGCTGCCTTGTATTTGCCATTTCAGCTGCTGTGTTGTCACCACAACCGCCATTGCAAGGCAAGCCGACAGTACATTCTTTGCCGCACAATGCTTTTATATTGATAATAAAATCTCGCATGCCAAAACTCTTCTTTAATCTTGGCTTCCGTAAGTATCGCTTTTTAACTATATTAATATATTGGGATTTTTACACCCATAACCTTGAGTAATTTCGCAATAACATTCATAACCCTGCATAATCGCAAATTACATGAGAAACCCCGAGTAATGCTTAACTCTTACATGACATAACCCTATGTTATGTTCCGTTTAGGGTACCTGTTATATTTGACGGTTTCCGTAGAAAAAGACAAAAATACCCTTGACGTTCATTCTTATTTGCAAAATATGCCATCAACCATTCCCCCACGCCCCATGCCTCTCCCCGATTTGACCGACCACCTCTGCACTCCAACCCCTCTCCCCGATTTGACCAACCACCTCTGCACCCCCATCCCTCGGCGGCGACGGGCTCTCCTCCCCCCCACGTCGATCTGCTCCCCCCGCGTCGACGTCAAGCTCCCTCGTCAACCACCCCCCCTCCCTGCTCGACCGCTTGTTCCTCCGCTGCTCCCCCCCCCCACGGCCGAGCTCAAAAGCCCTCCTCCCCTGGTCGACAGCCCCCCTCCGTCGAGCTCAAAAGCCCCTGCTAGACCGCCCCCTTCCGCCGAGCTCAAAGCCCCCCCCACTCGGCCTGCTGATCAGAGCTTAGAGCCCCCCTTCCCCGCCGGTGGTCAGAGCTCAGGGCCCCCCCAACCCCCGCCCCCAGTTGTTAACCCCCACCACCTCGGTCGATGCTCGGTCGCTCCCCGCCGCACACCTTTGTGACCCCCACTTCCGTCGACCGACAACCTTCTGCAATCCCCTGTGACGTTCTGCAACCCCCCACCCCTCGCGCCTGGAGCCCGCATGCAACTGCCTTCCCCTACCCCCGACGACTCTGCAAGGTCTGACGAAGCTCCCTCCACACCCTTGCTCGTGCCTGCAAGATCTGACAAAACCTCCCCATCATGCTCCTGCCAGCCTCCGCCAGCAAGCCCCCTTCTCTCACTGAACTGCAATGAAGACCCCCTACCATGCTCCCGTCTGCAAGCTATGATGAATGCTCCTGCTCCCCTTCCAAGCCTCCTATGTCCGCGAGCTCCGATGAAGTCCCCGCCCACGAGCTCCGACGAAGCCTCCAACACCTGGCTCGACGAATCTCCCACCATTTATTTATTCCTTTCCTTTTTTATTTTAGCTAATCCTAGCCGTTAGATCATAGATTAGTTAGATTAACTCACTCATATGGTTGAGTTAACATATTAAACTAACGAAGGATTATGGGCGTGAGACGGAGTGACTATCCGAGGTTTCTCATGTAATTCACGATTATGCAGGGTAACAGGGTTATGAATGTTATTGTGAAATTACTCAGGGTTATGTGTGTAAAAATCCATAATATATTTGAGGCGAACACCATAGCGTGTTCCCTTTTTTTGGATTTTAAAAAAAAACATCATGTGTTAGATCGTTTCATCCTTGAATTTTTTGGTATGTTCGTGTGCAATTCCACTAAAGGAGAAATGTCTGGGAATACAAACTCCAAAGTGGCAATACATATGAAAGATATGGTGTTGTGAATCGTCGAAGCAAACACACACAAACAAGATCAATCAAGCAAGATGCAAACACACGGATTTACAAGGATCACCCATAATTGTGCTATTTCATTGGGCGGCGGCGATCGATTTTCAGTGTGGAGAAAGAAAGTACATTGGATACAGAGAGCCCTAACCATATGGAGCTTATATACTACTCTCGTACAGACGGATCCCTGATACAAACGGATCCATATACCCGAATACAAATAGAAGCGCTCATAAAACTTATCGCAAAGGGTAAAGAGACCCTTGTCTTGTTGGGGTGCGGCAGGACAGGAGGGGGTACATACGATGGTTATTCAACCTGGATCAAATGGTTCGGATTCAAGACATACAAACATATAGATAGCACGAGGAACCCTCTTTTTGTCATATCATCAAGATGGATGAAACCACTTATGTCCAATGGTCATTAATCTTCTTGACATCAGTTAGAGGATGAAGGATGTTGATGTTATACTTTTTCTGAGGGTGGAGACAGAGAACAAGATAGGTAAGTAGCTACATGGGATGAAGACAATGATGCGGTATATGTTTGGCTTCTGAATGAAGTCATTCCTTGGATTACAAATAAAGTGATCCACTATACAATATATTAAAGGAACAACCTAAAGGAGGAGTATTCACAGGAGACAAATGAGTTATGAATGTGTGATCTTCTAGGCCCTGATGCAGTTTTGGAAGAAGGGCAAGACTCATGTTCTGTAGTACTCACAGCTAGAATTGCAAATATTCAGTATTCAATCGAAAAGGTCATTGAATAAAGAATAAATTATTTTAGCGCGACTATTTGAAGTTATTCGGTTAAGTATTTTTTTAATTGTGGATTACATAAAATAATTATGTCTACATATATAGTCAATAGTTTACAAGATAAAGTATATATTAAGTCTAATCAAATAGCGTGCATCTTATATATTATACATAATCTGAATGATAGGTGATGAGAAATACTATGCAACATGAAAGATTGAGGTTGAGAAAATAATTTCCTTCAATATTAACTTTGATCTCAATTAAGTAGGGCAACGAATGTTCTACAAGTTATGTGTGACTCATAGTCGATTAATATCTTGAGTATCGTTTAGACAAAATCAAGGCACAATTTGGAGCGTCTAATTCCAAAAATATGAGGTAATGCATCATAACTTTTATTTAATCATGGTAGTTGCGTTAGGTAGCCAACATCCAACGTACAGATCTTTCAACATGAATTTGATAAAATCCATGTAACCCTATTTAATGAATTTGATAAAAATCCATGTAACCCTATTTAAAGTGGGAGAAAGCTTTTCAAAAAAAGATGAAGCCAATTTATTAAAAAAATATTAAGGAAGTCAGGATATTGGATACAATTCTTAAGGCTTATTTACATGTATTAGATGCAGACGACATCCTGGAAAAGAGTTAATTTGTGATGGTTTATCTTAGTGGATTGGGACCGTCTTATCGTGTTGCACAAAATCAAAAGATGATAGGAACACACTACCCATTCTGAAGGAAGCATATAGCAGCCCGAGACACCCTAGTATCTACCAACATCGGTAAATATCTAAGTCTCAGATATATAGTTCCTGACAATATCATCAGACCATAGACGGCGTGCCTCGTCTGGAGGAGGGTACAACAAAGGTCAAAGCAGATTCACTGTGGACAGAGTGGTCTAATTAGCCAAATCGGCCCCACTAGCTTCATCGGTAGAGATAACATCCATTGCACATTTTACGCCAAGACAGAACACGAGGAGATGAGTTGGACCAAGAATAGAGGCCCTTTCGTACTCAACTAGCTACAAAGAGAGGCATGGTGACTCTTTCTCGTGTCGATCTTCACGAGATGTTCAATATCCCATCGACCTTTTTGCAGTAAAAAGGTACATCTACATTAATCATTATGCTATCCAAAACTAAAGTAACTACGACATCTGCAACGTCTTCAACAACCACTTTAGGTATGTCAACTTACACTTTACAAATTATTGGGTTTGACTAACTGGTAGATTCTGGCATTTCATGCTATCTTTTTGAAGATAGGAAATAGTTTGGTGAAGTCGGTATTCCAATGGCTCTCCAATAGGTAGATCCACCTAACAATACTCCTAATTTTGGCCTCCACCAAAGTGATGACCAAGATGATGGAGAGTAGAAGATAAGAACCTTGAAATTATGGTTTGTTATGAACATATGGGGAGCGATAGGGAGAGCAGGGGATTTATGGGGAGCGGTCCGAGGAGACATGAAGAGGTAGGGTATCGTGACCAAGGGCCCAATTGTGGAGGGGTAGAGGAAGGGAAGGTTAAGGAGGATGTAGCCATGGAGGAAATGGCCGGGGACAGGCCTTGGAGCTGGCAAAGGGGAGGAAGCATGCGTCGGCGGTCGGGGGAGGACCTGCGAGGTGGTGTTATCGTTGTGGGGATACAAACTTGTCATGGTCATGCAAGGCATCGAAGCAGTTATGTTTCCGATGTGGGAAGTTGGGTCACCGGCGCAAAGAGTGCTTGATCAAGAAAAGGGGATCAAGGCGGGCCTCAGCGTCGAATGCCCTGGTTGCCGAGGAAGGGGAGGTGGACGTGGGAGGTGAGGACCACGTCGAAGCTGAGGCCACTTGAATCCATTTGTCGATCTGAAACACGATTGCAAGCGAGGAATGGATCACTCCGCTCCAGTGGCTGCCTTGTGGGGCGTCGAAGATTTGGCCACTGGAAGGAACCCTGATTGGCGAAGGTGATGTGGATGCCTTGAGGCATATGGGGGAGATAATATCAGCTGGAGAGGAAGTTGCATCGTGGGTGGATGCGGTGTGGCTCCACGATGGTGGTTTTTACGTCAGAGGCCTCTCTTCGGTTGGGGCTATCGACGTCATCACAGAGGCTCTCGAAGGCGGCCTTCCGTCGGAGTCCCATGATGCGATTGTCTAGAGGAGACCCCGATTCCTCGATGGGAGCATTAAGAAGGAGGTCCCATCTTGAAGGATTAAGGTGGTCAGAGTTCTGCTAAGGTGTCATAGACTCGAAGTTCACAAAGAGGTGCTGAAGCACGTTGGAGTTGTCACTGAGTTGTGTAGTTCCAGGTTACTTCCAGGTGAGGACAAGGAGATACATGTTTTGTTAAAGGGGAGGCGACCCATCTCGTTGATGCGGTTGACAATGTGGCTAGGGAGAAGGCAGTTGTCGTTGTGGGCTCGAGTCGTGGATGGCGATGTTTTACTGGAGGTGGCGGAGCCGATGGCTGAGATGGGTCCTCGCATGATGGGAAACCTGAAAGGTGCGAGGGCCAAGGACGACAGAACCCAACGATCGTTTTGGGGGTCATACAGTTGCCAGCGATGCCTCGACTGTCTCGATGGTGCGAGGCTCGAGCCAGGTTTTCGGTTCGGATCACAGGGCATGTTGGAGCATTAGTAGTATGCGCCTATTGTGTTGTAGCAGGGTAAATGGATCCTGGAGGAGATCCATTTACCCCACCCAGTTGTTTAGTCCCACATCGTCCAGTGGTGGGACTCGGAGGCTCTGGAGAGGCTATATAAGGAGCCCCAGACCTCCTGTACTCATTGAGAAAAGCAATAGAGCATATGCCCCTTTGAGGGCTACTCCCGTGGTTTCATCCTGCTCCTTCTGGAGTAGGGTTCCACGTAAAAATCCCGCGTTCATATTTCTTTATCTTTTCCATGTTTATGCTTCCGCTTCCGATTTTCTAACATGGTATCAGAGCGGGTTTGATTCTCGAGGATTTTTATCGTTTATATTATTCGAGATTCGATTGTTCTTGTTTATTCAAGTTTTTCAAGTTCTAGGGTTTCAACCCTATTTTCTGGAGTTTTGTTCATGATCATAGTTCAAGATTCGTCGGCATCCTATTTCCATGTTCGGAGATCAGTTCTTGAAAGATTACTGCTGCAGATCGCATTCTTTTTCGATTTCTCCGTATGGCGGCGACACCACAGGACTTCCAGGCACACGGAACAGGGTATCTGAACCCTATTCTTCTTCATGCTCGCGAAGAACCTCTCCATCCAGTTCTACCCTCGCCGCAGATCCAGACAGATCATGGTGGCGCTCCCCTTGTTTCCAGATCTGCTCAACGCGTCGTGCTTGAGGACCCTTCCTCCTGGCGGTGCTTGAGGATCTCAACCCGATGCCCAGTCGTCCTCCCCTCGCGCGAAGCCACCCCGCGCAAGAATCGCGCACTCCAGGCCGCGAACCTCCAGGCCGCCTCCTGCGGCTTCCAACCGCTGGCGGTTCTCCCCCGAACATCGCGCAGCACCGCGCATAGGCAACGCGAGCACCTCCCGATCTTCGAACCCCAGGCGGCTCGTCTCTCTATCTCAGGCGAACAAGAAGGCGATGCATCGCCTCCCTCCTCCGGTAGCTCCAAGCGGCGACTACAGCCGAGGACCCTCTTCAGATCGGGGCTCCTCGTTGGCGGCAGCCCTAGCCCACTTCAGACGCGCCGCCCTGCATCTCCAAGATCCTCCAACGCCCAGGCGTGCGAAGCTCTTCCAGGCACGCATCTTCTCCCAAAGGCGGCGCCAATCTCCTACGACATGTCACCTCTCGCACGCGCAAGGCCCAAGGCACTACCTTCGATCAACTATCAGCGCAGATACAGAGGCCCCTCCAGCCGCCTCTCTTCACAGGACAGACCCCATCGACGAGCCCCATAGGGGGCGGTGGCTTTTGTTTAATAGAAGGGTTCCCAAGGGAAACCCTAGCCCTAAGTGGGCCTTAAGTTTTTTTGTAAAAAAAAGGAGGGGCTGGATATTTTGTTAGTTAAAAAAAAAGGAGAGAGATTTAAAAAAAAAAAGAGGAAAGAAAAAAAAGGAAAAGAAAAGAAAAAGAGGCGCGTACAAGAAAAAGTCGTACGCACAGTTTTGAAAAAAAATGCAGAGGAAAGCCGTAAAAAAAAAGAGTTGACGGCTTTAAAAAAATGCAAAAAAAAAGAGCCGTAAAAATTAAAAAAAAAAAGGAAACGGCCAAAATTCATGATTTGAGAAGCCGAAAAATTTGTAACGGCTTATTTTGTTTCATTTCCCCCTATATATCTTGTCTTCTCCCAACTTGGTCGACATCCATGTTTTCCGACAAGTATGGGAGAAAGGGGGAGTATGTGTAGAATCACAGGTCATCTCAGATATCTTCTCCAGATCCAGATCCAGATTTCCAGACCAGCAATTCGTTCAGACTCTACAGTTCAGACTTAGATTCTTCATGCGCAATTTCCAGACTCGACGTTCAGATTCTGAGTCCCAGTTTGATGCGCAATTGTTCAGACTCGACGATTGTTTCCGAGTCTCCAGTTTCAGACACGCACGAGTGTGCGGTCATTTTCAGATGAGCATAAGTTGCCATCGTTTGTTTCGAGGTCCCCATCATTCTTGTTGTTGTTCGGTCAGAGTTTTCATGTGAGCCATAGGGACTCCATAGCAGAGGACCATTTCCTTGAGGGCAAGGATTTTCATGTGGTATCATAGGTACACCAGAGCAGTGCACCATTCTCTGAGCCAGATGGGAGAGACCCAGTTCTCCGACGAGGAGACTCCAGGCGCAGTTTCAGACTCGATGGTCAGACGAGTCTTCTGTTGACTCACACTCCAGCCCGTTCGTCCTCCTCACCTGCACGGCATGAGAAGCAACGTCCTCGACTGCAGCAATGTGCGCGTTGGGTTGATATTGTCCGTAGTGTCTTGTAGCGTTGAGTTGAGTTTCTGTCTGTTTGTCCAAGCTGAGCATTGCATGCTCCAGCTTGAGGGGGAGTGTTGGAGCATTAGTAGTATGCGCCTATTGTGTTGTAGCAGGGTAAATGGATCCTGGAGGAGATCCATTTACCCCACCCAGTTGTTTAGTCCCACATCGTCCAGTGGTGGGAATCGGAGGCTCTGGAGAGGCTATATAAGGAGCCCCAGACCTCCTGTACTCATTGAGAAAAGCAATAGAGCATATGCCCCTTTGAGGGCTTCTCCCATGGTTTCATCTCGCTCCTTCTGGAGTAGGGTTCCACGTAAAAATCCCGCGTTCATATTTCTTTATCTTTTCCATGTTTATGCTTCCGCTTCCGATTTTCTAACAGGGCAGTCCATCTCCCTGATTGGTCTAACACGAAGGCAACTCCGTTTAGGTGGTTCTCAGATCCGTCGAATACTAGGGGCATCCTCGTGGATTCGGACTTGACCCTGATCCTGATGCAGAAATGAGAAATTTTGAGACGGAGAAGAAATTATTTGTTTGGTGGATTTTACTAGGTAGAAGAAATTGGAGGGATTGAGAAGAGAAAACTCGTCAGAGAACGAGGGATCTTGGAGAAGAGAAGCGCGGAGATTGCGTGGGGGAGAAGAGAAGGGAGAGGAGAGAGAGAGAGAGAGATAAATCTCAAATTTTTATATAATCTGACCTGTCTAAAAACAATAGCCTATCATCCCTTTATATAGGAGGGATGAGATTACAAAAATAGAAATTCAAATTCAAAACTACTTATCCTAATTTGACTCTAACCGACTAACTTAATTGATTTGAAATAAATTCAAATCTCTACTTGACTCTAACCAACTAAATTTGAAATTCAAATTAAAACTAACTAATTTGAGATCACAGGCGATCTCTTTTATTTAAATAAAAAATTGCGACGACTCGAAAAACGTAAATAAAATTAGCCTCTAAATAACGGATAAAATTGTAGAACATGAGACCCTATTTATCAATTTCACGCTGCATCAGATTCCGTATGGTTTGTTGCCCCGCTTTGCAAGGTACAATCGCTTTCTCTTAGCGAAAAGGGGAGTCTCGACGATATCTCCTGCTCTGGAGACTCCGGTGGGTCTCCGACAAATCGTCATTGGTTCGAGCATGGTGAGAATTTCGGGTGTGGCTAGTGGCGGTGGGATCGCATCCCCAAGGCGAAAGATAGTGGAGTCGGTTTGCTTTGGCAGAAGAGGGACATTTTGACATCAGCGGATGGGATCTCTATCAGGGTTAAGGACGGTGGTATCCGAAGGTCGGGATGGAGGGCTGGACAACACAGAAAGAGGGCATCGATAGCTTAGCGGAGGGAGAAGGGAAAGGGGTGGTGGAGCGAAGAAATGGGGATTTTGCGGATAGATTGTCAACGGAGATTGTATCTCGTGTATTGGCATTGGCTCGTAAACGACGACAATCCAATGCCCCGGAGTGGGAATCTAGATTTTTGGATAGCGATTATGATATGCTAGCGGATGGGTGTTCCCATGAGGCTGGTGGTGGCTCATCAACGAGGGTGAAGGGTTCAGGAAAGGGGAATTTTGGGGAATCGTTGACCGTAGGGGAAGGGGGAGGTGAGATAGTGAAGTGCGAGGTCAGTTGAGATGTTGGGGATGATAACAGGCGATCGGAGCAGAAGATTGCGAGGTCCATTGGGGTTCTGGTGGCGAGGGATACCCCTTTGGGTCCTCAATTAGGGTGATAGCATAAAATGTAAGGGGTCTAGGGCAACCGGAAAAATGCATGGCGGTTGGATCCTTGATGGCCAAGTGGAGGGAGGATATTGCTTTTCTTCAGGAGACTAAAGTTGGCTCTTGGGAGTTGGTGAGATGGGAATCCACATCGGGCCCTTATCTCAACGAGTTTTGTGCTGTTGTTGCGGGTGGCAGTTCAGGGGGTATTGTGGTGGCCTGGAATGGTGATATGTTCATGTTGGAGGACGAGGAGATACTGACTCACACGGTTTCTATGGTCCTTATAGCAAGACGGATTGGTCTCTCATTATTGTGACCTTGTTGTATGGATGTTCTAGTATGTCTACTAATTTGGCATTGTGGGATGACCTCCGTCAGGTTCAGGGTAGATTCTTAGAGATGGTTTGGATGGTGGCTGAGGACTTCAATGTTACTCTTTACACGGAGGATCGCCCAAGGGAGAGAGGAGAGCATGATCCAGGATCTGGTCCTTAGAGAGGTGGCCAAGGAGCTTGCTTTGGAGGTCTCGGATGCCTCAAATTGTAACTACACTTGGAAGAACTCGTCTTCCCGATCGCGTCTCGATCGGATTCTTCTGTCAGTTGAGGCTTTGGAGATATTTGGTCTGGTGACGGTCACTTCATTACCCAGATCGAGATCATATCACACACCTCTCTGCTTTGATTCTTGTAGCGGTAGGGGGACAGCTACTTATTTTAGATTTAAGAGAAGCTGGTTGTTGGAGCCAGGATTTTGGGAAATTGTAAGTTCTTTGTGGTCGGGACTGGAGGTGGAGGGTTCAGCTATGGTGAGATTCGCATTGAAGTTGGCGACTTTACGGCATAGGTTAGTGGAGTTCAAGAGAATCATCAGGCAATAATGAGAGGAGAGAAATGACCAGGAGCGGGATGAGCTAGCGAGGTCAGATGCTTTGGAGGATACGAGTGAATTGGATGTGGAGGAGTTGTTGCATAGAGGCCTGGTCCAAAGAATCTTGGAGGATAGAAAAAGGGAAACTAAGTGGCGACAGAGATTGAGGCATAAGTGGATGAAGGCAGGTGATGCCAATACCCAATTTTTTCATGCAGTGGTGAGTGGTGAACGAAGGAGGAACCTGATTCACTCGATAGAGATGGGGGCAGAGAGTTTTCACAGGGAGGGTGATGTCGCGAGGGTGGTTACGGAGCATTTCAGGGATCTGAGCAGGCGGCGTACAAATTGTGGGTCGTGATGGCTAGGGCTTGGGGTGAGTTAGGTGTCTGATTTGGATGCTGAGGGTCTGACAAGGGGATTTGGGTTGGAGGAGATGCGTGAGGCAGTGTTTGGGCTAAACCCAGATGGGTGCCATGGTCCAGATGGGTTCCGAATTTTTTTCTACAGGGAGTTTTGAGATCTCATCATGGAGGAGGTCATGCAGATGGTGGCGGAGTTTGAGGAGGGTAACTATGGGTTCAATCGTCACAACCGGTCTTTTATTTTTCTTCTTCTGAAAAAAGAGGGTGCAGTACGTATTGAAGACTACAGATCGATTGCTCTTCCAATGCAATTTATCTTGTGATTGTGAAGCTAATGGCTAATCATCTAAAGAAGGTAATGGACATGATCATATCTCCTGTATAGAGTGCTTTTTTGCCTGACATGCAGCTCATGGATAGTGTTGTGATGGCTGCAGAAATTGTAGCGGATTGGCGCATAAGGAAAGTGAATGGAATTTTGTGGAAGGTAGACTTCTCGAAGGCATACGACTATGTGGACTGGAAATTCTTATGGGCCGCACTTTACAAACGTGGATTTTCGGACAAGTAGATTGCATGGATGAAGAGGTGTGTCACGACAACTTCATGTGCAGTGTTGGTGAACAGACAACCGAAAGGTGGTTTTAGCTACAGAGGGAGTGTTAGACAGGGTGCCCCCTGATACTTTTACTTTTTGTGCTTGTGGTAGAGAATTGGCGATTATGGCGAGGAGGGCGATTTCTGGGGATTACTTTCGGGGCTACTTGAGGGAGGGGATCTCTATTCACGTCATCCAGTATGTTGATGATACAATTTTCTTCGTTAAGGGAGGGCCTGACAGTTGTAGGAGCCTCTCGGTGGTGCTGGACATTTTCGGTGACGTATCTGGGCCGAAGCTTAACAAGGACAAATCAAAGTTCGTTGCTTTTGGTTCGCCGGAGAGAGGTTGCGGAAGGTGTTTCTTGGTTGTGTTCGCCACGCATGAACCTGCCAATTCGATACCTGGAGGTGCCAATGGTTGTTGGAAGGTTAAACAAACTTACAAAGTTGATTGATTACCGGTAATTGAAAAATTAGAGCGGAAGCTGGCAAGGTGGAAGTCGGTTTGCTTGTCGAGGGGGGAAGATTGGTGTTACTACAATTGGTTCTATTTGCAATTCCCATTTTCTTCTTGTCATATAGGATTATATCGGTTGGTGTTAGGATAGTGGAAGCTATCATGAGGTGATTTTCCTGGTCGACAAAGGGACAATCCCATGCTTTTGCTATGGTGGATTTGAGGATGGTTTCTTGTGCAAAAGAGGATGGGAGCCTTGGAGTAAGGAGTTTAGAGGAGATGAACAAGGCACTTTTAGGCAGGTGGGTGATGCATATATGGGGTAATTGTGATAGGTTGGTGTGCAAGCTTATTCGAGGAATTTATGAGCCTGGTCTATCATTCCCTAGGTCTAGAGATATGGGTGCGGCGACTTTCTTTTTTGGAGGGGAATCTGTGGTGTGATACATGAGATGCGGCCTTTTTAAGGCCCATATAGTTGGAGACAGAAATGTGTTCCATTTTTTTTGAAGTCAAGACAAGGGGGAAACACTCAAAGGTGTCCGCCCCAAGAATGGAATAAAAACTAAATTTTAAAGACATAAAAAAGCGGCTAAGAGAGCCACGAGTCTAACAAACCCGGCGCATGGATATATATATATATTCCTTATAGAACCTTTGGCTAGAGAACAACAGGGCGTTCCTGGCCAACCAGATGGCCCAAATGATGGCCACATGGCGAAGCATGATACGTCTCGGACGATGCCTGGCTGATATCATCGACTCGCAGAAAGAAGAGAGGCTCCCTGTATTGACCCATTCTAGATCTGAGTCGCCCCAGATAGATGTTGATACCTGGCACGAGAAGAAGAGGTGCTCCACCGTCTCAATGTTGGTCCCATAGAGAAGGCATATGTCAGAAATCGTCCCAAGCAATCTAGCACAGCGGTCAAGCATCATCAATCTCATTCTCCTAAACAGCCATAGGAAGAAGCCAACTCTTGGGAAGGCCAAGGCCCCAGAAGAAACTGCAGTCCCTCACAAGCTCTGCTGATTGCGAAGGAGGAGGCCGGCAGATCACTCTATAGGCTTTTCTGACAGAGAAACCATTCCCCCGGCACACCCAATGGTCCCGCTCCTCAGAGGGACGGCCAAAAATTCTCAGTGAATCAAGGAGGAGAAGATCCCCCAAATGCTGGTCTGAGAAATTAGAACGAAAGAGAGGCATCCAGTTGCCATCAGACCAACAGGAAGCAACGCGCACCTCCTAATCCTCGGCCAAGGCAAACAAGCGGGGGAGACGGTCACACAAAACTCCCCCATCTATCTAGTCGTCCTTCCAGAAAGCAAAGGCCTCCTCGTTCCCCAGAACCGGTCTGAACGAGGCCTATAAACAGGGGATGACAGACAAGATCCCCTTCCAAAAAGGCGAAGGTCGCAGCCCCCAATTGCTGCTCTCCGGCACTGACGCAGACACACTGTAAATCTGACGAATAAGTGCAGTGCATAGGTCATCGGTGCATCCCCAGATCCGGCCCATCCACTTCAGCAAGAGGGCTTCGTTCAGTGCATCCAGTCGTCTCACACCGAGAAACCCCCCCCCCCACTTTTCGGTAGGGTGATGGTCTCCCAGTCGAGCAAGTGAATGCCGGGAGCCTCCTGACCGCTCTTGGCCCAAAGAAAACGACACATTAGCCTCCAATCTCTTTCTAATCCCAGCCGGCATGAGTCTTGTAGATACAAAGTAGATCGGAATGGAAAGCATCGCCTTCAGGAGGACCAAACGTCCTCCCTTAGACAGGATCGAGGACTTCCATCTAGCGAGTCTCCCCTCAAGCTTCTCCACGAGAGGTAACCAGTCCGAGCCAGCTTCGACCTTCCAGTGGTCATAGGAATCCCCAGGTAGTGGATGGGTAGGTGAGCACACGTCGTTCTCAGCACATCACCGGAAAGAGAGCCTCCTCGTCAGATAGACTAAACGGGATCACTCTAGACTTGTTGGTGTTCAGGTCCAGCCCAGACAACTCGCCAAAGAGCTCGAGCACGGTTGCCATGCCACTGGCCTCGCCACTGCCCCCCTCAATGACGAAAATGGTGTCATATGCGTATTGGAAAAGAGGGATCTGTAAGCCAACCCTCGAGTAACCACAAGTGATCCCATTGTCCTGGACCCGAGTAACCATACAAGCGAGCACATCAGAAGCAATGATGAAGAGCAAAAGGGCAAGAGGGCATCCCTGCCTAATGCCCCTCTGAGGCTGAAAGAAGCCGTCCTCAGGACGTCCATTGACGAGGACCGACATCGACGTTGTAGTCACGCACCGCTTCATCCAAGAAATCCAGAGCTCAGGAAATCCCCTTCTGTGCATCGCCGCCCAGAGAAAATGCCAGTCTAAGGTATCATAGGCCTTTGCAAAATCAATCTTCCATAGCAGAGCCTTGTTCTCCCGCCTCTTCCAGTCAGCTATAATCTCGGACGCCATAACCAAGCAGTCAGCGATCTGTCTCCCGGGAACGAAGGCAGATTGAAAAGGGGAGATAATGTGTTCGAGTACCCTACTCAATCTAATAGCGAAGACCTTTGCCACAATCAAGTACAAGGCGTTGGACAACGCAATTGGCCTAAACATCTCGATTCTGTCAGCTCCCTCCTCCTTCGGAAGAAGGACAATAAAAGTCTTATTAATGCAATCAAAACCAGCATTGCAGCGACAGCACTCTAAGACGACATCAAGCACCTCCAAGCCTAGCAGATCCCAGAAGTCCTTGTAGAAAGAGATCAGGAATACATCTGGACCTGACGCGCCATCCCCATTAAGACTCCAAATAGCAGCCTGCAGCTCCTCCATGGTTACCGTCTGAATCAAGCTAGAGGCGTAGACGGTCGACAACTGGCTCGCACCCAGCCCAGTCCACCTCCAGCGCCTACCAAAATTTCTGGAAGAGAAGTTATTGAAGTGGTCCGCAGTGGCCCTTCCAAGCTCCCTGTCGCCGTCCACTCTAACCCCGCCAACAATCATCGATCTGATGGTATTACTATGGCACCTCCCGCTGGCCACACTGTGGAAGAAGGTCGTGTTCGCATCTCTCTCCTTGAGCCAGACGTGCATGGACCTCTGCCTCCACTCAACCACTCTTTTCCTGTCTTCCTCAACAATCTTGCTTTGAGCCTTCGCTCGCCTATGAAGTTCCGCTTCAGTCAGAGCCATGTCGTCCTCCAATGCGTCAAGAACGCAGACCATATCTTCAGCCGCAGCCCTGACCGCGCGACGAGCCTCCCTTGATGCTCTCTTGAAAGCGCACGGCCGCTTCCATAAAGAGGTCAGCTTCTGAACAAAATGCGAGGCCGCAGAACCGGTAGCAGGAACTGAGGACCAGTGGGAAGCCACCATGTCCCTGAAAGAGCCCTCCAACAGCCAAGCCCTCTCGTACCTGAAAAACCCCCGTGGGGGCTCCACCTCACCTGAGTCCCAAAGGATCGGAGTGTGGTCCGACCTCGTCCAAGGCTTGGCACCAACAAAAGAAGAAAGGAAACAGCTCGAAGAGCTCCGTCGATGCCAAAAAATGGTCAAGACGAGAACGCGAGCCAGAGCTTCTCCAGGTGAATTTAGTGTTCGTCGCGTCCAACACCTCCAACTCTAGAGAGTCAACCACCCCCACAAAGTTCATAGAGCCCGGGTCTTGCCCTCCCCGCAGCAACGACCTATCCGAGGAGAGCAAAGTAACATTGAAGTCTCCGCCAACAAGCCAAGGGCAGTCGAGGAAAGTCACTCTAGATTCCCGCAAATCCACCCAAAGTTGATGTCGTGCCGCCGGCTGGCACGGCCCATACACACACGAGAGAGCAAGAAGGGAGTCCGACCCAAGGCACTCCAAGAGCACCGTGAGTACATGGGTCTTCTTTAGCTCCGCCTGAAGCACCAGTTTTGAGCTCTTCCAAACCACCAGCAGGCCCCTCGCAGAACCAACAGCCCCAATCGAGATGAAATCGGAGAGCGACCCCGCAGAAAAGGAGCGCCAAGTCACATCCAAGATAGTGTCCAGCTTAGTTTCTTGAAGAAAGACCACATCACAACCCCACTCTGTGAATCTCGATCCCAAAATCTGTCTTTTTTCCGGGTCACCCAGACCCCGTACATTACATGATTTAATCTTCATGTAGAACCAGTCGCAACTCCCCCAATCCGCACCACTCCCGCCAGCTCTGCGATCCTTGCTTTCCGCTCGGAGACTGGCAAGGGTTCCACCTGCTGCACTTTACCACGCTGCCTCCTTATGTATCTTTTCCCGAAAATTCTGTCTGCCCCCGGGCTTGCCGCCATAAAGTCTTCAGCTCGGCCCCTAGATCCCCCCTCACCAAGCACCGCTGGGGCCAACACTGAGCCCACGCCCCCAGGGCAATCAGCAGACGAAATCAGAGTAGGGGAGCCAGATACAACATCGCACGAAGGCTCCCTCCCTATGGAGCCATCCTGGCAAACCGGCATCAGAGGCCTCCCGGCCCCTGAGGAGGCCCCCGCTCCAAACAGCAAAGCGCTACGGAAGGGAACATTCGAGTTCAGACCACCAATCGAGCGAAGCACCTCCTCTCCCGAGCCAGATAGACCCGCCAGCGAGACCCGAGAAACAACATAACCGGAGCTCCTCCGCGTTTCATTTTTGGTTGGATGATTGGAGTGGAGGTGGCCCATGGACGCTAGATTCCCTCGGTTGAAGGCGATGGCTAATATCCCTGGTTGTACGGTGGCAAAAACATGGGATGGGGATAATTTTTTCCCTGATTTCAGATCTGAACTTTCTGAGCAACGGGTGGCGGAGCTTCTTACTATGCTATCGGAGCTAGCGGGTAATGCTAGGCCTACAGATGGGCGGAACTATTGGACTTGGAGGGACGGTCATTTTTTTTGTTGAAACGGCGTATCGAGCTTTGAGGAGTACATGACATTTGACCCTAGGGGTGCGAGGCAAATTGCAGGTGTATTTGGAAATGGAAGATTTTGGCACGCGTGAAGGTATTCATGTGGCTTCTGAGGAAGGAAAGATTGTTGACAAGGAACAGGTTTGAGCGCTTCATACAGGGGACCGCCTAGGAGTGTCCAAGATGCTTGGATGAGACGGAGGACACTAATCACTTGTTTTTCACGTGTGGTGTTTCTGCGAATGTTTGGAACTTAGTTGGGGGTTGCTGGTGGAGCAGTCAGCACGCTTGACTTCTGGAGTCCCATTGGGGCGAACGGAAGGGAACAGAGAGGGATAGATCGAGACAGATTGTTGTGATTTGGGCAATCTGGCTAGCAAAATTAGTGTCATCTTTAATAAGGATTGTTTTTATGGCACATGCTAAGGCATTGAGTAAAAGCTGGTGTTTGTAATGTGTTAAGTGCGACATTAGTTTTCATTGTGGTGTCTTATAAAATTTATATCTGGTGATTAATGGTGAAGTTTTGGGGCCCACATCTACATGGTGTAAGCTATTTTTCTTTCAAAAAAAAAAGTTCGGCGAAGTCTAACAAATTACCTCAGCTTGGACTATTCATGAGGCAAAGGTCCCCTATCACTAGTTGTGGGACAAGGGGAGGTTATTATTATCCTCATCCTATCAGTTGAGTTGGTTGTTCTAGACTTTCTAATTAGCCATCTACTTATTAATTAAATTTTCAAGGCTATCATCACATAGCTATTTTTTAGTGCTCTCTTCGACTTTTCAAGATATTATGATAGGGAAGTCAATTGGTTAGGGTCATGAAGGGAGGTTATGTCATCTTCTTCAACCTCTACTTGTTGCTTCTGTTATTGTTCATCAGTCTTCTACTCCTACAACTTTATGGCATCGGCGTATGGACTATCCATATATCAGCAAAGTACGAAGCATATGGCATCTTGACTCTTATTACCAGCCTAGAGGTTGACACTTATCATCTTAGGACACATCATCGAAAACACTGACACTATTCTTCGACATTTGATCTTGTTTATATGGATGTCTGGAGGTGCAATAATATTCTTAACCATCTTGGACATCACTACTATCTCAATATTATGGATGAGTTTAGCTGCATTAGTTAGATATATGCTCGAGGGTTATATAATTCATTAATGAAATAAACATATATTGGTGTCGTATTAAAAATAATTTGGTTCAGTTAGAAATATTTGATCTGAGGGCTACGAGATTCTATTTTTCTTTAGAGATTGTTCGTCGAACCTCCTTACCCATAAAGAACATCATAATCATTATGTGTAATGCAAACACATGTAATTACATGATGTTGTTTGTACTCTATTGATCCGAGAAAATGCTCTCACCTTATTGTGGAGATGCGTACTCATATCTTCACATTTCATTACTCACCTTGATTCACAATTTTTATGAAACTTTCTATTGAGGACATATTTTGATTGCCCTATCTTCATTATCGTCTCTTTGGGTGATTGGATGTCTTTCTTTTGTACAAATTTAGCGTTCGGGAGCAAGGCCCTAAATGTCGGTTTCGGTCACCATGTCGGTGACCGACCGAAAGGGAATTTTGGTCGAAATTCGACCGAAATTTCGATCATTTTTTGTACTAGGGCCCCAACATTTCGATCATTTAGGCCATTTCGGACGAATTTCGATTTCGACTGGATATCAATATTCGACAGAAATTCGACCGAATTTCGCTGAAATTTGAGGTCATGTTCGGGAGGGACAAGCTTTCTCTCCAGGCAATCAAATGCATTTTTCTAGGCTATACCATAAAATCAAAAATGGCATTGATGCTTTGATGCCAACACCTATCGTCATTATGTCGGAGCAGATGTGATCTCTTTTGACGTTAACTCGTTCTTCTCTACCATATGAAATCATGCCTCGATAGGTCTTACCGAGGGTTATACAATTCATTAATGAAATAAACATGTATTGGTGTCTATTAAAAATTGTTTGGTTCAGTCAGAGCAGATGTGATCTATTTGATACCCTTGAGATAATAGCCCTAGTGTCTTTTATTCCATTACCTTATGAACAAGGCCCTAAACGTCGGTTTCGATCACCATTTCGGTGACTGACTGAAACGGAATTTCGATCGAATTTCGACCGAAATTTCGATCATTTCGGTCATTTTTTGTACTAGGGCCCCCATATTTCAGTCATTTCAGCCATTTCGGTCGAATTTCGATTTCGACAGGATATCGATATTCGACAGAAATTCGATCGAATTTCGCTGAAATTTGAGGCCATGCTTAAGAGATTACAGATATTCTAGAGTTCGATGATATTGTGTTTAATATCAAATATAAATGTCGTACCCCGCCCAACAATCAAACTTTGCAACTAAGGGATAATGTTTCTGCTGACACGGGTACTTGTAAGGAGACATATATCACATGCAAGATTGCAAAACCGGTAGTTGGTACTCAGTTGGGCAAGTCACTGACTAAGGATTAATCGTCAATCGGGTGACTAATCGAGTTTCGTCGGGCTTTAATGGGCTTTGAATTTTTTTTATTATTTTAAATATATAAATCAGTTTTATACATATATTCGTATATATTTACATAGTTGTGCACATTTTTATACTTTCATAATGAAATAGAAAAGCAATTTAATTTAAATAAAACATTAAGCATATTAGAAAAAGTTTACTTTAAAAAATCAAATAATATGGTATCTTCGAGCAAAAATCGATCAACTAGTTGGCCTAATCGGAATTAGTCAATACTCGATCGGCCATCCCACTGACAAGATTAGACAGACCTACTAGTCGGGTGACTTCTACAATAGGGATCACATGTAATCTTGCTATATCCCAATTGCAAGATGCCTCACAGTTGCAACTTGCATCCTAAGTCCAAGCATCCTTAACTTGTCTCATTGATAGCTAAAGACAATTTGCAGAGGGCATGTCAGTTGTCCAGATGCATATTTCACATGCTTAGGCCCTTCTTCATTATCATCTCTTTGGGTGATTGGATGTCTTTCTTTTATACAGCATTTAGCGATCGAGAGGGACAAGCTTTCTCTGCAGGCAATCAAATGCATTTTTCTAGGCTATACCATAAAATCAAAAATGGCATTGATGCTTTGATCCTAGCACCTATCGTCATTATGTCAGAGCAGATGTGATCTCTTTTGTTGTTATCTCGTTCTTCTCTACCATATGAAATCAGGCCTCGATAGGTCATAATGAGGGTTATACAATTCATTAATGAAATAAGCATATATTGGTGTCTATTAAAAATTGTTCGGTTCAATCATAGAAGATGTGATCTCTTTGATACCCTTGAGATAATAACCCTAGTGTCTCTTATTCCATTACCTTAAGAGATTACATATATTCCAGATTTCGATGATATAGTGTTTAATATCAAATATAAATGTTGTACCCCCCAACTTTGCAGCTCAGGTTGATAATGCTTCTACTGACATGGGTACTTGTGAGGAGACAAATATCACATGCAAGGTTGCAAAAATCAGAAGTTGGTTTTCGATCAAGTGGGTCACTAACTAAGGATTAATCGACAGTCGGGCGACTAATCGAATTTAGTCTTTAATGGGCTTTGAACTTTTTATTGTTTTAAAAATTTAAATCATTATAAATTCTTATATATTTACATAGATTTGTACATTTTGTATATTATCATAATGAAATAGAAGTAATTGAATAAAACATTAAGCATATTAGAAAAAGTTTGCTTTAATAAAGCAAAAAATCAAAAAATATGGTATCTTCAAGTAAAAATCGATCGACTAGTTGGCCTAGTAAGAATTAGTCAATACTCGATCGGTCACCCGACCGACTAGACTAGTCAGACCTACTACCCGGTCAGTAGAGTGAATTCTACAACAGTGATCACATGTGATCTCGCTATATCCCAACTGTAAGATGCCTCACGCTTAGGCCCTTCTTCAACTTCGATGAAAGGGGTCCATGAAGGAAAAAATGGCAGCTTTAACATACAGGAGTACCTAGGCCATGGTGGACCATTTACGGATTATAGGGTGGTTGGTTTCAAATAGATGTTCGTTGTGAAGCAAAACCCATATATGACGGTTTTGAAGCACAAGACACGACTCATTGCCAGAAGATTCACTCAAACCTATATAGTGGATTTCTTTAAGACTCTCTAGTGGCTTGTCTTTTAACTATACAAATTCTTCTAGCCATTGTTGTACACAGTCATTGGTCTTTATATACGACAAGGTCTTTATATACGACAAACACAAGGATTCGAACTTCAGAGGAAGTGTATGAAGGTTTGATTACTTAAGAAGGCTAGTTATGACCTCAATCATGGTTCTCGAGTTTTTAAAGAGCAAGGGCTTTGCTGGATGTTCCCAAATCACATTAAAACACATGGAAAAGAAGAGGACCATTGACTTTTTTGATAGAAGTGTTTGGTTAGTGAGGAAGAGGAGTGTTAGTGAGGTCATTACAATGTGAAAAGGTGAAGAGAAGGATCATTTGTGATGGGTGGACCAAAGAGGAGATGTCAGAACTTAAGAGGAGGCGGGAAAGAAGATATCTAACACATGTATTTGATACGGAAAAAATTGAATCTCAAGGAGTTTTACGAAGCGTAGAAGAGAAGTAGTGGTATGAGAACACGCTCGATCACCCACTATAAGAGCTCCATTGTGTTCTTGATGTGAAGGTTTTCCCTTTTCTTATATTGTTACTTGCTTCAAAGTCATGTTGGCCATAGTCATACCTGTAGTTTTCTTTCTTCAAGGTCTCAAGGACATAGCCTAGCATCTATCTTTTTCAATACTTTGAGGCCATGTTGGCCACTCTATATGTAAAGGCCAAGTGCCTCTCACTTTAGAGCGCCCATGTTTATATCTTTTGAATCAACGAAATTGGTAACCTACGCCAAACAATGTATGATTATGAGTAAAAATAATATTGATACACTTCCCAAACTTCACCTATTGGCATTCTTAGAGGTAACTTATCCCCGTAGATTTTTAATTTAAATTTGCGGTGGGTTCCATCTTGGGACTCCACCAGTTTTCAATTTAAAAAAAATGTGTCCCTGTAGATTATCGATTCTATCTCAGAGGAAATATTGTCGATCCCTTGTCGGAGACTGGCATCTTGGATATCAAATCATCTCATATTCATATAATTCTGAGGCTCGTTCACACGAGGACAGTGTGCAGTATCATCAGTTGATGGAGAAACTCCTCGACCTCATTATCATTTAACCTAACGTCCCTCGAACAATGGAAAATCTTGGTAGATTTGTGTACAGACCTACGCAGGTTCACTGGGATATATCCAGGATGGTATTGAAATATATCAGGATCGCCACTATTATGTTACAACATATTATGGCATGGATTATAAGAGTACCTTGTAGATAAGAAGTCCATAAGTGTTGGACTTGAGGTACACCAGCACAATTGTCATGCGCGTAGCTTACAACCACATCTTATGAGAGGACTATATATAGAGAGGCTGACTGCCACTTTACAAAGGGGGGGTATACAACAATGGAAGCAAATTCCTTAGTAACGTGGCTAGAAAAAATATTCTTCAAATAAGCCACCAATTTTTTTTCTGTGTATAGCGTAGATATATTGCATATAATATATGCGCTATAGAATAGCGCAGCTATTGTATGCGTTTCCCTATAGCGCATAAAAAGCGTGCGTTTTCGGCAGTAGCGCAGAGAATCCCTGCGATATTCCCTTTACGAAAAATAAATTACAGAGAGCGAACGAAGGGTCACTTACGCTGAAAGAACCCTTCGTTCGCTCTCGCTCTCTGCAGTGAACGCGCGAGCATCCTCTGCCGCCTGCCATCCTCCCCGCCTCCGCAAAGCCTCGTCGCCACCGCCGCGGCTACCAGAGGCGTCCCCGCACCTCCGCCCAGCCTCCTCTCCGTCGCTGCTGCCGTTGCCTCCCCGCGACCTCCGCCCAGCCTCCTCTCCGGAGCCGCTGCCGAAGCTCTTCTCCTCCGCCGCTGCCGCCACTGCCTTACAAGAGTAAAGGCTTTGACATTATGTAGTTAGACTTCTTTATCTATTATGCTTAATCATTTTGTAGTTGGACATTGTGATTTTGTATGACCTAAGACCATGTGAATATAATTTCTAGGAGGTCAATGGATTCCATATTTTGCGTATTTCAGTTGAAGAGTCATAATGAAGACTCTAGTTGTACTGTCAAGCGAAGTCTGCGATTGAGAAAATCCATGTCGTATGAAGAGTTGTTGGATTTGGTTTGTAAGAAATTTTCGTTGGATAGGAGCACTTACAACGTGAAGATATCGCAGCGCATTGGAAATGGTTCAGTGATGACGTCCGTTACAGATGATGATGATGTAGACAATGTTTTCCTTTACGCTCTGACATATGCAAAGTCATCTCCCGTAGAGATGGTAGTAGATGCATCTTTGATTGAATTCGGAACCGAGCAGCGCGCCTTTGAACATCACAGTGCGCCCACATTTGCAGATCTATCTAACGACGAGGCACCTATTCCGGCACACAATGATGAGAGTACATTTATTAGCGAGGCTTTGATGAGGGAAGTGGATCGCGTTCTGAATGACTGTCCTCCAGAGGTCACTGATGATGAGATAGAGAATGAAACTGATGAAGTTGAAGATGTCGGGCATGATGTAACAAATGGTTCCCAATTTATCTCTTCAATACCCTTCTTCAATGTTTTAGGCGGTGACGGCCTCGCAAATTTCGAAGATAATTTTTGAAAGGAAAGTGCCATTGACAGCATTACTGATGAACTACGAAAGGGTCGCACTTTCAAAATGAAAGATGACCTTGTTTTTTGTGTGAAAAGGTACCACATTTTCTCCCATTACAACTTCACTATTAAGGAATCCACCACATTGGTTTGGTCCATCTCGTGCATGGTGGATTCCAATGGATGCAAGTGGTTTTTACGTGGTCATTACCGTAGATTTGATGGGATGTGGGTAATATCCAAGCTTGGCGATCCGTATTCATGCATCAATCCATCTATAGGTCAAGATCATCCCCAACTTGACTGCAATTTCATGGCACAAGAAGTTCTTGACTTTGTGAAGGATAGCCCAATTGTTTCAGTTTCAACTCTGAGGACCCATATCTACAAGGTGTACAAGTACTTGGTTACAAAGAACAGGGTGTGGGATGCGAGACAAAAGGCGATTACAATCATTTATGGTGAATGGAAGGAATCCTATTCGGAAATGCCACATCTCTTACATGCTTTGAAGGCTGCCATTCCAGGGACAGAAATTGCTATTATGCATGCGGTGCATCCTGATCCAAGGAAGCCGCATTGTCGTAGATTTCAGCAATGTTTTTAGGCGTTTGGTTCATGTATTGAAGCGTTCAAGTATTGCTGACCACTGATCAGCATAGACGGTACACACTTGTACGGAAAATATACACAAAAAATACTGATTGCATGTGGGATTGATGGTGATAACCATATTGTCCCACTTGCCTTTGCCATTGTGGACAAGGAATCTGCGCCAAGTTGGAAGTGGTTTCTTTCGCTATTGCGTATCAAGGTTATTGGGATGCATCCAGGTTCCATTTGCATTATTTCAGATCGCCATCCAGGTATAAAGTCCTCAATGAATGATGTTGATGTTGACTTACTGCCACCATTTGCACATTGACGTTTTTGTTCGCGACATGTGGCTAGCAATTTCAACACTGTATTACTATGCAGGTTTCATCATGGCTACGATGTCGTCGAAGGGAGAAGCAAGTACGACATATACCACTGGATGAGCGGATCCGGCCATTTGTTGTGCAGGCAGGTTTTGGAGGATTTACTGAGTTGGAGTTCATAGCCCTGGACTGGCGTCTTATTACTGCCTTGGTGGAGCGATGGAGGCCGGAAACACATACATTTCATATGGCCAACGGGGAGATGATGATTACTCTTCAGGATGTAGCTGTGTTGATGGGATTGTGAGTAGATGGCATGGCAGTGACCGGTGCCACATCGACTATAGGGAAATGGGCTGATGTTTGCGAACAGTTACTTGGTGTTCGCCCATTGGAGAACGAGATCCAAGGCTCGAGGGTGCTAGCGAGTTGGTTGTATCAGTCATTTGCACATGTGCCTGACCATGCAGATGAGGTGACATTGATACGTCATGCCAGGGCGTACATCCTGCAGCTCTTTGGTGGTGTCTTATTCACGGACAAGAGCGGATCGTTGATATCTATTGTAACTTTACCGCTCTTATCCGATTTTGATGTTACTGGTACTTTCAGCTGGGGATCTGCCACGTTGGCTTATTTGTACAGGCATCTTTGTTACACTGCAGACATGGGAACTGAGGAGATAGGGGGTTCTGTTATCCTTTTACAGCTTTGGGCGTGGGAGCACTTTCCCCATATAGCCCCTGTCATTAGATTGAGGCCCCAATGGCATGGGCGACCATTAGGTGTTCGGTGGAGGGCGGACTTTGAGAATAGACAGCAACCAATACACGTTGTTTGCCCATATCGTGATGCATTTGATATGCAATCACCAGAGCAGGTATAAATTTTTGGAAAATTTATTGTTTTCAATTATCCATGGTGTAATTTAATTCTGGTATGTGCAGGTTTTGTGGATGTCGTATGGGAGCGACATCTTGGAAGGTCTTCCACAATACCGCCTCGATGGTCAGCATGTTTGGACGTCACGCGTACCTCTTATTTACTTCCACATGGTCGAATACTACTTTCCCGACCGTGTCGTACGCCAATTCGGTGGATGCCAGAGTATTCCAGCTCCCTGCGACACTGATGAGGTGTTACATGTGATCGATCTGCGGGTGGGGTAAGGTGGATGTAGATTGGAGAGAGAAGCATGTTGACCACATCAATGCTTGGATGTCTCGATGCGATAGAGTTCTCCACATAGACCAATCCATTGGGGTTAGCACAACTCCGGATTACATGGATTGGTATCTCCGCATCACCAGAAGATACGTGGGGAGATTAGGTGCAATCCTCGCCTACAATGTAAGTATACATAATCCAAATATATTTCGCTAACTTCTGATTATGTAAATTCACATTTATTTTAAATTTTCAGATGCAAAGATGGGATCTTGTTATGGAAATAGGAGGAAGAGATCCTGGCCACTACCAGTATAGAGACATTGCACAAGAGACCAAGTCCGAGATGGAGCGTTCATTAGCAACTCAATTTGTAGATGCTATGATCTTGAACGAGGAGTACACGCAGCAGGAGGATATCCAAGATAGAGGAAGAGGACGTGGCAGAGGAAGAGGTCGGGCTAGGGCACAACAAGAACATTGTCATAGACGAGGTCGGGCTAGGGCACAACAACAACAAGATTTTGCACATGGCGTCAACTTGGAGGAGGGACACCAGGATATGGATGAGGTTCCAGACTTTGTTTTAGAGACACTGTTTGTCACACCGACTGTTGAACCTCGAACCGGCGAGATGTCAACTCCACAAGCTCCTGCAAGGAACATTAGAGGTGAAGAAGCTCAACATGCGTATGCTGCATTGACACCGCCACCTGCGCCCACCTTCGAAGAGGAAGAAGGCATTGGAAGTTCTCAGTTGCAAGGGATTGATCTTAGATTTGGAAGGACTGCATACCAAAGGAGGATGAAGAGATAAATATGTCATGTAAACAAAATTTGACAATGTAGTCTTACTTTTTTGTATTGTACCCCTCATGTACTCATTTCGGATGCAATGAAGACTACCTATGGACGTCTATTCAAACAATCTTCAAATTTTGTACATATCTTATGCATGAAGAAGTTTAGTTAATACAATTCTCAATGTTGTGGTTCTGTTCTGTCCAAGCTTCTGCTTCACTTTATTTTTTTTGGCCGAGTAGCAGACTATATCGTAGCTATTCCCTGCGCTATAGTAGAAGGCGCACAGAAAGTATGCGCTAAACGAAAGCGCATAGAATACATGCGTCTTACTATAGCGCATAGAATAACTGCGATATGTTACACTATTCGAAGAAAAAAATTAGTCTTAGTTGGAGAATAATGTTTTCCAACTACATCTCTTAGGATTTTTTCTCTACAACAATGGCTTTGCATACTTTCAATGTTTCTGCAGACCATACTGCAAATATGCTTTCCAAGCACTTTCCAAAGCCTTTTTTCAATGACACTATACCAAGCTGAACATATTAGATATCTATGCTTCAACTCAAAGAAGTCTTATAGTATATGGGAGATATAACTTGTTGCGAATAGCAGGAGAAAACACGCACAAACAAGATCAATCAAGCAAGACGCAAATAACACATACTTACAAGGTTCGCCCGTAACAGGGCTATGTGCTTGGACGATAGCGATCGATTTTCACTATGTGGAGAAAAGAATAGAGAACATAGGATACAAAAAGCCCTAACCCTAGGGAGTTTATATACTACTCCCGTACAGAAAGATCCCTCATACAAAATGGATCCATAAACCCAAATATAAATAGAACCGCTCAAAAAATTTCGACAGAGGCGCTGCCATCACGCCCCTACGAGGGGAGGGAAGCACATGTGCTTCTCCCATACCCCCTCCCCTCACCCCCAGGCTCGTTGACCGGGCAGCGAGACCCTCATCTTGTTGGGGCATGATACAACAGGAGGGGTGCATAAGATCGTTCTTCAACTAGGGTCAGATGGTTATGACTCAAGGCATATCAACAAAACCCTTTTGGGGTATTTTCATATTTTTGTATTTCCGTGTCATCTTCTTATATAGAGAGAACACGATTCATTCATCTATACATCATTCTTAACAAGATTAGATCATCTATTATAAAAAATAATAATAACGAACTACTAATATGAGTCTTAGGTGCACTCCATTCTCGTTATAATGTCAAGATGTCACCTTTCACTGTTAGCAAATCTACAATAGAAGCTTCTTGTTCATCTTCCATATTAAAGGACCCAACAACCAAAATGGAAACGTAGAATGCACTAAGAACATCAGTTCTTATGTCATCTTTCCATTTGGCACTCTTGAAAATAGCAAAATCATCTACCATAATGTTTTGCCCAATGGTTCTATGTTATTCTCATAGATTTTATCGAAGTTATTTTTTTTTAATCTTGAAGTAGTGTGACGGTGGTTGCATCTCTAATTACAAGGATTCAATGGCAATATATTAATCTACATATCAGACATTTGTCTTTAAAACCCACCCAAAATGCAGGCAGAGCACATAACCTCCTCCAAGGCCCCCCATCAGCCCCTCTCATCTCCAGGTACCTCTTCAGCCTTACCTGCATAAGAGTTGCATGCAGTCCATTTATCACCATATAATCAACATTCTAAAACACGTAAGTCATCAGAATGCTGAAGGAACCTCAGGAAATATAGTCGTTAAATGATACTCCCAATCATTCAAAGTGGGCAGCTCCCCTAAAGCTGAAGGAAGCCTTCCCAGCATAAAATCCTTAAATAAAAGATGTAGAACTATTAGCTTGAGAATTGACACAAGGATGTATCGGGGATGTAAAAACCACACCAGTTATGACAGCTAAGATAAAGTCCAAATTGAAACAATAATCTCATAAGAGTACCCTGAAGGACAACCCAGTGCAATCAATATATCTCTTCTTCCGATAGATGAAATACATGGGAACATCTAAAGCATATTCAACATACTGTTCAAACCTGCAATATTAATTAAGAATGGGGGAAATCAGCAAGAATGGAACACATGCACTGTACTAGTAGGAAACAAAATTAGATTTGAGGCCAAAAATAGAAAACAGATTACATCAGGAAAACAAATTACAGCATTCTTTCCTGTCACAGAAGGTTTAAATATAAATGAGTTCAAATGCAATACCCATACAAGGAGCTCAGAAGATAAAATTGCAATAACTTTTGAATGCAAGCTTTCCTGTGTGACTGCCTCCTCCTATTCTGTCTTGGTTAATGACAGACCGGAAGGAGGCTACTTTCAGCCGCAACGCGGTGTGAAGCAGGGCTGCCCGCTGGTACCCATGATGTTTGTGCTGGTGGCGGACGCATTGGTTGTACTGTTGGACAAGGCGGTGGAGGTCGGATGGTGCGAGGGTTTTCGGACGGCCAATATTTCTATCCTGATCCTCTAATACGCGGATGATACCCTCCTCTTTCTTGGAGGGTCGACGGAACAAAGCTTAAATGCGGCGCAGATTGATCACATCTTCAGCAACATTTCGGGGTTACACATTAACAGATGCAAATCGACGGTGGTGCCTTTTCACTTGGAGGCGGCGGAGCGTACGGAGCTTCAACAGATTACTGGTTGTCGGATGCGCGAACTGCCCATTAATTACCTGGGTCTACCACTGACCGCGGGAAGGTTAAAGATGTGAGATTGGGACGGTGTGATTCAGAGGATCGATCGAAAGTTGGCCGGATGGAAGGCGATTTCGCTTTCGAGAGGTGGAAAGCTTATTCTTCTTAAGCACGCTCTTGCGGCGATCTCGTTATTTTCTTCTCAACGCGCCTGATGCCGGTGGGCGTGAAGAACAAAGTGGAGGCTAAGATGAGGAGATTCTTCTGGTCGTCAGGAAATCAACAGCGGCATGGTCTTCACTTGGTGAGTTGGGATGAGGTCACCAGGGAATGGGAGACGGGGGCTCGGAGTGCGGGACATCGGGCGCATGAATCGGGCTTTGATTGCAAAGTGGGCCCTGCGTGTCTGGGGGGCGACGAATAGCCTTGTGGCGACTCTACTCAGAAGATTGTATAGCGTCGGCGGGGAGCTGGTGGCTGGCAGGACCCGCTTCATGTCGGCACTATGGAAGGGCATCATCGAGGTTTTACCGTCGCTACAGCCGAGCCTACATCCGTGAGTGGGTGATGGGAAGACTTTCAGATTCTGGATGGACAACTGGTCGGGCGATGGCACCTTGTCGACTAGATTCCCCCGCCTATATGCGTTGGCAATGGAAAAAGAAAGCACATTGTTTCAGGTGGTGGACTCGGGCAACTGGCTCCCACCCTTCCGCAATGACATGTCCTATCGACGCTCGAAGGAGTTCATCAACATGATAGGTGAAATCCCGCAACCGGTTTTTTCCACGCTGGATCGCGACCACTTTCGGTGGGGTGGTTCAGGCCGGTCAGCTAAGAAGTTGTACGAGGCTTTGAGATCGGAGGAAGGTGAGCAGGATGTTGCGCTATGCCAGGACTTGAAGATCGTGTGGGCCTCTAAGATCCCATGCCGCGTCAAAGTTTTCCTTTGGCGTTTCAGAAGAGGCAGGCTCATGGACAAGGCGAGGAGGCGACGTTTGCTCCAGGCGGATGACATGAAGTGTGACAGATGCGATGACAGCGTTGAAGACTCCGACCACCTATTCTTCGCATGCCCTTCATCCATGCGGATATGGGCAGGGTCGGGGTGTGATTGGTTGACAACGGGAACTGCGTCCGAGTTTTGGAACTCCATAAGGCAGGTGGGGGGAAATTCCCAGGATGATTGCGCAAGACCTTTTGTTGTCCTATGGCGCATCTGGATTGCAAGGAATGAGCTCGTCTTCAGAAACCAGAGATTCCACTACGAAAATGTGATTTCTCATGTAAACACTATATCGCATTTGGCTCGCACGGTAATGTACTTTATTCTTATTCAATGAATTAATCGTGTGGTGAATCCCACGCTGGGATCTCACCCTATTTCTCATAAAAAAACTTTTGAATGCAAGCATTCACCGACAAAAATTTTACTGGAGTGTCCAGTATGTCCATGAAATATAGAGAACCTAACCCCCATCCTATCAAATATCGACCTTCCCTTTACCTATCAATTTTTATTATATAACGGCCATCATCATCAGTTTCATCGTTATAGACGTTTCATCAAAAACAAACTGTCAAGGAAGATGATCACATGAAAGAGAAGTAAATTACGTATTTCGTACGCGTTGACTTGTGGATGGATAAGATTATTAAAGCTGCATGGATACAAATACTACAAGGTAAAGAGAGGCATGAAAGCTCACCCAAAAGTATCGTCAAAAACAAAAGGAAGCATCCCTGCACGATTGTTGTCTGTATCAGTCCAAACATGACTGCACAATATAACAAAATGGATGAAAAACTGAGAGATTGGAACAGATAATGGAAGCAAATGAACAAGTAAGAAGACCTCCTCATACTGAGATAACCATTAGGCATCCCCTCAGTGAAAGGAGAATTTGCAAATATTGCAGTTGCAATCTGTTACAGAACGTTGTCAAGAAAAAATACGAATACTAATATATGCAGAAATAGGAAGAAAAGAGAAAAGAAAAAAGAATGTTCTTACAGGCTGCAACGCGAGGCCAACACGAAATTTCCTGATCATGTCCAGCTCAGAGCTAAAGTCCAAATTGACCTACATCAAAACAAAAACCTTGTATAAATGCAGGTTGCAATGAGATTGCCAAAATGTCAATGGATTCGGTCTGCTCCATCCATGTAACTACATTATATTGTTTGAATTGTTATTGTCAGAGATAGAATGATTTTCGTTGTCTAATTCCAATGGGTCTAGGGGTCCATATATAGGACAAACCTAGAAACCCTAATGAGTACAGAAAGGAGAAAAGTACAAAAATACCCTTACAAGGGTTTTGGAAAAATCCGTTACATATTTCTAACACTCCCCCTCAAGTTGGAGCATATTTATCAGTCATGCCCAACTTGGAAATAATCCACAGTAGTCGTTTCTTGGGTAAGGCCTTTGTGAAGATATCTGCTAGCTGAAGATCGGTGCTAATATGTGGAGTAGCAATTCTTCCAGTTTTGACAGCATCACGTACGAAGTGGCAATCTATCTCTATATGCTTGGTTCGTTCATGGAATACTGGATTTGTGGCTATGTAGGTTGCAGATTTATTATCACAATATAGAGGAATAGGAGTAGTGACATTAATGCCAAGTTCCTGAAGGAAAGCCAATAGCCATGTGATCTCACATGTAGCTTGAGCCATTGCCCTATATTCTGCCTCTGCACTGGATATGGATACAACGGTTTGTTTCTTGCTCCTCCATGTAACTGTATTTCCTCCAACCATCATCGCATAGCCTGTAGTAGAGCGTCGATCTTCTGGGGAACCAGCATAGTCAGCATCCGCGTATGCAATAACCTTCGTGTGCCCATTTGCCCCATAGAAGAGGCCACGTCCTGGAGATTCCTTCAAGTATCGTAAGATTTGTAGGACATCTTGCCAGTGGTTGTAACTCGGTTGTTCCATGTGTTGACTAGCTCTGCAAACTGCATAGGAGATATCTGGTCTGGTGGCAGTAAGGTAGAGGAGTTTACCCACAAGACTTCTATATCGAGTGACATCATCAAAGGTAGAATCAGACAGGCTGGCATGTTTCTTTGGGTCTGCAGGGATACTAGAGGGCTTGCATCCGAGAACCCCTGCTTCAGTAAGAATGTCCAGACAATATTTCCTCTGTGAGAGGTGAAGTCCTTCAGTAGTGCGAAGTACTTCTATGCCCAAGAAGTAGCGTAGATGACCAAGGTCTTTAGTAACAAATACCTTTTGAAGGAAGGACTTGGTTTCTGATATCCCATTGCAGTCATCACCTGTGAGAACCATATCATCAACATAAACGGCAAGTATAACAGTACCAGTTGCTCGTTTTCTGACAAATACTGAGTAGTCAGATTTTGTTCTCTGGAATCCAATCGTACTAATTTCTGTGGTAAGTCTGTCAAACCATGCCCTTGGGCTTTGCTTGAGACCATATATCGCTTTTCGAAGTCGACATACGTACTCCCCCTCGACTTCATAACCAGGAGGTTGCAGCATGTATACTTCCTCATCAAGGTCGCCATAGAGAAAAGCATTTTTCACATCTAACTGAAAAATAGGCCAAGATTTATTTGCTGCTAACGAAATAATAGTTCTGATAGACCCCATACGCGCAACTGGTGAGAATGTCTCAAAATAGTCTACACCATAGGTTTGTGTAAAACCTATAGCCACAGTTATGATCTACAATCTGATTACGCAAGAAATTTCTATTTAAACTGATTGATCATAATCATTGTGATAAACTTGAAAGAAAAAACTCATTGCTTTCATTTTTCTTCTTTTTCAAAAGGTAATATTGAAGCAGATCAATTGCTGTCAGCTGCTGATCAATGGTGTTGTTTTCATAATTCATAGTCAACAATCTGTCATGTTCTTAGTTTAGAATACATGTATCTAAATAATCTTGAATAAGATATGTCAGCATAATATAAGTAGCTTCATGTGCAGTTTATCATTGGATCCTGCAGCTGATGGACCATTTGTTATCTAATATTCATACCATGTGATATTTCAGAATTTCACTGTGTGAGAAGAAACATAAGAATTCAATGATGCCATTTAGAATAGAAATTATTTTTTAAGTACAATGACCAATATTTGAGATGTCTATGATCAAATGAAATCCCAGGTTCTTCCAAAAAAATGAAGTCCCGGTTAATTTTTTTGGATATTTTTAGGACCACGTTTACGGAACAAGTAGGTCCACTAGAAACTTACCTGGACAGTGCAAGTGCGTAACATCATATCCAGTCCAAGAGAGCCTACTTTTGGCATATAGGACCTCATAATATCGTACCTTCCCTGTACAAAGATGTACCTCATTAGCCAAAAAAAATGGACAAAAACACTCCTTATTCACAGAGATGAAATCATGAAAAGAACTCCATGGACAAGAACCACTTCAGGGGAACGTATAGAATGACATCCATATAAATTCTGAAAATGGTAATAGTCTTCTAAATGCTTGTTGTAAAGATATTTCTATGTTCCTATGTATCTTTTCTATTATTTTATTTTTTTTATGTTCATCTTATGTAATTAACCTATAGATCTCTCCTCTATACGAGAGAGCCTAGGGTTCCCAGGAATAAACAACTCTCTTATTTTTCTCAACATGGTATCAAGCGGTTGTCCTAGACCGGAGCTCTCCTACCCGAAACCCAAGCCCCACCTCCTGCCCTCTCGCGCGTCGCCCCTCCGCACTCGCCTCCGGCACCGCCGGGCCTCCCCGCCGCTGCCAGCCCTCACCGTCGGGACTCCGCGTGGCCTCTCCACCCGGCCCTCCCCACCTCTCCATTCGGCCCTCCCCGCCCCTGTCGTCGTTGCCGGCCTTCTCTCGAGGCCGCCACTGCACGGCACGGTCTCCACCGCCGGTGTAGGCCCCTCTATTTGATTGATGGATTTGGGTGCATAAGTCTATATATGTATTCAAATGAATCAAATCCACGTATGTATGTGTAGACATTCACTCTTTGGTCTACAAAACCCTAGTTTTCTACATCCGGCAATATGTTTGAGAACAAAGTCGATGTACCTGCCACATGCACTTTCAGAGGTTCGGTTCCTATTGTCAAAATAGACGGGACAAACTATGAGCTCTGGGCTATGCAGTTCATGAGCCTTATAAGGTCTAATGATAAGAAACACATTCTTACCGAGGAGCTGGAGGAGAAAACTGAGGTAAACGCCTCGTGGTAGGCGAACGATGCATAAGTTTGGCTTTCTGGTACATTGACGATTGAGATCGCCACTGATGTGTTACATCAACCTACTGCGAAGGCGATGTGGGACATCCTCGCAGCAACATATTCTCAAGCGAGGAACAAGACGAAGATCCTCCAACTCCAGCATGACATATTCACTATCAAGCAGAACGGACATCCTCTTCATTCACTGTATACATCCTTGCATGGGATGTTTGAGAATGTCCACAGTTCCATCCCTCTAACGGCGACTCCAGAGCAGCAGAAGACATATAGCAATGCTACCATGGTTGGTGTATTCTTAGCAGCCTTTGACCCTGAATATAATGCTGCTCACTCCCAGATTCTAGCGGATGCCACTATTCCTCCCATGGAGGAAGCTTTCTGCAGGCTCAGCAAGATTATTGTTCCATCCACAGCCACTAGCCAGACTTCTTCGGCTATGGCAGCCTCCTGAGGAAGAGGAGGCTCTTCTTCTTTTCGCGAACCCGGACCTCGTAGTAGAGGTCGCATTCGTCATCCATGCACGTACTATCACTGTCCACGACATACCAAGGATATATGTTATTCCAAGCATGGCTTCTGGCTTCAGCACGTGTAGCGGAGCAGGTTGAGTCTCCAACTGCTCCTACTTCTAATCAGAGGTTTGATGACCCCGTAACTAGACTGCGGGATATCATGCCTCGTGCTTCTTCACCATCTCCAGAAGGCCATTCAAATGTAGCAGCTTTCGCATATGCCAGTATGTCTGCTACGGCTAGTACCTCAGGTAGTACTTTTGCTTTTATATCCTATCACGGATCTGAGCTTACTAAATGGATTATGGATTCTGGGGCAATGCACCATTTATGCGGGGACAGAGATCAGCTTAAAGCATATGGACAGGTTCCACCATGGAGAACTGTTGTGATTGCAGATGGGACTTTTTCCCTGATCACGGAACATGGGGAGATTTGTTTGACACTTTCGATGTGTCTGCAGAATGTGTTGCATACGCATGATTTCTCTATAAATTTATCATTCATTAGTCAGATCACAAAGGATTCGCACTATAGAGCTATTTTTTACCCATTGTCTCTTGTTTTTCAGACCATTCTTACGAGCAGAGTGATTGGGTGTGGTTGTGAGCAGGGTGGTCTTTATCGCCTAGTCCGAACTCCCTATACTGACATATCTTCTTATGCAACAGGTACAAGACCAGTTTCTCCTTATACGTGGCACCTACGCTTTGGTCACCTCCTCTCCAGAAGATGTCTCATATGTTACCGTGGATTTCACTGGGTTCTTCCTTCCAGTGTGAGGCGTGTCAGTTGGGAAAGCATCATCAGTCTGCTTTTCCTAGTCATTAGAGTCGGAGCAGTAGCTCTCTTTTTGAGTTATTTCATGTTGACATTTGGCGTCCGAGTCGTGTTCCTGATTACCAGGGACACCGATTTTATCTTGTTGTTGTGGATGATTTTTCTCGTTTGTCACGTATTTTTTTATTGAAAAATAAATCTGAAGTAGGGGATGTGATCAAAACTTTTATCAACGAAGTGCAAAATGTTTTCTCTACCTCTGTGAAATTTGTGATAAATGATAATGCTTTGGAATTCGGTACTCATGCTCTATCCAATTTCCTTTCATCTCGTGGAATTATTCATCAAACATCGTGTGCTTACACTTCTCAATAGGATAATGTTGCAAAGAGAAAGCATCATCATCTACTAAGTGTCACTCGAACTCTTCTCATTCAGAGTCGTGTCCCACATTCGTTTTTGGGTGATGCAATTCTTACGACATGATATTTGGTGAATCGCATGACATCGTCTGCCTTGGGTGAGAAAATTCCTTTCTCTATAGCTTTCCCTGAGACGGAGTTGTTCTCACTACTCCTCGTGTGTTTGGCTCGGTTGCTTTTGTTCACCAGTTAATTCCAGGTCTTGACAAGCTCTCTCCTAGAGCTATCAAATGTGTGTTTGTTGGGTACTCCGGGACCTAGAAGGGATACCAGTGTTATGATCCATTGCGCAGGAAATACTATATCAGTGCTGATGTCACATTTTTTGAGCCTCTGATGTATTTCTCTCCTATAGGTGACAGGCTGGCTCAGCAGACTCTGATAATGAGGTTTACATGCCACCCTCTCCTACGAGTCAGTCACCTCCTCCTCCTGTACATGTGGCTCCACCACCGTCACCACCACCTCCTCCTCCTCCCCCTCCAACTACCCAGTTGTATGTGCACATTGTTCCACCATTACCAAAATTCTATACCCTCAGACTGCTTCTGCTCATGGTCATCGCCCGTCATCCAATTATTCTGATAACATGGTTTCTAACGATGGGTCTAGAGATATATCTATGCAGGATCAATGCAGGAGAATAGCTCACAGATGGAGGAGGCTCCCAATGATCTGGATATACCCATTGTAAGCGGTCTTGTGCTTCCTACCCTCTTGCCTCTCAGGTCTCCTTTCATCGTCTGGCAGGGGAATTTCAGATATTTGCAGTGGCTCTATCTGCCGTAGACAATCCACGAAATTATCAGGAGGCCTTGAAGGATAGTCGCCGCCCACTTAAATGGTCCAATGGTAGTGTAGTGCGCCTACCACCCAAAAGACCAGGGTTCAAATCCCACCTTGTGGAGGTTGCGTTAGGTAGTCGACAGCCAGCGTAAAAAATAGTCGAATCTTTCAACATGGATATGAGCAAGAATCCATGTAGCAATCCCTACTTATAGTGGGAAAAGGCTTCGCCTTGAAGAATAGTCGATGGCGCTTGGCTATGGAGGAAGAAATGGTTGCTTTGCAATCACGTGGTACCTGGAGTTTGGTGCATGCTCCTCCTGGGGTGTCTGTTGCCAGTTGCAAATGGGTGTTTACCGTTAAACATCATGCAGATGAGAGCATTGATCACTACATGGCAAGATTAGTGGCACAAGGATTTACGCAGACCTACGGTGTGGATTATTTTGACACGTTCTCTCCATATGCTCGTCACTCTACTCTGCGTAGCCTACTTTCAGTAGCAGTGGTATGTGATTGCCTTTGTTTCAGTTGATACTTAGATGTTAAAAATGCATTTTTGTATGGAGATCTACAGGATGAAGTTTACATGCAGCAGCCTCTGGGGTTTATACTGAGGGGGAGTGTCAGCAGGTTTGTAGACTCCATAAGGCAATATATGGCCTTAAGCAAAGTTCAAGGGCGTGGTTTCAAAAGCTCTCGGATCTGATTGAAAGGCAAGGGTTCAAGAGGTCAAATGCAGACTATTCACCCTTTGTGCAGAGAACACCTAGAGGTACAGTTGTCATTATGGTCCATATTGATGATATACTTGTTACAGGAGATGATGTGCAAGGGATCAAGATGGTAAAATAATTTCTAAGTCGTTAGTTTGTTACCAAGGATCTTGGTACCCTAAGGTATTTCTAGGGTTGGAATTTGCTAGGAATGCGTAGGGTCTTGTGATGACCCAAAGGAAGTATGTTACAGACATGATTGTTGAAACATGCATGATTGGGTGCCGACCATCTACTACTCCTATGGATCTGAGCATGAAGTTATATGATGATGATACAGATGAGGTCAACAGAAGGAGATATAGAAAGATGGTGAGAAAGCTCCTCTGTAGTACTATTACTATACCCAATATCTCATTTGCAGTGAGTCGGGTAAGTCAATTCATGAAGCAGCCCCGACAGGTACACATGGATGCTATATACTTTTTTTAGGAGAAGAAGGGTGTAGCCCCAAGAATGACGCTCACTGCAGATTTATTCCACTAATACACGGAAACAGAAGAAGGGAAAAAAGAAGACAAATGCCCAACCAACCCCACACAAGAATGGATGCTATATCCATTATTTTGAGATATCTAAAATCTTTTTTTATCCTCAAGAAAAGGGGGGTATTATGCATAGGTGCCCACCCCAATTTTATTAAAAATATAGAAGAGAGATTAAAAAATTACATCTTACAGTAGCCATGAGTCAACCAGACGTTTATAGTGGATTGTTACATTTTCAAGGTAAAAACGGTGGTCAGAGAAAAGGACATCATTACGGGCCAGCCAAATTGCCCAGGTAACAGCCACGGGAATCACGAGATCCTTCCTTGGCCTATTCTGTGCACCCAGCAGAGACTCCCAGAAGCTGTCGAAGGAACGCGTGCACATCCAATTCAATCCCACAGCAACCCAGATCGGCGAGGAAACGGGACATAGGAAAAATAGGTGATCCAGGGATTCTACAGCAACTCCACAAAGGGACAGCAGTCCGACACCGTGGCGAAAATCCTAGCACAACAATCCCTCGTCATGAGCCGCTTCCTACGAAAGAGCCACATGAAAAAACCAATCCTTTCCGGTAAACGAAGCGACCAAACAAAATTGCAGTCCCTGATCACGCCATCCGACAGCGCAGGCGGCGGCCTAGAAATAGCCTCGTACGCCTTCTTAACGGAAATAAGCCCATCCTTCCAAAGCCAGTGATTAGGGCCAGAAGAGGGTCTGCCAGCCTGACCCAGTGAATCCAGCAGGCGAAGGAAATCCTCCATACGTTGGTCAGAGAAAAAGGTTCTAAACATCGGCATCCAGTTACCATTGATCCAAACCTCAGACACAGTTGCGTCCGCATTAGAGGTCAACGATGTAAGGCGAGGGAAACGCGCAGCAAGCAAGCCACCCCCCCCCAATCATCCTTCCAGAAACGAAATGAAGTGTCATCCCCAATCACAGGTCCGAAAAGTTCTCCAAAACGGGGAAGGATCCTCAAAATCCCCTGCCAAAAGGACGACAGATGAGTCCCCCTCCTCAAATGCATAGGCCCTGCCAAAGACACATCGTACATGTTGCGAATTATCTTGCAGCAAAGGCTATCATCCTTGCCCCAGATCCGGCCTGCCCACTTCATCAAGAGAGCTTCATTGAACGCATCCATCCTCAAAACACCAAGCCCGCCACATATCTTAGGCAAAGTAACGGTCTCTCAGTCCACCAAGTGCATACCCTTCCTCTCTTGGTCGTTGCTGCTCCACAAGAATTTCCGTACGAGTCGTTCCAGACGATTCCTAATACACACCGGCAGGAGGAGGGATGAAAAGAACACAGGTATGCTGCAAAGAACCGCCTTAACCAACACCAACCGATCACCCCTCGACAGAAGAGACGCCTTCCAACCAGACAGCTTTCTTTCCATCTTTTCCCTTTGGTGGGGTGCATTTGGTGGGGTGGGCTGATGTTACGCGGCCTAAGCGGGAGGGGGGCTTGGGAGTGAGGCGGCTGGACGTGGCGAATGAAGCCCTTTTGCTAAAACGGGCTGCAAGGGTTTGGGGTCGGGAGGAAAATTTCATGTTGAATATTTTGAGGGAGACGTTGGGAGTGGAGATGATCTCTGGTTCTCGGGGGAGACTCCCCGTTCAAACTTCTACCTTCTGGTGTGGCGTGTTATATGCTCTAAACCGTAACAGATCCTTCTTTAAACAAGTGCTCGACGAGGGGAATTCGTTTCGTTTTTGGACCGATGATTGGACGGGGAGGGGTGCCTTCAAGGATTTGTACCCTCGTTTGTACGCTTTGGTGGACAACAAAGACGCTTCCGTGGCCTCTTGCTGGGACGAGGGCTGCTGGTGCCCTACGATTACTGATAATTTATCCGATCAGCGATTGGACGACTTCATCTCCATGTTGGCTAGCCTCGCGGACACTTCCAAGCCCATTGAGGGTCGTGACCATTTGGCTTGGAAGGATGGCCCGTTCTCTACCAGGAAGGCTTACCAAGCTCTTGTTCCTTCCACTGTGGGGGATGACGCTACTTTTTTGCGCGATTGTAGATTCTTTTGGGGACTCAAGCTTCCTGAGCGCATTGGCATATTCCTTTGGCTGTTTCGAAGAGGTAGACTCTTAACTCGTGATCGTTGTGCAATTTTGTTTCCCAATGTTACGCACAATTGTGGTCTCTGCGACACGGAGAGGGAAACCATCGAGCACCTCTTCTTCGAATGTGGCCGTGTTCGTGCTCTTTGGGACGACCTGGGCTGGATCAATATCGCGACCTTTGCTTCTTTCTGCGAGAGCTTGGTGAATTCCAGGGGCAGGCCTAGGAGGGAACTGCTGGACCCGATTGCACGCTTGTGGAGCATTTGGTTGGGGAGGAACGGAGCCTTATTCGCTAGGTAGCGGTTCTACAGGGAGAATATATATTTTTTGGCGACGCGTTTTGTTGTTGATTGGTCTTCTGGGTAGTTCGATTTGTTTACGACGGGGGGTATGCCTTCTTGGCTGCCTCCTGGGGTATTGTTTTGGGCTTATACTTTTCTTCTCTCATGTAAATACTTTTTACTTTTCATTTTAAATACATTGGGGCGAACACCATTGAGTGTATCCCCCTTTTTGAGCGTCAAAAAAAAATAAGAAGTCAGTCCGACAATCCAATTCTTCCCGAAGTAAGGGGGAAGCCAAGGTATCGAATGGGGAGGGTGCCACGGGCCGTGGCCAGCGCACCACTGCAAGCAATGGTCTCCTCCTCCGACATGCCAAACGTGACAACGGTAGACTTGCCAAGATTCAAACCCAACCCAAAGGCTCTCCAAAAATTTCCAGCGTGAGGGCTAGCTCACCTGCCTCAGTATTATTGTCCTCAACAAAAAGGATGGTGTCATCTGCATACTGTAACAGGGGGATATGCATATCCCCACACTTGTACCCCACGATCAGGCCGTTACTTTAAGCACAATCTATCATACAAGCGAGAACGTCAGCCGTCAAAATGAAAAGCAGGATTACTATTTAGAAGAGGAGCAACTCTTTCAGCTTCTACATGAGCTAATGCAGAGTATGCAAGGTGTCCTAAGGATAGGAAGTCTACTTCAGGGTTCGCTGTGTTTGTTGGCAGTTCTCTTGTTTCTTTGAGAAGCGAGAAACAAATGGTGGTGGCTAGATCAAGTGTCGAATCTGGGTACAGGGTTATGGCTCAAGCAAGCACAGAAATGGCGTGGGTTCGAGCAGTGTTAGCATATTTGCGTATAAATGTACCTCTACCTATGCAGCTACAATGTGATAATCAGGTTGCCTTATTTGTTGCGAATAATCATGCATTCCATGAAAGAACGAAGCATATTGAGGTAGATTGCCATTATACTAGAGATGTGATTCAGAAGGGTTTGATATCTACCTCTCATGTTAGTTGAGGAGAGCAAACTGCAAATATCTTTACCAACGTATTACTCAGAGGGCCATTTCAAAAGTGTTCGTCCAAGCTGAGAATGATCGATATTTATGCTCCATCTTATGTGGGAGTGTAGAGATATTTCTATGTTCTTATGTATCTTTTATGTAATTTTATTTCTTTATGGTCATCTTATGTAATTACCCATAAGTCTCTCCTCTATATAAGAGAGCCTAGGGTTCCTAGGAATAAACAACTCTCTTATTTTTCTCAACACTTGCGTACACTTTAGTTTGAACAATCAACTGGTTCTGAATTTGGTTGACGTTTCTCCCAAATCAATCCCTAAAAATATCATACCTTAGAATTGTCATACTGTTTATACAACCAAGGCATCTAAAAAACACGCATATATGTGAATAGTATGTTGGTGGAAATTGATTTGGCATGCTACATTTAACAGTGTGTCAGCCACAGATTTAATCATGAAATCAATAAAAACATTCATACTGGATAAGTGTTCCAATGACGAGTTATCCGAGTGCTTGAGTTGGAACACAAGACTTTCACGAAAAAAGCCTACTAACGAGAGTCATGTCACTGTGTTACAATACCCATGCACAGTATAGGTAGTTGACAGAAATCTTAATTCATACCTTGGGCATTATTGGAATATCTTTTCTTTCCCACTTTGGTTGGAAACCAATTCCCAGAAAGCCAATATTCATTTCCTCTGCAACAGCTTTCACCTAAAAATGTTATAGGAAACAAGAGTATTAGATTACACGAGTTAATGATCACGGCTAAATTTTCAGTCTCAAACATGCATCATCAAACCTATGCCAAAACACCTGCATTCCCAATTTTTTAGCGAGACTAAAATGAAATAGTAAAAATTAAGATATGCAATATTGTGATTTTGTTGAGAATAAGCTGTTGAGTTGGTCATCCAGAGTACCCCGACCTGTTTTCCTACTTAGGCAAGTTTCTTCTTCCCCAATTAGGGGCATACTTGTAATTTGCCCATAGCCTCTTCCTATACAAAGAGGACCTGGACCCACACATCAAATAATCTTTTTCCAGTCTAATAATCTAGGTATCAGAGTTAACTTCATTCTTTTTTATCCTCAAAACAAAAAGGGGAAATCTCACTCTCGAGAAAAGGAAAATCCACGTGGATTTTTTACTATGACCGACTTCGTTTTGTCGTGGAGGCCTGATCAACAACACACAAGTAGAAAATGATCAAAGAAGAAAACACACATTGTCACACAAGACTGAGATTTGTAGTGGGTCGGCAATGTGCCAAAATCCACTGCTTACACCAAGGCTCTCTTCTTCTCTTTCACGGAAAAAATATGGAGTACAATGAGTAGAGGCCCCTAAAGGCTCTCTTATACCACAACTCTAAGGTTAGGGTTACATAACCTAACACATCATGCCATCATGCCTCCTTGCTGACTCCCTCTTCGAGATTTGCACTGACCAACCGACTCCAAAATCCTCAAGCCTATCATCGGCTCGCAGCTCACCGACTCGTGCCTCCAAGAAAAGCAAAACCTTCATCAACTTCAGGACTATCTGTCTCTCAGCCCTCACCTATTCCTAGATTTCACCAGCTCTAAACATCTCCAACTTCAGCTTTGAACCTCCAAGCATGGACCTGCTGCTAGCCTCCACCAACTCTGAGCTTTCACAAGCTCCGAGTATTTAATACGACCAAATCTGCTCTAACGACCATAAAACAAGCTTCCTATGACCACCTTGGATCTTCGTAGTTTCCCTTGTCCCTATTTTATGAGATTCCTTCAAACCAGCCCTGTATATATTGGCGTAATCTGAAAATAAAAAATTCAACCACCCATAAGTTCGGGTGTGCATTCGAGATTCTCCAACCTCCTTTTCCGACTCTGAGGTATCTGAGCTGCCCACGCTATGGATACGACTTTTGATGACACAAAACATACTATGGCCCCATGATCAAGTTTGATAATTCTAACTACATCCTTTGGTCCCAAATGTACCCCTTGCCATCACTCGATTGCATATGGGACGAGAGGCCCCAAAGACAACAAACCAATAGTTGTCAATATTTAAATATTATAAACAATGAAAGAACAATTATGTACACCTGAGGGACCTACAAAAGTGGTGGTATAAGAACTTCATGGAGTTGTAGTCATGGAAGCAGAAAATGAGACAGATATGCCATAGTGTGTCAGCTTTGGGAGAAGATCATAATCAACTATGATGATAGAAATTGCTCCCATGGAAAATTCAGATGTCTCCATAGCCTGATGGGCTGCGTAAGGTGGACAACGCTCAATGAGTCTCTCAGCTTTGTTCCTTTGGTTCTTAGTTACCATGATCATGATTGAATGCCACTTAATAGTGGATGTTTGCTAAACTGAGATAGTTGGAAGCGTCATCGCAAGCCACGCTCAATACATCCCTTCTCCAAAGTATGAGTCATCTGAGACTTTACTAAGGTGTAGGTGAGGTCCGAACCAGGCATAAAGTGTCCAAATGCCAATTTGAGGAAAGAGTATTACCAAGCAAGAAGATGCCCATCTTGCCTTAGATGGGCAATCTGATGTACAAGCTAGAGTATCTTGTTGAAGTTCTTCTCTTGAGAGTAGGTGTCAATAATACATAAACTCTTATGAAATGAGCTTGATGGAACAGTTCGAGATCAGTGATCATACAATAGTTTTGTTCTTCTAGTAGATAGAAGAGGTTGTCAATTTCGCTCTTTGTTTGTTATTTGTTAGCAAGATTACAAAGGAGTTAAACTATCGTGCTGTTTTAGATCATATCTCTCTCTCGTATTTCATGAGATTGTGATAAAGGAGATTCATCCCATAGTTCTAAATCAACTATCGTGCTATTTTTGGAAGTATCTCTAAAGGAGATTCATCCCATAGTTTCTCAAAAAAGCATTTCATGGTATTGTGATAAATAGGAGATTGGCTCTAGTCGTGAGGAAGGAGGGACCTATCAATTGTTGCGGTCTTTATATGTCGGTTCGGTCATCTTACCAATTAGGATGGTTGAAGACAAGGATCGAAGAACAAGAAGATCGACACCAAGATTTACGAGGAAAACCCTACGATGAGGGAAAAACCACGGGAGCACACACAAACCCTAATCTCCCTCACTAGAGATTTTAGATCTCTCTTCACTATGTTACTTTTTAATAATGGGGGTTGAGTACAATATATAAATGATGGGTAAATGGTCCCTCATCCCAAGATCCATTTACCCATTAAACCACTCAACATTCCCCCTCAAGTTGGGCATACATGTTCGCCATGCCCAACTTGCCTACATTCATCTCAAATTGCACAGTAGGCAGCCCCTTTGTGAAAAGATCAGCAACCTGATCGATAGATTTCACGTAAGGCACAACAAACCATCATCAATCTTCTCACGGATGAAATGTTTGTCTGTCTCCACATGCTTTGTTCTATCATGCATTACAGGATTGTTGGCCAGGTTTATTATAGCTTTGTTGTCACAAAACATCTTCATCGGCATACTCACCTCGATGCCCAAGTCATTCAACAGAATTTTTAGCCATAGAATTTCAGTGACACCATTTGCAAGAGCAAGATACTCAGCTTCAGCACTCGACCTTGAAACCACATTTTGCTTCTTACTTCTCCAAATAACCAAATTTCCACACAAAAATATCGCATGGCCTGAAGTGAATCGGCTGTCATCCACAGAACCAGCCCAGTCAGCATCAGTGTATCCATCAATTGTAACTTCAGGATTTTTCTTGAACATAAGCCATTTTCCTGGTGATCCTTTTATGTAGCTTAGAATTCTATTCACCGCATTAGCATGAGAGGTGGTTGGAGCATGCATGAATTGACTTACCACATTTACCGCATAGGTAATATCTGGTGGTGTAAGGGTAAGATAAATCAACTTTCCCACCAATCTTTGATATCTTCCTTTTTCTACATCATTAAGGAGCTCACCATCTTCTTTAGCAAGTTTATGGTTTGCCTCAATAGGGATAGTAGTAGGTATACATCCCAACATACCACATTCCTTTAGCAAATCAAGATCGTATTTTCTTTGACTTAGACACATACCCCCTAGAGATCGAGCCATCTCAATACCTAGGAAGTACTTTAGCTTCCCCAAGTCTTTCAATTCAAATCTAGTTGCAAGTGTTTTCTTTATCTTAAGAAGTTCCACATCATCATCACCTGTAAGAATCATGTCATCCACATACACTAAAAGAATACACCTTTTGTCACCGTTCCTTCTTACAAACAGAGTGTGGTCTCCATTCACTTGGGTATATCCATTCCTAATCATGACCACGCGCAGACGTTCGAACCATGCTCTTGGAGACCGTTTCAGTCCATACAACGATCTCTTTAGTTTGCAACACTTACCATCATACTCAAATCCATGCGGCATTTTCATATATACTTCTTCTTTGAGATCACCGTTCAAGAAAGCATTTTTCACATCAAGTTGGTGCATGTTCCATGAAAAATGAGATGCTAGGCAAACAACAACCCTAATTGTATTCATTTTAGCAATAAGGGCAAAAGTCTCAAGATAGTCAATACCATATTTCTGATTGTATCCTTTAGCCACAAGACGAGCCTTAAATCGATCAACATTCCCATCAGCATCATATTTAATTGTATATACCCATTTAGACCCAATAAGGTGAGCACCCTTAGGGACGTCAACAATATCCCAGGTATAATTCTTTACCAAGGCTTCCATTTCTTCTTCTATTGCATTGACCCATTTCTAATCATTTTGGGCATCATTAATATTTTTACGAATATGATGAGCATCTAGATAGGTGATAAATCATCTATAGCTTGGACTCATTTTGGTGTATGCAACGAAGTCTTCCACAGGATAACGAGTAGAAGCTCAAACATTTCTAACAGCTTTTCTCACAACAGTGAGGCGATCATCCATTAAAGGCTCGGAATTGTCAACGGGAATATTAGGAGTAAGAGGACTACTTACAGAGTTCTCGTGTTCTAAATTTGAGGAGAGATCGAAATCATGGCTTTGTATGATTTCTCCTCCAGTCTCCACTACGGGCAAATCATGGCTTTGTATCATTTCTTCTTCAGACTCCACCACATTATCCACTTCCTTTCGTCTGCTATAAGTCTGACCAAATCGGTCTATATCCTCATTATCTTCTCTTCTATCTTTCTCATTGTCATCCCTTACATGGATATTCTCATGTATATCGCCAAGAAAGTAAATCCCCTTCTTATTTTTCTCAAAATCTATATTGACATACTCCCCCTGAGAAATTCTTACGAAAATAGGGTTCATCTTCAAAGAAAGTGACATCCTTGCTCACATGAAGGTGATGGACCACTGGATCATAACATTTATACCCTTTTTGTGTTCCAGAATAACCAAGGAAGATGCATTTCATAGCTCGTGGATCTAACTTTCGCACACCAGGTCCAGAGTTATGGAGAAAGCAGACACATCCAAAGACCCGAGGGTCCAAACTAAAAGGAGAGTTATCGAGATGAATAATAGAGTCGGGAGTTTTCTTTGCAATTGCACCAGAAGGTGTCCAGTTTATCACATAGGCTGCAGTTAAGACAGCTTCTCCCCAAAACATCTTTGGCACATTACGCCGAAGTAAGAGTGCTCTGGTAACATTCAACATGTGACGATTTTTTCTTTCAGCTATTCCATTCTATTGTGGTGTATAACTGCACGAGGTTTCATGAATGATGATGCCCCTCTCATCAAGAAAAGTAGATAGAGATCCTTCTAAGTATTCCCTGGCATTATCCATCATTAACTTCTTAATTCTGGCTCCATATTGAGTGTCAACCATATTAGTGAAACTTTTAATTGCTTTAGAGACTTCACTCCTGATTTTCAAGAGGTATACAAAGGTACTCCGTGGGAAATCAATGACAAAAGCGATATATAGAGATGACCACCAACACTCCTTATATTTGAAGGTCCCTACACATCAGAATGAACAAGCTCAAAGGCATGTGTAGATTTACTGGTAGAAATGGGATAAGTGCTGCGAGTTTGTTTTGCAAATTGGCATACATCACATTGCAAATCACCTTTAGATAACTTTGAAAAAATATTGGACATCAACTCTCGCAGAGAAGAAAAATTGATATGACCAAGAAGCTCATGCCATCGTTTCACTGTCATCGAACAATCCTTCTCAACTCGAACCTTCATTGCGGAAGTAAGAGCGTGACCAACCCGAGCAGGAAGACGATATAATCCACTTTCAACTCGACCAATTCCAATCATCTTTCCCATCTCTAAGTCTTCTAGAATATACGACTTCTGGTTAAAAATTAATTTACAATTCAATTCTTTTGTTATCTTGCTAACAGACAGAAGATTTATAGGAAAGTCAAGCACATGAAGAGCATCATGAAGGAGGAACCGATCAACAACAGATATGGTCCCTTTCCCAGCGATGATAGCAGAGATCCATCTGCAACAGTAACTTTCTCTCTTCCAGAGGATAATTTATAATCATGAAACATTCGCGGATCACCTGTCATATGGTCAGAAGCCCCACTATCAATGATCCACTCAGTAATGTCTGGATTATTTCTATCAGATCGTCTTGTGTTAAGAGCTTTGTTGATTTCAGAAGAATGATTAGTCATGATTGTTAACCGTTAATCTCGTCATCAACAATTCCAATTCGCTAGTAGCATCTATTCAAACTAAGCACATGTGCAATGGATAACCACAAATGCAGACCTCTTTTCAAGAAGTTTCTCCACAGCTTGGTCTTAATCACAATTCCAAGAAGCGAAAGTTCCACAAGCAGCAGAATCACAGAAGAGAGAGAGAGAGAGAGAGAAAAACGGCACAACGGAACTGATCAATCACCACGACCACACAACAAATGGCAATGGAGAGAAAGAACTCACAGACCGGTAGCTTTGCGAATCAACACCAAGATGACTGATGATGCTCGATGGTTGATGACGCTCTGGTGGGGGTCTTTTCGCAAAATCAGATTCTTTGGGGGGCGAAGTTGCAGTCCCCCCCCCCGAAAAAAAGCCAGGTTGTTCGTTTATTCCAAGCAAGGGAGTGCCGCCTCTTCTTCTCCAAGCCAAAGGGCGGCAGCGGAAGCTCTTGGCTACTGCGGGGCACACAGGCACGTGGAAGGTGCTTACGCGCGCAGAGAGGGGTCGCGCTAGGGTCGTGATGCATGGAGGGACCCGCAAAGGGGGTTCGCGTTGGGGCACGCACGCGCAAGGGGGCTCGCACTGGGGCACAGGGGGCTCGGCAAGGGGGCGCACAGGGGGCGCGCAAAGGGTCGCACAAGCGGTCGCGCATCAGCAGAGGGTCGCACGGGGTGGTGCGCGTCAGCAGAGGGTCGCATGTCAGCAGGGGGTTGCGCGTCGGCAGGGGGGTCGCGCAGGCAGGGGGCGCGCTCGCAGAGGTTTGCTGGAGCAGGTCAGGGGCACGCACGAAGGAGGGATCGTGCAAGAGGCCGTGTAACCGCGAGCGGGGCTGCACAGGCGCGCGCGCAGGGCTGGCTGCACAGGCACCGCGAGCGTGCGCATGCTAGGACCGGCACGCCTCTGAGGAATCAAGAACGACGAAAAGACACCTTTCAATTAGGCTCCGATACCATGTTGAAGACAAGGATCAAAGAACAAGAAAATCGACACCAAGATTTACATGGAAAACCCTATGATGAGGGAAAAACCACAGGAGCACACACAAACCCTGATCACCCTCACTAGAGATTTTGGATCTCTCTTCACTATGTTACTTTTTAATAATGGGGGGGTAAGTACAATATATAAATGATGGGTAAATGATGTCTCATCCCAAGATCCATTTACCCATTAAACTAATCAACAGGGTTATCAATTCTTAGGCATCTTCCTACCTATTTCTCAAAAAAGGTCTATTCCTACCTAAGATCGGGCATATCATTCTCCAAATACTTGCGAGCACCACCTTATACTGTGAGGCATGTCAACTGGGCAAATCTCACCAGAACTATTCCCCATCCAGTCAAACATGTCAATCTAAGTCCTTATTTCCATCGATTTTAGGGTCCAAGTCATATTTCGATCGTCCAAAGGTACATATTTTATGTTACTATTGTCGATGTCTATTCATGTCTGTCTTCAGGGTTTATGTTAGGATTAAAGTTTGAGGTAAACAATGTTGGTCTAAATTTTGTTATTAAGTCAAATATCAGTTTGCTGCCTCGATTGAAATCATCCAACAATTGTTCTGAATATACAATACCCCAGTGGAAGCTATATATGTCTCATATGGCATCATTTAATGAATCACATGTATTCACACTTCTAAACAAATAGCATCTTTAAGCGAAAACACATACATATTCTTGACATGATTTGCACAACTAAACATATTCACCTTTTCTTTCAGAAACACGAATAATTGTTGTCCCCCTAATGTGTTGCCTTCTTCATCTATTAGCTTCTTTTCAAGGTAGAGATGCTATGATTCCATACATTGGAAGCTTCTCAAGCTAGAAATGTTATGATTCCTTACATCAGAAACATCTTGTGATTACAAATGTCACCTGTTTCGAATTTATGCCTTGATATATTATGGTTGGCTCGTTCATGCATGTACCTTTCTCTCAAAGTACATGCAGATTCATATACCCCAATGTGGTAATCCTTCGGATCCTCCTATGTCAACCATCACCAAGTTCCATGAGCCACCCATTGTTGAACAATGACAGCATGGGATGCAGCAAATCCAAGTACCTCCAGACTCATTACAAGTAAAATCCTGCTAACCAGATGTATTTTGCTAGTAATAACTTTCATATGGGTCTAATGATCAAGTACTACAAGCTTCTCTGCAGAATGTAGGAAAATAGAATTGTGTGCATCTCATAGAGACCCTGAGGCTCTCTTGTATAGGAAAAAAGCCCTGGGTAAATTACGCAGAGATACATGAGAAATATAGAAATAAGAAAGAGATGCAATGAGATACAAATATCTCAACATTCCCCCTCAAGTTGGAGCATATATGTCTATCATGCTCAGCTTGGAACAACACCTCTGAATGGACCTCTGGCAAGTGCTTTGGTGAATATATCTGCAGTCTGATCTCCTGTAGCAACATGGGAGGTGGATATGACTACTTTCTGGATCATGTCTCTGGTATAATGGCAATCCACCTCTATATGCTTGGTTCGTCCATGGAATGCAGGATTATTAGTAATAAAAAGTTTTGCTTGATTGTCACATAGAAGTTGCATGGGAAGAGGTACCTCAACTGCAAGATCAGTCAAAACCGATATCACCCACATCATCTCAGTGTTTCCCTGAGCCATGGCTCTATACTCAGACTCTGCGTTGGACCTAGCAACAACTGTCTGCTTCTTGCTTTTCCATGACACGAGTGAGCTCCCAACAAAAACCGCAAAGCCAGATGTAGACTTCCTTTCTCTAGGACATCCTGCATAATCTGCATCTGCACAAGCTGTCACCTCAAGAGATGTACCTCTTCTGAATATAAAGCCAGTACATGGTGAAGTCTTTATATATCTCAAAATCATATAGACAGCATCCATATGTACCTTCTTGGGCTGCTCCATGAACTATTTAACTTTGCTCACAGCAAAGGATATGTCTGGCCTGGTGATAGTAGCATAGAGGAGCTTCCCTACAAGCTCCATGTATCTCCTCTTATCTACCTCCTTAATGTCATCATCATATAATCTCATGCTCGGATCCATAGGGGTAGCAGCAGGCTTGCTCCCTATCATACCTGTCTCAAGAAGATCAGTCACAAACTTCCTCCGGGTCATCACATATCACGTTGGTTCCTGGTGAACTTTAACCCAAGGAAGTAACGTAGACTGCCAAGATCCTTAGTCACAAACTGCTGACCTAGGAACTCCTTAGCAGCCTAAATACCATGCTCATCATCACCTGTGACGATATCATTAACGTGAACCAGAATAGAAATAGTGTCTCTCTGTGCCCTCCGAACAAACAATGCCGCAGTGGACCACACAAACCCATGGTGCTCTATCAATTCTTAGAGCTTCCGGTACCAAGCTCTCGGATTCTGCTTCAGGCCGTAGATTACCTTGTGAAGCCTGCACACCTTCTGGGACTCCCCCTTAGCAGCAAAGCATGGTGGTGGCTGCATGTAAACCTCCTCATGTAGATCACCATATAGAAATGTGTTCTTCACATCAAGTCGATAGAGAGACCAATCTCGAGTAACAGTAACTGACAGAAGAATACGCAATGTCGAATGTCTAGCCACTGGTGAGAAGGTATCCTGGTAGTCCACCCCATGTCTGGGTAAACCCTTGCACCACAAGCGTTGCCTTATAGCAATCTATACAGCCATCTGCCTGTTGTTTTACTGTAAAAATCAATTTGCACCCCACAACAGAGGCACCTGATGGAGCAGAAACAATGCTCCAACTATCACGAGACTGCAAAGTTGCCATCTCTTCCTCCATGGCAAGTCGCCGGCTACTGTCATGTAATGCATCCTGGTATATTCGTGGGATAGTGACCGCAGAGAGTCCCACTACAAACCCCATGTACTCGTTAAAAAGATGATCCAAGGAAACACGTGCAACTAAGGGATAAGTGGTACGGTTACGACATGGCTTCCTCAAGGCAATAGGCACGTAAAGATCATCTGCCTCTTTGTTCTATGGTATCAGTTCCTCCTGTAAAGTGTCATGTGGTACACGCATGTCACAAGTGTCATCAGTAGAGCCAATGTTTTCAGTTCAAATCTGAGGCATGTTGGATGACAGATAAGGTGCATGAGCAGAGGAAGGAACAGAGGGCCTGTGAATGTAAAACCATTGTAAAAACTGTGCCAGTATAGACAGTGGTGGAGGTGGTGGTGGAGGTGGTGGTGAAGAAGATGACCATGGCTCAACCTGAGGGGGTGGTGGTGGAGATAAAGGAGGTGGTGGAACAAAAACATCTTCACCAAAGTCAAAGCTAGACGACATATCACCTATAGGAGAGAAATACATAATAGACTCAAAAAATGTGACATCGACACTCACATAATACTTCCTTTGTACATGATCAAAACATCTATACCCTTTTTAGGTACGAGAATAGCCAACGAACACACATTTGATAGCTCTTGGAGAGAGCTTATCACGGTCATGAGTAAAATTGTGGACAAAGACCATAGACCCAAAGATCCTGGGAGTAAAAGAGAAGAGATCCTTCTCGAGAAATGCAATCGAGAAAGGAAGCTTTTCTCCAAGAACCGTGGATGGCATGTGGTTCACTAAGTAGCATGCCGTGAGAACTACATCCACCCAGAATGAATGAGGAGCTCGATACTGAATCAAAATTATCTTTGTAACATCAAGAAAATGACAGTGTTTGCGTTCAGCGGCACCATTCTGTTGTGATGTGTATGCACAAGAATTCTGATTAACAAGACCAAGAGATCTGAGGAATCCATATAGCTGTAGTGGAAAATTCCAAGGCATTGTCAGTGCGAATAAACTTCACATGAGCAGAAAAGATATCTTTATTTCATTAAGAAAGGATTTAATAATAGAACCAGCATCAGACTTATTCTTTAAAAGAAAACCCACGAAAACCTTGAAAAATCATCAGGGGCATAGATAGAACCTCCAAATGGCATGGACGGTGGCAGCGAGATCATGGGCTACACTAACGTCCTCCTCCTCGACCATGTGATCCTTGCCCACAAAACTGTAAAGTACCTCCTCTGCCGCGAGAAGCAGCCATCGTAGAGGGAGTTGGGACCATGGTAGTAGAGGAAGTAGTGATTCTGCTCAGCCTCTTGTAGACCTCCATTGGTGGTATCATCTCTCCAGTAAGTAGTTGAGTATTTGATGCATCGTACTCATAGTCAATAGATGACAGAAAAACTTATGTCATAGTAGCATTCTGGTATGTTTGTTGCTGCTCAGTGCTGGTAGTAATGGGTATAAAGCTATGAAGTTGCTCAAACATGCCTCGGAGATGCGAGAAGTGGGTATGAAGAGGTCGACCATTCTGCTTGGTCGAGAATATGTCAAACAGCAACTGGGGGATCTTGCTCCCATTCTTGGCTTGCCCATATATGCCAGCTAGGATGTCCCACATAGCCTTGGTTGTGGGCTAATTGACGATGTCATTGGCAATCTCAGTGGTGAGCGTCCCGGAGAGCCAAATCCATACATAGGCATCATCTTGCTTCCAAGTAGCATTAGTCCCAGTCTTGTCTGTTGGTTCTGAATCAGTCAAAATGTGCTCCTTATTATGGCACTACATAATAGTGCGAAACTGCATGGACCACAACTCGTAGTTGATCCCATCCATCTTGACAATAGGAGTCGGACCCTTGAAGGTATCGGACGACGAAAAAACGTCATCCTTGTTCTCTAACATGATAAAAGAAAATAGTCGAACACCGGGAAGTAGACTATTCTGAGCGAGTTTACACAATCATATGAGAAGTGGTTGTACGTATAGACTCATACAACCATCTTCTTCAATCTTTGTTGTATGCGAGGGCCGAAAAATGTGATTTAGAGGCCCGAAATCACGGATTCCGAGCAAAGTCAGATCATCTTAAGCTATTGCCCAACGCTCGACAGCCTTGAGATGACCGCCGAGCGACGCGGTGACTTGCGTGTAGCAGCCGAGCGACTCCCCAAAGACAGCAGCAGCCGGCCGGCGGCCCGACGGCATAGGGAGGGTTCTGAGAATATGAACTATCCATTGGCTAGAACATATCATTTAGTATTCCAAGAACATATCATTGAACATTCCAAGAATATGAACATCCATTGGCCAGAGAAAAGGCAAGAGACTGTGTACCATGCATCCCATTGCATACTATGTCCCATTGGAGAAGCTTATATCTCAATTCATCCCCTTTGTTCATGTTTATTCAGAGAGCAGATTTCAAACACTCGCCAAAGTGTCTTTTGTCATCCAAGGGTTTAAATATCGATATCGGCTACCGTGTCGACACGCCGAGATTTCGTTGACAACATTTGTGAAGGAATGGCTTGAAGAGGCCCACATATCGCCATTTCACTCGAAATTTCAGTCCCATTTCGAAATCAAGTTCGGCAAAATTTTGACGAAATTTCACGAACTCTGAAACATGTTGTCATCCAAGATGTCTCTCTTCACAGAGAATGAAATGTCAGCACTTCTCGCGCGACATGCACGCAAGTTGATGCCCCTCCTAACGCAAGAATTGTGAAATGCGGTTATGGTTTTCTTAATTATGATTTTCGTATTAAATATAACCGGAATGGCATAGTGGAAAAATATAAAGCTCGCCTCGTCACAAAGAGTTACATTAAAAATCTATGGAATTGATTTTTTGAATGTCTTCTCACCCCTGACTCGCATCTCCACCCGCATGTCTTTATTTTCATCTTTTTAAAAGTTTTTCCTTCATCGAACAAGGCAATAAGGAAGAAAACGAGGTAAGCGGAAGAGGAATAGAGGGAGAGGGTTGGCACTCGTGAGAAAGAGAAATTAGAAAGAAAGCATGCGATCGGAAAAGGGAGGGAAAGAGAGGGCTCAAGTGGCGAAGGCCAAGCATTGGGGGCTGAGAAGCAAGCCAATAGTGGAGCGGAGGGCCCTTCTCGACGACAAGGCACCAGGCGAAGACCTCTTCCTCATGTGGTTTTGGTAATGGGTCATCACAAGGGGATGGAGATGCTTTGGTGGGGGCGATAGATGCCTTGAAGGAGGGGAAGATCCCCGCACAAATGATGGTCGATGATCTCCACCATGTTGCACTAGCATTGCCAGAACTCGGTTCGTAAGGCAACGTTCTTAGTACTTTAAGTGTGATGGCAAGGGTCCCTTCACCAATACTTGCTCAAACCTAGTTGTTTGCTTTGGTTGTAGTTTTGAAGGCCAAAAAAAGGTTGGAAGTGTCGTGAACATGGTGAGGATGGAGTGTGACAGGTAGGGTTGCCCACGCCATTGCGTCTGGTGGAGGATGTCTAGTTGGGTGGGGTCGGAGAGTGTGGCGGGCGCAATTTTGTCAAGGCTTCGGGGGCAGGTTACAGGAAAGGCTTCGACAAAGATTTATTGAGGCTAGATTCGGACACCCTGTCTACTCTAAACCTGACGATCGAAGAGGGTGTATCTAGTGTTGGGCTCCCTCGAGGGATGGTTTTTTTTGAAGTCTAAAAGACAGGGGGAAACACTCGGTGGTGTCCGCCCCAAACTTTATTAAAGCAAAATAAAAGAGGAGGGGAACTAAACCAGGAGAAACATAACCCTCTACAACCAGAACGCTACAAAACGCTACAACGTCCAATCGTCTACCATTCGTTTAGCAAAAACCCCCACATTTTCCTTGTAAAAACGCTGACTCGAGAACAGCAAGTCGTTTCTCCCCCGCCAGATCGCCCAAAGAATGGCCATGGGGTACAGCTGCTCTCCCCTTGGAGGGATGGTTGATAAAGATCAAGTAGTGGTGTTTGATTTTTGAGAGATGGTACCGATTCACGGGTGGAACACTACAAAGTGAGTATGTTGGGCCTTTCTCTTAGATGCCAATGCTTCTTGACGATGAGGGAGAAGTTTAAGACTATGGGAGATGCGAAGGCAATGGCGTTGGATGGGCTGCGATCGGGTCAAATCTTAGATCACGTGGAAGAGCTGGTAGTTTCGTCTCAATTAGTTCATTTGGCACTAATATTCAAGGTGGGTCATGTTGCTTTCCAACTTTGATTGTCCGCCCTCCCGACCATCGAGGCGGATGCTTGGGCAGAGTAGAGGTGGGAGGCTCGTTAGCCGATGTTCCTGAACCTCGAGATGTGCAAGGACTAGACAAGGTCTTGGATAGCTTGGCACCTCTTCTGGGGGGTACGTGTGCTGATGACATATTGGCACCCACATGGTTGAAGTGTACATGGGTGGTTCAACTTTCAGATATGATTATGGGTTCGAAACGACTTCAGGACCTATTACCATCGAGGTTGGAGCTCACAGGTGACTGTCTACTATGGCAGCGGGTTTTGTGTAAACGATTACCAAGCTCATTCCAAGGCATTTTTCAATCATGTCTCACCACCAGGATTTGTGCCAACCTTGTAGGAGCTCTTGCTGAGTGGCCGTGCAAAGGATATAGCGAAGGCTTTGGCCCATCATCAAGCTCTTTTGGTTGTTAGCAAGGGCGGGAGTGTCATGATTTGTCTGCATGAAACTAACATAAAGGTTTGGGACCATTTTCTTTAGAGTTCGATCTCAGGGGTGAGACCATTCGCGATCAAGGCGATTCCATTCGTGGGGGCTTCCGGTGGTACTCTAGTTAGGCGGAATAGTTATGTTTTGGAGCTAGTTGATAATTTCAAAGCTCGACATTTACTGTCCATGTTGTTGCTTTGTAAGGCGGATGACTTTCATAGATTATTATTATCCTTGGTAGTTGGGCCTACTAGTGTTTTTACCGACTCAGTCATGTAAGATGAGTTGCGATCGGCACACACTCGATTCTTTGGCATTCCTTAGCTTGGGGGCGGTGATTTAAACATCACCTTGTTAGTTACGAGTAGGCACATGGGTCGAGGCAGGCAGGATCCTGATTCGTCATCTTTTTTTGCTATTGTGAGCAACTTTGTGCTTCAGGTCTTAGACGAAACAAACACTCCTTATACTTGGTGGATCGCTTCGCCATGTTCGCCTATCAGCCAGTTCCTTGGTTTTTATTGATCTTCTAGAGGCTTTTCCTTAGACCTTAGTGTAGTCGTTGTCATGATCCCACCCTACAATCACTTTTGATTTAAGCGCTCTTGGTTGGTGGAGGATGGTTTTAGGGAATGTGTTGCTCTCTACTAACAAAGCGCCCAATCCTATGGGTCAACACCTAGAGATGCAGTGACGCTCTCGAGGCTCTGTGTCACATATTAATGGTTTCTAGGAGGGAGATCCGGACTGGTAGGGACGAGCAAAGGGAGTTGGCCCATGCGAAGGTGGTCAAGTTGGACCTGCTTCAAGACTCTAGGGAGCTAATGGAAGAGGAAAAAGTTGCTAAGTCAGAGCAGCACAAGGTGCTTGTGCAGAAGCAAGGTTTTAAAAAACACGCCTCCTCGAGGTGCACACCCCAGGTGTCTAAATGGCAACTTACACCTTGAGGTGTCGAGGCAGTCGGTGAGGCGTCGATGCATTGAGGCGTACTTGAGGCATCGCCTCATTTAGACCCCTATTATAACCTAACTAAAACCCTGCTAATACACTTACCCAATAGTAAAAGCCATGAACCTAAAACCCTAAGTTTCGTTCGACTTCACAAGGAAAGCCAAACCCTTATTGATGGTAGTGGTCCTTGGCTGCCAAACTTGATCGAGTTGATGCTTCCTCACAGGCTAGCCTCTTCTCGCCCTTCTTCTCTCTATTATGGTGACTCCTCTTCTCTTTTTGCTTGAGTTGGTGCTTCCTCGTCGAGGATCCTCCTCTCGCCAGACGCCACACCATTGCCTTCAACATTAGCCATGTATGCAGTTTTCTTTTTTCTTCAATATGTGTGTAATATATATATCATATGAAATTTCTTTACATATGATGGTATTTTTCCATGTGATGTCGTTTTATCATCTGATTTTTTTAAAAGAAAAAAGCCTCCACCATATAGGTGTATGCCCAAAAACTTCACCATTTAGCACCAGAAATTATACAAGTATTTATATTACATGTTTCATATTCTAACCCTCAGTTACCACATTAACATGTGCCACAGCATTCTAAGCCTAGAACCGATCCTGACGAAATACCACCCTATTTCTGACTAGCCAGAGTGTGCCCAAATCACAACCACACCTCAATCTCTCCTTTTGTGTGCTGACCCAATCCGCCCCAATGGAGCACCACAAGCTAGACACACTATCAGTGTGCACAGCTCGATTCCCAACACGATTCCAGATCTCCACCGAGCTCCCACAAGTGAAGAAAAGATGATCAGCATCCTCTACAATCTCCAGACATCTTAGACACTCGGGATGAGCTCTACGTATGAAACGAGCAAATTTGTCCTTTGTCATAAATCTTACCCTCCTAGAAAGACATAAGAATACCTTCACACGAGTTGGAGCCTTCCACTTCCAGATCTGCTTGAAATCTGCCTCGCACCCCAGAGTCAAAAGTCATGGGGCCCCTCAGAACCCTATAAGCTTTTCCAATCAAGAATATACTATCCTCCAAATCCAGCAAACCCACCCATCATTAGGCCCAGCTACCTCATCGAGTTCCGTAAGCATCGTTAGAAGTTCCTCCACACATTGCTCAGAGAGCTCAGATCTAAAATGTGAAAAGAAAGAATGCACATCCCAGACCTCCCCAACCAAGCAGTTCGGATGTTCTGCCAATGCCTTTAGCCGTGGAAACCTTGTGTCTAAGGCCCCACCCTCACTCCAATCATCTGTCCAGAAGCAAAAACATGTGCCATCCCCAACCATAGGTCTCAGAAAAGGGTGCAGCTCCTGCACAATGATGCAAATGTCCTTCCAGAAAAAAGATGGTGTGCAACCAAGATCTTCAGAAACTGGGACGGAAAGACCGGGCACATAGATACTGCGAACAAGATTGTACATCAGACTGTCACAATTCCCCCAATTGTCTAATCTTAGACAGTTGGACTTCTTCTATCAGAATATGTTCGTTCTAACCTATCAACTAACTCATATCATGTATTGCTGAATAGATGGAAAAGGACTATTGCATGCAAAGGACTTTAAAGTATTCTTATTCCTAGCATTTTTCCACAAAATTCTAGATTTCTATAGTTTTTAACCTAAACGGTAAGGCTTACGCCTCGCCTCGGTTACGGAAAATTGCCTCGATCCGTGTCACGTTTTTTAAAACCTTGTGCAAGAGGATAAGAAACGAGAGGTGGAGTGGACTAGGCAACGCTCTCAGTAGATGTGGTTGAAAGAAGGGGATGCAAACACCCACTTCTTCCATTAGGTGAGCCAATGACAGGAGGTGGTGCAACTTCATCCATTATGTTAAGGTTGGTGGCGTACAGGTGGAGGGTAAGCAGATCACTAAGGCAACAGGTCAACCATTTATGTGGTAATTTGGATGGTTTGCTCTGATGGTTCAAGGTGGTTGGGAAGAGACGTGACGTGACCCATCTGTTGGAGCCTCATGCATCAGGATTGGTGTGTTATTTCAGCATTGCGAAGATTCGTAAAGTTGCCTTCAATCTCAATGCAGATAGTTCTCCTAGACCTAATGGGTTCCGAGTCTTTTTCTTCCATGAGATTTGAGAACTAGTGGAGCTCAATGTTCTTGCGATCATGGAGGAACTATGGGGGATAAATAAGGGATTTGAGAGGTTGGATAGTTCTCTGGTCTTTCTTCTGCCTAAGAAGGAGATGGTGATGCTAGGGCAATGGTTCGGACCTCCTTTTTCTCTCTGAAGGAAGATGTATGTGTTTCTGTTGGCCTCCCTTTGTAGCGTGGGGTAGTGTGCACCACTTCAAGCTTTTGGAGGTGGATCTTCTCAGTTCACCCGCAGACTTCTCCCTCCTTGAGGCATGTCTTGGGAGATGGGGATGTTTTTCGCTTTTGGTTTGATGATTAGACTAGTCAGTGACCTTTGTATCAGTGAAAGATCCCCCCTTCTATTTGCAATGATTTTGGGTCCTGAGATGACAATAGGTGAGGCTTGGGACAACTGGCTTGCCCCCACTCACATATCGCTTCCATTTGGAACTCTCAGACTAGTGAGTGTTGGTGTCCTTGACATTGAATGAGTCTCTTTCTCTCATGGTGGCTCTCTATGATGGGAGGGACCATTAGACGTTGACGGATGGCCCTTTCTAAGTAAAGAAAGCCTAGAAGGTGCTCTAAGCATTGCTTGTTTTTTTACCCTGGGATTGTTACACTGAATTGGTCACATTTGGAGATGGAGTACCCCACAATGGGTCAAAATTTTTCTTGTGGCTATTGGATAGGGATTAGTTGATAACAGATATCAAAAGGGTCAGGGTGTTCTAGGGGTCAGACACCTCCTGCCAATACTCTAACGAGGGGGTGGACGTTAACCGCATTCTCATGCCCTGCCTCGAGCTTCATTTGGATGGAGGTTAATTTTGAAGGGATCACTTATGTGAGTATTCTGCCTTTTGGTATTCTATTACAGTGTCCCGTGTTTTTTTATGCTTGATAAATTTAGAAGGCGGCCATTTTTGGGTGATCTACCATGCGAGGAATTGGATGATTTTTGAGGCAAGAGGTTTTATGTTGAGATATGAGAATATACTCGAACATGATAAGATCCTATGGAACTCCTAAACTTTGTAATTTTGACCAACTTGAAATATAAAGCTTTTAGGTGGTCAGCTTTACAGAGTCGCACACTTTTGCTTTTGTTAGAGTATGTGTCATTATCATGTAGATGGGTAAATAGATCCTTCCAAGATCTATTTACCCCATCCAGTTGTTTAGTTCCACATCTACTAGTTGTGAGATGTGGAGACCCAGTGAGGCTATATAAGAAGCCCCCACCCCCTGTATCCAGTGAGAAAGTGCAATGCATAAATCATCCCTTTGAAGCGTTCTCTCGGGGTTTCATCCTGCTCCTTAGGGAGTAGGGTTCCACGTAAAATCTCTGTGTTCCAAGTTTATCATTTTGTAGTTTATGTCTGTTTATCAATCCGCTTCTGCATTCCGTATTTTCTAACATGGTATCAGAGCGCGACGATTCTTGGTTGATTTCTTGAAGAATTTTTTTTATTCAAGAATCGAGAGCAGATTTATTCTTTGTTTATGGTCTTGAAGATTTATTGTTCAATCAAGTTATAGAGTTCTTTTAAAACCCTAATTTTTGGAGCTTGATGATGCCGCCGCCAATTTCTGAAGCTCGATGCTCGCAGTCCAGGAGATATTCCAGGCGACACTACTCCTCACGCCACAGATTCTCCAGTCCAGATCCAGTCCGATGCGTCCTCCATCAGGCCTAGCCGCACATGCAGTAGTCCTAGCCGCAACAGGCGGCGCGATGATCCTTCTAGCTGCCCTCTCAGATTTTCCTCACAGCCCAGTCGCCTGCAGGCGACACATATCATGTTCAAAGCTCCAAATCTCACGCAAAAAAGGGGGGGTCGCCCTCTCACTTGACTCCAGGAGGATGCATCCCCAGGGCTCAAATTCCAGGCGCAATCGGGAGCCATACGCTCCACACGGGTCCTCTTCCGCTCGAGCGGTAAACTCGATCGGCAGCCTCCTCCTGTCGCTGCTCCTGCCGCCATGACCAGTAACGGCGCTCCAGTGCCTTCCTACGCATCAAGAGTACCCCATCAAAAGCTTGCAACATCCTTCGATGCTTCAGGCAACAACGCTTCTCCATCGTGCGCGCCTCCTCCAGATGCGACGAGCCCTAGCCGCACAACTCCTCCAGATGTTGTCGTTTCGCCTGCGATTCCCAGTGGCGGTGGAGCCCCACTGCACGGCTGCAGCCCCTTTCATCACCTCCAGCGGAGCCCTCCAGCAATCTCGAGGAGGAGACCTCGACGCAAGGCAAGCGGCGACACAGGGGGCACCCTCTCCAAAAGGCGGTGGCGATGGAAGAGCCCCATTGGGGCGGCGCTCGATGGGTTTTCCCATCGGGAAACCCTAAATAAGCCCGAAAGGGGGCCACCTGCAGTTCGACCCAAAGGAAATTTAAAAAAGGGTTTTTTTGTAAGGCCCAGTTTGGCTGTGAGTTATAAAAAAAGAAAAGAAAAAATAAGAGAGAGAGAGAGAGAGAGAGAGAAAAGCCCAATTGGGCTACTTGATTTTCGGTCCAAGTGGGCTACATAGTATTTGGGCCCGATTTTAGCTGAGATATGTTGTTCAAAAAATCCGTACGAAAAAGATGATTAAAAAAAGAAAATACCCAAAAAAAGGAGGGTAAGCCAAAAAATGAACAGCTTATTTGGCAAAATATATATATATATTTAAAAAGTAAAAAAAATGAAATGAGGATCAGCTTATTGGTTTCATATTTTCCCCATCTTTGTTGTCTTCTCCCAACTTTGTCGACGTCACTATTTTTTTTCCCAACAAGTATGGCAGAAAGGGGGAGTATTATGTAAAGTCACAGGCCCGATTGTCAAATTCTCCAGATTCAGATTCTTCATATTCAATAGGCCAGGCAGATTTTCAGACTCTACAGTTCAGTTCCAGACTATGCAGATTGGTTCAGAGTCCAAGTTCGAGGGACTCTATAGTTGAGTGACTCATTTTCTTCGAGTTCTCCTGAGAGAGACTCCTTTTCAAATGTGCACATGTTTTCCATCATTTTTATGTGGTCCCGTCTTTTGTTTTTGGTCAGAGTTTTCATGTATTCCATAGGGACTCCAGAGTAGAGATCTCATTCCCTATGCCATGTGGGCTAGAGTTTTCATGTGGTTTCAAAGGGACTCCAGAGTAGAGATCCCATTCTCTAAGCCAGTATAGGAGAGACGTTTCATACTCCATTCTTAAGCGACAGTGGACTCCGACGAGGACTGTCTCCACGGCCTTCTTAGTTCGACCCTTCAGAGAGATGGAGCAGTTGTCCACATTATTGTGGCGAGCCAGAGTTCTCCAGGTGGAGACTCATTCCAGTTGCAGTGACTCTGACAGGCACAGTACAGAGCACGTGCTCTCTAACGAGGAGATTCAGTTTGACTCACACTCCAGCTCGTTTGTCCTCCTCACCTGCACGACATGAGAAGCAACGTCCTCGAAAGCAGCCGACAATTGTGCATGTTGAGTTAATATTGTCTGTAGTGTCTTGTATTGTGAGTTTGAGAGATTTCTTTCTGTTTGTCCAAGCTGAGCATTGCATGCTCCAACTTAAACGGGAGTATTAGTATGCGTCATTATCATGTAGATGGGTAAATGGATCCTTCCAAGATCCATTTATCCCATCCAGTTGTTTAGTCCCACATCTACCAGTTGTGAGATGTGGAGACTCAGTGAGTACTATATAAGAAGTCCCCCTGTATCTAGTGAGAAAGTGCAATGCATAAATCAACCCTTTGAAGCGTTCTCCCGTGGTTTCATCCCGCTCCTTAGGGAGTAGGGTTCCACATAAAATCTCTATGTTCCAAGTTTATCATTCTATAGTTTATGCTATGTTTATCAATTCGCTTCCGCATTCTGTATTTTCTAACAGCTTTCAAATTGGTTGCTACCCTAATTAGACGTAAAGAATGTATTCCTTTATGGTGGTATAAAGGAGAAAGTCTATATGGACAAGTCTCGTGGCTTCAAGAATGAGTGTTTTTTGAAAAAGATTCGTATACTGAATAGACTAAAGAAAAACTTCCCATTTTAAATGTTACATCATAAATAAATATAATTTTTACATGTCATTAATAGAACATTCATTTTTTATGCGGACTATTGAGAAGCATTGCATCAAGCATGCAAAAGTCGGTTAACCGGATTGCTTCCTCTTAGTAAGCCCAACTAGCAGGGTAATTGGCCCAACAAGTCAATTGACTTTTTTTAAATCGTTAGATGGTTCTCTTTTAACCCCGCTTAAATGGTCTAGTAGTAGTGCAGTATGCCTACCCCCCAAAAGATCAGGGTTCAAATCCCCCTTGTGGAGGTTGTGTTAGGTAGTCGAAATCCAACGTAAAAAATAGTCGAATCTTTCAACAATAATTTGAGCAAGAATTTATATAGCTTATCCTACTTGTAGTGGGAGAAAGGTGTCATTTTTAGCTGACCCTACTTAATGTGGGAAAATTCTTGGTTGCTGTTGCATGGTTCTCTTTTCCTGATTTTTTTAAGTATAATAATAGTAAGATGCTCAATATTTAGTTGGAATTATTATTTCAGCGGTGGGCCCCATCTTGGGACACCAGCCTCTTTGAATTCAAAAAAATAGTTGGAATTTAATTGTTACTTTTATTTCGTCACAGTATTGAAGATGTCCAAATTCATATAAATATATAAAAATATACGTATAAAATATTAAAAAATACAAATTTGATTAAAACATTGTCGACTAATCCTTAGTCAGTGGCCCATCTAACTGAATATCGATTAATGACTTTTGCAAGCTTGTGTTGCATGGTGCTGCTAGTTTATGTGAATGGTAGTATTCTCACCAGGGACAATGAGTGATGTATAGTTTCTACAAAGGTGCTCCTAGGAAAGCAGTTTGTGACAAAAGACTTGGGGAGTTTGAGGTACGTCCTTAGCATTGAAGTCACCCGAACTGATTAAAGGGCGATGATATCTATAAGAAAGTATGTCACCAATTTGCTTCAAGAGACTGGTATGCCAGAGGGCAAACTAATTGTCACACCCATGGACCCAAAAATTCCATCTTCACGCCTCACAATATATAGATGTGAAGTCGATGATACAACACTATAAAGGTTTCTACTTGGTCATTATATGATGCACTCCATACTATATATTTCCTTATTGTGATAAAACGCAGTCAATCCATGGAAAGACCGATGCATGCTCATTAAGATACATACATGGTGATATTAAGATGGATAGGAAAAGGATTTATGTTCACCAAAAGTGATAAGCTAGATGTAATGACTTACACAGATGACTATGTAAGGTTGTCCCAATGATAAGAAATCCATTGTTTGTTTGTTTTTTGAAGAAAAAGAGGGTGTGATCCCAATAAGGGACCCATCACAATGTATGTGTGTGTGTGTAACAAAGTAAAGAGATTACATGTCGTGTGTTACCTGTTACATGCTACGCTTTACATCACCATACATTCGCCAGGAAACACACAACACCCTACAATGTCGGAGCACGTTTTCCGCCCTAAAAGTTTGCCCTCCCCCCCCCAAATGATCTTGTTCCTGGCACACCAGATCGACCATGTCAAAGCAAATGGGAATGAGTTGTCCTCATGCCCAATGCCACACACTGCTCTGACATCTCTCCAGAAAGAACTGCAATCATGACTCGCAAGCCACGTAATATATGTCCAGCTCCAAACCTCTGCCGATCACAGACACGAGAAGAATAGACGATCCATGTCTTCTACTGCCACCCCACACCTATCACATGCAGCATCCTCCAGCTCCAATATCCGCCCCCGACGAGCCTTGGTCAAAACACGTCCAAGCCAAAACCATAAAAAGACCTTGATCCTGCTAGGCACCCTACAATGCCAAATCAACCCTGTGTCTACTCTAGTTTCCTCCTCAACCTCCATCCCTTCCTAGACGAGAGAGCGGTAAGCCTTCCTCATCGTGAATTTGCCGTCACCCCGGGTGTAATGGTCTCTGGTAGAAGCCGGACCCTCACACTGAAGCAGCTCCGTTTGTAAAGCCAAGAACTCTTCCACCCTCTAATCCGACAGCGGTGACACAAAACCGAAGACCACACTCCATGGTCCCACACTTGTTGAACCCTCACATCTCTGTCCCCCGCCAGCCTCATGAGACACGGGTAACGATCACCCAACAGGATTTCAAAAAAAAACGATCACCCAACACACCATCCCCCGACCAATCATCCCTCCAAAATTGAAACCCAACCCCGTCACCCAGCACCGGTCTCAACTTGACAGCAATCTCTGGTAAAACCGCAGTAATCCCCTTCCACAGAGACGAGGGAAGTCGTCCTGGGGTGACTCCCAACGACATGGTCACCCCATAAATCTTCCTCAGCAATCGACACAACATATCTTCGGATTTACCTCAAATCCTAACCATCCACTTTGCCATGAATGCCTTGTTCATCTCCTCCATCCGCAGTACCCCCAGGTCGCCATTCCTCTTAATCGCCATCACCCTATCCCAATCCACGAGGTGGACCCCCCTCTTGTTCTGGTGCCCATCAAATCAAAAAAATATCCTCATGATAACCTCCATCTTGGAGCGCACACCAGCCGGCAACGAACTCGTGGAGCAGAAGAAAATAGGTATAGCCGAAAGAACATGCTTTAACATGGACCTCACAGCTAAGAATCCATTGTTAGTTTATGCACTTATGCATGTGGTAATATCTTGACCCCACAACATAAAAGCACAGCGTTACAGCAAACATTAACATGGAATCTGAATACCATATAATGGTGCAAGCCACCAATGAACTATAACCTTCACATAGCTAATAATATGCCTACGGTGCGACAACAAGACAACCCAATTTATCACCAACAATCCATTCTTTCAAGAAAGGACTAAACATGTGGAAGTCATCCGCCACTACTGTTAGAAGAAGAGGATTCGTTGTTTATTCCAGAGAACCCTAGGCTCTCTTATATAGGGAAAGCCTATGGGTAAATTACATAAGATGGATATAAGAAAATAAAAGTAATAGAAAAAGTACATATAATATAGAAATATCTCTACAACTACAGACAAGACCTTGATCAAGAAAGGACTTGCCTATACCACCTATGTTAGCTAAAAGAATCACTACACCACTACCCAGAAAGTCATTTGATCGTTGTAGTTTCAAGTTGAGCATGTTTTTTTTAGCTTTTCTGTGGGGTGGTTGTTGAGTTAGTTATCCAGAGTACCCAGATCCATTTTTCTATTTATACCGTGTTTTTTCTGAGCCGAGGTCATGTTATTCCAGTCTGATTAATTGATTTATATTAAGATGAGATGCCCCTGAATCAGAGATGGCAAGACTAAGAAAATATTATGTTAAGAAAATTCAAAAAGAAACAACAACATAGATACCTGATAAAGGTGTGAATTGACTTCTGCGCAGGTTTGATGTAATGTTTCAAGGGGTGCACCACTAAGCTCAAATTGACCACCGGGTTCTAATGATATACTTTGCTTTCCCTGATGATTTGATTCATTATTGCCAGTGTAATAAGAAAAAAGACGAAGTTTCAGCTACCTGTTTCAATCCAATGATGTTACTCCCTTCCATAACTTTCTCCCAGTCAAACCTCTCAGCAATACCGTTAAGAAGGTCTGCAATTTGTTTGTAGCTCATAGGATGCAGTGTTTCAAGTTCAAAGCCAAATTTTTCGTGTTCTGTTCCTATTCTGTAAAAGCAAAGCCACGAAAAGAACCATATTAGATCTGAGATAACCATAAATCAAAAGATAAAAGACTACAAACATACTAATCATTGTCATCCACCTCCAATTTTCCTTAGGCTTGCAGCCAGAAGCCAGGTAACCAACAAGATCCTCCTTTGTCAAGGGCTCGGTTGCAACTACCGCATCCTCAGTAGGCGGGCTAGCAGCTACTACCATACTATACCTTCGCTTCGATCTCTTAGCTTCTAAAAGAGATAACTGGATACCATTCTCAGAAATTCCGGCCTTTTTACTTCTTAACAAGGCATTACAAAACACTCCATGAGTCGAGTCATAGTCTACATGACTGCTCTGTTGCACCCTCGAGCCAAAAAATTGACAACCGGGAGGTGAACATGAAAAAAGTGCCATCACCTCCTCCCTGCAGCAAAATATTAACAAAAGATTGTCAACGTACAATCTACCAATATAGATTCGTCCACCACACCACAACGGAAATGGTTATCAGGAAGAAAAACGTCCTGAAAACAAATACAAAACAGAGAGAAGTTCGAAAATAGCTCATTACACACAAAAAAAACCACTACACCGTATGGACACATATATGTGGACAATCACATAGATAGAACCAAAACACAATAATGAATTGTTGATAACAACATTACCAACCAACGAACACACACCACACACGAATGTGGTTCAGCTACACCAAAAGCAAATAATTCCTCACAGCCAAAAACCAACAACAGCACAGCCAAACATCCAAAGGCACAATCTTTTTGATAAAATGCACCACTAAACCCCGCATGCTTTGGAAATTTTCACTAAAGAAGACGCCACATGAAACAGCTCCACCGGGCCCAAAATCCAATCTTTTGCAGCCACGAGATACCGGACAGATCAAAACCCAGGACCGAACTTCCAAAAAAACACAAAAGAAACTCCCAGAATTCACCTCCCCAAAAAAGAATCCCGACACCACCACCTGGAACCCCTCTGGATGTCCCAAAATCCGATCTTTCCAAATAAGAACAATGCGCAATGGGTGGGGAAGGCGTTACCTGGCGGCTCGGAATCTAGAATGGGTCCTACGAGGTGGAATATGCTCGCGAAAAGGCGGCAAGAAAGGAGAGGACGGTGAAGAAAGTGAGAGAATCGAAGAGGGAGGGCGAGTGGAGTAGACTTGTATCCGTCAAAATCAAAAGAGCGAAATGAAGGAACAGCTCTGCGAGTGAGGGGAGGGAAGAGGGAGTGGTGGTGTGGTGTGGGGCGCGGTCGGGCCACTGTGCTGCAGATACGTACACGAGTGTTCGTGTTCTTTTTTTTGGAAAAATTGCAGTTTTCGGTCGGATAAATTGATCTTTGGCAAGTTTCTTAATTTAGGTATTTGGTAACTTTGTTGGGATAGTTGGAGACAATCTGGAAGAAATGAGGGATAACTTGTTGATGAAGATGTTTTTATTATCCTTGTTATCGTAGTTTTTAAATGGTAGATCTGTATTTTAACATTTAATTAGGTGTATATGTAATTAGTAATTACTTGCCATACCAATTTGGACAATCTTATTGAAAATGGGAAAAAATTGATTATTTGGTTACTCCATAAATAGTATGATTTGATTAATTAAAATAAAATTGCTAAAGGGTGCTCATGTCCAAATTCATGATTGCATTGTCGATTAAGATTTGATAAGAAAGTTAATTACATTCATTTGCCGATTATAGATGTAATCGAAGATAAAAATGAATGTACGTCAGTTGGTAAACATTGTCTGGTTGTCACAATCAAGGAAAAAATTGGAACGACAAGTATAAAAGATGCGGTTGGAAAAATATTTTTTCAATATCATTTCCCCTTATTTTCGATCATGTATCATGCATCTTCGTACTGACAATACATGTCTTCATAAGATGCAATTGCGCTCCAACTAAAGTTGTGTCAATGTAAATACATAATTGATCATACAATTGTAATTTGAATGTGAGCTCTTGACCATGTGTGAATTAATTGCATAATGTTTTCATAGCTTCGGGAAAATTTGCGCCAACCATATTCGAGCAATGTTTTGAGTCCAACCATCTTTACACAACACCATATGTTGAGCGGTAAAAGGTCATTCGTCTTGGATAATGAAAAGTGCTTGAAATCCTCCTCAAATGGATGCAAAATGATATGGAAATTACGAAAACAATGAAATGAAAAGAATGGTTACATGATTCAATACTCATCAATAACATGTTTTCACTACTACGGGTCTAAAACGACATATGTGTTATCTATACTCTTATACGGACTAACTCTACTCAAAAGTGTCGAATCCTTTACCTCTTCTTCTCAAGATTCTTCCTAACCAACTATTTGTTTCCATTAATTAATCAAACTCTATTTGTAGATTTTTTTTCATGACTCCACAATCTATCAATGAACCCTTCCATCTTAGCCAAATGTAGCTTCATTGGATGGATCCATCCCATGACAAACTCATGCTCAGCTTGTATATACTTGACACATGGGAGCGAAACAATGCAAGTAATTTTTAAACACGCTCAACTACAATTTGACACAATAATTTTGCAATTAGATAAAAATAGCTAAGATAGCTGGGTTCAAAAATATCCTGACTAAATAACATGGATGAAATTGAATTATAATCCAAGTAATCTAGTGGAATCCACCAATGTAATCAACATCGGCAAAAGCCTATATCCTTAATGTAAACAATATCTGTGAAGGCAGCCATCTAAATCAATTCTAGACAAGAATTCTCTAAAAATATGCCCTAATATAATTGTTTTTATGAGTGTGTGCCCTCCTTAAATATTACAATATCAGTTATGCTCCTACCTTTTTTGAAATATTATTTCAGCCATTGACTTCTTCGCAAATGGTCACGTATGTCCTTCCGTTAGTCCGATCGTCAATGAGTTGAACTAAACCATGTTTATTCAAACCATGGTGTTATTAAGAGAGGCATAACATGAAAAAACACATCTCCTCCTCCACCACATCCTCCTCCACCACCACTCTCTCTGTCAAGATCAAGGCTGGGGAGGAGGAGTGGCTGGTGATGAATCTCGTATTCATCATGCTAAAAACTCCTTATTAAAATCCCTGCTTAAACAAACCAATAAAAATATCCTCCAATTCTCTATTTTTATCATGTACTATATTGTCTATATTTAACCATTAATTATTGTGTATTTAATTGCCTTTATTTTTTCTGTAATTATTTTATAACTCAAAAACCCCAAAAAAATAGGTAGATAAGTTGTCTATAATTCACTGACCTTTAAAACCACTAAAAAAATACAAAAAACAACTCAAAACCACAAAATCGGTGTTTTTATCCCCTTAAAAATACCCCTAAAAATAGCTTTTGTACAGATGACCTCTTTTGGCTTTTTGACCAACATGAAAGTTGTAGATCTCATCGAGACGAACAACTTTCATGTTTTGACTTTTTCCAAATTCGGCCTCTAGCTATTTCTTTTATATTTTTCTTTGTATTTTTTGTTTGCATTAATCTGATTGGGCCACGTGGCGCCCTCTGGGTCGTCCACGTGGCCCGCTTCTCCTCGCGCCATCCGGCACCCATCTGGGCCGCTGGATCATCTCAGCTCACCCTCATCAGCATCGTCCATCACCCACTTTATCTTTGACCGTCAGATCAAGCCATCAGATCTAATCTCGACCTCTCCTTAGCGCCCCTACAATAACCGTTCGATCCGCTTCCTATCCCACGCCCATCCTTGCGCCACATCGCCCTTCTGTCCACTACCGTTGGATCTCACCCATCTCTTCATCACGACCGCTCACCATCGCTCACATCTCAACCGTCCGCTCAGATGAAAGGATCTGATCCTCGCCGACCTCTCGCGCCCGCATCCTAACCGTTGGATCAATGATCCAACGGTCAGAAAGTCATCTTCCTCCTCCGTAACGCACCTCCCCCCCCCCCGACCGTTTCATTCACAAACCCATCACCCCCTTCCTTTTATGGCCGCCATCTCCGGCTACCTCTCCCTCTCATAACGCCTCTTCCTCGAAGCCCTTCCCTCCGTCTCCCTCGCGTAACCTCCATCTCCACCCTCCATCACTCCATCATTTAATTCTCGGCCATTGTAAACCCCCTCCTCCTCACGTAACCTCCGACCTCCACCTACTATAAAGGACCTCCTCTGTCATCCAGTCAGGCCATCCACCACTCTTGGGGCTTCGGCCAAGTCTCCGGCCCTCCGGTGACAGCGGAGGAGCCCCTTGAATGGAGGCGAAGTCGGCCGAAGCCTCGGTGAGATCCGTGGCCTCCGGCCACGTAGCGGTCGCTCCATCATGCGCCGCCGAGCACCGGGGAACGGTCGCCCCCGACGTGCGAAGACCCGGGCTTCCATTGAAGCCCAGCCCAGACCTCCTCCTCCGCCAACTCCTCGCTCCGGCGAGGAGACCTTTTTCTCACATTTTTCTTCGAATTTCGCCACTCAGCCACGACCGATTCACCCTCATCTGACCTACCCATCAGCTCCGCCCAACCACCCCGACCCTCGCCGACCACTCTCCCTTCTCCAGAACCCCCTACCACTACGACCCACCTCCTCCTCCATCTCGCCGGAGAAGGAGATCCCGGGCCCCCGCTTCCAGCCACCCCACGACCCTCAGCTCACTCACAAACCCTCATGCGCACGCTTCGGCTATGCCTTTAACGATTTGCAGGTTCATTGGCCGGAGTTCAGACCGGAGCATCTTCACGATCTTCTCCTCCGGCGACGCTTCTTCAACTCGCAGCTCCGATCATCCTTGGAACATCGCCGGAGTGCCATCGTCTTCGCAGCGCCCCCAGCTAACTTCTCCGACCATCAGGCGTGTCTGCGGCAGGCGGCGGAGCTCTATCGACCTCGCCGGAGCCCCGCCTACTCCGGTGGGTCGCGGAGGAAGAAGGTGGTACAGCCTCCGTCCGATCCTCCTGATCGGACGGTCGAGATATAGACGCGTGGCAGCCCGAGCCTCTCCTCCAGACCAATAGGCTCGGGTCATCCGAGCTTCAATCCGAACCACAGACAGATGACACGTGGACCCGAGCCTCAGCCAGCCTCCCGAGCCTGGGCCCTCACGTGCGGCCTGGGTAATTTGCGATAAAGGCCCCGGAGTTTATGGGAATTGCAGAATGGTCCTCCAGGCGCGTGCCTCACGTGCGCGCCTGGGGTTATTTACAGGGAGGCCCTCAAATTTTTCCAAAATTACAAAAAGGCCCCCGCGCATATGGGAAAATTTCATCCAGGCCCAGGCGGTTTTTGGTATTTGCATTTAGGTCCCTCCAGGGACCTAAATGCAGTATTTATCCCTTTATTTTATTGCATTTTTATTACATTTATGCCCTTGCACTGTTTTTAGCATAACTTGAGCATCGTAGGTCCAAATTGCATGATTTTAGTGTCGTTTTGATCCTTGTTTTGTCCTCTACAATCTAGCATACTTATTTGTCTCAATTGACACTGTTTTAAATTAAGTGAATTTTTATGTCAAAAGTGGGACCATGCTCTATCTGTCTTGCTGGATTTGATGACCAATTTTTAGTGATGTGTTCAGATTGACGCTAATTTCATTATATATTCTGATGCTCATAATTTTAGGGTATCATTGTAGACTTTCATGTGTAAATAACTTCTCTTGCATATTCATCCATGCATCTCTTTATAACTTGCATAAAAACAAAATAAAAAATGAATGCATCATGGCATCGCCTTGTACTTAGCATAGTGCTTCATAATTTGCATATGGACCTGAAATTGAGATTAATTGACATTGAACTTCACGAATCAAAATTCAAAAGCCATAATTAAGCAGTTGTGTCCCTGTGTTCGACCTTGGTAGACTTGCCAAGCATAAATATTCCACAGCATTCAAAGACTGTGGTTTTTGCTGAACAAAATTCGCCTCCTGTGCTACAGCGTTATTTATATTTATTAAAGAGGCGAATTTTGCGATCATCAAATGGCGCCGTTGCCGGGGATACGGCTTTGCTTAATTTTTTGGATTTGATTTTTTTAATTAATTCAATAATTTCTAGGTCCTCATTCCATGCATCATTTAGTTGCATATTATTTTGCGGATTTAATTTCTCTGGTTTTTCTAACGTTTATCTTTTGTGGCAGGGCCCATGGTGATCGAGGACGCTTGATCCTCATGGAGGCGTGAAGTCAAGAACTCTCGCTGAAGAGGCCGCAAGAGACCCTGTGAAGGATTTGGGAGATTATAGCAGTTAACTTGCATTGCATTTTGTAAAAAAAAAATCTTGCATCTGCATATTTATTTCAGTATTGCATATTGTACTCACACACACACAAAAAAAAAATCCCCCCCCTCACACACACACACCGCACTTATTCACCCTCACCTGCCTCCTGTATACCTCTCTCTCACTCTATCTCTCTCTCTCTCTGTGTGTGTATCTATGCTTCACGAACCCCCTCCCCCTTACCCATTGTATCATAGAACCCCCCCCCCTAACGCAGATCTTAGTTAGGCTATTTGTAGCCTAAGCACAAGGGGGACCTGCCTATTCATCCCTCCCTCGTTCGGTCTTCTTGTGCTTAGGCCGAGTTTGGCCTAAGTATAGGGGGACCCTCCTCCTCAGTTCCGCTATATCAACCTGTACTTAAACCGAGCATTGGCTTCATGGCACTTATGCTATGAGGACATAGCAAATTTTAAGTATAGGGGGTATACCGTATATTATTGTTTATTACTTTAGCCTTAGCTCGCGTTTTTAAAACTTTTTAAATTTTATTTTTTCGGGCTGGGTTCTGGTAAACTAGTGAACTGAGTAAAAACCTGTAAATATTAAAAAAATGAGGGATTAATTTTTGTAATTATTCCTGTATAAAAAAAATTTGGAGGTTGACTCTGACTACTAGGTTTAGTAAGCATTTTCAGTGAGGGAACCTTGGTCTCCCTTAGAAGAGTGGGTGGTTTAGAGGACATCGCATACGGCCCCGTCCTCAAGTAACACGGGCCTCGGCCCGTACTTACACCCATACTGGCTGAAAGTGTATACTTTTATTTGAGCCTGGGCCAGTCATTGTCTCTCCGAGTAATAAAAAAAGTATAAAATTAAAACCCATAAAAATTTGCATAAGATAAAAATCACACAAAAATTCACTAACCCGTGGAGTTGGTGTATTCCTGACACAATCACACTCACGCAAGGCTTGAGGAGTTTTGAGGACACTGGATCTCTGGGATCTTGAGAGTCTGAGTTAACATGCCTTAGTCATTAGGGTTTTCCTGACTTAAATATCCACACTCCTCTGGTTTGAAAGATTTGAGTGCTATATTGCACTCTTTATCTCTACTTTCAAGAAATATGATCAGCATAGTCACTTCCACAACTGCATGATTGATGAGCTGAGATGAGATATCACTTGAGGAACTAGGATCAGAGATTTAAAATTAGACCCGATCTTATGATATTCGAGGATGGGATAAAGTTAACAAAGGCTTCAGAAAACCTGAGTGTCAGCAAAAACCCTAGCCAGTATGTGAACAAGATTCATATGCTATCTCTTGATATTTACCTAAAAGTGCCACGGTGTGATGAAACTTAAAGAAACTTGTTGATCAGTGTGCGCCAATCTCTTGGTAAAAGCAGTGGAGCTAGCCAACAAAAGAAATGAAATGTCAAAGAAAAGCTCTAAAATCAAAGATAATTCCAAATGAGCTTCCACCAATGGCGAGCGCTCCCAACCATTTTCAAAGTGTCCACTTGGACCAAGCGCTAAATAGGACCAAGGAGTCGGGCTGACACCACAAAAAGGGCCCTGCATCGTAAGCGATACAAGTCTGGGTGTCGAAGGTATCTTAGATACTCAGAAAAGACACACCCCGGTGTACTCCCAGAAAAACAAGTGCAGACGACTCCAACTCTCTTGACGGACACATTGATCAACAAAGTATTAATATACATGTGTTGAGTAAAAGGCACTCGAGAGGCCCCTTGTTCCAATGTGAGGGTGAGAAAATTAGACACAATCCCATGTCCCTCCATCATTTGGCCGTCCATCTACATTTCAAAGTCTGACAAACTATAGAGATGGTTGACTGAAGCAAGAGTAGACTTCTTCCCTAGTATTGAGGATTAGGTCTAGAGGAGAGTCTTTGGGATTGGAACTTTGGGTGATGCATCAACTCGGCTCTCATGAAATGCAGTACACTAAATGTCATATCCTTATATTATATGTACAAAAAGAGAGTCTGATATTCAGAGAAGTTGGATTCCTTCTGACTAAGGCTTGGATAAACCCAGAATTTTAGGATCACTTAGGTCAAGGGTCTTCGAAAGATCAAGCCTTGAAATTTTCACACACACTGTCAGGAATTAATCTAACTCCTTCATTCTTTAGATGCTCGAGGACGAGCATGGTTTAAGTATAGGGGTATGATGAATCTCGTATTCATCATGCTAAAAACTCCTTATTAAAATCCCTGCTTAAACAAACCAATAAAAATATCCTCCAATTCTCTATTTTTATCATGTACTATATTGTCTATATTTAACCCTTAATTATTGTGTATTTAATTGCCCTTATTTTTCTGTAATTATTTTATAACTCAAAAAACCCAGAAAAATAGGTAGATAAGTTGTCTATAATTCACTGACCTTTAAAACCACTAAAAAAATACAAAAAACAACTCAAAACCACAAAATCGGTGTTTTTATCCCCTTAAAAATACCCCCAAAAATAGCTTTTGTACAGATGACCTCTTTTGGCTTTTTGACCAACATGAAAGTTGTAGATCTCATCGAGACGAACAACTTTCATGTTTTGACTTTTTCCAAATTCGGCCTCTAGCTATTTCTTTTATATTTTTCTTTGTATTTTTTGTTTGCATTAATCTGATTGGGCCACGTGGCGCCCTCTGGGTCGTCCACGTGGCCCGCTTCTCCTCGCGCCATCCGGCACCCATCTGGGCCGCTGGATCATCTCAGCTCACCCTCATCAGCACCGTCCATCACCCACTTTATCTTTGACCGTCAGATCAAGCCATCAGATCTAATCTCGACCTCTCCTTAGCGCCCCTACAATAACCGTTCGATCCGCTTCCTATCCCACGCCCATCCTTGCGCCACGTCGCCCTTTTGTCCACTACCATTGGATCTCACCCATCTCTTCATCACGACCGCTCACCATCGCTCACATCTCAACCGTCTGCTCAGATGAAAGGATCTGATCCTCGTCGACCTCTCGCGCCCGCATCCTAACCGTTGGATCAATGATCCAACGGTCAGAAAGTCATCTTCCTCCTCCGTAACGCACCTCCCCCCCCCCCCCGACCGTTTCATTCACAAACCCATCACCCCCTTCCTTTTTTGGCCGCCATCTCCGGCTACCTCTCCCTCTCATAACGCCTCTTCCTCGAAGCCCTTCCCTCCGTCTCCCTCGCGTAACCTCCATCTCCACCCTCCATCACTCCATCATTTAATTCTCGGCCATTGTAAACCCCCTCCACCTCATGTAACCTCCGACCTCCACCTACTATAAAGGACCTCCTCTGTCATCCAGTCAGGCCATCCACCACTCTTGGGGCTTCGGCCAAGTCTCCGGCCCTCCGGTGACAGCGGAGGAGCCCCTTGAATGGAGGCGAAGTCGGCCGAAGCCTCGGTGATATCCGTGGCCTCCGGCCACGTAGCGGTCGCTCCATCATGCGCCGCCGAGCACCGGGGAATGGTCGCCCCCGACGTGCGAAGACCCGGGCTTCCATTGAAGCCCAGCCCAGACCTCCTCCTCCGCCAACTCCTCGCTCCGGCGAGGAGACCTTTTTCTCACATTTTTCTTCGAATTTCGCCACTCAGCCACGACCGATTCACCCTCATTTGACCTACCCATCAGCTCCGCCCAACCACCCCGACCCTCGCCGACCACTCTCCCTTCTCCAGAACCCCCTACCACTACGACCCACCTCCTCCTCCATCTCGTCGGAGAAGGAGATCCCGGGCCCCCGCTTCTAGCCACCCCACGACCCTCAGCTCACTCACAAACCCTCATGCGCACGCTTCGGCTATGCCTTTAACGATTTGCAGGTTCATTGGCCGGAGTTCAGACCGGAGCATCTTCATGATCTTCTCCTCCGGCGACGCTTCTTCAACTCGCAGCTCCGATCATCCTTGGAACATCGCCGGAGTGCCATCGTCTTCGCAGCGCCCCCAGCTAACTTCTCCGACCATCAGGCGTGTCTGCGGCAGGCGGCGGAGCTCTATCGACCTCGCCGGAGCCCCGCCTACTCCGGTGGGTCGCGGAGGAAGAAGGTGGTACAGCCTCCGTCCGATCCTCCTGATCGGACGGTCGAGATATAGACACGTGGCAGCCCGAGCCTCTCCTCCAGACCAATAGGCTCGGGTCATCCGAGCTTCAATCCGAACCACAGACAGATGACACGTGGACCCGAGCCTCAGCCAGCCTCCCGAGCCTGGGCCCTCACGTGCGGCCTGGGTAATTTGCGATAAAGGCCCCGGAGTTTATGGGAATTGCAGAATGGTCCTCTAGGCGCGTGCCTCACGTGCGCGCTTGGGGTTATTTACAGGGAGGCCCTCAAATTTTTCCAAAATTACAAAAAGGCCCCCGCGCATATGGGAAAATTTCATCCAGGCCCAGGCGTTTTTGGTATTTGCATTTAGGTCCCTCCAGGAACCTAAATGCAGTATTTATCCCTTTATTTTATTGCATTTTTATTACATTTATGCCCTTGCACTGTTTTTAGCATAACTTGAGCATCGTAGGTCCAAATTGCATGATTTTAGTGTCGTTTTGATCCTTGTTTTGTCCTCTACAATCTAGCATACTTATTTGTCTCAATTGACACTGTTTTAAATTAAGTGAATTTTTATGTCAAAAATGGGACCATGCTCTATCTGTCTTGCTGGATTTGATGACCAATTTTTAGTGATGTGTTCAGATTAACGCTAATTTCATTATATATTCTGATGCTCATAATTTTAGGGTATCATTGTAGACTTTCATGTGTAAATAACTTCTCTTGCATATTCATCCATGCATCTCTTTATAACTTGCATAAAAACAAAATAAAAAAATGCATGCATCATGGCATCGCCTTGTACTTAGCATAGTGCTTCATAATTTGCATATGGACCTGAAATTGAGATTAATTGACATTGAACTTCACGAATCAAAATTCAAAAGCCATAATTAAGCAGCTGTGTCCCTGTGTTCGACCTTGGTAGACTTGCCAAGCATAAATATTCCACAACATTCAAAGACTGTGGTTTTTGCTGAACAAAATTCGCCTCCTGTGCTACAACGTTATTTATATTTATTAAAGAGGCGAATTTTGCGATCATCAAATGGCGCCGTTGCCGGGGATACAACTTTGCTTAATTTTTTGGATTTGATTTTTTTTAATTAATTCAATAATTTCTAGGTCCTCATTCCATGCATCATTTAGTTGCATATTATTTTGCGGATTTAATTTCTCTGGTTTTTCTAACGTTTATCTTTTGTGGCAGGGCCCATGGTGATCGAGGACGCTTGATCCTCATGGAGGCGTGAAGTCAAGAACTCTCGCTGAAGAGGCCGCAAGAGACCCTGTGAAGGATTTGGGAGATTATAGCAGTTAACTTGCATTGCATTTTGTAAAAAAAACTCTTGCATCTGCATATTTATTTCAGTATTGCATATTGTACTCACACACACACAAAAAAAAATCCCCCCCTCACACACACACACCGCACTTATTCACCCTCACCTGCCTCCTGTATACCTCTCTCTCACTCTATCTCTCTCTCTCTCTGTGTGTATATTTATGCTTCACGAACCCCCTCCCCCTTACCCATTGTATCATAGAACCCCCCCCCTAACGCAGATCTTACTTAGGCTATTTGTAGCCTAAGCATAGGGGGGACCTGCCTATTCATCCCTCCCTCGTTCGGTCTTCTTGTGCTTAGGCCGAGTTTGGCCTAAGTATAGGGGGACCCTCCTCCTCAGTTCCGCTATATCAACCTGTACTTAAACCGAGCATTGGCTTCATGGCACTTATGCTATGAGGACATAGCAAATTTTAAGTATAGGGGGTATACCGTATATTATTGTTTATTACTTTAGCCTTAGCTCGCGTTTTTAAAACTTTTTAAATTTTATTTTTTCGGGCTGGGTTCTGGTAAACTAGTGAACTGAGTAAAAACCTGTAAAAATTAAAAAATTGAGGGATTAATTTTTGTAATTATTCTTGTATAAAAAAAATTTGGAGGTTGACTCTGACTACTAGGTTTAGTAAGCATTTTCAGTGAGGGAACCTCGGTCTCCCTTAGCAGAGTGGGTGGTTTAGAGGACATCGCATACGGCCCCGTCCTCAAGTAACACGGGCCTCGGCCCGTACTTACACCCATACTGGCTGAAAGTGTATACTTTTATTTGAGCCTGGGCCAGTCATTGTCTCTCCGAGTAATAAAAAAAAGTATAAAATTAAAACCCATAAAAATTTGCAAAAGATAAAAATCACACAAAAATTCACTAACCCGTGGAGTTGGTGTATTCCTGACACAATCACACTCACGCAAGGCTTGAGGAGTTTTGAGGACACTGGATCTCTGGGATCTTGAGAGTCTGAGTTAACATGCCTTAGTCATTAGGGTTTTCCTGACTTAAATATCCACACTCCTCTGGTTTGAAAGATTTGAGTGCTATATTGCACTCTTTATCTCTACTTTCAAGAAATATGATCAGCACAGTCACTTCCACAACTGCATGATTGATGAGCTGAGATGAGATATCACTTGAGGAACTAGGATCGGAGATTTAAAATTAGACCCGATCTTATGATATTCGAGGATGGGATAAAGTTAACAAAGGCTTCAGAAAACCTGAGTGTCAGCAAAAACCCTAGCCAGTATGTGAACAAGATTCATATGCTATCTCTTGATATTTACCTAAAAGTGCCAGGGTGTGATGAAACTTAAAGAAACTTGTTGATCAGTGTGCGCCAATCTCTTAGTAAAAGCAGTGGAGCTAGCCAACAAAAGAAATGAAATGTCAAAGAAAAGCTCTAAAATCAAAGACAATTCCAAATGAGCTTCCACCAATAGCGAGCGCTCCCAACCATTTTCAAAGTGTCCACTTGGACCAAGCGCTAAATAGGACCAAGGAGTCGGGCTGACACCACAAAAAGGGCCCTGCATCGTAAGCGATACAAGTCTGGGTGTCGAAGGTATCTTAGATACTCAGAAAAGACACACCCCGGTGTACTCCCAGAAAAACAAGTGCAGACGACTCCAACTCTCTTGACGGACACACTGATCAACAAAGTATTAATATACATGTGTTGAGTAAAAGGCACTCGAGAGGCCCCTTGTTCCAATGTGAGGGTGAGAAAATTAGACACAATCCCATGTCCCTCCATCATCTGGCCGTCCATCTACATTTCAAAGTCTGACAAACTAAAGAGATGGTTGACTGAAGCAAGAGTAGACTTCTTCTCTAGTATTGAGGATTAGGTCTAGAGGAGAGTCTTTGGGATTGGAACTTTGGGTGATGCATCAACTCGGCTCTCATGAAATGCAGTACACTAAATGTCATATCCTTATATTATATGTACAAAAAGAGAGTCTGATATTCAGAGAAGTTGGATTCCTTCTGACTAAGGCTTGGATAAACCCAGAATTTTAGGATCACTTAGGTCAAGGGTCTTCGAAAGATCAAGCCTTGAAATTTTCACACACACTGTCAGGAATTAATCTAACTCCTTCATTCTTTAGATGCTCGAGGACGAGCATGGTTTAAGTATAGGGGTATGATGAATCTCGTATTCATCATGCTAAAAACTCCTTATTAAAATCCCTGCTTAAACAAACCAATAAAAATATCCTCCAATTCTCTATTTTTATCATGTACTATATTGTCTATATTTAGCCCTTAATTATTGTGTATTTAATTGCCCTTATTTTTCTGTAATTATTTTATAACTCAAAAACCCCAAAAAAATAGATAGATAAGTTGTCTATAATTCACTGACCTTTAAAACCACTAAAAAAATACAAAAAACAACTCAAAACCACAAAATCGGTGTTTTTATCCCCTTAAAAATACCCCCAAAAATAGCTTTTGTACAGATGACCTCTTTTGGCTTTTTGACCAACATGAAAGTTGTATATCTCATCGAGACGAACAACTTTCATGTTTTGACTTTTTCCAAATTCGGCCTCTAGCTATTTCTTTTATTATTTTCTTTGTATTTTTTGTTTGCATTAATCTGATTGGGCCACGTGGCGCCCTCTGGGTCGTCCACGTGGCCCGCTTCTCCTCGCGCCATCCGGCACCCATCTGGGCCGCTGGATCATCTCAGATCACCCTCATCAGCACCGTCCATCACCCACTTTATCTTTGACCGTCAGATCAAGCCATCAGATCTAATCTCGACCTCTCCTTAGCGCCCCTACAATAACCGTTCGATCCGCTTCCTATCCCACGCCCATCCTTGCGCCACGTCGCCCTTCTGTCCACTACCGTTGGATCTCACCCATCTCTTCATCACGACCGCTCACCATCGCTCACATCTCAACCGTCCGCTCAGATGAAAGGATCTGATCCTCGCCGACCTCTCGCGCCCGCATCCTAACCGTTGGATCAATGATCCAACGGTCAGAAAGTCATCTTCCTCCTCCGTAACGCACCTCCCCCCCCCCCCGACCGTTTCATTCACAAACCCATCACCCCCTTCCTTTTTTGGCCGCCATCTCCGGCTACCTCTCCCTCTCATAACGCCTCTTCCTCGAAGCCCTTCCCTCCGTCTCCCTCGCGTAACCTCCATCTCCACCCTCCATCACTTCATCATTTAATTCTCGGCCATTGTAAACCCCCTCCACCTCACGTAACCTCCGACCTCCACCTACTATAAAGGACCTCCTCTGTCATCCAGTCAGGCCATCCACCACTCTTGGGGCTTCGGCCAAGTCTCCGGCCCTCCGGTGACAGCGGAGGAGCCCCTTGAATGGAGGCGAAGTCGGCCGAAGCCTTGGTGAGATCTGTGGCCTCCGGCCACGTAGCGGTCGCTCCATCATGCGCCGCCGAGCACCGGGGAACGGTCGCCCCCGACGTGCGAAGACCCGGGCTTCCATTGAAGCCCAGCCCAGACCTCCTCCTCCGCCAACTCCTCGCTCCGGCGAGGAGACCTTTTTCTCACATTTTTCTTCGAATTTCGCCACTCAGCCACGACCGATTCACCCTCATCTGACCTACCCATCAGCTCCGCCCAACCACCCCGACCCTCACCGACCACTCTCCCTTCTCCAGAACCCCCTACCACTACGACCCACCTCCTCCTCCATCTCGCCGGAGAAGGAGATCCCGGGCCCCCGCTTCCAGCCACCCCACGACCCTCAGCTCACTCACAAACCCTCATGCGCACGCTTCGGCTATGCCTTTAACGATTTGCAGGTTCATTGGCCGGAGTTCAGACCGGAGCATCTTCACGATCTTCTCCTCCGGCGACGCTTCTTCAACTCGCAGCTCCGATCATCCTTGGAACATCGCCGGAGTGCCATCGTCTTCGCAGCGCCCCCAGCTAACTTCTCCGACCATCAGGCGTGTCTGCGGCAGGCGGCGGAGCTCTATCGACCTCGCTGGAGCCCCGCCTACTCCGGTGGGTCACGGAGGAAGAAGGTGGTGCAGCCTCCGTCCGATCCTCCTGATCGGACGGTCGAGATATAGACGCGTGGCAGCCCGAGCCTCTCCTCCAGACCAATAGGCTCGGGTCATCCGAGCTTCAATCCGAACCACAGACAGATGACACGTGGACCCGAGCCTCTGCCAGCCTCCCGAGCCTGGGCCCTCACGTGCACCGCACGTGAGGCCTGGGTAATTTGCGATAAAGGCCCCGGAGTTTATGGGAATTGCAGAATGGTCCTCCAGGCGCGTGCCTCACGTGCGCGCCTGGGGTTATTTACAGGGAGGCCCTCAAATTTTTCCAAAATTACAAAAAGGCCCCCGCGCATATGGGAAAATTTCATCCAGGCCCAGGCGGTTTTTGGTATTTGCATTTAGGTCCCTCCAGGGACCTAAATGCAGTATTTATCCCTTTATTTTATTGCATTTTTATTACATTTATGCCCTTGCACTGTTTTTAGCATAACTTGAGCATCGTAGGTCCAAATTGCATGATTTTAGTGTCGTTTTGATCCTTGTTTTGTCCTCTACAATCTAGCATACTTATTTGTCTCAATTGACACTGTTTTAAATTAAGTGAATTTTTATGTCAAAAATGGGACCATGCTCTATCTGTCTTGCTGGATTTGATGACCAATTTTTAGTGATGTGTTCAGATTGACGCTAATTTCATTATATATTCTGATGCTCATAATTTTAGGGTATCATTGTAGACTTTCATGTGTAAACAACTTCTCTTGCATATTCATCCATGCATCTCTTTATAACTTGCATAAAAACAAAATAAAAAAATGCATGCATCATGGCATCGCCTTGTACTTAGCATAGTCCTTCATAATTTGCATATGGACCTGAAATTGAGATTAATTGACATTGAACTTCACGAATCAAAATTCAAAAGCCATAATTAAGCAGCTGTGTCCCTGTGTTCGACCTTAGTAGACTTGCCAAGCATAAATATTCCACAGCATTCAAAGACTGTGGTTTTTGCTGAACAAAATTCGCCTCCTGTGCTACAGTGTTATTTATATTTATTAAAGAGGTGAATTTTGCAATCATCAGCTGGAAGGGGAGGAGCAATCGTGTTCTGTCAAGATCAAGGCTAGGGAAGAGCTGCTATGTTGAGAAGGGCATCACAACAAGGTGTCGGCGGTGGATGCAAAGAAGGAAGGGGGCGGGGAAAGCTTTAACTGCTACATTATTGTGGGTCAAGCTCTTGGATGATCCAATTAGTGGAACCCTGCAGCTAGTAGTGACATGGAAAAAGGGGCCGGGTATCTGAAGCAGTTGTGGTTGCTGTGTAGATTATGTGACATATGGGTGCAAGGAAGCAGCTAGAAGAGATTCCATGTGTGAGCGGGATGGTGGTTGAGCAGTTGTGCGCGTGGATGGAACACATGAGAACAACGAGCTGCTATTGTACATGAAGTGGTGTTGATGCGAGAGTGTTCCAGAGGTGGGGGCATGCTGGAATGGCATATGTTGCTACACACTTTTTCTTTTTTTGTGTGTGAGCGCGCACGCATGTGTACGTGTGCGTGCACGTGCGTGTATGTGTGAGTGTGACGAAGGTGTACGAGGTGATGGTATGGGGAATAAGATGGTATATACGGGTGAAGGGGTGGTGGTCGTGATGGGTAGATGTCTAGTGGGTGCAAATGAGGAGTAAAGTGAAGAAGAAGAATGGAGGAGAGATAGCGTGTAAGTGGTGTGTCTCAAGCCAAACAAGGAATTACCCAACTTCCCATGTTGTAAAAGGAGATTCTTTAGCAGCTGTAAATGATGGTTTATTCGGTCCGAGAAATTTTTTCAAAAAATTAGAAAATCATATTCATGATCAGAATGGATGATTTATCCATAGAAATACAATTTTTTTGACAATTTGGTGCACGAATGGAGGAGTTGATGTGAGAGTGTTCCAGAGGTGGGAGCATGCTGGGATGGCAGATGTTGCTACACACTCTTTCTTTTTGTGTGTGCGTGTGTGTGTGTGTACGTGCGCGCGCGTGCATGTATGTGTGAGTGTGACGAAGGTGTACGAGGTGATGGTATGGGGAATAAGATGGTATATATGGGTAAAGGGATGGTGGTGGTGATGGGTAGATGTCTAGTGGGTGCAAAGGAGGAGTAAAGTAAAGAAGAAGAATGGAGGAGAGATAGTGTGTAAGTGGTGTGTCTCAAGCTAAACAAGAAATTACCCAACTTCCCATGTTGTAAAAGGAGATTCTTTAGCAGCTGTAAATGATGGTTTATTCGGTCCGAGAAATTTTTCGAAAAATTAGAAAATCATATTCATGATCAGAATGGATGATTTATCCATAGAAATACAAATTTTTTGACAATTTGGTGCACGAATGGAGGTGTCAATGTGAGAGTGTTCCATAGGTGTCAATGTGAGAGTGTTCCATAGGTGGGGGCATGCTGGGATGCCAGATGTTGCTACACACTCTTTCTTTGTGTGTGTGTGTGTGCGTGTGTACGTGCGTGCGCAAGTGCGTGTATGTGTGAGTGTGACGAAGGTGTACGAGGTGATGGTATGGGGAATAAGATGGTATATATGGGTGAAGGGGTGGTGGTGGTGATGGGTATATGTCTAGTGGGTGCAAATGAGGAGTAAAGTGAAGAAGAAGAATGGAGGAGAGATAGTGTGTAAGTGGTGTGTCTCAAGCCAAACAAGGAATTACCCAACTTCCCATGTTGTAAAAGGAGATTCTTTAGCAGCTGTAAATGATGATTTATTCGGTCCGAGAAATTTTAAAAAAAAATAGAAAATCATATTCATGGTCAGAATGGATGATTTATCCATAGAAATACATTTTTTTGACAATTTGATGCACAAACGGAGGTGTTGATGTGAGAGTGTTCCAGAGGTGGGAGCATGCTGGGATGGCAGATGTTGGTACACACTCTTTCTTTTTGTGTGTATGTGGGTGCGTGTATACGTGCGCGCGCACGTGCGTGTTTGTGTGAGTGTGACGAAGGTGTACGAGGTGATGGTATGGGGAATAAGATGGTATATATGGGTAAAGGGATGGTGGTGGTGATGGGTAGATGTCTAGTGGGTGCAAAGGAGGAGTAAAGTAAAGAAGAAGAATGGAGGAGAGTAGTGTGTAAGTGGTGTGTCTCAAGCCAAACAAGGAATTACCCAACTTCCCATGTTGTAAAAGGAGATTCTTTAGCAGTTGTAAATGATGGTTTATTCGGTCGGAGAAATTTTTTCGAAAAATAAAAAAAATCATATTCATGATCAGAATGGATGATTTATCCATAGAAATACAAATTTTTTGACAATTTGGTGCGCGAATGGAGGTGTTGATGTGAGAGTTCCAGAGGTGGGGGCATGCTGGGATGCCATATGTTGCTACACACTCTTTCTTTGTGTGTGTGTGTGTGTGTGTGTGCGTGTGTGCGTGTGTATGTGCGCGTGCACGTGCGTGTATGTGTGAGTGTGACGAAGGTGTACGAGGTGATGGTATGGGGAATAAGATGGTATATATGGGTGAAGGGATGATGGTGGTGATGGGTAGATGTCTAGTGGGTGCAAAGGAGGAGTAAAGTAAAGAAGAAGAATGGAGGAGAGATAGTGTGTAAGTGGTGTGTCTCAAGCTAAACAAGGAATTACCCCACTTCCCATGTTGTAAAAGGAGATTCTTTAGCAGCTGTAAATGATGGTTTATTCGGTCCGAGAAATTTTTTCAAAAAATTAGAAAATCATATTCATGATCCAAATGGATGATTTATCCATAGAAATACAAATTTTTTGACAATTTGGTGCACGAATGGAGGTGTTGATGTGAGAGTATTCCAGAGGTGGGGGCAATGCCGGGATGGCAGATGTTGCTACACACTCTTTCTTTTTGTGTGTGTGTGAGAGTGTGTAAGTGTGCACGCACGTGCGTGCAGGTGTGAGTGTGATGAAGGTGTACGAGGTGATGGTATGGGGAATAAGATGGTATATATGGGTGAAGGGATGGTGGTGGTGATGGGTAGATGTCTAGTGGATGCAAAGGAGGAGTAAAGTAAAGCAGAAGAATGGAGGAGAGATGGTATATAAGTGGTGTGTCTCAAGCCAAACAAGGAATTACCCAACTTCCCATGTTGTAAAAAGAGATTCTTTAGCAGCTATAAACGACGGTTTATTCGATCCGAGAAATTTTTTCGAAAAATAGAAATCATATTCATGATCAGAATGGATAGTTTATCCATAGAAATACAAATTTTTTGACAATTTGGTGCACGAATGGATGTGTAGTTAAGAGATAAAAAATAAAGAGGAAGAAAAAGAACAAGAATTGAGGAGGAAGAAGAAGGGAAGCTATACCTGGGATTGGATGGAGGAAGTCGCATGGAGAGGATGGTCGGAGGAGGAGGAGGAGGAGGTGCTAGAAGGGGAGGTGTAGGATGGGGCTACAGAGGAGGGCTAGAGAGGGGAGGTGGAGGATGGAGTGGTAGAGGAGGAGGAAGGGCTAGAAGGGGAGGGAGATTAAAGGAGGAGGGGCTAGAAGGGGAGGTGGAGGATAGGGTGGCGGAGGAGGAGGGGCTGGAGGGATAGGAAGACATTTCCACCCTTGGTTTTTTTATTTAATTACCCTTGTGTCTCAAAGTTAACGTCCATTTTGGATGGGGATGGACGACAACTGACCCGAAGTAAGCATGGGCAACGGGCCAGGTACCCAATGGACTTGGGTACCAGACCCGTTAAGATTGGGTTTCGGTATTGCTCTAAAACTTCAGCCCAAAAAGATACATGCCTAGCCCAGCCCGCAACTAAATAGGTATGGGCTTGGATATTGATTATCTTTTCTACAAGCCCGATTCAGTCCTATCAGCCCGAATAATATTTATGACTTTTAAATGTTTTAAATGTAACAACGTATATAAAGTACATGGTTTTTATCATTTTTGCCCCTCTGAGATATTGTAATTTCAGTTATGCCCCTCCCTTTTTGGTAATATCAGTTGTGCCCTTTACTTCTTTCTCCATTATCACTTGTGCCCCTCGAGTTAGTTGTCGTCCATCTCCAATGCAAACAGACGTTAACGTGGGAGATATAACAAGAATTAAATTAAAAAAACAAGGTTGACAAGGTCATTTCTCTGCCCTTCTTCTCCAGCCAATCCCCTCCTCCCTAGCCTGAGCTCTGCCCCAAGCTCCTCCCCACAACCTCCTCCTCCCCAACCCGCCCCCTCTTCCCTGGCCATCCCCCTCTAGCCCTGAGCTCCTCCCCCCACATCTGCTCCCCTGCACCTCCTTCCCAACCCGCCCCTCCTCCCTAGCTCGACCTCGCCAACCTCGAGCTCCCCAACTCTTCCCCAGCACCTCTTCCTCTGCCCCTCCTCCCCAGCGTACCACCTCCTCCCTGGCCCGACCCGCCAGCCTCGAGCTCCGCCCTGATCTCCTCCCCCACACCTCATCCCATGCACCTCCTCCCTAGCTCGCATCCTCCTCCCTGACCCAGCCCACTCTAGCCCCGAGTTCCGCCCCGAGCTCCTTCCCTGCACCTCCTCCCCCACACCTCCTCACCAGCCCGTACCCTCCTCCCTGGCCCGACCCTGCCAGCTTCGAGCTCTGCCCCGAGCTCCTTCCCAGCACCTCTTCCTCAACCCCTCCTCCCCATCCTGCCCCCTCCTCCCTGACCTGGCCCCCTCTAGCCTCGAGCTCTGCCCCGAGCTCCTCCTCAACACCTCTTCCTCCGCCCCTCCTCCCCAGCCCACCCCCTCCTCCCTGACCCGCCCCCTCTAGCCTCGAGCTCCGCCCCGAGCTCATCCCCAGCACCTCTTCCTCCGTCCGTCCTCCACAGCCCACCCCCTCCTCCTTGACCCGGTCCCTCCAGCCTCGAGCTCCCCCCCTCCCCCGAGATCCTCCCCCGCACCTCCTTCCCAGCCCAACACCTCTAGCCCCATGCTTTATCCCCTCGTCCCCAGATCGATCCCTGATTTATTCTGACCATAATACCCTTCTAAACCACACCATGGTTTGAATAAACCACGGTTATTTTAATTTTTTGACGGTCAATCTGATGGAAAGGGAACAAGTGATAACGGAGAAAGAAGTGAGGGGCACAACTGATATTCCCAAAAAGGGAGGGGCATAACTGAAATTGCAACATCTCATAGGGGCACAATTGATAAAAACCCTAAAGTATATACGACCTCAAATTTCATAGTTTGGAATGTAATACTTTATATGGCATATACTTATGTCCGAATAATAATAATAATAGTAATAGCATACTCAAAATTCAATATATATATATATATATTGACAAATATATCATATATGCTAGATTATTGCTCATATGTAATATAATGATTAGATTTTTATTTCAAGGTAATACATTGACTGATAAATATATGGTGGATAATTGGCAACATCATGAACTTTGTAGCCATAAAACTTTCTATTTTCAATTTAACTAACCAAATGCATTAACCAATCCAATATTTTAAAAGTAATGGAATTTCATTTATATATTACTCAATAAGCTTGTGGGTTAAATGGGCGGTCTTGTGCTTCTCAAATGAAGTCAAGATTGATTAATAGTGGGCTAAGTCTGACCCAAACTTAAATGGGCTTGGGCGGGCTTGGACCCTACATTTTGTAGGCTAGATGGGTCGGCTCGATCCGACCTGATGCCCACACTTAACCAAAAGGGCAAAAGTGACCATTGTGGAAGAAGTCAAGGGTAGAACTGATATTCCAAAAAAGAGAGGGGCATACTTGATATCTAAGGAGGACACAACTGATAAAGATCCTTACGATTGTAATTGTAGTTCCATAAAATATTGATGAGACTCTAACTTAACAAGCAAATACCAACTTAAGATGATGTTAATATATTCAAATAGGTATTAATGTACATAAACCTAAACTATACACATGACACTGGATAAACATTAAAGAGACAAAAAAAACATATTCATTATCAAGGGACAAAAAGCACCTACATAGAAGACATAAAACATAAAAGATACCTGAAAAAGTATTATAATAAATGTATATATATTTATATTTATTTATTTTCCATATAAACATTTATACCAACATTATAAGTATCTTTAGAGATAAAGTACATAACAAATACGTTAAAATAAAATATATTAAAAGAATATAAAATCATTAAGTATTGTTCTACATTTTATATCAATGACTCATATAATATAATACTCATATAATATAATATATGCAAATAGAGTATTACTAATAAAAATATATAAAACATATAAATACATAAAACATTTATAATACAAAATATACATGCATTATACTTATTTAATAATATGTATAGAATGTATACATATGCTACAACAACTATCGATTTTTGATACGGTACGGTTGAGCTACTATGGGATTGAGAGAGGAAAGACTTTAATGATGGTAAGTATTATCTCTTGTCTCTGTAATGTCATGATCGTAGATCCTCAGTTTGTTGTCGTAGGAAAATTGGTCTTGACAACTTGTTGATCAGATCCGAATGGACAAGTTGACAACCACCCAAAATGCTAAGCACAAATTGTCAAATAGTAATCCCCAACTTTTATAATCCACTCTCACACTTCATGAGTTCGTGATGTGCGACTATTTTTGGGCTCGTAACAATCTCCCCCACGTATGTTCGCAATGTCCTCGTTGCACCATGGTCCATCACTTTATGTTCTGGGTAGCTTTTTCCTCATATCTCTTTTGTAGAGGTAACTACACCTTTCGGGTAGCCCTTTCCATCGTCGAAGGGAACCCTCTCTAATACCATTTCTAAAGTCATGCTTAGGTTCCCAGTCCATCATGGAAAACTGGTCATGACAACTTATTGGGTCGGACCGTATGAGCCCGTTGACAACCACCCAAAATGCTTAAGCACAATTGTCAAGTAGTAATCCCACACTCTTATAACACACTCTCCCGTCTTTGTGTGTTTCCGTTGTGGGACTATTGTTGAGTTGTTACAGTCTCCCAGTCTCCTTTCCTCTGTTCTTCAACGCAGATGCACGGCTGAGCAGCAGAAGTTGATTGGAGCACTGAAGGGTGAAGAGGACGATCTTCTTTTTCTACTGATCAAGCAATGCATGGGGAGAAACAACTCCAATTGAGGGTCTTGATGGAGCTCCAACAGTCACTGCTGGCGATACTGAAAGAGGTTGATGGAGATCTCCTTAATTTCTGTTGCATTTATAACAGAACTTATGTCAACAAACTCTATCTTGTGGTCATTTATAATGTTGTGTGGATTTTATTTAATTGATGCTTTGATTACAAATTGCTACATATTTCCTTCTATTTTAATGGAATCCACATATAATGCTCAAAAGACTGATTAAATACGAACTAGAGATCAAAAGGACAATCATCATGGTAACAAATAATAACCAAAAATCATTTCTAAAAATGTATATTTCTAAACTTAAACATACACACTTTTAGCGATATTGGAAAAATTAAGAAGCAAATTTATACAAGATAATGATAGAGGGAGGGGTGAATGGAGGTGCAACGGATTGGTTTTTTTTAAAAATAATACAAACCATAACTAATTCCGACGATAATGGAGTTTATATTATTATTATTATTATTATTATTAAGAAAGAGATGATAAAATAGCAACAACATTATCTAGTTATCACAATTATCCTTTAATTAAATTCATTTTATTATTATTGATTATCTCATTATTGGTACCTAGAAAAGGGCATGAAGCCCTCCTTAATCTCACCATATATTGCATACACGTGAGGAAGAGAGACTTCTAGAGAGAGAGAGAAAGAGGAAGAGAGAGAGATCGTCGACGGCATATTTCGTTCCGACAACAACAACATTCTTCGTCGGCATCAAAGTTGTGATCCGACGAAATTGAAGGAACAACGACGTGGTTGACAACGGTTCGGAGTGGTGGAGTATTGGTCGACGACTTTCTTGCGTCAACGAGGTATGTGTCGAACCCTAGGACAATGACACACACACACACATACATATATATCGATTTTACATGAAGTTTTACCTTCCGTTGTGTTTACAAATTTGCAAAGAATAGGAATAATGATCGTGTCCCCAATGTAAGTTGGGATAAAATGTTCATGGCAAAAGAGATGATTAGTAACGGCAATGATTCCAATAACATTGTTCTTAATTATAAACGTCAACGGTGATATTATATGATAAAATATGATTTGATTATTAAAGGATTGAAATTGATGTTTAGTTTTACTCATTGTTTTACTATGTTATTCTAAGAAACTCTTCATGGACAACTAAATTAGTCATAAGGAAAAGTCTTTAGTTCTTTGATTGTTGCATATTGCAGTAAACTTATAGATCTGTGTCTTTTAGAGATCAACATAATTACGATTTCATAGGTTGTAACTGCGGAGAATGAATCTTAATTCCAGTGAAATTGCATTGTTAATTTTGGATTTATACCTTAATTAAATTATACACTTGTATACCCACCATGAATGAAGAACCATAAAGTTGTACTTTTATTAAAGATTAATATGCATTGTTATCTTCAATCATGATCTGTGCACTTAAACCGTTGATCTCTTATCGTTGATCAACTGATGACATTCCGTAATGAACGATTATCGCATACATAATATATTACAAATGACATGTTGTGGGAATTGACGGAGATCAATTCATTAGGCTCGTAAATGGGGAGTAATAAAAAAAGCCATAATATTTATAATATCCGAAAAATACAGTACTTTAACACGATATAATGAATCAAAGTGTTTTTTTATAGTATGGTCATGAGGCAATAAGGGGTTCGTTCTGGTTTTATATAAAAAAGAGAAGATCTACATATATTGATTATTTTGTTTGTATTAAGAAATATTTTACCTTTTCATAGAAATAATTTAACCTCTGTATTAAAGATAAAAGTTAACCATCTTTTTGTACTTAACACAATGTTGGAAGAGAAAGGAATTAAGCAAAATCTGTATTATCTTTATTAAAAAAATAATATATACTTAAGTTCTCAAGATAATTATAAGATTTTGGCACCGACTCGAACTAAGGGGTCGTAAGGGCCTAAAGGGCCAACGCATTCCGGGAGCGTGAGGCAAAAGATAAGTCCTCTACAGTTGTAGCTACACTGTCATGTTATGTATTGTTTATGAACCGCTTATGCCGGCGGTAAGCCATCAAAGCCATCAAAGCCGCCTAAGAACTAACAATCAAGACCACTCTAAACATGAAAAATGTCATGGGCATATATGTAATTTATATTAATATTATGTGCATATGTGCAATTATGTTACTGTTATGGACCTATGTGCAAGTTCTGTTAATGTTAAGTGCATGTGTGCAATTATGCTAATAATATGGACATACATGCAAATTTATGTTAAGATAAGGTCATATATGCAATTATGTTAATGATGTGTGCATGCGTGCAAAATAAGTTCATATTATGGACATATATGCAATTTATATTAATGGTATGTGCATATGTGCATTTATGATATTCTTTAGGGTACATGTGCAATTATATTATTGTTAAGTGCATATGTGAAATTTATTTGTATATTATGGAAATACACGCAAATATGGAAAAATTAGTGGGTATATGTGCAAATATGTTATGTGATTCATGGTTATGAAGGGAATTTAGTTACATGTATTAAATAAGTTGATTTATGATTTATATGATAATGACTTTTGTGACTTGTTTTCTACGCTAGCCGACTTGACCCCAACTCGGCACATACTGAGCGTTATGCTCATAACATGCATTGTCAGTCTTTTTCAGGAGAACGTGAGGACTAGACCATTAACGGTTTAAGGGAGACAACACAGTCTTCAAGAAGTAGGAGCGGTATGGAACTACTGCGTTTTCGTTGGGAGGACGTCTTTATGCCCACTGGAATAAGGGAATCGTGGATACGATTTCGTCTAGTTTATTTATCTTTAATTAAAGAACTCTTGGAATTATGACCTTATTATGATTATGGAAAAGTTTTTTTAGTTGGTTCTTTACTGCTCTTTTATGCTATGATTGATGCTATGAGTAACGTTCCCGAGAAGTCCGCTGAGTTTCTCGCTTCTGCAACATATTCGGACGATCGGGTTCGTTACAGGTGGTATCAGAGCAGGAGTTCCACTAGGCATAAGATATCCGACCAATTCAAACTTAGATCCCTTAGTTTTAGAAATAAACATTTGACTGTAAATTTCACATGTCAACATTTCAGATGGCCCCTCGTCGTGGGAATGAGACGAACGGAGATCGTGACTCTTCGTTGACCCAGGATATAGCTATGGACATGCAACGTCAAATGTTAGAATTGATGACCATGTTGGCTCTGCAGCAAAAGCACCAAGGGCATGGTTCTAGTGGATTGACCCTGAAGAGTTTTATTCAGCATGATCCACATATCTTTAAAGGAGAACCTGAGCCGGATAAAGCTGAGCATTAGTTGAGGGAAATGGAACTTGCCTTTGAGGCGACCGATTGCGAGGAGAAGAAAGTGATATTTGGCACTTATCATCTACGCGACAATGCGAAAGAATGGTGGACTTCTTGTAAAAGCATACACTTTGCTGCTAAAACCACCATCGAATGGAAGGATTTTAAGGAACGTTTCACCGAGCGTTACATTCCTCAGCATGTTCGAGATGCAGAAGACTGGAATTTATTGAGCTTCGACAAGGGAGTTTATCCGTTGAACAATATGCTTCCAAATTCCAAGAGCTGGAAAAGTACGGAAAAGGAATATGCGAAAATGAAAGACAACGTGCTAGGAAATTCGTTTAAGGCTTGAATTCAGGATTGGGCATGAAGGTACTCACTAGAGGACCTCAGACTTTTTCGGATGCAGTTTCAGCGGCTATGGAGATCGACTCAGCATATAAAAGGATCAAACAACAAGGCAGTGGAAAACGTCCCCATTCTGCCGACAATAAGAAGGGTAAGTACGATAAGGATAAAGGAAAGAAGCCCATAATCGAGAATGCCACGAAAGATAAGCCAGTATATCCTCTATGCCCTCACTACGATAGAAGGCACACTGGAGAGTGCTATAAGCTTACAGGAGCTTGCCTGGCTTGCGGACAAAAAGGCCACTTCATTAGAGACTGTCCCAAGAAGAAGGAACAGAACTCTGGAGATCAAAAGAAGCACGTCAAAGGACGGGTGTTCGCTCTACCTACAGGAGAGGAGGAAGATGGACACGCCACAGTAGAAAATACTCTTTCTATTGCAGATCATTTGAGCCATGTTTTGTTTGATTCTGGTACGTCACATTCGTTTATCTCTCATCGATTCGCCAACAAGTTGAACTTTACGGTTATTGAACTTCCATATACACTTAGTGTGACTTCACCAATGGGTGAATACTCTACCTTGGGAATCTACAAGGCTGATGTGACCGTCCTTGTTGAAGGACACAATCTATCAGCCAACTTGATATTACTACATATGAATAACTTTGATGTTATTTTGGGTATGGACTGGCTTTGGGAGCACTATGCAGCCATATATTGCAGACAAATGAAGGTGGTTTTCAATAAATCACATATGAAAGAATTTGTCATTCTCGGAGACAAAAAGAGAAGTCAGATGATTATCTCAGCTCTAAGAGCACACCGATTGATAGCTATCGGGTGCACGACTTATTTGGCTAGCATAATAAGTACAAAACCCTCTATGGTGCAACTTGAGGATTTGGACGTCGTACGAGATTTTCCGGATGTTTTCCCATATGACCTCCCGGGTCTTCCACCTAGAAGGGAGATTGACTTCACTATTGACGTATTGCCGGGTACTACACCCATCTCTAAAGCTCCTTACAGAATGGCTCATGCGGAGTTGGATGAGCTGAAAAAGCAATTACAAGAATAATTAGATAAAGGGTTCTTAAGACCAAGTGTTTCTCCTTGGGGTGCTCCTGTATTATTTGTGAAAAAGAAGGACGGATCCCTTAGGCTCTGCATTGATTACAGAGCGTTGAATAAAGTCACCATAAAAAATAAGTACCCGCTACCTCGCATCGACGATTTATTCGATCAATTGCAACAAGCAGCAGTCTTCTCCAAGATTGATCTTCGTTCTGGTTACCATCAACTCAGGATCAGGGATGAAGACATATCAAAGACAGCATTTAAGACAAGATACAGGCACTATGAATTCTTAGTGATGCCTTTTGGCCTCACAAATGCGCCAGCTGGGTTTATGGAGTTAATGAATAGGGTATTCCGAGAATACCTGGACAAGTTTGTTATTGTCTTTGTTGATGATATTTTGGTTTATTCACCATATATCGAACAACACCGAGTGCATCTTCGATTAGTTCTTGAGACATTGCAGCGACACCAGCTTTATGCTAAATTATCCAAATGTGACTTTTGGCTTCAGGAAGTTGCATTCCTTAGTAATGTTATATCCAAGAATGGTATTTCTGAGGATCCCGCAAAGGTAGAAGTTGTTTTAAATTGGAATCAGCCCAAGAACGTCTCTGAAATCCGCAGTTTTCTAGGACTGGCAGGGTATTACAGGAGATTCATCCAGAATTTTTCTAGGATCTCCCTACCTATGACCCGATTGTTGAGAAACGATGTAAAGCTTGAATGGTCTCAGAAGTGCGAGCAAAGCTTTCAAGAGTTAAAGCAAAGATTGACGAATGCTCCTGTTCTCACGCTACCCTCATGTAGTGGTGGATTTGTGGTCTACACCGATGTATCTGGCTCCGGTTTGGGATGTGTCCTCATGCAGCATGGAAAGGTTGTGGCTTACGCATCCCGACAATTGAAGGAAGCTGAAAGAAATTATCTGACACGTGATTTAGAGCTTGTAGCGGTTGTTTTTGCAATAAAGATCTGGCGCCATTATTTATATGGAGAGAAATTTGAGGTATTTACTGATCACAAAAGCCTCAACTATATCTTCTCTCAGAAAGAACTGAATTTGAGGCAAAGATGTTGGTTGGAGTTTCTATCAGATTATGATCTTTCCATTGACTACCATCCAGGAAAGGCAAATGCAGTTGCTGATGCTCTAAGTAGGAAATATGAAGGGAAGCTCACAAGTATGAAGTTGCAATGGCGGCTAATGAAAGATTTAGAGGAATGGAACCCTTTTATTGAAAGAAAGACTAGAGTTCTTATGGCTGGATTGAAGATCCACTCATCATTGGTAGAGAAGGTTATCTTGGCTCAGAAAGATGATAATGACCTTCAAAGATTCATAATCACTTCTCAAAAAGAAGGATATGATTTTTCAATCGGGATAGATGGAGCATTAAGGTTCCGTAATAGACTGTGGGTTCCTAATAATAGTGAATTAAAGAAAGAAATTCTTGAAGAAGCTCATAGGTCCATGTATACCATTCATCCCGGCACTACAAAAATGTACAAAGACTTGCAACGAAATTTTTGGTGGTCTAAGATGAAGAAGGATATTGCAAAATTTGTGTCAGTATGTCTTATCTGTCAGCAAGTAAAGATTGAGCACCAGAAGCCTGCAGATCCTCTGCAATCACTAGAGATCCCCGAATGGAAATGTGAGCATATCACTATGGATTTTGTTTGCGGTTGTCAAAAACAAAGAAGGGTCGCTTTGACACTATTTGGGTGATTGTTGATCGCTTAACGAAGTCAGCACATTTCTTACCCATCAGATTGGATCAATCTACAGACAGCCTTGCTGAATTGTATGTGAATGAGATAGTGAAATTGCATGGTGTCCCGGTATCAATCGTATCAGACCGAGACACGAGATATACCTCTCGGTTATGGAAAAACGTGCAGGATGCATTGGGTACAAGTTTGAAGTTCATCACATCATTTCATCCTCAGACCGATGGACAATATGAAAGAACAATCCAGATATTAGAAGACATGTTTAGAGCTTGTGCCCTAGACTTTGCAGGAAATTGGGATAGACATATGCCTTTGGTTGAAATCGCTTATAATAATAGCTATCATACAAGCATAAAGATGGCTCCTTTTGAAGCATTATACAGCCGACCTTGTAGATCCCCATTGTGCTGGAGCGATATTGGGGAAAATACATATTGGGACCTGAATTAGTCCAAGTTTGTACGAGGGGTGTGGAGGTAATTTGGAAGAGACTTTTAGCCGCTCAGAGTAGACAAAAGTCTTATGCTGATTGTCGAAGGTGAGAATTGAATTTTGAGGTAGGTGATCATGTGTTCTTAAAGATTTATCCTACCAAGGGAGTAGTGCGAATTGGCAAAAAGGAAAAATTGAGCCCTAGATATGTGGGACCTTTTGAGATAACAAAGAAAGTGGGAGAAGTAGCATATCAAGTTGCCCTTCCACCTCATTATTCCAAGTTACATGATGTTTTTCATGTATCGATGTTAAGGAAGTATAATCCTGATCCATCGTACGTGATCGAGCATGAAGTTCCGGACATTCAGCCGAATCTAACATATGAAGAAAGACCAGTTGGTATCGTTGACAGTAAGGAGCATTCGTTGCGGTGTCGCATAGTTCCGATGGTCAAAGTACTCTGGCAGCACCATCAGAGAGAAGAAGCGACTTGGGAGTTAGAGGATGAAATGCGTCAACATTATCTGCATCTCTTTGGTAAGTGACTTTTTACAGTATAAATTTCGAGGACGAAATTTCTTTAAGGAGGGTAGATTGTAACGGATTGGGTTTTTTTTAAAAAATAATACAAACCGTAACTAATTCCGACGATAATGGAGTTTATATTATTATTATTAAGAAAGACATGATAAAATAGCAACAACCTTATCTAGTTATCACAATTATCCTTTAATTAAATTCATTTTATTATTGTTGATTATCTCATTATTGGTACCTATAAAAGGGCATGAAGCCCTCCATTAATCTCACCATATATTGCATACACGTGAGGAAGAGAGACTTCTAGAGAGAGAGAGAAAGAGGGAGAGAGAGAGATCGTCGACGGCATATTTCGTTCCGACAACAACAACATTCTTCGTCGGCATCAAAGTTGTGATCCGACGAAATTGAAGGAACAATGACGTGGTTGACAACGGTTCGGAGTGGTGGAGTCTTGATCGACGACTTTCTTGCGTCGACGAGGTATGTATCGAACCCTAGGACAACGACACACACACACACACACACACACACACACACATATATATATATATGTATACCGAGTTTACATGAAGTTTTACCTTCCGTTATGTTTACAAATTTGCAAAGAATAGGAATAATGATCGTGTCCCCAATGTAAGTTGGGATAAAATGTTCATGGCAAAAGAGATGATTAGTAATGGCAATAACTCCAACACACGGTTCTTAATTGTAAACGTCAACAATGATATTATATGATAAAATATGGATCGATTATTAAAGGATTGAAATTGATGTTTGGTTTTATTCATTGTTTTACTATGTTATTCTAAGAAACTCTTCATGGATAACTAAATTAGTCATAAGGAAAAAGTCTTTAGTTCTTTGATTGTTGCATATTGCAGTAAACTTATAGATCTGTGTCTTTTAGAGATCAACATAATTACGATTTCACAGGTTGTAACTGCGGAGAATGAATCTTAATTCCAGTGAAATTGCATCGTTAATTTCGGATTTATACCTTAATTAAATTATACACTTGTATACCCACCATGAATGAAGAACCATAAAGTTGTACTTTTATTAAAGATTAATATGCATTGTTATCTTCAATCATGATCTGTGCACTTAAACCGTTGATCTCTTATCGCTGATCAACTGATGACATTCTGTAATGAACGATTATCACATACATAATAGATTACAAATGACATGTTGAGGGAATTGACGAAGATCAATTCATTAGGCTCGTAAACGGGGAGTAATAAAAAAAGCCATTATATTTATAATATCCGAAAAATGCAGTACTTTAACACAATATAATGAATCGAAGTGTTTTTTTATAGTATAGTCATGAGGCAATAAGGGGTTCATTCTAGTTTTATATAAAAAAGAGAAGATCTACGTATATTGATTATTTTGTTTGTATTAAGAAATGTTTTACCTTTCCATATAAATAATTTAACCTCTGTATTAAAGATAAAAGTTAACCATCTTTTTGTACTTAACAAAATATTGGAAGAGAAAGGAATTAAGCAAAATCTGTATTATCTTTATTAAAAAATAATATATACTTAAGTTCTCAAGATAATTATAAGATTTTGGCACCGACTCGAACTAAGGGGTCGTAAGGGCCTAAAGGGCCAACGCCTTCCGGGGGCGTGAGGCAAAAGATAAGTCCTCTACAGTTGTAGCTACACTGTCATGTTATGTATTAATTATGAACCCCTTGTGCCGACGGTAAGCCATCAAAGCCGCCTAAGAACTAACAATCAAGACCACTCTAAACATGAAAAATGTCATGAGTGTACATATGTGCAATTATGTTACTGTTATGGACCTATGTGCAAGTTCTGTTAATGTTAAGTGCATGTGTGCAATTATGCTAATGATATGGACATACATGCAAATTTATGTTAAGATAAGGTCATATATGCAATTATGTTAATGATGTGGGCATGCGTGCAAAATAAGTTCATATTATGGGCATATATGCAATTTATGTTAATGGTACGTGCACATGTGCAATTTATGATATTCTTTAGGGTACATGTGCAATTATATTATTGTTAAGTGCATATGTGCAATTTATTTGAATATTATGGAAATACACGCAAATATGGAAAAACTGGCGGGTATATGTGCAAATATGTTATGTGATTCATGGTTATGAAGGGAATTTAGTTACATGTATTAAATAAGTTGATTTATGATTTATATGATAATGACTTTTGTGACTTGTTTTCTACGCTAGCCGGCTTGACCCTAACTCGGCACATACTGAGCGTTATGCTCATAACATGCATTGTCAATCTTTTTCAGGAGAACGTGAGGACTAGACCATTAACGGTTTAAGGGAGACGACACAGTCTTCAAGAAGTAGGAGCGGTATGGAACTACTGCGTTTTCGTTGGGATGATGTCTTTATGCCCACTGGAATAAGAGAATCGTGGATAGGATTTCGTCTAGTTTATTTATCTTTAATTAAAGAACTCTTGGAATTGTGACCTTATTATGATTATGGAACAGTTTTTTTAGTTGGTTCTTTACTGCTCTTTTATGCTATGATTGATGCTATGAGTAACGTTCCTGAGAAGTCCGTTGAGTTTCTCGCTTCCGCAACATTCTCGGACGATCGGGTTCGTTACAAGAGGGTGCCTTGACCTCACCTAAAATAGTAAATAATTACCTCATTCCTTAATTATTTAAACAGAAAATTAATTCTCCTGTAATCACATCCTATAAATAGGAAATAGTATACTCCCATAATTCTGTTGAAGCCGTAATCGACAACTCTCCAATTTTCAAGGAACATGGTTAAAGAAAATCTTATTAATCTGCAAAAATAATTTTAATTAGTAATGAAGGAAGAAAAAGTAAAACTTGTACATTGTGATAAGTAACGTGATGTATATGCAAATTATTGAATGCATATTTTTGTAAATGGTTAAATGTTAATAACATTGGAAGGTTTGTTATTAACATGCGAATTTTGTTAACAATTGAAATTTCTTATTTTGTGGAAAATTAGATGATTTAATTCACTACACATATCTCAAAAAGCAAAATATTAGATGAATAAATAACATGATTTTTTTACATCTATATGAGGAATGTCAATCAACAATATAAAGGAAAAATTTTGCTGAATTCTTACATATAATTTATTTTCAGCGGTTCAAACAGCACAAGACAAAGGATAATATGACTATTAAGAATCATATTTTGGAACCCACCATGATATAAATCATTGTTAAATATATAACAATGAGTATTAACCATTATGAAATGATTTTTTTTATACTTGAATGCAACCGATAACCATTTCTATATGAAGAATTGTCAATCATCTATAACAAATATGTCCTTTTTTTTTTAACAAAATTCACATTGTTCCCCTTCTATTTGTATATATAAGGGTACAAGTACGATAATTAAAGAGCACTACTATGAAAATTAGAAATATAAGTGTAACGTCCCGGGCTTAGGTCCCCGGTCCGTTAACGGAGCATTACTGGCCCTAACAACCTCTTGGGATCGGGCCCATGCGGACCCGATTAACCACCCCCAAAATGCTTAAGCCGGGTTATTAAGTAGTAACCTCCTTCACTATTTATCCCACCCGGGAATTTTGTATTCCACGGTGTGGGACAAATCCTTTGGGGTTTTACAACCTCCCCCACTTATATTCGCAACGTCCTCGTTGCGACATGGCCCATCGCTTATTCCCAGTGACAGTGGCGGCTTCACGCTCTGGGTAGCCATTTCCTACTTAATACAAAATTCCCGGGTGGGATAAATAGTGAAGGAGGTTACTACTTAATAACCCGGCTTAAGCATTTTGGGGGTGGTTAATCGGGTCCGCATGGGCCCGATCCAAGAGGTTGTTAGGGCCAGTAATGCTCCGTTAACGGACCGGGGACCTAAGCCCGAGACGTTACAAATGGTATCAGAGCCGAACGCCCTCTGACAGTGGAAAGGGCTACCTGAGAGGTGGAGCCGCCCCTACAAGAGGTTGGAGGAAATGGCTACCCAGAGCGTGCAGCCGTCATTGTCACTGGGAAGAAGTGATGTGCCATGTCGCAACGAGGACGTTGCGAATATAAGTGAGGGAGGTTGTAAAACCCCAAAACAATTGTCCCACACCGTGGAATACAAAATTCCCGAGTGGGATAAATAGTGAAGGAGGTTACTACCTAATAACCCGGCTTAAGCATTTTGGGGGTGGTTAATCGGGTCCGCATGGGCCCGATCCCAAGAGGTTGTTAGGGTCAGTAATGCTCCGTTAACGGACCGGGGACCTAAGCCCGGGACGTTACAAATGGTATCAGAGCCGAACACCCTCTGACAGTGGAAAGGGCTACCCGAGAGGTGGAGCCGCCCCTACAAAGAGGTTGGAGGAAATGGCTACCCAGAGCGTGAAGCCGCCACTGTCACTGGGAATAAGCGATGGGCCATGTCGCAACAAGGACGTTGCGAATATAAGTGGGGGAGGTTGTAAAACCCCAAAGGATTTGTCCCACACCGTGGAATACAAAATTCCCGGGTGGGATAAATAGTGAAGGAGGTTACTACTTAATAACCCGACTTAAGCATTTTGGGGGTGGTTAATCGGATCCGCATGGGCCCGATCCCAAGAGGTTGTTAGGGCCAGTAATGCTCCGTTAACGGACCGGGGACCTAAGCCCGGGACGTTACAATAAGAGTACATGTGTGATTGCAAACAAGATTAGGGTCACGGGAGTTATTGAAAAAACTCAAAAGGAGATAAGTGGAAAAATCCCTTATATAATTGACAATTTATTAATTTTTGTGAGTATTTTCAAATTAATAAAATTTTAAATTAAAATAATTTCTTTTTACATTTCTGGTAAACAAATTTCTAACAATAACAAAAACATACGCCTTTCCAGGTTATTTATTTCCCAAGCTAAAATTTCTAACTTCTTCCCCCATGTACATATATCTCAAAAAAAAAGAATGATCAGTCAAATCAAGGAGACAATAATTGGTTGATAATCTTTGACAACTGTCGCCCTTTTCCATCCAAACGTATGGATGCTGTTTGAGGAGTTAATAGTTTGGATATAATATAATAATCAGGCACTCATAATTGCATGGACTTTGGGGTGAACATTTTCCACCCACAACCACAACCTTCTCCCATCACCATCTCCACCACCCTTTTAATATTTATTTGGAATTTGTACTTTTTGGTGTCGAACATGCTACAATCAGATGGGATATTTTCAACCATCAACTTAAATTAAAGGCCCGGGGAAAAATAGTCTTGCCATGCGGCTATGCGTGTGTGCATGTACATGTGCATGGTGTGTTTGTGGGTGTTTAAATTGTACACGTGCGCATGCATGTGCATGTGCTTACGCGTTTGTGTGCATGCACATGTGCGTGTGCTTGCACATGGATGCGTATGAGTGGGTACGTGTCTAAGTGAACGTGCATGTGTAAGTGCATCAGTGTGTGAATTTTCAATAGCACAACTAATTATGATTATAATGAGCATCGTCATTTTACAAGTGTATACAATCATTATGAGCAAAATATATAATCTAACAGTTGTATCATTTTCTTACTGTGATTAAGAAATGGAAGATGAAGCCGTTAGAGCCAAAAAAAGATAATGTTTGTGAGCACTCATGCACAATATTATTGACCAATATAAGTTACAAATGTTTGGGAAAGGTCACATCCATCCAACCAGTTCCTCAATTATGACATGACCCCCTTCTTGACTGACCTTTAATTACAGATTATCGTAACTAGGTATTAGTCACATGTTGATCACTTTAAAATGGGTTTGATGGGACTGCCTTCTTGGCTGCTCTCGTCTTATTTTCTGATGTTTTTTTTATTTTTTTAAAAAATACTGCAATGTATTTTCATCACTATATTCCTCTAATATGATATTCCAATTTTATCAGAAATAGAAATTCATATGCCCTTCATTTAGAACATGTCGATTACAACAATTCTTAGACCGTTTAAATTACATATTTTCTATGGATGGCATATGAGTATCTGTTTCCGACGAAATTAAAATGACATATTAGAGAGATATAATGACAAAAATACATGATGGTATTTTTGAAAAATACAAAAAAATCACAAAAAATGAGACGAAGACAACTCATTTTTCCCTTCTAAAATAGGACACACAGAATTTAACACACGTTTATGATTCTAAAACTGAAGAAGCAAATTTTAATTATCTAAAGACCCCGGGGCTTTAGAGAAAGATAGTGTACTGTTTAATAATATATTTCAGTCTTACTTTTCCCAATCTATTCTATTACTATATATTAAGAAGGGGAATCCACCAACTTCCATTAGTCTACCATTTCAGAAATTCCATTTGTATCCCTTACCTTTGAAGGCCAATTGATATATCGTTGTTTTCGATATTAACCGTTTATGCCATTTCGGATACCACTGACTCGTCTCCCCCATGTGTAGAATGGATCTCCTGCCCTATAGCAGGGGTCATCTACAACAGACGAATCCCCTCTAGGGCTCCCGCCGAAGATTCCGTTTGGAACACCGCCGTTCAGCTCTCATCTCCCCACTTCCTCCACTATCCTTGTCGTAGAGTGGATCGCCAATGTGAGTGAATTCCCAAAACTTTGTGATACCTAAGTGCTATCTAGAGTTCACGCATCGTCTTCGTAAGAAAACGGAGTAGCTACGATTCTTCTTACACACTGCTTAACTTGCGAGATCGCCTTCCTCGACCGCTTCTCCCGGAAGAGGATGGTAGACATCCACCCCCTGCTTGCTATTTGATTCTCGCAAACATGCCCTTGATTTCCTCTTCCAGTGTCCCCGTCTCCCCCTCTCTCCTTCCCTTTCTTGCTCTGTTGGCGAGTGTGCGGTCACTGGCAGCGAAGGCTTGAGTCCGCAGTAGGCAAACCCCATCGTCGTTGTAGCGGTAACAATATCCCTCGAACTCTCGATCCTCCTCCTCAGAAGCCTGAAGCTTTCGTGGTGGGTACCCGAGGTCGCGTCTACGAAGATGGACAAAAGGAAGATGGCTTTAATGGCACCAGGGGAACATATCGCTGATCAGTATCAGGAGCTTCTGGCTGCCACTGTTTGCTAAGTATGTAGCAATCAGGAATTGGGTGGTCATTTTTTCGTGAAATTCTTTATATATATATATATATAATAATAATCTTTGAAGGGAAGGAGAGGCGTCAGCTCTTTAGAAAACTTTTAGGACATATTTGCTGTAGATATACATCTTCGTTGGTAGACTACACCCTACGGACTTCTAAATTGTATACTCATATTTGTGCTACTCTATCTACATATTTTTGCTAACGTTTATTACTTCTATGTCATGCCTAAGGGTATCATCCTATTAGAAAAACTCCGATTACCTTATCTATCTACACATCCGGCATGATAAATTTGATGATTGTTGCTTCTTTATCTTGTCTCCAGATACCATTGTAGTGGTAATGATGCAAATAAGATTTTTGCGTGTCAACGAAATAAATAAAATATTTTGAATGGTGGATTTTTGTGGAGAAAATAGAGGGGTTGAGAAAAGAAACACGCCGGATGCGCGAGATTCGAGAAGAAGAACGCGTAGATCGCGAGGAGAGAGAGAGAGAGAAACAAGAGAGAGGGAGATAAAATCTCAATTTTATGAATCACTGAACTGATTACATAAGTAGTCTATCATCCCTTTATATAGGAGGGATGAGATTACAAAAATAGAAAGAACAACTTATTATCCTAAATTGACTCTAACTGACTAACCGACTAATTTGAAATTCAAATCTCTAACTAATTGAGATCACAGACTCCATTTATTTAATTTAAATTACGACAACTTAAATAAACGTAAATAAAATTGACGGATAAAATTTAAATAAATGCAGCCCTATATTCTGATTTCACGCCGCATCAATATCTATTCATAGTTCAACGTGCTTGCTGCTTCCTCTTTCCGCATCTGCTATACTGATGAAGTTGTCTTCCAACTTCCGTTGAGAATTTCTAACTCCGAAACTCGAATGGCAATTCTTATAACATTTGCTGTTTGTGTTTCCTACTCGATGTCATTGTAATGGAAACATGCTTTGATTGTCCCTTTGTCGTCATTAGATGTACACATTATACAACCATATATTTAGATCATATATAAACTTATAGAATAGATAAATTGTTGTCTATTAAACATGGCACTAATATTCCTACAGTATAAAACATGTGAATCTACCATAAGTAAGCAAATCATACTTATTAAGATATGTATATGTGAAGTTATTATGTATTCAGCAGACCAGCTTGCGAGATGGCATAACACAAATGAGGCATACCTGTCTTTGTTCGCTAATGATAGAATAACTTATCTGAGGTGATGATATATCCATCTATTTTCACACTATATATCTTATTACGTGTGCATGTTCAACAGTAATTACGTCTATGAAACATAAGATTATTTCAAGATATGTATGGTACTTTAACATATATGACAAGTTAATATATATGGAATGTATACATATCTATGAGCAATAATCGATTAATTGAAAAGCATGCCTTTACAGTTTTACTTGCATATATGATTTTGGGAAAAAATGCCGATCTTGGAACCTGGATCCATGTATAATAGGTGACGCCAATCGCGTGTACACTAATCCTATTGTCCATATGCAACAAAAGTCCTCAACAAACTTGAACATGTTGTCGCTGTCCTTTTCTTACTTCCAGGATTCATTCGTGCCATATAACTGGGGGTAATAATCACATTATTCCACTATATTATATCACTTTCAATATGTTCTCATTCACATTAAGTTACATGCTCTGTTTTTGCAGTACAATATGTATGTGTGGACAAATGTATCTATAGTATCTATTAACATGGGACAAACATGTCGACCATGCATTAACTTTCGCCATTGAACCCTGAATTTGCCCTTGCTTATTAATTCATACCCTCTCAACAAAATTCATTCAAGATCTATATAAAATATATCCTTAAGTTGATTTGGAAATTACGCCAGCAATCTCTTATCTTTATTCTATTGTTGTAAGTTCACATTTCCCACCTTTGCTTTCTTACCTCGACTTCCGATCCACATTATGCAACATACAATCCCTGTTGTCGTCTACATTTCCCACACCTTTATCCAGTGAATGATATTTATATGTAGGATAAAATGTGTATGCCCCATGGGGGAGCTAACTTAGCTCCCCCAGCCTCATTTTTCGTGTGTTTTTTATTTTTTTGAAAATAAAAAATATGTAAATTCATTATTATATCCCTATATTATGTCATTCAAATTTCATGCGAAACAGAGACTCCTACGACCTCCATCCAGACAGGCTTAATTTAAAAAATCCTAAGACCGTTAAAAAATGATTGTCTGGATGGAGGCCGTATAGGGATATAGTGATGAATATTCACGGAAAAAAATTTCAAAAAAAAATAAAAAAATTGAAGAAAATAGGGCAGAGGGAGCTAACTAGGGGCAACCCCATTTTCCTCTTATATGTATTATCCTTGCATAATTCTATGTCATCTACGTAATTCTCTTCAAAATTTTATTGTTGTTGTTCTTGAGTATATTTTGTTTTTAGATATGCTTTTCAAATGTGAGTATATTTTGTTTTCTAGATATGCTTTCCAGATTGACCTAACATAGGTGACCCATCGTTTTCTCATGATGTATATGCAAACTTTAATTTTATTTCGCAATATTTGAATATCGTATATGAATATATACCCATATTTGTTTGTAAGTGGATATGGATGATTTTTTACTTTCTTGAAAAACATATAACGATACCAGTTTTTATTTTTTTGGATACGTATATGTATCATAATATGATATCTCTTTCTTATTATGTCTTCTCATGCAGTGAATGTATCTACACTATTATTCAATGAATAATATTGATATAAAACGCCCTAACAAAATTTTATATCATCCATGGATTTCTATTAATAATTATTTTTATTGTTGTTGTTGAGTATATTTTTCTATTCAAATATGGTATTGAAATTAATCGAAGATAGTTAATCTATCATTCTACCCTGATACATATGCGACCCTTAATTATTTTCCCAAGGTGATTTTATATATAAAATAACAAATGAGCAGAGCAACAAAATAGATGTGGATGAATTGTTTATTTTGATGTCAACATATAAGGATAATATGACAAGTATTTATTTTGTGCAGATATGGCTATATAATACAAAGATGAATATAGTTGTAAAAATTTTTCTCACAACAAATAGAAATGTGATTATAGTAATTTATCTAAATTTTTATTAGATAATTTTACAATAAATAATAATTTGATAATTTTAAATGGTATTGTTAGAATGGCTTTCTCCCCGTGCTTTGCACGGGGTATTCACTAGTATGCATTATCAGCTACCGCCTAATTCAATTAGAAAATTGTACTTTCTATACTAGAGACGTTTTTCAAGTGTTAATACATTTTGCATCCCTACCCTCAAGTAAGTAAACCGTTTTTTGATATGGACAATAACGTCTCCTTGGATTAAGACAATATGATATTATCTCGAAACTAATGCTAATCAAATCATAGTTACATTGTCCACTATGTCTATGTCAAGGGTACTCAACTTTTTAATCGGTCAAGCAAATCGAACATGAAAGAGATATAAACAAATTTATTTCTTATTCCTCCTTTGTTCTCGCTCAAATAGGAAGTTAGTGTGGTGTTCTTGTCGTTATTGAGGTCCCAACATCTTCTTGTCAATTTTGGTTTATATTTACCATTCATCTAGGCTTCGAGATTCCATTACATACAAGTCCATATTAAAAGGATTAATCGCTAATTTATTATAAAGTTAAGTAAGCACATGTTTTTATTAAGAGTTTCTAAACTAACTGAAAACCAATTCGGATTCATATCAGGTTGCTCAACTCTTGAAGATACCCACTTGTTGAGGAGAACAATGGATATTTATAGAGTTAAAAACAACCTCCATATGATTTTTATTGATTTGGAGAAGGCTTATGATTCAGTCCCAAGGAAGATTTTGTAGAGAGTTTTGGGAGAAGAGACAAGTACTTGTCATATACACTAACCTTATAAAGGATATATATGATGATACTTCATCTTGTGTAAAGATCCAGTCTAGTAAGACTAACTATTTTAACATCAGTATTGGTCTGCACCAAGGTTCAACTTTGAGTACATTCTTTTTTACTTTGATTATGGACAAGTTGGCTAGTCACATTCAGGATGAGATACCTTAGTGTATGTTGTTCACTGATGATATTGTGGTAATTGATGAGACAAGAGATGAAATAAACGAGAAGTTGGAGATTTGGAGACATGCCTTAGATACTAAAGGATTTCGTATAAGTAGGGCTAAGACTGAATACATGGAGTGCACATTTAATGGAAATAAAAGATGAAAATTCGAGGTGAAGATTGGAGATGATAATAATCAGAAGAAAGATTCTTTTAGATGCTTGGGAATTATTTTGTAATCGGATGGGGAAATTGATAGAGATATTACTCATAGAACATATATACATGTTGGCTAAAATAGAGAAGAGCCTCTACTATTCTTTGTGATAAGAAAACCCCTTTGAAAGTCAAAAGAAAATATTACAACGCAGTTGTGAGATCTACTTTACTCTATGGATCAGAATGTTTGTCGGTGAGCCATAAACATGTGTAAAGAATGATAGTAGCAAAATGAAGATGCTAAGATGGATGTGTGGTAATATACAAAAATATCGGATTCAGAATGATACAATTAGAAGAAAAGTTGGTGTAGTTCCGATAGAGGATAAGATGACAGAAAATTGCTTAAGATAGTTTGACCATTTGTAAAGGAGGTCGGTAGAACATCGATTAGAAGATACACGATTTGGGATGTTGAACTGAATAAGAGAGGGAAGGAAGGCTCAAGAAATGATCGAATGAGACTATTCTAATGGTTCTTGGTTATTTGGATTTAAGTTCAAAAATGACCTAAAATAGATCTGATGGAGGCAAAAAATCCATGTAGCCGACCCTACTTAATTGTGGAAAAATACTTTGTTGTTGTTTGATCATAGATTTATTGGTAGCAAGACAAACTTGATATGACATTTAGTAAGTAGTAAATAATTGAAAATGAATTAGAAACGGGTGGCAAGATCAGTTTTTTCGTGGGTGTTAAAAGTGATCAATAATGAAAGAAATAATAGGATATGACTGGAATAAATGGAACGGAACAATGAGTAAAGTTTACGCAAATATGTAATTATGTGAGTTATCACTTTAGATAACTATGAATTTGACTACGAAATGCGTTAAGTTTATTTTTTTTATGAAAAATAGGGTGACCTCCTGAGATTGGAGTCACCGTCGAATCATTATACTAAAAGAAGGGTTACACGAAAAAAATTAACTTGACTCCCAAAAGTTTAAGAGAGCCTTACAATGGGAAATGACATTCTCTGGATAAAATCTCTGATTGTTAAAAAGAAGGTCATTTCTCGCCAGCCAAATTGTCCACAGAACGCTAAAAGGCCTTGCAACATCATCAGTTGAGCTGCCACCTATCTTTTTTACCCCTTCCCAAAAGCTTATTATGCCTCTCGTATCAACTCATGTGATCACCATTTCTCTCCACACCTTATGCGAGTACTCACAGGAGAAGAAAAGATGCTCCGAGGTCTCCGTTTGATACCCACATCTGTCACAAGAAGCATCCTGAAGACCTAGGATTCTCGTTCTTCTGTCTTTGTCTAGGAGCCTGTCCCTCCTTAAGCACCAAAGGAAGGCCTTTATCCTATATGGTATTTTGCTCGCCCAGATTATCTTCATATCCTTGCACATGTCCTGATCTTGACCTTCACCAGCATTTCTCAGTTCTCTATAGAGCAGCTTGACAGAAAATTTAGAACCCGTCCACTCAAAATGATCTCTGATCTGCAGAAAATTATCAGGGAAGGGGACCATATTTATTAGATTCGGTATCTCCTCCTGTCTTCTAGACGAAAGAACAACATCGAAGCTTGGTCTCCACTCCCCAGAAAGTGCCAACTCCTTCACAGTGGCCTCCTTCGATGTCGTCAAAGCAAAAATTCTCAGAAAGAGCAGTTCCAAAGGGTCTTCCCCCAACCAGTTATCCCTCCAGAATCTGAAACCTTCTCCATCTCCTAACTTGGGCGCTAATCTAGCTGAGATAGAGGTCAAAACCTTTCGTACCCCTTTCCAAAGGGAGGACTCAAACCGAAGAGACCCTGCAACTAAAGTGCTAGGGACTCTGTAAATCTTCCTTAGTAATCTTGATATCAGGTCCATAGAGGGGCCCCAGATGTGCAGAACCCACTTTGCTAATAATGCCTTATTAATGCATAACAAATCCCGAACTCCCAATCCGCCCTGTTCACGGGCTCTCATTATTTCCTCCCATGCCACTAAATGCATACCGGATTTCTGTTGTTTTCCGTCAGACCAAAAAAACCTTCTCATCAGCTTTTCGATCCTCTTTCTCACACCCGCAGGCATCATCCTTGTCGAGAGAAAAAAATAGGGATGGCTGATAGAACATGCTTCAATAGAACCGGCTTCCCGCCCCTAGATAAGGTAACTGCCTTCCAACCAGCTAGTCTGAGCTCTATCTTCTGAATAACAACCTCCCAGTCAGTTGCTCTCAATTTGGCAGCCACTAGAGGAAGTCCCACGTAGGTAATCGGCAGGTCACCCAACGGACAAGCCAGGATTTCCGTTATCCGGTCCCGATCACCGCCCTGAAGCCCAAAAGTGATCACCACAGATTTCTGGATATTTTTTTCAAGACCTGACAAACCGCTGAAGATGTCCAGTAGCTGAGCCGCATGATATATCATCTCATCCGAACCGCTCAGGAAAAGCATTGTGTCGTCTGATAAGGGCACAGAGATGTCATCAAGACAGAATCCTTCACACCACCCTCCCTCGACTGCTTGCTTGAACATGACTGCCAAAGCATCAACAACCAACACGAAAAGCATGGGCGCTAGTGGGCAGCCCTGACGAACCCCTCTTTGTGGCTGGAAATAACCATCTTCCGCCCGCCCATTTATCAGGATCGAGTAGGAGGATGTGGTGACGCATCTTTTCATCCATGCAATCCAAACGTCCGGAAATCCCCTTTTCCTCATCGATGACCACAAAAAATGCGTTAAGTTTATGATAAACCTAATTCAAATATAGCCTTAAATGTGTTAGATTATGTGAACGTTAGGATAAACACATCATTTTAGATCTCCCACTACACACAACAAATCAGTAATCAGTTCGGTCGATACAATGATTAACAAGACATAAGAGGACAATAGACCAATCAAAATTTCCTAATCAATATATGAATGGCAAGATTGTCAAGAGCATGTACTGTCCAACCGAATATCAAGATTGGATATACCATTTATTGCTACTCTTAATTTTTTATTATTTAACGTAGGAGTGCACACTTATCGGATAAAATCCATAATCCGATCTAATCCGATGTTATTGGATTGGATTAATTTGGTTTTATCATTCTAATGGATCGGATTAGAATGTTTGAAATCCTTTAAAGTAGGATTGAATCAGATTTTTTACCAAAATCTGATACAATCCGTTAATCTGTTGACACACACACACATGTATAAACTTAAACACACACACACACATAAATATATTATCTATATGCACCTATTTCGAATTTCCTTTAAGGAAATAATCAGTGTCATTCATGCCATTTTCCCAATATCAATCTTAGATGCAAGTCCTCTTAATATCACACTTTCTTCTCTCTTAAAAGGCAAAAGTTAACGTCAAAATAATAAAGTGCGACTATAACTTATAAACTTATAATCCATGTTCAGTTATTCTCCTCCTAGTTCCCTCTCTCTCTTTCATTTCACTATTGACTGTCAACATTACTCCCAATTCCCTCTCAGTCCATTTTGATGATGTCTCTCTCATACACAATGTTATTTCCCTCCAGTACAACGCCGCCACCCCCTTCCTTGTGATGTCGTTGTCCATCTCAAACAACGTAATCCCCTCCCACATGGTACCATTTGGCCTCTGTATGTTGCCACTCTTCTGATCTTACATTTGTTAGATATTTTTGACCCTTTACTTCTTACCTTTTACTTGCTCTAGATCACAACCTTATTTTAAGGATGAAATGTGATCAATTGCACAATCAAATCTGTCACACCCATCTAACAAGAAATAAACATTACTTCAGTTCCTTGCATTTTTAGTTTGATATATATATATATATTATTCTTATTTTTCATAGAATGTGCATACGTTGACTATAGATATAATCTTACAAATAAATACCATTTCAAGTCTATTTAAATGAGAGGCATGATGCCTAATTGGTGGATTATATTTAAGTTAATTTTGTCTTTCATACTCAATCCAATATGAATGTTCTATGATTGTCATTTTTTAATGATATATTGTAGAGCCTTGAAGGATGTTCTCATGAGTGGTCAAGCTTTGGCATAACGTAACATTCTAAGTTAGTCATGGAATTCATCAATATCCAATCACATAGATCACATTTTTAATTTATCTAACTTGTCATTGTATCCTAATTAGGTAATATGTATTGCTCTTCTTTGAATCATTTGATGGAAATCAATTGCAAAAAACAAACAAACTAACATATTATTTATTAAAAAGATTTAAATTTCAAATCCAATATATTTTTTTAATTTGATTGTGTAGTCTTCAATTTTTTATAATGGATTAATGTTCGAGAGCTAGTGTGTTATAAAATATAAACATATGAGAATAGACTATTGAACGGAAAATGTACGTGTAAAATTCCCATCCAATCCGGAATTTATGGATTGGATCGTATTGGATTTAGATATTTGATAGATTGGATATGATTCGAAAAAATAAAAATCTGTTAAGGTTGGATTGGATATGAATTAAGATAAAATTTGATGACTGATAAAACAATAGGCTCAATAAAAAAGGGTAAAATGTATTATGTATTTATGTAGCTATCGGTCAAAAAAAGCATCCAAATATCTAGTTCTGCCCCGAATATCTACTTGCGGTAGTGACGACTTGACTTTCACGATATGAGGGGGCTATGGAGGGCTGACCTGAGGTCCGACGTGCTTGCTTTCCCGACTGGGATTATAGAACCTATTATAGATAGTGATGAATCCCGTATTCATCATGCTAAAATTGGTCATTTAGGCTCTGTCCCCCATCATCCACTTGCAATTAATCATTAATAGAGCATTATTAGCATTCATACATGTGTAAATAATATCTGCATTTCATCATGCATAAATTGCATTAAAAATCCCTTGTGTAAATTGGCCCAAAAAGCCGCTAACTTCTCACATTTTTAGTTAATTCATCCTAACTCCAATTGACCCAAAACCACCTCCATTGTGTAGATATTACTAACCTTATTAAATAAAAAATACAAAAAAATTACTATCCCCAATAAGTGTCAAATAATCCCAAAGTCAAATTTCACATCTGACAGACTAAAATGAGCATATCTCCCACATACAGTGTCCGATTTTGGTCTACTCACTTTTAAAGTACTCCATTTTCAAATACCTTCAAAACAAGACCAATTTCATAAAATTCGGAGCTCATATGTGAAAGTCGGGTTTTGGGCCTCTTTTGCGCATTTTAACGTTTTGCCAATTTTGACCTGAGTTTTTATGTACATAATTAACTCTTTTAATTTGATTTCTTCTTTATTTATGTTCTTTGATGGAAGTTTTATCAAGCGACGCAAAAATCCAAATCCATATCAAAACTAAGATCAAAGAAACTGACCAAGTCCAAGTATCCGTTGTCGGTCTGTACAAAAGTTGTGTGTTTCTTACTTTTATTTTATTTTCCTAATTTCTTATCCTTTAAAAATCCAAAAAAATTAGATTGATGTGTAAATAATTTTATTCTATTTTATCGTATTTTTTCTAGAATTTTTATCCTCTCTAAAACCACCAAAAAAATACAAAATCCCAAAAATACGGTTTTTCATACCCATAGAAAGCCGCCAAAAATACCACTTCTCACAGGTGACCTCTTTTGCTCCCGGACCCTTTATGAAAGTTTTAGATCTCGACGAGACGAACAACTTTCGTGAAGAAAATTTTTCCATCTGAGGTCATCTTCTATCATTTTTTCTCCTCTGAAAATCTGAAATTTTTTTGGTGCCACGTGGCAGCTCCAGGGCATGCCACGTGGCACCAAGACTTCCTCTCTCTCTCCAGCACCCCTGGGTCACGTGCCTAGCACGCGACCAGGGTCATCTTCCCCAACGGCAACCGCCTCCTCCGCAAAACCGCCGCATGCGGCCATCAATGACCGCCATGCGCGGCCATTACATCCCTCGCCAGCCGCTCCATGCATGTAACGGCCGCCGACCCTCGACCTTCCACCACCTCGCTCCTATAAATCTCCAACGGCGGTAGCCCATGAACCCATCCGCCATTACGAGATCTTGAGCTTCGGCAGCCACCGGTGACAGCGGAGGCACCTCCTCATCTCGGCGTGATCCAGTGGCTAGACAAGCTACTGCTGCGACCCTTCTCAAAGCGCTGCGAAAGCTTTGTGGTCTCCTTCCGTCGAAGAACCACTTGAAGATCGTCGTCCCTCGACCATCACCCCAGGTACCTCCGCTCCGCCGTCCCTCGACCATCAACCCACCTATCTTCCCCCCAGCTTCTTCTTCTCCAGCCTCGCACGTGCTGGAATCGGTGCCGCATCTCTCCGCCCCGCCGGCCTCGCACAGGCCATGCTCCCTCCATCTTCTCCTATAATCTCCACCGCACCTCCCCTTCGTTTTTTTACTAACATTGCAGGTCAACGGCGCGGCGCCGCCTCGCCTCCACCAGCCGGCGGCACCTCCGCCTCGCACCGCCTCCGCCCAGGGGCTGCACCTCCGCCTCGCCCCTCCTCGGCCTTCGCGCGGAGGCGCCGCCTCCACCTAGGCCCTCCTACTCCGCCGCGACGCTCCTCCGCGCCTCCCAGGCGCTTCGCCCGCCCCGCCGGCCTTCGACGCACAGGTGCCGTTGGATCGGGCGACCGAGCCCTTGATCCAACGGCCTCTGCTCAGCCACGTGTCATCCTCGAGCCTCGGCCCCAGCCTCGAGGCTCGGGTCCCCGAAGCTCCATCCGACCGCCATTTAGGCTCGGGTGCCCCGAGCCTGAGCCCCTCCACCGAACCTCCTGAAGCACGTGCAAAGCACGTGCTTACGGGGGAAAATTGCAACTGTGTCCTCAAAGGTTTCTGAAATTACATTTACACCCCCGCCTAGGGTAAATTGCAGAAGATCCCCTCCGACTTTCCAAAATTACAGATAAGCCCCTCCAGGGACCTTTTTGAAAAGAAAACTTTATTTAAATTGCATTTTAGTCCCTGAAAATTCATTTTATCATATCTTTGTCATACGAACTCCGATTTTATCATATAATATGTCATTTCGAAGCTAATTCCATGCTCTATCACTTAGCATAGTTTGTGATCAGATCTAAGGGTGTTTGTTATCAATTATTATTTGAAGCGCTAATTTGACTTGCAGGCTCAATTTTGACATACTTGTGCTTGAGTATTTAACGATAAACCTGTTGCGTTGCAGGAGTTCCATTGAGGAATTTTAATTTGATTAATCCCTTGTTTTATTGTTGATTATTCCAAATCATTACAGGGATTGAATTGAGGACCAATATTTTTGACTCTCTATTTGGGTGATCAACTATTAATTTAGAAAAGTCATTTTACATTGAATCTGTGAACTTGGAGTCGATTGATTTTTCTTGGTTACATTATTATTCGATCTGTGATAATATTTGATGATTAATTGAAGTTGTTAATTGAGGAATTAAATCTTGCAAAATCACAAGATCCTGAGCTGAATTGGTAGTCCCATTCAATTTCTGTGCATAACATTCGCATCTTCGCATTGCATATTTTTGCGAACACACAAATTAATCAAGCATTAATTAATTATTTAATTTGACTCAAAACCGCGCAACTAAAAATCACCGTTCCCTGTGTTCGACCTTGGTAAACTTGCCAAGTAAAATATTCCACAACATTCAAAGCTTGTGGTATTTTGACGACCGAAATCCGCTTCCTATACTACAATTCCTCATTATTAAAGAGGTGGATTTCACGCTCATCAAATGGCGCCGTTGCCGGGGAACGGCGAATTTTTAGGGTTTTGAATCATTTTTTTAATTAATTTTTGTGAAGTTAGTTTTTGTGACATTTTTTTTCTCTTTTGCAATTTTTCATTATTTTTTTTCTTTCTTCTTCTTCTGATACTAACCACAATCTCTCTCTTTGCAGAATACTGGAGCGGAATTTACAGATATAAATCAAGGATCTGCGATGAAGACTGAATTTTAATTTTGTGAGAGAGAGAGTTAGTATAGATTTTATTTTCTGCAATATTCTCAGGGTCCCTCTCTTTGAACCCTTGTAATAATTAAGACTGAACATTCCTGTGGTGTGTCGGGTCTGATTCAACCCCTTCTGTGTGGTTGGGATCCGACTTGAGTGGCGTAGGACTTAGGCACATATACGCTTGCTTGTTTATTATTGATTGTGCTCGTAATCTCTAGGCCACACTTTTTCACTAATTAAACACACTATAGATCGTTCAACATTAGCCAAATTTTAAATCAATTCTTCCCGCTGATAGAACTATCTGTTTAGGGCGTTTTTCATCTGTGCATATCATTTAGTGTAAATTTAAAATTCCTTGTCTTGCATCCCGCATGAAGAACGCGAGGATTCACTGTAAGTCCTTCTCTTAAGCATGCATAATTGATTTACGCTTGCATCGGCTTTTTCGATTCTCCCTCCTCAAGTTTTACAACTTAGGAATTAACGGAATTGAGACTGCTCGTTAGGCGTGAATTTCTGTGCTCACCTAAACTACAGTGATAACCTTAATCTAAAATTGGGACTGCTAATCAAGGTGACTGCAAATAAACTGACCTAAAATTAACTCTTGTTTGGTGGAGAGAAACCCACTCATTGTTTGTTTAAGGACAAGATCGCACACCTTAGGGTAGAGCCAAAAACCGAAATACTTCATTCAGACTACTGATTTTAAAAACAATTAGCTACTTTTCAGTGAGGGTCTCGGGTAGCCGTTTACGGTCCGACTTCCCTTAGCAGAGTAGGTGGTTTAGAGGATACCGCGGAAGGCACCGTCCTCAAGTAACACGGGTAGCCGTTTAAACGGTCCGTACTTACACCTATACTGGCTGAAAGTGGGTGCAATTAGTTGTATGAACTCGGGACAGTCTTTATGAAATATTTCGGCACCTAACAGCTCCGCTTAATTTGCAAGATTGTCTTGTCATTAAATTAAAACTGAAAAGATAAGCGGCCGAACCCTGACGTGCCTTCATCTGTGTTGAGTGGTGAACTTGAAAACTGGCTGGTGTTTGCTTTGTGTCTGCTTCCTAGTAGAGATTCTCTCCATGCTCCTTGTCTTGTTCTTTTCACTCCTTTGCTAAGGAATCTCTTATCCTTATCAAAAACCTCATTCAATTCCGGCACTTAACTCTTAACTCTTCCTTTCTGAAGGTGAATAACAGTGCCTCCAAAGAAGAACCCTGGTGACGATGAGAACAACAATGACCCCATCCATGCCCTCTTGGCTAGGATAACCGCTGTCGAACAAACCAATGAACTACTTAGGACGCAGCTGGCAATAATACAACAAGGCGAGGCTGCTATGGAAGACACGTATCTCCCAGAATTAGATGAAGATTATAATTGGTTGAGACCTGTCCCCCTGAGGATGCGTTCGAACACAAACCGCATTTCCTGGTACTATTGCCAAAGTTCAGAGGAAATAACCATGAAGAACCATATATCTTCCTCCGCGACTTCGAGTTAGTCTGTGCTAACCTCTGCCACCCTAAGGTTAGTCAGGACTACATAAGGTTGAGAGCTGTCCCCTTCACCTTGACTGATAAGGCGTCTTACTGGCTAAAAAATCTAGGGGAAGTAGTCACGACATGGGCCACGTTCAAGATTCTGTTCTTAAAGAAATTCTACCCAGTTAGTAGAATTAACCAAATGAGGATAAAGCTCACGAGTTTCACCCAACACCCGAGTGAACCATTTCATGAAACCTGGGAAAGATTCACAGACTTAGTACAGAAATGCCCAGGACACGGGATAAGTAAAATGATGCTGGTCCAAAGTCTTGTGAGCGGGCTGAACCCTGAGACTCAAGGGTTGGTTAGTGCATCTTGCGGAGGAAGCTACATGGGGCGCCACGAGGACACCGTATACAAGGTGTTCGAAAGACTTGTTGAGTCTAGCCGTGCACAAACCACTAGTCGGGCTTACATAGCCGGCTCCAAAAAGATGGTGAATAATCTGACAACTGAACACAATGCTGACATGTGAATAATAGCTGATAAGCTAACTATGGTTGAGCAGATTTATAAAAAGGTGGATGAGATCCATAAATCATCTGATATGGAGAAATTGGCCAAATTGCCTAAACAAATGGAGGAATTGGCTGACAGGGTATCAAAGATTGCACCCCCCGCACCCAACACCAAATTCACTACATTCAAGGTCAAGGGGTAGGGCAACATAGCCATTGGGGTGGAGACCAAGTCTTGTCCTCTCAAACTGATGAAACCTCCGCTCAGACTGATTTTGAGGAACATCCAAAGGTCATGGAGATAAACGGAGTCTGGTACAATTTGGAACCAGTCAATCGCTCAGGCCAAAACTCTACGCCAAATCCTCGTCCACCGCAAGTCCAGCCCACCTACCAGCCTCAACTACAGCAGAGGCAGCAATATCGCACGGGTTATCAGAACCCGCAACCTCAGCCACAGCAGAACCAACGCCAAAGCCAACAAGGGCAATATCAACGACCTCAGACCAGGCATGGCCAAGGGTCCTCCTCTTCTGCTATCTCTCCAGAACTCCAGCGAGTGCTAGATGAGCTTCATGACATGAGAGTCGACATAAATCGACTCTCTCGTTGGAGAGATGAGGTGACAACACCCCAGACCGTGATTCCAGCTCAAGTCCAGGCTAACCCAAATAGCCTTGGACACAATCAGGTATTAATATCTGACTATTCCATACCTGAGCTTAAACCTTCCTCAAATAATGACTCTTATCATATCTCTCTTAGGAGCGGAAGGACCGTAACCATGCCTGATCGAGCAAAGGAACACGAAGACATAGCCCCAGTGTCCACCAATTCACACAACCCTGGGGGAATTGACAAAGGAAGATAGGAGGAGAAAGAACAAGTCCCACCCACACCACCCGGATATAATGGAGAGTCTGAGTCTGAGTCAGACAAAGAAATGCCACCAAGTTTCCCTGTTTTTAGTCCGAGTCAGAGTCCTGTACAAACTTTTTCATTCAATAAAAGTGATGATGTTGATCACAACAAATCTGTTCCTTTCCCCCGTGCTCTTACGGCAGGGAAGAAGAAAAACATAAAAAACTAAAAAAATGATGATGAGATGGCCCACATCTGCAAGGAAAATATTAAGGTCACTCTGTCCTTGGACGAGATGATAGAAAGAGATTCGGCTTTTCGGAAATACCTTAAGGTGAGATGCACACCAACTAGGGCCAGCAAACAAAATCCTAGCCGAACAAAGAAACACATACTCTCAGTAGCCACATCTCGTCTTATAAAAAATGAGCTGCCAAGAAAGAAAAGAGACATGGGTGCTCACTTCGTCACTAGCTACATCAACGAAATCAAGTTTGCAAGAACATTGTTAGATAATGGATCATCCATCAATCTCATGCCCACAACCCTATATGAGCATCTCAATCTAGGTCCTCTTAAGCAATCAACAGCCGTACTTCAATTCGCAGACACCTCAACTAAGCGACCTAGGGGCGAGATTCGAAACATTGTCATCAACATAGAGGGGCAAAACTACCCAGTAGATTTTACAATTCTTGACATGGATGTCCCTAGAAATTGGAAAGATTCCCAGATAATACTAGGGCGACCCTTCCTTAGGACCGCAGGAGCTATATTTGATTATACATCCGGGAGAATCCAGTTCGGAAAAGTTGAACTTAAAATGCAGCAAACTAGGTTCCAAAGACCTGACACTGAGTCGAGCACCGAGTCTGAAAAATCAGAAACTGAAACTGAAATTACAGAACCAATAGCTGGGTCCTGGAGACAAAACCCAACCGCTATGATAGAATCAACCTCATCTGGTGAGGAAATTGTTGATGACTTAGTCTGCCAGCTCATCCATGCATCTACCTATACTCTTGGAGACTCAGAGGCCACTTTAGACCTGTCAGTCCATTCTCCTTATGGACAATCCTTGAGTAAGGTACACAGATCGGACGCGGCGACTGCCACACCTCATTCCATCATTAGCGATCCGATCCGTGATACAACCATGAGGGTGGTCAACATTGATACACTACAAGCATCCACATCACAAAAACAAACATCACAGACAGAACCAGATTCGAGAAACATCATTGACTTACCTGAACTCAAACCATTGCCCCCTACACTTAAGTATGCCTTCCTTGCATGACAAAAAGGACAATTTCCGGTCATTATCAGCTCACAACTGACCGAAGAGAAGGAGATCCGCCTGCTTAATGTTTTGGAGAAAAACCGCAAGGCTATAGGCTGGAGATTGTCTGATCTTCCAGGGATTAACCCAGCCCTGTGCTCACACCATATTTACTTGGAAGATAATGCTAAACCCTCCCGTGAATGCCAACGTAGATTGAATCCAAACTTACGGGAAGTGGTTAAGACTGAGATCGAAAAATGGTGTAAAGCTGGGTTCATATATCCCATCTCCGACTCCAAATGGGTTTCACCTTTGCATGTAGTCCCGAAAAAGTCAGGACTACAGATTATCACCAATGAGGAGGGAGAAGAGATTACGACACGGGTACCTACGTCGTGGTGTGTCTGTGTGGATTACAGGCGCCTGAATGCCGCAACAAAGAAAGATCACTTTCCGCTGCCTTTTATTGATCAAATCCTGGAGAGATTGGCAGGGAGAGAATACTTCTGTTTCTTAGACGGGTACTCGGGCTACAATCAGGTAGCCATCGCCTCCGAGGACCAGGAAAAGACTACTTTCACATGCCCCTTCGGCACATACGCATTCAAGCGAATGCCCTTTGGTCTTTGCAATGCCCCCGGCACCTTTCAACGATGCATGATTGCAATTTTTGCCGACATGGTTGGGGATTTCCTGGAAATCTTCATGGATGACTTCTCGGTCCACGGTGATTCATTCGATGATTGTCTAGCCCACCTGGATCGAGTCCTCCAAAAGTGCAGGGAAGTGAATCTGGTGCTCTCTTGGGAAAAAAGCCATTTCATGGTAAAAGAGGGCATTGTACTAGGGCATGTCATCTCCAAGAAGGGAATGGAGGTTGACCCTGCCAAAGTTGATGTGATCAAAAAGCTTGAGCCACCTACAAATGTGAAACAAGTACGGTCTTTTCTAGGGCATGTCAGATTTTACAGGAGATTTATCAAAGACTTTTCAAAAATTGCCCGACCGTTAACAAACCTTCTTGGGAAAGACACTGAATTCCTGGTAGATCATAAGTGTCTAGAAGCCTTCGAATTACTCAAGAAAAGGATCATTGAGACACCCGTCCTACAAGCTCCCGACTGGTCTCTTCCCTTCGAGATCATGACAGACGCATCTGATTTCGCTGTAGGGGCTGTATTAGGACAACGAAAGATGGAATCCCGTATGCTATTCACTACGCAAGCAAAGTTTTAGACCCTGCTCAGAAAAATTACACTGTGACCGAAAAAGAGATGCTTGCTGTGGTTTTTGCCTTGGAAAAATTTCGATCAATACTTCTAGGATCTAAGGTGACAGTTTACACAGACCATTCCGCCATTCGCTTTTTAATGGCCAAAAAGGATGCAAAAGCACGACTTCTGAGATGGATTCTACTACTTCAAGAATTTGATTTGGAGATTAAGGACAAACCTGGTGTTAAGAATGTCGTGGCTGATCATTTATCACGGATTGAACATAACAAAATTCCGGAATCTGAATCGATCCGTGAAACCTTCCCAGACGAGTCAATTTCTGCTATTGACTCGCTCCCTTGGTATGCAGACACGGTGAATTATCTTGTCACCAATGAAGTTCCTCAAGGTTGGCCCAGAAACAAAATCGATCGACTCATATCTGAAGCGAGACACTATCATTGGGAAGATCCTTTCCTTTTCTTTGAAGGACCGGATTGCATATGGCAAAAATGTATTCCTCAAGAGGAATATCAAAGTATCCTCAATCTATGCCACACCTTGGAGGCGGGAGGACATCACTCTGGGAAGAGGACCGCTGAGAAGATATTGCAATGTGGATTTTACTGGCCGACCTTGTTTAAGGATGCTTATAATTTTGTGAGGTCGTGCCCCGTCTGTCAGAGAATGGGAGGAACCATTGGGTCCAAAGATGCCATGCCTATGCAACCAGTGATCATCTGTGACGTATTCGATGCATGGGGCATTGACTTTATGGGCCCATTCCCCAATAGTCAAGGATTTGAATATATTCTTCTCGCGGTAGATTATTTATCTAGATGGGTGGAGGCTATCCCTACTCGAGCTGCAGATAGCAAAACTGTTTGCAAATTTTTGAAAGATCATATTATTTCGAGGTTTGGAATTCCAAAAGTTTTAATATCTGATGGGGGAAGCCACTTTGTCAACCGGGAGGTGAAGAAGTTGACTAAGGAATACGGCATCGAGCACCGTGTCGCTACTCCTTACCACCCACAATCCAATGGCATGGCCGAGGTGTCAAACAAGGAGGTTAAAGGAATTTTACAGAAGCTCGTTCGCCCTGACAGGAAGAACTGGTCTCAACTCCTGGACCAAGTTCTGTGGGCTTACCGGACGACTTATAAGACCCCATTGGGCACCTCCCCGTTTAGAATGGTATATGGAAAACCATGCCATTTGCCTGCAGAGCTCGTACATAAATCAGAATGGGCAATCAAAAAGATTAATTGGAACTGTCACCAAGGAAAGAAGAACCGAGACATGAATTTGAATGAACTGTCTGAAATCCGAAATCATGCTTACGAGAACAGCACCATCTACAAGGAAAAAGTAAAGAGATGGCATGACAGGAACATTCGAACAAAGATCTTTGTCCCAGGGCAGAAAGTTTGGCTATTTAATGCAAAGTTGAAAATTTTCCAAGGAAAATTGAAATCAAAATGGATGGGACCCTTCATTGTAAGAGAGGTACACAATAATGGGAGTGTTGAGATCTCACAGACCGCAGATAGCGCGCAAACATCTATAGTCAACGGTCAGCTACTTAAACATTTTGTCGAATCCAATGAGCAATTAGTACAAGTTGAACAGATCTCCTTCACTCAGGGCATAGGTTTTGATGAAAAATTTGATCTGCCCAGATAGCACACCTCTCCGGAACTTACACTCTCTTGTACATCCGAAATTCTTCCCGGTTCCCCATCTGTAATTAACCGATTATACTTAGGCTGACCTGAGCCTAAGTATAGGGGGACCGCATCCATTGTTTTTACATCACTTCTCTTCTTTTGTTTTTCGTACTTCTATATTTAGTACGAGCTATGTCACCATTTCACTTTGTGCCATGAGGACATAGCACAAGCTAAGTATAGGGGGGTGTATTTGTATATATTTTATCTACTTTATCCATAGCTCGCACTTTAATCGTTTTTATCTAACATCGGGGATGGGTACAAGTAGTGTGTATAATACCTACTTATTAAAAAAAAACTTTTGCATTAAAAAAAATCATCACTCATGGTCTTGCATTTCATCACGCATTTCATGCATTCCTTGGTTGATATATTCCTGACACATTCACTATCACTCAAGGCTTGAGGATTTTTGAGGACACTTGATTTCTGAAATCTTGAGATTCTGCGTTAGCCTGCCTTAGTCATTAGGGTTTTGAACTTAATAATCCACACTTCCCTAGTTTGAAAGATTTGAGCGCTATATTGCACTCTTCATCTCTACCTTCAATAAAGAATATGATCAGCACAACCACTCCCACAACTGCATGATTGATGAGATGAGTTGAGATATCACTTGAGGAACTAGGACTAGAGATTTGAGTTTAGACCAGATCTGATGATATTCGAGGATGGGATAAAGTTAATGAAGGCTTCAGAAAACCTGAGTGTCAGCAAAACACCAGCCAGTATGTGAACAAGTTCATATACTATCTTTTTGATATTGACCTAAGTGCCAGGGTGTGATGAAACTTAATGTAAATTGTTGATCAGTGTGCGCCATCTTTTGGTAAAAGCAGTGGAGCTAGCCAACAAAAAAAAAGAAATGTCAAAGAAAAGCTCTATCATCCAAAGTCAAATTCCAAATGAGCTTCCACCAATGGTAAGCGCTCCCAAAATTTTCAAAGTGTCCACTTGGACCAAACGCTAATTAGGACCAAGGAGTCGGGCTGACACCATAAAAGGGCTCTGCATCGTAAGCGATACAAGTCTGGGTGTCGAAGGTATCTTAGATACTCAAAAGAGACACACCCCGGTGTACTCCCAGAAAAACAAGTGCAGACGACTGCAAATTCTCTTGACGGACACATTGATCAACAAAATAAAATATACTTGTGTTGAGTAATAAGGCACTCGAGAGGCACCTTGTTCCAATGAAAGGGAGAGAAAATCAGACACAATCCTATGCCCTCCATCAACTGGCCGTCCATCTACACTTTCAAGTCTGACAAACTAATGAGACGGTTGACTGAAGCAAGAATAGACTTATTCCCTAGGGTTGAGGGTCTGGTCTAGAGGAGAGTCTCTTGGATTGGAACTTTGAGTGATGCCCCGACTCGACTCTCATGAAATGCAGTACACTTAAAATCATATCCTTATATTATATGTACAAACAGAGAGTCTGAAAATTAGAGAAGTTGGGTTCCTTTTGATTAAAGCTTGGTTGAGCCAGAAGTTTAGGATCACTCAAATTAAGGGTCTTCAATGAATTAAGCCTTGTAAATTCACTTACACAGTCAGGGATGTATTCAACTAAGTTATTCATTCATTCATGCTCGGGGACGAGCATGGTCTAAGTATAGGGGTATGATGAATCCCGTATTCATCATGCTAAAATTGGTCATTTAGGCTCTGTCCCCCATCATCCACTTGCAATTAATCATTAATAGAGCATCATTAGCATTCATACATGTGTAAATAATATCTGCATTTCATCATGCATAAATTGCATTAAAAATCCCTTGTGTAAATTGGCCCAAAAAGCCGCTAACTTCTCACATTTTTAGTTAATTCATCCTAATTCCAATTGACCCAAAACCACCTCCATTGTGTAGATATTACTAACCTTATTAAATAAAAAATACAAAAAAATTACTAACCCCAATAAGTGTCAAATAATCCCAAAGTCAAATTTCACATCTGACAGACTAAAATGAGCATATCTCCCACATACAGTGTCCGATTTTGGTCTACTCACTTTTAAAGTACTCCATTTTCAAATACCTTCAAAACAAGACCAATTTCATAAAATTCGGAGCTCATATGTGAAAGTCGGGTTTTGGGCCTCTTTTGCGCATTTTAACTTTTTGCCAATTTTGACCTGAGTTTTTATGTACATAATTAACTCTTTTAATTTGATTTCATCTTTATTTATGTTCTTTGATGGAAGTTTTATTAAGCGACGCAAAAATCCAAATCCATATCAAAACTAAGATCAAAGAAACTGACCAAGTCCAAGTGTCCGTTGTCGGTCTGTACAAAAGTTGTGTGTTTCTTACTTTTATTTTATTTTCCTAATTTCTTATCCTTTAAAAATCCAAAAAAATTAGATTAATATGTAAATAATTTTCTTCTATTTTATCGTATTTTTTCTAGAATTTTTATCCTCTCTAAAACCACCAAAAAAATACAAAATCCCAAAAATATGGTTTTTCATACCCATGGAAAGCCGCCAAAAATACCACTTCTCACAGGTGACCTCTTTTGCTCCCGGACCCTTCATGAAAGTTGTAGATCTCGACGAGACGAACAACTTTCGTGAAGAAAATTTTTCCATCGGAGGTCATCTTCTATCATTTTTTCTCCTCTGAAAATCTGAAATTTTTTTGGTGCCACGTGGCAGCTCCAGGGCATGCCACGTGGCACCAAGACTTCCTCTCTCTCTCCAGCACCCCTGGGTCACGTGCCTAGCACGTGACCAGGGTCATCTTCCCCAACGGCAACCGCCTCCTCCGCAAAACCGCCGCATGCGGCCATCAATGACCGCCATGCGCGGCCATTACATCCCTCGCCAGCCGCTCCATGCATGTAACGGCCGCCGACCCTCGACCTTCCACCACCTCGCTCCTATAAATCTCCAACGACGACAGCCCATGAACCCATCCGCCATTACGAGATCTTGAGCTTCGGCAGCCACCGGTGACAGCGGAGGCACCTCCTCATCTCGGCGTGATCCAGTGGCTAGACAAGCTACTGCTGCGACCCTTCTCAAAGCGCTGCGAAAGCTTTGTGGTCTCCTTCCGTCGAAGAACCACTTGAAGATCGTCGTCCCTCGACCATCACCCCAGGTACCTCAGCTCCGCCGTCCCTCGACCATCAACCCACCTATCTTCCCCCCAGCTTCTTCTTCTCCAGCCTCGCACGTGCTGGAATCGGTGCCGCATCTCTCCGCCCCGCCGGCCTCGCACAGGCCGTGCTCCCTCCATCTTCTCCAATAATCTCCACCGCACCTCCCCTTCATTTTTTTACTAACATTGCAGGTCAACGGCGCGGCGCCGCCTCGCCTCCACCAGCCGGCGACACCTCCGCCTCGCACCGCCTCCGCCCAGGGGCTGCACCTCCGCCTCGCCCCTCCTCGGCCTTCGCGCGGAGGCGCCGCCTCCACCTAGGCCCTCCTACTCCGCCGCGACGCTCCTCCGCGCCTCCCAGGCGCTTCGCCCGCCCCGCCGGCCTTCGACGCACAGGTGCCGTTGGATCGGGCGGCCGAGCCCTTGATCCAACGGCCTCTGCTCAGCCATGTGTCATCCCCGAGCCTCGGCCCCAGCCTCGAGGCTCGGGTCCCCGAAGCTCCATCCGACCGCCATTTAGGCTCGGGTGCCCCGAGCCTGAGCCCCTCCACCGAACCTCCTGAAGCACGTGCAAAGCACGTGCTTACGGGGGAAAATTGCAACTGTGTCCTCAAAGGTTTCTGAAATTACATTTACACCCCCGCCTAGGGTAAATTGCAGAAATCCCCTCCGACTTTCCAAAATTACAGATAAGCCCCTTCAGGGACCTTTTTGAAAAGAAAACTTTATTTAAATTGCATTTTAGTCCCTGAAAATTCATTTTATCATATCTTTGTCATACGAACTCCGATTTTATCATATAATATGTCATTTCGAAGCTAATTCCATGCTCTATCACTTAGCATAGTTTGTGATCAGATCTGAGGGTGTTTGTTATCAATTATTATTTGAAGCGCTAATTTGACTTGCAGGCTCAATTTTGACATACTTGTGCTTGAGTATTTAACGATAAACCTGTTGCGTTGCAGGAGTTCTATTGAGGAATTTTAATTTGATTAATCCCTTGTTTTATTGTTGATTATTCCAAATCATTACAGGGATTGAATTGAGGACCAATATTTTTAACTCTCTATTTGGGTGATCAACTATTAATTTAGAAAAGTCATTTTACATTGAATCTGTGAACTTGGAGTCGATTGATTTTTCTTGGTTACATTATTATTCGATCTGTGATAATATTTGATGAATAATTGAAGTTGTTAATTGAGGAATTAAATCTTGCAAAATCACAAGATCCTGAGCTGAATTGGTAGTCCCATTCAATTTCTGTGCATAACATTCGCATCTTCGCATTGCATATTTTTGCGAACACACAAATTAATCAAGCATTAATTATTTAATTTGACTCAAAACCGCGCAACTAAAAATCACCGTTCCCTGTGTTCGACCTTGGTAAACTTTCCAAGTAAAATATTCCACAACATTCAAAGCTTGTGGTATTTTGACGACCGAAATCCGCTTCCTATACTACAATTCCTCATTATTAAAGAGGTGGATTTCGCGCTCATCAGATAGCCCAAGGCAAAGAAAAGCATAGCTTATAGGGACTATAAGAGATCCAATGCAATCCAATCCACGTACATCCCTAATTTAATGTAGGATTTTTATCAGTTTACCCCTCTGAAATATTACAATTTCAATTATGCCCCTTCCTTTTTTGAAATATCAGTTGTGCCCTTCCTTCTTGCAAAATTCACAGTTCTGCCCTTTTGTAATATCAGTTATGCCCCTACTTTACCTTAACAGAAGGGCAGAACTGTGGATTTTTCAAGAAGATATGGGCATAACTGATATTCCAAAAAAAGGAGGGGCATAACTGAAATTGCAATATCTCAGAGGCGCACAATTGATAAAGACCCTTTAATGTATGACTGTTTTTGTTTTTTTTGACACTTCTGATGTTATTTCCAGTTAAATTGATTCAGTAATACCAAGTAGATATGTCACTATACCTGGTTGGTGTTTACATAATTCAGAATCCTACATAAAGAGAAAAAATCTCCCATATTGAAATGATGCAAGGATCTGGCACATGCATACCAAACAGCCTAAAAGGTGTGCAGTTGCTCCTCTAACATCAGCATCAGTGATTGAGAGCCTATGAAAGTGATCAAGGGGATCAGCCTACGGATGGTGCTTTGTCAACTGTCATCATCATCAAGAGGAAGAAAAAGGCCAAAAGTAAAGGTCCTGCAACAGAGAGCATAGTAAATGTTAATGTTGCATGTTGTTGGAGCATAAGTTGTAAGCGCCTATTGTGTTGTAGCAGGGTAAATGGATCCTGGAGGAGATCCATTTACCCCACCCAGTTGTTTAGTCCCACATCATCCAGTGGTGGGACTCGGAGGCTCTGGAGAGGCTATATAAGGAGCCCCAGACCTCCTGTACTCATTGAGAAAGTCAATAGACAAACACGCCCCGTTGAGGGCTTCTCCCGTGGTTTCATCCCGCTCCTCACGGAGTAGGGTTCCACGTAAAATCCCACTTGTTCTTCGTTATTATTTATCTTTTCCATGTTACGCTTCCGCTTCCGATTTTCTAACATGGTATCAGAGCGGGTCGATTCTCGAGGAGTTGTTCTTGAAGTTTTTTTTTCGAGATTCGATTATGAAGTTGTTCTGTAGGATGATTATTTTTGGTCATGTTTATGTTTTGGGTTTTTTTTATGAAACCCTAGGAAGTAGCCTGATTCGATGTTCCCAGCCAAACACCAGACCGCACAGCGGCACCTTTGGGAAACTCCAGGCTTTCTTTGTTATTTTGGAGATTATCGAAGTTCATGATTCAGATCTAGGGTTTTCTAGACCCTACTTTCACGTGAGAACAGTTCCAGGCAGAGATCTATGGCCTCTCCATTTGGCCAAAGGCAGCGTGATGCATGCAAAACCCTAGCGGTCTCCAGGCGCGACTCACAGCAGCGGCTGCAGCCACACCTCCCAAGCCTCGCGCGCACAACTCCTTCACAGACCCAGGCGCACCCAACCGCCAAGGAGCGAGGCAGCGAAGGGCTCCCAGGTGCATCTCCTTCCTCATGCGGCAAGCCCTCAATGGCACAGGGAATCCCGCACGAAATCCCAGACGCACAAACGTGTGCGAGCCTCCGCCGATCCCAGCCATAGCCCCAGGCGTCACCTTCTCTCCTGTCCAGGCGCAGGTGGCTCCATCGTGACCGGCGAAAGCCCCAAGCTTCCCTCGCGGCGGGTTCGAGCCGATCTGCATCTTCAGGCTGCAGCATCTCCACGGGGAAACTCGAGGGCAACATCAAGCCGAGCCCTTCCCTCCAAGTCCCAGGCGCGAGATCCTCCAACGCCCAGGCGCGCATCGCCCAGGCGCGCGAAGACCCAGCAGGAGGCATTCCCAGGCGGCGGGCTTCCTTCTCCACTGTAGAGGCAGCGAGCCCTATTCTTCCAGGCGCGAGGCACACTGACCTTCGAGCCTCCAAGTCCAGTAGACCCCCAAGGGGCGGCGGGGTAGAAACGAAAGGCCCCTATCGGGTGTGGCTTTGGAGCATAGGGTTCCTCTTGGAACCCTAAATAGATCTGCAATTCAGATGGGCCCATATTAAAAGGGGCAAGGGCCTGTTTATAAAAAAAAGGAGGAAGAGAAGAGAGAGAAAGAGAAAGGAGCACATTTGAGGCCCAACCGAATGGGCTGTGATAAAAAAAAGTGGAGGCTTAGTGAGTTTTTTTTTTAAAAAAAATTGTTCGAAAAAAAAAGGCGCGTGCAGCAAAAAAAAAACTATACGCAATTGAAAAAAAATGAAGAAAAGCCGAAAAAAATGATGTGAAACGGCTTTAAAAAAAATATATATGTTTAAAAAAAAAATGTTTGTCAAGAGCCGTAAAAAAAAATGAAACGGCCAAAAGTTATCCATGTTTTGAGAAGCCGAAAAATTTGTAACGGCTTAATTGGTATTGTGTAGCCCTATTTATCTTGTCTTCTCCCAACTTGGTCGACGTCCATGTTTTCCGACAAGTATGGGAGAAAGGGGGAGTATATGTAGAGTCACAGGTCCTCATTCAGATCTTCCAGATTCAGAGATTCGTCAGACCAGCCGATTTCCAGACTCTACACGTTTTCAGATGAAGATTCTTCATGCGCAAGTTCCAGACTCGAAGTTCAGATTCCGAGTCTCAGTTTGATGCGCAGTTGTTCAGACTCGACAGATTGGTCAGAGTCCAAGTTCGAGGCACTCCATCATGAGAGGCCCAGTTTTTTGTGATCTCGAGAGAGAGACTCCAGTTTCAGACACGCACGAGTGTGCGGTCATTGTCGGATGAGCATAAGTTGCCATCATTGTCAGAGGTCCCCATCAATCTTCTTGTTGTTCGGCCAGAGTTTTCATGTGAGCCATAGGGACTCCAGAGCAGAGGACCATTCCCTTGAGGGCAAGGGTTTTCATGTGGTATCATAGGTACACCAGAGCAGTGCACCATTCTCTGAGCCAGATGGGAGAGACCCAGTTCTCCGACGAGGAGACTTCAGGCGCAAGTTCAGACTCGATGGTCAGTTTACGAGTCTTCAGTTGACTCACACTCCAGCCCGTTCGTCCTCCTCACCTGCACGACATGAGAAGCAACGTCCTCGACTGCAGCAATGTGCGCGTTGGGTTGATATTGTCCATAGTGTCTTGTAGCGTTGAGTTGAGTTTCTGTCTGTTTGTCCAAGCTGAGCATTGCATGCTCCAGCTTGAGGGGGAGTGTTGGAGCATAAGTTGTAAGCGCCTATTGTGTTGTAGCAGGGTAAATGGATCCTGGAGGAGATCCATTTACCCCACCCAGTTGTTTAGTCCCACATCGTCCAGTGGTGGGACTCGGAGGCTCTGGAGAGGCTATATAAGGAGCCCCAGACCTCCTGTACTCATTGAGAAAGTCAATAGACAAACACGCCCCGTTGAGGGCTTCTCCCGTGGTTTCATCCCGCTCCTCACGGAGTAGGGTTCCACGTAAAATCCCACTTGTTCTTCGTTATTATTTATCTTTTCCATGTTACGCTTCCGCTTCCGATTTTCTAACACATGTATCCGGGTAAATAGATACATGTCAGGCACCCAGGCCTGGTGCTTACCAAGTGTTGATCTCAAGCATAAAACTCCATTGTATGATGCCTTTCTTGGGTTTACTCGTCTCTTATGTTGTCTTTCACTCTCATTTATGTTTTCTCTGCTCGGAATTGAATGACTGTTCACTAACAGGTTTTTTTCTCTTGCATACATCGCTCTTCTTTCTTTATTCTTGCTTGAAGTAAGCCTTTTTTAATTATGGCTGAAGGTAAAAGCAATGCAAGTATGTCTGGGAAATGAAAACTGACCGATCAAAACCATTACTATTAAACGTGTAATAAATCATCACACCATTTGATCTGCAACTATGGATATGGCTTTTGCTGCTTGTGGTAAGATTAATTACATTAGCCTTTTAATTCTGGAATCGTGAATGGAGAATCTGGATATACGCTTTTCTTGGCGGTCTAAACCATGCTTTCGAAAATACTAGAAGTTAGCCTTTTAGTTCTGGAAATGCTTGCTCTACTGAATAATTCTTGCACGGGAGAAACATCTACTATCTAGGAACGACGGAAAAGTTGCACACTCGACATTCGTTGGTCGCGCACACGAAAACCAAGTGAAAATGTACTCGTTGTAAGAGGTTTGGCCATACTTATAAACATTTATTGGCTGCTATATCCTGAAAGGAGACAAACCTATTTCAAGAATGACCAATGTGCTAATTCTCACTTCACTAGCAAATAAAAGCGGGTTGTTCTTGATGCTAATGAAGCTTACGTCCCTTAAATGAGTGAAAACAAAAAAGCTTCAAGGAGCAGATGAAAGACTTACAAGGTTTTTTTTGAAAAAATTCTAGTTGAGGACTTTGCAGATACACAAAGACCATTAAAGCTCTTCCCACAAAGAGAATTGAAGGTAACATTTCTTGCCCTTCTAAATTGATCATTAATAGTGGTGCTCCTAACCGTACAACCCCAAAAATGTTCCATAAGTATAAAATACTATCGCGAAAGAATAAAGTTACTGCTACTAATAGATATCCCACCAATGTTGCTAGAAAGGGTGCTATCTTTGTTGTTGATTTCTTCTTTCTTCGTGTTGCTTTACATGTCCCCAATTTTCAAGTAAATTTACTCTCCACTAGTGGAGTTACAAAAGAAATGAGTTGCACAATAGTTTTTGACAAGAACTCCGGTGTGCTAGAGGACTTGCTGACGGGAAGGAAGATTGGAATTGGTTTGTTCATTGATGATCTTTATCCTCCACCTGCTCATGGTGCTCGCTCGTATGCTTCTGTAATTTATGCTCCTTTTGAAAGTTATCATATTTCCATGTTCGTTAGACAATGGCATGAGCACCTTAACAGTGTTGGTGTCTTTTTACTAAAAAAAGGTGACAGACAATGTTTTTTATCAGGGGCACTCCTTTTCATTTTGAATTTTTTACTTGGCTAATCAAGCTCAAACTGCTTTTACTTCATCCGAAAGTAAATCCAATTACAATTATGAACTTGCTCATATGTTTGAGGACCATGCAATGTACCTACTTGGTAAGGATACCGTTATTTTGTAACTTTTGCCGACGATTGGTGTTTATCTGTTTAGGAATGAGGTGATGTTCATAAAATTATTAGTGAGTTTATTCATTTAGTTGAATGAACATGATACATTTTTTTATTTCATTCTAATAATGCAAAAGAGTACATGTCTCAATCCATTCGAGATCAATTTATTAGCAAGGGCATTCATGAGACCTTGTGTTTCTATAGCCTATAACAGAATGACATTATTGAAAGGAAAAATAAACATATTGTCGAAATCACACATGCCTTTCTTTTTCATAGAAATATGCCAAAAAGATAGTGTGGTGAATCTGTTCTTATGGATGTATATTTAATGAATTGAATGCAGTCCAGAATCCCTGATGGGGGAGGGGACTCTTTTTTTTGAGAGTTTTCTTAATCAAGTTCCATTCAGTCTAACACCTCGTGTTTTTGGTTGTTTGTGCTTCCCACATACCTCACACTCAAAATGTTCTCTCTTCGATTATTCCACTACTCAGAAAGGGTGCAAATACTTTAATTCTTCCATGGAAAAGTGGTGGTCTCAAAAGGAATATCTTTTCTGAAATACAATCATTCTTCCCGGTTGATCCTATTTAAAACAATAAGAAATATGAAGAGGATCGTGATGTACAGTTTTTACATGTGTGTGTGTGTGTGGGGGGGGGGGTCACATTTGCAAGGGGAGTCACACTCACAAAGATAGTCACATGAAAGATCCAAGATAAGGAAAGCAAAGATAACACCAATCCCAATCTCCTCGATGCCTCCCTCAATAATCCAAGTCCAGAAAACTATTTGAGTATACACGCTGCTCATGATGAAGATATTGACTAGAGACCTGCCGAAAATTTTTATGGAACAACCACAAGACACCGTTGCAAATAGACGAGAAAAAGAGTGATCGAGATCCTTGCCCTATATGTGTGATGTCCTCAACATCCCATTCATAGATACGTTTCTTATTCCAATCTCAATTCCTCATATAATTGTTACATCACCTCTCTTGATTCCATTAATATTCTTAGAAGCATCAACAAGGTTGGAAATAATTCAAATTGGCTTATTCCTATGCAAGATGAGATGAATGCCCTTGGAAACTCATACCCCAAATATAGTGCCACATCTAAAATTCACGAAGTGTGGGTGTGGTTTATAAGTGGTGGGGATTACTACTTGACAACTTGGACTTAAGCATTTAGGGTGGTTGTCAACGGGTCCATCTGGGCCCGAACCCAACAAGTTGTCACGGCCAGTTTTCCTCGATAACGGACCGGGGACCTAAGCCCGGGACGTTACAAATGATATCAGAGCCGAACGTCCTCTGACAGTGGAAAGGGCTACCCGAGAGGTGGAGCCGCCCCTACAAAGAGGTTGGAGCGTGCAGCCGCCACTGTCACTGGGAATAAGTGATGTGCCATATCGCAACGAGGACGTTGCGAATATAAGTGGGGGAGGTTGTAACACCCCAACCCAAACATAGTACCACATGGAAAACTCACAAAGTGTGGGTGTGGTATATAAGTAGTGGGGATTACTACTTGACAACTTGGGCTTAAGCATTTTGGGTGGTTGTCAACGGGTCTAATTGGACCCGAACCCAGCAAGTTGTCATGGTCAGTTTTCCTCGATAACAGACCGGGGACCTAAGCCCGGGACGTTACAAAAAATGATACTTAATAGGTTGTTGATGTACCCAAGGTCATCGTGTAGGGTCAAAATGGGTAGCATAACATATACCCCAAAAGGAATAATTAACATATAAAGGTTCAATTAATTACAACTGGATTTAGTAAAAAATATTAGATAGATTATCTTGAGACATTTGCTCATGTTGCTAAAATGAATTGGTATATATGATTATCTCTAATATTGTTCAACGATCTTGGAAGATGTCATAATTAAGTGCTAAAAATACCTTCTTAAATGGTTACTGGAAAGATGAGGACTACGTAAGGATGCCTAAAGGTTATGATAGAAAAGGCAAATGCTTCTAAGCTAAGAAAGCCTATTTATGGACCTAAGCATACTTCAATGTACTAGTTTAAGCAACTTCGTATTGTTATGCTTGTAACGATCATAAATAAGGAAACATTTATGATACTCTATTTGTGAAAATTTTAAAAGAAAAAACATCTATCCTTCTTGTCTATATTGATAATATAATAATGGGATCTTTACCCGGCAGACCCTATAATCTTTGCCAATGACCTCTACGACCTTTGAAACATTGATATTTTTCCCTCGACCCTGTAAACTTGCTCCGTTTTACCCCACGAACCTTATCGTTAAATTGACACATGTAGAGTTAACTTCCTTAGGTTAAAAATAAGTTAATCTAACCAATCCTCGATCGGACGGCTACAATTAATCAAGAGAATGAAAAAAAATCCCTCGGCTGGGGGGGTGTTGGCTTCCAGCGGCAGAGGCTGGAAGGGGGGCCGCGAGCAGAGTTGCGGGCTGTGAGGGGGCTGCTTGGCTGTGGGGGGCGTTGGCGGGTGCAGGGGGCGTTGGCTTCCAACTGAGGGGGCTGCGGGGGGCTTCCGCCCAGGGGGCGAGGCTTCCGGCGAGAGCGGGCTGGGGGAGGCCTTCCAGCGAGAGCGGGCTGGGGGGGAGGGGTGGTTCCAGCGAGAGCGGGAGCGGGCTGCGACCAGGTGGGTGCAGGGGGGCGTTGGCTTCCAGCTGAGGGGGTTGCGGGAGCGGGCTGCGAGGGAGCTGCGACCAGGTGGGTGCAGGGGGGGGGGGCTTCCAGCGAGAGCGGGCTGCGGCAGCGACGGTGCGTGCTGTGAGCAGGTGGGGGGGGGGGTGCTTCCAGCGAGAGCGGGCTGCGACAGCGGCGGTGCGTGCAAGGGGGTCGAGCGGGAGGGGGGTGCGGGAGGTTGTGAGCAGGGGGGGGGGGCGAGCATCCGAGCAGGGGTACGAGTTGCTCCGAGCACAGGTGCGGCTGGGTTGTGGAGGGCTTCGAGTGCCGGAGGAAGGGGAGTGCTGACGAAGATGGAGGCCGACCAGATGGTTGGTGGTGGGGAAAAGGGAGTGGCAATTAAGGTAAATTCGATAAATAAAATAGGCATAAAATCAAAGAATGTAACAGAATCCGGTTACTTTTAACTGTTAAATAGACGGGGGTTGACCACAGGGTTTATATGATAAGGGTTAGCAACTTTACGAGGTCGAGGGAGAAATATCAATGTTTCAAAGGTCGTAGAAGTCATTAGCAAAGATTATAGGGTCTGCCGAGTAAAAATCCCTATAATAATTATCGACGATCATGAGAATGAAATTTGCAAGTTAAAGAGCATGCGTGCCTCTGAGTTCGAATTAAAAGACTTAGGGATGCTAAAATAATTTCTAGGCATTGAGATTGCAGCTTGACTTAAACAAAAATATGCTATGAAATTTTGAAAGATACCATGAAACATTGATGCAAACCTTCCACCACTCCTACTTAAACCAATCATCATCTGAGCCTTAACGATAGATAGAAACTTGGAGAAAGTTATAAAGCGTGCTACCGAAGACTTGTGGGGAAGATGATCTATCTTACTTTTGTAAGGCTTGACATCACCTATGTCGTCAACATGGGTATTCAATCCATGCATGCTCCTTCTCACACATATATGAAGGTTCTCAGAGATTCTCCAATATATCAAGAAAAAATCAGTAACTGATTATCTTTACGATCAGATTATTTACAGATGCATAAGATCCTCCGGGAAATTAATCCATTAAGAACTTGACCGGACATTAGGGTTTAGTGTGTGAGGTTAAACTTGTTCGGAGAGGAACCATTCTCACTAAAACCACCAAATCCCATCAAAGCTTCCTTTCAGCAGGGGATCTCAGGCAGAGGCAGCTCAACCTGAGGAACACCTGTAACAGTTAACATATTATTCCATGTTCACCATAGTAAAAACACGATGTATCAGACTTTTATACGCGACATATTTGTGGTTATACAAATGTACATGCCACAATACCATTATCCATGAAAATTCAAGTAATCAAAGATAAAATCAAAAATAACAAACATGTAGTTTCACCATTAAGTCTGTACACTTCCTATACCAACAATCATAACGCCTCACATGTCTGGCAAACTTGGATTTGTTTGTTTGCCTGCACTCTACTTCCATGTACACATACAAATATGCATCTATAGCACATATATACATACATATGGGGGGATAGAGAGGTTGCTGAAGAAGATGCTACATGATGTTTCCGACAAAAAGAGTTAAAGCTCATGAGGGACCTGGGAGGACCCACACATGTTTTCTTCTCTTTCACCTAAATATACAAAAAGAAGTAACTCCAATGAATGATCTTCAGTACCATACAAAAGAAGTCTAACAACTGAAGGAATCTTTAAGAGCAGATTATTCTCCAATTCGGTGAACCTCTGGATGGTTGAATGAATTTCCAGGGATGTTCATTGCCGGAGATGTTAATAATCTGAACTTGCTTTCTTAAGAGCATCAACTCTTTCTGGATTCTAAAGTAGAGCCTTCTTTCAGAGCTTGTCGAGCCTCGACCTCCTTTCCAAGAGCAAGAAGGGCAGCAGCTTGTAAATAGCATGCTGTTTGCCATGACGGAGATAGGACTTGTGCTTGCATAGCATCGTTCAGGGCTTGTTCTGGCATGTCATTCATCAAATATGACAAACAACGTCGTGCATAAATTGTCGGAGAAGCCATGGATCCAACATCTATGAACTGCAATTTTAAAGCACAACAAAAATATTATGCATTCACGCCAGGTGTCGGAGGGAAGTGCCTACAGGTTTTGAGTTCATTGTCTCAATAAGAATTTTATGACACTCAAATAACTGAGATTTTGGTCAAAATAGACATTCAAAGCTCCATTTAAATTCTGTAGGATTTTGTGGCCAGAAACATGGTTCAATGGAGTGTGATGCATGAGAAGTTTTATAAAATTCACTGGGATGTAAATTTCACTAGAAATGTTCCCCTCATTCATTATATCTCCTTATTGGTTATTGTGGTACATATGGTTGCAACTATAGGAAAAGAAATGGGAAAAAAATATGAAGTTGCTTCAAGTTCACAAAAAAAAAATGGCGAAGCCTCCTCCCACTTTAAGAAGGGTCAGCTACATGGATTCTTGCTCAAATCTATGTTGAAAGATCCAACTATTTTTACGTTGGTCGTGGGCTAAATAACGCAACCCTCACAAGGAGGGATTTTGAGCGCTTTCCGCGGAAGAAGCTACATGGGCCGACACGAGGACACTGTCTGGAAGGTGTTCGAAAAACTAGCCGACACGAGCCGCTCCTAGACCACGAGCCGAGCATACCTGGCCAACACCCTTGCACTCCTATCCAAAGAAGGGGGAAAGACGACCGTGAACAATCTGTCCACCGACCTAAGCTTCAACATGGGGATTATAGCAGATAAACTCACAATGGTCGAACAAATTCACAAGACGGTGGACGAACTCCACAAAATTACTGATTTGGAGAGCTTGACTAAACTGTCTAAGCAGATGGAGGAGCTTGCTGATCGGGTGGTTGGTAGGCAAACTTCAGGTCCACCAAAAAAATGGCGAAGCCTTCTCCCACTATAAGTAGGGTCGGCTACATGAATTCTTGCTCAAATCCATGTTGAAAGATTCGACTATTTTTTACGCTGGCTGTCGACTACCTAACGCAACACCCACAAGAGGGAGATTTGAACCCTGATCTTTTGGGTGGTAGGCACACTGCACTACCACCAGACCATTTAAGTAGGCACTTCAGGTCCACCAATATGACAAGAATCTCAAAGTTGATTAGACAGTAGCACAAATGTGTAAATTTTGTCAAATTCCATATAGGTAAAAAGAAATTGCTTTTTCTCGGGTAAGGGTGCAGATAAAATGAATTTCAGGACAAAGGTTACCTGGGAATAACATTCTACTGCAGTATTGAAATCTTTATGTCGGAATGCACTGTCACCTCGTTTCTTTGAAGTAAGTGTATCTTGCATCTGGTTTGCCCAAATCTGAAATGATAACTGCAAGGTCCACGAGCATTAGTAGCATGAGATTAAATATAGAATATTTCTGATGATACCAAGATATTGTATTCCGGCTTTCAGAAAACAGAGATCGAACCAAAATCTTGTACATGCACTCAAACGTTTTGACACATTTTCTGCTTTCCAAAAGCCAACTCATTTCACAAGGAATTTACAAATTGCTCAATGGTTTCTACATTGTATAGATATTAATATTACAAGTACAAGCATGCATTGTTGATTTGCATGCATACCTTAAAGTTTTACAAGTTATTCGTATTTTTAACTTATAAATTACTAGTTCATATGCATATCTTAATTTTTTACATGTTCTTCTTCACAAGTAGTTTAACTTTTACCATCGTTCACATTTCTACACTAGACAACAAGTAGTTTATTTTTTCTTTGTAGACGACCCTACTTTATGCGGGAGAAGGCTTTGTTGTTATTGTTGTTGGAAAAGGGGAAAACAATCGGAGGTGTTTGCACTATATACATAATAAGATAGGAAAAAAGATTTACAACCGCCATGTCTCGAGAAGAGAACTAGCAAAAAGAGTTACATTGCTAACATAAAACCTATCCTGTTGGAGTATTTGGTTGTGCGCCTATTGAGTTGTAGATGGGTAAATGGATACCTCTAGGATCCATTTACTCCATCCCAGTGTTTAATCCCACATCTGCCAGCGGTGGGACTTGGAGGCTCAGAGGAGGCTATATAAGGAGCCACAAACCTCCTGTAACCATTGAGAAAAAGGAATGCAATATCCACCCCTCTTAGGGCTTCTCCCGTGGTTTCATCCCGCTCCTTAGGGAGTAGGGTTCCACGTTACATCATTGTTCTTCCATGTTTATTTATCTTTATTTCCGATTCGGCTTCCACTTCTTCTAACATGGTATCAGGGCGGGTTCGATTCTTGAGGATTTCATGATTTGTTATTTCTATTCGAGATTCAATTGTATAAGTTCTTGAAGATTATTTTCCATGTTTGAGATTTATTCAAGATCTCTAGGGTTTTCTGAAACCCTAGATCTACCGTTCGTGCAGAGAAGTTTTGTGTTTGATCAAGTTCAGGAAGATCTTCCCCCCCCATGGGTTCGGATTTGGTTCACACAAGGGGTCCTACCCAATTATGGGATTGCAATTTTTGGAGCCTCCTAGCGCATGCGCCAGGATCTCCCCCTGGGCGCATCACTATTTCCGGGCAGTACTCCATACAAACCAGGCGGCGTTGAAGCCCTAGCCTCGCGCTGAAGACTCATGCGTGAAGGCGACGCCATTCTCCAAAGATTCCAGGCAACACCTCCCTTTGTTGCCAGCCTCCGGGAGCCGTCCTACTATTTCAGGTCAGCGATACCACAAATCTCTCGTCGACGGCGACATCCCATCGAAGACGAGGCGGCGGCACGATGATTCGCCTCCAGGCAGAGGCGAGCGGTGGCACAACCCCAGTTCGAAGCCCTTGAGCTCCTCTCCGCCACGAAGCCCAGGTGGGGCTTCCGGTCCAGGCGCGATCTAGCCACACAGGCGGAGACAACATCAGAAAACAATAGCCCTAGCGGAGGATCCATCCTCTTAGTGCATCACGCGCATAGGGCACACAACCCAGGCCGGCGTGAACCCCCCCTTTACCTCTCCTCCCTTTGGCGGCGAGCCCTCTTCAAATCGAGTCCAGGTTACGCCTTCTCGAGTCGCGCATCGAGCAACACTCGCACGAATCGAACAGCAACTCCTCTCCAGATCAGGCTCGACGTCGCTCCAGATCGAGCTCGTCGGGCGTGACGGTAAGAGCTAAGGTTGCAGAAGTCGGCAGCCGGTACTCGGTCGGCAGGGTCACTGACTAAGGATTAATCGACAGTCGGGAGAGTAATCAGATTTAGTCGGGCATTAGTCGGTTTTGATTTTTTTAATTATTTTTAATATATAAATCAAATTTTAATATATATACTATCATTTATCTTCATAATTTAACAAATTTAATATTTTCAAGAGCTTAAGAAATTGCATCAAGAGAAGGAAAAATGAAGGAAGTTAAGATCAAACATTCAAAATATTTGGTACATAACACTAGCAAATGTTCAAAAGCACATACAACATGTCCAAAAAAATATTACAAGTAGGAAATGTTCAAAAGCACATACAACATGTCCAAAAAAATACTACAAGTAGGAAATGTTCAAAAACACATACAACATGTCCAAAAAAATACTACAACATGTCAATCGAATCAATCCTCAATGTCATTATCCAAGTCCATCTCTTCTTCTTCTTCTTCGTCGTCGTCATCATCATCTTCTTCTTCTTCTACTTCTTCTATATCATCAAGATGTAACTCCTCGTTCTCATTCATCGGCGTAGCATTGGAGCTCGAAGATGAAGCTCCCTTGCTACGGTCAACTCGCTGGCTCCTTCTCGGTTCCAAATTCTCTTCAGCACCACTAGCATGTGCTACAGCACTCCATGTCAATCCGGAACCTGGAAAAACCTCCTCATCATGAGCATCAACACCTCCAGTCCATTCAGCCATGTATGCACGATAACGAGATGAGAGAGGATCATTTTCTTTTTCAACTCGACGTTCCCGCAGGTTTGAATTGAAACGAACATACACAAGATCATTCAGCTTCTTCGTCTCCAATCTGTTCCTCTTCTTGGTATGGATCTGAACATCAAAATTCAAATTTTAAATTTATATCAATTACTATGTTATACTTTACTATTAGTAACCAAATTTGGTCGATGGAATGGAGTCATTACCGAGTCAAAGGTACTCCAGTTACGCTCACATCCGGAGGATGAAGACGTCAAGCTCAAGTTCTTGATGGCCATGGCTTTCAAATGAGGCGTGTCATCTCCATGATTATGCCACCAGTTAGCTATTTAAATAGAGAATTCATCAATATAATATAATATAATATTTCCAAAGAGAGAATTGTCCAGCATGAAATACCTGGGTCATAATTGTTGCCATTTGTCATCCTCTGTCTCACAACTAAAGGCTTGCCAAATTCACCGCGACCAAGTCTGTATGCTGGAAGCTCGTCCCTGTTAATTGCATCTTGTACATCCAAATCTGGATAAAATCTTTCCATGCACTCCTTAAACCCTCTCCTCACCACAACATCCGGATCACCACGAGACTCGGTGTAGAAGAAAAATGGGTTCAAGTAATAAGCCGCTAGATGCCTATGGAGTATCGAGCCTCCCTTTGGTCTTGGAGGTAACAGCATCCACAAAAAAATTGTAAGATGACTCCACGCCATTGATGAATGATGCAACTATCTCTTGTTTGGCCTCTTCAAGCCCTCCGTACACAAAACACATAGATGGACGTCGATCTGCGTCAACAACACGCAATAAACGAACCAATGAGTGAAAACTCGGACGACGTGTGCAATGTGATTCCAAAATGTAAGGCTGAAAACAATAGAACTCACTGCTTCTCCCCTCTTGGCCTTGTACCATTTGCAATTTCTCTACTCTTCTGAGGAAAACATCAATCTAAGCTTGTCTTTCTTCTCATTCAGGCTCTCAAGAGTAAGAAAAGTGGTTGCAAATCTTGTTTGACCAGGCCTTGCAATGTCTCTCTTGTTGGTGAACTTACGCATCAAGCTTAGAGTTTTGGTGTGAGAGTATATAAACACGTAAGCTTCTTTGCCTTTGTGATTGCACTCCTCACCTTCGTCTCTTTGCTTATCTCCTCCAAAGCAAGATCAAGGGAGTGCGCGGCGCATGGAGTCCACCAAATCCGTGGATATTTGGTGAGCAGCAATCTTCCCGCTGCTACATTGGCAGATGCATTATCCGCCACAATCTGAACCACATTATCTATGCCCACTTCATTAAGACACTCATCCACCAGCTTGAAGATGTAATCCGCAGTGTGTGCCTCATTTGAGGCATCTATGGACTTCAAAAATGAAGTCCCCAAGGTGCAATTAACATAAAAATTGATGATGCTTCTTCCGCGCATGTCCGTCCACGCATCGGTCATCAAAGAGCTTCCTGTCGACTTCCACGTATCACGATGACATTGCAAGTCATTGTGCATTTTCTTCACCGCATCCTTCAGAAGTGGACCACTAAGCTCATACCTCGTGGGAGTCTTTAGTCCAAGCCCATACTTCCCAATCGCCTCCACCATCTGCATGAAGGGCTTCGTCGTCAGTGCATTAAAAGGAATCGCCGATGTATATGCCCAGTTGGCTATATACGGGGTGACCCTATCACGATGCTCTTTGGAGAATGCATCTTTTATGGTCATCTGACGCGATGGACCTTCCAATGCGACATTCTGCTCCAATGAGTCGGATGCTCGTGATCTCTTCGCCGAACCCGCATATCCAGTGATATCAACATCCTCTCTCAGCTCTTGAACATCAATGGCTTTCTGGCTCTTCTTCCTTGCAACGTCATCAAGATATGCGATCATCTTCTTCTTCGTATCTTCGTCCACCTTTGGACATGCAGCCACGTTGCCTCTACGGTGTGCTAGATGTTGCTTGAACCTGTACAACACCTCCCTTGACAACCTTCTTGCACAATCTGCAAGTAACTGTATTCGGATCTGTACGGTTCGAAAGATAACCATATTGCCATGCAGGATCAGTTGATCCTGGAGGCACGTAAAAAGACGAGTCGCTACCAGAAGCGACGTTCGCGGGAGGTGTATCCATCTACATAGTCACAAACTCAGAAATTACTAATCAAGTAATCATCAAACACAAGTATCTAATTAACAACAAGTATCTAAATTAACTAACCATTTGGAATAACAAATAAAAACAAACCTAAGAAAAACAAAAAAAAGATGAAAACATAACCTAACATTGTTATTGGCTAACAAGTAACAATAACATATTAACATGATAACATCTAAGTTCAACATCATCAACCTAAGCAAATCTAAGCAACTACATGTCAACTTCTTACTTCTAAGATCAACCTAAGCAAAAAGAAATGAAGAAAAAATAACCTAACATTATTATTTCATATTTGCTAACAATAACTTATAACACATTAACATTTATCTTCTACATTATCAACCTATGAAAAAGTAGAAGAGAAAACGAAAAATAATCCAAAATAAAAAAAACTTAACCTACAGTGCGGACGGCGAGGCGCAGGAGGCGTGGGGGCGGCGAGGCGCTGGAGCGTGGGGCGGCGAGGCGTTGGAGCTGGAGCTTGGAGGCGTCGAGGCGGCGACTCCTGAAGGCGGCGCCGGCGAGGCGAGCGCCGATGGGACGGGGGTATCGAGAGAGCGAGAGGGGTCGGGGGTTTCTGGGGTTTTCGAGCGAGAGGGGTCGGGAGGGTTTCTGGGGTTTTCGAGCGAGAGGTTACTGTTAGACAGTAACCCTCAAAAGGCGCTCAAGTCATTTCATATTCGGATCTGGCCATGGATCCTTATGAAGAAATCGGCCGATTACTCGGCCGCCTCAACCGACTAATCGGCCGCCTAGTCGGGCTCGACCGACTGTAGGCCGAGTTGGCCTATTCAAGTCGGGCACACCCCCCCCTGATTCGCATAGTCGGGCCGACTAGTCGGTCTAGTCGGCCGACTTTTGCAACAGTGGTAAGAGCAGAGCAACTACGGAGGTGCGACGAGTGTTCAAAGGGGTTCTCGCAAAAGGGAACCCTAAAGGGCTTTGCTGTTAAATTAAAAAAGTGAGATAAATTTGGCCCAATTGGCCGTGAATAAAAGGAAAAAGGAAAATAGGAGGGGGCATCTGCGTTCGGCCCAAATGTGCTAACAATTAAAAGGGGGGGGGCTGCATATTTTGTACCAAAAAAAGAAAGGAGAAAGAAAATGGTGCGTACAAATAAAAATCCGTACACAAAATGTAAAAAAAGGAAACAAAAAAAATGAAAAGCCGATTTTTTTTTACAACAGCTAAAAAAATAGACGGCTTAATAAAAAAATGATGAAGAAAATCCGCAAGAATCCCCCCCCCATTTCTTTGTATTCTCCCAACATAGTCGATGACATGTTCCGACTAGTATGGGAGAAAGGGGGAGTATTGTGTAGAGTCACAGGTCATCTCCAGATACAGATTCTCCAGACCAATCAGTTGTTCAAACTCTACAGTTGTTCATACTCGACATCAGATTTGTTCCGTATCTTTCCAGTTTTCAGACATGCACATGGATGCGGTCTTTTCAGCTGTGCACATGTATGCCATCTTTTGTGGTGGTCCCTATCATTCTTCTTGTTGTTTCGACCAGAGTTTTCATGTAAGCCATAGGGACTCCAGAGTAGAGGACCATTCCTTATGTCATGTTGGCAAGGGTTTTCATGTGGTATCATAGGTACTCCAGAGTAGAGTACCATTCTCTGTGTCAGATGGGAGAGACCCAATTCTCCATCGAGGAGACTTCTTTCAGACTCCATTCTCCAGCAATCATTGACTCCGACGAGGATTGCACTTCCACGGCCTTTTGTAGTTCAGCCCTTTTTAGGGATAGAGCAGTTGTCTACATTATTGTGGCGGGCCATAGTTGTGAACCCCTCTGGATCCGTGTACCCGTTTACGACACAATTCGCAATATTCCATTTATGACATCGCATTAAAAGCATAAATTTTTATGGGGAAATTTTTCGCAATGAATATATTTGTAAGTGACATTCGACATTCACATTCACAACCATAAGCTAATAAAGATAAATGTCACCAAGAATTTATTTCATTAACTTTCATTTCATTTTCAACCTGTACAATGTCTGAAAGTACATACAGTATATCCCAAAATCTGACTGAAGAGAAAAGAAGCATATAACATTAACAACCGAACAAAAACTGAGACAAAAAGAATAACATACCGTCTAGTATAGACCTTGTCTCTTGGAACCCTGTATAACTACTGAACAACAGACTCCTTTCCTGCCATGCGTGCAAGGAAGAAAAGGAGTCACAATTGTGAATACAAACCCGTAGTTTAAAATAATTAACAAGTAATTTAATGTGCAAAAGAGAGCAAGTAGAAAGGTGGAATAAGCACTATTTACATCTACTTGCGCGAGTAAAAAGGTATTCAGGCTTGTAAGCATTTCTCATAAACTCTCATTATCCAAACACTTTTCATATTTAACATATTTATTTTGTAATTAAATGTTGCTAAATTATAATTATAGGAGTATGCATATAAGTATATATCTCTATTATTATATAGACCAGATATCAAATCTGTGGATTTGTCGATGTGAAAGATGGAATATGAAATATTTATAGATTAATTGATTCCCAAGTTCAATAGGTAGGCATCCAATTCTTAATTTCAATTGTTTCAGATATAACTCCAGATGATATAGATAAAGATCATGATTCTTGGTCTTGGAGATCATGTTCCGAAACTTGATGGCTACTTTCTTGTCATTGAGATCAAGTCATGGTTTTCGATAATGGACTGATATGATGATGATGAATTTGATCCTTAATTCTATTTACTCCTTCTAAGTTAGTGGATAGTCTGTGGTCTTGGTCTGTGTGTAACCTCACACTATGACTCTAAGGTATTTAAAGGTACCTTAGGGTTGTGGTGCCTCCGTAGGCATGCGGTGTTGTATAATGCATCCTAACTAAGTTCCCAACACGTCCACTAACTTATAGGGTTTTTGAATCAGAATAAAGTCACTTCTAATCAACTCAATTTTAATTGTGATTTCCTCCAAACCTTCACTGTAACTCTCTCAGATGTACTCTCAATGATGTAGATATAGATGTAGATACGAATGATCTGGATGTAGAATCGCCAAGTCTGTTGGCGAAAGAAAACTCAAGCGGTGAAGAAGCCTGCAAATGGCTCTTCCGTCTCGCCCTCTAGTTGGAAGGACGGTCCAATAGAGGGATAGGTCTACTCTCCAACTACGCCACTGAGACGGGTGAGAGGGACTTCCCGGGAAGTCGCTCTAGAAAAACAGCCCGACCGGTAACGGGCAACCGAGCTCGTACGTAAAACTGAAAACCAAGGATCCCCCGCCTGGGTATCCTAAAACAGGGTCAGCGGAACTGGTCTAAAGTCTGGATCCCAACGAGGCGTAAAAACACTGCGAGCTCGCGTAAAAACCGAAAGAGGACTGGGATCCTAGACCCGCGCACAAGGCGGCCGCTGCCCTAACTGGGCTTCCTTTCCTCCGCCCAGCTGAGAGTCACCGCGCTCTCGCACGGTCAGGCATAAGATCGTCCTGATCGGCTCTCTTGATTATAAGTCATCGTTGTTCATTCCTTCCTTGACTATTCAAACATTTCTCAGTCCCTCTACTAGTTGACTTACTGATCTAGGTATTTGTCACAACTTATCTTTAATGATTATGTAATAGAGGTTTATACCCAAGGATCTACTTAGTTGAGGGTTATTATTCACAATGATCTTAGGAGTTATTGCTGATTTCCGAAGAGAAGATTATTGATATGAAGAAATTTATTCAAAAAGGTCATGAGACTACGAGTTGTTCTAAGTTTGGTTTGATGCAAGATTTTCCGATTTTTCTTATCTTTCACTATAAAAATCAGTGTCTAATTTGTATGGAATTGTATTTCTTTCCTTCGTAGTGACCCGGATCTATGATATTAAGGAGCCTTAATATGCACCCCTATCCAATACTCGGATGATGCCACTAAAAATATAATAGGTGATGTTGCATACTATTCCATGAATTATAAACTAGACCCTTCCCCCTCTATTCATTAAGGTTTTTCAATATATATATATATATAATTTTTAAAAACTTAATAACAATTTACAGTAATCTTAACATAGCAGAGAACTTTATTTCTAAAAAAATCATTTTTATACAATATACACAGTAGCATATCAAGTATTTTCCTATATTCAATCTAAGCTCCTTTTTTTTATCACCAACAACAATTTATTGGAATAGAATCGTTGTTGATTTTCCCTTCTACAATTGTTATCATTAATCGATTAGATATATAAACCGAGGATTAGGAAAGATTGATGCTTGTTATTTGATGCTATGAAGTAGCTATCCATGCTTTGGATTGGTATCTAGATCTTTGTTAAGACTCCACCCAATTTTCCACTTGACTTGCTTACACTATAAATCTCACAACTTGTCATTGGACATTAAAGATACACATCCAGGCTTATTGAAATTGTCCAATTAGCTTCTGGTGAGTACAAATTCAATATATATATATATATATATATATATATATATATATATTCCATACCAAAGCATCAGGAAGGCAAATAGGGCATGCATGCATGCATCCTCTAATAGTTAATCCATGGTAACTTGTATTTCACCCCAATCATCCGTAGATCATGAAATAATGAAATTGTTGGATATCATATCCAAAGACTTATACTACTTTCATTTTTTTTAAAACAATTGGAATTTATTTAACCTGGAATGATAATGAGTATTATCATTATTTTATTTTATACATTCTCCCTTGATATATTAAGAAAGCACGCCAAATTCTCTCAATAACACTTGTCTATTAACCTAAAGGGTAATATATAATGTAGTTCATAATACCAAATTTCTGATTTGATTAGATAAACAGAAACAATGATTTATGGAAGAGAAACATATGATTTAACTCCAATCCTCAAAGCATATCACATATGAATATTCAATTATGAAAGGAGGAGAAATGTTTAGCTTATTCATGTATGTCAGCAAAGGAAGTTAAGGATAATACAAAATCAAGGGTAACAAGCATACATGACAGCAATGAGGAAAATGGGAGGGAATAGTACCTAATTTGACCTTAAATTTTGCATGCAAGTGCTTGTACAGTGGCTGGACAGCAACAGGAGGAGGAAGAAAAAGGCTCCAGTCCTTAAGTTGTTCTTGGAGTAACAAGATCTTGCAAAAATGGAGGTAGTAGCAGCTTTCAGAGTTGCTGGACAGCAGATAAAATAGGGAAATGAGCCCTCCTTTGGCTGGAGAATGAAGAGAAAATTTTGGGGGAAAAGAATGGAGAAAAGGAGAAGGGATTGTACCTATTTTTCTCCAATTTGGAGAAGGACCTTCAACATGCCATGGCTCTATTTGAAAAGGGGGAAACATCAATTCCAGGATGCCTTTGAAATTGCAGAGAACCTTCAAGCAGTGGCTCCTAGATGTTTGGACAGCAGTTGAGCTGTACTTTGTAGCCGAAGGAGGAGTAGAATTTGGAAAGAAAAGTGGAGAAATGGAAAGGGGGGAAAACAGAGGTTTCGTTGGGATTGGAAGGAAATTAAGAAAGAGTGAATTTGGAAGAGAAGAAGGAAATATATAGGGCAAAAAAGAGTGAGAGGGAAGTTTCCTGGAAACTTCCCCTCAATGATTTTTTTTTTTGCAATAAATGTTTAGTGACATCATCACAATGATGTCACCCATGACATAATATTTATGATGTCATTACCACTCTTATATTGTATATTAAAATTGTAATTATTATTATATTCCTATTATTATTTCTACAACAATCGTAACAGCTGTTGCTGTTTCAATTTATTATTATTATATATATATATTTTTACTTCAATTATTTAGGATGACAAAATTGCCCGTATGCGCACCTCGAGTGTCGGATTTTGACACGTAATATCTTATTTTGATCGTCTCGGAACGACGATCAATATGAGTATAATGTTGATATACTTCCGATCGAATTTTGAATACCCGAAATTTTCGGATACGGTTTTTGTTTAAGATTAAATTTTACAAATTAAAAATATCAAACGACCTCCGATTGACGAACGGTCAATTCCGTTGGTCTTGTATCGTCGAATCGGATCTAATGATGGTCTCGGTTTGTTTCGCGGTTTCCGAATTTGCGTCGCGGCTTTTCACGGCACGCATTACGAAGGGACCGATTTTTGGTCGATTTCGCCCGAACGACTTTTGATTCATGATCAATTGGTCGTTTTAGGTTGTTTAGTATTGACCGACAACGTTTTTGGGTTCATTAGACGCAAAATCGGACGACTTCGGGTTTGATTGGAAACCGGATGCTACAAATATAAAAACCTCAAAGGGAGTCTCGTCCTCGAGACTCGAGTTAAGGCTATTAGGTGTCTTGTTGGAACTTCCTATGTCCATAAAAATCTCAAAGGGTTTTAAACCCATAAAAACCTCAAAGAGAAAACAAACCATATATTTATCATGTATCTATTTACAAATGCTTGTTTTAATGATTACATCAGAAAAGCTGTGGGTATCGTGCCCGCATGTTGGCTTCGGTCTCCCATGTTGCCTCTTTGACGCCGTGTCGGTGCCACAACACCTTGACCAATGGAATCTCCTTGCTGCGAAGCTTCTTCACAGCACGGTCAAGTATCTGGACTGCCTTCTCCTCATAAGTCAGATCCGGCTCTACATCAAGATTCTCATAACTGATGATGTGCCGAGGGTCGTGCACATATTTTCTCAAATTGGATACATGGAAGACATCATGAATCGCTGATAGATGTGGAGGAAGGACTACTCAGTAGGCCACCTTCCCCACTCTTGCAAGAATCTCGAACGGACCCACATACCGCGGCGCCAACTTGCCACGAACACCAAATCTCTGCACTCCCTTCATGGGAGATACACGGAGAAATACCCAATCTCCAACCTATAGTTTATAGGAATATAATTAGTATGAGATTAAGTTGAACATATATATATCATAATTGAGTGGATGAGGAGAAAATAATTAGATTACCTCAAACTCTAAGTCTCTCCTCCGACGGTCTGCATAACTCTTCTGGCGGCTCTGTGCCGTCAGAAGCCTCCGTCTCACAAGATCAACAGCTCCCGCGGTCTCCTCCAGGAGATCTACGGAATAGAGAGCATGATCACCTACCTTCCGCCAACTGAGAGGTGTAAGGCATCTCCGCCCGTATAGGGCTTCGAATGGTGCCATGCAAATACTGAAGTGATAGCTGTTGTTGTACGTGAATTCCACCAAAGGCAAATGGTCCTTCCAGGACCCTTTCCACTCCAAAGTGCAAGCACGAAGCAAATCCTCTAGTGTCTGAATGGTGCGCTCACTCTGACCGTCAATCTGTGGATGGTATGCAGAACTCATCTTCAGCTCTGTCTGTAGTGCTGACATGAACTGATGCCAATAATGCGATGTAAATCTCGAATCTCTGTCAGACACCACCTCTCGTGGTATACCATGTAGTCTGATAATGTTTTGCTCATACAGCTTGGCCAATCTGGATGGAGTGTAAGTCATGTTAACAGGTATGAAATGGGCTGACTTGGTCATCCTATCAACAACGACCCAAATGGAATTATGGCCACCTGGTGTCTTTGGCAGACCTGTGACAAAATCCATAGAAATGCTCTCCCACTTCCACTCGGGAATGGGAAGGGACTGCAGTAATCCTGGTGGTCTCCTGTGCTCAGCCTTGACCATCTGACAGGTCATGCATCTGCTAACATGTAGCGCCACATCGCACTTCATTCCATCCCACCAGAAATGTCGACGCAGATCACGGTACATCTTCGTACTGCCTGGATGGATAGATAATCGTGAACTGTGTGCCTCATCGAGAATGTCTCTGCGAAGCTGCTCATCATTGGGTACAACGACCCGTCCTTGACGGCGTGCATGTATCTATCATGAATCCAAGGATCGGTCTTCTGGCCCTCTACAATACGATCCCAAAGACTGCTGTATCGTGGAGACACGGCGGTAGAAATGGATGCGCTCTCCTGAGGATGCCAATCGGTCAAAGCTGCAAGCGTATCCCACGTGTATAGCCAGTTCGCCGTACCCTATGCATGTGCTCTCCTGCTAAGTGCATCAGCCACCATATTTCCCTTAGCGGGGTGGTAAGAGATCGTGCAATCATAATCCTTCATTATATGGAAATCTTGCTCGCATGAATCGTCCCAAATGAATGGAGCTCCTTTCTGCATTAATCGTATCAATGGGCGAACAATGCGTGAAAATCCGCTGACAAAGCGTCTGTAATAGCTCGCTAATCCGAGGAAGCTCCGAATCTGAGTAACTGTCTTGGGCTGCTCCCAAGACATAACTGCATCTATCTTCGTAGGATCAACTGCAATGCCGCTCCAGAAATGATATGCCCGAGAAATGAGACCTGGGATAACCAGAACTCACACTTACTCAACTTAGCATATAGCTTGTTCTCCCGCATTGTATCTAAGACAATCCGTAGATCATTCGCTTGATCCCATTCATTCCGTGAATAGATGAGCACATCATCGACGAACACCACTACAAATTTGTCCAAGTATGGACGGAAGATCCTGTTCATCATATCCATAAAAGCCGCAGGTGCATTGGTGAGCCCAAACGGCATCACCACAAACTCATAGTGTCCATAGCGAGTCCTGAAGGCTGTCTTCGGAATATCCGACTCGCGAATCCTCAACTGATGGTATCCTGAGCGAAGATCGATCTTCGAGAAAACCGAAGATCCCTGGAGCTGGTCAAACAAATCATCGATGCGTGGCAAAGGATAACGGTTCTTCACCGTTCTCTTGTTCAGCTGCCGATAATCGATGCATAACCTCATGGATCCATCCTTTTTCTTGACAAATAGAACCGGAGCACCCCAAGGTGATGTGCTCGGTCTTACGAATCCCAAATCAAGTAACTCCTGCAACTGCACCTTCAGCTCCCTCAACTCGGCTGGTGCCATGCGATATGGTGCCATGGAGATCGGCTGTGTTTCTGGCAGCAATGTGATCTCGAATTCAATCTCTCTCAGGAGGTAGTCCTGGTAGCTCATCTGAAAAGGAAAAAAATATATATGGGTATTCGGATACTACTCGGATGTCCTGTGTCATCGGCTCATGGTCAGATACCTCCCGAATAAATGCAAGATATGTATCACAACCCTGATCAACAAGTCGCTGGGCTCGCAACACTGAAATGTACTCCATGGTGGAGTCATGCATAGTACCCTCAAAAGTGAACTCGGGTAGATCTGGAATCCTGAAGACCACTGTCTTTCTAAAGCAATCAACTAGTGCATGATGAGTAGATAGCCAATCCATGCCCAAAATCAAGTCAAACTCATCAAGCTGCAGAAGTAGACAATCTGCGATCATCTCGTGACCGCCAATCAGTACGGGCAAGTGCCTGACGATCAGTGAAATAATAAACAACTGGCCACCTGGCCCTCGTATGTGATATGGGGAAGAAAGAGTCTCTGCGACTCTGCCTAAAGAAGCAAGTAACCTCGAAGCAAGGAAAGAGTGTGTCGCACCGGAATCGAATAAAACATGGAAAGGTCGATAAGAGTAGTCAGTATGTGTGCTAGTTTGTTAGTCATCTTCTGGTCTGGTCGGGATGCCATGGCTCTGTATGAGAACCATAACTTGTCGTAAAAGTACCATTTGGAGATACTTATAGTATATGCTTTTTCTCTTCTTGGGATATAATATGAAAATTAATGAAATTGGTGACATATGTGTTAGTTGAATATGAATGTCATATTTCCCTTCTCGAACTCACGACAAGTCGGAAGACTGCCGCTATCCGGAAATTTAATGCGATCGGAATTGAAATACTGCAAATGTGCGTATCGGGGTACCACTGCTCTGATACCAAACTGTGAACCCCTCTGGATCCGTGTACCCGTTTACGACACAATTCGCAATATTCCATTTATGACATCGCATTAAAAGCATAAATTTTTATGGGGAAATTTTTCGCAATGAATATATTTGTAAGTGACATTCGACATTCACATTCACAACCATAAGCTAATAAAGATAAATGTCACCAAGAATTTATTTCATTAACTTTCATTTCATTTTCAACCTGTACAATGTCTGAAAGTACATACAGTATATCCCAAAATCTGACTGAAGAGAAAAGAAGCATATAACATTAACAACCGAACAAAAACTGAGACAAAAAGAATAACATACCGTCTAGTATAGACCTTGTCTCTTGGAACCCTGTATAACTACTGAACAACAGACTCCTTTCCTGCCATGCGTGCAAGGAAGAAAAGGAGTCACAATTGTGAATACAAACCCGTAGTTTAAAATAATTAACAAGTAATTTAATGTGCAAAAGAGAGCAAGTAGAAAGGTGGAATAAGCACTATTTACATCTACTTGCGCGAGTAAAAAGGTATTCAGGCTTGTAAGCATTTCTCATAAACTCTCATTATCCAAACACTTTTCATATTTAACATATTTATTTTGTAATTAAATGTTGCTAAATTATAATTATAGGAGTATGCATATAAGTATATATCTCTATTATTATATAGACCAGATATCAAATCTGTGGATTTGTCGATGTGAAAGATGGAATATGAAATATTTATAGATTAATTGATTCCCAAGTTCAATAGGTAGGCATCCAATTCTTAATTTCAATTGTTTCAGATATAACTCCAGATGATATAGATAAAGATCATGATTCTTGGTCTTGGAGATCATGTTCCGAAACTTGATGGCTACTTTCTTGTCATTGAGATCAAGTCATGGTTTTCGATAATGGATTGATATGATGATGATGAATTTGATCCTTAATTCTATTTACTCCTTCTAAGTTAGTGGATAGTCTGTGGTCTTGGTCTGTGTGTAACCTCACACTATGACTCTAAGGTATTTAAAGGTACCTTAGGGTTGGGGTGCCTCCGTAGGCATGCGGTGTTGTATAATGCATCCTAACTAAGTTCCCAACACGTCCACTAACTTATAGGGTTTTTGAATCAGAATAAAGTCACTTCTAATCAACTCAATTTTAATTGTGATTTCCTCCAAACCTTCACTGTAACTCTCTCAGATGTACTCTCAATGATGTAGATATAGATGTAGATACAAATGATCTGGATGTAGAATCGCCAAGTCTGTTGGCGAAAGAAAACTCAAGCGGTGAAGAAGCCTGCAAATGGCTCTTCCGTCTCGCCCTCTAGTTGGAAGGACGGTCCAATAGAGGGATAGGTCTACTCTCCAACTACGCCACTGAGACGGGTGAGAGGGACTTCCCGGGAAGTCGCTCTAGAAAAACAGCCCGACCGGTAACGGGCAACCGAGCTCGTACGTAAAACTGAAAACCAAGGATCCCCCGCCTGGGTATCCTAAAACAGGGTCAGCGGAACTGGTCTAAAGTCTGGATCCCAACGAGGCGTAAAAACACTGCGAGCTCGCGTAAAAACCGAAAGAGGACTGGGATCCTAGACCCGCGCACAAGGCGGCCGCTGCCCTAACTGGGCTTCCTTTCCTCCGCCCAGCTGAGAGTCACCGCGCTCTCGCACGGTCAGGCATAAGATCGTCCTGACCGGCTCTCTTGATTATAAGTCATCGTTGTTCATTCCTTCCGTGACTATTCAAACATTTCTCAGTCCCTCTACTAGTTGACTTACTGATCTAGGTATTTGTCACAACTTATCTTTAATGATTATGTAATAGAGGTTTATACCCAAGGATCTACTTAGTTGAGGGTTATTATTCACAATGATCTTAGGAGTTATTGCTGATTTCCGAAGAGAAGATTATTGATATGAAGAAATTTATTCAAAAAGGTCATGAGACTACGAGTTGTTCTAAGTTTGGTTTGATGCAAGATTTTCCGATTTTTCTTATCTTTCACTATAAAAATCAGTGTCTAATTTGTATGGAATTGTATTTCTTTCCTTCGTAGTGACCCGGATCTATGATATTAAGGAGCCTTAATATGCACCCCTATCCAATACTCGGATGATGCCACTAAAAATATAATAGGTGATGTTGCATACTATTCCATGAATTATAAACTAGACCCTTCCCCCTCTATTCATTAAGGTTTTTCAATATATATATATATAATTTTTAAAAACTTAATAACAATTTACAGTAATCTTAACATAGCAGAGAACTTTATTTCTAAAAAAATCATTTTTATACAATATACACAGTAGCATATCAAGTATTTTCCTATATTCAATCTAAGCTCCTTTTTTTTTATCACCAACAACAATTTATTGGAATAGAATCGTTGTTGATTTTCCCTTCTACAATTGTTATCATTAATCGATTAGATATATAAACCGAGGATTAGGAAAGATTGATGCTTGTTATTTGATGCTATGAAGTAGCTATCCATGCTTTGGATTGGTATCTAGATCTTTGTTAAGACTCCACCCAATTTTCCACTTGACTTGCTTACACTATAAATCTCACAACTTGTCATTGGACATTAAAGATACACATCCAGGCTTATTGAAATTGTCCAATTAGCTTCTGGTGAGTACAAATTCAATATATATATATATATTCCATACCAAAGCATCAGGAAGGCAAATAGGGCATGCATGCATGCATCCTCTAATAGTTAATCCATGGTAACTTGTATTTCACCCCAATCATCCGTAGATCATGAAATAATGAAATTGTTGGATATCATATCCAAAGACTTATACTACTTTCATTTTTTTTAAAACAATTGGAATTTATTTAACCTGGAATGATAATGAGTATTATCATTATTTTATTTTATACATTCTCCCTTGATATACTAAGAAAGCACGCCAAATTCTCTCAATAACACTTGTCTATTAACCTAAAGGGTAATATATAATGTAGTTCATAATACCAAATTTCTGATTTGATTAGATAAACAGAAACAATGATTTATGGAAGAGAAACATATGATTTAACTCCAATCCTCAAAGCATATCACATATGAATATTCAATTATGAAAGGAGGAGAAATGTTTAGCTTATTCATGTATGTCAGCAAAGGAAGTTAAGGATAATACAAAATCAAGGGTAACAAGCATACATGACAGCAATGAGGAAAATGGGAGGAAATAGTACCTAATTTGACCTTAAATTTTGCATGCAAGTGCTTGTACAGTGGCTGGACAGCAACAGGAGGAAGAAAAAGGCTCCAGTCCTTAAGTTGTTCTTGGAGTAACAAGATCTTGCAAAAATGGAGGTAGTAGCAGCTTTCAGAGTTGCTGGACAGCAGATAAAATAGGGAAATGAGCCCTCCTTTGGCTGGAGAATGAAGAGAAAATTTTGGGGGAAAAGAATGGAGAAAAGGAGAAGGGATTGTACCTATTTTTCTCCAATTTGGAGAAGGACCTTCAACATGCCATGGCTCTATTTGAAAAGGGGGAAACATCAATTCCAGGATGCCTTTGAAATTGCAGAGAACCTTCAAGCAGTGGCTCCTAGATGTTTGGACAGCAACTGAGCTGTACTTTGTAGCCGAAGGAGGAGTAGAATTTGGAAAGAAAAGTGGAGAAATGGAAAGGGGGGAAAACAGAGGTTTCGTTGGGATTGGAAGGAAATTAAGAAAGAGTGAATTTGGAAGAGAAGAAGGAAATATATAGGGAAAAAAAGAGTGAGAGGGAAGTTTCCTGGAAACTTCCCCTCAATGATTTTTTTTTTGCAATAAATGTTTAGTGACATCATCACAATGATGTCACCCATGACATAATATTTATGATGTCATTACCACTCTTATATTGTATATTAAAATTGTAATTATTATTATATTCCTATTATTATTTCTACAACAATCGTAACAGCTGTTGTTGCTGTTTCAATTTATTATTATTACATATATATATATATTTTTACTTCAATTATTTAGGATGACAAAATTGCCCGTATGCGCACCTCGAGTGTCGGATTTTGACACGTAATATCTTATTTTGATCGTCTCGGAACGACGATCAATATGAGTATAATGTTGATATACTTCCGATCGAATTTTGAATACCCGAAATTTTCGGATACGGTTTTTGTTTAAGATTAAATTTTACAAATTAAAAATATCAAACGACCTCCGATTGACGAACGGTCAATTCCGTTGGTCTTGTATCGTCGAATCGGATCTAATGATGGTCTCGGTTTGTTTCGCGGTTTCCGAATTTGCGTCGCGGCTTTTCACGGCACGCATTACGAAGGGACCGATTTTTGGTCGATTTCGCCCGAACGACTTTTGATTCATGATCAATTGGTCGTTTTAGGTTGTTTAGTATTGACCGACAACGTTTTTGGGTTCATTAGACGTAAAATCGGACGACTTCGGGTTTGATTGGAAACCGGATGCTACAATATAGTACTCCGATGAGGAGACTCATTTCAGTTGCAGTGACTCTGACTGGCGCAGTACAGAGCACATGCTCTCCGACGAGGAGATTCAGTTGACTCACACTCCAGACCATTCGTCCTCCTCACCTGCACGGCATGAGAAGCAACGTCCTCGACAACAGCCGACAGTTGTGTGCGTTGAGTTGATATTGTCCGTAGTGTCTTGTAGCGTGAGTTGAGTTTCTTTCTGTTTGTCTAAGTCGAGCATTGCATGCTCCAACTTGAGGGGGAGTGTTGGAGTACTTGGTTGTGCGTCTATTGAGTTGTAGATGGGTAAATGGATACCTCCAGGATCCATTTATCCCATCCCAGTGTTTAGTCCCACATCTACTAGTAGTGGGACTTGGAGGCTCTGTGGAGGCTATATAAGGAGCCCCAGACCTCCTGTAACCATTGAGAAAAAGGAATGCAATATCCGCCCCTCCGAGGGCTTCTCCCGGGGTTTCATCCCGCTCCTTAGGGAGTACGGTTCCACGTTAAATCTTTGTTCTTCAATGTTTATTTATCTTTATTTTCGATTCCGCTTCCACTTCCTATTTTCTAACATATCCGACCGAAAAATAACCCCATTGAGCGACATCGATATCGCCCAAATGACGGCAATAGGGCGCAATAGCTCCTTCATGGGTCAAAACTGGCTGGCCACCAGCTAATTCCAAAATCTGGTGTGGGAGGAGAGATCAATCCAATGAACATTCACAGCGACCCAAACATCACGAAAACAGGTGCAAGAGTAGAAGATGTGGTCCATGTCCTCGTTGCTGCTCCCGTACAAGGAGCATGTGGTGTCGTCCACCTGCACCAACGTCGATCTTCTGACCTTGGTCAGAATTCGCTCTTGCCTGTGATACCATAAGAAAATCGTCAGCTTGAGAGGGATCTTTAATGTTCAGATCTGATTGCGATCATGCTCCAAGATGCTCAGATCAAAAGTCAAGTTGGATGATAGTCCGCAATCATCTCTCCACATCAAACGTTGCTCTGAAAGAGGAGATGAAAAGCATAGCATCCAATGACCATCAACCCAGGCCACCCTGACCTACAGTTCATGGTTCTCCGCCAACGAGTACAGGCGGGGGAAAGTCTCCTGCAACGGTCCATTGCCACACCAGCTGTCCTTCCAGAACAGAAAGGATTACCCATTCCCCAGAATCGAATACATCCGCAAAGGAATTTCGCTAACAACCATGTAGGTCCCTTTCCAAAAGGCCGAGGAGAGGTGAGGGGAGGAGTTTGCCATCGACAACTGTACCCAAATGCTATAAATGTCTCTGTTCAAATGAGTTTGCAGGGGAGGTACTCCCCTCCCTACCCCCAAACCCCACAAACGAGCCACCCACTTCAGCAAGAGCGTCTTGTTCATTTCCTCCAGTCTGAGAACTCCACAGACCCCCTGATCCTATGGCGAGGCGATTATCACCCGTTCACTAAGTGTATCCCTTTTGATTGTCCGTTATTTGTTACCCAGAAGAAGCGACGCATGCAAGTCTCCACATGCTTGTGAATACTAATAGGAAAAATCCTGACGAATATAAAAATATGGGTATGGCAGCAAGAACCGTCTTCAGTAACACCAGTCTCCCCCATGAGATTGACACGAGGCCTTTCAACATGCCAGCTTGTGCTCAAGCTTCTCGATCACCTGAGCCAAGTCTGCCTGCATCAACCTGCCACAAGGAAAAGGCCAATATACGCCAGGCGTAAGAGAGGCCAAACGGCACAAGTGTAGACTTCACTCTATTCACCCCATGTCCAACTTGACGCTCATAACCTTGTCCTCTCTGCACCCCCCGTGATGAAAAAATGGTATCGTTTGCATACTGCAGGAGGGGGATGGAGATATCACCTCTAGTAAAGCCTGTGGTTCTGCCCCTTCGAACCACCTGCACAGTCATAATAGCAATCACATCTGCTGCAAGAACAAAGATAACTCGGTATTCCATAATTCAATCAAAAAATAAGAAAACATATCCTGACAGACACATTATATACTTTTCATATGCAAGAAATGTTTTTGAAATCCACATTAGCAACCCAAGCTGCCATTAATTTGTCCCATTCCACAAGCACATGGGCCAGTCTCAAAAGAGTTTAAGTTAAGGCATCAACAAATAATTTCAAAACAAATAAATAAGAATTTAATGGTCCTTGGAAAAAGAACAATACGAATGACATTAATAACCAATTAAATCCCTGTCTTCACTCTCCCACTACATCTTGTAAGTTTCTATTTACCATATATATGTATGTATGCATAACAGACACCATTACTCCTCAACTCCAAATGAAATTGATTTCTACAATATGAACATTTCAATTGGTGAGAACATTTATATGATATAAGAGTAGGTCAGTTTCAGATAATAAAAACTTCCCACTAACATAAACAGAGGTTACATAGATCTTCCTAATTGATAGAAGACTAAATGATACCTCATTCGTTGTTCCTTCATCATCCTTGTATCCCGTGTTTTCCAAGATCTCATGTATCGCAGTCAAATCCATTCTCAGACAAGCATCACCAAGCGGAGACAGAGTCAGTGATTCCAACACATATTCATCTCCAGAACGAGGTATTCCCATCAAAACATAAGAAGGAACCTGCAGATTAAATCTCGAATTTACATTTAACTGGACACGTGAAAAAGATTTTTTACTTTCGGGGATGCATGTCCTTGTTGTCTAAAACTAATAGTAAAAGAACTCCTCTTTGAACTGGAAAATAAAATGAAAAAATCAGGATCCTAGGCAATCCCCATGTAGAGGATTTTCAGAGTAATCTAGGGCTAAAAATTTTATTCTTAAAGGAAATAAATAGAACAGCCAGAAGAAGTAATTTGACTAATGTACAACTCTAATGTAACTTGGAAAATTTCAAATACCACCGAAAAACCATTTACACCTTTGCATATAATGTTTCCGGAAAAGGAGAAATCCAGTTGGCATTTAATTTACGTTGGTGAAAATCACATTACATGACCACAATGGTAGTTGATTCAAACGGTCAATTTTCACATCATTTTCCATACATAGTGTTAAAGGGGAATAAGCAAGATGATAATTAATCAAACTGTTGACGCATATAGAGTACCTGTACCTCTTCTTTATTTTATTTTTCCAGTTGTCTACTTTATGTAATTTACCCATAGGCTACTCTCCTATATAAGAGAGCCTAGGGTTTATGGAATAAGACAAGTTATTCATTTTCCCAACATGGTATCAGAGCGACGGTCCTAGACCGGAGTTCTCGAAACCCTAACCCTAACCCACCCCACCCGCCGGCCTCTCCCTCTCCTTCTCTCTCGATCGGCGCCGCCTCTACGCCGCCGCCGCACGCGCGGCTGTGCTGCTGCTCGCGCGCCTCCTCCTGCGCGTGTAGCTTGCTCCAGCGCAGCCTCTCCTGCGCCATCTGTGCCCAGCGCGTGCGCCTGCACCCTCCAGCACGTGCGCGTGCACCTGCAGCGCACATAGCGCTCTCCAGCACCTCCAGTGCCTGCACGCACATAGCGCCTGTGCACCCTCCAGCACCTGCGCACCCTCCAGAGCCTGCGCGCACATAGCGCCTGTGCGCATAGCGCCTGTGCGCAGTCTCCGGTGCGCGACCCTGTGCGCAGCCTCCTGCACGTGACTATCTGTGCGTGATTCTTGCGTGCGTGATCCAGTGCACGCATCTCCTTCGTGATCCAGTGCGTGACTCTAGTGCGCGTGAAGACCGTAGCACGCACATCTTCATGGGGATAGTTGCTTGAGGTCTACACATGCAACTAATCCCGCCTATGTCATTGTAGACGAAGTTCATCTTCTGTCAATCGCTCCAGTCTTCCATCTCCAGTATGTCAGAAAGCAAGGCCGATATCCCATCTATTGGCGCCTTTCGTGGTCCAGCGCCCATTGTCAAGATGGACGGTACAAACTATGAACTGTGGGCAATGCAGTTCATGAGTATGATGAAGTCAGCAGGTAAGAAGCACATTCTTACCGAACCTGAGCCTGCAGAGAAGACTGGAGTCCATGCCTCATGGGAGGCCGATGATGCATATGCCAAGGTTTGGCTATCTGGTACGTTGGCTATTGAAATTGCCAATGACATCCTACATCAACCCACAGCCAAGGATATGTGGGATATTCTGGCGGCAACGTACTCTCAGGCGAAGAACGAGACGAAGATTCTGCAACTTCAACATGATATATTCACAATAAAGCAGAATGGTCGTCCTTTACATTCTCTCTACACATCACTGAGAGGGATGTTCGAGAAGCTCTATAGCTTCATGCCTCTTACTGCCACGCCAGAACAACATAAGACATACAGGAATGCGACCATGATGGGTGTGTTCCTGGCTGCACTTGATCCAGAGTATGAGGCGGCACGATCTCACATTTTGGCAGACTCGACTATTCCTCCCATGGAGGAAGCTTTTCATAGATTGAGTCGGATCAAAGTTCCCTCAACAGTTGTGAGTCAGAATTCCTCAGCCATGGCAGCAAACAGAGGTCGCGGATTTCATCACCATGGCCGTGGACGTGGACCTCGTGGAAGGGGTGGCCGTACTAGGCCAACATGCACATATTGTCACCGAGTTGGACACAATGAAGATACCTGCTACTCGAAGCACGGATTTCCTGCATCCGCACGAGCTGCTGAGCAGATAGAGCCCCCATCTGCTGCTACTTTGGATCAACGGTTCGACGATCTTGTTGCCCGTCTGAGGGGCATTATTCCACCATCTGGACCAGCACCGACTGCAGAGAGTCATTCTGATGCCGCTGCCTCTGCCTCTGCGTCTACCAGTACTTCAGGTAGTATACCTGTACTGAACAGTAGTAGATCCGATACTTTACCATGGATTATGGTCTCAGGCGCTACACATCACCTATGTGGCGACCAGATTTTGCTTTCAGGATACACTCAGATCCCTCCAGGTCGGACAGTAGTGATTGCCAATGGCACTCATTCCCCCATCACTGGACAGGGGGAGGTTAGATTGACATCTTCTATGCAGCTCAAGAACGTGCTACATGCACCTGATTTTTCAATGAATCTATTGTCAATTAGTCAGATTACGAAGGATCTACATTGTCGGGCAATTTTTGATCCATCTTCTTTGATTTTTCAGGACATCCATACGGGCAACGTGATTGGTCGTGGCTATGAGCAAGGAGGCCTCTACCGCCTGAATCAGACTCCTTTTGCTGGAACCTCATCCTCTTCTTCGGGACAAGCATCAACCTTATTATGGCATCTGCGTTTTGGTCATTTACCGCTTCAGAAGTTGCGTCAAGTTCTACCCTATGGTCTTTCTTACACACCTATTCAGTGTGAGGCGTGTCAGTTGGGAAAGCATCACAGGTCGTCCTGGTCGGAGTAGTAACTCCAAGTTTGAGTTGTTTCATATCGATGTCTGGGGTCCGAGTCGTGTTCCCGATCATCAGGGACACATGTTTTATATTGTATTTGTGGATGATTTCTCTAGAGTGTCATGGGTGTTTCTAATGAAGAATAAATCTGAAGCAGGAAATATTATTATCCATTTTCTGAATGAAATACAAAATGTTTTCTCCACATCTGTCAAGCTTGTGAGAAGTGATAATGCTTTAGAGTTGTGTACCAACATTCTGGCCAATTACTACTCCTCAAAAGGGATTATTCACCAAACATCTTGTGCTCATACATCTCAACAGAATGGGATTGCTGAAAGAAAACACCGTCACCTTCTTGATGTCACAAGATCACTTCTTATACAGAGTCATGTTCCCTACTCCTACTGGGATGATGCAGTTCTCACTGCATGTTACCTAATCAACCGTATGCCTTTGTCTGTCTTGAATGAACAGATTCCATTCTCACACATTCATCCTGACAAGGATCTGTTCACTCTTACTCCTCGTGTTTTTGGGTCGGTTGCGTTCATCCATCAGTTGTCGCCTGGTACTGACAAGCTCTCTCCTAGGGCTGTCAAGTGTGTCTTTGTTGGGTACTCCAGAACTCAAAAGGGGTACAAGTGTTTTGATCCTGTGCGTCGGCGGTATATGATCAGTGCAGATGTTACATTTTTTGAATCTGTTATATATTTTTCAGCATCAGGAGACAAGCAGCTACCATCTATACCTCCTGATGCCATATACATGACACCACCACCTCAGATGCCGACACCACCACCACCACCACCACCGCCACCACCGCCACCGCCACCACCACCACCACCGCTACCGCTTGTCTCACCACTACCATCACATTACACCCGCAGGCTTCCTCCAGCTCATGGCTCTGACCCGTCAACTAGCTCGCCTATGGTATGTAATGAAAATATTAATGTTGATGGATCTGACGACATTTCTGAGCAGGATATAGTGCAAGAGCCAAATGAGAATACAGATGATTTGGATGTTCCAATTGCTCTACGGAAGTCGAAGAGAAGCTGTGCCAAATATCCATTATCAGCAGCCGTGTCTTTTGAGAGGCTATCTGGAGACTTCAGGTCGTTTGCTATGGCACTTTCAGCTACAGACATTCCACGGAATCATCATGATGCTCTGCAGGATGCTAGATAGCGGCTAGCAATGGAAGAAGAAATGGCGGCACTTCAGTCCAGAGGAACTTGGAGCTTGGTTCCTATACCTCCAGATGTGAACCCAGTGAGCTGCAAGTGGGTGTTTACAGTGAAGCACAATGCAGATGGCTCCATTGACAGGTACAAGGCGCGCCTTGTTGCACGTGGCTTCACACAGACATACGGGGTGGATTACCTTGACACATTCTCACATGTGGCGCGTCATTCCACTCTGCGGATCTTGTTATCAGTTGCAGTTGCTAGAGACTGGCCGCTTTATCAGCTGGACGTGAAGAATGCATTCCTATATGGCGAATTGCAGGAGGAAGTCTATATGCAACAGCCACCTGGGTTTGCTGTTGAGGGGGAGTGTTCCAAGGTGTGCAGGTTACATAAGGCCATCTATGGCCTTAAGCAGAGCCCCGGAGTATGGTTTCAGAAGCTCTCAGATCTTTTTGAGAAACAAGGATATAAACGCTCCAATGCTGATCATTCCTTGTTTGTACAGAAGACTGCTAGAGGTATCATTGTAATCATGGCTTATGTTGATGATATCTTGATTACAGGAGATGATGAGCAGGGCATTAAGCAGGCAAAAGAAAGAATGGGAACCGAATTTGTCACCAAGGACTTGGGAGTCCTTAGATATTTTCTGGGGCTGGAGTTTGCTAGAAATCCATATGGATTAGTAATGTCGCAGAGGAAATATGTTACAGACCTATTGAGTGAGACAGGTATGCTAGGGTGTCGACCTGCTACGACACCAATGGATCCCAGCATGAAGCTCTATGATGATGACACAGAAGAGGTGGATAGGAGAAGGTACAGAGAACTGGTAGGCAAACTACTGTATGCCACGATCACTAGACCTGATATATCATTTGCAGTGAGTCGTGTGAGCCAGGTCATGGAGCAACCACGCCAGGTCCATATGGATGCAATACACATGATTCTGAGATATCTAAAATCATCTCCAGGTGCAGGATTGCTATTTAAGAAGGGAAAGGAGATCTCTATCACAGCATGTGCTGATGCAGACTATGCAGGATGCCCCAAGGACAGGAAGTCCACCTCAGGATTTGCAGTCTATGTTGGAGATGCCCTAGTCTCGTGGATGAGCAAGAAACAGACAGTAGTAGCTAGATCCAGTGCTGAATCCGAATACAGGGCTATGGCTCAGGCTAGCACAGAAATGATGTGGGTGAAATCTTTACTTACAGATCTATGTCTTGATATACCGCTTCCTATGATGTTGGAATGTGACAATCAGGCCGCCTTGTTCATTGCAAACAAACCAGCATTTCATGAGAGGACCAAGCATATTGAGGTTCACTGTCACTACATACGTGTTACGTCACATCAGAGAATCAGACTGCTGATATATTCACCAAGGCATTACTTCGAGGTCCATTCCAGAAGTGTGCGTCCAAGCTGAGCATGATTGATATCTATGCTCCATCTTGAGGGGGAGTGTTGACGCATATAGAGTACCTGTACCTCTTCTTTATTTTATTTTTCCAGTTGTCTACTATATGTAATTTACCCATAGGCTACTCTCCTATATAAGAGAGCCTAGGGTTTATGGAATAAGACAAGTTATTCATTTTCCCAACACAAATCCTAGAGCTCTCTTATATAGGAGAAAAGCTCTATGGGTAAATTACAGAAACAGGACAATTAAAAACTGAAATAACATAATTATTCTAACACTCCCCCTCAAACTGGAGCATATATATCTAACATGCTCAGCTTGGAACAACATAGATGAAAAGGACCTCTAGCAAAAGCCTTGGTGAACATGTCTGCAATCTGCTCTCCTGATGATACATAAGAAGTCGAAATAAGCCCCTTTTGAATCAAGTTCCGTGTATAATGACAATCTACTTCAATGTGCTTTGTCCTTTCATGGAAGGCTGGATTATTGGCTATAAACAAGGCTGTCTGATTATCACACTTAAGATGCATAGGAAGAGGTACCTCAATAGTTAAATCAATCAAAACAGATTTGACCCACATCATCTCAGCACTACTTTGGGCCATTGCCCTATATCCTGACTTCGCACTGGATCGAGCCACGACAGTTTGTTTCTTACTTTTCCAAGCCACTGGTGAGCTGCCAACAAATACAATAAAGCCTGAAGTAGACTTTCTATCATTAGGGCACCCAGCATAGTCTGCATCAGCACAACCTGTGACAGATATAGAGGTATCTTTTCTAAACAGAAGACCAGCTGGAGACGACTTCAGATATCTCAAGATCATAAAAACAACATTCATGTGAGCCTGTCTGGGTTGCTCCATAAATTGACTTACCCTACTAACAACAAAGGATATATCTGGTCGGGTAATGGTGACATACAACAATTTCCCCACGAGCTCTCTATATCGTCTCTTGTCCACCTCCTCAGATTCATCATCATAAAGTTCAACATTAGGATCCATAGGAGTAGTAGCTGGTCTACATCCTGCCATTCCTGTCTCAGATAACAGATCAGTAACATACTTCCTTTGTGTCATTATCATGCCTTGCTCATTTCGTGCAAACTCCAATCCCAAAAAGTAACGAAGTGTACCCAGATCCTTCGTAACAAACTGCTCACTAAGAAAATCCTTGGCTTCTTGAATGCCCTGCTCATTACTACCAGTGATAACAATATCATCAACATACACTAAGATGATCGCACTACCTCGCTGGTCTCTCTTTACAAAGAGAGTATGATCTGATGTAGATCTGACGAAGCCATTCTGTTCAATCAACTCCGAGAGCTTCTGAAACCAAGCCCGTGGACTCTGCTTCAGGCCATATATGGCCTTATGAAGACGGCACACCATACTAGACTCCCCCTCAGCAACAAACCTTGGTGGCTGCTGCATATAGACCTCTTCCTGCAAGTCACCATACAAGAAAGCGTTCTTGACATCTAACTGAAACAGGGGCCAGTCACGGACAATAGCAACTGCAATGAGAATCCGTAAGGTAGAATGACGGGCTACTGGAGAAAACGTCTCCTGATAGTCCACCCCATATGTTTGGGTGAACCCACGAGCAACCAACCTGGCCTTGTATCTATCAACCGTACCATCAGCCCGATGCTTAACAGTAAAAACCCATTTGCTTCCGACTATCGACGCACCTGGTGGAGGATGCACAATACTCCACGTATCACGTGACTGCAACACCGCCATTTCCTCTTCCATAGCTAAACGCCACGGGCTGCTCTGTAGGGCCTCCTGATAAGACCGTGGGATGTCTACTGCCGATAACCCAACAACAAACTTGCGAAAGTCCGGGGACAAACGCTCCAACGAAGCCTGAGAGCCAAAATCCATCCCATATTTGGGATTCATCGTCCGCGCACGCTTCTGCCGTCTATGAGCTATAGGGATATGTAGGTCATCGACTGGAGGAGTGAAAGTACCATCAGTACCCTGTACATCCAACTGCGCATGCAAATCACCTGTGCCATCAGTAGAACTCAAATGATCAAAACATACCTCGGACGTGCTGGATGATGGAGGAGGCACATGAGCAGAGGGCCGACGCTGATAGACCTGAGGATAATAAACAGTAGCTGGTGGTGGCGGTGGTGGTGGTGGTGTAGGCTGTAGTGGTGGTGGAGTAGGCTGTGGTGGTGGATTAGAGCATGGAACAGATGGAGGTGGAGGAGGCACATAGATATTGTCTCCTTCCTCTGAGTGAGTGAGTCTGTCACCTGTAGGAGAAAAATACATAATGGACTCAAATAAGGTGACATCTGCAATGACATAGTACCTTCGTCTAACTGGATCAAAACACCGATATCCCTTCTGGGTTTTGGAATAACCCACAAACACACATTTGACAGCTCTGGGAGAGAGCTTGTCAAGACCAGGAGAAAAACAATGAACAAACGCAACAGACCCAAAAACACGCGGTGTTAGGGAGAAAAGATCCTTCTCGGGAAACGCAGTCAAGAACGGAATCTTCTCCCCTAACACTGTCGAAGGCATACGGTTAACAAGATAACAGGCAGTTAGAACCGCATCCCCCCAATAAGAGTGAGGGGCACGGCTCTGAATCAAAAGGGTTCTGGTCATATCCAATAAATGACGATGCTTCCGTTCAGCCACCCCATTCTGTTGGGAGGTATAAGCACAAGACGTCTGATGCACAATCCCATGAGACATAAGAAATTTGGAAAGTTGGGTACTACACAACTCTAGAGCATTGTCAGACCGTATGTACTTCACTTTAGCAGAGAAAATATTTTTTATTTCAATGATAAAAGACTGAATAACATGACCAGCATCAGATTTATTTTTAAGAAGAAAGACCCAAGATAGCCTAGAGAAATCATCGACAGCAACAAGATAAAACCTGTGCCCTTGAAGATCAGGGACACGACTGGGACCCTAAATATCAAAGTGAAGTAACTCAAACAGACCATGACGACTTGGACCTAGACGACTCTGGAACGACGACCGGTGATGTTTCCCAAGCTGGCACGCCTCGCATTGAAAAGTAGACCTGGGAGAAATCTGTGGAAGGATATGGACCATCTTTTGCAACGGAAGATGACCAAAGCGGAGATGCCATGTGTAAGGAGAGACAGATCCAGCACGAACAGAAGAGACACCAGCATAAGGAGACTGCACCAGTCTGTAGAGACTCCCTTGCTCACGGCCAGTTCCAATCACGCTGCACGTTAGAATGTCCTGAAACACAAGAGCAGATGGGTCAAATATGGCACGACAATGTAAATCTTTAGTAATTTGACTAATCGACAGTAAATTCATTGAAAAATCCGGAGCATAAAGAACATTCTGAAGCCGTATCGCAGGGGTCAACTGCACCTCCCCCTGACCAGTAATGGGAGAGTGTGTCCCATCAGCTATCACCACAGATCGTCCAGTCTGAGTTGCATTAAAAACATCCAATTGCTTTTTATCACCACATAAATGGTGAGATGCTCCTGAATCCATGATCCTTTCTGATAGATCTGCACTGTAACAACTAGTGAGAGCATATGTTGTACCTGACGTGGATGCTGATGCCGAACCTGCTATCTCTGAAGATCCTGATGTACTTGCTTGCCCCTGATCTGGCATGATCTCTCTGAGTCGCGCCACAAACTCCTCGAACCTCTGATCTGGTACATGGGAAGGACCCCCATCCTGTTGAGTCTGCTCCGCCACACGTGCTGTAGTAGGAGGAAACCTATGCTTAGAATAGCATGTTTCCTCAGTGTGACCAGGCCTGCGACAGTAAGTGCACGGCTGTCGAGGAGGTCTGTACAATCCTCCTCTTCCACGACCACCTCTTCCTCGAAACTGTAGAGATCCTCCCCTGCCACGAGATGCTGCCATGGCAGAGGACGTCTGAGATCCACCATGAGATATGGAGAGTCTTCTCAACCTGCGATAGGCCTCTTCCATAGGGGGTATGGTAGCATCTGTAAGAATCTGTGCTCTGGCGGTGTCATATTCCTGATCAAGGGCGGCTAGAAATACCCCTGTCATCACTGAGTCCCTGTATGCCTTCAACTGCTCTGGTGTGGCTGTCAATGGGATGTACCCGTGAAGCTTCTCAAACATACCCCTCAGAGAGGTATACAGGGTATGAAGAGGACGACCGTTCTGTTTCACAGTAAAGATATCATGCTGGAGTTGCAAGATCTTGGACTCGTTCTTCGCCGGAGAATATGTGGCAACGAGGATATCCCACATAGCCTTCGCGGTGGGTTGACTCAGAATGTCATTGGCTATCTCCATGGACACGGTACCTGATAACCATACACGTGCATATGCATCGTCCGCCTCCCATGAGGCGTTAACCCCATTCTTCTCAACAGGTTCCTCTTGTGTGAGGATGTGCTTCTTGCCATTGCATTGCATAAGACTCATGAACTGCATGGCCCACAGTTCATAGTTCGTGCCGTCCATTTTCACAACGGGTGCTGGACCTTTAAAGGCACCCAGAGACGGGAGATCTACCTTGTTGTCTGACATGATGACAACAATACTTTGCAACTGGGGTTAAACAAATCACAACTAGACAATAATTTCTACGTGAACATATAGGAAGGTCGTTGTGAACGTAGACTCAAACCACAACGCCCTTCGAACCACAACTCGCGGCTAGCATGCAAGAACCATGGGGTGGTACGCTACGTCGAACAGGTATGCACAGGGGTGCACGCAGGGATGCACGGGGGTGCACAGGTATGCACAGGGGTGCACACAAGGATGCACAGGGATGCACAGAGGTGCACGCACACAGGGCTAGTGCGCAAGGAAGGCTTCGCGCCTCGCCTCGTGCCCTTCACGTGCTTCGCGCTTCGCGCCTAGGGCTTCGCGTCGCGCTTCTCGGTGCACGTCGCCTGGCGCTTCGCCTCGTGCGTCGCCCAGCGCCTCGCGCGTCGTCTGAAGCGCGCCGCCTCGCACCAAGCGCGTCGAACGATTAAGGAGGCCTGGAGGCCTGGAGGGCGATGAAGGCCCGAAGGCCTTGTGGGGCGGCGCCGATCGTTCGAGAGAGAGAGAGAGAGAAGGGCCGGCGGGTGGGGTAGGGTTAGGGTTAGGTTTCTAGAACTCCGGCCTAGGACCGTCGCTCTGATACCATGTTGAAAGGGAATAAGCAAGATGATAATTAATCAAACCCTAGAGCTCTCTTATATAGGAGAAAAGCTCTATGGGTAAATTACAGGACAATTAAAAACTGAAATAACATAATTATTCTAACACATAGAAAAGGACTACGTTGTCCATTATCACATGATTTGCATTACATGGCAAGGGACTACATAAAGAATTGACGTCTGCATCACTTCCAGAATTTTAGGAAGTTACATGTTTCTTGATTCAGCCATTTGATAGCAGATAAACCTTTCTATATTTTCTTTCCAAACTTAAGGGACTACATAAAGAATTGACGTCTGCATCACTTCCAGAATTTTAGGAAGTTACATGTTTCTTGATTTAGCCATTTGATAGCAGATAAACCTTTCTATATTTTCTTTCCAAACTATCTCTGCTTACGTGACCACCGTGTACAGAGGAAGGTATGAGTAGAAAATCTTGGTTATTTTCTTTTTGCATGGATCACTTATGATGTGCGTATATTGTCCTTTTGATCTTAGTGTTATAGAAAGCCCGTTATATTCTATTCATGCCTTGTTATATGATAACATCCTTGATGTTTGGTGCAAGACCTTTCCTCCATTCACTGGACAGTAGAAAACGTCATGTATTGTAAGGGATCCAGAAGCATATGATACCAAATATAAGAATAACTTTTATGGTGGCTTAATTCCAGGCAAACAAACACGGTTCTTACTTGGAATAAGAGTTGTACCTATGTTGATGGCCAACTGATTTGATGAAAAAAAGCAATACATTTTGATCGGGTGGAAAGAAAAACGATAAATCACTCGAATACGAGGACTTGAGCAGAAAACTCTTCTCAACAGAAGGGAAAAACCAAGCCAGGAAGCTTCTTTTGGACTCACTTGTTCGTTCGCTTTGGCTGGATGTCCCTTGGCTCAATGCGGTTTCCTTTCCGGCAGTGTATGAGAGCTTGGTCAATTCATGGGGTCGGGACAGGAAGCTTCTTTTGGACTTACTTGCAAGGATTTGGAGTACATGGCTGGGGAGGAATGAGGCAATCTTTTCGTCTCAAAGGTTCTACAGGGAGAATATCATTATACGTGCTATGCGGCTTCTGGAGGACTGGTCCTAGGGGTAGCTTTTTGGGTTTTCTCGGGGTATTGCACTGTTTGCGGCCCTCTTCTCGGATGGTTGGTTCTATTACTTTTCCTATACTCTATGTAATTATTATTTTGCTTTTTCTCTTTTAGTATATTGGGGTGAACACCGCCGAGTGTCTCCCCCTCTTTTAAGCTTCAAAAAAAACCAACAAGCCACAGGAGTGAGATGTTACAAGTGGCTATTTAACTTATGAAACAAAGGAAATGTACGTACAATATTTGTAAGGATGAGGATTAAATGAATCCACACCCAATATCCATAGCCCTGACACATCATTCTCTAATTAGGCATAGAATTCAATCGCACCTGACTTGCCCATACATCGTATGTTGTATTGTGCAAATGCCTTTGGTAAAAATATATGCCAACAGATCCTCTGATTTAATGAAAGGAAATCTTCTCTCAGATGAAATGCTTATTAATCTTCACATGGTCGGTTCGATTATGTTGCACACAATCACTGGCAAGATTAATCGTTGCTTCCTTGTCACAGAACAGCTTCACATGCTGTTGACTGAATCCCAATATCCTAAACCATTATTTGAACCCAAAGCATCTCACTAACCATGTCACGGTACTCCACTTTGGTACAAGATCTAACAAACAACGTTTTCTTCTTGCCCCCACTATATGACAAGTGTACAACCCAAGTGAACATAGCAACTCGAGGTAGAGATACGCTCATTAATTGATCTAGCTAGTCAATGTCCATGCACAGCTCCATTCTCTCATTCTTCCTTGCAGTTAAAAATTATCCTTTTCTTAGGCTTCCCTTCAAATAGTAGAGAATCAGATAGACAAAATTTGAGTAAGCATCAATTGGGTGAATGCAAGAACTGGCTCACAATGTTCACTACACAAAGCAATTTCATGCCTAATGGGTGAAACAGATAAGATTATCTACAATTTTTGATAGCGTCAACTAAGAGATTCATCCAAGATTTATGGGCAAGTCAGGTGCAATTGACGAGCAAAGGAAGATTACCTAATTTTTAGGTAATCTTCCTTTCGGGGCACGGAAGGAAGATTACCTACAATCTTATGTTGGAGCACTGAAGATGAGATCTCTTTTTCCCATAATCTTCCTTTTAGGAAACAGAGATCTCTTATATGGAGCATCATTAGCATTCATACATGTGTAAATAATATTCACATTTCATCAAGCATACATGCATATTGTGTAAATTGGCCTAAAAAGTTGCCAAATTTCCATATTTTTAATTAATTCATCCAAACTCTGATTGACCTCAAACCACCTCCATTGTGTAGATATTACTAATAAGAATAAATAAAAAATACAAAAAATTGCTAACTCAAATAAGTGTTAAATAATCCCAAAGTCTAATTTCACATCAGACTGACTAAAACATGCATATCTCCCTCACACAGTGTCTGATTTTGGTCTACTCACTTTTAAAGTACTCCATTTTCAAATACCTTCAAAACAAGATCAATTTCATAAAATTCGGAGCTCATATGTGAAGTTGGATTTTGGACCTCTTTTGAGCACTTTAGCTTTTTGCGATTTTTGACCTGAGTTTTTATGTACATAATTAACCCTTTTAATTTTATTTCTTCTTCATTTGTGGTCTTTGATGAATGTTTTATTAAAGGCATAAAAATCCAAATCCAAATCAAGACTGAAATCAAAGAAACTGACTGTATCCAAGTGTCCGTTGTGAGTCTGTAAGAAATGTTCGTATTTCTTACTTATATTTTATATCCTTATTTTCTTATTTATTAAAGATCCAAAACAATTAGATTAATGTGTAATAAAATGCATTTTATTTTATCATATTTTTCTAGAATTTAATCCTATTTTAAAACCATAAAAAAATACAAAACCCCAAAAAGCAGGTTTTCTATACACATGGAGACTACCAAAAATATCACTTTGTACATATGACCTCTTTTGCTCATGGGTCCTTCATGAAAGTTGTATATCTCGTCGAGATGAACAACTTTTATGAAAGAAATTTTTCGATCCGAGGTCTTCTTTTATTTCTTTTCCAATTTTCTTCATCTTTTAATTATTAAAATTTTTTGGGGTGCCACGTGGCAGCTCCTGGGCGTGCCACGTGGCACCCACTCTCTCACCCCCTGCACGTGACTCGCTGCATCCTCCCCGGATCACATGCTTAACACGTGACCCCCTTTCTTCCCTTCCAAGCGCCTCTCCTCCCTTGCAACGTCTCCATCTCCTCCCATAACCGCTAGCCTCCTCTTCTCCATGTAACGCCCCCGCCTACCCCGGCCATTACGACGTCGGCGTAACCCCCGAGCTCCCTTCTCCTATAAAGTGACGACCGCCGCCCACGTCTGAACCATCCGCCATCATCTGCAAAGGAGAGAGAGTGAGCTAGAGACGAGGCCTGTGACAAAGGTCTTGTACTCACCGGCGACGACCTCTTCATCGGCACGATCCAGGGGGCTTCTCTTCCCTGCTGCGACTCATCGAGATGCGAAGCTTGCCACATCACCGTGTGTCTAGAGTGACAACCTAGACGCGAGCTCCTGTTCCTCCACGCATCAGGCGTTACCCACATTCATCTTCTCCACACTTCTCGTCTCTTCCGTTCTCGTGCCTCGATCCTCCCGCAACCTTCACCTCAACATCGTCCACCTCGATTTGATTCCATCCCCACCCTCTATCCTCTCCATTTCCCTTCTATCTTCCAAACCCCTCCATCTCCGGCTGTAAACGCAGCCGGAGCCTCAACTCCTTTCCCCCGCTCACACAAGGGATTCCGCCCCACATTTCCTTGGTTTCCTCTAAATCGTTGCAGGTGTCTGCCTCTCGATGGAGGCCCGCTCATCCTCGTCCGCTTCAGCCTCAAGTCGGTCGTGTGTCGGCCGAGCGCCACCTCCAGCCGGCCGCATCATTGCCCCCAAGCTTCGGGTCCGACCCACAGCTCCACCAATGGAGATTAAGGTCGTGTGTCGACCTTGAGTCCACTGTACTTCGCTGAAAGTTCGAGCTTCTCCGCCTCCTGCTCGCTTCTGCGCCGCCGCACTCCGTCCCTCGACGTCGCCTTCCGCCTCACGTCTTCGCCTCTGCCCTGCTGCGCCTCCCACTGCGCGCGGCCTGCCCGCGCACCACCTGTGCGGCCGCCAACTCCGTCGTCACAACCACCGTTGGATCAGGGCCAAACCCCTGATCTAACGACCATCATCACGCCACGTAGTCGCCCTGAGCCTCGACCCCAGCCTCGAGGCTCGGGTTACCCGAGTGTCCATCAACCACCACCTAGGCTCGGGAGCCGAGCCTCCGCTTAGGTCCCGAACCACAGGCCCGCGCTTCGAGCCTCGCTGCACACGTACCCTGCAGGTGCGGCGGGAAAAACTTGCAAAGAGGCCCCTGTTTGTTCCGCTAATTACGAAAATGACCTTGCCAATAGAAGCACGTGTAGCGTACGTGTTATGGTGGGTTAATTACACTTACACCTCCGGATTTCCAGAATATTGCAGAATCACCCTCGCCCCCAAGCAGCACGCGCAACGCACATGAGATCTGGAAAAAATGAGCCAAACCCCTGTAGGTTTTGCAAATTACAGATAAGTCCTCCAGGGACCAATTTAAAAGAGATAATTATTTTTATTGCATTTCAGTCCCTAGAACTTGTTTATTGCATAACTTTCTCATTCGAACTACAATTTTAGCATATAATATGTCCTTTTGAAGCTTATTTCATGCTCTATCACTTTGCTTAATTGTGGACAGATCTGAGGCTGTTTCTGGATGATTATTATTTGTGAAACACTTTGAATTATGCAGGTTACTCTTCGACATAACTTGTGCATCATTTTATGGAATTTAATTCTCGATATTTTATGCGATTTACTTGAGAATTAATTTAGAGATCACCGTCTTTAATTGGGGACTATTGCAGAATTATTCATAGATTTATTAAGACTCTTGTCTGCATCTAAATATCGACCGATTTGATCTGTGATTTCATTTTGAGGGTATTGATCATTATTGTTTGGATTAAAAATATTTTCTCTGTTTTCTTTCTTGTATCTCATTTCATTGCATTGTATTTTTTTCTACACTGAAAATAATCGAACATTTAATTAATTATTTAAACTAATTTAAGACCACGCAACTAAAAATCATTGTTCCCTGTGTTCGACCTTGGTACACTTGCCCAGAAAAATTCTCCACAACATTCAAAGATTGTGATTTTTGCTGAATCGTTTTCTCGTCTCCTATACTACAATTCTTGACTATTAAAGAGGCGAAATCCGCATTCATCACCCCTCCAGCGGCGATCTTTCTCGTCGCCTCCGCCAACTACCCGCGCAACCGCCGCGCCACCGTCACCTTATCCCCTCGCCGACTGACTATATATCTCCCTTATACTCCCTCATCCTATTTAAACACCTCATCACCTCCCTTGAGAATGCATCAGCCATATCCTGCAAGAGCCTGTGGAGTGGCCGATGACAGAGGCTCCTCCGACACGGCGATTACCTCCCCCGACGAGATCAACCAAGCTTCGAGGCCTTTGCCGACCTCTTGAGGCGAGAATCGAGGAAAGGACATCTAGCCCGCCATCTAAGGCGTTAACCTATAATGTGTCGCCCCTTCGCGCGAGCCAATATCCGTCGTGCACACCGCCACCAGCTGGAGTGGCCACTCAAATCGCGCCTCAGACTCCGCTCTGCCCGCGCAGACCTCCCACGCTCTCCACCGCCGTGCCTGCGCCTTCGATCAGTGGCCGCCGTCTCCTGCCAGTGACGTCCTCGACCTCTGCACTTTGCAGATTCCACCGTCGCCCTTTGGGAACTACCTCCGTCGATCCCCGCGCGCGGCCCCTGTTTCTTCATCTCCATCGCCTCGGGCACCAAACCGCCTCTTCGCCGCCACGCGCAAGCCCGCATGCGGCCGGCATTGCACCGCCTTCACCACCGATACGTGGGCTTCCTCGCCCACCGCCTCACCCGTCAGGAGCTCACCATCACGCCCCCGTCGCCCACCTCAACCTGGGTTTCAACGGAGAAGAAAAGGGTGAAAAACCCCCTTCTCACATCACGTAAGGTGGCACACCCTCGCGGGACATTTGCACAGACACCCCATGGCATCCTGGAAATCACATAAGCTTCCCTGCCAGTGACATCACCAGCACGTGACCATCCCGTGAGCTAGCGGAGAACTTGCACAACTTCCCTTGGAGTTCCGCCAATTTCCATCTACAGCCCGCCGACCAGAGGGCGCGTGCCGTGCACGTGCCCCTCTGGAGATTTTGCAATAAAGCCCCTCCTGGGCTAGGTAATTATCATTAGGTCTCTCGCTTTGCATTTTTTATTTCATTTAATTATTGTATATTGCAAACTGAATCTTGTGTTCTTCATTTATTTTGAACCTCGTTCATCATCATTTTAATTATTCAAAATTTGTATTTTGTTCATCAGTTAATTCTCTATATTGTGGCATTGTCTTCATATTTTTATGCGCTGTGGTTAAATAATTAATATTATTCTTGCAAATATTTACATATTTTGCCCAACCAATACTTAGAAATTTATAAATAATTAACCATAGCTCCAAAAATTGCCAAAAATTCATCAGTAGTAGAATTAATTGTTAGTAACATTGTGCCCAAAAAGAAATTCATTTGCATGCATAGTTTTCTCTAGAAAAATCATTTCGTGCATTTCACTAATTAATTTTTAATAGGTATTAAATCTGACATTTTTAGGGTCAAGGATCTTTTGAGATAGATCACCTCGTGAATATCTTAGATAATTTTATTTCCTGAAAATAAATAGATATAATATTTATTATAATCAATTATTGAAATTCCAAAAAAATTCCAAAAAAAATCACAGTAGCCTAATTTCATCATATTTAACATTCTGGCCAAGTTTGAAGATTTTTGGACATAATTTGATTGAAATTTGTAATTTAGCCCCTGAACTTTGCCAAAATTGCATTTGCCTCATTTATTGCATTCAAAAATTATAAAAAATACCTCTTAGAAAACCTAACTTCGTGATCGACTTTAACCAACCTAAGGAGACAGTTGCCTCCTTGAGTTCGACCTTGGACTTACCAAGTAAAAAAATGAATTGACCGCTCACTTTAATTGATAAATAATTAATTTGGCGGTTTTTGATTAACCCTTAATTGCATGCCTGCAACGAATGAACATCTGTCGAACATTAATTCGACACTATTAAGAGGAAAATTTTTGGGTTCTTCAATATACTCCAACTGTAACATTAAAATCATATGTTAAAGCCACATGATCTTGACTACATTCTAGCTTGTATATAGGGATCGGCATGGGCCGGGCCCTGAAGGGCCCATGCCCAAGGTCATCTAAATATTTCGAGCCTTGGGTCGGGCTTAGGCCTATAAATTTTGGTGTTGTTCGGCCCAAGCCCATGCCCGACCCATTTCCTTTGGGTCAGGCTTGGGTCGGGCCGGCCCAAGCCTTGGTTCATTTCATGGTCATGAAAACCATAACACGAGGAATACGGAAATAATAGATCATGCTATACATTCAAGAGAAGGATAACACATCCCTAAATCAAGCGCAAAAAAGAAGTTACAAGCATAAGCATGTCCACATAAAAATAACTATTAAACCATGCATAAGAATCTAAGATGTCTAAAGAACAACTAAGTTTGCACATATCTTGAAGCTATAACAATGGCTAAACAATAGTAATATTCCAATGAGAAAAAAATGGCTAAACAGTAGCAATATCGGTACTTCAACAATCGTATACAGTATACCTTAGTAGGCAAAATGTCTTGTCTAAGGCCCATGCCCATGTCTGGGCTGGGTCTTGGGCTTTACCATCGGGCCAACTTCGAGCCATTCCTCGGGCCCCCGAACGGCTGGGTCTTGGGTCAGGTTGGGTTGGGCCGAGCCAAGACCGAGCCCAACCCAAAGTACTTTTGGGCCGACATTTTAGGCCCAGGCCCAGCCCAATCCTCTATTGGGCTTGGGCTGGGCCAGACTTTTTGGGCTCGGCTTCGGGCTAGGCTGGCCGAGCCCAATGCCCATCCCTACTTGTATATATCAAAATACTAAGCATTGTCTTATCATCAATAGCTTTAATTTAACATCCAGAATCATACATCAAGGTACCTTCTTTCCTTGACCAACTAGTGCACAATTGATGGTGATCGACTTCAAGCCTTTATCCTTCATACCATGACTTTAAAAAGATCATCTCAAAGTTGCCTGACTTGATCGGCATGTTTTTGTGGTCGTGTTGTTTTCTACACGATATCAGAGCTAATCTTATTAAGGGTTGGATGATTTTATGGGAGATTGCATGCACATGGTATAAATCGAGGGCGTTTGCATTCATGGTCATGTGTGGTTCGAGTTTTCGCACATGCATTGAGATCTCCCATACCAGAAAGACCATTTTTGTGGGAAACATGTAGACCATGTCTTAGCCTTCTATGATGGCCTGACTTAACACATTGATCGATCAATATTTCTCCCATCATTCGTCTATTTAATGCTATGATTGGTCAATATATGCAAGGTGATCGATCACCTTCTATTCAAGGCTATCAAGGGTTACATGCTTTTGGGGATATTTCATGCACCTGGAACACATTGAGGGCACTTGCATTCATGTTTATGTGTGATTCGAGATCTTTGCACATGCATTGAGATCTCTGATATGAGAAAGACCATATTTTTTAGGGAAATGTGTATCTAGAATTTTTATCTTGAAGCCTTCTTTGTAGGAAATATTTACATAGTATATGTATATTGTTAAGAAAAGAATGAAAGATGATTTATTGGTTGGGACCCTAGGCTCTCTTATATAGAGGAGAGACCTATGGGTAAATAAAATAAGATAACCAAACATGAAGAACAATAAGAAAACGGTACAGAAATAAGAAATATTTCTCCACTCCCCCTCAAGATGAAGCATAAATGTCGATCATGCTCAACTTGGATGAACATTTCTGGAACGGTCCTCTGAGCAATGCCTTGGTGAAGATATCATCAATTTGATCTCCTGAACTGACATGAGCGGTAGAAATCAAATCCTTCTGGATCATACCTCTTGTATAGTGGCAATCTACTTCAATGCGCTTTGTTCTTTCATGAAATGCAAGATTATTTGCAATAAACAAGGCAGCTTGGTTGTAACATTGTAACTGCATAAGAAGAGGCACATCTACATGCAAATATGCTAACACTTTTCGAACCCACATCATTATTGTGTTTGCATACACCATAGCCATATATTCAGTTTCGACACTTGACCTAGCAACAACATTTTATTTCTTACTCTTCCAAGAAACAAGAGAGCTACTAATGAACACATCAAATCCCGAAGTTGACTTCCTGTCTTTAGGACATCCTGCATAATTTGTGTCTGCATACGTGAAAATAGATAGACTCGATCTTTTGTTGAATAGCAATCCTGTACTTGGAGAGGATTTTAGGTATGTTAATATCATATATAAGGCGTCCATGTGTACCTGTTAAGGCTGCTCCATAAACTGACTCACCCAACTCACTACAAAGGAGATGTCAGGTCTAGTGATAGTAATATACAGAAGTTTTCCCACCAGCTCTCTATATCTCCTGTTAACCTCATCTGTATCACCATCATCATATAATCTCATGCTGGGATCCATAGGAGTGGTAGAAGGTCTACACCCACTCATGCATGTCTCAACCAATATATCTGCAGCGTACTTTCTTTGGGTCATTAACAAGACCTTGTGCATTCCTGGCAAACTCTAACCCAAAGAAATACCTTAGGGTGCCAAGTTCTTTGGTGACAAACCATCGACCCAGGAACTCCTTTGCCTTCTATAACCAATGCACATCATCTCATGTAACAAGTATATCATCAACATATATCATGATCACAGTTGTACCTCTGGATGTTCTTTCCACAAAAAATGAATGATCTGCATTTGACCTTTTAAACCCTTGCTTTTCAATCAGATCCAAAAGCACCTTGCTTTTCAATCAGATCCAAAAGCTTCTGAAACCAAGCCCTAGGACTTTGCTTAAGCTAGTATATAGCCTTGTGGTGTCTACAAACCTGCTGGCACTCCCCTCAACAACAAGCTCCAGAGTTTGTTACATGTAGACTTCCTCATGAAGATCACCATACAGAAAAACATTCTTAATATCTAACTGATATAAAGTCCAATCACGTACCACAGCAACAGAAAGGATGACATGCAGGGTAAAGTGATGAGCAACAAGAGAAAGTATCCAGATAATCCACTCCATAAGTCTGCGTAATCGACGTGCCACTAGCCTCTCCTTGTAACGATCAAGGCTTCCATTTGCATGGTGTTTAACAGTAAAAACCCATTTAAAACTGACAACAGATGCCCCTTAGGAGCATTTACCAAGCTCCAAGTACCTCGTGATTGTAGATCAACCATCTCTTCTTCCCATAGTTAGACATCGGTGACTACCCTTCAAGACCTCCTGATAGTTTTGTGGTATTTCCATGGCAAATAGAGCAATATCAAACCTTCTAAAGTCTCCTATTAGACGGTCAAACGTAACCTGAGAGGCAAGGGGATATGAGATACAACCATGCTTCGACTTGCGAAGTGCAATAGGAACATCTAAATCATTGGGAATTTCCTCAAGCTGTAAAATATTCTCTCGCAGTTGATCTTGTCCAGAGACATCATTAGAAATAATATATTCAGAACATACCTTGGTTGTGCGAGATAATGGGCATTGACTGTGAGAGGAGGAAGACCGACGTGCGTAGAAGCGTAGTAAGGGTGGAACGACATTATCAGGAGATGGGAGAAGTGGAAGAGACGGTAATGGAGACTGTGGCGGGGAATAAGGAGGCGACGGTTAAGGAGTGGTAGGAGATGGTGGGGGTGGTAAAACCGATGTAGGTGGAGGTGGTGGCATATACATTTCATCATATATATCAGATGAAGTCAACTTATCGCCTGAAGGGGAAAATACATTACCGACTCAAAGAATGTAACATCTGCGCTAACATAATATTTTCTGTTAAGTGGATCATAGCATCTATACCCCTTTGCGTCTGAGAATACCCAATAAAAACACATTTAACAGCTCGAGGAGAGAGCTTGTCAAGTCCTAGAGATAACCGATGATGTGGAGTAAGTGAGAATAACTCCTTATCTGGAAACACCATGGAGAAAGGGATTTTCTCACCAAAAACAGATGAAGGCATGGGATTCACAAAATAGCATGCCGTAAGAACATCATCACCCCAAAAGGAATGCGGGGCATGGCTCTGAATAAGTAGCGTACGAGTAATGTCAAGTATATGATGATGCTTTCTCTCAGCCACGCCATTCTGTTGAGAGGTATAAGCACAAGATGTCTAATGAATGATACCACACAAAACAAAGAATTGCGAGAGTGCACGAGTACAAAATTCCAACGCATTATTTGTCCTCGCAACCTTAACAGAAGAAAAATATTCTGCAATTCATTTATAAATCATGTAATGATAGTCAAGGTCTCTAATGCCGGATTTCGATTTTGTTTTGGTAAAAGCCTGTAAAGAGAAATTCGGTGGAATTTCGATGGAATTTTGGTGAAATGGCCAAAAATTGGGAATTAAAAAATAAATATTTCTAATATTCTTTAACTCAATAAATGAGATAGAAAATAGTTTTTTTGCTAATAGTAAGATATTAATATGATATGTTACATTAAATTTCCATTCAACCATCCCAACAATCAGAAAAGTAGTATGTTGCTTAGAATCAAAACCAGATCTGGAATCGTAATTAGGAGCTATTGATTTCTCCTCTTGAACATGAAGAGAATGATGACATGTGAGAACCCCTTCAATAAGAATTAGGTGAAAATATTTTAACTACTAACTAAAACATATATATCAAAATGAAGAAAAAACAAAAATAAATATCTTCAGTTAAAACTTTAATTTAGCTCTTAAATGTTGTGTCTAGCTGATTTAGTTTGGATTTAGATAAAATATAGAAACTAACTAAAGGAACTTCTTTGAACAATGTAAATCACTATAACAACTCAACACTTTAGCGGATAAATAAGTGTAAATTCATTAATATATGTAAAATTCGATGAAAGCGAAGGGTAGATTCCCTTTGTTTGTTGTTTCATCGAAACAACATGTAATTTCGATGAAATTTCGCTGACATTTCGGTGATAATTCATTGAAATCCTAGAAAAAAGATAAGGGAGCGTTCTAATTTCGGTGACCTAAAAGAAATGGAAATTTCGGAGAAAATTTTGTTGAAATTTGAGGCCATGATGATGGTTCCAGACTCAGATTTATTTTTCAACAAAAAAGACCCATGATAGACACGAGAAATCATCAACAACAACCAAATAAAACTTGTGTCCTTCATGATCAGGGACACGACTTGGACCCCAAATGTCAATATGAAACAACTCAAAAGGAGAGCTACTGCTCCGACTCTGATGACTAGGAAACACCGAGCGATGATGCTTGCCCATCTAACACACCTCACAATTAAAAGAAGAGCGATGCAAAATCAGAGGTAGAACTTGAAGCAGTTTTTGAAGAGGAAGATGACCGAAGCGCAGATGTCACATGAAAGGTGACACAGACCATGTAGAATGGGAGGAAAGACCAGCATACAGAGTTCGGACAAGGCGATAGAGACCTCCCTGCTCACAACCATAATCAATCACCTTGCCCGTAAGAACATCCGAAAAAATAAGAGACGATAAATAGCTCGACAATGCAAGTCCTTAGTAATATGACTAATGGACAATAGATTCATAGAAAAATCTGGAGCATGCAACACATTCTGTAGGCGCATCGAAGGTGTTAGGTTACACTCCCCCCTGTCCGGTGATCGAGGAGTGAGTACCATTAGCAATGACTATTGTCCTCCCTAGAGGAATCTGTCTGTAAGCTGTAAGTTGATCTCTATCTCCACACAAATGATGTGTAGCCCCAGAGTCCATAATCCATTATGTAATATCAGACCCATGACAATATGTAAAGGCAAAAATGCTACCTGAGGTACTGACACTGACAGAGGTAGCAATGTTTGGAGCAAACGATGAGGCAGTGGATCCTTCTGAAGGCATGATGTCCCTTAAACGAGACACCAGATCAACATATCTCTGGTCTGAAGGAGCAACAATGGATGAGTCATGCTCTGCTACGCGAGCTGATGCAAGGAAGCAATGCTTGGAGTAGCAAGTATCCTCTGTGTGACCTGGACGATGACATACGGTACACGACTGATGAATGCGACCTCCCCGTCCACGAGGTCCACGACTACACAGTTGAGAAGAACCCCCTTTACCATGGGAGGCTGCCAGTACAGAAGATGACAGGGAAGATACTGATGAGGGGATGGAAAACCCGTTAAGTCTTTGGAATGCTTCCTCCATGGGAGGATAGTAGCATGCACTAATATCTGTGAGCAGGCACCTTCATATTGGGGATCGAATGTCGCTAAGAAAACGCCAACCATGTGGCATTACGATAAGTTTTTTGCTGCTCCGGAGTGGCTGTAAGTGGCATAAAGCTATGGAGCTTCTCAAACATGCCACACATAGAAGTGTAGAGAGAGTAAAGGAGCCATCCATTTTGTCTGATGGTGAAGATATCATGATGCAGATGTAGAATTTTTATCTCGTTATTCGCATGTGAGTATGTAGCAGCAAGGATATCCCCCATAGCATTGGTTGTGGGTTGATGTAGGACATCGTTGGCAATCTCGACAGTTAGAGTCCCAGCCTACCATACTTGCGCATACGTGTCATCCGCCTAGGCGTTGATCCAAGTTTTCTCAGCCGACTCTTCCTCAGTAAGAATATGTTTCTTACCCGCAGACTTCATGAGGCTCATGAACTACATGGCACATAGCTCGTAGTTTGTCCCGTCCATCTTGACAACCAATGATGGCCCTCTGAAAGCGCATGTGGTAGGGATATCTACTTTGCTCTCTGACATTTTCTCGAATGAAGAAAACTAGGGTTTGTAGACCATTATGATTTTGTCTACACAGACATATGGGGATTTGATTGCATGTGTAGACTTATGCAATCAAATCCACCAACATGAGCGGGGAGGGACGAGGGCAAGAACGGTAGTGATCACCATCGATGGTGATTCCGCAGTGAGAGAGGCTGGCTACGGAGGTCTGACTATGATAACAACAAGCTACAACGGAAAGGGGTCGGCGGCGGCGGAAAGGGGCTGATGATGGAAAAAGGCCAGCGGTGGTGGCGGAAAGGGGCCGACTGTGAAGGGGTCAGCGGTGATGGGCTTCCGACCGCGGGAGAGAGAGAGAGAGGACCAACGGGTGGAACTAAGGTTAGGGCTTTTTCGGGTACGAGAGCTCCGGCCTAGGACCGCCGCTCTGATACCATGTTAGGAAAAGAATGAAAGATGATTTATTCCTTGGGACCCTAAGCTCTATTATATAGAGGAGAGACCTACGTGTAAATTATATAAGATAACCAAACATAAAAAACAAAAAGAAAACGGTACAGAAATAAGAAATATTTCTACATATGTGTCTTGAAGCCTTCTTTGACCACCTCCGACGACCTGGTCACCGCACTATTTAGTATACATCACTGATCGATTAATATTTCTCTCTGATTATTCATCTATTCAGTGTTGTGATTGATCAATCACCTTTTATTAAGTCTATTCGAGGAAGTTCTTATTATCAATAAAGGTCCCTTAACTTAACAATCAAGGTCTCTCTATTCCCATTTTTTGAGGAGCTTTTTTTGATCGATCAAGTCTCCAGGGTGATCGATTGATCACAGTATGATCAATTAATTGTAGTTGGTCAATCATCACCAGTCTCTGTAAGGATGTCTCGAACCAATGACACAAACAAGGTTCTTGCATCTCCCTCAAAAGATGCCTGGAGACATGAGCATTCAGATCACCCCAACTAAGCTCATAAAAGGTTAATTATATTATCTGTGGTTGTTGTCATCGAGATAAGAGAACATGTTGGTTAGATCAGAGGCACCAAGAAGGCCTTCAAGGAGGTAAATCCTACTTGGGAGCAATACCTTGATAACCAGGTCAAGACTTGGATCACTAATTCGGCCTCCACTGAGATACAACCATTAATCATTAGAAAGAAGACTGCTCACCTAATGTGAATTATTCCTGCTACCTACCAATTCACATATAAGTCAACGGGAAGACATGGGCTATCATGAAGAAGAGGAATGCGTCTACAAATGACCAGTAATGCCATTGAGATCAATCTGGAAAAGTCAAACATTTATTTTCTGGGGGGTCTGAATCTAATTTATGGGATTGTGCAAAACCATATCCTTAACTCTGACAAACTTCTACTTCTGGAGGAGCTCTATTAACCAAGCCAACAAGAAGAAGATAAGCAACAGGCAATGAATGTTAAGCATGCAACTGCATACATTAGTACGATAGAGCATATGGCCTTCCCGACTCATAACAATGGGAGCAAGAGCACAAAGTGGGATCCTGACAGGAAATGCAGAACACATTAAACCAAGCCAGGTCATAAATAGAGAACTATGAGGACTTGCATCCTGACAAGAAGCATTCTGACGGGTGAAAACAAGTGTTTGACACATGTCTAATCTAATTTTGAGCCACTATTGACACCTGTAAAGAACCTAAGGCCCGTAACGACAACTTTCCTATGCACTGTTGAGCCCCCTCTCCTTACAGCCCATCTTTTATTTGTAATGTCTTTGTATGGTTAACTCATCACCACCTAGAACTCCTCACCACCAAGCCAAGGAGCCTCATCACCACCCCACAAGGTTGCTAAAGTGCAAAATCACCAAGTTATGAGCCCCGATCCCCAAGGCCACCATCGGTTGTAACCTAAGGCCCTTGCACATACCATTAGCGAATCTTGGATGCTCACCAGTGCTGCATGGCTAGCCTACCAATCAAGGTCTCCATGCCGACAGCTCAACCTCCCACCCACATATGCATGTAGTTCCATAGGCATAGACTTTCCTGCATCGTTAGCATTGCTGATGAGACTAATATGAGATAAACATGTTTTTCATTATCTTTAATTCGAACATAGTTGATTAGGGTACCCTACCAAATTAAAATGACTGAAAAATATGAACTCTATTCATAAACATTTAAGGCTTCCGTTGGTAGATAGAGGAAGCTTTATGTCCTTACGAAGGATCCTCTTAAGAATAGGGACAAGGATTTTGTTAAGAGTTATCTTATCTTTTTCATATTTTTTTGTATGTTCTTTTCTTTCTGTCAATATTGTGCAATTTGTCCAACTGGTTTTAAGAGAACTCTAGGGTCTTATTATCAAACAATTCACTATTCTCATTACACATGGTAATAGAGCGACGGTCTTAGACCGGAACTCCGGTATTCTCGCATCATAATCCTCACATGCCGCCCTACTCTCTCTCTCGGCCCTTAACCACCGTCGCATGTGGTCTAGCGCCGTCGTCGGGGGTCCATCAACTCCCCAACACTGCCAGAGGGCTTTCGACTACCCAACACCATGTCGGAGGGTCCCTGCGGCCTCCTTTACCGCCACCAACCATCGTCATGGTCATTTGCGACACCTCCTACAATGAATAGAAGCCTAAGCAACATCTTTTGCAGCCTACACATGAGCTACATGGTCTGATTTCATCACCAAACATACTCATTTTTGTTTTATTTGGTAAATTCAGATCTTGGGTTTCTTCTGTGTGCCCTAGAGAAACCTCTCAGTTGATGGGAACGGTTGTATGAGTCTACACACACAACTGATTCCCTGTATGATCATGTACATTCCGACCAGTCTACAGTCCCAGACTCCCAGTTGAGTCCTGTTTCGACCTTCTTATTATCATGTCAGAAATCAAGGGTAATATTTTCTCTGTCCAGTGCCTTCAAGGCCCTGACACACATCGTTAAGACGGATGGGACCAATTACAAGTTATGGTCCATGCAGTTTATAACCCTAATGCAGTGCAATAACAAGAAGCACATTCTGATGAAGCTAAAGCCCGATAAGACTGGGGCAAATGCTTCATAGAAGCAAGATGACGCCTACGTGTGTGTTTGTCTCTCAGGGACTCTCACCCTGGAGATAGCCAACGATATTTTACATCAGCCTACTTCTATGGTAAAGTGGGATACTCTTGCTGCCACCTATGGCCAGGTAAAGAATGAGACCAAGATTCTTCAGTTACAGTTTGATATTTGTACTGCCAAACAGAATGGTCTTCATCTGCACAGCTTCTACTCTTCACTTCACAACATGTTCGAGAAGTTACACAACTTCATGCATGTGACCACATTACATAACATATGATGTACAAGAGGGCCATGATGGTTGGAGTTTTTCTGGCAGCCCTAGACCTCGAGTACAAGGCAGCACACATCTGGCTTCTCATGGGTGCAACTATACCTCCGATGGAGAAGGCTTACCGTCGTCTAAGCAGTATCACGATCCCATACACTGCCACTACACAGATCTCCTCAACTATAGTCATCTCGTGGTAGGCAAGGTTTAGAAAGTCGATATGCGGTATTCGTTCAGTCAGACAAAATGAAGCGAGTAAGCATAAAGGAGGAAGTATATGCCAATTATGCATTTTGTATTATTTTTATTAAAAAATTAAAAATATAATAATAGTATCAATATTAAAGATTTATGTTTCATAAAAAAATAACAAAGATGAAATATAACACAGACTTTTTTATTCAATATAATTTCAATCAAGCAGAAAAAACATTCTTTTAGATAACAAGAGTTGATTATAATAAAACTTTAAAAGATAAAATTAGTTGGCATATATACCATTAAATCAATTCTCATATATGCCTGAAGGGCAGCATCAACTGAACCATGAAAGGATGATGTCTTTCCAATAGACGGTCAAGCATACGGCTGCATATGCGGTTTAGTCAGCTGCATACCAAATACTATATATGTGGTTCAGAAGAGTCACCAACTATGAATATACGACCGCTTGGCATGCCTTTCTTAACACTCAAGGAAGGAGAGGCATTTCTCAGTTCAGAGGGTGTGGAGTCTGTGGCAGAGGTGGACGTTAGCATGGTCCTTGCATTTACTGTCAACAACCTAGTCATCTTGAGGATATATGCTACCTGAAGCACGGATACCATGCGTATGCTCTTGTGGCCAAATAGGTTGAGCCTACTGCCACTTCTGCTCCTACTATAGATCAGAAGTTGGATAATATTATGGCTCATCTGAGGGAGATGATGACTCTTTCTGCATCATGAGTCACAACTAGTACACCTACAGGTCCTTCAGATGTTGCAGCCACTGCAAGAGCCTCTTCTAGGCTCTAGCACCTCAGGTAAAGCCTATGTTGTTACCAGTTGTCATAGGAAATGGTTTAAATATCAATATTGGCATCCATATCGGCCTCATGTCGATACGATATATCACTGAAATCTTGCCCACATCGATGCCCATTTGTGAAGGAAGAACAGAAAAATGTACCCATATCGCCATATCAGTATCGATATTGCTCCTTTGGCATGATACCAAATCATGATATTTGAAACCCTATCACGAATTATGGGGCATCTCACCATTTGTGTGGAGATAAGGCGCAGTTCGCTTCATATTAATCTATTCCTCTAGATAGATATTGTCGATGAGACTCATTCCCCTATTACAGGACAGGGAGAGGTCTACTTAACACCGTTTATGCGCTTGTTGAATGTGCTACATGCACCAGATTTTTCGATGAATTTATTATCTATTAGTCAAATCACTAAGAACTTGTATTGTCATGTCACTTTTGGCATCTCTTCTCTTGTGTTTCAGGACATACTCCAAAGTAATCCACACCATATGTCTGAATGAAGCCTTTTTCTACAAGCCTTGGACTTTAATCTGTCAATAGAACAATAAGGTGATTGTTTGGCATGAAGACACATCTACAAGAAACATGCTTGACACCAGGGGGACATGGCACGAGATCCTGCGTGCCCCTGGATGTGAGTGCATCTATCTCCTCATCCATAGCCTTTTTTCCAACCATGGTCCTCCCATGCACTATGATGATCCCGGGGAACAAAAATAGCCATCAGGGCATACGTAAAGTGCATGTCACAACTGGATAGACTGTCAGTCGAAGTAAAATATGACATGTAATGCATAGTACACTACCTTTTTGTTTGTCACAGAGCTACAAGGAGTTTTGGTGGAGCATCCTGAGCTGCAATGATGGCGAAACTTGAAGACGGCACATCATCCTACAAGTAAGAAACATGCAATAGTACATGATCGGAATGAGCATTATGTTTTTGTTTGTATACAATGTGTGGGTGGGGTAGCTCCAAGGGTATGCCACTGATAGACTGCATAAAATAGTTGGTCTGTTCTAAGAAAGAAATGTCATCTAAGATGTAGTAACAACGGATAGAGGGGTCATAACACCAAGGGTTTAAATATCGATATTGATTTCCATATCGCCACCCTATCAATATGATATTTTGGCAAAATTTCATCGAAATTTTGCTCATATCGACCAACATTTTTGAATGAATGACCTGTAAAGGCCCAGATATTGCCATATCGCTCGATATTTCGATCTCATGTCGAAACTGAAATTTCACCGAAATTTCACGATATCTGAAACCTAGCATAGCACCTATACCCCTTCTGAGAGAGAGAGAGTACCCAAGGAAAACATACTTGATAGCATGATGATACAATTTATCTGTAGTCCGAAAGTTATGAACAAAAGTTGTACAACCAAAATAGTCAAAGGAAGGGGAAAAGGTGTCACATCGGGATATAGCAGAGATAATGGAGTTGCACCTTTTTGAACATACGATGATATACTGTTTATGAGATGAGTAGCAGCAAGAATGGCATCCCATAAATAGGTCTTAGGGGCCTTCATATAAGTGAGTAATAAAAGTGCAATCTCAAGTAGGCAGCTAAGTTGCCTTTCCAATACCCCATTTTACTGGGAGGTATATGGACATAAAGTCCGATGAAGTATCCCCTGAGAGGCAAAGAAAGGGACACAATCATGTTGGGTAAACTCATGAGTATTGTCAATCCATATAGTTTACACATAAGCAGAGAAAGATATTTTAATAAACTAAAAGGACTTGACAATTTTATTAATCTCTATCGTTCCTTTATTAGATAGCCCAATAATTACAAAGATCACAAAATATTTATGACTACCCAAAATCTGGACCGAACAAGATCCCCAGACATCAAAAAGAACTAATACAAAAGGTAAAGTCGGATGCGGTTCATCCCTCGGAGAAAAGGAGGTCCTATGATATTTGCCGAACTGGTACACCTCATACTCGAACGGCTTTGAAGAAGAGAGTTTGGGAAACATCATAGATAGGACTTTCGTAGAAGGGTGACCAAGGCACAAGTGTCAGAGGAATGAATCAATGGAGATGGACGCAACACCAAAAAAATAGTATCTAAAGGAATGTCAAGGCAGTAGAGGCCATTCTCATGTCCCCCACTAAAAATTTGCATTGTCCAGAAGTCTTGAAAGTAGAAAAAAAGCTCATAAAAATCACAAGTAGCTCAACACAAAGCTTATGAAAAGATAGTAGGCTTAAAGGAAAGTCAAGAGCCCAGTGAACCCCAGTAAATCGGAGCTTGGAGGAGAATTCCATGGTCCCAACAGTGGTAGCAGGGGAATGAGCCTCGTTGGAAACTCTAGCTGACTTTACAATGGAAGAGGGTTGCGAGGAGACCAACATGCTACCTTCTCTCTTCACATGAGTACAAGCACTGGAGTCAATGATCCAAGCCGGTGCTGAGGTAATAGTAGAGTTGGCTAGGGTACCTGAAGTGGTAGCTAGGTACGCAACAACAATAGCCTCACTAGTAGTGGCACTCGAGTTCTGAAGTAGCTGCATCAGGCGTGAGTAGTCAGTAGTAGTGAGTTGGACTATATGTTCACTAAAGTCTTGATTAAAGGAAGCCTCTGTCCTAGTTGCATCATAGTTATATGCAGAAGCATTATTGACTCAAAGATAACCAAGAGGATGGCAAAATTTCGTTCAACAACGGTTTGATAGATGATTCCATCGTTGGCAGTGAATGCACCGTGGATAACCACATTGACAGCCACGACCAGGGTCATGGACTCGTCCACCACGAAAGATGTGTCGATCTCCCCTTCCAAAGGAGACATTGTAAGTAGAATTCTCTGCAGGATGCAGAGGGTGTACGACCAACAAAGGTCTCTAGCTCCTGTAGTCGGCCAAAAATGACCTTAATGGTCGGCAATGTATCTGGCTGGCAAGAAATTGATAAACTTGCCATAAGGATCTCTCTGTCACATGTTTGGTGCAACAGACGAGCTAAAAAATGGCAAGATCCTCATCTAGACCACTGAGAAGCTAGTATTACTCAACAAGAGTGGACTTTCCCTGAGATACAAATGAAATCCATATATATAGGTAAATGGGGCTGCTCCCACCCCCAATTTCCCCCAAAATTTTTTATTTTTTTGGAAAATAAAAAATTGTATATTCATCATTATATCCCTCTAACATTCTACTAAAATTTTGTCAGAAACATAGACTCCTATGGCTTCCATCCAAACATGGTCGATTTAAAAAATCCTGCGACCGTTAAAAAAATGACGTCAGGATGGAGGGCTTAAGAGTCTGTTTCTGACGAAATTTTAATAGAATGTTAGAAGGATGTAGTGATGAATATACAAATTTTTATTTTCCAAAAAAATAAAAAATGGGGGGAAAATAGGGGTGGGAGCAGCCCCGTTGGCTACTCCCAGGGAGCATACTCCTTTTTCCCATATATATATATATATATATGAGGAAAGGGAGCCTACTTTGTGAAGTAGGTAACCTTACCTACTTCACATTCCATTTTTGCAATTTTTTAATTTTTTATTTTGAAAAATATCACCATGGATTTTCATAATTATATCCCTCTAATATGTCATTCAAATTTCGTCAAAAACAGAGACTCCTACGGCCTCCATCCAGAACAAGTAAAATACAGCAAATTTGTGACCGTTAAAAAATGACTGTCTAGATGGAGGCCGTAGGAGTCTCTGTTGCTGACGAAATTTGAATGACATATCAGAGGGATATAATTATGAAAATCCATGGTGGTATTTTTCAAAAAAAAAATAAAAAATTTGCAAAAAATGAAATGTGAAGTAGGTAAGTTACCTACTTCACAAAGTAGGCTCCCTTTCCTCTCTCTCTCTCTATGTCAGCAATGTGGGATTTGGTCGTCTGCTGGGAGTAAGTCTGCGCCATCTCTTCCCACATCTCCTCCGTTGTCTCCTTATAAAGCAGATTCACTGTGATATAAGATTTAACACTATTAACCAAATAATGACTTGATAACTTCACCAAGCCATGACTCGTAATCCTTATTTGCCTCCTTCTGAGGTTCCTTAGTCAACATCTTGAAAGCATGAGATTAGAGCACGTAGTTCTTTGCATCCTTGAGTTTGATAAAAGTACCATGTGCCATCAGAGAAGACATAGTGTATAGGGATTTAGTCTTGGTAGGAATTGATGCCATCATGGTCAGATATAAAAGTACCAAATAGGGTTTGAAAAGACTTAATCACACATCCAAAAGTATATTACAAGTGCTTGATGCACAAAAATCATAGAAGACGAGTCCATATAGGTTCATGCGCGTGACAAGGAGGTCGCAGGGCCCTACATCCACACAGGGTTCCTAGAACTGGATGCTGGCGGTGGAACTAGATAGTGTTGTGGGGCCCTAAAAGGGTTGTTGGCAGCGTCACATGGCCCTAGAAGGGCCGCTAGTGGCATTGCAGGAACCTAGTGACATGTTGGAGCAGCCTTAGGTGGCCGACGATGGCATTGTCGTGTCCTGGAACCCGTGTGCAGGACCCCTGGATGGGCTAGATGCAACACATGATAGCTCCCGAAGTACCTCACACGGGGCCCAAGGTCAAAGAGAAGGGCATACACAAGGTGGGAACTTGGCCTTCATGCAGAAGGAGAAAAATTTACCTTTGATCGTGGCCGAGGAGAGGAGGCTTGCGGTGGCGACAAGCGGTTTGGTATGAACCACGGTTTAGGACCATTGCTTTGATACCACGTGAAGAAAACCTTGAGAATGAATGACTAGTCGTATTCAAAGAGTCTAGGGTTTCTAATATAACATGAAATTCTAAAGAGCCAAAATGAACGATTACATAAAGGATCCTAAAGGGTGAAGGGTAACATGACTCAATAAAGAAAAGAAATAGCCCAATAATAAAATAACCAACACTTTAAATAGCAGTACGCCAAGTTTAACATTATTTCTATGGAATTTTTACACACATAACCCCACATACTTTTATAATTACACGTTAAACCCTCCATTATTTTGAAGTATACGTATAACCGTAAATATTTGTTAACCATTACATGGCATAACCTTGCATAAACTTATGTCCATCCTTGACCGTTAATGTTCATGAAAACTGTTAATTGTTGACATTTTTGCCCTTTAAGGAAAATGATTTTTACAAAAAGGTCTACAACCACAAAGACTTGTGCGAAGAAGATCCCCAATAACTTGCTTTCTTTATCAATGAATCTGTTGAATGCATAACAACAAAAGCATGCTCTTCCAAAATCTCGACATCCAAGAACACCATCTCCATCTCCTTCAGCAGAGGGAATGCTAGAAAATCATGGTAGCTCCACTTATTTATCATCCACTTCAGCGACGAAGGCTAACAAAGTTCCCATGCATGGACGGAAAATGCATCCTCGTCGCCTTTGGAGAGATTTCATCAAGATATCCTGAAAGATGACATGACCAAGATGTCATTGCGATGGTCATCTACACGAAGCATGATGACACGTACCATACCACAACCCAAGTCCACGAAGCATCTCTATAAGAAGGATGGATTCATTTAAGTGCCTCGGGAAGGAGCAGGACACCTTATGCAGCATCTGGAAGCCGACAATATGCTCGTTGTCGTAGAGATACGCAACAACCTTGTTCTCATCGAGATGGAAAGAGACTACATCAAGTAGGATGTTGTCTCCGATATTAGATATGCCATTAACTTCGTAGATGGTTTCGATGTTCCGATTAAGAGAACACCCACCAACCCAAAACAAAGTAAGAAGCAACGACGAAGGCCCGAAAGAAAGGAGAATAAAAAATCTTAGACAACTTAGAAAAAACAGAAAGAAGAACAATGTTTCTTTTGAGATCAAAAAAAGGGAAACACGTTAAGGTGTCCACTTCAAATAAATTAAAAAACAGATGTCAGGAAAAACTTCTAAAAGCCAAGACTCGAAGAGAGTTTTGGCATGAAAAATTACATTATCAACACGCTCAGAGGCAAAGATCACCCAATTTCTAGCTATTAGAGTTGAGTTATTTCTCTTTTTATGTATTGAGTTCTGTAACCCGGGGGACATCTGTGTAATTTTCTATTTTTGCCTCTCTAAGGGGCCGTTCGGTTGAGATCATATTTATATCCCTAGTGTGGGGCCCTCTCTCTCTCTCTTTTATAACATTAAATAAATCATTTTCTTTCATCCATTCCCCCAAAAAATAATATAGTATACCATCATATCATCTAAAAATTATAAAATACTCAATTTCTACTCACTTTTCCAAACTTCAATACAATCACATCATAATAACTAACTTTTTCAAACTTCAATGCAATCATATTACAACAAACCCTCTCAACCCCAAACCCTCTATCCAAACACCAAAACACAAAAACGGATTACCCTTCCCCGGATAACCCTCCAACCAAACACACCATAAGATTTCACACTATATAAGAAACCCTAAACCCATAGAATAAGACATTCCATTCATTCTCAACTTTTTCTCCACATGGTAATAGAGCAGTAGTCATAGACCGGGTTCGTACCCAATCCTCCCCACTGCCACCACTAGCCCTCTTCAGGGCACCTCGATGCTCATCCGAACAGTCTCCCCTCCGTCGCCACAAGACCCATACAGGCCTCTCTCCGCCAACAGGCCCCGTGCGGGCCACTCTACTTCAGGGGAATTTGTGCCGATCGACACCAACCCGGAGTGATCTGATCCATCAGCATGTTCTGATGCATAGTTTTGTGCGCTCTGATGTGTAGTTCTACGAAAAACTGAAGAATAGTTCTGTGTGCCATCCTGGAGCATGCAATCTAATTCTACAGTGTGTTATTCTGTGAGAGGTCATGCAGGACGCGTGAATCTTGTGCATGGATCTGCATGAGATACTGCAACGTGAGATGGATCATGCTGGCGTGAATGTACTCAAAATTCTGCACTGTGCACTAGACCTTCCAGCATGCGATCTGGTTGGCCACCAGCATAAATTCATGCTTCCAACACGAGTTCCCTTCACGTGTGTGATTCTCCAGCAAGCTGCACGTGGAAGAATATCTGTGTCTTTCTTTAAAGTCAGAATCTAATTTTCAGGGCTATAATGATCCAGCATTTACAAGTTGAGATTTATTTGTTCCAAGTTTTTTTTTTGAATAAGAAAACGGGGGAGCCCTCCCAAGGCGGGAGTCACCACACCAAAGTATTCATTAATAAACGAGATGGTACATCAGTTGGATATCCAGAAATTATACAAGGCATTACAATGAGCAAGTACATTTTCAAAGTAGAACCGCTACCCCTTGAAAGTTGCATCATTCCTGCCAAGCCAAATAGCCCATAGCACGGCAAAGGGCTTGGAGACATCATCGGATGACCCAAGACCGACCGCCCGAATAGATCTCCAAAAATGCTCCGCATCGGATGTCCGAACCCACGAAAGCCCAACGACTCCCACACAGTGGCCGAAGACCTGCAACTGTGAACCCCCGAGGATCCGGGTACCTGTTTACGCTACCTTCACAACTTTCCATTCTCTAGAGATCGCATAATTTATAGAAAAACAGGGAAATTTTTCGCGCGGAAAATTTTTCACATGACATTCACATCCACATGCACAACCACCAGTTAATAGAGACAATTGGCACCAAAATCTTATTTCATTAATTTCCATATGATTTTACAACATGTACAATGTCTGTCAGTACATACAACATCCCAAAAATTTGACTGAAGAGAAGAAGCTTTGTACAATATCAATTGAACTAAAAACTGTAACAAAAACTACATACCGTCTGGTACAGACCTTGTCTCCTGGAACCATGTATAGCTACTAAACAGCAGACTGTTTGCCTGCCAAACATGTTAGGAAAGAAGAGGCGTCAACGGTTGCTGCTACCTCCCAAAATTTATAAAAATAGATAGACATTTAATATATGCAAAAGCAAGCAAGTAGAAAGGTGGAACAAGTAAAATTTATATCTACTTGCGTAAGTAAAAAGGTAGTCAGGCTTGTAAGCATTTCTCATAAGCACCCATCATTCCAACACTTTTCATATTTAACACATTTATTTTGTAATCAAATGTTGATAATTATAGGAGTATGCATATACGTATATATCTCTATTATTATATTGACCAGATATCAAATCTGTGGATTTGTCGATGTGAAAGATGGAATTAGAAATGTTTATAGATTACTTGATTCCCAAGTTCAATAGGTAGACATTTCCTATCAATACAACTTTTGATCGTAACTTCTCCAATTCTTAACTTCAATTGTTTCAGATATAATTCCAGATGATGTAGATAAAGATCATGATTCTGGGTCTTGGAGATCATGTCGTAGAACTTGATGGCACATGAAATTGCTAATTTCTTGTCATTAAGATTATCTCATGGTTTTCGATATAGGACTGATATGATGATGATGGATTTGATCCTTAATGCTATTTACTCCTTTTAAGTTAGTGGATAGTCTGTGGTCTTGGTCTGTGTGTAACCTCACACTATGACTCTAAGGTATTTAAAAGTATCTTAGGGTTGGGGTGCCTCCGTAGGCATGCGGTGTTGTATAATGCATCCTAACTAAGTTCCCAACACGTCCACTAACTTATAGGGATTTCGAATCAGATTAATGTCACCTCCAATCAACTTAATCTTAATTATAATTTCCTCCAAACATTAACTGTAACTCTCTCAGATGTAACTCTCGATGTTTTAGATGTAGATATGGATGATCTGGATGTAGAATCGCCAAGTCTGTTGGCGAAGTAAACTCAAGCGATGAGGAAGCCTGCAAATGGCTCTTCCGTCTTGCCCTCTAATTGGAAGCACAGTCCAATAGAGGGATATGTCTACTCCAAAACTACGCCACTAAGACGGGTGAGAGGGACTTCCCGGAAAAGTCACTCTAGAAAAACAGCCCGACCGGTAACGGGCAACCGAGCTTGTACGAAAAACTAAAACCGAGGATCCCCCGCTTGGGTATCCTAAAATAAAGGGTCAGCGGGACTGGTCTAAGTCGGATCCCAACGAGGCGTAAAAACACTGCGAGCTCGCGTAAAAACCGTGTAAGAGACTAGGATCCTAGGTCCGCGCACTTGGCGGCTGCTGCCCAAACTGGGCTTCCTATCTTCCACCCAGTTGAGAGTCACCACGCTCTCGCACGGTCAGGTTTAAAGATCACCATGACCGGCACTATCAATTATCATCATTCATTCACTGTCATCTTCGCTTACTTAACCATCCATTCTTTTCTCAATTCTTTCTCTGGTCAACTTTAAAGATCTAGATCTTTTGATCGGCATTATTAAGGATATCAATGATTCATACCAAGGTTTTGTAAGCTCAAATCATGATATAAATTATAGGACATATGTGACAACATTATCCCCTCAAATTCTAATTTTTAACCCAATTCCATTGTAATCAACACAAAAACTCCTTTATGATCAAGAGATACTTATTTGACTTCTTGAAATCAAATTAAGTTTCATGTAGAGAACTCAGCATAACCACCTTCATCTAAAATATCTTATTTTGTATTGAAATTGCATTACTGACCATGCACAATACTTAAATTATCGTCCAAATATAAGAAACAGTTTGCAAGATCAATCGAGGGCTTTTGGAGAATTAGTTGTGGGCCAATTTCTTAAGTAAAGATTAAATGGGAACAAGATTTTGAACTTGATAAGGATTTCAGCAGACTGACAACTCAGATTTTAATAACCAATCAAACAATCTATAAATCAATCATCGGGTTGCTCCATGACCCTGGAATCATGTAATTTACGACAGTTTCAAGATTTCTTGACTAAACTTTTCATGCGCATAATTTCATCTTTGTAGCCAAAATCATTACTTGAATCGCATTTGCCACAATCGTGACTAAAGAGTATCATGACGCCTAAAATAAATGGCAGACATCTCCCGGGCATAATAAATATCAACTTTGACTTCAAATCATTTTTTTTCTTGGATATCTGATAAAAATATATGCAATAAGATATTGAACACATTATTTGAACTAATTTGAAAAGATCGGAAGGAGTAATCCTTTTAAGACCATGGAAACAGCTGACCCTTTTCATACTTCAAAGTGAGGTTGATACATAATATTTGCTTCCAAATTTAGATCAAATATTGATAATATACAGTCTTTGATCCAAAAATTGTCCATCCTTCTCAATAGGATCCATCCGAAATTCCTATGGTATTTACTAACCCTTTTGCAAGTCTTTCCTTCTAACTTCTCATCATAAACAGAGCATCATGTAATCTTTGTGTATCTACAAATCAATCAGTGACACACCAATTTTTTTGTCTGATAGTCCCATTACGAATCACATCCTTCTTTGTGACTGAACATCTACCAACATATTTTTCATTCTCAGTACACATACAAGTACAATTACAGTTCATGGTAAATTAAAATTTCAATATCAATATTTCTTTTAGAATACTTTGAAGAGCTGACCTTGGAGAAATTTGGAAGGGCATAAAAAGGGGTCAAAATATATGAAACATGTGCATGGCAGCAAGGAGAGTGGGCTGGGGATGGTACCTTTAATCTTCTCAATTTGTATACCAAAGATCTTGCATGCAGTGCTGGAAATCTGGGACTGCAGCTACAGCAAAAGGATTTTGAAGGCTTCAAAGGCTTCCAATTGGAAGAGAGGGCTGCAACCAATTGGTCTCCTTGTGTAGCACAGGGGATGCACTATGCATCAGCTATAGGAGTTTCTGGAATTTGAGCAAGAAGGCAACAACCTAAGGCTGGAATTAATAGCAACATCCTTCAGCAGCTTGCAGTGCAACATGCAACAACAGCAGCTGCAGCATGCAATGACAGCAAATAGAAAGGGCTAGGGTTTGTACCTCTCTTCCTTCAAATTTTGGAGAAACAAACATGAAGTGGCTGATCTGAAACAAGAAATAGCAGCAGCAGTTCTTGGAGTTCTTGGACAACAATTGATGCAAGGAAATAGAAAGACAACAAGCTTTTGTTGGAAACAAAAAAAATGGGGAAGAAAGAAGAGAGATTTGGGGTGTAGAAAAACATAATGCGGAAGCGTATCAGAGAATAAAGATAAAGAAAACATTAGGGGACATCGAGATTTAACGTGGAACCCTACTCCAGAAGGAGCGGGATGAAACCACGGGAGAAGCCCCTGAATTGGGCATTTCTTCTATTGAAGTTCTCAATGAGTACAGGGGGTGTGAGGCTCCTTATATAGCCCCACGGACATACCCAACTGTGACTGCCCCCCCATGCGGTACTAAACACACGGGTGGGCTCTTTTCTTTTCCAACACCCCCCTCAAGTTGGTAGCTGGGACAACTGCAACTTGCAACAATAAAGAAAAATATACATCATTACATCTTCACTTGAAATCACCACAACAAACGTATGTATCCGCAACTGGTAGACAAACCCGCTTGTTGACGGGTATATCAGGTCATCGAAACGTATCTCTGTCGTGCCTGGAAGGTCACCGGACTGTCTCAGTCGTGCCTGCATGGTCACCGGATCTCTGTCTCAGTCGTGCCTGCGGGTCACCGGACTTTGACTCTGTCGTGCCTTGAAGAAAAACAAATTCAGTGCAGAGTCGATGTCGAGGATAGAGACACCACGACGAAGATCGATGCACAGTGAAGATGGCTTGATATTCTGTGAAATCCGAAGTGTTTGGTCTGTCAGTCAATGATGTAGGATGCATATGGCTTTTACTCCCCCTTTCTCCGAAACTTGTGAGAATAATGAAAATAAAGACAAGTTGGGAGAAGCAAACATGAATCACATTTTTTTATGCGTACGACTTTTTTTTGTACGTGATCTTTTTTTCGATTTTTTTTTTGTTAGCATATGCGTACGGCTTTTTCTTGTACGCGCATCTTTTCTCTTTTTTTTTAACCCTATTTTTTTAAGCCGTTTCAACCTCTCTTTTTTCCGGCTCTTTTTTTGAGAGTACGACTTTTCAAATGTACGCGTCTCTTTTTTTTCTTTCTTTTTTTTTTCAATTCTCTTTTTTTTTAAAAAAAACATCTCACGACCCCCTTTTTTTAAAAGCATGGCCCCCATGGGCCTCTCTCCTGCCCTTTCATTTTTTTTGTTTAACGCCCAAGTGGACCTCACATTAAACACCCTTTTTTTTGTAAATGAAAGGGCATCGGGCCCCCCATTCAACACAAGTTAGGGTTCCCAAAATTGGGAACCCATCATTTCTGATGTTGCCGCCGCCTCAAGAAGGTGGAGTGCGCGCCTCCTGCGCGCGATCAATGGAGGGGCGCACGTTATTGAAGCTTGCGCGAGAGATCCTGCAGCATGCCGCACGGAGGGGCTCCGCCAGGGGCTTGCACGCGATGAGGGATGCGCGTCTAGGAGTTGTTGTCGCCTGGTCTCCTCGCGCGCATCCTGTGCGCGTGGAAGGGAGTCTAGAGAGGCGCGTGACTGGGAAGAGCTGGGCGGGACTCGGTTGAAGGACTTCGAGCGCCAGATGTTGCAACCTGGGCTTTGGGGCAGCTGTTTACTGCGGCTAGGGCTCACCGCCTGGTGGATTGATGAACTGCAAAATCGTCCCTTTAAGAGAGTGTTTTTAGCACTTGGAATCATCATCGTAGTCTGGCCGAGTTGGGTCATCAAAAGATCATCTCATTTAAATATATGTCAATAATAGATAAAAATGAGATGATCGTGAAATTTTTTTTACTTGGTAAGATACCAAGGTCGAACTCAGGGACACGAGCCTCTCTCGTATTAACCGGATTTCCATCTATTTAATTAAGTGTTGAATTAAAGATCTATAGGTCAAATTATGCAAGGAGACAACAACAATGCATTAAAAATAAACGTGCATTTTTTAATCATTTTTTATCATGCAGATAAACATCATGAAATGCAATCAAATATACCCTAAGTCAGAGTAAATATGATGAGCAAATTAAATGGGAGTCAATTTCAGATTTGCGTAAAAAGTCAAGCTTGATTGATGATGTGAACAAGGCATAAGTTAATAATAAGAGACACGTGGCGAATACAATAATTCATAAAAATTTCAAGTGTCCAAAATGCGAAATTTAATATGCCATGATGAAGTAGATTAAACAAGCTTTCAAATGAAACTGAAATCAACTTAATTGGACATACGTAGCTCAAGATATGCATAAAGAAAGACAAGGGCGTAAATGCAAGAAAACATGAAATGATAACTACAAAAAGGTCCCTGGGAAGGACTAAAATGAAAATAAAATAAGTTCTGAGGCCTTCCCTGTAAATAAACCATACGCACAGGGCCTTTCTGCAAATTGAAGAACCTTGGTGGACCTCTGCATAATTTACCCAGGAAGCATGTGCCAAGCACGCGCTGCTCCAGGCTCGGAAACAGGTTCGGTCGCGGCAGAGGCTCGGCATAGCTTCGGCCAGGCTCGGATCTTGGTTTGGGCTCGGTGCAGGCTCGCAGTTGCTTCGGAAGATCCAAGCCTATGGCTCGGACACTCAGGCTCGGAGAGGGCTCTAGCGTTGCCACGTGGTTCATTGTGAACCACCCGATCCTGATGATCGGATGGCTGCTGAGCGCTCCTGAAATGGTGACGTGGCTGAACTGAAGGCCGTTGGATCGAGAGGATCCAACGGCTGCTGATGCTGAGGGTGTGGCCTCGTCTGGACCGTTGGATGGTCGCTGAGGGAAGACCATCTGACGGTCCCAATGTTGTCTCCTCCACCGAAGGCTGGCGGCGGGTTCAGAGTTCCGGCGAAGGAGCTCTTCCTCCGCCGCTCCATCCTAGGCATGGTGAAGCCCGCCCGAAGCTCCTGAAGGGTTGTTGATGAAGCTGGGAGCTCGGGCAAGCTGCGAAGATAGGTGGCGGAGATCCTCTTCGGTCCAGTAGCAGAGACGGCCTTCGCGAAGACCTCTCCGGCGAAGGTTCCGATCATTGAAGCTCTCGAAGACCTGCACTGTTAGTCAATAGTCGAAGCCTAAGGGTCCGTGAGTGATCGAAGTGGGATCTCATAGGGGATGAAGAACATGGGGAGCTCGAAGCTCCTCCGCCGTGAGTGGTGGAGGAGATGGGTGACGGTGGTCTGGGGCTGCGAAGGAGTAGGAGGGTGTTCGGAGACATGCGCGTGGACGATGGGTTAATGGCGAAGCTCAAGAGGCGGTTAATGGAGGTCGAAGGTGACTGAGAACCCCTAATTAATTAAGCAAAGCTAAGAAGGAATTACAGAGAAGATAGGAAAGCTTACCTGAGAGGTGGCGGCGCGAGTGGCTTCGGCTCGAGCTCCGAGGAGGAGCTCTGGTCTTCGCTGGACGTCGTCAGCCGATCGACGCAGCTCGGGCGGTCGCGAGGCGTCGCAGCTCCGTCGTGAAGGTCGGAGGGTCTACACCGGGGGAGCGGGTCGTCTTCGCTCAATCTTCTCGCCTCCCCCTGTCACAGAGAGGCGGAGGAGGGCTGGGCCCCTCCCCGCGTAAAGGTGGACAACCAGAACTCGGTGGAGGATGCGAGATATTTGAAGGGTGAGTGGCCGGTCATGGTGGTGGTCGACGTGGGTTTTGAGGTGAAGATGGGGCGACTGAGATGAAGTCGTGGGTCGTGGAGAGATGCGCGAGGGAGATGGTTGAGTGGCGAAGACCGTGGGACGGTTGGAGGGTTGAGATGATGGCTGGAGTGGCGAAGAAAACAAGAAGGGGGAGAGGTGTGCGCGAGCTGGAGAAAGTGGGAAGAGAGGGGGGTCTGGAGGTTGACGATGACGCGGGGGTCGTTGGATCTGGAGATCCAACGGCGGGGATAAAGGCGCGCACCAGCGGCCTAGATCAGATCTCGAGTGAGGCTATCAACGGGCTATGATGTTGCCACGTGGCAGGCTAAGGGTTCGGCGCTAACGGACGGCGGTGATGGGACGCTAAGGTTGATCGAAGGGTTGAGGAGCGTCAGAGTAGTGAGCGGCTGAGATGGATGGTCGATAGCATGATCAAGCGGACTACACTGCGCCACGTGGCACGCTCAGCTTGAGGCGCGAACGTGCGGCGATGATTCGAGGAGAGGGATGATTAAACGGCTGAGGATTGAGGCGCATGTAGGGAAGGCGGAGCCGTTGGATCTGAAGAAGATCCAATGGTTAGGAACGCGGGCGGAAAAGACAAAGAAGACCGGGCCACGTGGCTCACCCAGAACGGGCCACGCGGCCCAATCAGATTACTCAGATGGTATTTTTGATTTTTGAAGGCTTAATTGGTCGAATTTGAGAAAACTCAAAACATGAAAGTTGTAGATCTTGATGAGATCTACAAGTTTCATGTTGACCAAAACTGGAGAAGAGATCAAATGAAGACTCGAAAGATTTTGGAGGGTATTTTTAAGGCTAAAAATACCACAGATTTTTGTTTTGCGATTTTTTTGTGGTTTTTAATTTATTTGAGACTGATAATTACAGGACGTTAACTGAGTTTTATTGACAAATAGCTTAAGCAAGGGGGTTAATAAATGGAATTTGTGATGATGAAATCGAGTTTCATCACCCCCTATACTTAAACTATGCTCGTCCTCGAGCATCAAAAAGAATGACTAAGTTGGATTAACCCCCTTGTGCATGTGAATACAGGATCCAATCTGATCAACTCGACTCGACTTTAGAGATCCAAAATTCTAGAGTTCAACCCAGCCTTAATCAAGAGGCTTCCAATTCCTCTACTTCTCTAGACTCTCTCTGATGTACATATAAGCTAAAGGATATGAAGTTTAGTGTTGATTGCAATTTCGAGAGTAGAGTCAAATCTTCACCCAAAGTCTTAGTCCGAGAAAATCTCCTAAGGACCCAATCCTCAACACTAGGGAATAAATCAAATCTTGCATTCAGTCCACCGTCTCTTTAGTTGTCAGACTTAGAAAATGTAGATGGCAGGCCAGAAATGGAGGGCATGGGATTGTGTCAATTCTTCTCTCCCTCTCATTGGAATAAGGATTCTCTCTAGTGCCTTTTACGCAACACATTTTTTTGGTGTAGATCAGTGCGTCCGTCAAGAGAAGTTGGAGCCGTCTGCACTTGTTTTCCTAGGAGTACACCGGGGTGTGTCTTTTTTGAGTACCTATCGTACCTTCTACACCCAGACTTGTAGCATTTACGATGCAGAGCCCTTTTTTGGTGCAAGCCCGACTCCTGGTCCTAATAGCGGTGGTCTAAGTGGACACTTTGAAAAGTTTGGGAGCGCTCGCCTTTGGTGGAAGCTCTTTGATATTTGACTTTGTGGAATGAGCTTTTCTTTGAAATTTCATTGACTTGTATAATTTGTGGCTAGCTCCACTGCTTTTACCAAGAGTTGGCGCACACTGATCAACAATTTTTTTATTTATTCACACCCTGGCACTTAGGTCAATATCAAGAGATTAGTATAAGAACCAAGTTCTCATACTGGCTAATAATGCTGACACTCAGGTTTCCTGAAGCCTCCAAAGATTTTATCCCATCCTCGAACATCATTAGATCAAATCCAAACTCGACTTCCTCATCCCAATCCCTCAGGTGAAAAATCAACTCATCTTATCAAAAACCGCAGCCGTGCATGTGATGTGCTGATCATATTCTTTATGTCTGAGACTAAGCATGGAATATAGCATGCAAATCTAGAAACCTAGAGGAATGTGGACGATTAAGTCTATGACCCTGATGGCTAAGGCTGGTTAACCTAAAAATCTCAAAGACCTCAAAAGCTAAATCTCCTTGATCATTTCAGATCCTGGGTGGAAGTGTAAGTGTCGAGGGTTTATCCAACTTCTTCATTCAAAAACAAGATTTTTTTTTTGAACATCAAGAGATATTAGAACTGCCTAAACTCAATTGAGCATCTGCAATTCAGCCAGTATGGATGTAAGTACAGGCCGGATCCCGTTGCTTGAGGACGGGGCCTTACGCGATGTCCTCTAAACCATCCAATCTGCTAAGGGCGAACCCTCACTGAATGCGGCTTACTTAATTGGGTTTAGTAGTCACCAATGACTCTTAAAGGGTTTTGGGTTTTTCGCATTTTTATGGGTTTTAATAAAAAGGTTAAACACACGTTAAACTCAACTTTCCTTGAAAAGAGATGGCGATTTTTTTTTCAAAACCATGTCACACAAAAAAGTTTTTCAAAACATTTTCAAAAGAATTTTTCAAAACAAGGAAAAATCATTTTCGAAAATATTTTTATAAAAATAGCGTAACATAATATCGAAAAGCCGTGAAATCATTTGAGTTCTCTTAGTGCAAAGAGTTTTACCTTAGCCAAAAAATTTTAAATTTTTCAAATTTTTCAGATTATAGCTAAAGTAAATATACGATATATACGGTATACCCCCATATACTTAAACTTTGCTATGTCCTCATAGCACTAGATGTTACAAGTACATAGGTCCATTTAAGTATAACGAAATATACGGGAGCTAAGAGGGGCTCTCCCTATACTTAGGTTAGAAATAACCTAAGTATAAAGGCAAGGATAGATGAGTAGAGAAAAATCATGGGGACTCGGGTCCCCCCTATACTTAGGCTGAGATTAGCCTAAGTATAAAGATGGGAATTGATGTTGGAAGGGACCCAAGGTGAACGAAGAAGAGGAATGGATTTACAAGTGAGCGGTTTTGAATCTATGAAGATGAATGAAGTGACTAAGGTTTTGGGGTTATGTAGCAAACATGGCTCAATTCAAGCAAGCAAAACCCTTAGTTTCACCAACTCACACATGAAACCAACCGAGGTTGGTTTATTATCTTGTCGGTTTTATTGGTGATAAAGCATTAGATATTTACGCGAAAAATGTGAAGTGAAAACCAATGCGTGACCGAGGGTGTTGCTCTCCCAAAACCGAATTTTACTCCATTTTTGGTTGACTTGCAATTAACAGTCCCAATTTTAGGTTATCACTGAATTATGGTTAGCCCGAAATCGAGCAATCATCGTCTACCATTCATTCCCATTTTCCATTAATCCTAGGTGATCAAGCTAGGAAAAGAAAGCCGAGAAAAACATGTATTCGAAAAAACCGCGATCTAGGCTAAGCGATAAATCATGCAGTGATTTGACAAAAACACGTGAAAACTTGGGCTGTTTTAAAACCAAAATCAATGTATGCAAGTCGAATAAAACCGCACCTAATCATGCATCTATTAGCGGGGAATGATATCCATTAAGTTTGGCTAAGTGAGGCGAGATTATGTGCGTCTATAGTTTAGTGTGTCCTACCTACGATCAAGCACATAAAAATATAAAAAAATAAAATGAGCTCAGAGAGCCGCGTGCCTAGTCCTAGGTCGACACTCAAGTGGGGACGATCCCCACACAACCACATTCGTTCGATTACACTCGTGAGTCTTCAATCGAAGACCGTTGTAAAAGACGAATTATTACAAGTCATGCAAAAATAAAATGCGAGACATTTTTTTTTCTTTCTTCCTAATTTGCTCCATGTATGTTTTGCGGCTCCTCGCAGCGAGAAGCGTCCTGCTCCTCGCCTCCTTGATCCATCAAGGGCCCTGCCACAAAAACAATGGTTAGAGATCAAAATAAGAAAGAAAAATTTTGAATGCAAAAATGGATGAACAAACTGACCTATAAAAGAAACACGAAATTAAATAAACAAAATTCCAAATAATAAAAGAAATGAGCCGTGTCCCCGACAACGGCGCCATTTGATGAGCCGCAAAATCGGCCCTTTAAGAGAGTGTTTTTAGCACATGGAATCATCATCGTAGTCGGGCCGAGTTGGGTCATCAAAAGATCATCTCATTTAAATATATGTCAATAATAGATCAAAATGAGATGATCGTGAAATTTTTTTTACTTGGTAAGATACCAAGGTCGAACTCAGGGACACGAGCCTCTCTCGTATTAACCGGATTTCCATCTATTTAATTAAGTGTTGAATTAAAGATCTATAGGTCAAATTATGCAAGGAGACAACAACAATGCATTAAAAATAAATGTGCATTTTTTTAATCATTTTTTTATCATGCAGATAAACATCATAAAATGCAATCAAATATACCCTAAGTCAGAGTAAATATGATTAGCAAATTAAATGGGAGTCAATTTCAGATTTGCGTAAAAAGTCAAGCTTGATTGATGATGTGAACAAGGCATAAGTTAATAATAAGGGACACGTGGCGAATACAATAATTCATAAAAATTTCAAGTATCCAAAATGCGAAACTTAATATGCCATGATGAAGTACATTAAACAAGCTTTCAAATGAAACTGAAATCAACTTAATTGGACATACGTAGCTCAAGATATGCATAAAGAAAGACAAGGGCGTAAATGCAAGAAAACATGAAATGATAACTACAAAAAGGTCCCTGGGAAGGACTAAAATGAAAATAAAATAAGTTCTGAGGCCTTCCCTGTAAATAAACCATACGCACAGGGGCCTTTCTGCAAATTGAAGAAACTTGGTGGACCTCTGCATAATTTACCCAGGAAGCACGTGCCAAGCACGCACTGCTCCAGGCTCGGAAACAGGTTCGGTCGCGGCAGAGGCTCGGCATAGCTTCGGCTAGGCTCGGATCTTGGTTTGGGCTCGATGCAGGCTCGCAGTTGCTTCGGAAGATCCAATCCTATGGCTCGGACACTCAGGCTCGGAGAGGGCTCTAGCGTTGCCACGTGGTTCATTGTGAACCACCCGATCCTGATGATCGGATGGCTGCTGAGCGCTCCTGGAATGGTGACATGGCTGAACTGAAGGCCGTTGGATCAAGAGAATCCAACGGCTGCTGATGCCGAGGGTGTGGCCTCGTCTGGACCGTTGGATGGTCGCTGAGGGAAGACCATCCGACGGTCCCTGTGTTGTCTCCTCCACCGAAGGCTAGCGGCAGGTTCAGAGCTCTGGCGAAGGAGCTCTTCCTCCGCCGCTCCATCCTAGGCATGGTGAAGCCCGCCCGAAGCTCTTGAAGGGTTGTTGATGAAGCTGGGAGCTCGGGCAAGCTGCGAAGATAGGTGGCGGAGATCCTCTTCGGTCCAGTAGCAGAGACGGCCTTCGCGAAGACCTCTCCGGCGAAGGTTCCGATCATTGAAGCTCTCGAAGACCTGCACTGTTAGACGATAGCCGAAGCCTAAGGGTGCATGAGTGAGCGAAGTGGGAGCTCATAGGGGATGAAGAATATGGGGAGCTCGAAGCTCCTCCGCCGTGAGTGGCGGAGGAGATGGGTGACGGTGGTCTGGGGCTGCGAAGGAGTAGGAGGGTGTTCGGAGACATGCGCGTGGACGATGGGTTAATGGCGAAGCTCAAGAGGCAGTTAATGGAGGTTGAAGGTGACTGAGAACCCCTAATTAATTAAGCAAAGCTAAGAAGGAATTACAGAGAAGATAGGAAAGCTTACCCGAGAGGTGGCGGCGCGAGTGGCTTGGGCTTGAGCTCCGAGGAGGAGCTCTGGTCTTCGTTGGACGTCGTCAGCCGGTCGACGCAGCTCGGGCGGTCGCGAGGCGCCGCAGCTTCGCCGTGAAGGTCGGAGGGTCTACACCGGGGGAGCGGGTCGTCTTCGCTCAATCTTCTCGCCTCCCCCTGTCACAGGGAGGCGGAGGAGGGCTGGGCCCCTCCCCGCGTAAAGGTGGACAACCGGAACTCGGTGGAGGATGCAAGATAGTTGAAGGGTGAGTGGCCGGTCATGGTGGTGGTCGACGTGGGTTTTGAGGCGAAGATGGGGCGACTGAGATGAAGTCGTGGGTCATGGAGTGATGCGCGAGGGAGATGGTTGAGTGGCGAAGACCGTGGGACGGTTAGAGGGTTGAGATGATGGCTGGAGTGGCGAAGAAAATAGGAAGGAGGAGAGGTGTGCGCGAGCTGGAGAAAGTGGGAAGAGAGGGGGGTCTGGAGGTTGACGCGGGGGCCGTTGGATCTGGAGATCCAACGGCGGGGATAAAGGCGCGCACCAGCGGCCTAGATCAGATCTCGGGTGAGGCTATCAACGGGCTATGATGTTGCCACGTGGCAGGCTAAGGGTTCGGCGCTAACGGACGGCGGTGATGGGACGCTAAGGTTGATCGAAGGGTTGAGGAGCGTCAGAGTAATGAGCGGCTGAGATGGATGGTCGATAGCATGATCAAGCGGACTACACTGCGCCACGTGGCGCGCTCAGCTTGAGGCGCGAACGTGCGGCGATGATTCGAGGAGAGGGATGATCAAACGGCTGAGGATTGAGGCGCATGTAGGGAAGGTGGAGCCGTTGGATCTGAAGAAGATCCAACGGTTAGGAACGCGGGCGGAAAAGACAGAAGACCGGGCCACGTGGCTCACCCAGAACGGGCCACGTGGCCCAATCAGATTATTCAGATGGTATTTTTGATTTTTGAAGGCTTAATTGGTCGAATTTGAGAAAACTCAAAACATGAAAGTTGTAGATCTTGATGAGATCTACAAGTTTCATGTTGACCAAAACTGGAGAAGAGATCAAATGAAGACTCGAAAGATTTTGGAGGGTATTTTTACGGCTAAAAATACCACAGATTTTTGTTTTGCGATTTTTTTGTGGTTTTTAATTTATTCGAGACTCTGATAATTACAGGACGTTAACTGGGTTTTATTGACAAATAGCTTAAGCAAGGGGGTTAAGAAATGGAATTTGTGATGATGAAATCGAGTTTCATCATGGATGCCCCTCACGAAGTAGCGGAAACACCGTTTCAGCCTGTAGGTGCAGCCGCTCCGCATGGATGATGCGGAGGGGAGGACAGTGCGCCGTTTCACCATCAGGAACAGGGTACCATCGTTGTGTTCTTGGGAACAGGAAGTTGTGCCTTGACATGCCAGGAGATGCTGCCCCCATGATGGAGGGTTTTGAAATGAACCCGTAAATTCCTCTGCACCGCCGCCAATGGCTAAAGATGTGGCAGGAAATGAACAGAGATTAGGGTTCCAGATCTGAACCCCAAAACTCTTCTCGAACAATTGTCAAGAAACAATTGAATCTCGAATAAAATAATAAAAAGAAATCCTCGAGAATCGACCTGCTCTGATACCTTGTAGAAAAACATAATGCGTAAGCGTATCAGAGAATAAAGATAAAGAAAACATTAGGGGACATCGGGATTTAACATGGAACCCTACTCCAGAAGGAGCGGGATGAAACCACGGGAGAAGCCCCTGAATTTGGCATTTCTTCTATTGAAGTTCTCAATGAGTACAGGGGGTGTGAGGCTCCTTATATAGCCCCACGGATAGACCCAACAGTGACTGCTCCTCCATGTGGTACTAAACACATGGATGGGCTCTTTTCTTTTCCAACATGAGGGAAATGGAAAAAGAAAGGTATTTACCTATTGCTGGACAGAGAGCTTTTGGCCTCTCTTGTTAGGCAGATTTGAGAGAAGAAGAGAGGGCATAAGATGGAATTGAGAAGAGGGTTGGGTTATATTTATAGCCAAAGGAAAGGCTTCTTTTGTTGCCAAGTGGAAAGAGTAAAAAAAACAAGTGGAAAAGAGCAAAGGGGTGGGGAAAAACCACGGCTGGAATTGCAGTCTGTTATCTGCTACAGTAAAAAAAATTTAATATTTATATTTTTTTCTCTCTTTAATTGATATACTTAAAGTTGATCATACACGAACATCGGACCTCAGATTTCGACGCACCATATCTCGAATTGATCGTCTCAAAATGACGGTCAATATGAGTATAATATTACTATACTTCCGATTGGGTTTTGAACCCCCGAAATTTTCGGGTACGGTTTTTTTTGTTTAAAATTAAATTTTGTAATTTAAAAATATCAAACGACCTCCGATTGACGAACGGTCGATTCCATTGGTCTTGTTTCGTCGAATCGGATCTAATGATGGTCTCGATTTGTTTCGCGGTTTCCGAATTTATGTCGCGGCTTTTTCGTGGCGCGAATTACGAAGCGACCGATTTTTGGTCGATTCCACCCGAACGACTTTTGATTTACAATTAATTGATCGATTTAGGTTATCTAATGTTGTCAAATAACTTTATTGGGTTAAACAGACCCTAATCAGGTCGAGTTCGGGTTTGTGCGGTTCCGGATGTTACAAATATAAAAACCTCAAAGGGAGTCTCGTCCTCGAGACTCTTGTCAAGGTTATTAAGTGTCTTGTTTGGATTTCATATGGCCATAAAAACATCAAAGGGTTTTGAACACATAAAAACCTCAAAGAGAAAACAAGCCAATATTTTAACATATATCTAAAAGCTTGTTTTGATTTTTACCTCAGAAAAGTTGCGGGTATCGTGCCTGCATGTCGGCTTCGGTCTCCTACGTCGCCTCTTTGACTAATGGAATCTCTTTGCTGTGAAGCTTCTTCATAGCACGGTCAATTATCTGGACTGGCCTCTCCTCGTATGTTAAATCAGGCTCCACATCTAAATTCTCATACCTGATAATGTGCCTAGGGTCGTGCACATATTTTCTCAAATTGGATACATGAAAGACGTCGTAGATGCCTGAAAGATGTGGAGGAAGGGCTACCCGATAGGCCACCTTCCCCATTCTAGCTAGAATCTCAAAAGGTCCAACATATCGCGGCGCAAACTTGCCACGAACACCGAATCTCTGCACTCCCTTCATGGGAGATACTCGCAAAAATACCCAATGTCCAACCTATAATCGATATGAATGTCATTAATATGAGATTAAATTGGACATATATATATATGTCATGGATGAAGAAGAAATATTTAGATTACCTGAAACTCTAAGTCTCTCCTCCGACGATCCGCATAGCTCTTCTGGCGGCTTTGTGCCGTCAGAAGCCTCTGTCTCACAAGATCAACAGCTCTCGCAGTCTCCTCCAAGAGATCTACAGAATATAAAGCAGGATCACCTACCTCACGTCAACTAAGAGGTGTGAGGCATCTCCGCCCGTATAGGGCTTCGAATGGTGCCATGCCAATATTGGAGTGATAGCTGTTGTTGTACGTAAACTCTACTAACGGCGGATGGTCCTTCCAGGACCCTTTCCACTCCAAAGTGCAAGCGCGGAGTAAATCTTCCAATGTTTGTATGGTGCGCTCACTCTGCCCGTCTGTCTACGGATGATAAGCAGAACTCATCTTCAGCTTTGTCTGTAGTGCTGACATGAACTGATGCCAATAATGTGAAGTAAACCTCAAATCCCTGTCAGACACCACCTCTCGTGGTATACCATGTAGTCTGATGATGTTCTGCACATATAGCTTGGTCAATCTGGATGGAGTGTAAGTCGTGTTGACAGGTATGAAATGGGCTGACTTGGTCAACCTATCAACAACGACCCAAATGGAATCATGGCCACCCGGTGTCTTCGGCAGACCTGTGACAAAATCCATAGAAATGTTCTCCCACTTCCACTCGGGAATGGGGAGAGACTGCAGTAATCCTGGTGGTCTCCTGTACTCGACATTGACCATCTGACAGGTCATGCATCTGCTAACATGTTGCGCCACATCACGCTTCATATTATCCCACCAGAAATGTCGACGCAGATCACGGTACATCTTCGTGCTACCTGGATGGATAGATAACCGTGAACTGTGTGCCTCATCAAGTATGTCTCTGCGAAGCTGCTCGTCATTGGGTACAACGACCCGTCCTGCCTTCCATAAAATAGACTCCATGACAACAAAGTCATCAAATTCGTCTTTGATGGTGCGCATGTATCTATCTCGGATCCAAGGATCGGTCTTCTGGCCTTCGACGATACGATCCCAAAGACTACTGTATCGTGGAGGCACGGCAGTAGAAATGGATGCGCTCTCTTGAGGATGCCAATCGCTTAAAGCTGCAAGCGTATCCTACGTGTATAGCCAATTCAACGTACCATCAGCATGCGCTCTCCTGCTAAGTGCATCAACCACCATGTTTCCCTTACCGGGATGGTAAGAGATCGTGCAATCATAATCCTTCAGCAGCTCGAGCCATCTACGCTGCCTCATGTTCAGCTCCTTCTGATCAAAGAATGTACTTTAGGCTCTTGTGATCCGTGAAAATCTTGAAGTTCACCCCATAAAGATAGTGGCGCCAGATCTTCAAGGCGAAGACAACTGCCGCCAACTCTAAGTCATGTGTGGGGTAGTTCCGCTCGTGCGGTCTCAACTGTCGTGATGCATAAGCAATCACTTGTCCTCACTGCATCAACACTGCTCCTAAACCTTCTCCAGATGCATCCGTGTAGACTGCATAATCCTGAGTGCCTGAAGGAAGAGCAAGAATAGGTGTTGTAGTCAACCTCTCCTTCAGTGTCTGGAAGGCACGCTCACATGAATCATCCCAAATGAATGGAACTCCCTTCTGTGTTAACCGTGTCAGAGGGAGAACAATGCGTGAAAATACATTGACAAAATGTCTGTAATATCCTGCTAACCCAAGGAAATTCCGAACTTGCGAGACAGTCTTGGGCTGCTCCCAAGACATAACTGCATCTATCTTTGCAGGATCAACTGCGATGCATGCTCCAGAAATGACATGCCCTACAAATGAGACCTGGGATAACCAGAATTCACACTTGCTCAACTTGGCATATAGCTTGTGCTCTCGCAATGTGTCCAAAACAATCTGTAGATCATTCGCATGATCCCATTCGTTCCGTCAGTAGATGAGCACATCATCGATGAACACCACTACAAACTTGTTCAAGTATGGACGGAAAATACGGTTCATCATATCCATGAAAGCCGCAGGTGCATTGGTGAGCCCAAACGGCATCACCACAAACTCGTATTGTCCATAGCGAGTCCTGAAGGTTGTCTTCGGAATATCCGACTTGCGAATCCTCAGCTGATGGTAGCCTGAGCGAAGATCGATCTTCGAGAAAACCGAAAATCCCTGGAGCTGGTCAAACAAATCATCAATGCGTGGCAAAGGATAACGGTTCTTCACCGTTCTCTTTTTCAGCTGCCTGAAATCAATGCACAGTCTCATGGATCCATCCTTCTTCTTGACAAATAGAACCGAAGCACCCCAAGGTGAAGTGCTCGGCCTCACGAATTCCAAGTCAAGTAACTCCTGTAATTGCACATTCAGCTCCCTCAACTCAGCTGGTGCCATGCGATATGGTGCCATAGAGATCGGTTGTATATCTGGCAGCAATGTGATCTCGAACTCGATCTCTCTCTCAGGAGGTAATCCTAGTAGCTCATCAGGAAACACGTCAGGGTATTCTGAGACTACTCGGATGTCTTGTGTCATCGGCTCCTGATCAGATACCTCCCGTACAAATGCAAGGTATGAATCACAACCCTGATCAACAAGTCGCTGGGCTCGCAACACTGAAATGTACTTCATGGTGGAGTCACGTATAGTACCCTCAAAAGTGAACTCGGGTAGATCTGGAATCTTGAAGACAACCGTCTTCCTAAAGCAATCAACAAGTGCATGATGAGCGGATAACCAATCCATGCCTAAAATCAAGTCGAACTCATCAAGCTGCAGAAGTAGACAATCTGCGATCATCTCGTGACCGCCAATCAGTACGGGCAAGTGCCTGACTATCAATGAAATAATAAACAACTGGCCACCTGGCCCTCGAATGTGATATGGAGAAGAGAGAGTCTCTGCGACTCTACCTAAAGAAGCAAGTAGTCTCGAAACAAGGAAAGAATGTGTCGCACCAGAATCAAATAGAACATGGAAAAGTCGATAAGAGTAGTCAGTATGTGTGCTAGTTAGTTAGTCATCTCCTGGTCTGGTCGAGATGACATGGCTTTGCATGAGAACCATTTTTAGTCATAAAAATTTATGGTTCGCAGATAATATGATATATGCTTTTTCTCTTCTTGGGATATAATAAGAAAATTAATGAAATTGGTGACATGTGGTGATTGAATATGAATGTCATATTTCCCTTCTCGGACTTACAACAAGTCGGAAGACTGTCGCTATCCGAAAACTCAATGCGATCTGAATTGAAATTCTGCGAAAGTGCATATCGGGGCACCACTGCTCTGATAACAAATTTGTGAACCCCCGAGGATCCGGGTACCTGTTTACGCTACCTTCGCAGCTTTCCATTCACTAGAGATCGCATAATTTATAGAAAAACAGGGAAATTTTTCGCGCGGAAAATTTTTTACATGACATTCACATCCACATGCATAACCACCAGTTAATAGAGACAATTGGCACCAAAATCTTATTTCATTAATTTCCATATAATTTTACAACATGTACAATGTCTGTCAGTACATACAACATCCCAAAAATTTGACTGAAGAGAAGAAGCTTTGTACAATATCAATTGAACTAAAAACTGTAACAAAAACTACATACTGTCTGGTACAGACCTTGTCTCCTGGAACCATGTATAGCTACTAAACAGCAGACTGTTTGCCTGCCAAACATGTTAGGAAAGAAGAGGCGTCAGCGGTTGCTGCCACCTCCCAAAATTTATAAAAATAGATAGACATTTAATATATGCAAAAGCAAGCAAGTAGAAAGGTGGAACAAGTAAAATTTATATCTACTTGCGTAAGTAAAAAGGTAGTCAGGCTTGTAAGCATTTCTCATAAGCACCCATTATTCCAACACTTTTCATATTTAACATATTTATTTTGTAATCAAATGTTGATAATTATAGGAGTATGCATATACGTATATATCTCTATTATTATATTGACCAGATATCAAATCTGTGGATTTGTCGATGTGAAAGATGGAATTGGAAATGTTTATAGATTACTTGATTCCCAAGTTCAATAGGTAGACATTTCCTATCAATACAACTTTTGATCGTAACTTCTCCAATTCTTAACTTCAATTGTTTCAGATATAATTCCAGATGATGTAGATAAAGATCATGATTTTGGGTCTTGGAGATCATGTCGTGGAACTTGATGGCACATGAAATTGCTAATTTCTTGTCATTGAGATTATCTCATGGTTTTCGATATAGGACTGATATGATGATGATGGATTTGATCCTTAATGCTATTTACTCCTTTTAAGTTAGTGCATAGTCTGTGGTCTTGGTCTGTGTGTAACCTCACACTATAACTCTAAGGTATTTAAAAGTATCTTAGGGTTGGGGTGCATCCGTAGGCATGCAGTGTTGTATAATGCATCCTAACTAAGTTCCCAACACGTCCACTAACTTATAGGGATTTCGAATCAGATTAATGTCACCTCCAATCAACTTAATCTAAATTATAATTTCCTCCAAACCTTAACTGTAACTCTCTCAGATGTAACTCTCGATGTTTTAGATGTAGATATGGATGATGTGGATGTAGAATCGCCAAGTCTGTTGACGAAGTAAACTCAAGCGGTGAGGAAGCCTACAAATGGCTCTTCCGTCTCGCCCTCTAATTGGAAGCGCGATCCAATAGAGGGATAGGTCTACTCCAAAACTACGCCACTAAGACGGGTGAGAGGGACTTCCCGGAAAAGTCACTCTAGAAAAACAGCCCGACCGTTAACGGGCAACCGAGCTCGTACGAAAAACTAAAACCGAGGATCCCCCGCCTGGGTATCCTAAAACAAAGGGTCAGCGGAACTGGTCTAAGTCGGGATCCCAACGAGGCGTAAAAACACTGCGAGCTCGCGTTAAAACCGGGTAAGAGACTGGGATCCTAGACCCGCGCACTTGGCGGCCGCTGCCCAAACTGAGCTTCCTATCTTCCGCCCAGTTGAGAGTCACCGCGCTCTCGCACGGTCAGGTTTAAAGATCACCATGACCGACACTATCAATTATCATCATTCATTCACTGCTATCTTCGCTTACTTAACCATCCATTCTTTTCTCAATTCTTTCTCTGGTCAACTTTAAAGATCTAGAGCTTTTAATCGGCATTATTAAGGATATCAATGATTCATACCAAGGTTTTGTAAGCTCAAATCATGATATAGATTATAGGACATCTGTGACAATATTATCCCCTCAAATTCTAATTTTTAACCCATTTCCATTGTAATCAACACCAAAACTCCTTTATGATCAAGAGATACTTATTTGACTTCTTGAAATCAAATTAAGTTTCATGTAGAGAACTCAGCGTAACCACCTTCATCTTAAATATCTTGTTTTGTATTGAAATTGCATTACTGGCCATGCACAATACTTAAATTATCGTCCAAATATAAGAAACAGTTTGCAAGATCAATCGAGGGCTTTTGGAGAATTAGTTGTGGGCCAATTTCTTAAGTAAAGATTAAATGGGAACAAGATTTTGAACTTGATAAGGATTTCAGCAGAATGACAACTCAGATTTTAATAACCAATCAAGCAATTTATAAATCAATCATCGGGTTGCTCTATGACCCTGGAATCATGTAATTTACGACGGTTTCAAGATTTCTTGACTAAACTTTTCATGCGCATAATTTCATCTTTGTAGCCAAAATCATTACTTGAATCGCATTTGCCACAATCGTGACTAAAGAGTATCATGACGCCTAAAATAAATGGCAGACATCTCCCGGACATAATAAATATCAACTTTGACTTCAAATCATTTTTTTTCTTGGATATCTGATAAAAATATATGCAATAAGATATTGAACACATTATTTAAACTAATTTGAAAAGATCGGAAGGAGTAATCCCTTTTAAGACCATGGAAACAGTTGACCCTTTTCCTACTTCAAAGTGAGGTTGATACATAATATTTGCTTCCAAATTTAGATCAAATATTGATAACATACAGTCTTTGATCCAAAAATTGTCCATCCTTCTCAATAGGATCCATCCGAAATTCCTGTGGTATTTACTAACCCTTTTTGCAAGTCATTCCTTCTAACTTCTCATCATAAACAGAGCATCATGTAATCTTTGTGTATCTACAAACCAATCAGTGACACACCAATTTTTTTGTCTGATAGTCCCATTGCGAATCACATCCTTCTTTGTGACTGAACATCTACCAACATATTTTTCATTCTCAGTACACATACAAGTACAATTACAGTTCATAGTAAATTAAAATTTCAATATCAATATTTCTTTTAGAATACTTTGAAGAGCTGACCTCTGGAGAAATTTGGAAGGGCATAAAAAGGGGTCAAAATATATGAAACATGTGCATGGCAGCAAGGAGAGTGGGCTGGGGATGGTACCTTTGATCTTCTCAATTTGTATACCAAAGATCTTGCATGCAGTGCTGGAAATCTGGGACTGCAGCTACAACAAAAGGATTTTGAAGGCTTCAAAGCCTTCCAATTGGAAGAGAGGGCTGCAGTCAATTGATCTCCTTGTGTAGCACAGGGGATGCACTATGCATCAGCTATAGGAGTTGTTGGAATTTGAGCAAGAAGGCAACAACCTAAGGCTGGAATTAATAGCAACATCCTTCAGCAGCTTGCAGTGCAACATGCAACAACAGCAGCTGTAGCATGCAATGGCAGCAAATAGAAAGGGCTAGCGTTTGTACCTCTCTTCCTTCAAATTTTGGAGAAACAAACATGCAGTGGCTGATCTGAAACAAGAAGTAGCAGCAGCAGTTCTTGGAGTTCTTGGACAGCAATTGATGCAAGGAAATAGACAGACAACAAGCTTTTGTTGGAAACAAAAAAAATGGGGAAGAAAGAAGAGAGATTTGGGGGAAATGGAAAAAGAAAGGGATTTACCTATTGCTGGACAGAGAGCTTTTGGCCTCTCGTTAGGCAGATTTGAGAGAAGAAGAGGGGGCATAAGATGGAATTGAGAAGAGGGTTGGGTTATATTTATAGTCAAAGGAAAGGCTTCTTTTGTTGCCAAGTAGAAAGAGTAAAAAAAACAAGTGGAAAAGAGCAAAGGGGTGGGGAAAAACCACGGCTGGAATTGCAGACTGTTACAGTAAAAAAATTTAATATTTATATTTTTTTCTCTCTTTAATTGATATACTTAAAGTTGACCATACACGAACATCGGACCTCGGATTTCGACGCACCATATCTCGAATTGATCGTCTCAAAATAACGGTCAATATGAGTATAATATTGCTATTCTTCCGGTTGGGTTTTGAACCCCCGAAATTTTCGGGTACGGTTTTTTTTGTTTAAGATTAAATTTTGTAATTTAAAAATATCAAACGACCTCCGATTGGCGAACGGTCGATTCCGTTGGTCTTGTTTCGTCGAATCGGATCTAATGATGGTCTCGGTTCGTTTCGCGGTTTTCGAATTTATGTCGCGGCTTTTTTCGCAGCGCGAATTACGAAGCGACCGATTTTTGGTCGATTTCACCCGAACGACTTTTGATTTACAATTAATTGGTCGATTTAGGTTATCTAATGTTATCAAATAACTTTATTGGGTTAATCAAACCCTAATTAGGTCGACTTCGAGTTTGTGCGGTTCCAGATGTTACAGCAGCCAAAGAAGATGTGGTCCACATCCTCCACGCCATCCTCGCATCTGTCACACATCGTATCCGTCGCACCCAGCAGTCTGCCTCTTCTCACTTTGTCACATATCCGATCTCTTCTTAGACACCAAAGAAAGACCTTAACCCGGGTAGGAATCTTAGCCGCCCAAATCACCTTCAAGTCAGCACATAGGTCTTCATCTCGCTCCACCACACTACCACTCAGCTTCCTGTATGCAATCTTCACCGAGAACTTACCATCTGCCCACACAAAATAATCGGGGTCGCCCGACATCTCCCCGACAGGGGGAATCTCCGACAGTAACCGCAAAAACTCTTCCATCCTCTGATCCGAGAGAACAACAAGGAACCTCGGCGCGCCACAACCCAGAGTCAGCCACCTCCGCCACCCGCGCCCCCTGTCAACGGCTAACACCATCAACCTAAGAAACCGGTAGGCCAAAGCCCCCTCCCCCGTCCAGTCGTCCTACCAGAAACGGAAACGGAGACCATTCCCCAACTGCGGCCGAAGAAGAGGCATGAGCCCCGGAATCACGTCGCGGATACCACTCCAGAACGAGGACTCGTGACGCTTCCTCATAACCACTAACTCCCCTGTGACACCATAAATCTCCCTTAGCAACCGCAACACCGGCGAGTCGGATGGACCCCAAATGCGCACCACCCACTTGGCTAACAAGGCTTTGTTCATTGAATCCGCATCCCTTACACCAAGGCCCCCCTCAGAAACAAGTACTGCGATATCCTTCCAAGCCACCAAGTGCAAACCCCTCGTTGTCTGCCTTCCATCTGACCAGAAAAAAGATCTCATCAAAAGCTTCCACCTTCCTTCTAACACCAGCATGCATTCTCCTCGTCGAGAAGAAAAAAATTGGAATGGCTGAACGAACATGCTTCAGTAATGTAAGTTTCCCACCCTTGGACAGAGTGTTAGCCTTCCACCCTTCCAACCGCTCCTCCATTCTCCTAAGAACACAGTCCCAGTCGGACTTCCTCAGCCTGTCATCAACCAGTGGCAATCCCAGGTATGTTATCAGTAATCTCCCCAGACGGCATCCAGCCCACGTCGCTAACTTGTTACTCTCCTCGCCATCCATCCCTATAGGAACCAGGACCGACTTCTGCATGTTAATCTGCAAGCCAGAGAGGCATTCAAACACATCCACCAAAATAGCCGCGTTGTGATTCTGCTCCTTTGTCCCCCCCAGGAAGATCAGCGTGTCATCCGCATACTGCAAAATCGGAATAGAGATGTCCCCCATCTTGAAAACCTCACATCAACTCTCCTCAACCGCCCGTTGAAACAAGATCGGGGGCTAGGGGGCAGCCTTGACGCACCCCTCTCTGCGGTTGGAACCAACCTCCCTCCGGTCTCCCGTTGACCAACACAGAGCAGGAGCTAGTGGTTATGCATCTCTTAACCCGGGCAATCCATTCCTCCGGAAATCCCCTTTTCTGCAACGTTGTCCACAGGAATCCCCAACTGACACTGTCGTAGGCCTTGGCGTAGTCAATCTTCCAAACATCCCCCTTCTTTGTAGACCTCTTCCACTCACAACAGATCTCCGAGGCGATCACAATACCATCTTCCATACACCGGCCCGGGATGAACGCAAATTCAGCCGGTAAGACTACAAAGGCCAAGACAACCCTAAGCCTGCTCGCCAGCATCTTGGCGACAATGAGATAAATGTCATTGGAAATAGAGATCGGCCTGTAGTCCCCAATCCCAACTGGGATCTCCTTCTTCGACAGCAAAAATATCAAGGCCCTGTTAATTTTCTCAAAACCCCTGTTGCCGCCCCTGAATTCAGTCAGAACCTCCAAAATGTCACCCTTCAGCAGATCCCAGAACTCCTGGTAAAAGGATAAAGAGAAGCCATCCGGGCCAGGAGCCCCGTCCGCATTCAGATCCCAAACCGCCCTGAGCACCTCTTCCTCCGTGAATTCGGCCAGTAACAAATCCATCTGGGTTTCACTCAAAGACCCCGCCCTCCGGCCCGTCCAGTCCCACCCATTCTCCTCCCTCACTCTCCTCGATGCCCTCACAAAGTGCTCCCGTAGGGCGACTCCAATGTTCCTCTCGCTCGACACCCTTTGTCCCCCCACCTCCACCTCATGCAAAAAGCTCCGCCTCCTCCTTCTGGACACCACAAAATGAAAGAAACGCGTGTTGGCGTCACCTTCCCTTAGCTACTTCTTCCTTGATCTCTGCCGCCAATGAACCTCTTCTTTCCTGTCCTCCCTAAGCACCGCCTCTAACCACGCTGCCGTCTCCTCCACCTCCTCCGGAGTCAGCCCCCGGTCATCATCCAACTTGCTTATCCCATCCTCTGCCTCTGTCTTGACTGTCCGTCGCCTCCTGGCGACATATTTCCCAAAAGTCAACAGCAGCCGCCTTAAGGAATCAAGTTTTGCCGCAAATCGCGAAACCGCCGAACCGGACACCACAGAACCCCGCCAATGATCCGCCACCAGGTCCCGGAAGCCCTCCTCCAACAACCACTCCAACAGCCACTTATTTGTTCCAAGTTGAGATCAATTGAAATTTAAGAAAGTATCTGAAGCATTTTTTCCTGAAAACTTGTGCCTGGAAATTTCATCTTCCTGGAGATTTGTTCATCGATTGTGATCTGCTTGGTTTACCTGGAGATTTGACTGTGGCTATTTCATGTGGGCATACGTTATTACAACTACGCCTTGACCCCTATATTTGACCATGATGGCATCACAGCCTAATGAGACCAAACACATGTACATTATGTCTTCTATGACGGTATAAAGACTACTATCAAACTCAAAGGAGTTGACAACTATGTCCTTTGGTTTCTAGACTTCAAGGTGTTCGACAGCAGTCTGGGAACTTCTATCACCTGTCTGATAAAGGTTCTGTAGAAATCTCTCATTTCTACTACGTATCTAGCAACTACCTCAAATGCTACAAAAAACATTGTTTCCGTCTCAGCACCCGCCTGGATCATTGACTCGAGTTCGTATGCTCACTTGACTAAAGAAGGTAGGCTTATGACCTCTTCACAACCTATCATGGTGAAGTCAAGTTCGGCTAGCCAACGATGCTCATTTTCATGTTACCACAATTGAGACTGTGGAGTTCTCCAAGTTTAGGGACTCTGCATTTACTGCGCACATGATTTTTCTCTAAGTTTATTGTCAATTCATAAGCTATGTGTTGAATTGAACTATGGTGTGATTTTTTATGAGTTTTATTGCTATTTTCAAGGCATCCGGATGATGCGGATTTTTGGTGGACATGAGAAGAACAACCTCTACTACCTTGAGATCCCCGCTGACTCAACCCTTACGAGTGTTATCTCTATCTCTGCTGACCTATTTCACCCCTCTGCTAGTGCTCTTTCCTAGATGTTTCAAGAGTTGTCATCTCTGAAACCTTTTAAATGTGAAGCCTGCCAATTTGGAAAACATCATCACACTTCCTTTCTACCTAGGACCGAGCCACATAGATCATTGTCGTTCTCTTTAGTCCATTGTGATATTTGAGGAACTTTTCTTGCTCGTACTATTGCTAGTCATAGATACTTTGATGTCTTTGTAGATAATTACAATAGGTCTTCTTGGTTCTACTTAATCAAGGAACTATTGCTATAGTATTCAGACTATACAAAGTGACAATGCTCTTGAATTTACCAAACATGACTTGGTGTCTTATTTTGCCTCTAAGGAGACCCTTCACCAGACATCCTATCCGTATACATCTCAGCAAACTGATGTAGCAGAAAGGAAACTTTGCCATCTTCTTGACATAATCGTACTTTGTTTACTCATATGAAGGTACCCAAGACCTACTGGAGGATGCCATTCTCACTGCGATTTATCTCATCAATAGGGTCTCGTCCCCAGTCCTAAAAGGGTAATTGCTTTCTCTCTCTTATATCCACATCTAACACCTTTTCCTCTCCTATTGAGAATTTTTTATTACATTGCATTTGTTCATAATTTCCAGACTGAAGATAAATTATCTCCTCATGCTATAAAGTGTGTTTTCCTTGGATTCTCTGACACCCAAAAGGGGTACATGTGCTATGACCTTACTTGTCATTGCTACTACATGTTTGCTGACATCACTTTCTTTGAACATACAAGTTACTTTACTCAGTATGTCAGTGACATATCACTGGAGCTCGAACCATCACCCATCGTCTACATAAAGAAATGATTCTATACTGTTACATGTTCCTTATTTGCAGGATGGCATGCCCTCTTCAAGTGTCCCCACCACTGCAGCTCTGGATGCTCCAACAGAACTCCCTATAGCTTTTCGTCGGACCAAAAGGCAACGTAATATACAACCCACTTCACATTTTACTTCTATTGATAGCCTATCCAAGTGTGACAAGCAATTTACAGATGCTCTGATGGCTATTTTTATTCCTGAGATCATCATAGTGCATTGATGGACCATGGTTGGAAAGAGGCCTGCATTGATGGACCATGGTTGGAAAGAGGCCATGGATAAGGAAATTGATGCACTCGCATCCAGGGGCACATAAGATCTTGTGCCATGTTCCCCTGGCATCAAGCATGTTGCCTGCAGATGGGTCTTCATTACCAAACAGTAACCTGATGGTTCTAGTAATATATTGAAGGACAAACTTGTAGCAAAGTGCTTCACTCAAACACTGGTTATAGATTATTTTGAGACTTTTTCTCATGTGTCCAGGATCGGACATGTCCTCACTATTCTCTATGTTGTTGCTAATGGAATTGGCATATCTTTCAGCTATATGTGAAAAATACTTTTTCTCTATATCGACTTCGAGGAGGATTATATGATGTAATCATCGGGTTACTCAATCGAGGGAGAGCATGTGTGCCAACTTCATAAGGCCATTTATGGCCTACAACAAAGTCTATGGGTTTGGTTTGACATGATTTCTACTGAGATCAGCTTTCTTGGCCTCCATAAGATGGCTTCCAACTATTATGTTTTTGTCAAATGACGGTCCACTAGTATGGTTTTGCTAGCAATCTATTTTTGATGACATGGTAGTTAATGGTACTGATAAGGCAACCATTTCAAAGATCAAGACCTTTTTCCGTAAGGTGTTTTTCACGAAAGACCTTAGTCAACTTCGCTACTTTCTTAGCCTTGAGGTAATATGTGCTACAGAGGGATTACACCTATTACATCGTAAGTATTTCTTAGATATCCTCCTTATAGAGGTTGGACTACTTGGATGCAAGCCATTTGGCATCCCTGCAGAACTGCGAAAATATTCTATATCCATTGATCCTAAGTTTGAGGACATTACACGATATAGAAGCCTAGTAGGCAAACTGCATTACTTTACTATCATTAGGCCATATATATCATATGTTATAAGTAGAGCGAGTCAGCACATGGAGAGACCTCTCTATAAGCATTGGCAAGATGTTCTTTTGATCCTTCGATATGTGAATGAGTCTCCAGGGCGAGGCCTCTTCTACGGGTATATGGCTATACCGATGTCACTGCTTATGCCGATGCAGATTATGTCAGTTCACCTCAGGACATATGATCTAATACAAGCTACGCTATGATTGTCGGTGGCAACCTTATTACATGACGCAACAAGAAGCAGACAACGGTTTCTAGATCGAGTAATGAGGCAAAATACAAGGCGATGACCCAATCCACTTGTGAGATTACCCCGCTTGTCTCTTTTATACATGAGCTTGGACTTCATACTTGTAACATCCGGGTCCGCACAAACCCGAACCCGACCCTATTAGGGTCTGATTAACCCAATAAAGTTATCAGATAATATTAAATAACTTAAATCGATCAACTAATCGCAAATCAAAAGTCATCCGGGCGAAATAGGCTAAAAATCGATCGCATTGTAATGCGTGCCCGAAAAAGCCGCGACGTGTTTTTGAAAACCGCAAGCCAAACCGAGACCGTCATAAAATCTAATTCGTCGAAACAAGACAAACAAAATTGACCGTTGGTTAATCGAAGATCGTTTGATATTTTAAAATCGTGAAATTTATCAATAAATCAAAACCGTATCTCGAAAAGTTCAGGGATCCAAACCCGACCGAAAGTATATCAATATTATACTCATTTTGCTCGGTGTTCAGAGACGATCAAAACAAAATATTGCGCGTCAAAATCCGAGGCCTGAGGCGCAAGTACGGTATCCTTTAAGTATGTTAAATATTAAGAGAATTTGATAAAAAAATATAAATATAAAAGTAAATTTTAAATTTTGATAAATGTAAAGATTGTTCAGTATATGTAAATCTCGAGTCTTTGTCAGACACTACCTCTCATGCTATACTATGAAGTCTGACGATATTCTGCACATATAGTATGGCTAGCCTGGATGGAGTGCAAGTCATGCTGACAGGTATGAAATGGGCTGACTTGGTCAACCTGTCAACCACACCCCAAATAGAATCATGGTCACCTAGTGTCTTAAAGGGGAAATATTGGGATAATGAGTAATCAGGCGGAAATGCATGCAAAGTAATTTGAAAACCTTTTCCTAAATAGGTAGTGGTAGATTTTAAATTCATACATGCATGTCTACCTGCTTTCTTTTGCACATATTAAATTATTTGCTGTTTTTGTTAAACTGCTGGTTGTATTCTTCCTTGCATGCGTGGCAGGCAAGCAGCCTGCAGCTCAGTAGCTATCGATTATTCCTGTCGATCGGGTATGTTCTAGACGGTACGGTTTCTTTTGTCACTTTTGTTGTAGTTTTGTTCATCTCATAAGGTATATGCTTTTTGTAGAGATAGTTGTTCGTCTTTTATGTTATTTATTATTTCAGTTTCTTTATGTCCTTCTCATGTAATTTACCCAAGGGCTCTCTCTATATAAGAGACCCGAGGGCTCTATGAATAAATCATCTGAGTATTCTAACATGGTATCAGAGCCATAACCCTAACCTAGGGTTCTCCACCGCCGCCCCCCCCCCCTTTCTACCGCCGCCGGCTCTAGGGTTTCGCCACCCAGCGCCGCCCTCTCCCAACTCCGGGTCCTCCAGCGCCGCCCAGCCCCTGTCGCCGGCCTCACCTCCTTCGCCGGGCCCCTCCAGCGCCGCCTCTCCTACGTCGGGTCCCACCCAGCGCCGACCAGCCGCCGTCTTTCTCAAGTAGAGGCTTCCAAAGCCTCTACTCGTGGTTGGGGTGCCGCCTTCTCCCTAGGACTCGGCGTCATGCTCGATTCAAGTGCATAATCGTCTACCTATGCACTTGAATCCTACAAGGTCTTGGTAGACAGTATTTTCTTTGTCTATCGGTAGTTGTTCTTCTCCGTCATTATGTCAGATCAGAAGCTCGATATGCCCGCCATAGGTGCCTTCAAAGGGTCGGCACCAATCGTCAAAATGGACAATGCAGTTCCTCAGCCTCATGAAGTCGTGTGGTAAGAAGCATATTCTTACCGAGGATGAACCGCCGGAGAAGACAGGGATCTATGCCTCATGGGAGGCTGATGATGCGTACACCAAGGTGTGGCTCTCGGGTACGCTCACGACGGAGATAGCGAATGATGTCCTTCACCAGCCCACCGCTAAGGCGATGTGGGATATTTTGGCGATGACGTACTCTCAGGTACGCAACGAGACGAAGATGCTCCAGTTGCAGCATGATATATTTACCACGAAGCAGAATGGGAAGCCTCTTCATTCCCTATACACGTCGCTTCGTGGCATGTTCGAGAAGCTCTATAGCACCATTCCGCTTACAGCCACACCGGAACAGCAGAAGACGTTCCGCAACGCCACTATGGTCGGCGTATTACTAGCTGCCCTAGATCCGGAGTACGAGGCAGCACGTGCTCAAATTCTAGCAGATGCCACCATCCCACCGATGGAAGAGGTTTACAGGAGGCTCAGTCGTGTACCTGTTCCGTCCAATGCAGCGACTGCGACTCCGTTAACAATGGCAGTTTCCAGGGGACGTGGTGGTTCGTCCTCGTTTCGTGGCAGGGGAAGTGGTGGACGTGGCCGCGGAGGTCGCATACGCTCTACGTGCTCATTCTGTCGCCGTACTGGTCATTCGGAGGATACATGCTATTCCAAGCATGGTTTTCCTCCTTCTGCACGAGTAGCTGATCATGTTCAAGGTCCACCAGCATCTACTCCAGATCACAGGTTCGAGGAGTTAGTGGCACGGCTTCGTGATATTATGCCACAATCATCATCAGAGGGTGCAGACGTTTCTGATGTAGCGACTTCGGCGTCAGCTAGTATATCTGCCTCAGCCAGTGCCTCAGGTAGTCCTTCAGTCTCATTTCATAGTCATGACCTCACAGGATGGATTGTCGACTCTGGAGCTACCCATCATCTATGCCGTGAGAAAGATATCCTGCAGTCCTACAGAGCTGTTCAGCCAGGTCGCTCTGTACTCATTGCTGATGGCACTCATTCTCCTATCATCGGTCAGGGGGAGACGGCTTTGCTACCCTCTATGCACTTACAGAATGTGCTACATGCTCCAGAATTCTCTATGAACCTCTTATCTATTAGCCAGATTACACGTGATTTGCACTGTCGTGCTATTTTTGATCCATCGTCTGTTATTTTTCAGGACATACTAACGGGCAGGGTGATTGGCTGTGGTTCTGAGCATAATGGCCTCTATCGTCTCGTTCGTAACTCTTATGCTAGCGTCTCCTTGCATTCCCAGGCCTCCGTATCTCCGTACACCTGGCATCTTAGGTTCGGTCATCTGCCGCTACAGAAGATGCGTCACCTCCTGCCTCAGATCTCTCCGAGTTCCTCTTTTCGTTGTGAAGCATGTCAGTTAGGGAAGCACCATCGATCTAGCTTCCCCGGTCGTCAGAGTCGGAGCAGTAGCTCCCCGTTTGAATTATTTCATATAGATATTTGGGGTCTGAGTCGTGTCCCGGATCATCAGGGGCGCAGGTTCTATTTAGTTGTGGTTGATGATTTCTCTAGAGTGTCGTGGACTTTTCTTCTTAAAAATAAATCTGAAGCAGGAAATGTTCTTCAAAATCTAATTAATGAAGTCCAGAATGTTTTCTCATCTACTGTTAAGTATGTGCGTACTGACAATGCATTGGAGTTCTGCACTCGCTCTCTTGCCAGCTTTCTTTCATCTAAAGGCATTGTTCACCAAACCACATGTGCCTACACCTCTCAACAAAATGGGGTTGCAGAATGAAAACATCGACACTTTCTTGATATTGCTCGCACATTACTTATCCAGAGTTGTGCTCCATTAACCTTTTGGGGGGATGCTATACTTACAGCATGCTATCTGGTCAATCGAATGCCTACAACTGTTCTTGGGGAAAAGTCTCCAATCTCTGTTCTCTTTCCAGACAGAGACTTGTTTACACTGACACCTCGGGTTTTTGGGACTGTTGCTTTTGTCCACCGCTTATCTCCGGGGCTTGATAAGCTATCTCCTAGGGCTATCAAGTGTGTTTTTGTGGGTTACTCCAGGACACAGAAAGGATACCGTTGCTATGATCCTGTCCATGACAAGTACTATGTGAGTGCAGATGTTACTTTTTTCGAACCTGTCATGTACTTCTCCCCTGCAGGTGACAGATTGGTCTCCTCCACATCATCAGATTCCAATGTCTATGTTCCTCCACCTCCAAGCCTGGGTCCATCCTCTACTCCACCGACACCAACAACACCACCACCACCCCCGCCACCACCTCCAGTTGTCCCTATCACTAAGTTCTACACGAGACGGACAGGCCCTGCTCAAGCTACGTGTCAACCGTCCAGCACGCCTCAGGTATGTTCTGATGTTAACACTGATGATGGTTTGAATAATGCACCTGTGCAGGAGCTTTTACCACAAGAGGAGGATCAACCGGTCGGCACTGTTTTGGATGACTTGGACCGACCCATTGCTCATAGGAAGCAGCGAAGACAGTGTGCCTCATATCCCCTGGCCTCTCATGTCTCCTTTCATCGTCTCACTGGGGATTTTCAGAAGTTTGTTGCTGCTGTATCGACAGTGGAGATTCCACGGACATATCAGGATGCCATGAAGACTGAATGCTGGCGTCTAGCAATGGAAGAGGAGATGCGTGCCTTGTAATCTAGAGGGACTTGGTCTCTTGTTCCTATTCCTCCAGGTGCATCTGTGGTGAGTTGCAAGTGGGTATTTACGGTCAAATATCATGCAGATGGTCGTCTTGACAGATACAAGGCCAGGCTCGTAGCAAGAGGCTTTACACAGACATATGGGGTAGATTATTTGGACACTTTTTCACCAGTGGCGAGACACTCTACCCTTCGCATCCTTCTATCGGTTGCAGTGGTACGTGACTGGACCATATTCCAGCTTGATGTTAAGAATGCTTTCTTGTATGGTGATCTACAGGAGGAAGTCTACATGCAGCAGCCACCCGAGTTTGCTGCTGAGGGGGAGACTCAGAAGGTGTGCAGACTTCATAAGGCTATCTATGGCCTTAAGCAGAGTCCTCGTGCATGGTTCCAGAAGCTCTCCCAGCTTATTAAACGACAGGGGTTCAGAAGATCAAATGCGGACCACTCACTTTTCGTCCGGAAGACCCCTAGAGGTACCATCGTTGTTATGGTATATGTTGATGACATATTGGTTACTGGAGATGATGCACAGGGGGTTGAGATAACCAAGTCTATGTTGGGCAGCCAGTTCATTACAAAAGATCTAGGCACAATACGATATTTTCTGGGGATCGAATTTGCAAGAAATGCACAGGGAATGGTGATGACTCAAAGAAAATATGTCACAGATTTGCTAGTTGAAACAGGAATGACTGGATGCAGACCTTCAAGTACACCTATGGACCCGAGTATGAAGTTGTACGATGATGATACCGAGGAGGTGGACAAGAGAAGGTACAGAGAAATGGTGGGTAAGCTCTTATACATCACCATAACTCGACCGGATATTGCCCTTGCAGTAAACCGGGTGAGTCAATTCATGGAGCAGCCGAGGCAAGTACATATGGATGCCTTGTACATGATATTAAGATATCTGAAGTCTTCCCCAGGCACAGGGTTGCTATTCAAGAAAGGTACAGATCTGTCTATTTCAGCCTGTGCAGATACAGATTATGCAGGATGTCCACGGGATCGTAAGTCTACTTCTGGATTTGCTATCTTCATAGGAAGCTCGTTAGTCTCTTGGAAAAGCAAGAAGCAGACAGTTGTGGCGAGATCCAGTGCCGAATCCGAGTACAGAGCCATGGCACAGGCAAGCACAGAAATGATGTGGGTTAAAGCAGTCTTAGAAGATCTGAATGTGGATGTTCCCTTGCCTATGAACTTTCAATGTGATAATGAGGCAGCATTATTTATTGCCAACAATCCAGCCTTCCATGAGAGAACAAAACACATAGAGGTGGATTGTCATTACACTAGGGACATGATTCAGAAGGGCTTCATCTCCACGTCTCACGTCAGTTCAGAGGACCAGACAGCGGACATATTCACTAAACCATTGCTCAGAGGACCTTTCCAGAGATGTTCTTCCAAGCTGAGCATGATAGATATCTATGCTCCATCTTGAGGGGGAGTGTAGAGATAGTTGTTCGTCTTTTATGTTATTTATTATTTCAGTTTCTTTATGTCCTTCTCATGTAATTTACCCAAGGGCTCTCTCTATATAAGAGACCCGAGGGCTCTATGAATAAATCATCTGAGTATTCTAACACTTTTCATTCTCTTATGTATAGGTTTTGGGATATATGTATACACTGTCATCTCTTTTGTAAATGTTGTATCTATTTATGAAAGTTAATGAAATAGAATATTGGCGGTACTTGTTGGTGATTGTTCTGTGGTTGTTACATTATTATATTGATGTGAATGTCAAATGCAAAAGCGAAAGGCGGAAAATTTCCCTTGATTTTCAATAACTTAATGCGATCACTTGCGAATGAAATAGTGTGAATGCGGTGTAAACGAGTGCCGGATCCGAGGGCGTCACAATACTACTACTCTCTCCCTTTATATTGTGACAACAAGTATGCTACCTACATCGCCACCAATTCAGTCTTTCATGAGCGGACTAAGCACATTAAAGTTGATTGTAACTTCATTTGAGAAACAATATGATGAGAGAAAATTACTTCTCACAGCTTGCAAATATATTCATAAAGGCACTACCAAAAAAACATCTCTCGTGGATGATTTCCAAGTTGGGCATGATCGACGGATATGCTCCAACTTAAGGGGGGATATTAGAGTTAATCAATTATTTCTTTTTTTAGTTATCGAGTCCTGAACCTAGGAGGCATCTATGTAATTTTCTATTTTTGCCTTTCCAGGGTTTCACACTATACAGGAAATCCTAAACCCATCAAATAAGAGGTTCCATTCCTTCTCAACCTTTTTCTCTACACTAGCTAACCAGATAGGCCAAAGAACTGTTAACGAGAGAAGAATCTCTTTGCTGGGATGATGCTTAGCTGAGTATAAAGAATATGGAAGGAAGCCCAAAGAACTGTTACTAGAAAGAAGAATAATGTTAAGAGGTGTTCTGGAGCTCCTTCCACCAAGCTACAAAGACGAGGGAAGGGAGATCAGTGTAGCAAACCTAGTCAAGTTCAACAACATGAGGATTGGCTTGCAGATGACGTAGGGAGAGGCATTACCCAGAGCGGAGAAAGCTCATCATTCATGCATTTGAGGCATTGTGGATGAGATGTGAATGGAGAGGAGATAATAGGGCCAAGCCCTCCCCTTTTCCAAGGGGGATGAGATGCTGGGGACGGTGGCGAGGTCTCATTGAGCCTAAAGCAACAAGCTCCCTCTGTTGACGACGCACCGCAACACCTCTCCTCGTCCTCGCCGAGGGCGGTGTCTGGAACTCAATGGGTAAATAAGGGGTGGGGATGGAAGAGAAAAGAGTGAATAAAATATTAAAAAATAGCCACGGGTTCCATATCAGGTTAGATTAACCCCAAGAATAGGTTAAGCTAGTCACTAAAGTAACGGCATGATTCTACGTGTAATAAGTAACTATTTAGGGTTGTACATGTAATTCAAAACTAAGGAGGGCTAAGCGTGTAATTATAAAAAGTATATAGAGTTATGGGCGTGAAAAACCCTATATATATTTAGTAGTGGCTACCCTCGGTATTTTATCTAACATTTCTGAAACACCACAACACATAGGGGGTTTTTTAGGCATTCGATTGGATAATCACAAGGAAATTTACAACTCATAAAATGTAAAAAGGTTATTGAGCAACTGATCGTGATATATTTGGCCCTATATATATTTTTAATAGATTTGTTGAGAGAATACAACAACAACAAAAGCTTTTCCAACAATTACGTAGAATGTTTAAAATAAATGCTTACCTCTACTTCCCTCTGAAGCAGAGTCAAAGCAGCCACTATTGATTTTATATTAGGTCTCTCACTTGCCTCATGATGCAGACAACGTGAAGCTAATCGTACCAACTCAGTACCATCCTCAGTTGAGAACTGTCCTTCCATATACGAATCCGTCAAGTAAAGAAACTTTCTATCTTTAATCAAATCGAGAGCCTGTTCAGTATATATAACACAAAATAGGTGTTAATATCAACAACAAAGATAAATTTGTTGAGATGTTTTGGCACAAGTAAAACAAAGGTCTAAACATCACTTGCACTAGATAAATAGTTTGTTTCAAGCTATCTAAGATATAATGCTTTTTTAATCTTTTGCAACATCCAGTCAAACATACTTTTCTAGCCACCTTTGAAGGAAAGATCACCGTTGTACTATAGCAAGCAATTATACTTACGTGGCTAGGAGGAATATGCTTTCCAGTAAGAACATCAAGTAGGAGGGTGCCAAAGCTGTAAATTACGGTCTCAGGTATCACCCTGGCTGATTGATATAAGACAATAAGAGAAAAAAACAAAAATGTGCTGATGATTAAAAGATCAGGAAAAAAACTAAACAAAAGTATTCAAAGTAAGCTCATTTCTACTTCTAAAAAAATGCAGCAGAAAAAAATGTGGTTTTGAGCAGTTTATACTTTTAAATTTTAAATAAATGTAATTCAATGTTAATTTTTATTTTTTTGAACAAAAAGAGTTTATCCAAGATTTTTTCGAATAAAAGGAACTGAGGCCCCGAAACGGGACCCACCACAACATGAAATTAATCAAAGAAGTGTATGACATATGCTGGAGCATTCGTGGTATGTGCCCAGTGTGTTGTAGCAGGGTAAATGGATCCTGGAGGAGATCCATTTACCCATCTAGTGTTTAGTCCCACATCGTCCAACGGTGGGACTTGGAGCCTCTGGAGAGGCTATATAAGGAGCCCCAAACCTCCTGTATTCATTGAGAAAGTTAATAGACAAACACGCCCCTTTGAGGGCTTCTCCCGTGGTTTCATCCCGCTTCTCACGGAGTAGGGTTCCACGTAAAATCCCGATGTTCATATTTCTCACGGAGCGGGTTCGATTCTCGAGGTTTTATGTTCTGTATTTTTTTCGAGATTCGATTGTAATGGTTCAATGTTCTTGAAGATTATTTATATCATGTTCGGAGATTTGTGCAAATTCTGATTCAAGAACTCTAGAGTTTTGTTCTATCATGTTCTTATCCTGTTCGGAGATTTTAAGAAAAACGAGGGTTCGTTCTGTAACCCTAATGGCGGCGCAAATTGACAACCAAAGAGAAAGAAGGTCCATCAACTTCAGGCCATAAGTTCTAGGCGGCAAGAACTAGGCCGCATAGCGGGTCGTGCAACATGCGGCACCAGCCTCCTCAAATCCCTGGCAACCTCCGGCAGAAAGAGGTCAAAAACCACCACCTTATCCACTCTCCAATCCTCGGCGACGTGCATCGTGGCGCAAACACGTGCGAGCCAACATCCATACGGCGGGCCATCTTCCTCCTCCCATCGAGCCTTCAAGACCTGGCGACGCCCCTCGGTGGCGATAACCCAACATGCGTCGCATCTTCTCTCATCGCACAGACGCCGCCTGCATCGACCCCCAGCGCACCGTGCGCAAGAAGCTCCTCCCTCCATCATGCGCAGGCGCGCACAGCATCTCCAATCGCGCGACAACCTGCATCCCAGGCGAAGATCGCGACAACAAGTTCCCATGTACGCAAGCCCTATTCCCAGGCGATGGAGGCGCATCCTCTGATCTCCCCTGCAGGCGCACCCCCCCGGCCATCACGAAACCCCAGAAGGGGGCCGGCAAGCCCTCCTCTTCTGCCGCAGCTCCAGGCGGCGCCCAGATCTCCTCCAGCGCGCGCGACATCGAGCCCTAATGGGAGGGCGGCGGGCGTGACAAGAGAAAAAAAAGGGGTTCCCAACGTGGGAACCCTAAAGGGTAGCGGGCTTTATTTTTTTAAAAAATGTTTATTTAAAGGCCCAACAGTGGGCTAGAAAGGGCAGATATGGAAAAAAAAGAGAAAGTCCGAGAGAAAAAGAGAGAGAGAGAGAGAGAGAAAGGTATTCCATTTTTAAAAAAAAATGTTGAAAAAAAAGAGGCGCGTGCAATAAAAAAGCCGCACGCATTTCAAAAAAATTGATTGAAACCCTAAAAAAAAGTTTTCAAAAAAAAGATGACGGCTTAAAAAAAAAGAAAAGCCGCAAGTATGTTTTGTTTTCACCTTCTATCTTGTCTTCTCCCAACTTTGTTGATGTTCATGTTCCGACAAGTATGGGAGAAAGGGGGAGTATATATGTAGAGTCACAGGTCTTGATCCAGATTCAGATGCCAATCTGCAGACCAGCCATAATTTCCAGACTCTACAGATTCAGTTATTCAGACTCGACGTTCAAGAGTTTTCGAGTCTCCAGTTTCAGACACGCATATGTTTGCGGTCATTTTCAGATGAGCATATGTTGCCATCATTGTCAGAGGTCCCCATCATTCTTCTTGTTGTCAGGCCAGAGTTTTCATGTGAGCCATAGGGACTCCAGAGCAGAGGACCATTCCCTATGCTATTGAGGGCAAGGGTTTTCATGTGGTATCATAGGTACACCAGAGCAGTGCACCATTCTCTGAGCTAGATGGGAGAGACCCAGTTCTCCGACGAGGAGACTTCAGGCGCAGTTTCAGACTCGATGATCAGATTCCGAGTCTTCAGTTGACTCACACTCCAGCCCGTTCGTCCTCCTCACCTGCACGGCATGAGAAGCAACGTCCTCAACTGCAGCAATGTGCTCGTTGGGTTGATATTGTCCGTAGTGTCCTGTAGCGTTGAGTTGAGTTTCTTTCAGTTTGTCCAAGCTGAGCATTGCATGCTCTAGCTTGAGGGGGAGTGTTGGAGCATTCGTGGTATGCGCCCAGTGTGTTGTAGCAGGGTAAATGGATCCTGGAGGAGATCCATTTACCCCATCTAGTGTTTAGTCCCACATCGTCCAACGGTGGGACTTGGAGGCTCTGGAGAGGCTATATAAGGAGCCCCAGACCTTCTGTATCCATTGAGAAAGTCAATAGACAAACACGCCCCTTTGAGGGCTTCTCCCGTGGTTTCATCCCGCTCCTCACGGAGTAGGGTTCCAACTTCCACGTAAAATCCCGCTGTTCATATTTCTTATTCTTGTTCCATGTTTTCGCTTCCGCTTCCGATTTTCTAACAACATATGATGAGTCCATGCTGACGTAAGGGTCTTGGCATGCTTGGTTACATTTTCAGGACAGTATCTCTGACAAAAATAAGCTCATTTCTAGCACATCAGATCACTCAAAGGTGGGCAAAATGTCCTAAGCAATCGCTCTGCGAGTTGTTGTATACCACCCTCAAAGAGTTCTGAAAGTTTGTTAAGTTACTTAACCGAAGCCATGGCGCTCGCATGCATTCCCACACCTTAATTAAGAGTTCACAACCAAAGAATAGCTGTTCAAGATCTTTTGGAGCAGCATTACATCTTCGGAACATCGTGCGTCTCCACGTCTCATGATTCTATACCTGTAGACCTTCGTCAAAATTTATACATGCTTCACAAGCCAAAGAAATACCTTTATAATGATGTGGGGTCCTACTCTTCCAAATCATCCTGCAATCATACTTGAAGTTGTCATCTACCCTTAATTATAAAAGAGAACACTTTGTATGCCCTTCTAACTAAGAATGTGTCATCTAACAGCACCCAATTATCCCTTAATGTGTTTAGCATGTCTATGTCATCAAAGGAATCCAGCAACTCAAAAAACTCCTCGATCCTATGCTCATATAAATCAACCACACACAAAGGAGCCCAAGTAACTGCTGACCATGCACGTGCCATGGTGATTGCGATCATTCGAGAGCGCAAATAAAATGGGAACCTGACCACACAACGTGCTAGAGTGGATCCAATTATCCAGCCAAAATCTAAAGGAGTCCTTGCTTCCAACGACCAGCCTCATGAAGTTCTCTAATTCATGAAGAATACCATAAATATCTCGCCACAAAAAAGATGGGTAACTGTTAGAAAATAGGAATGTGGAAACGTATCAAAGAAATAAAATAAGAACAATAAGAACAAGGGATTTAACGTATAACCCTACTCCCTAAGGAGCGGGATGAAACCACGGGAGAACGCCTCAAAGGGTTGATAGCCTATTGCTTTTCTCACTAGATACAATAGGTGTGGGGGTCTATATAGCCCCAGCTGAGTCTACACATCTCCAACCGGTAGATGTGGGACTAAAGACTTGGATGTGGTAAATGGATCCAGGAGGGATCCATTTACCCATCTCCCACATAAGTGACGCATATAACAAATACTCCAGCACTCCCTCTCAAGCTGGAACATGCAATGCTCAGCTTGGACAGACAGAAAGAAATCTCAACTCACGCTACAAGACACTACAGACAATATCAACTCAACGCGCATAACTGTCGGCTGTTGTCGATGACGTTGCTTCTCATGCCGTGCAGGTGAGGAAGACGAACGGGCTGGAGTGTGAGTCAATGGAATCTAATCATCGAAGAGCATGTGCTCTGTACTGCGCCTGTCAGAGTCACTGCAACTGAAATGAGTTTCTACACGGAGAACTCTGTCCCGCCACAACATGTGGACAACTGCTCCATCTCTGAAAAGGGCGAAAAGAGCATCGCTAATTATCCATACGCAGATCTTTGAAGTTGGATCTCTCTCATAGGAATCTCGAAGTGGGTTCTCTCTCATAGAAACCTCAGAAGGATCTCGTATTGGAGTTCACGATCGCTTGAGAATGGAGTCTGAAGAAGTTTCCTCTGGGTTTCTCCCATCTGGCATAGAGAATGGTACTCTACTCTGGAGTCCCTATGAAACAACATGAAAACCCTAGCCAACATGGCATAGGGAATAGTACCCTACTCTGGAGTCCCTACAGTTCACATGAAAACCCTGGCCGAAAATAAGAATGATGGGGAACACAACAATTGATGGCAAACATGTGCACATCTGAAAAGACCGCATACATGTGAGTGTCTGAAACTGAAGACTCGGAACCAATCTGACATCGAGTCTGAACATCTGATCATCTGTAGAGTCTCGAAAATCTAGCTGGTCTGGAATATGTCATCTAAATCTGCAACAGACCTGTGACTCTACACAATACCCCCCCTTTCTCCCATACTAGTCGGAATATATGTCATCGACTATGTTGGGAGAAGATAAGAAAACGGAGAAAAACATGAATAACATTTTCTTTATCTCCTTTCGAAATAGACCGTTAAGCTCATATCTCGTGGGAATCTTTAGTCCAGTCATGTACTTCCCATCCACCATCTGCACGAAGGGCTTCGTAGTCAATGAATTGAAAGGAATTGCCTATGTATATTACCTGTTGCATATATAGGAGGCAACTATTTCTTGATGATCCTTGAAGAAAGCATCATTTATGGTCATCTGACGTGATGACCCTTCCACTATAACGTTCTGCTCCAAGTAGTCGAATGCTCGTGATCTCTTCGCCAAACCTGCATCTCTAGTGTGATATAAATCTCCTCTTTCCTCTCCTAAACATCAGTGGCTTTCTTGCTCTTCTTATTGGCAATGTCATCAAGGAACGTGACATCTTCTTCTTCCTCTCCTTGTCCACCTTGGGACAAGCAACCACGTTACCTCTTCGGTGTGCTAGATGTTGCTTGAACCTGTATACACCTCCCTTGAAAACCTTCTTGCACAGTCTGCAAGTAACCGTATTCGGATCTGCATAGTTCGAAAGGTAATTATATAGCCATGCAGGATTACTTGGTCCTAGCGGCACATAAAAAGATGAGTCGCTACCGGAAGCGACATTCATCGGAGGTGTAGCCACCTGCATAGTCACAAACTCACAAGTTCCTAATCAACAAGCACAAAGATAACCAAACTCACAAGTTACTAATCAACAAGCTTACAAGTTATTAATCATTGTAATCAACAGACACAAAGCTAATTAACAATCACCAAAGATAAATAAAATATGTTATAATTAGCTAACCTTATAGTTATTGACATGAATTTGGTGTACCACATTTAGCATAATAAACACAAAGCTAACCTTATATAAGTTAACCAACCTAAAAAATTGCAAGAATATCAAGTTTTCACTCCTAAAAAACCCTAACAAGCTTCTTCATTATGGAAATAAGGTAGAGCAACTTAACAATTAGTAGTGGTGCATCCAACCAAGGTAGATCAATACAACAACAACAAATCCTTTTCCCACACTAAGTAGGGTCGACTACATTGATTCTTTGCCTCCATTCAGATCTATCTCGGGTCATTCTCGAGCTTAGATCCAAAAATTAAGGCCCCTTCGTATAGTCTCATTCCAACACTTCTTGAGCCTTCACCGCCCTCTCTTAGCCGGCTTAACATCCCAAAACTTGCATCTCCTCACTGGTGCACCAGCTAGCCTTTGTAAATGGTAAAATCACCTTAAGCGATTTTCTTGCATCTTATCCTCGATCAGAGCTACACCTACTTTCCTTCTGATGGCATCATTCCAAATCCGATCTTTACATGTGTGTCCACACATCCACCTTCACACTTCATTTCTGCTACTTTCATTCTCTGTACATGTTTATGGTTCACAGGCCAACATTCAGATCCATAGAGCATATCAGGTCTCACAGCTTTGTAAACTTTTCTTTGATTTCCAAAGGAATTTTCTTATCACAAAGAACAGTAGAGGCTCCTTTCTACTTTAGCCAACCTGCATTTATTCTGTTTGTAACATCTCCATAAATTTCCCCATCATGTTACAAAATAGATCCCAAGTATCTAAAAGAATCTCTCTTTTGAATGTTATCGTCACCAATCTTAACCACGATTCCTTCACCATTGCTTCCATCAAAAGTGCACTCTATATATTCAATTTTATCCCTACTTATACAAAATCCTCTTCTAATTTACTCCATCTCTAGTCTCATCAATCAACACAATATAATCATCGAATAATATACACCAAGGTATCCAGGGTCTCAAATTTCAACGAAATTCCACCGAATTTCTTCGAAATTTCCATTTCTTTAGATCGCTGAAATCGAATTATTTCTTTTTCCATGATTTCAACGAAATTCACCGAAATGTCAACAAAATATCACCGAAATTCCATGTCAATTTGACGAAACAACACAAAAAATTGAATCAACTCATCGCTTTCATCGAAATTTTGCATATATTAATGAATCTCCACTTATTTATTTGTTGATGTGTTGAGTTGTTAGAGTGATTTATTTTATTTGAAGAAGTTTTTTTAGTTCGTTTCTAAATTTTAGATCTAAATCTCAATCAAATTAATTAGACACGAGATCTAAGAGTTAAATTCAAGTTTTAACTGAAAAGCTTTATTTTTTTGTTCTTTCTTATTTATATATATATATATATAAATGTTTTTTATTAGTAGTTATTATACATGTCACATCATTCTTATTGATGATGTGAGTGATTATCATGGCTTTTGCTTCCAGTTTAGCATACAGTTCTGACTCTAGGAAACACATTGCTCTAAATAACATGTGTGATGATTATGACGATAATATTACTTCAAATCTTATATTTGTAATTCTATTTTACAAATAAGTGTGTATTTCTATTTTATTTATTGAGTTAGGAATATTAAAAATTTGGAACAAAAAGTCAAGTCTAAAGTCATTTCCAAGATTTCTGACGATTTCACTAGCATTCTCTGAAATTTCTCTTTCTGGACAAGGCGAAACGAAACTGAAATCCAAAATTTAAGGCTTTGCTTTCTTACGGACTTTGTCTACTATAAGGAGTAAGTATGGTTGTACGAGTGCTAGTTTGTTAGAAACTTTCCAAATATTGTGACTATAAGTATTTGCCTACTATCATGGTGGATATAGATTGTGCTTGTGAATGCTACGTAGTTTCTTGGTATTAGTTTATTTGTTTATGTCTTGTATAACATATATTTTACGATCACAAGCTATACAACACATCTATTAGAAATATATGTTAAAAAGATTTATGTTTGTTTGTGTATGTGTGTCTTATTTTGTTTCTAAAAATAAAATATTTTTCTAAGTTGAAAATATTACAAGTTCTAAGCTATCATTTCGATCTTCAATTTCTTACATAAAATATCATTTTGCTAGTACTCTTTGTTGGTCTATGTTTTTCTTTGTTATTATTACACGTGTCACCACTCTTTTCATATTCAAGAGTTGAAATTAATGACGTCTTATTTCGATTCCAAATCTGGTTCTGATTCTTAGCAGTAGACTACTTTATGACTGCAAGAGCGATCGGATGGAAATTTAATGCAACATGTCATGTTAATATCTTACTATTTGCAAAAAAACTGTGTATTTTTAAATCATTTATTGAGTTAAGAATATTGGAAATCTTAATTTTAGATAAAAAAGAGTTTTCAAGTAATTTCTCCAATTTCTGGCCATTTCACCGTCTTTCCACGCTGACCGGAACGAAATTGAAATCCGACATTTAAGGCCTTGAAGGTATCTCATCCTGAATGTGAATTGTCAACTCGTCCATAATCAAAGTAAAAAAGGAATGGGCTCAAAGTTGAACCTTGATGCAGACCAATGTTGATGCCAAAATAGTCAGTCTTCCCATATTGCATCCTTACACAAGATGAAGCCCTACCAAGGTAGACCAATACACAAAAAACTGATAACGAAAAAACCCTAAACGAGTTCCTGGCAGAAATGGGTAGAAAAGAGGGAGTTGCGAGTCGACGGCAAGGAAGACACGGCGGAGGAGTTGCCAACTCATCGCCAGCGACACAGAGGAGCTCGGGAACCAGGAGGCGGAGTATCTAGGCGGAGAGCTCGGGTTCCAGGAGGTATTGCGTGATGGGACTAGCCGGCCGACTTTTACAACAGTGATGTCAACTATGACTAGGAGGAAGTTTAGACTTTGTAGTGCTAGGTAAGTAGAGTGTAAAAAAATCTAAAGCAGAAGAATTTGACAGTATATGTATACTATCATGCGCATATTATTAGCAATGGTTTAATTATCAATATCGGATTCCATATCGACACCATGTCGATATGAAATTTCGTCAAAATTTCATCCATATCGACCAACATTTGTGAAGGAATGACCTAAAAAGACCCCCCTATCGCCATATCGCTTGATATTCCGGTCGTATGTCGAAACCGAAATATCAGCGGTCGCCAATATTTCACGAAATCAGAAACCTTGATTATTAGTACCTTTGGCAAGATGCTATAAAACAATGGATGCTGGAAAGGAATGTACCGGTTTTTATATATTCAGGTGGTGCAAATGCCAAGTTAGTGCTGTAACTTTTTCCATCACGACTGTTCTTCATCAAGCCAAAGCAAGAAAGTCTTGGGTCACCATCCTGCAAAATGCTGATTCAGTATGAGAATATACACAAACTGCAACTGCAAAAAACAAAACAATACGAATTTCAGAGACACAAGTGTACTCACTTCGTCAAATAGAACCCTAAAAGCATTAAGATCGTGATAAAGTGAACGTCCTTTGCTAGTACAATATTCTAAAGCTTGAGCAAGATACAGGACTACCCTCATTCGCATGGACCATTTCATGGGATTCGCTTCCCCTGTAGAAGACAGAAATCAGATGTTTGACTTTTTAGGAATGTTCTGTTTATTGCAGAAAAAACAGAAATGCTGCATTTTCGGTTAATAGCAAAATTAAAATAATGAATTGCGATTACTGGTTATCTAAAGGATCCCTCATCAACCACAATTTGCCACTCTGTATTTACAAACAAACGCTGCCTCTTATCAAGTATGCAGGATGAAATTGTTGAGAACCTCCAACTGACACAAGGTGAACGAGCTTTCTAAGCAACCCCACAAGGTCAACGAACGTCTACTTTTTCACAATTCTCTCAAGGTTGTTATTCCTTCTCCAAAAATTAGTCAGTTGAAGCAAATCTCCCAATTCACCTCTATGTACTTTAAGAGCAGCTTATTACAGACACAAAATGTAGAAAAGAGAATTATTTTAATGCAAAACCACAAATAACGCATAAGATGTAGCCTGCATTTTTAATATAGAAATGGAATCAAAGAAGCATACTCTGTTAAACTATTTGATCCAATTATGTAACGAATTCCTCAAATAGCGGACATAAGTTCCATAATCAATGACAAAAATCAAGATATAGTACGATGAGAAAACATCTGAAGTCGAGTACATAGATATTATTCATATGATTTCTGCAACATGATTTATAGCTTTGTTTTGGCCGTATCACAACGCCTCAGCTTGTGCATGTTTGAATTTTGTTAACGCATATAGTAGTTTTTGTGTGTCCCTCTGTTATTTTTATTTTCAGTTGTATGCTTTATGTAATTTACCCATAGGCTACTCTCCTATATAAGAGAGCCTAGGGCTTATGGAATAAACATCTCGTTCATTTTTCCCAACATGGCATCAGAGCGACGGTCCTAGACCGGAGTTCTCGAAACCCTAACCCTACCCTACCCCACCCGTCGACCTCTCTTTCTCTCTCCCTCTCATCGGCGCCGCCGGGGCTACCGCAGCCGCACCAGCACCCTCGTGCGTCGTTGCTGCTGCCCCTGCGCGAGTACCCAGCGCAAGTGCGCAAGCCTCCTCTGCGCACTGCGCGCTGCGACTCCTCCGCCCACTGCGCGAGTGCGCCTCCACTGCGCGATGTAGCCCCCCGCGCCTGTAGCCCTCTGTGCGAGTGCGCCTCCTCGCCTGCGTGCTAGGCTTCCGCGCACCGCGCTCTTCGCGCGCAATCCAGCAGGCGACTGCTCCTGTGCTTCATGTGACTGTGCGTGCTCCCAGTTGCGTGTGCGCGTGCTCCCTGCGCGCGCGCGGGTGTGCTAAGCCCTAAAGCGCACACCGTCATCTACATGGGTTTAGTTGCTTGAGGTCTACACGTGCAACTAAACCCGTCTATGTCATTGTAGACGAATTTTCATCCTCTGTCAATCGTTCCAGTCTTCAGTCTCCAGTATGTCAGAAAGCAAGGCGGATATCCCATCCATTGGCGCCTTTCGTGGTCCAGCGTCTATTGTAAAGATGGACGGTACAAACTATGAGATGTGGGCAATGCAGTTCATGAGCATGATGAAGTCAACGGGTAAGAAGCGCATTCTTACCGAACCAGAGTCTGCTGAGAAGACTGGAGCCAATGCCTTTTGGGAGGCTGATGACGCATACGCCAAAGTCTGGCTATCTGGTACGCTAGCAATTAAGATTGCCAATGACATTCTACATCAACCCACGGCCAAGGATATGTGGGACATTCTGGCGGCTACATATTCGCAGGCGAAGAATGAGACAAAGATTCTGCAACTCCAGCATGATATATTCACTATAAAGCAGAATGGTCGCCCTCTACATTCTCTCTACACATCACTGAGAGGGATGTTCGAGAAGCTCTACAGCTTCATGCCCCTGACAGCCACGCCAGAACAATAGAAGACATATAGGAACGCGACTATGGTGGGCGTATTCCTTGCTGCACTTGATCCAGAGTATGAGGCGACACGATCCCAGATCTTGGCCGACTCTACGATTCCTCCCATGGAGGAAGCTTTCCATAGACTGAGTCGGATCACAGTTCCTTCCACGGCCACGAATCAGAATACTTCAGCCATGGCAGCCAACAGGGGTCGCGGATTTCATCATCAGAGCCGTGGACGTGGACCCCGTGGAAGAGGAGGTCGCACTCGGCCAACATGTACTTACTGTCATTGCGTTGGACACAATGAAGACACATGCTACTCGAAGCATGGATTTCCTGCATCTACATGAGTCGCTGAGCAGATAGAGCCTCCATCCGCTGCTACTTTGGATCAGCGGTTCGATGATCTAGTTGCTCGTCTGAGGGGCCTTATTCCCCCATCTGGCCCAGCACCTACTACTGCGAGTCAATCTGATGCTGCTGCTTCTGCCTCTGCATCGACCAGTGCTTCAGGTAGCATACTTGCATTTACCAGTAGTAGATCAGATACATTACCGTGGATTATGGACTCGAGCGCTACACATCACCTATGTAGCGATCAGAGTTTACTTACAGGATACTCTCAGATTCCTCCAGGCCGAACAGTAGTCATTGCCAATGGTACACATTCCCCCATCACTGGTCAGGGGGAGATTAGATTGACATCTTCTATGCAGCTCAAGAATGTGCTACATGCACCTGACTTTTCAATGAATTTGTTGTCAATTAGTCAGATTACGAAGGATCTACATTGTCGGGCAATTTTTGATCCATCTTCTCTTATTTTTCAGGACATCCATACGGGCAACGTGATTGGTCGTGGCTATGAGCAAGGAGGCCTCTACCGCCTGAATCAGACTCCATTCGCTGGAACCTCATCCCTTCCCACTGAACCAGTATCTCCCTTATTGTGGCATCTGCGCTTTGGACATCTACCGCTTCAGAAGTTGCGTCGTGTGTTACCCCAGGGTCTTCCTCACACACCTATCCAATGTGAGGCTTGTCAGTTGGGAAAGCATCACAGGTCGACCTTTCCCAGTCGTCCAGGTCGAAGTAGTACCTCCAAGTTTGAGTTATTTCATATTGATGTCTGGGGTCCGAGTCATGTACCCGATCATCAGGGACAGATTTTATATAGTTTTTGTGGATGACTTCTCTCGTGTGTCATGGGTATTTTTTGATGAAAAATAAATCTGAAGCAGGCAATATTATTATCCATTTTCTGAATGAAATTCAAAATGTTTTCTCCACATCTATGAAGTTTGTGAGAAGTGATAATGCCCTAGAACTGTGCACTCATGTCCTTGCCAACTATTACTCCTCAAAAGGGATTATTCACCAAACATCTTGTGCTGATACCTCTCAACAAAATGGAATTGCTGAAAGGAAACATCGCCACCTACTCGATGTCACAAGATCACTTCTTATACAGAGTCATGTTCCCTATTCTTACTGGGGTGATGCAGTTCTCACTGCATGTTACCTAATCAATCGTATGCCGTCCTCTGTCTTGGATGAACAGATTCCGTTTTCCCTTATCAATCCTGGGAAGGATCTGTTTTCTCTTACTCCCCGTGTGTTTGGTTCAGTCGCCTTTGTCCATCAGTTGTCTCTTGGTACTGACAAGCTCTCTCCTAGGGCTGTCAAGTGTGTCTTTGTTGGGTGCTCCAGAACTCAAAAGGGGTACAAGTGTTTTAATCCTCTGCGTCGGCGGTATATGGTCAGTGCAGATGTTACATTTTTTGAATCTGTAATGTATTTTTCAGCCTCAGGCGATCAGCAGCTACCTCCACTGCCTACCGATGCCATATACATGACACCACCACCTCCAGCACCGTCACCACTACCACCACCGCCACCACCACAAATCCCCGTCTCACCACTACCGTTCCATTATACCCGCAGGCATCCTCCCGCTCATGGTCATGACTCGTCTCCTAGCTTGCCCATGGTATGTACTGAAGATACTCTATTGATGGATCTAATGATATATATATATATATAAGCAGGATATGTTGCAGGGGCCAGATGAGGACACAGCTGATTTAGACGTTCCTATTGCTATACGCAAATCGAAGAGGAGTTGCGTTACATATCCCTTGTCAGCTTCTGTGTCATTTGAGCGATTATCTGGGGATTTCAGGAACTTTGTGGTGGCCCTGTCAGCTGCAGATATTCCACGGAACTATCAAGATGCTCTGCAGGACAGTAGATGGCGGCTAGCAATGTAGGAAGAAATGGCGGCACTTCAATCTAGAGGAACTTGGAGTCTAGTTCCTATACCTCCAGATGTGACCCCGGTGAGCTGCAAGTGGGTGTTTACGGTGAAGCACAATGCAGATGGTTCTATTGACAGATACAAGACACGCCTTGTTGCACGTGGTTTTACACAGACATACGGGGTGGATTATCTTGATACATTTTCGCCAATAGCCCGTCATTCCACTCTCCAGATCTTGCTGTCAGTCGCAGTTAATCGAGAGTGGCCGTTGTTTCAGTCGGATGTGAAGAACACGTTCTTATATGGAGATTTGCAGGAGGAAGTCTATATGCAACAGCCACCCGGTTTTGCTGTTGAGGGGGAGTGTTCCAAGGTGTGCAGACTTCATAAGGTTATCTATGGCCTTAAGCAGAGCCCCATAGCATGGTTTCAGAAGCTCTCAGACCTCTTTAAAAAACAAGGATACAAACGCTCCAATGCTGATCATTCCTTGTTTGTACAGAAGACTTCAAGAGGTATTATTGCAATTATGGTTTATGTAGATGACATCTTAATTACAGGAGATGATGAGCAAGGCATAAAGAAGGCGAAAGAAAAGCTGGGGAGCGAATTTGTCACTAAGGATCTTGGAGTCCTTAGATATTTTCTGGGGCTGGAATTTGCTAGAAATCCTTATGGATTAGTAATGTCGCAGAGGAAATATGTTACAGATCTGTTGAGTGAAACATGTATGCTTGGGTGTTGGCCTGCTACGACACCAATGGATCCCAGCATGAAGCTCTATGATGATGACACAGAGGAGGTGGACAGGAGAAGATACAGAGAACTGGTAGGCAAACTGTTGTATGTCACGTTCACTAGATCTGATATATCCTTTACAGTGAGTCGTGTGAACCAGTTCATGGAGCAACCACGTCAGGTTCATATGAATGCAATACATATGATTCTTAGATATCTCAAATCATCTCCAGGTGCAGGTTTTCTATTCAAGAAGGGAAAGGGGATTTCTATCTCAGCATGTGCGGATGCAGACTATGCAGGATGTCCCAAGGACAGGAAGTCCACCTCAGGGTTTGCAGTCTATGTTGGAGATGCTCTACTCTCATGGAGGAGCAAGAAACAGACGATGGTAGCTAGATCTAGTGCTGAATCCGAATATAGGTCTATAGCCCAGGCTAGCACAAAGATGATGTGGGTGAAGGCTGTACTTACAGATCTATATCTAGATGTACCACTTCCTATGAACTTGGAATGTGATAATCAGGCAGCCTTGTTCATTGCAAACAACCCAGCATTCCATGAGGGGACCAAGTATATTGAGGTTGACTGTCACTTCATACGTGACATGATTCAGAAGGGGTTCATTACTACATCTCATGTTGCCTCAGAGAATCAAACTGCTGATATATTCACCAAGGCATTACTACGAGGCCCATTCCAGAAGTGTGCGTCTAAGCTGAACATGATTGATATCTATGCTCCATCTTGAGGGGGAGTGTTAACGCATATAGTAGTTTCTGTGTGTCCCTCTGTTATTTTTATTTTCAGTTGTATGCTTTATGTAGTTTACCCATAGGCTACTCTCCTATATAAGAGAGCCTAGGGCTTATGGAATAAACATCTCGTTCATTTTTCCCAACAAATTTGAATCTTGCATTTGTGCTGCCAAAAAGGTGTGAAGCTTACCAGATCTTCCCAGGTAGATGCCATCCCTGCCATCATGTTACACGTAGTTCCACCTTCTTTGAGATAGTGTCGTCAATTTTCAATCTTCAACTATTTAAATGGCTTTTACGACTGAGGGTGTCTGCAGTAGCCCACAAATCCAATTAGGTTCCTCATGTGGACATGGCAGTTGTTTTTGTAGTGATGTTACAGCTTCTGATGAGGCTTGGGATGGAAGAGTTACTGAAGATGGTTCTATGGAAGAAGGCATGCGTTTGAAAAGGCTGCAGCACATTGGGTTTATAGCTTCTGCTCAAAGAAGGAAATGGCTTCTCACATTGCCTCATCACGGGCCTTTTGTCTGGAAAGCAATGGGATGTCTTCCAGAGGTTTTACATTTTATGTAATGTATATTTGAGCAACCCTAAAGTTTCTATTGTGGATAACTTTTTATAAGATGGGTAAAAGGTAAAATACAACTATACAGTACAGTTATGCCTATGTAAAATAAATAAGATAACGTGCTTTTATCCCACCTATAAACAAAAGAAAGGAGTTTCTTGGTTGTATTTTCCCTCAGGCCTATCCTCCTGCAGCAGAATGAATACTAGAAGATAACCCTGAAGTGGTTCCCTGCCCCTCTAAATCTTATCATCATAATTCCCAGTTTTAGGATGACAATACAAAAAATAACCCCTCAGAGAAACCATCGTAATGCTATTTGGAGGCTGCCTGGTGAGTGAATAACACTATTGCTATGTGCTGGATCCGGCAAGGGTCAGAACCTTTTTCGGCTTTAATGGGTGCCGCTAACAGTGCATTTTGTAATATAGGATGTTATGCGAGATCTAACGCATATCCTCTTGGTTAAAATTACAATCTTTACCCTAGCAGCATGGCTCCTCTTCGCACAAGGGCTGCAAAAGATGTCTATTACTCCTGTTTGGAGCATCATAAATTCTTTGTAAAAACTGACGATGACGGATATATTTAAATATAATGAGTTGAATCAATATTGCTCTTAAAAGCTTCGTCGCATCCTATTAGAGTTATTGTATTTTCTATTTTATTTGAGTCATGTAATCCTTCAAGGATATTTCACTCTAAGAAACCTTAGACCTATGGAATAAGACAAGTCATTCTCTCCTCCACATGGTATCATAGCAACGGTCCTAAATCGGGAATTTGACCAAAATCATCATGCCGCCACCTCCGAGCCTCTCCTCGATCTCTGAACACCTACGCAGGCTATTCTTCCTCACCTAGGGCCCTACGCTAGGCCCTCCAACCTCTTGAGGTCGCTGCTGCAAGCAACACCTGTCTTATTAGGTGGCATCAGCGGCCTCTAGCCGGACATGCACCCTACCTAGGGTGTCGTTAGTGGTTGCTGCACCCCCCACGGACGTCGCCAACACTGCAGCACCCCCTCTAGGGTGCTACAGCATCTCCAACGTCGTCTAAGGGTGCTACTAGCACCTCCAGTGCTACCGTGGGCCCTCTCCACCGCCTCCAGCATCGTCGTGGACCTCCTCACAGCCTCCAATGCCGCAATGGACCCCCTCCGCCTCCAGCGTTGCCGCGGAGCATCTAGCCCTACCTGGGCTACCGCTAGGGTCCTTTTGGACCTTCTGGACTGCTGCGTATCAGGGTTTCAGAAGACATGCACACTCATGCATGAGTTTTAGGGCACTTTCCAGCCCCGTATATGTACTTGAACAACAAGACTTTCTTGATCTCTCTACATAATCACCATGGCATCTCTTCCTACTGAGACAAAACCCTTGTACACTCCGTCATCTATGATGGTACAAGGCATTTCTATTAAACTTAAGGTCACAGAAAACATTGTGTTTTAGTCTTATTCCTTTAAGGTGTTCATTAGTGGTCAGCGGAAACTCTACATCCAGAAGAAAGATCCTCTAGTGGATACAAACAAAGACTATGATACCTCACTCAAAGACAACTACCAGGTCATCACTTGGATGACCAACAGTGTTGAACCACGTATTACATCGAACTTGCTTTACAAGGACACGACCAAGGAGACATGGGACAATCTTGAGCACGCCTACTCCCAGAAGATGACTAAGTCCCGCCTCGCAGACATTTACATGCGGATCTAGTATGCATCTCAGGTTGACTCTACTCTCGTTGAGTACTATAGGCATCTCACTAGTCTATATGGGGAGCTTGCGATCTTTCACCCTGCATGTTGTACCAAACAAGTGCAGGAGCGTTTGAACTAGTAGGTGTATAGTTTTCTTCCTGGACTGCATACGAGATATCAAGTAGTAAAGGAGCATTTTCTGATGTCCGACACCCTGCCATCGATGAAGATTGTATTTGGTCATCTCCAGGAGCTGGAGACATTTGTTGCACGACCCTCTACTATACCTCTCGTAGAGAACTCTGCTCACTTAACAACATCTGGGAGAGGAGGATGATGGAGCTTCTGAGGAGGCTGCGACAATGACTTTGGCCGCAGTCGTGGACATAACTTTGGTCGTGGACGTGACCTGGGTCATGGACGTGGACTAGATACTACTTGTGCTTAGTACCCACAGTGCATTCACTGTGATCACAGGAATCATCCGTCCGAGCGATGTTGGCAAAATTTTGATTATCCTCCTTATCTAACCAATAGTACCTATGAGAATGTCCACGATACTGCAGAGGCATCTTTTGATCCAGATTTCAATGGATAAATGGTCCAACTCAATGCTACTAATTGCTCCCTTCTGATGCAAACCTCAAGAACCATGGGCATGATCCTTCTACAAGTGAGACTACAACTGCTACTTTGGCTACCACTTCAGGTATTAGTAGCCAACTCTACGCCTACAACTGCCCATGTTTGAATTATTGACTCTGGAGCCTTTACTCATCTGACATGAGAAGGTAGTCTACTAACCTTCTCCAAATCCTCTCCATCAATGAAGTCGGTAAGAGTCGCTAATGGAGCTCGCTTGCCCGTTACTGCCGTCAGATTTATGGAGTTCTCCTCCAAGCTCTGACTGTACGGGGTTCACTGTGTTCATGATTTTCCCCTCATCTTATTGGTTGTTCACGAGCTCTATAATGAGCTTAATTGCAATGTGATATTTGATGAAGTCTGTTGCTATTTTCAGGACATCTGGATGAGGCAGATTTTTGATGGGGCATGAGAAGAATGGCCTTTATTATCTAGACATACCCTCAGATTCTACTTCCGTTCGTGTTGCGTCCATCTCCAACGATATGTTCATATGGCATTTGTGTCTTGGGCATCCTTTTGCCAAGACTCTCTTTATGATGTTCCCTGAACTCTCTACTATGAAGCCCTTTCACTGCGATGCGTATAAATTCGAGAAACATCATTGAGCTTCATTTCCAGTTTGTGATCGTACACTCTTTTTGGATTAATCCATTATGATGTTTAAGGACCCTATCATGTCCGATCCTTGATTGATCATAGATATTTTATTATTTTTGTGGATCAATATAGTAGATCTTCTTGGGTTTATCTAATAAAAGAGCATTCAAAGATTAATAAGATTGTGAATAATTTCTTTCAATATGTCAAAACTTGTTTCTCATATTCGAACTGACAATGCTCTTGAGTTCACCCAATAGAACTTGACATCTTTATTTGCCTTCCAAGGGATTGTTCCTTAGACATCTTGTATGTATACCTCCCAGCAAAATGGTGTAGAGGAAAGGAAACTCAGACATCTTCTTGGTATTATTCGGTATCTCCTTACTCAGATGAATGTTCCCAAGTGCTATTGGGGGCATGCCATCTTTACAGTTGTCCATCTCATAAATAGGATCACATCTTCTATCCTAAAGGGGACACTCCTTTCTCTCTACTATACCCCAATGAGTCTCCTTTTCCTTTACCACTGAGGATTTTTGGGTCCATTGTGTTTGTTCATAACTTCCATGCTACTAACGAATTGTCATCTAAGGCTATCAAGTACATTTTTCTTAGGTACTCTCGTACTCCGAATGGCTATAGGTGCTATGATCCTATTGGGCATCGATACTATTTCTATGGATGTCACTTTCTTTAAGCTGACTAGCTTCTTTGCACAGACAGTTGGTAACATCCCTTTGGATCTACCACCTCCACCGCTCATTTATAAACTTAAGCACACTACCACATATGCTTCAATACATTTACCTATTATTTTTTTGCAGGATGATATGTCTTCTTCCAGTGCTCCCATCACTGTTGTCTAAGATGTGCCCAAGGAGCTTCTTATAGCTCTCCAGAATCAAAAAAGACAATGTATTTTCACCCTATATCACATTTTACTTATGTTAATGGTTTGTCTAGATGTGACAATAGGTTTGCAGATACCCTAATGGTCACTTCTATTCCCAGAGATCATTATAGTGCACTGCACGACCATGGCTAGGGATAAGCCATGGATGAGGAGATGGATGCCCTTACCTCTCGGGCACATGGTATCTTGTGTCGTAACCCCTGGGAGTTCGTCTTGTGGCATGCAGATGGATCTTCATGACCAAACAGTCACTTGACAAGTCAATTAACATATTGAAAGCCATATTAGTTGAAGAAGGCTTTATGCGGACATAAGTGGTTGATTACTTTGAGACATTCTCTTCAGTTGCCAGAATGGGTTCCGAACGCACCATTCTTTCTATTGCTGCTAATAAAACCCGGCCCATCTTTCATCTTGATGTGAAGAGCGTCTTTCCCTATAGTGACCTCGAGAAAGAGGTTTATATGATGTACCTGTCGGGTTACGTAGTCAAGGGGGAACATGTATGCCAACTACGTAAGGCCATCTTCTATGGCCTGAAGCAGAGTCCTCAGGCATGGTTTGACAGACTTACCACTAAGATTAGCACTCTTGGCTTTCAGAGGACGACATCTGACTACTCTGTCTTCGTCAGACGACGGTCTACTAGTACCATTATACTTGCAATCTATGTTGATGATATGGTTGTCATTGGAGACGACGAAGTCGGCATTTCATAGACCAAAACCTTTCTCCAAAAGGTCTTTGTCACGAAGGATCTTGGACTACTCCATACTTCCTTGACATTAAGGCGATACATACTGCAGAGGGGTTACATCTCTCCCAAAGGAAGTATTGATTAGATATTGTCACTGAGGCTAGACTACTTGGATGCAAGCCATCAGGCATCCTTGCAGAAGTGAGGAAGCATTCTATATCTACATATTCTAAGTTTGAGGATACTGCACGATATATAAGCAGAGCCCTCAGACATGGTTTGACAGACTTACCACTAAGATTAGCACTCTTGGCTTTCAGAGGACGACATTTGACTAATTTGTCTTCATCAGACGACAGTCTAATGGCATCGTTATACTTGCAGTCTATGTTGATGATATGGTTGTCACTGGAGATAACGAAACTGGCATTTCAGAGACCAAGACCTTCCTCCAAAAGGTCTTTGCCACGAAGGATTTTAGACTACTCCGGTACTTCCTTGGCACTAAGGTGATATGTACTACAGCAGGGCTACATCTCTCACAAAGGAAGCATTTCTTAGACACTGACATCCCTACATAAGTGAGAAAGCATTCTGCATCTACTGATCATGAATTTGAGGATATCGCACGACATAGAAGCCTAGTAGGTAAACTATGCTATCTCAAGGTTACCAGTGTTGTTAAAAGCGCAAGGTGATGGAGCTTCTAAATTGCTTGAGGCATTAGGTGCCCGCTTGAGAAAAGCAAGATACTATATATATTATTACATATATTTATGTAAATATAATCTTATATACCTATGCATATACGTATATATGTATCTATATATACATGTATGCATACAACAACAAAGCCTTTTCCCACATTCAGTAGGGTCAGCTACATGGATTCTTTGCCAACATTCAGATCCATCTTGGGTCAATCTCGAACTTAGATCCAAAAAAACTAAGATCCCTTCGTATAGTCCCATTCCAACACTTCTTGGGCCTTCTTTGCCCTCTCTTAGCGGCTCAACATCCCAGAACTCACATCTCCTAACGGGTGAATCAGTTGGCCTCATTTGTAAATGGTCAAACCACCTTAAGCGATTTTCTCGCATCTTATCCTAAATCAAAGCTACACCAACTTTCCTTCTGATTGCATCATTACAAATCCAATCTTTACATGTGTGTCCACATTTCCACCTTAGCATTTTCATTTCTGCTACTTCCATTCTCTGCACATGTCTATGGTTCACAGGCCAACATTCAGATCCATAGAGCATAGCATGTCTCATGGCTAGTTTGTAAAACTTTCCTTTGATTTTCAAAGAAATTTTCTTATCACAGAGAATAGTAGAGGCTCCTCTCTACTTTGGCCAACTTGCATTTATTCGATTAGAAACATCTCCGTCAATATCCACATCATGTTGCAAAATAGATCCCAAGTATCTTAAAGAATCTCTCTTCTGAATGTTATCGTCACCAATCTTCACCTCGATTCTTTCATCACTGTTGTTGGGAAAAATGAGCAACTTAATATTCCATGGAACCCTAGGCTCTCTTATATAGAGGAGAGACCTGTGGGTAAATTACATAAGATAACCAGAAGAAAAGAAAACTGAGAAAACAGTACATAAACAGAAATATATTTCTACACTCCCCCTCAAGATGGAGCATAGATATCAATCATCCTCAGCTTGGATGGACACTTTTGGAATGGTCCTCTGAGCAGTGCCTTAGTAAAGATGGTTGTCGTCTGGTCCCCTGAGTTGACATGAGACGTAGAGATAGAGCCCTTTTGGACCATGTCTCGTATATATCGGCAGTCAACTTCAATATCATTTGCCCTCTCATGGAATGCATGATTATTTGCAATGAATAAGGCAACCTGATTATCATGTCATATTTCAACGACATAGGAAGAGGCACATCTATGTGTAGATCAGTTAGTACTGCTCGAACCCACATCACTTCTTTACTAGCTTGTGTCATAGCCATGTACTCGGATTCAACACTAGATCTGGCTACCACAGTTTGTTTCTTGTTTTTCCAAGAAACAATTGAGTCACCAACAAATATAGCAAAGCCTGACGTGGATTTTATGTCCTTAGGGCAGCATGCATAGTTTGCATCTGCACATGCTGAAATAGTGACATCTTCTCCTTTTCTAAATAGTAACCCTGCACCTGGTGATGATGTCGGATACCTTAATATCATATGTATAGCATCCATATGTACTTGACGTGGTTGCTCCATAAATTGGTTGAACCGACTGACTGCAAAAGAGATGTCAAGTCTAGTGATGGTTACATAGAGAAGCATTCCCACCAGCTCTCTATATCTTCTCTTATCTACCTCATATGTATCGCCATTACACAGACTCATGCTTGGATCCATAGGTGTAGACGTTGGTCGATATCCAAGCGTGCATGTCTCACTTAGCATGTCAGTGACATACTTTCTTTGGGTCATCACAAGGCCCTGCTGATTCCTGGCAAACTCTAACCCTAGAAAATATCTTAAGGGATCTTCGGTGACAAACTGATTGCCCAGAGATTCTTTCACCCTTTTTATGCCTTGACTATCATCACATGTAACCAATATATCATCAACATATACCATAATAACCACAGACCCTTTTGAGGTTTTATGTACTAAGAGAGAATGATCAGCATTCGACCTTCTGAACCTCTACTTCTTAAACAAATCTGAGAACTTTTGAAACCAAGCTCCTGGCCTCTTTAAGGCCATATATTGCCTTATGGAGTCTACACACATGATGGCACTCCCCCTCAACAACGAACCATGGAGATTGTTGCATGTAGACTTCCTCTTGAAGATCACCATATAAAAAAACATTTTTAACATCGAGCTGGAACAGTGGCCAATCACATATCACTGCAACGACAAGGAGAACCCATAAGGTAGAATGTCGATCAACATGAGAGGAGTCTAGATAATCCACCGCAAATATCTGAGTAAAGCATCATGCAGTCAGCCTGGCCTTGTATCTATCAAGGCTCCCATTAGCATGATACTTCACAGTCAATACCCATTTGCAGCTTACCACAGATTACCCACTACGTGCAGGTTCCAAGGTACAAGTGTCGCGAGTCTATAAAGCGGTCATCTCCTCCTCCATTTCTTTGTGCCACTGATTATCTTGCAAGGCCTCTTGATAAGACCGAGGAATATGCACAGTAGACAGAGCAATCGCAAATCGCCTGAAGTCTGTAAGACGATCGAACGGCACCTGAGAAGCAATCGGATAGGATGCACAAGTATGCCTCTACTTCCGAATAGCAATGGGCACATCAAGATCGTCAGTTGTATCCCCAAGAAGCTCCTTGGTTGCACCATGTTGCAATATATCATGCTGAGACACATCTTCAGATCCATCATTAGAACTATTGTATTCAGGACATACCTCAGGCGTGCTGGATGACTTGTATGAACATGAGTTGGAGGCGGCCTTCGAGTGTAATGAAGTGGTAATGATGGGATAGAGATAATGGGTGGTAGGACAGGGGATGATGGAGGTGATGGCATCGGAGGTTGAGATAGTGAGGATGGTAATGATAAAGGAGGTAATGATACAGGTGGTAGAGAGATATATATTTCGTAAACAGAGTCTGAAGGAGTCAACTAATCACATGTTGGAGAGAAAAACATTATGGACTCAAAGAATGTAACATCAGCACCGATATAATTTATCTTATGCACGGGATCATAACATTTATATCCTTTCTGAGTCCTAGAATACCCCACAAACACACATTTGACAGCTCGAAGAGAGAGCTTGTCGACTCTAGGAGAAATTTTATGGACAAAGGCAACAGATCCAACACACGAGGACCAATTGCAAACCACTCCTTCTCTGGGAAAATAATTAAGAATGGAACCTTCTCTCCCAAGACAGACGATGGCATGCGATTAATATGGTAACATGCTGTAAGAAATGCGTCTCCCCAGAACGAGTGAGGAGCATGACTCTTGATAAGAAGAGTACGAGCGACATCAAGAATATGATGATTTTTTCTTTCCGCAACACCATTTTATTGAGATGTGTAAACACATGTTTTTTGATGAATTATACCATGTGAGGAGAAGTACTGAGTCAGAACACGAGTACAAAATTCTAAAGCATTATCAGTCCTTTCAATCTTGACATTAGAAGAAAAAACAACACGAACTTTATTGAAAAACGTTTGAATCAAATTCCCAGCCTCAGACTTATTTCTCATTAGAAATACCCATGACAAGCGAGAAAATCATCCACAACAACTAAATAAAATCAGTGTTCCTGATGATCAGGAACCCGTCTAGGACCCCAAATATCAACATGGAACAACTCAAAAGGGGAGCGACTGCTCCGACTCTGATGACTAGGAAAGACCAACTAATGACACTTTCCCAACTGACAGGCCTTACAGTTTTTTTAAGACCAAAAGAGGGGATAACACGCTAAGGTGCCCTCCCCAATATATTAATTAAAGAAAAAGAAACGAAAAAAAAAAAAGAATCACAGAGATGACCAGGCTTCCACAAAAGCCTTGGACTGAGATACAACATTTTCCCTATAGAACCTGCGGCCCGAGAACACTAAGGCATTTCCCGCCAGCCATATACTCCACAGCAAAGATAGCGGACCCAACATCTCCGTCCGCGGTCTAAGAGGAGCAGACCGGAACAACTCCCAAAAGGCGTCGAAGGATGACGCGTCAACCCAAGCGAGTCCCAGGTCGTCCCATGATTCCGCAGTGCACGAACAATTAAAGAATAGATGGTCCACCGATTCAATGGCCACCCCACACAGGTAGCAGGATTCGGAAGTAGAGATCAAAAACCGCGCGCACCGGTCCCGAGTCATTAAGTGTTTGCGCCTGAGGAGCCATAGAAAGAACCCGATGCGCTCAGGGAGGTGAAGCCCCCAGATCATAGAACAGTCCTTAGCGAGGACATCGGAGGGAGCGGCAAGGCCTTAAATGTCGGTTTCGGTCACCATTTCGGTGACGACCAAAACAGAATTTCGATGGAATTTCGATCAAATTTCGGTCGAAATTTCGATCATTTCGGTCATTTTTTGTACTAGGACCCCCATATTTCGGTCATTTCGGTCATTTCGGTCGAATTTCGATTTCGACTGGATATCGATATTCGACAGAAATTCGACCGAATTTCGCTGAAATTTGAGGCCATGCCGGAGCGGGCGGCGGTCTGCGAATAGTCGCGAAAGCCTTCTTGACCGAAAAAGGAGCGCCCCTCCAAACCCAGTGGTCTCTCTCCCCCCTGGGGTCCTCGCAACAAGCTAGACAATCGCACAACCGAAGGAACTCATCAAGTCTTTGATCCGAAAAATTTGCGCAAAAATGGGGCATCCAGTTCCCGTCACACCACACATTGGCAATTTTTACCTCCCTGCCTACCGCCAAGGCAAAAAATGTCGTGGAAAATGACAGGCCTTACAGTTGAAGGATTATTGAGGCGAGATCTGAGGAAGAACATGACACAACTTCTAAAGAGGAAGATGACCAAATCGTAGATGCCATGTGAACGGAGAACCGGAATTGGTGGATTGAGAGGATAGTCCAACACAAGGAGTTTAAACCAGTCTGTAGAGGCCTCCCTGCTCACGACCACAGGCAATCACCCTACCAGTTAGAATGTCCTGAAAAACAAGAGATGGTGGATCAAATATTAATCTGACTCATAAACAATAAGTTCATAGAAAAATCTGGAGCATGTAACACATTTTGTAGGCATATGGATGGTGTTAAACTACACTCCCCCTATCCTGGATCGAGGAGTGAGTCTCATCAGCTATGAAAACAGTCTGTCCTGGAGGAATCTGTCTATATATTGCAAGAATATCTCTATTGCCGCACAAGTGATGTGTTTCTCCAGAATCCATAATCCATTCTGTAATATCAGGATTACGACAAGAAGTAGATGCAATAATGCTACCTGAGGTGCTGGCTCCAGTAGATGCTGCTACATTGAAGGTAGATGTGTCACCGAAATTGGCAGGAAGCATGATATCCATTAGTCGGGAAACAAGATCATCATATCTCTGCTCGGAGGAAGATGAAGATGCTGGAGTTGAACCCATGTTCTGCAACATGTGCGGATGCTTGAAAGCCATGCTTAGAATAGCATGTTTCCTCTGTATGCCCATAGCGGTGATAGTAGGTGCAGGATGGACGGGCATGGTCTCCTCCTCTACCACGCGGTCCTCGATCACGGAACTGAGATATACTTCGTCCTCTGGAGGTTGTCATAGTAGATGAACTTGGCATTGGGGAAGGAGATGATACATTGATTCTACTCAGTCTACGAAATGCTTCCTCCATGGGAGGGATAGTAGCATCTACCAAGATCTGGGAAGAAGCTGCCTCGTATTGTGAATTAGTAATGCAAGAACACAAATACCATTGTGGCATTCTGATATGTCTTATGTTGTTCAGGGGTTGCAGTGAGAGGTAAAAGACTGTGGAGCCTCTCAAACATCCCTCTTAACGCTGTGTAATGTGCATGAAGAGGTTGTTCGTTCTGCTTTATGGTAAAAATGTCATGCTGGAGTTGTAGAATCTTTGTCTCATTCTTTGCCTGTGAATAGGTTGCATCAAGAATGTCTCACATAGCCTTTGCAGTGGGTTGATGCAGAACATCATTGGCTATCTCCGGTGTTAATGTACCAAATAGCTAAACTTGTGCATAGGCATCGTCTGCCTTACAAGAGGCATGTATTCGTGTCTTCTCCACCAGCTCTTCTTCGGTAAGAATGTGTTTCTTACTCATATAATTCATCAGGCTCATGAACTGCATGGCTCATGGCTTGTAATTTGTCCCGTCCATCTTGACTATCGATGTTGGATCAAGGAAGGCGCCTGTGGCGGGGATATCAGCTTTGCTTTCTGACATGTTGATAGTTGCATAAGACGGGTGGTAAACTAGAAGCTTTTGTCTACACAGACATAAAGGGATTCGATCGCATGTGTAGACTCAAGCAACCAACCCCATCACGCAAGGGTCTGAGACGTCGGACCTGAGGCAATCAAAGCACCTAGAGGTAGGTGTAGCTACGCTCGATGAAGGAAAAGTGGGTGCAGCGGCCCCCTTTTAAGGGATGCGGGCCGCCAGGGTGGCGCCTGCAGGAAGTAGCGGCGGCAAAACCCGCTAAGGTGGCAGCAACCGCTGGAGGAACAGGGTGGCAGCACCCGTTGGGACGGCGGTAGATACTGGACGGGGCGGTAGTAGACGCTGGAAGGGGTGGCGACAGCCGCTGGAAGGGGCGGCGGAGGAAGAGATAAAGGGCGGCGTGGTGGGGTTAGGGTTTGGATAAGAAAGCTCTGGTCTAGGACCGCCGCTTCGATACCATGTTGGGAAAATTAGCAACTTAATATTCCATGGAACCTTAGGCTCTCTTATATAAAGGAGAGACCTATGGGTAATTACATAAGATAACTATAAGAAAAGAAAACTGAGAAAACATTACATAAACATAAATATATTTCTATAACTGCTTCCATCAAAAGTACACTCCATATATTCAGTCTTAGCCCTACTTATAAGAAATCCTTTAGTCTCCAATGCATGTCTACAAATATCAAGCTTCTCATTTACTCCATCTCTAATCTCATCAATCAACACAATATCATCAGCGAATAACATACACCAAGGTATCTCATCCTGAATGTGACTCGTCAACTCGTACATAATAAAAGTAAAAAGGAATGGACTCAAAGCTGAATCTTGATGCAAACTAATGCTGATGTCAAATAAATCAGTCTTCCCAGACTGGATCCTTACACAAGATGAAGCTCTATCAAACATATCCTTTATAAGGTTAATGCATATGATAGGTACTTGTCTCTTCTCGAAAACTCTCCACAATATCTCTTATGGGACAGAATCATAAGCCTTCTCTAAATCAATAAAAATCATATGGAGGTTCTTCCTTTTAACTCTATAAATCTCCATTATTCTCCTCAGCAAGTGGATGGCTTCAATAGTTGAGCGACCTGGCATGAATCTGAATTGGTTTTCTTTTACTTTGGAAACTTGCCTCGACCATCTTTCGATCACACATTCCCAAATTTTTATACTGTGACTCGTCAGCTTGATACCCCATGTAATTTGAACAATTTAGAATGTCACCTTTGTCCTTGTTAGAAAATCGGAAGCGGAAGCGGAATGATAAAACATAGCATAAGAAGGAAAAGATAAACATGGAACACCATGATTTTACGTGGAACCCTACTCCGTGAGGAGCGGGATGAAACCACGGGAGAAGCCCTCAACGGGGCATATGCTTCATTGCCTTTTCTCATCTGATACAGGAGGCCTGGGGCTCCTTATATAGCCTCCATAGGGCCTCCAAGTCCCACCACTGGACGATGTGGGACTAAACCACAGGATGGGGTAAATGGATTCTGGAGGTATCCATTTACCCATCTACAACTCAATAGGCGCATAACCAAATACTCCAACACTCCCCCTCAAGCTGGAGCATGCAATGCTCAGCTTGGACAAACAGAAAGAAACTCAACTCAACGCTACACGACACTACGGACAATATCAACCCAACGCGCACATTGCTGCAGTCGAGGACGTTGCTTCTCATGCCGTGCAGGTGAGGAGGACGAACGGTGCTCTCCCATCTGGCTCAGAGAATGGTGCTCTACTCTGGAGTACCTATGATACCACATGAAAACCCTTGCCCTCAATGACATAGGGAATGGTCCTCTGCTCTGGAGTCCCTATGGCTCACATGAAAACTCTGGCCTACAAAACAAGAATAATGATGGGGACCTCAAACAAATGATGGCAACATATGTTCATCTGAAAAATGACCGCACACTCGTGCGTGTCTGAAACTGGACTCGGAATCAATCGTCGAGTCGGATCAACTGTAGAGTTTGGAATCTGAGTGGTCTGAAATCTGCATCAATCTGGATCTGAACCGAAATCGGAAGAATCTGCAATCTGGAGAAGACCTGTGACTCTACATATATACTCCCCTTTCTCCCATACTTGTCGGAAAACATGAACGTCGACCAAGTTGGGAGAAGACAAAATAAATAGGGGTAAACATGAAAATTCACAACAATTTATTGCGGCTTTTCTTTTTTTTAAGCCGTCAATTTTTTTTAACATTTTTTTTAAATTGCGTGCGGCTTTTTTTAATGCACGCTTCTTTTCTCTCTCCCTTTTTTTTAACGTGGCCCACTTGGGCCCAACTCATTTCCCCTCCCCCTTTTTTTTAATGCTTGCCGCCCAAACTGGGCATGGACATAACACCTCCCCTTTTTTTACAAAATATCCAACTCCCCCTCCATTTTTTTATCTCATTTTTTTAAAAGACCGTCACCCTAATTAGGGTTCCCGCGGTACCCCTCTCTACTTTTAATCTCCACTGCCCTGATGGAAGAGAGCACGCGCGCCTGGGGGTTCTGGGAGATCACGCTTGGGGGATGCATCGCCTGGTCTCTGGAATGGTGATGCATCGCCTGGTCTGTTGGTTGCACGAAGGACGTCGCTCAGAGCAAAGAGGGATGCATCGCCTGGTCTGTTGGTGTCATCGTTGCTGTTGTGGTGCCGCCGATGGGAGCGCTCGTCTTCCAGCCTTGCGCCTGGAGCTCGCGCGTGAAGCGGGCGACGCCGCCTGATGCGGAGCACAGAGGTGGTCTGGGGCGCAGGATGCCGCCGCCAGGGCTTGGGTGAGGAGGAGCGTGCCTGGGGAGGAGTGCGCGCCAGGGGGGCGACAAGGAGGCCTTGCGCTTGGCGATTCCGCCTTCGCAGCGTGGATCTGGAATGTGCTACTCGTGCACGAGATATGCACCGCCGCCTGCTGCTATAGATCTGGAATGTTTTCTCGCCTGGGTTCCTCAACCGAGAGGAGCGGCCCTTGGGTTCCTTTGAGGTTCCTGGTAGAGGATCGGATGGGTGTGCCGCTGCAAATGCAGGAGAAATTGCTGGAGCAAATGGGGCTCCACCGAGAGGTTAACCAGGCCTGGATGCTTCAAGCATGAAAGAGAAAAACAGCGACGAGGAGATGGCTTCGTTGAAGACTCACGATTAGGATTTCACGAAACCCTAGAACTTCTTGGACAATTCTTCATGAACAAATAATAACATCGAATCTCGAACGAACAAAAACGAAGAGTATAAAAATCCTCGAGAATCGAACCCGCTCTGATACCATGTTAGAAAATCGGAAGCGGAAGCGGAATGATAAAACATAGCATAAGAAGGAAAAGATAAATATAGAACACCATGATTTTACGTGGAACTCTACTCCGTGAGGAGTGGGATGAAACCGCGGGAGAAGCCCTCAACAGGGCATATGCTTCATTGCTTTTTCTCATCTGATACAGGAGGCCTGAGGCTCCTTATATAGCCTCCACAGGGCCTCCAAGTCCCACCACTGGACGATGTGGGACTAAACCACTGGATGGGGTAAATGGATCCTGGAGGTATCCATTTACCCATCTACAACTCAATAGGCACATAACCAAATACTCCAATAGTCCTTATAAAGAGGAACCACGATGCTTCTCCCCCAATCTTCAGGCATGTTCTTGCTTTACCAAGTAACAATGAATAAATTTGTAAGCCAAGTCAAACGATGCTCACCTAAAACTCTCCATATTTCTATAGGAATATCATCAGGGCATACACCTTTCACATGTCTAATAACCTTAAAAGCCTCCTCTACTTCATTTGTATTCGTCTATAGCTTGCACGATTCAATAACTTTCATTGCTAGCTAGATCTCCCAAACTGACCTCTCTATTCCCTTCCCCCAATGAAAAGCTTATCGAAATACTGCTTCCATCTAGTATCTATATCCTTCTGAGTAACAAGCATGTGACCTTCATCATCCTTAATGTATATCACTTGAGAAAGGTCTTTGGTTTTTATTTCCTTGCTTTGGTCAACTTGAATATATTCTTCTGGCCTCTTTAGAATCGAGATTTTGTATAAAATTTCATAAATTTTTGACTTAGCTTCGTTTTCAGCCTTCTGTTCTTCCTTCTTCATTATTTTGTAGTTTGTGACAGTTTCCTCTATTCTATCCTTAGACATAGATTTAAAGCATGCTCTTTTAATTTTGAGCTTCTCTTGCAACTCTCCACTCCACCACCAAGCCTCCTTTCGATCAGGAGCTCCTCCCTTCGACTCGCCTATCATCTCTTTGACTACCCTTCAGATACAAGATGCTACTGCCTCCCACATCACATTTGCACTTCCGTTACAATCCCAAGATAAGTCTTCTAAAACCTTCTCCCTAAAGCTTGATTGCTTCAATTGAGGATTCCATCATCTAGTACTAGTAATCTTGAAAACCCTCCTTTTCTTTACCAACCCTTTTTATTTGTACATCCATGACTAAAAAGCGATGTTGGGTTATCGAACTCTCTCCTGAGATACTTTGTAGTCTTACAATACAACTGATCTCTTCTCCTCAATGCAAAGTAATCTATTTGTGTTCTAGTCGGACCACTCTTATATGTAATTAAATGCTCCTTCCTCTTCTTGAAGAGAGCGTTTGCTATGAAAAGATCATAAACCATTACAAAATCCAGAATGACTTTTCCCTCTTCATTTCTATCGCTGAAACCATGGCCTCCATGAACACTAGCATACCCTGAAGCATCCTTTCCCACATGTCCATTAAGATCTCCACCTAGATCCTCTAAAAAAAGATCTCCACCTAGGCAAATTATCTCTATTTGTGGGATTTCTTGCATAATCTTACATAAATCCTCCCAAAAAGCTTGATTAATCATTTCATCTAAACCAATTTACGGTTGAATAAACTATGATGATATTCAGAATTTATTCTTCGAGCACTAATTTTAGCAAAATAATCCGATCCCAAATCTTTGCACCTCAACCACACAATCCTTCAAATCCTTATGAACAACCACTCCAACACCATTTCTGCCCTTATCTTTACATGAATACCAAAGTTTAAAGCATGTTGACGAAGCGAAAATTCTACCCTTTTGATGTCGTATAATTGACTAGTGCGTTGCAGTGGGATAGAATCGCGTCGATCAAAAATAACCACACAACTCGATTAATCGTCGAATTAAATTAATATGTGGTTTGATGTTTGTTTAACCTGAGCAAGCCCCAGGGTCGACTCAAAGAAACAAAGGAACAACTCGGGATCAAGTTAGATGAATTAGATTACGGTTTTCCAAGTGGTTTTTTTTTTGTATTTTTTTTATGCAGAACATGAAAAATCAGGCCAGATTATGAGTTAAATCAGATATATGATCAAATTAATTCTAAAAATTATGAAACTTGGCCAGATTATGAAATGGGATGAAATTAAGCTACTCTAATTTTTTTAGAATTTTTAGATGAACGAATAATGAAAAATGCAGACTTTAGTGAAAATGACTAAATCAATTTTAATAATTAACAAACGATGATATTTCTCATAAACAAAATTAATCCAAATAGGTCTAATTAAGAGCTATCCAAATTAACTTGAATTTCGTTAAAACACTTCACGGATGATTAATTAAAAATCAATTATAGTTTTCACTAAATGATTTTTCTAAGACAAACTATATGTGCAAATGATGTGATTTTCGGATATGTTGTAGCGTAAACTTATATCTACCAATAGTGCTTTTTCACAGATTTTTCGATAAGCAGAGAATACGCAATTAAATAATCAATCAAAATGGGCAAAATGTTGCAATTTCTTCCCAAATTAATTTCAATAAATATTCTGCAAATCAGAAAAATACAAAGAAATGATAGAATGGTAGAACAAGAGTTATGCTACACAATGCAACTTTTGGAATTAAAAATAGATGACAAAATGATGACGAAATAAACATGTAAATGCAGGGGTATGAATGCAATACAGGAAATGAATTAATAGACTGAAATTGTGCCTAAGGGCACTTTTGCAATTCGATAAACTTGCGGGAAATAAGATGCAAATTTCACAGTTATAATAAAATAACAAATAAAACCTTCGTTCCTTTGGAGCCCAAGTTAGGGCACAGGTGGGGAAGCGGCTGGGGTCGTCGACGGCGCGGCTCCAAGGCGGCACGGTGCAGAACGGCTGGCGGTGGCGCGTCGAGCGCGGAGCTGGATCGAGGACGGCGGGCGGAGCGGGTGGCGGCCACGCGCGGAGGGTGCTCGAGGGGCGGCCGCGGCGGACTGGAGTCGGAGGAGCGGCGGCCTGAGCGCGCGCGCGCCGCACGCGAGGTGGTTGCGCGTGTCGTGCGCGGAGGCGCACGGCCGCAGGAGGGCTGGAGGCGAGCGAACGTGGGCGGCTGCCTGCGGTGATGGAGGGGGCGCACGGCCGAGATCGGGCAGCGGGTCGTGCTCGCCGGAGGGCAGCGCTACGGGAGAGGGCGCACGGCCAGGTGTGGCGTGCGGGCTACAGTAACGCGCGTGGGGGGTCTGAGCGCCGCCGGAGGGGAAGGGAGATGCTGCAGGGGCGGCGGCTGTGCGGAGGAGGGACGGCCGCGCGGGCGGCCGTGGGCGGACGGTGCGGCAGCGAAGAGGTGCGGCGGTGACTGGAGATCCGCGCCAATCGGCGCGGTGGCTGGGCAGCAGCTTGGCCTTGCGCGCGTAGGGACGACGGGCTGTCACGGCGGCGTGAGGCCGCGCGGAGCTACCGTAGGCGGCGGGCTGATGGCTGTGGACCTGTGCTTTTTTTTATTTTTTTTGTTTTTCTTTTGAAATTTTTTTGTATTTTTTTTGTGCAAACAGTAAATAAAATGTGAAGTGAATGGTGGTGAGGATGTGTTTGTAGATAATGATGGTGGTGTGCTGATGCAATGAAGGTAGATGATAGATGAAAATAGTGAATTTGTATGATGATAGTGGTGTGAATGATGAAAATGTTTGGTTGGTAAAAATATGATGTTGTGTTTATAATAGTGATCAACACGAAAACAAAGAGATGATGTTAGATAAAAAAATGAATGAAAAGATATGATAGAGTACTTACCTGCGGTTCGCCGGATTGTGGAGCCACGGTGTGCGGCTTCCGTCGTGGCCTCGATCAGCTTGGCGAAAAGTCGAGAAGCTTTGCGATCTTGATGGGAAGTTCGCTACGCGGATATTAACCGCGGATCTCGCCTGCAGGTCGTCGTCGCTCAACGTCTAAGGGGGAGCTGTCACCTCACGGATTAAACGGGGCTCGAACCTCTCTAACTCGTAGGATGGCAGATGAATATGAATGGAGGAGTGGAAGAGAATATAAAGAGGAGGAGGAGGAGGTTGGAGAAGGATGGAGAGAGTGGGGTAGTGGGGAGTTATTGGTTTGGAGTGGAAGAAAAGAAAGGGGAGAAGAAGTAGAAGGGGAATAAAAATAAATATTAAATATAGTAATATAGTAGGCTACTTAAAATAATTAAAATAATAATAATAAAATAATAATAAAAATAAATCCGAAAATAATAAAATAAATTCGAAAATAAATAAAAAAAGGGGTGACATGTGGCGGCTCCAGGAGCGGCCACATGTCGCTCCTAGAAAATTCCAAAAATTAAATGTAAAGAAAATCAAAAAGAAATAACAAAAGGGATTAAATCAAAAAGTGGTCAACACTAAAGTTGCTCGTCTCGATGAGATCTACAACTTTTGTGAAGGGCCGAAAATCAAAGGAAATCATCTGTACAAAAATGTATTTTTGGGTGGTAACTTATAGATATAAAATACCGCATTTTATCTTTTGTAATTTTTTTGTCATTTTTAATAGAGAGAAAAATCAAAATAAAGTTAAAGAAAATATGAGAAGAATATTTACAACTTAATCTTTTTTTTTGGATTTTTAATAATTAAGAAAATAAAAAGATAAAATACAGGGGTAAAACGGTCATTATGTACAATGTACAAAAGGGGCCCAAAACCCAAGTTTTGCATACGAGCTCCGATTTGAATGAAATTGGTCTTGTTTCGAAGGTCTCTGAATGTATATTACTTTAAAAGTGGGTAGACCTTATTCGGAGGTTGTATGAGAGAGATATGTGTATTTTAAGGTTCATGGTCTCAAACTTGGCTTCGGCTTTTATTCGTCAATTTTACAAGTTAGTATTTTTTTGATGTTTTTCTTTAATTAGTGTTAGTAATATATACACTAAGGAGTTGGTTTTATTGGATTCGGAGTTAGTATAAAATATATACAAATATCGTGTTTTATCTAATATACAGGTGAATATTTACAAGTGAATTTGGCTTCTTATTTTATGCAAATATGAATGCTAAAATGCAGATGTTATGCTTGCATGCATGAATGCTAATTATGCAAGATAAGGGAAAATATGCAGCTATTTACTCGGGAACAAAGCTCTATTTTCAACTTTTAGAGGTATGAATCACAGATTCATCACCCCCCTATACTTAAACCTTGCTCGTCCCCGAGCAACTGAAATGAAATGGAAGAGTGAAATGATTTTGGGTTCCATACCAGGGTCATGAATAAAAGTTGAAAATGGAGCTTGACTCGACCTTTGGATTAATTGTGTGGCGGAACCTTATTGGGACCTGAACTTAAGACCTAACAGACTTCAAGTTCCACAAGTCTTCTATTCAAGACGCCTTAACAGTCAGGTCAGAACAAATCCTCAAACGCAAATTTCTGATGACTATGATTCTTACTTGTACTGTGTAAGTGAAATGTAACTCTTCACATCAGAAATGGCTCAAAACCAGCCTCCTCTAACAAGGTAACTCAATAACCCGGTCCAGTAACTCTTTCCTCGAGGAGCGGGGTATTCCCTTCTAAGTTCAAGTGCTACCAACTCAAGAGGAGGGGGTAGAGAAAAGAATGGACGGTAGCCAGTGTAGCTACCTATCCCGGGATGCCTGACCAGTGTAGCCAAGTCATCCAGCTGCAGACTTCTTGCTAATATACATACTCCGACAGGCAATAATATATTTTTTTTATTATTGGTCTGGTAAGGGCATCTTCATGAACCTTTTTCCGAGACTTTTTGCGCTGGCAAGGGACAAATTTGCTTCGGTGGATTCATGCTGGACCAATGGATCTTGGTGCCCGATATTGGTCGACTCTCTCTCTGCTCAGCGAATTATGGACTTCAGCTCTCTGATGACCTTACTCGTCGACGCCCCATCTCCATCGGGGGGTCCTGATCACTTCACTTGGGGTGAGGGGTCCTTTTCTTTGAAGAAGGCATATTCTGCTCTTCTCCCCATCGCTGTACGTTCGGAGGCATCTATTATTGGTCACTGCAACCTCATATGGGATCTCAGGCTTCCGGAAAGGATTGCTATATTTCTTTGGATCCTTAGGCGTGGTCGTCTTCTTACTCGCGACCGTATGGTATCTCTCTTCCCAAACATTCCAAGTCTTTGCGGGTTGTGCGATTCGGCTGTGGAGACGGCCGATCATCTCTTTCTTCAGTGCGACCTTGTGCGGTCCATTTGGGATGACGTTGCCTGGGTGAATCATTCGTCGATGGAATCTTTCTGGGCTAGCCTTGCAACTGCTGCAAATCGTCCGAGGTCGGAGAAACTGATCCCCATCGCGCGCATATGGAGTATCTGGCTGGGAAGAAACAAAGCTATCTTCGCGGGACAGCGATTCTATATAGAAAATATCAGCATTGACGCGAATCGCTTTTGTATGGACTGGTCATCTATGTAACTTTTTGTACTTGGGGGCGATTGGTATCATTATTGATATCATTTCCCCTTTCTTCCTTTCTCTGTTCCCTCTGTAAGTATTTTCTTTTCATAAGCCTTAATAAACTGGGGCGAACACCTAAGGGTGTCTCCCCCTTTTTGGAGTGTCAAAAAAAATAATAATATATATTTTTTTGTTTTGGCCTGTCTATTTTTTTTGGAAATCTTGCATTTTTTCTTTTTCTTTTTTTTTTCTTTTTTTTGGAACTATATACAAGGTGCAGCATGTACATCAGGAGTTTTTCCTCTTGAGCTAGTAGACTATCCCTCTTTTGAAGCATTATTGCAACCCACGGCATCCTGTCCTTAGACGTCAACACCACCAGACTAGGTTGAGATGCACTACCCTCCCTAGAGGAGGACGGATGTTTCCACCCGTGTGCTACTCCAAGCTAAAGGATTCTACCTCCTCACCATGGCCTCAAATTTCAGCGAAATTCGATCGAATTTCTGTCGAATATCGATATCCAGTCGAAATCGAAATTCGACCGAAATGACCGAAATATGGGGGTCCTAGTACAAAAAATGACCGAAATGACCGAAATTTCGGTCGAAATTCCACCGAAATTTCGGTCGAAATTCCACCGAAATTCCATCGAAATTCTGTTTTGGTCGATACCGAAATGGTGACCGAAACCGACATTTAAGGCCTTGCTCCTCACCACTTCATCAATGAAGAGCTACGTGCATAGTGCTTGTCCAAGTTAGGTCATTATCTAAAAGAATCCTGCGTATGCACGAGATATTCTACTTAGACTTATCAAGATGACATGTGAACATAGACTTGCGGACTCAAAGAATTAAGTCACTTGACCTGAGAAATCTTAACTCCAGTTCCTATAAGGTTCCTCTGAAATTAGGTGGATTAAGGTCAAATCAAGTCCATCCTCAATATCTACTCATAACTTGGTTCAGAACCCACTAACTTTTCACTTTGCATATGCAATATGCAGATGAGATGGGATGTCATGCTATGAAAATGCAAGACTTTTTTTCTTTTCTTTTTAGATGCAGAGATATGCAAAAGTAAATAAGAAGCCTATTTTTATTTTATTTTTTTGGTATACAACAATTTTTTTTATTTATAACAAGTTTTAGTTGATACAATTTGTACATAGTATACACGATTTTTTTTGTATACATCCTATTTTACAACAAATTTTACAAAAGTATGTTTTATAACTTTTTATACACGTATTTTATACAAGTATATAAAATTTTATTTTTTTTTTAATTTTTACAAAAGGTTTACAAGTATTATACAAGTATACAAAAAAAATTTTCGATTTTTACCCACCCATAATTATTGCAAAATATATACAAAAATACGCGAAAATACGCGAAAGTACGAGCTATAGGTAAGTATATATGTAATATATACACGCCCCCCTATACTTAGCGTGTGCTATGTCCTCAGAGCACGAAAGCGAATAAAAAGACATAGCTCGGGCTAAGCGTAGGAGAGCTAAAATAACAAAAAGTATAGAAGTCGTCCCGCCCCCCTATACTTAGGCTCTGGCAGCCTAAGTGTAGAAGAAGATCAGAAATGGGGTGGACGAGGAAAAGAGGGGAAATGGATGAATATATACACGGCGGACATCGGTCCCCCCTATACTTAGGCTCTGGTCAGCCTAAGTATAGGACAGGAGTGAGTATGAGGATCGATGTGATCTGGAGGATGTACAATGAACAATGAAGAGACTCGGGTCACTCTCCCCCCTATACCTAGGATCTGATCATCCTAAGTATAGCCATAAAATGAAATGATATGGAGTCGGGGCGAGTGATTTGAATCACTGGAGAGGGAGAAAAAAAATATATACAAGGAGAATTAAGAATATACAAGGATTAAGAAGGTTTGTGACGAACCTTCTTGCGGACGCGAGGAGGTGGATAATATACATATGTGTCGCTGTCGGAATCGTCCTCAGATGAATAATAGTGAGGTGTAGGGATCGTCCAACGCGGGTCGACACATGGCTGCTTGCTTAGATAAGGCTTAAGAACAGCCGAACTGAGCTCACTCATATAAATCACCTTATCTGGACCAGATGAGGACTCTTCCGAAAATTCCTTCTCCGGTGTGTTGAAGGAAATTTTCTTAGTCGATTTTCTAGAACCTGAATCATTTAGAGGGAGTGGAGAGCGACGCGCCTTGAGAGGTTCGGGGGAACACCTCGAGGAATCAATTCTCGACTTCCTCTCACTAGATAGCCGACTAGAAGAGGGAGCAACCGTGTTTTTATGTAGAGTCAATTTTGTCTGGGTTGTTTCCTTAGAAGGCTCGGGTCGTGGTGTGGTGCTGACTATGGGTTTCTCATCAGACGAGTCACCATATAGATTGGAATATTCCTGAAGGGTCAGCACGCGTCTCAAGAAAGTGCTAGTGATCTCAGTTGGCTTGGCATTATTAGGCTCTTGTGTCGGATCACCGAAATGATCAAGGCAATCCACAAAGGTTGTGTCCGACTCAATGATAGCTTCTGGTCGTGAGTCTTCCTTAGAAGTTGTCACAGTGGTGGTGCAAACAGTTGATGAAGTGGAGGTGTGGGGAGTCTCTGATCCAACGGTCGTCCGGACAGTCGGTCTCTCAGGTGTAGCAAAGAGGTGGGACTCATCTTCCTCTCGATGGTCATGGCTGTCAGCGGATGTACGGGTCACCTTAGAGTAAAGTGTATCAAAGAATGGGTGAGGTCGAAGCGCTCCCAATGCTGAAAAATCGATCTCCCGAGTCTCGCAATCTATAGTCGCCTTAGCCAAGGCTAAGAACGGCTTCCCGAAAATAATCAGAGACTGGTTAAACTCTCCTCGGTGCTCGATGTCAATAATCGTGAAGTCTACCTGGAGTAGAGCACCTTAGAAAGTAACTGACTGAAATGTTTCCTCTCGACCGTTTAATGGATCGATCAGCCAGCTGAACGATCTCTCTCGACTTCCTAAGTGGCCTGAGTTTGAGCTTGTCAAACACAGAGGTCAGGAGGATATTTATCGGTGAGTCATCATCGATTCTTGCATGGGTAAAGATGGTGTCTTTGATTTCACATTCAACTCGGGGCAACCGCTTCACTCTGCGGCTTTTGGTCTTTCTCCCCATCACCAAGGAGGTGGCCATAGACACTATATGCCTTTCAGTCCTTGTCCTCTTATTGCCCGACCTCTTGGGCATCAATTTACTTCTCACAAATCGTTTGAGGTCGGGAAAGTGATCTATGGCCTTTATTAAGGGAAGTTTGAAAATCAGTTCTTCATTGAGTGCTTCCCTTAGGGCAGGATCCAATTTTTTTAAGTCTTTTTCATTTTCAATTTTTATGTGTTTTTTTGGTTTTTCAATTTTTTTGGTATTTTGGATAGATGAATGATCGGACTCTGGATTAGAGGGCAAGTGGTTAGTAGAAGAGGGAGATAGAATGGACTCCAGTTGTACAGACGGTGTGGGTTCCCTAATGTTTGCTTGGCTTTCAACCTCAAAATTACTCATATCCTTTTCCACTTTCATTCTCAAGCTGGCAGAAATTGAGTTCAATATTTCCATGACATTTCTCAAGTTGTTACCAAATGATTCATTTTTCTCAATAAGTCTGGAAATGTCATCCTCCACAAAATTCTCATGACAAATCATGGGAGAGTTCTGCTCAAGTGAAGGACACTGCTGAGATATTGGGGTCTCATACTCAATATACCTAGACTCTGGCATGTAATTCCGGGTCGAGTATGGACCATCTAGATGGCAAATATTAGTCGGAGCCTCATATGATGAAACAGGGACTGATAAGTCTAGCTCATGAGTCCAATCTTGTGAGTGTATAGGCTCTCCGAAAGAAGGTTGGTTAATGGAAGCTTGATCACTAAAGTCAATCAAGTCTGGGACATCATGATGTACAAGCCTCTCCATTCGGGTCGTTTGATCGACCAAGTTATGCCCTAAGGTCAAGTCGGGAGGTGTATATGTAAATTGTTGTATGGTCCCTACTTGAGATGAGAATGAAGTAAACGGGGGCATATAATTCTGCCAATCATCTGTCTCAGCAGTGGCTAGCTCTGCATTCGATTCTTTAATTCTTGCAAGCTCGCGAGAATAAGTACAGTCAGCCCAAGATGGAAGTGGATCCGGAATGTCAGAATATGGAGTAGGTGAGAGATGCGAAGAAGTGGAGAAGTCAGTCGGAGTTCTGACTTCATGATCGGGTTGAGGGGGAGCCGACCACGGGTAAGGGTCTCCCGTGGATGGCGGAGGAGAAAGCGAAGATGAACGGTATATGGTCGAGGAGGAGTAACCAGAGGTCACAGGGTATGGGGACCAATATCCCGACATCTTGAGGAGGAAAGGATGAATGCAAGAAGATTGAGGTAGAAAATGTGCAATTACACAGGATAACACACACGGACAGACACAAAGACAAACGCAAGAGCAAACCCCGAGTTCACACTCAACACGGTGAAGGACCCGAAATCGAGTCCAATTAATCTTGTATATTTTAAGTGTGATTTTTCAAGCAAGATAGCAAGGATTACGCGGCCTAAAGGGAAGTCGGCTCAGAGCCGGATGCGTCTTCCCTGTTTAAACTGTCGCCTAAGATACCGCCGGTCCTTCCTTTTTTCGCTCCTATCCCAAGTCGATGGATTCAACGACCACACCCCTATCTACCTGCAAGCAGGCGGAGGCTGACAAAGCCGGAACTTCACCCCGGGGGGTTACTGGCAGCTTGTCGCAAAGTACCGCAATTTCGCCCCTATCTACCTGAGACAGGCGGAGGCTACTTGGTACTAGTCAATGAATCTGAAATTATTCGACTTGTGATATTTGCTAGGATCAGTTGGAGCGTGATATGGAAGGCGGGGATTTGGGCTCTGCCTTAAGGTGTTCACACACACTCAAGTACCCTCACTCAGCCTGAAAACAAGGTCGGGGATTAATCTCCCGCAAACAATTTTCCAATTTTATTGATTTTTTTTGTCAATAATGTTTAGCAGTCCCGGTTTTAAGTTAAGTTATCACTTTGTTAGTCAACAACACAGCACGCCTATCGTCCAGTCCCAATTTCCTTTTTAATTTAAATGTGAAAATCAGAGGGGGAAATCGAGAAAAGCCGATGCAAGTTAAAAACTATGATGCGTATGCTGAGTAGAGAATACTTACAGTGATCCCTTCGCTTTTATGCAGGATGCAGAACAGAATTGAGATCTTTTACACTATATGCAAATGCAAACGAGAAAAGCCGCTCCTAGACAGGCAGTTCTATTAGCGAGTGAAGAACGAATTTGATTTGACTAGATCTGCGGTCTAAGTGCGTCTTTTACGTGTAATGTGTGGTCCTAAATAATTACGAGCACAAGCAAATCCTAGAGTGGCTCAAGGAGCCGCTAGTGCAAGCTTAGTCTAAAATTCAAACCACACAGCAGACAGGGAAACGGTTCCACTATGTTTACACACGCGAGAACCCAAATGGGAACCGCTGTAAATGCAACCAATTTTTACAAGTTAAAAAAAATGAAAAATCCTTCTGGCGTCTCAACAGCCGACTTGATCCACGAATAGTCGGCCTCCGATGCACTTCGAGATGCGTCGACTTCAAGAAAGCCGCTCCAAGTCCACCGGGCCCTCGCACAAAAAGATAAAAATGTTAGAGAGATAAAATAATTAAAAAAATAAATAGAAAAATAATTGAAAAAAATGAATAATTACAAGATGGATCGGGGATCAGACAACCCGAGTGACTGGAAAACCTAAATCTAATTTTCTAAAGCGATCCTAAGCCGTTTGCCTCCCCGGCAACGGCGCCATTTGACGAAGCGAAAATTCTACCCTTTTGATGTCGTATAATTGACTAGTGCGTTGCACTCGGATAGATTCGCGTCGATCAAAAATAACCACACAACTCGATGAATCGTCGAATTAAATTAATATGCGGTTTGATGTTTGTTTAACCTGGGCAAGCCCCAGGGTCGACTCAAGGAGGCAAAGGAACAACTCGGGATCAAGTTAGATGAATTAGATTACGGTTTTCCAAGTGGTTTTTTTTTGGTATTTTTTTATGCAGGACACATGAAAAATCAGGCCAGATTATGAGTTAAATCAGATATATGATCAAATTAATTCTAAAAATTATGAAACTTGGCCAGATTATGAAATGGGATGAAATTAAGCTACTCTAATTTTTTTAGAATTTTTAGATGAACGAATAATGAAAAATGCAGACTTTAGTAAAAATGACTAAATCAATTTTAATAATAAACAAACGATGATATTTCTCATAAACAAAATTAATCCAAATCGGTCTAATTAAGAGCTATCTAAAGCAACTTGAATTTTGTTAAAACACTTCACGGATGATTAATTAAAAATCAATTATAGTTTTCACTAAATGATTTTTCTAAGACAAACTATATGTGCAAATGATGTGATTTTCGGATATGTTGTAGCGTAAACTTGTATCTACCAATAGTGATTTTTCACAGATTTTTCGATAAGCAGAGAATACGCAATTAAATAATCAATCAAAATGGGCAAAATGTTGCAATTTCTTCCCAAATTAATTTCAATAAATATTCTGCAAATCAGAAAAATACAAAGAAATGATAGAATGGTAGAACAAGAGTTATGCTACACAATGCAACTTTTAGAATTAAAAATAGATGACAAAATGATGCCGAAATAAACATGTAAATGCAGGAGTATGAATGCAATACAGGAAATGAATTAATAGACTGAAATTGTGCCAAAGGGCACTTTTGCAATTCGATAAACTTGCGGGAAATAAGATGCAAATTTCACAGTTATAATAAAATAACAAATAAAACCTTCGTTCCTTTGGAGCCCAAGTTAGGGCACAGGTGGGGAAGCGGCTAGGGTCGTCGACGCCGCGGCTCCAAGGCGGCACGGTGGAGAACGGCTGGCGGTGGCGCGTCGAGCGCGGAGCTGGATCGAGGACGGCGGGCGGAGCGGGCGGCAGCCACGCGCGGAGGGTGCTCGAGGGGCGGCCGCGGCGGACTGGAGTCGGAGGAGCGGCGGCCTGAGCGCGCGCGCGCCGCACGCGAGGTGGTTGCGCGTGTCGTGCGCGGAGGCGCACGGCCGCAGGAGGGCTGGAGGCGAGCGAACGTGGGCGGCTGCCTGCGGTGATGAAGGGGGCGCACGACCGAGATCGGGCAGCGGGTCGTGCTCGCCGGAGGGCAGCGCTACGGGAGAGGGCGCACGGCCTAGTGTGGCGTGCGCGCTACAGTAACGCGCGCGGGGGGTCTGAGCGCCGCCGGAGGGGAAGGGAGATGCTGCAGGGGCGGCGGCTGTGCGGAGGAGGGACGGCCGCGCGGGCGGCCGTGGGCGGACGGTGCGGCAGCGAGGAGGTGCGGCGGTGACTGGAGATCCGCGCCAATCGGCGCGGTGGCTGGGCAGCAGCTTGGCCTTGCGCGCGTGGGGACGACGGGCTGTCACGGCGGCGTGAGGCCGCGCGGAGCTACTGTAGGCGGCGGGCTGATGGCTGTGGACCTGTGCTTTTTTTTATTTTTTTGTTTTTCTTTTGCAATTTTTTTGTATTTTTTTGTGCAAACAGTAAATAAAATGTGAAGTGAATGGTGGTGAGGATGTGTTTGTAGATAATGATGGTGGTGTGCTGATGCAATGAAGGTAGATGATAGATGAAAATAGTGAATTTGTATGATGATAGTGGTGTGTAAAGAGATGATGTTAGATAAAAAAAATGAATGAAAAGATATGATAGAGTACTTACCTGCGGTTCGCCGGATTGTGGAGCCACGGTGTGCGGCTTCCGTCGTGGTCTCGATCAGCTTGGCGAAAAGCCGAGAAGCTTTGCGATCTTGATGGGAAGTTCGCTACGCGGATATTAACCGCGGATCTCGCCTGCAGGTCGTCGTCGCTCACCGTTTAAGGGGGAGCTGTCACCTCACGGATTAAATGGGGCTCGAACCTCTCTAACTCGTAGGATGGCGGATGAATATGAATGGAGGAGTGGAAGAGAATATAAAGAGGAGGAGGAGGTTGGAGAAGGATGGAGAGAGTGGGGTAGTGGGGAGTTATTGGCTTGGAGTGGAAGAAAAGAAAGGGGAGAAGAAGTAGAAGGGGAATAAAAATAAATATTAAATATAATAATATAGTAGGCTACTTAAAATAATTAAAATAATAATAATAAAATAAAAATAAAAATAAATCCGAAAATAATAAAATAAATCCGAAAATAAATAAAAAAGGGGTGACATGTGGCGGCTCCAGGAGCGGCCACATGTCGCTCCTAGAAAATTCCAAAAATTAAATGTAAAGAAAATCAAAAAGAAATAACAAAAGGGATTAAATCAAAAAGTGGTCAACACGAAAGTTGCTCGTCTCGACGAGATCTACAACTTTCGTGAAGGGCCGAAAATCAAAGGAAATCATCTGTACAAAAATGTATTTTTGGGTGGTACCTTATAGATATAAAATACCGCATTTTATATTTTGTAATTTTTTTGTCATTTTTAATAGAGAGAAAAATCAAAATAAAGTTAAAGAAAATATGAGAAGAATATTTACAGCTTAATCTATTTTTTTTGGATTTTTAATAATTAAGAAAATAAAAAGATAAAATAAAGGGGTAAAACGGTCATTATGTACAATGTACAAAAGGGGCCCAAAACCCAAGTTTTGCATACGAGCTCCGATTTGAATGAAATTGGTCTTGTTTCGAAGGTCTCTGAATGTATATTACTTTAAAAGTGAGTAGACCTTATTCGGAGGTTGTATGAGAGAGATATGTGTATTTTAAGGTTCATGGTCTCAAACTTGGCTTCGGTTTTTATTGGTCAATTTTACAAGTTAGTATTTTTTTGATGTTTTTCTTTAATTAGTGTTAGTAATATATACACTAAGGAGTTGGTTTTATTGGATTCAGAGTTAGTATAAAATATATACAAATATGGTGTTTTATCTAATATACAGGTGAATATTTACAAGTGAATTTGGCTTCTTATTCTATGCAAATATGAATGCTAAAATGCAGATGTTATGCTTGCATGCATGAATGCTAATTATGCAAGATAAGGGAAAATATGCAGCTATTTACTCGGGAACAAAGCTCTATTTTCAACTTTTAGAGGCATGAATCACAGATTCATCACATGTCTTCTCGATCTCCCTTGCTTTCTCTCCAACCCATTTTGTCTCTTGGAGATAATGTATCTAAATCTTCCTTCTTTCCATCGTATCTACCATCTCCATCGATTTGCTAGTCAAAGTAACAATATTTCAACCACTTGCCTGCAACTTCCTTTGCAACATCTTCTAGACTAACTTCTTTGCTCGAATGCGTCCTTCATGTGAGAACCCTTGCAAATTTCGGATTGCATCCGGGCTTTGTGATGCAGCGAAACTAGCTTATTTACTCGCATGTGTTCCTCATGCGAGAACCATTAAAAATTTTGAACTACATCCAGGAAGCGATGTAGCGGTCCTTGCCAACTTCGCATTCAGACGATGCAACGTGTCGCTAGTAGGGAACACCCCTAACGAAATCTAAATGTTTGCTTAAATCCATGTTGAAAAGATCTGAATTGTTTTGAGACAAATTCGTAAATAGTGTTCTTAAAAAGAATACTATTTATGAATTTGTCTCTCTTGTGCTGGTTGTCGGCTACCTAACGTGCAACCCTCCTCAATTTACTCGGGCTTGGGACCGGCCATGACTGAGTTATATACATGTATGTATATTTTACAAAATGGTACACATACATTGTAGGATCGCTCGTCAAAGGACCCGAACTTGTACGTAACGACTGCTTTTATTCAGTATCCAAAAAATTGAACAAGCATTCCATTACATAGTACTCGTCGAGACCTTTCCAACGAGTCCAAAAACATTAAAATCCGAGTTCGGGAGCCCGAGATATAGATGTTTTAGCGAGACTAGGTCCGGGTCAAATCCAGATCCGAACCAAGATCCGGATCCGAATTTTCCCCACCGAAAAAACCCTCAAGACCAACTCTACCTCTCCCAAATCCCTAACCCAAGAGCAACCCCTTTTCTCCTCCCCCCCCCCTCACCGGAGCACCGTCGAAGCTTGCCGAAGCGTGTTGGACCGGCGTTCCGAAGTCATAATCGTGTAGAGAAGGTTGATGCCATCCTCGTACGAGGGTTCTCGTTGTCAACGGAGTACCGAACGCACCATTTCTCCACAGACGGAAAAATCGAGAGGATTTTTTTAGGTACGATGTCACCTTCCCTCTTGTTGCGGATTCCACACGATGTTGACCCTATATGCTCAATCATTCATAGATCTATAAGATTTTGTGACGTTGTTCCCTCTTCCATCTTATCTTGAATTCTTATGATTTTGATGACTCTCGTAATCAAGCCTTTGATAAACATTGTTACTCCCTCGAATGATTCATCTTTATAGTGATTTATGGATCCAAGATTCTAGAAATCTATATTGTTCTTCATCCTTCGGAGCATGGACATTCTGTTGTCCATCCAATTCTGTCGTGTATAATAGATGTGTTACGTGTTTCTTTTAATTGTTGTTAATTGAGATCAAGTGATTCCGGTTTAGGAGTCTGGAGGTTTTTCTTTTATTTTTTTATGTGGCGCTCAAGTATGGAAAGTTGACTATGCTTGGATTCTAAACATGGATCTTGTGGAAACTCTTGCATGATCCGCATTGATCTCTTTTTGCGCAGAAAGAAAAAAAGAAGGATTATACGTGATAAATCTTTATTTAAGTGGACCCACTTCCAGGTTCTCAACCAAAACTCAACTTTATTAAAAATAATAAAATATTTAGGTAGAAAGCAATAAGCCATCAGTTTTTTTTTAATTGGGGTCGTGAAAGCAGATTTGGCCTAAGTTCTTCTAATAGACTTTATGGCGAAGCCTTCTCCCACTATAAGTAGGGTCGACTACATGGATTCTTGCTCAAATCCATGTTAAAAGATTCGACTATTTTTTGCGTTAATTGTCCACTACCTAAGGCAACCTCCACAAGGAGGGATTTGAACCTTGATCTTTTGTTAAAATAAACTTTTACGTGGATTCTAATAGACTTTATATTCTATATCTTTTAATGAGATACTTTTTGTTAAAATAGTATGATTATTTATTGAGAGAGCAATTGATCAGTTGTTGTATGATGGTAGTCAAAATATGGTAGCATGATTGGTTTTTTGGGTTATTTTTCCCATGAAAAAAAAATGATTGGCTAAGCACGTGCATAAATCAACCTCACAGATCTTAATATGTGTGCCTCCTTGGTAAGGCCCTTAGAGTAGTTGCGTACTCCAATATATATTCACGAGAATGCAAAGAGAGCTAGCATCAATCTTCTCCTTCGCCAGAACAAAAAGAACATGGTAACTGAACTCAGAGGTATGTTAGATTTTATGTGCAGAACATGGTATCCAAAAGATTTGAATCAAAGTTGATTCTTTAGTTCTAATGAATATGACTAAGATCACATTTAATATTAGCATTTTACGAAATCAGTGCCTTCAAAGGATCTGTACAATGTCACTTGTATAACCAACCCATAATTGTGTACCAAATGAACATAAGCATTGGACAGACGAAGAGTGATAAGAAATTCTTGTAGTCGATTGCCATTTCCATTCAACTTGACACTTGCACCATTTGTAGATCCCGTCCAAATCGTTCCATCCATAGATATGGACAATATATGATCTCTCTATTCCTAAAACAACCACATGCTTTTCGTCTTGAGATACAGATAGTGCTTTCTCCGGTGCTTCCCAAGGCCAGATCTTGATGATTCCACCCTCAGAACCAATCCAGATTTACGTTGATATCTCTAAACACATAAGTACTCCCCTATTAAAATGTATAATCCAGATGGTGAGCACAAAAAGACATTCATCAATAATGGATGCATCTTTCTATATAGTTAATACGATGAGTAATGTTACATGGAAAATTATACACACTGCAATTCTGGTCGTCATGGGTTATTGGCAGTGGCACGTGTGAGCAATGAGTTATCCGTAAAAAATTGAATTTAGATCGCTTGATCTTGAGTGATCATTTTCTGGCTTCTAATCAGTACAAAAAAAAGGAAATCTGTATTGTTTTCGGGGTAACTATTATCATATGAGTAGGATTTCATGATGAACAGGTAGATGGAGTTAGGTACCACAAGAGATTGGACATGCACCACTGGGATCCCGGGTAGAAACTTAGATGCCACAAATCCAACAGTTGCGTTGGTTGGGGGACATGTTGCTTAGCACACCAAGGACTCAGCACGCGGTGTTCACCCTCAGTACTTGCACGTCAATAGCCCAGTGCTTCAAGTGCGGGCAAAGTAGTCATGGTTGGTAGTCTTGTGTTTCGTTTGTTCACTTAGAGTTAACACGCGTGTACTGGCTAGTGTAGGCCACATCGGTGAATATTCCAAGTGGGAGCACTAAGAGGAGTTTCGGGAAATGTTGTTAATAAAGGTGGGAGTAAAATACATATCTCTTGTGCATAAGGAGGATTGGGATGGTCGTGGTGATTTCGACTATGGTACAAATGATCTTAGTGACCGGTGCCCTGACTCGTGTCCTAAGCCACCGTGAACTATTACATGTGGGTAATGGACTTGGGTGGTTCGTGATGATTCCGTGAGTTGGAATTTGATTTGGGAATCAGAGCTACAGTTTGATAAGTAAAGCTAAGTGGACGTGTTGGGAACTTGGTTAGGATACATTGTACTCAGTCGCATGCCTACGAAGGTACCACGACCCTAAGGCCTTCTTATTACCTTAGAATCATAGTGTGAGGTCCCACACGGACCAAGACTATTAGAGTATACGTCATTTATCATGTAAGATGGGTAAATGGATCCTTCCAAGATCCATTTACCACATCTAGAGTTTAGTCCCACATCTAACAGTAGTGGGACTTGGAGGGTATGTGGAGGCTATATAAGAAGACCCAGACCTTCTGTGTCAAGTAAGAAAGTGCAATGCATACATCAGCCTTTTGAGACATTTTCCTTTGGTTTCATCCCGCTCCTTAAGGAGTAGGGTTCCACTATAAAATTCCGATGTTACTAAATCTTTATTTCTTTTATCTGATATTAGCTTCCGCATTATATTTTCTAACATGATATCAGAGTGGGTTCAATTCTCGAGGAGTTGTTTCCATTATTGTTTGAGATTCGATTTTGATATTTTGTTCTTGGAGATTTATTCTTTTTATCGTGTATGGTTCAAGTTCTAAGGTTTCTTTTTTGAAACCCTAATCCTGCAAATATCTTGTTCAAGTTCTGAAGAAACCCTAGTTCTACAGAGTTCAAGGGGAACGGGTTCATCCCTTTCTTCAATTGATGCCAATGCATTTCCAAGCAGGGCATCTTCATCCTCCTCAAGCCTTGGAGGCTCATCTCCAGGGGGAGACCCCTCCAGGCACTAGATCTCCTCTCTCTTGCGTGCCTATATGCACAGCTACTTCCAAGCGACGACACTGTTGTTCCTAGCACAAGCATCATCTGCGATTGGATTCCCACGATGGAACCCTAGAGGAAGATTCGGGCGACAACACTCTTCCCTCTGAGCTTCTAGTCCTCTCAAGCGGCGATGCACCCAACACACCCAGGCAGCAAACCCCAGGCAACCGCACATCCTCCTTCTTAGAAGTAGAGGCGGCGGCAGACCTAGTAGCCTGCTCCGCCATCGCGTGCTTCCCGATCGCGCCTTCTCTCAAGGCAAAGGCTCCATCATGTCGTTGATCCCTACTTCTCCTTCAACAGTGCCGCCTCTGTGCGAAACCCATCGCCGCACAAGCTCCAAGCGGTGGTCCACCCTTCTGCGCATTGCGCCTTGCCTCCAGGTGGAGGCCCTCCAGGCAGTGATACTCTCAACCAAACTCAAGGTCGCGTCGAGCCCTGCTTCCAGGCAGTTACGCCCTCCTGCTTCCCGAGCGGTGTCGCCTCCCCCCTTTACTCCGATCGGCGTCCTCCTTCTCCTCTGCAATAGCACCAAACAACGCCCTCCCCTCCAAGTGACAGCCCCATCTGCCTCAACTCAGCGGCGGAGGCAGCAGCAAGGCCCCCATCGGGGGACGGTGTCTTTCATATGAAGGGTTCCCACGATGGAAACCCTGGGGAAAGGGAGAAAGAAAAAGTAGTATTCATCGTAGCCCTAGAGCTCTCTTATATAGGAAAAAAGCTCTCGGGCAAATTACATAGATAGCCGAAAGAAATAGGAAAAATTATATAATAACATCTAAAGAGATATAATAGGAAGGGGGGCTCGAATGCAGAGCCGAATGAGATATTATAGGAAGGGGGGTTCGAATGAGATATAATAGGAAAAATTACATAGATAGTCGAAAGAAATAGGAAAAAATATAGAGCAACATCTAAGAGATAGAGTTCATTTGATGGCATAGGTTTAGTTACATTGAGGTCTAGAGAAGGGGTCGCGATGCTCCGCCGGAGAAGGGGGGCTCGAATGCAGAGCGCGACTGAAGGTTGGGTCGAGGTGCTCCGCCGGAGAGATCGACGTCTCTACCCGGGCGTCGCGCGCTAGAAGGGCAGGAACTCGCGGCAATCAGAACAGCGTACTAACCCATTTGGGTAGGGGTGCTACCGCTGCGGATCATCCCGGCACTGGGCGAGATCTTGTAGGGAGCCAATTATGTGTTTTTCTGTGCCGCAGGTCTGGGCACAGAGGACAGGTTTGCTCAAAACGGCCGGTGCCTTCTTCCCACTCCGGCGTGCTGATTGGCGAGGGAGGTGGACCTGAGGCCCTCTTCCTCGCATCTTCGGATGTGGGAGCGATCTCGAGCGGCAGTTTCAAGGGTGATCTGATCGAGGTCAGCCCATGGCGTATTGTTGCGAGAGGTATGTCGGAGGCGGAGGAAAAGGGCCTTCTCTGATGGTCTGTTGCGGGTGATTCAAGGCTGAGATGGCGCAGGATGAGCACCTAGGATGGCACCATGGGCTGCAGATCCCTAGAGCGAGTTAGAGTAAAGGGACTACCTTACTCGTTGCGCAATTTACGGGACATTCGGGGGTTACTAGAAGGGGTTGCGGATGTTGTGGGGCTCGAATGTACGGGATGCATGCCCGGAGCAACGCTGGATCCCATTATCAGGGTCCGACGTATAAACCCATCAAGGCTTGGTTGGTGGAGGGTTCCTTCACAAGGGAGGACGCTATTCTTGGAGCTCTCGTCGCTGGATGCGACCGTACGAGTGGACAGTCAACACCGCCACGGGAAAACTTGGTCGGCGGCCAGCCGACCTGGGGGGGTCCGATGGGTGCAGGCGGCGGAGTTGCCCGGAATGTGAAAAGTCTGGGGGGGGGGGTTGCCGACGGTCAGACGGAGACCCTGCGACTTCTACATTGCATTCATTTCGGAGCGTTTCAAAAACCTTTCAAAAAGTCGGTAAAAACTGTTCGCTTCCCGGGGGAAGGCATTTTGGGAAAGGGCTTGGAACCGCCTTTGGGTCTGGAGTCACGTGGGGTTGTGCCTGTTTCTATTATCGGATCTGAGAACCGGTGCGAGGGACCGGATCCATATAAGGGTCAGGCTCCGCCATCGAGGATCATAGAGGATGCCTTGCACAACGAAAGTCTGAACCCCATCTTCATACCCGTAGCACATCTGCTGGGCGAAAGACCAACCTCGATGCGAAGCATGATGGGCAGGAAGGTGTGGAGGATGCTGGAGGGGAACACCCGGTAAGTGCATCTGCGACCTCGCAATATGCTCCGCATAAGCAAGAAGGGAGCAGCGTAGCTGCCTGGGATGGTGGCGAAGGTGGTAACAAAGTGCTTGACGCCCCTCGGTTTGGGACTTGCTACGCTAAGCGAAGGCTCCTGAGGCCCTAGAGAAGGAAGTTGAGGCGGGCGGCAGCGAGGGCTATGTCGTCTACCGAACAGGGAGCAAGCGTTGAAGCTTCGTGTGATCGTCCGCAGACAGCGTTGGCGAACAGGTTCAGTTTGCTGGATAGAGCAGTGGCGGAGCGTCTGGGGGTGGTGCCCCCAAAATGATAGCCAACGGGTTGCCTCTTGGAACGTGCGGGGTGCAGGCTGCCCCGAGAAGCGCCTGGTAATAATGAACCTAGTGGAAGAAGCGAAGACAGATATTTTTCTGATTCAAGAAACAAAGGACTCTCGTGAGAAAGAGGAAGTTCTGAGAGATTTCGGCAGGAGTGGGTGATTCGGTGTGGCGAACCTGGAGGCTACGGGCAAATCTGGTGGGATGATTACGGGCTGGAAAGACTCTAGTTTTGAGATGATATCGACTTCGCATTTGGAATCGTCTTTATCTGCGATGCTGCGGAGACGTGTGGATGGGCTCCCCTTCCTGATATCCAACATTTACGGTCCCACGGGCCAGGAACGGGGACCTTTGGCTGCGGAGCTGGAGGCTTTGGGGGCGGCACGTGAAGATGGGGTGTGGCTGATCGGGGGTGATCTGAATGTTACACTCCTGCGGGGGGATCGGCCGCATCAGGGCGGGGGTAGAGACCTAGGGTCTGACATGCTGCGGAGGTCGATGGATGCGTTGGGGCTATCCATTATTGACGTTGTTGGTTGCTCTTACATTTGACGTAATGTGAGGGCTCGATCGAGGCTCGGCAGATTTCTTTTGTCTATTGAAGGTGTCCCTATATCGAGGGTGTGGGCGTTGCCGCGGGCGCACTCCGACCACACACCGATTTTATGGTCCTCGGGGAGGAATCGAGGAGTAGATCCACCTTTCGGTTTGAGAGGTGATGGCTGCTTGAGGAAGGTTTTCGCGAGAACATGGAGGAGTGCTGGAGAGAGTGGGCTCCGGCGGGGACGGCGGTCGCCCGCCTCTCTAAGAAACTAGCACTCTTAAAGGCGCACCTGCCGCGGTTCGGCAGGGAAAGCAAGTGGCGGAGGAAGCTCAAGAGAATAGACGCGCAGGCGGGTGTGGCACGCCTGGACAGGATGGATGACGAAAAGGGCTTAGAACCGATGGAGTTGGAAGAGAAACAGAAATTGCTTGAAGAGCTACTGATGGAAGACCGTAAGGAGGAGGTTGAGTGGAGGCAAAAATCAAGGCAAAGGTGGCTTCGTGTAGGTGATGCCAACACGCATTTCTTCCACAGAGTGGCATCAGGGAGGCAGCCGAGGAATTATATTCACGAGCTCCTCGTGGGGGGCAGTGGGTTTCAGGGGAGGCCAGATTGGGATCCGTGATCCACGAGCATTTCGTAGTGGCCTCGAGAAGACAGAGACGTGGCGGCTGGGGTTGGCAGGGAAGAGGAGCAAGGAGGCTAGCTGACTCGCAGGCGGAGGTGTTACAGGCGCCGTTCTCGGAGGTAGAACTGAAGGAGGCGGTCTGGGGCCTGAATGCGGAGGGTGCCCCAGGTCCTGACGGCTTCCCGATTTTCTTCTACAAGGAATTCTGGGAGATGTTAAAGGATGAGGTTTTCGACGTCATGGCTGAGTTCCCGGAGGGTAACAACGGTTTTTACAGGATAAACAGAGCCTTCCTGTTCTTGCTTCCGAAGAAGGAAAACCCAGATAGAATTGATGATTTCCGACCGATTGCACTATCTAACGCGATCTACCTTATTGCCGCAAAAACCTTGGCGAATCGCCTCAAGCTGGTCATCGATTCGGTGGTCTTACAAGGGCACACTGCTTTCATTCCGGGCCGCCAAATGGCGGATGGGTTGGTGATGGTAACAGAACTTTGTCTCCACGGGAAGCGATCAAAAAGGAAAGGGGCGCTATGGAAACTGGACTTCTCCAAGGCTTACGACCGCGTTGATTGGGCTTTTATGTGGATGTCTTTGTCACGGAGGGACTTCCCGGAGAAGTGGATCGGCTGGATGAAAAGATGTGTTACGACCTCTTCTTTCTCGGCCCTTGTGAATGGAAGCCCGGAGGGTGGTTTTTTCCAACTGCAGCGTGGGGTGCGGCAAGGTTGCCCTTTGGCCCCAATGCTTTTTGTTCTCGTTGCCGATGCTTTAGTGGTACTCTTCAATCAGGTGGTGGAGGCGGGGTTGTGCGAGGGATTTCGCTTGGAAGATATCTCAATACCTATATTACAATATGTGGATGATACTCTGCTACTGTTGGGCGGCTCGGAGGAACATACGAAGAACGTAACTATGATGGTCGATATTTTTGGCGAGTTATCAGGTTTGGTGGCTAATAATAGGAAGTCGGTAGTCATCACCTTTGGGATGCTTGACGATGAGCGTGACAGGATCGTCGGGTTAACCGGTTGCCCGCTGGGGGTGCTGCCTGTCGCGTACTTGGGCTTGCCTTTGGTGGACGGGAAGTTGAAGAAGGCGGACTAGGATGTTGTGCTCCAAAAGATGGAACAGAGGATTAGAGGTTGGAAGGCGGTCACACTCTCAACGGGGGGCAAACTAATCCTATTAAAGCACGTGCTCTCTGCGATCCCAATATTTTTCTACTCCACGCGCATCCAACCAGCTGGAATTCGTAGGAAGATTGAAGTTCTTATGAAGAAGTTCTTCTGGTCAGATGGCAAGCAACAGAAATCGGGGTTGCACCTTGTGGGCTGGAAGGAGGTGACGCAGGGAAAAAGGGAGGGCGGTCTTGGCATCTGGGATGTGGAGTGCATGAATAAGGCGATGCTGGCAAAATGGGTGTCATTAATCTGGGGACCCTCTTCGTCCCTTGTGCTCAGATTGATCCGCAAGATCTACGGCGTGGGGAGAGATCTGGTGGCGGGAAGGGCGCGGTGGGAGTCACTGCTATGGGCTGGTGTGCGAGAGGTCCTCCCTGTGTTGGTGCACAAGTTGTAGCCGCAGGTCGGGGATGGTACTTTGTTCCGTTTCTGGGGGGACAACTGGACATGCAACGGGAAGCTTAGCGATAGGTTCCCGAGGTTGTTCGCTCTTGCGTCCTCGAGGGATGTTTTGCTTTGCCAGGTCATGGGTTCGGATACTTTGGCTCCAGAATTTGTGAACGATCTATCTGAGCAGAGACTGAGGACTTCATTAGGATGCAGTCTGAGCTGCAGCGTATGGACGAGTTCATATCGACGGTCGCTGCTGAACATGTTGATTACTTCATATGGGAGGGGGGCAAGTTCACCACGAAGAGGGCATATGAGGAGCTGAGGCAGCCAATGGAGGAACATGATGCGGATTTTACGTGAGACGTAAGAATGATTTGGACGGCAAAGATACCTTGTAGGGTGAAGGTATTCCTGTGGTGTTTGAGGAGAGGTGTGAACCCCTCAGGATCCGGGTACCCGTTTATGACGCATTTCGCAATATTTCATTCACATTGATCGCAGAAGTTGTAGAAAAATAGGGAAATTTTTTCGCGCAATTATGACATTCATTTCCATCACATAACCACAAAGTAAAAGAGATAAATGGCACCAAATTTTTTTCATTAATATTCATATAAATTTACAACATGTACAAGGATCTTCCATTTACAACATATATCCCAAAGTGTGATACAAAAGAGATAGCATTTACATTACTATCTGAACAAAAACTGAGACAAAGTAATTCATACCGTCTAGTGTATACTCTGTCTCCAGGAAACATGTATAGCTACTGAGCTGCTACTAAACTGCAGGCTGTTTGCCTGCCAAACACGTTAGGAAAGAAGAGGCGTCAGCAATTGCTGGTACCTCCCAAAAACTTATAAAAATAACTAGACATTTAATATGTGCAAAAGCAAGCAAGTAGAAAGGTGGAAAGTAAAGTTTACATCTACTTGCGTAAGTAAAAAGTTTTTTCAGGCTATTTGTAAGCGTCTCAATTGTTTGTCCCAAAACCCAACATTTCCCACATGTGACCTATTTATATAGTAGTTGAGTATTTCATGAGTGTATGAGTGTACGCGCATATATCATTTTCTTCAGAGATCACGTTGGTGAGTGATAATGGAAAAGTTAAGATTGGAAAGATATCTTAATTTATTTAAATTCTTAGATAAAGAGAATAGTCATTTCCTACTAATCCCAACTTTTAATCGTAACTTCTCCAATTCTTAACTTCAATGTTTCAGATATAACTCCAGATGATGTAGATGTAGATATGAATGATCTAGATATAGAATTGCCAAGTCTGTTGGCGAAGTAAACTGAAGCGGTGAAGAAGCCTACAAATGGCTCTTCCGTCTCGCCCTCTAATTGGAAGCGCGGTCCAATAGAGGGATAGGTCTACTCCCAAACTACGCCACTGAGACGGGTGAGAGAGACTCCCTAGAAAAGTCGCTCTAGAAACCAGCCTGACTAGTACAGGCGAACGAGCTCGTACGAAAAATTGAAAACCAAGGATCCCCCGCCTGGGTATCCTAAAACAGAGGGTCAGCGGAATGGTCTAAAGTCAGGATCCCAACGAGGAGTAAAAACACTGTGAGCTCGCGTAAAAACCGTGTAAAAGACTGGGATCCTAGACCCGCGCACTTGGCGGCCGCTGCCCTAACTGGGCTTCCTATTCTCCCGCCCAGTTGAGGGTCACCGCGCCCTCGCACGGTCAGGTGTAAAGATCATCTTGACCGGCACTAATTAAATATCATTCTTTAATGTGGTTATCTTTATAGATCTTATATCTTTTGTTTGACCATCTTCTTTCATAGTGATCCGTGAACTTATGATTCTTATCTAAATGATCGATCACAAGGGTTTTTAATAAGTGTATTAATGTAGGTGTGGTGATGCTGGCAAAAGTAAAAGTAATTATCAATCTATTAGAATGATTGATGCAATTTCCATATATGTATTAATATGGTTATTATTTATAGACATACATATAAATATTTACCTTGGATGTATCTATCAAAAACATGTATATGCAAACACACTCACCGACTATTTCTATTAAGCTCATATTTAATCCCATAATTGCATCTTGATACGGCCTCACACCTTTTAATTTTATTATTATTATTATTTTAAAGGTTGAAATAATTAAGTTGCCAATATTCACAATTCACAACCAGATAGCATATGATAATATCTATATTTATTACATATTAATTATTTATGATTTGTAAGGAAAAAGTAATTTAGCCAAATCTACTAAGGCATGTCAACATGAAGTTACAGTAAGAACATTATGATGACAGTGCAGTAAGAACATTATGATGTCTACTGTCAGCATTACGCTTATTATGGACTGCCAATTCTGAACACGTGCCATACAAGTTATTTTTGTTCATTAATTTGATCCTTACAAAATTCTTTTTTTTTATACTAAAATCAGTTTATGGAATTGTAGTAATCGTGTAGGAACATCCTTTGAACAACCAGGTTATGCTTATATCAAATTTTTAAATCTGAACATTTATATAGAACATATATTATATAGGTTGACAATATTACTGTAATTAATGAATAATACTATATGTCAATACTAATAGGCAGCACTCATAGGTTTATAAACTTAACAGGTCACTATTTACATTGCTTATTAAATTAACCCAATTAATAACTGCCTAAATGATGCTGAAATAAGTACTGATTCAAAATTCACAGTTCAACAAAAGTATAACTTTTTTTCAATGATACTTAATTCCAATCACATTACAGATTCCGGATATTTTAAAGTATTGATATAGTTTTGTTGTTAATTCCAACCTCTGATGAATTTAGAAAACTTTGAAAATTTGAATAATCAAGACTAAAAAAAATAGATAATTAAAAAAAAGAATGTTCTCAACGGATCTTTCAGCATATAAACTGTTATTCCATAGATGTAATTGAAGACATGCAACCCTTGAATATATATATACATATCCATCTCAATAAGGAAAATGATTAATGAGTAATAATATGAAAAATGCATAGCAAAAGAAAAGGGATTGAATCATGTATGGAAGCAAGAGAGGTGGAGAGGTAATGTACCTTTGATTAGATCTTCAAATTCTAAAGATCTAACATGCATGCAGTGGCTTTTTGGTCACTGGACAGCAGCTCCAGCAGCTGAAGTAGTTGCTGGACAGCAACTATTTGCACAAAAAAATGAGAGAAAAAGTTGGGAATTTGGAAGAAAAAGGGAGAAGAATGATTGGGGATGAATGTACCTTGAATTGGGTCTTCAATTTTGAAGAAAAATGAATAGCATGCAAAGGTTTGGAGGCTTCAATGGAGCACTCCAGACTTCCAGCCGTTGGGTTGTAGCTCCAAGGAGAGTTCTTGCTTCGGTGAAAGGTTTTGAGGGAAATGGAAAGAGAAAATATAGAGGGAGGGTTCCCTTATGTTGGGTTTTTATAACTAAGGAAAGGGGTCCATTATATGACAAGTGGAAGGTCATAAGACCAAGTGGAAAGGAGAAAACAGACAACCATACGGCTGTTCTGGAATCACTGTAGCAGAGTGGTAATTTTTTTTCTTTTTCCTTTTTTTTATTTTTTGGCCAATTTCTCCTAATTATATAAGATGCAAAAATCGTCCGTATTCGCGCCTCGCTTGTCGGATTCTAATGTGAAATGTCTCGTTTTGATCGTCACTGAACGACGATCAATATGAGTATAATATTGATATACTTTCGGTTGGGTTTTGAATACCCGAAATTTTCGGATACGATTTTTGTTTAAGATTAAATTTTGTAATTTAAAATATCATATGACCTCCAATTGACGAACGGTCGATTTCGTTTGTCTCGTATTGTCGAATCGGATCTAATGACGGTCTCGGTTTGTTTTGCAGTTTCCGAATTTGCGTCGTGACTTTTTCACGGCGCGCATTACGAGGCGACCGATTTTCGGTCGATTTCGCCCGAACGACTTTTGATTCACGATCAATTGATCGTTTTATGTTATCTAATATTGTCAGATATCTTTATTGGGTTAATCGGACGCTAATCGGGCCGGTTTCGGGTTTGGCGGATTTCGGATGTTACAATTATAAAAACCTCAAAGGGAGTCTCGTCCTCGATACTCGAGTCAAGGTCAATAGGTATCTTCGTTGAATCTCGTATGGTTATAAAACCTCAAAGGGTTTTAAACCCATAAAAACCTCAAAGAGAAAACAAGCCATATATTTATCATGTATCTAATTACAAAAGCTTGTTTTGATGCTTACATCAGAAAAGCTGCGGGTATCGTGCCCGTATGTCAACTTCGGTCTCCCACGTCGCCTCGCTGATGCCGTGTCGGTGCTACAAAACCTTGACCAATGAAATCTCCTTGTTGCGAAGCTTCTTCTCAGCGCGGTCAAGTATCTGGACTGGCTTCTCCTCATAAGTCAGATCCGACTCTACATCGAGATTCTCGTAACTGATAATGTGTCGAGGATCGTGCACATATTTCCTCAGGTTGGATATGTGGAAGACATCATGAATAGCCGATAGATGTGGAGGAAGGGCTACTCGGTATGCAACCTTCCCCACACGAGCAAGAATCTCGAACGGTCCAACATATCGCGGCGCCAACTTGCCACGAACACCAAATCTCTGCACTCCCTTCATGGGAGATACACGGAGAAATACTCAATCTCCAACCTATAGTTTATAGGAATACAATTAGTATGAGATTAAGTTGAACACATATATATCATAATTGAGTGGATGAGTAGAAAATAATTAGATTACCTGAAACTCTAAGTCTCTCCTCCGACGGTCTGCATAACTCTTCTGGCGGCTCTGTGCCGTCAGAAGCCTCCGTCTCACAAGATCAACAGCTCTCGTAGTCTCCTCCAAGAGATCTACGAAATAAAAAGCATGATCACCTACCTCACGTCAACTGAGAGGTGTGAGGCATCTCCGCCCGTATAGGGCTTCGAATGGTGCCATACCAATACTGGAGTGATAGCTGTTGTTGTATGTGAATTCCACCAAAGGCAAATGGTCCTTCCAGGACCCTTTCCACTCCAAAGTGCAAGCGCGAAGCAAATCCTCTAGTGTATGAATGGTGCGCTCACTTTGACCGTCAGTCTGTGGATGATATGCAAAACTCATCTTCAGCTCTGTCTGTAGTGCTGACATGAACTGATGCCAATAATGAGATGTAAATCTCGAATCCATAGAAATGCTCTCCCACTTCCATTCGGGAATGGGGAGAGACTACAGTAATCCTGGTGGTCTCATGTGCTCAGCCTTGACCATCTGACAGGTCATGCATCTGCTAACATGTAGCGCCACATCGCGCTTCATTCCATCCCACCAGAAATGTCGACGCAGATCACGGTACATCTTCGTACTGCCTGGATGGATAGATAACCGTGAACTGTGTGCCTCATCGAGAATGTCTCTGCGAAGCTGCTCGTCATTGGGTACAACGACCCATCCTGCCTTCCATAAAATAGACTATGCCACAACAAAATCATCAACTTCGTCCTTGACGGTGCGCATGTATCTATCACGAATCCAAGGATCGGTCTTCTGGCCCTCTACAATACGATCCCAAAGACTACTGTATCGTGGAGGCACGGCGGTAGAAATGGATGCGCTCTCCTGAGGATGCCAATCGCTCAAAGCTGCAAGCATATCCCACGTATATAGCCAGTTCGTCGTACCATCAGCATGCGCTCTCCTGCTGAGTGCATCAGCCACCACGTTTCCCTTACCAGGATGGTAAGAGATCGTGCAATCGTAATCCTTCAACAGCTCGAGCCATCTGCGCTGCCTCATGTTCAGCTCCTTCTGATCAAAGAAGTACTTCAGACTCTTGTGGTCTGTAAAGATCTCGAAATTCACCCCATATAGGTAGTGGCGCCAGATCTTCAAGGCGAAAACAACTGCCGCCAACTCCAAGTCATGTGTGGGGTAGTTCCGCTCGTGCGGTCTCAACTGCCGTGATGCGTAAGCAATCACCTGTCCTCTCTGCATCAACACTGCTCATAGACCTTCTCCAGATGCATCTGTGTATACTGCGTAGTCCTGAGTGCCTGAAGGAAGAGCAAGAATAGGCACTGTAGTCAACCTCTCCTTCAGTGTCTGGAAGGCTTGCTCACATGAATCGTCCCAAATGAATGGAACTCCCTTCTGCGTCAACCGTGTCAGAGAGCGAACAATACGTGAAAATCCGCTGACGAAGCGTCTGTAATAACCTGCTGGCCCAAGGAAGCTCCGAATCTGCGTGACAGTCTTGGGCTGCTCCCAAGACATGACTGCATCTATCTTCGCAGGATCAACTGCAATGCCTGCTCCAGAAATGACATGCCCTAGAAATGAGACCTGGGATAACCAGAACTCGCACTTGCTCAACTTGGCATATAGCTTGTGCTCCCGCAATGTATCTAAGACAATCCGTAGATCATTCGCATGATCCCATTCATCCCGTGAATAGATGAGCACATCATCGATGAACACCACTACAAACTTGTCCAAGTATGGACGGAAGATACGGTTCATCATATCCATGAAAGCCGCAGGTGCATTGGTGAGCCCAAACGGCATCACCACAAACTCGTAGTGTCCATAGCGAGTCCTGAAGGCTGTCTTCGGAATATCCGACTCGCGAATCCTCAGCTGATGGTAGCCTGAACGAAGATCGATCTTCGAGAAAACCGAAGATCCCTGAAGCTGGTCAAACAAATCATCGATACGTGGCAAAGGATAACGGTTCTTCATCGTTCTCTTGTTCAGCTGCCTGTAATCGATGCACAGTCTCATTGATCCATCTTTCTTTTTGACAAATAGAACCGGAGCACCCCAAGGTGAAGTGCTCGGCCTCACGAATCCCAAATCAAGTAACTCCTGCAACTGTACCTTCAGCTCCCTCAACTCAGCTGGTGTCATACGATATGGTGCCATAGAGATCGGCTGTGTATCTGGCAGCAATGTGATCTCAAACTCGATCTCTCTCTCAGGAGGTAATCCTGGTAGCTCATCAGGAAACACGTCAGGGTATTCTGAGACTACTCGGATGTCCTGTGTCATCGGCTCATGGTCAGATACCTCCCGAATAAATGCAAGATATGTATCACAACCCTGATCAACAAGTCGCTGAGCCCGCAACACTGAAATATACTCCATGGTGGATTCATGCAAAGTACCCTCAAAAGTGAACTCGGGTAGATCAGGAATCCTGAAGACAACCGTCTTCCTAAAGCAATCAACAAGTGCATGATGAGTGGATAACCAATCCATGCCCAAAATCAAGTCGAACTCATCAAGCTGCAGAAGTAGACAATCTGCGATCATCTCATGACCGCCAATCAGTATGGGCAAGTGCCTGACTATCAATGAAATAATGAAGAACTGGCCACCTGGCCCTCGGATGTGATATGGAGAAGAGAGAGTCTCTGCGACTCTACCTAAAGAAGCAAGTAACCTCGAAGCAAGAAAAGAGTGTGTCGCACCAGAATCAAATAGAACATGGAAAGGTCGACCCAAGACTGAGACCATACCTTTCACTACGGTAGCAGCTGAACGTGCCTGCTCCTCAGTAACTGCGTGTATCTGCCCCGGCCTGGCTGGTGCGGCACTGGAAACTGCCACACTCTGTGTCTGTCTCTGCTGTGGTGGCCTAAAATTGGAGTTCCTGCCACGGAAACTCCCTGAGCGTTGTGCCTGAGGCTGTGACTGTGAAGGTTGTGGCTGAGGCTCACCAGAAACCTGTGGGCACTGTGAGCGATAGTGTCCCCACTCGTGACATCGGTAACACCGGATTGGTCGAGTAGATGGAGTAGCTGTGTTCGTGCTCTGAGCTGGTCCTGCATGTGGTCTATCTGCTCGCTGTGACCCAGATGGTTGAGCGGACTCTGTGCCATGTCCGGCGAGTGCTCCTCCTAGAGTAGTCGATGGAGAAGAGCAAGCACTGCCTGTGAAGGATGAACCTGTAGGTCGGAACCGTCTGTCTGACCTCTGCTGCTGAAACGGTCGACGTATCGGTCCAAAAGATCGTCGCGGTCTAGGTACTGCTCCAGACGAGCTCCCGAAACGTCTCCCCCTGATGTCCTCGAACTTCTCCGCAGCATCGGTAGCCTCGGAGATAGAAGTAATGTGTAGTCCTGCCAGCTTCTCCTGCACCTCCTCGCGCATGCCGCCAATGAACTTTTCCAGATTCTCCTCTGGAAATGCGCCAGCTGCTCGTGCATGTCGTGACAGCTCTGTATATCGGATAAAGTAATCTCTGGCGGTCATGTGTCCCTGACGAAGCTCTGCAAATAGTCGGCGCTGAGACTCCTTCTACTTCGCAGAAAAGAAGTGGGCTCTGAACTTCGTCTCGAAATCATCCCATGTAGGCTCTCGGCCTTACTCAGACACTACCGCATCCCACCATCTCTCAGCAAAATCTGTCAATGAATACTCCATGAAGGATAGCCACGTGTCTCGTGGCGCGCGAAACATCTTGAGCACCTTTGTTACCCGCTTCAGCCACTACTCAGCAACATCTGGTGTACCTGTACCCTCAAACAAGGGTATGTTGGCGCGCTGGTAGGATGTGAAAATGGACTGGTGCCTGTGAATAGCTGAGTACTCGTGTGCACCTTCGTCAGCAAAGTCAACAGGGTCCTGCTCCCTGTCTAAGTCTGCATCATCCTCAGCTCCATGCTCTAGTGCCTCCTCAAGTGGATCATCGGGATGAGGCTGCTCCACCTCAACGGACTGGTGATGGTCCTGTCGTATCCCATCCTGGGATGGATGGTACGTGAAATCTGACAGGTCCTCAAACCTCATCTCTATATCTGTCTGCATGTCGGCAATCTCAATCTGCTGAGCCAAAATCTACTCCTGCTGACCTCGCATGGCAGCTTGCTGCTGCTGGAGGTCGGTGAGGGCAGTCAGTATGCGTGCCAACTGGTCAGCCGTCTCCTGACCGGGTCGAGATGCCATGGCTCTGCATGAGAACCATAATTAGTCATAAAAATGCCCTAGACAGATATTTATCATAAATGCTTTTCTCTTCTTGGGATATAATATGAAAATTAATGAAATTGGTGACATTTGTGGTTATTGAATATGAATGTCATATTTCCCTTCTCGAACTCATGACAAGTCGGAAGACTGTCGCTACTCGAGAACTTAATGTTATCGGAATTGAGATACTGCGAATGTGTGTATCGGGGTACCACTGCTCTGATACCAAACTGTGAACCCCTCAGGATCCGGGTACCCGTTTACGACGTATTTTGCAATATTTCATTCACATTAATCGCAGAAGTTGTAGAAAAACAGGAAAAAAATTTCGCGCAATTATGACATTCATTTCCATCACATAACCACAAAGTAAAAGAGATAAATGGCACCAAAATTTCTTTTCATTAATATTCATATCAATTTACAACATGTACAAGGATCTTCCATTTTAAAACATATATCCCAAAGTGTGATACAAAAGAGATAGCATTTACATTACTATCTGAACAAAAACTGAGACAAAGTAATTCATACCGTCTAGTGTATACTCTGTCTCCAGGAAACATGTATAGCTACTGAGCTGCTACTAAACTGCAGGCTGTTTGCCTGCCAAACACGTTAGGAAAGAAGAGGCGTCAGCAATTGCTGGTACCTCCCAAAAACTTAAAAAATAACTAGACATTTAATATGTGCAAAAGCAAGCAAGTAGAAAGGTGGAAAGTAAAGTTTACATCTACTTGCGTAAGTAAAAAGGTTTTTCAGGCTATTTGTAAGCGTCTCAATTGTTTGTCCCAAAACCCAACATTTCCCACATGTGACCTATTTATATAGTAGTTGAGTATTTCATGAGTGTATGAGTGTAAGCGCATATATCATTTTCTTCAGAGATCACGTTGGTGAGTGATAATGGAAAAGTTAAGATTGGAAAGATATCTTAATTTATTTAAATTCTTAGATAGAGAGAATAGTCATTTCCTACTAATCCCAACTTTTGATCGTAACTTCTCCAATTCTAAACTTCAATGTTTCAGATATAACTCCAGATGATGTAGATGTAGATATGGATGATCTAGATATAAAATCACCAAGTCTGTTGGCGAAGTAAACTGAAGCGGTGAAGAAGTCTACAAATGGCTCTTCCGTCTCGCCCTCTAATTGGAAGCGTGGTCCAATAGAGGGATAGGTCTACTCCCAAACTACGCCATTGAGACGGGTGAGAGAGACTCCCTAGAAAAGTCACTCTATAAACCTGCCTGACTAGTACAGGCGAACGAGCTCGTACGAAAAACTGAAAACTAAGGATCCCCCGCCTGGGTATCCTAAAACAGAGGGTCAGCGGAATGGTCTAAAGTCAGGATCCCAACGAGGCGTAAAAACACTGCGAGCTCGCGTAAAAATCGTGTAAAAGACTGGGATCCTAGACCCGCGCACTTGGCGGTCGCTGCCCTAACTGGGCTTCCTATTCTCCCGCCCAGTTGAGGGTCACCGCGCCCTCGCACGGTCAGGTGTAAAGATCATCTTGACCGGCACTAATTAAATATCATTCTTTGATGTAGTTATCTTTATAGATCTTATATCTTTTGTTTGACCATCTTATTTCATAGCGATCCGTGAACTTATGATTCTTATCTAAATGATCGATCACAAGGGTTTTTAATAAGTGTATTAATGTAGGTGTGGTGATGCTGGCAAAAGTAAATGTAATTATCAATCTATTAGAATGATTGATGCAATTTCCATATATGTATTAATATGGTTATTATTTATAGACATACATCTAAATATTTACCTTGGATGTATCTATCAAAAACATGTATATGCAAACACACTCACCGACTATTTCTACTAAGCTCATATTTAATCCCATAATTGCATCTTGATACGGCCTCGCACCTTTTAATTTTATTATTATTATTATTTTAAAGGTTGAAATAATTAAGTTGCCAATATTCACAATTCACAACCAGATAGCATATGATAATATCTATATTTATTACATATTAATTATTTATGATTTGTAAGGAAAAAGTAATTTAGCCAAATCTACTAAGGCATGTCAACATGAAGTTACAGTAAGAACATTATGATGACAGTGCAGTAAGAACATTATGATGTCCACTGTCAGCATTACGCTTATTATGGACTGCCAATTCTGAACACGTGCCATACAAGTTAGTTTTGTTCACTAATTTGATCCTTACAAAATTCTGTTTTTTTTTATACTAAAATCAGTTTATGGAATTGTAGTAATCGTGTAGGAACATCATTTGAACAACCAGGTTATGCTTATATCAAATTTTTAAATCTGAACATTTATATAGAACATATATTATATAGGTTGACAATATTACTGTAATTAATGAATAATACTATATGTCAATACTAAGAGGCAGCACTCATAGGTTTATAAACTTAACAGGTCACTATTTACATTGCTTATTAAATTAACCCAATTAATAACTGCCTAAATGATGCTGAAATAAGTACTGATTCAAAATTCACAGTTCAACAAAAGTATAACTTTTTTTTTCAATGATAATTCCAATCACATTACAGATTCCGGATATTTTAAAGTATTGATACAGTTTTGTTGTTAATTCCAACCTCTGATGAATTTAGAAAACTTTGAAAATTTGAATAATCAAGACTAAAAAAAATAGATAATTAAAAAAAGGAATGTTCTCAACGGATCTTTCAGCATATAAACTGTTATTCCATAGATGTAATTGAAGACATGCAACCCTTGAATATATATATATATACATATCCATCTCAATAAGGAAAATGATTAATGAGTAATAATATGAAAAATGCATAGCAAAAGAAAAGGGATTGAATCATGTATGGAAGCAAGAGAGGTGGAGAGGGAATGTACCTTTGATTAGATCTTCAAATTCTAAAGATCTAACATGCATGCAGTGGCTTTTTGGTCACTGGACAGCAGCTCCAGCAGCTGAAGTAGCTGCTGGACAGCAACTATTTGCACAAAAAAATGAGAGAAAAAGTTGGGAATTTGGAAGAAAAAGGGAGAAGAATGATTGGGGATGAATGTACCTTGAATTGGGTCTTCAATTTTGAAGAAAAATGAATAGCATGCAAAGGTTTGGAGGCTTCAATGGAGCACTCCAGACTTCCAGCCGTTGGGTTGTAGCTCCAAGGAGAGTTCTTGCTTCGGTGAAAGGTTTTGAGGGAAATGGAAAGACAAAATATAGAGGGAGGGTTCCCTTATGTTGGGTTTTTATAACTAAGGAAAGGGGTCCATTATATGACAAGTGGAAGGTCATAAGACCAAGTGGAAAGGAGAAAACAGACAACCATACGACTGTTCTGGAATCACTGTAGCAGAGTGGTAAAAAATTTTTCTTTTTTTTCTTTTTTTTATTTTTTTGGCCAATTTCTCCTAATTATATAAGATGCAAAAATCGTCCGTATTCGTGCCTCGCTTGTCGGATTCCAATGCGAAATGTCTCGTTTTGATCATCACTGAACGACGATCAATATGAGTATAATATTGATATACTTTCGGTTGGGTTTTGAATACCCGAAATTTTCGGATACGATTTTTGTTTAGGATTAAATTTTGTAATTTAAAATATCATATGACCTTCGATTGACGAACGGTCGATTTCGTGGGTCTCGTGTCGTCGAATCGGATCTAATGACGGTCTCGGTTTGTTTTGCGGTTTCCGAATTTGCGTCGTGACTTTTTCACGGTGCGCATTACGATGCGACCGATTTTCGGTCGATTTCGCCCGAACGACTTTTGATTCATGATCAATTGATCGTTTTATGTTATCTGATATTGTCAGATAACTTTATTGGGTTAATCGGACGCTAATCGGGTCGGTTTCGGGTTTGGCGGATTTCGGATGTTACAAGAGGCAATTATGTGACAAGGTTAGACGGTCTCGTTTCTTTGGGGTGCAGGACACAACGTGTGATAGATGTCACTGCCACGAGGAGGATGCGGACCATATCTTCTTCAAGTGCACTTTCTCGATCGGGGTGTGGAGAGGACTGGGGCTGCCTTGGCTCATGATTGACGATGCGGCGACGTTTTGGCATTCGGTCTGAAGGGTGGGGGGCAGGCGGCAGCTCCACCGATGACGTGTCTCCAGTCTGGGCAGCTCTGTGGGTTATCTGGTTGGGGAGAAATGACCTTATTTTCAAGAACCAGAGTTTCTACTTGGAAAATATACTGTCACATTGTAAAGCCCTTTACAAGTTCTGGGCATCTTGATAATGTAACACTTTCTATTTAATGAATCTTACTAAGGTGGTATCTCCGAACTTGGGAGACTACCTAAAGCGCTTTTTCAAAAAAAAAACTAAAGAGATATAAATATCTCAACACACCCCCTCAAGCTGGAGCATAAAAATCTATCATGCTCAGCTTGGAACAACGACGGTGAAATGGCCCCTTAGCAAGGGCTTTGGTAAACATGTCAGCAATCTGATCTCCTGAAGTAACATGAGAAGTTAAGATAAACCCTTTTTCAATCAAATCTCGGGTGTAGTGGCGGTCAACCTCAATGTGCTTTGTTCTTTCATGAAAGGCCGGATTAGTTGCTATAAATAGTGGGACTTGATTATCACATTGTAGATGCATAGGAAGAGGTACCTCCAAAGTTAGGTCAGTTAGAACGAACTTAACCCACATCATTTCTGTGCTCACTTGGGCCGCTAGATCTGGCCACAACAGTATGTTTCTTGCTCTTCCATGAAACCAGTGAGCTACCTACAAACACAATGAAACATGAAGTTGACTTCGTGTCCATGGGACACCCATCATAGTCTGCATCTGCACATTCTAACACTGTACGGGTTGTATCTCTCCTAAATAGAAGTCATGCACCTGGAGAAAACTGGAGATACTCAAGATCATGTTGACTGCATCCATGTAAGACTGTCGAGGTTGCTCCATAAATTGGCCAACCCTACTGACAGCAAACGATATATCAGGCCTGGTAATTGTGACATACAATAGCTTTCCTACCAGCTCTCTGCATTGTCTCTTATCTACCTCTGCAGAATCATCATCATATAGCCGTGCATTGGGATCCATTGGAGTAGTGGCAGGTCTACATCATGTCATACCCGTCTCAGATTAGAGATCAATGACATATTTCCTTTGCATCATTACCATTCCTTGTTGGTTTCTTGTAAATTATAGACCAAGAAAGTACCTCAGCTTACCAAGATCCTTGGTCACGAACTGTTGTCCACGAAAATCCTTGGCTGCCTGAATTCCTTTGTTATCACTACCTGTGATAACAATATCATCCACATAAACTAGAATTGCAACAATACCCTTCTCCGTCCTCTTAACAAACAGAGAATGATCCACAGTCGATCTGACAAAACCCAGTAGTTCAATCAACTCTGAGAGCTTCTGAAACCAAGCCTTCGGACTCTGCTTAAGGCCATATATGGTCGTATGAAGTTTGCACACCATACTAGACTCCCCCTCAGCAGTAAACCCCGGTGGCTACTGTATATATACTTCTTCGTGCAAATCGCCATATAAGAATGCATTCTTGACATCTAATTGGAAAAGGAGTCAGTCCTTTACCACAGTAATGACAACAAGAATACGTAGTATAGAGTGACGTGTAACTGGAGAAAATGTGTCTTGATAGTCCACCCCATAAGTTTGGGTGAATCCTCGAGCAACCAACTGAGCTTTGTATATGTCCACAGATCCATCTGCATGGTGTTTAATAGTAGACACCCACTTACTGCCAACAATAGACGCACCTGGGGGAGCGGAGGTAACACTCCATGTACCGCGAGATCGTAAAGCAACCATCTTTTCTTCCATAGCAAGCCGCCAAGGGCCACTCTGTAATGCTTACTGATGGGATTTCGGTATCTACACCGCTGATAAAGCAATAATAAATCTCTGAAAGTCCCCAGATAACTGCGCCAGAGACATGAGAGGAAAGATGATGCATCGTACAAGCATACCGCTTCCTTTGTAGAGCAATAGGCACATCCAGATCCTCTGTATCCTCAGAAATAGTACTATCCAAACCATCCTGCAAACTCAAATCACCACTGCCATCAATAGAACTCAAATGTTCATGGCATACCTTGGGCGTGTTGATGTTGGTGTAGGCACATGAGCACGAGGCCGGCGTTGATACACCTGAGGAAAGAAAAATGGTGTGGCAGGAGGTGGAGGAGGTGGTGGAGTAGATGGAGTATTTGGTTGTGGTGGTAATGGAGTAGGATAGACGGGAGGTGGTGGCATGTAAACTTCTTCTCTACATTCTGAAGGAATGAGCTTGTCACCTGTAGGAGAAAAATACATGAAGGATTCAAAGAAGGTGACATCAGCACTAACATAACTGTTAGAGTATTTGGTTATGCGCCCATTGAGTTGTGACAGGGTAAATGGATCCTCGAGAAGATCCATTTACCCCATCCATGTAATTAGTCCCACATCGTCTAGTGGTGGGACTTGGAGGCTTTGGAGAGGCTATATAAGGAGCCCCAGACTTCCTGTACTCATTGAGAAAAAGGAATGAAGTATCCGCCCCTTTGAGGGCTTCTCCCGTGGTTTCATCCCGCTCCTCACGGAGTAGGGTTCCACGTAAAATCCCGCGTTCTTTTCGTTATTTATCTTTTTCCATGTTTACGCTTCCGCTTCCGATTTTCTAACATGGTATCAGAGCTGGTTCGATCCTCGGAGATTTCATTTTCTTATTTGTTCGGGATTCGATTTTCGAGTTTATGTTCTTCAAGATTTGGTGAAGATAATTATATTGTTCAAGTTCTTTCCAACTTCCAGGGTTTCTATTGAAACCCTCATTTCTATCCAGCAACAAGCATCGTTGTCAATTTCAGAATAGTTAGGGTTCCATCTCTGGAACCCTAAATCTTGTTTCTGGTTCAGCTTCTGGCGGCTCGTGGGTTCTTGCAATCAATCATGTTCATCTCCAGGGCGATAAGCCCCATCACCTCAAGATCGCTGCTATCCCAGACGCTGCTTTCTCCTTCCGATCACATGGCTCCAGAGGCGGAGCCTTGTGCACCTCCTGCACGCAGACCCCCGCCCAACCGCTATCACAGAGGGTGAGGAAGGGCTCCCGGCGCAACCCCTCGCAAGAGACCTTAATCTCCCATGTATTGGCAATATCCCCAGCCGCAACAGAGAAAAAAAACACCCGAGCGGCAAGGCCTATCCGCACCAGCCAGCGGCGTCCTCCCGCACTTTGCGCACCCACACGGCAGCGCTTGCATCAAACCCAAGCCATCAGATCGCGGCATCGGCAAAGAAGCTCCCAGACGGTGGAGCTTATGATCTAGGCGGCGCTGTCACCGCTCCTTCCAGGCGGAGCCCTAGCGCAGGCGAAACCTTCTCTTCAAGGGATGTCGCATCGCGCAGCCCTGGCGGCGGCGCCCCTGACGGCGCATCCTTGCGCCTCCTCGCTCCTGTCCAGGCGCGGGTCTCCTCGCTCCCCTCCGATGTTGGCGATGCTCGTGGGCGAGGCAACGATCTCACGGTGGCAGCCCTTGACCCCAGGCACGATCCTCTAGGGGCGGGGGTGACCAGAGGCCCCATCGGGGCGGCGGGACTTCATGAAGAGGGTTCCCCCGTACGGGAACCCTAAATAGGATTACAGAGTTATCAACAACAAAAAAAAGGAGTAGAGGCGCATGTTTATTCCAGGGCCCGAATGGGCCCAATAGCATTAAAAAAAATAATTGTGAGCCATACGTTTTGGGCCTGATATTTAGGTCGAGAGGTAAATTTAAAAAAATGAGAGAGAGAAAAGAAAGAAGATGTATTTTGTAAAGCCCAAATGGGCTAAGGTTTCTTTGGGCCACATTTACTTTGTTAAAAAAAGAAAAAAAAGAGGCGCGTACAAAATAAAAAGCCGTACGCATTTCAAAAAAAAATGCAAAAGCCGTAGGGGGGAAACGGCTTATGAAAAAAATGGAATTTGAAAAGCCGTAAAAAAAAGGTTGAACGGCTTATGTAAAAAAAATCATGGCGGCTATTTACCCCCTATTTATCTTGTCTTCTCCCAACTTTGTCGATGTTCATGTTCCGACAAGTATGGGAGAAAGGGGGAGTATATATGTAGAGTCACAGGTATTCTCCAGAGATTCAGATATTCTCCAGACCAGCAGATTTTCCAGACTCTACAGATGATCAGATTTTGTCAGACTCGACGATTGATTCCGAGTCCAGTTTCAGACACGCACGAGTTTGCAGTCATTTTTCAGATGAGCATAAGTTGCCATCATTTGTTTTGCGGTCCCCATCATTCTTCTTGTTGTCAGGCCAGAGTTTTCATGTGAGCCATAGGGACTCCAGAGCAGAGGACCATTCCCTTGAGGGCAAGGGTTTTCATGTGGTATCATAGGTACACCAGAGAAGTGCACCATTCTCCGGGCCAGATGGGAGAGACCCAGTTCTCCGACGAGGAGACTTCAGACGCAGTTTCAGACTCGATGGTCAGATTCCGAGTCTTCAGTTGACTCATGCTCCAGCCCGTTCGTCCTCCTCACCTGCACGGCATGAGAAGCAACGTCCTCAACTGCAGCAATGTGCGTGTTGGGTTGATATTGTCCGTAATGTCCTGTAGCGTTGAGTTGAGTTTATTTCTGTTTGTCCAAGCTGAGCATTGCATGCTCCAGCTTGAGGGGGAGTGTTAGAGTATTTGGTTATGCGTCTATTGAGTTGTAACAGGGTAAATGAATCCTGGAGAATATCCATTTACCCCATCCATGTGTTTAGTCCCACATCGTCTAGTGGTGGGACTTGGAGGCTTTGGAGAGGCTATATAAGGAGCCCCAGACTTCCTGTACTCATTGAGAAAAAGGAATGAAGTATCCGCCCCTTTGAGGGCTTCTCCCGTGGTTTCATCCCACTCCTCACGGAGTAGGGTTCCACGTAAAATCCGACGTTCTTTTCGTTATTTATCTTTTTCCATGTTTACGCTTCCGCTTCCGATTTTCTAACAATAACACCTTCGTCGAGCAGGGTCAAAGCACCGATACCTCTTTTGGGTCTTGAAGTACCCAAGAAACACACACTTGACTGATCTAGGAGAGAGCTTGTCAAGTCCAGGAGACATCTGATGAACAGAAGCGACACAATCAAAGATACGAGGAGCGAGAAAAAAGATCCTTCTCGGGAAACGCAAACAAGAACGGTATCTTTTCTCCCAAAATCGATGAGGGCATACGGTTCACCAAATAACACGCAATGAGAACAGCATCCCCCCAGTACGAGTGGGGAGCACAACTCTGAATCATAAGAGTCCTGGTGATATCCAAGAGATGACGATGTTTCCTCTCAGTCACCCAGTTTTGTTGGGATGTATAAGCATATGATGCCTGATGCACAATACCATACGATCTAAGAAATTGAGAAAGTTGTGTACTATAGAATTCAGGTGTATTATCAGAACGTATATACTTACCATCTTTTTTCATTAATAAAGGACTAAATAATAGGACTTTGTTGGGAAACGTGAATGAATTGTTTATTCCATAGCCCTAGGCTCTCTTATATAGGAGAGTAGCCTATGGGTAAATTACATAAAGAGGATAACAAGAAAATAAAATAGCGAAGAGACACAATAACTAAATATGCGTCAACACTCCCCCTCAAGATGGAGCATAGATGTCAATCATGCTCAGCTTGGAAGCACACTTCTGAAATGGGCCACGTAACAATGCCTTGGTGAATATATCTGCAGTCTGGTTCTCTGAAGTAACATGGGATGTGGTAATGAATCCTTTCTGAATCATATCACGTATGAAGTGGCAATCCACCTCAATATGCTTGGTCCGTTCATGGAATGCAGGATTGTTTGCAATGAACAAAGCAGCCTGATTATCACACTCCAAGTTCATAGGAAGTGGTATATCTAAGCATAAATCTGTCAGCACCGCTTTCACCCACATCATCTCTGTAGTAGCCTGGGCCATAGCCCTATATTCGGATTCAACACTGGATCTAGCTACCACAGTTTGCTTCTTGCTCCTCCATGAAACTAGAGCATCTCCAACATAAACAGCATACCCTGAGGTGGACTTCCTATCCTTAGGACATCCTGCATAGTCTGCATCTGCGCATGCTGAGACAGAAATCCCCTTTCCTTTCTTGAATAGCAGACCTTTACCTGGAGAAGATTTGAGATATCTAAGTATCATGTGTATTGCATCCATATGCACCTGACGTGGTTGCTCCATGAACTGGCTCACACGGCTCACTGCAAATAATATATCTGGCCTAGTGATCGTGACATATAACAATTTGCCTACCAGCTCTCTGTATCTTCTCCTGTCAACCTCCTCTGTGTCATCATCATACAGCTTCATGCTAGGGTCCATTGGTGTTGTGGCAGGTCGACACCCTAGCATACCTGTCTCACTCAGTAGATCTGTGACATACTTCCTCTGTGACATGACTAATCCATACGGATTTCTGGCAAACTCCAGCCCCAGAAAATATCTAAGGACTCCCAAGTCCTTGGTTACAAACTCGGTCCCCAGCCTTTCCTTTGCCTGCTTAATGCCCTGGTCATCATCACCTGTAATCAAGATATCGTCAACATAAACCATGATTACAACAATACCTCTTGCCGTCTTCTGTACAAACAAGGAATGATCAGCATTGGAGCGTTTATATCCTTGTTTCTCAAAAAGGTCTGACAGCTTCTGGAACCATGCTCTGGGGCTCTGCTTAAGGCCATAGATAGCCTTATGTAATCTGCAAACCTTGGAACACTCCCCCTCAACAGCAAAACCTGGTGGCTGTTGCATGTAGACTTCCTCCTGCAGGTCGCCATACAGAAAGGCATTCTTCACATCCAGTTGATAGAGAGGCCAGTCCCTAGTAACTGCAACCGATAAGAGGATCCGCAGAGTGGAATGACGAGCCACCGGGGAGAACGTGTCAAGGTAATCTACTCCATATGTCTGTGTGAATCCCCTTGCAACCAGGCGTGCCTTGTACCTGTCAATGGAGCCATCTGCATTATGTTTCACTGTAAATACCCACTTGCAACTTACTGGGTTGACATCCGGTGGTATAGTAACCAAGCTCCATGTTCCTCTAGACTGAAGTGCCGCCATCTCTTCCTCCATGGCTAGCCGCCATCGAGAATCCTGCAAAGCCTCATGGTGGTTCCGTGGAATATCTGTAGCTGAAAGTGCCAATGCAAATGTCCTGAATGGTCCAGATAGCCTCTCAAACGAAACTGCTGCTGATACTGGATACTTGGCACAACTTCTCTTCGGCTTGCGTAGAGCGATTGGAACATCCAGATCCTCTGTGGTATCACCATGCTCCTGTAATGCATCCTGCTGAGAAATGTCGTCAGATCCATCAACATTAATATTTTCACTACATACCATAGGCGAGCTAGTTGACTGGTCAGGACCATGAGCTTGATTCGGCCGCCGGGTGTAATGGAATGGTAACGGGGAAATTATTGGTGGCGGTGGTGGTGGTGGTGGTGGTGGTAATGGTGGTGACGGCTGTGATGTTGGTGGTGACGGCTGTGATGTTGGTGGTGCCATGAATACGGTATCAGGAGATAATGGTGGTGGCTGCATGTTCCCGGATTCTGAAAAATACATAATGGATTCAAAGAATGTAACATCCGCACTGATCATATACCGCCGACGCACAGGGTCAAAACACTTGTACCCCTTTTGGGTTCTGGGGTACCCCACAAAGACGCACTTGACAACCCTAGGAGAGAGCTTGTCAGAACCGGGTGACAACTGATGGACAAATGCGACAGACCCAAAGACACGAGGGGTAAGAGTGAACAGCTCCTTGTCAGGATATATAATTGAGAAAGGAACCTGTTCATTCAAGACAGACGAGGGCATACGATTTATAAGATAACATGCAGTAAGGACTGCATCTCCCCAGTAGGTATACGGGACATGACTCTGAATGAGAAGAGACCTTGTAACGTCAAGAAGATGACGGTGTTTTCTTTCTGCAACCCCATTTTGTTGAGACGTATGAGCACAGGATGTTTGGTGAACAATCCCTTTTGAGGAGTAGTATTTGGCTAGATTGTTGGTGCACAACTCTAAGGCATTGTCAGTTCTCATAATTTTGACCGTTGTGGAAAAGACATTCTGAATCTCATTTAGAAAGTGAATAATAATATCTCCAGCTTCAGACTTATTTTTCATTAGAAATACCCAAGATGCTCTAGAAAAATCATCGACAAATACAATATAAAACCTGTGCCCCTGATGATCGGGAACACGACTCGGACCCCAGACGTCGACATGAAACAACTCAAACTTGGAGTTACTACTCCGACCTTGACTACTGGGAAAAGACGACCTGTGATGTTTTCCCAACTGACATGCCTCACACTGGACAGTTGTGTGAGACAGACTATAGGGTAGGACAAGACGCAACTTCTGAAGCGGTAAATGACCGAAGCGCAGATGCCACAGGAGAGGAGATACTTGTTCTGCGGAGGAGGCTGTGATTCCGGCAAACGGGGTCTGGTTCAGACGATAAAGGCCTCCTTGCTCATAGCCATGACCAATCACGTTGCCCGTACGGATGTCCTGAAAAATCAAAGAAGATGAATCAAAAATAGCTCGACAATGGAGATCCTTCGTAATCTGACTAATCGACAACAGATTCATTGAAAAATGCGGTGCATGTAAAACATTCTTGAGCTGCATCGAGGATGTCAATCTAATCTCCCCCTGACCCGTGATAGGGGAATGAGTGCCATTGGCAATCACTACTGTCCGTCCTGGAGGGATCTGAGTATATCCTGTAAGAAGACTCTGGTCGCCACATAGGTGATGTGTAGCGCCCGAGTCCATGATCCACGGCAATGTAACTGATCTACTACTGTGAAGAGCAAGTGTACTACCTGAAGTACTCGTAGAAGCAGAAGCAGAAGCAGCGGCATCAGTATGATTTTCTGTCGACGGTGCCAGGCCAGATGGTGGTATAATGCCTCTGAGACGGGCAACCAGATCATCAAATCGTTGATCCAGTGTGGAAGCGGATGGGGGCTCTATCTGCTCAGCAGCTCGTGCAGATGCAGGAAATCCATGCTTGGAGTAGCATGTGTCTTCAGTATGGCCGACTCTGTGACAATATGAGCATGTTGGTCTAGTGCGACCACCCCTTCCACGGGGAACACGTCCACGGCCCTGGTAGTGAGAACCACGGCCTCTGCTGGCTGCCATGGCTGATGGATTCTGACTAGTGGCTGCTGAAGGTACAGTAATCCTGCTCAATCTGTGAAAGGCTTCCTCCATGGGAGGAATAGTCGAGTCCGCCAAAATCTGTGAACGTGCTGCCTCATACTCTGGATCGAGTGCAGCGAGAAACACACCCACCATCGTCGCATTCCTGTATGTTTTCTGCTGCTCTGGTGTGGCGGTAAGAGGCATGAAGCTATGTAGCTTCTCAAACATTCCTCTCAAAGATGTGTAGAGAGAATGTAATGGGCGGCCATTCTGCTTAATTGTGAATATATCATGTTGAAGTTGCAGAATCTTGGTCTCATTCTTCGCCTGGGAATATGTTGCTGCTAGGATATCCCACATGTCTTTGGCTGTGGGTTGATGTAGAATGTCATTGGCGATCTCAATAGCCAATGTGCCAGAAAGCCACACCTTTGCATATGCGTCGTCAGCCTCCCATGAGGCATGAACTCCAGTCTTCTCTGCAGGCTCGGGCTCTGTGAGAATATGCTTCTTGCCCGTGGACTTCATCATACTCATGAACTGCATTGCCCACAGTTCATAGTTCGTACCATCCATCTTGACGATTGGCGCTGGACCACGAAACACGCCCATAGATGGAATATCAGCCTTGCTTTCTGACATACTGGAAGACTGGATTGACCAAGAGACAGTGATCTTTGTCTACAATGACATAAACGGGATTGGTTGCATGTGTAGACGTCAAGCAACCAACCCCATATGTATCACGATCTGAGCCCTAGAGTTTAGGGCGTGGATGCTGCACGTTGCGCGGAGGCTGCGCGCAAAGTGCGTGATCAGGGCTGCGCGCAAAGTGTTCGTTCAAGGCTGAGATCCAGAGTATGCGCGCGAGAGAGTCTCCTTTCTGTGGCTAGAAATGCGCGCAAATTGTTCTGATCAGCGCTGGAGGATCGGCGTGGAGACGGTGCGCTATGCGCGCATGCGCTGGCGATCGGAGCGTTGGAGATCGGAGCGCTGGGGACCGATCAGCGCTGGAGGATTGATCAGCGCGAGATGCAGATCAGCGCGAGATCGATCAGCACTGGATCGATCAGCGCTGGAGAAGCGCCGCAGTGAGGTAGATCAGGCGCCGCAGATCAAGCGCAGGAGGATGCGCGATGGAGATCGGTGATGCGCGCTTGGAGATGCGCGCTGGAGATCGGAGGGCGGCGCCGAGAGAAGAGAGAGAGGGAAGAAAGGGCCGGCGGGTGGGGCGTGTTAGGGTTAGGGTTTCGAGAACTCCGGTCTAGGACCGTCGCTCTGATACCATGTTGGGAAACGTGAATGAATTGTTTATTCCATAGCCCTAGGCTCTCTTATATAGGAGAGTAGCCTATGGGTAAATTACATAAAGAGGATAACAAGAAAATAAAATAGCGAAGAGACACAATAACTAAATATGCGTCAACATAGGCCTTTTATATAGAAACTAGTATAAAATATTTAAAAACACTAGTCCCTTACTATCAATAGACCCTGACAATATATATTCAAAACAACTGATAGAATTCCCCTTAGTTTTTTTTAAAGGAACAGAGCCAATAATATTACTATTAGAGTTAGAATGATTGAACAGTGTGGGATATACGCAGGGTTGCAAACGGATGGAGATGTATATAGACATTTTTATACTATCACGGGAAAGGGAGCCAACACCTGACCCCTATTTCTCTCTATTTTTTTGAATTTTTTGAAATGAATCTTTGGGCAATTTACATCACTATATATCAATGTGTTCTCATTCAAATTTCAACTTATTTCGAGACTTCTAAGTTCTAACTTACCCATTAAGATAGTCAACTTTTAATGCCTCAAAATTGCTAAATCGACCCTCTCAGATGGACATGTTAAGAATGTTTGATACGAAATTTGAATGTGTATGGGGCTCTGGGTCCTGACGTTTTTCCCATCCTATTCTACCGTGAGTTTTGGGATCTTCTGAAGGGGGATGTTCAGGAGGTGCTCTGTGAATTCAGGGATGGCAATAAAGGCTTCGAGAAAGTCAATCGGGCTTTAATCTTTCTGCTTCCAAAGAAGGAAAATCCATTGAGGGTGGGGGACTTCAGGCCGATTGCTATTTCCAACGCTCTATACCTCATTGTGTTGTGGCAAAGGTGCTGGCGAACAAGCTCAAGAGGGTTATGGACTCGATGGTGTTTCAGGGGCAGTTCGCTTTCATTCCGGGTCGTCAAATGGCAGATGGTCTTGTAGTGGCGTCAGAGATATGCCTCGAGTGGAAGCGATCGAAGAAGAAGGGGTGCTATGGAAGATTGATTATGCCAAAGCATACCTCTGTGTCAGCTGGAAGTTTTTGTGGACCTCACTGCGACGGAGGGGTTTCCCTGAGGTTTGAGTACAATGGATGAAGAGATGTGGCACTACATCCTCTTGTTCGATTTTGGTGAATGGCAAGCCGGAGGGAGGTTACTTTCAGCCCCAACGGGGAGTCTGTTAGGGATGCCGTTGACTCCTATGCTCTTTATCCTAGTGGCAGATTGTTTAGTAGTTTTGTACAGGCGTGCGGTGGAGGCAGAGTAGTGCGAGGGCTTCCGGATGGGGGATATTTCTGTCCCGTTGCTTGAGTATGCAGATGACACACTGATTTTTCTTGGGGGTTCGGAAGAGCAGAACAACAACGCAACGCTTCTGGTGGAGATCTTTGGTAGCCTATCTGGGTTGCAAATCAACATGCAGAAGTCGGTGATGATTAGCTTCGGGATGGACGGTTCATAGCATGACATGGTCGTTGGGTGGACGGGGTGCCCCTTGGGAGGCCTCCTGATCTCCTACTTGGGATTGCCGCTAGTGGATGGCAGACTTAAGAAGTCAGATTGGGACTGTGTTGTGCGTAGAATGGAGGAGAGGTTGGTCAGATGGAAGGCTGTCACTCTGTCTAGGGGAGGGAAGTTGACCCTCCTTAAACATGTGCTTGCCGCCATTCCGATCTTCTATTCTACTCGACTGATGCCGATTGGGGTTAGAACGAAGGTTGAATCTATGATGAGGTCCTTCTTCTGGTCGGATGGGAGACATCATATGGTGGCCTTGGGGTCCGTGGTGTGGAGCTCATGAACAAAGCTTTGTTGGTCAAGTGGGTGATTCAGATTTGGGGATCTTCGACATCACTGGCGACCAGAGTATTAAGGAGCATTTATGGCGTCATAGGGGCGTTGGTGGTAGACAGAAAGAGATTTGAAACGCCGTTGTGGGTCGGGAATCGTGCCGCCTTGCTGAATCTTGTTCCTTCTTTGCGTCCGAGGATGTGGAACAACCATGTGTTTAGATTTTGGCTTGACGATTGGACGGGGGAGGGTGCTCTTGGGCGGCGTTTCCCTAGGTTGTTGGCTCTGGTGGTTGACAGGACTGTGCTTTTTGTTGAGGTGGCAGACTCCGGCTCGTAGGCTCCGCAGTTTGTCTCGAATCTGTCGGATCAACGCATGGAGAACTTCCTGAGGTTGTTGGTAGAGACTCCTCCACCGGGGGACTTTTCGAATGAATCTGACCATTTTGCATGGGAAGAGAGAGATTCTCAGTTAAGAAAGCTTATGATACGATGAGAAGGTCGACGGTGGTGCGAGACGAGGAGCTGTGCACAGACATGAAGATTATTTGGACCACCATGATCCCGTGTAGAGTGAAGATTTTCCTCTGGTGTTTGAGAAGAAATCGCTTGTGTGATAAAGTGAGGAGGGGGAGACTGTCCGGCTTGGCAGATACGTGTTGCGACAGGTGTGAGGGTGCTGTGGAAGACGCGGATCACCTTTTCTTCGGTTGCGGGAAATCGACTCAGGTCTGGAGGTCGACGGGATCTCTTGGGTAGAGGCCAACGGATTAGAGGAATTTTGGAGGTCGGTTCGCGCAGTGGGCATTGGTCCATCGGATGACTGTTCAAAACCGTTTGCAGTACTTTGGATCCTATGGACTGGTCGGAATGATATGATATTCAAAAATATGAGGTTTTATTCGTGGAATATTGTTTCGCATTGTAATGCTCTGTACAATATTTAACCTTTCCTTAATGAAAGCGTTGCTGTGGTGACTCTCGCTTCGGGAGATCTCGCTATTTTACATCAAAAAAATGGATTTGGAATTGTTCCAAATGGATGTGAAGACGACCTTCCTTAATGGAGAATTAAAGAAGGAGATTTATATGCGACAACCTGATGGATCTCAGGTTGAAGGTCAGGAGAAAAGAGTTTACAAGTTAAGAAAGTCACTATATGGCTTGAAACAGTCTTCACGGCAATGATATCTCAAATTTCATGAGAAAGTTATCCAATTTAGATTTGTTGTAAATAAATTGGATAATTGTGTGTATGTTATGAAGAGTGGGAGCATGTTTGCAATCATGTCATTGTATGTAGATGACATTCTGTTCGCATGTAATGACATACAAATGCTCGATGAAATCAAACAGAAATTGAGCAATGAATTTAAGATGAAGGACATGGATGAAGCATCCTATGTTCTTGGAATTCAAATAACAAGGGACATGGACTCAAGGACATTGAGCCTTAGTCAGGAAAGATAATTGCATACTATATTAAGGAGATTTAAAATGCAGAATAACACTCCACCTGAGACTCAATAAGAGTTAGTGTTCCGGAAAGGGCAGAAACCTTTAGATATACTATATGCATAAGTGGTGGGAAGTCTAATGTATGCAATGATATGTACTCGACCTGATTTAGCTTATCCAGTAAGCTTAATCAATGATATCAAAGCAATCCTGGTTCAACACATGGGGAAGCTGTAAAGACGATTCTTCGATATTTGAAAGGGATAGTACATCTGAAACGTGTATCAAGTAGAATCGCTTGAAGTGGTAGAATACTCTGATGTCGATTTCGGAAAGGATGTGGATGATAGAAAATCTACATCGGGTTACCTGTTTATGTCTGGTGGTGCAACCATTTCTGATGCAAAAACGAATTTGGCGCGGCGTTGATAATTAAAATAAATTGGGCGGTGGGATTTCGGTGGAGAAATTAGAGGGGTTGAGAGAAGAAACTCGTTGGGAACGAGGGATTGAGGGAGAAGAACGTGGAGATCGCGGGAGGAGAGAGGAGAGATCTAGAGGGATAATGAGATAAACTCAAAATTTCATTAATACTTGACTGAATAAAACATTGGACCCTCATCCCTTTATATAGGAGGGATGCCATTACAAAAATAGAAATTAATTTAAATTGACAACCAATTAATCCTAAAATGACTCTAACTAATTTGAAATTCAAAATCGACAACTAATTGATTGAGATTACATGCAATCTCATTTATTTAATTAGAGATACGATAATTTAAAAAAACATAAATAAAATTAACCACTAAATTAATTAAAAATTCAGCCCTATAATTTGAGATCACGCTGCATCAACTCTCCGCCGCTTTAAAAATTCGTCTCCCGACGAATTGCTTGATGTAGATGCGTGCTAGAGAATTCATCCTTGAACTGTAGCTTCAAATGCCTTCAATTAGGTCTTTTTCAATGTTACGTTTGTAGTCCTTTTCAATAGAAGGGCGTCCCTGCAATTTTCGTACCCCTTCATTCTCCTTTACTTTCCTTTTGCTTTTGGTCTTTCTGCAAATATGGGGTTTAGGGAATTTTTTTTTGCAATTTTCCCCAATCAACCTCAACTCCCGAAAGTTGAGGGATTTGGTTCTTTTAGCCCCCGATAGGGTTTCTCCCTTTCGTATTAGGTGGCGCCCATCGTTAGGGCTGTGCTTCCTCTGGCAGCGCGGAAGGGAGGCATTGGCGATATGGTGAACTGCGGCCCTGGAATCACGGGGGGCTGGTGAACGGTGCGGAAGGGGAAAGAGGCGGTTGATGCTGGGGACGACGGCGAGGTCGGGGATGGTAATAGGGGCTGGGTGCGGCGGCATCGATCACGGCGAGGGGAGGTGTGATCGGGTTCGGCTTGGTTGCGGGGGGCGTACGGTAAAGAGGGGTTGGTACGCGAGGCGATACCGAGGGGGATGGGGTTGCGGGTTAGGCGGGGAAGTGGCGGGGGTTTTGGGAAGGCGGCAGGAGGCTGGGAGGTCGGGGGAATGAGTGGGCAACACGGGTCTTGCGGCGGTATGGGGAGGCGCGGAGGGGAAACCGGTTGAAGAGGAAGGCGGCGTCGGCGTCGGGAGGGGCACATGCGAGAGGCGGCAGTCGATGGGAGGGAGAGGTGTCGGGGAGAGAACTCGGAGAGAGGGAGAAGAGGAGAGGCGGAAATGAGAGGGAAGGAGAAGAGATGGAGGGGGGGAGGGCGCTGGGCGAGGTTGGGCGGAGAGGTGGGTCGGCGGTACGGGCTGACAGGGGGGTCGCGGGGGACACCGGGAAGGCGCGGTCGCGTGGAGGTGCGGCTGTAGGCTGGCGGTGCGCGGATCCGAAGGGGAAACAACAGCTGGAGCGGACATCGGGGGTGCTATTGGTGAAGACGGCTGATCTGAAATCTTCTGGACAGCAGCCGTTTCGGCTTGTTTTTCTTCCGAAACGATTGGAACAACGGCCAGATCTTCTTCGACGGCGAGATGTTCTTTGTTAACGAACAAATCTTCACCGATTTGCGCGGCTAACCATGCTTGGACATTGAGGCATGATATAAGACATCGCTTGAACTTATGTCGTCGTGCGCGTGTACGCGAATCAGGAGATAGGCAACTCAAATCGAATTGCAAACGCCAATATGCGACAGGATCGTGGAATCGTGAGAACGATTCCGTTTCCATGCTCTGATACCAAATGATGCAAAAACGAATTTGGCGCGGCGTTAATAATTAAAATAAATTGGGCGGTGGGATTTCGGTGGAGAAATTAGAGGGGTTGAGAGAAGAAACTCGTTGGGAACGAGGGATTGAGGGAGAAGAATGCGGAGATCGCGAGAGGAGAGAGGAGAGATAGAGAGGGATAATGAGATAAACTCAAAATTTCATTAATACTTGACTGAATAAAACATTGGACCCTCATCCCTTTATATAGGAGGGATGACATTACAAAAATAGAAATTAATTTAAATTGACAACCAATTAATCCTAAAATGACTCTAACTAATTTGAAATTCAAAATCGACAACTAATTGATTGAGATTACATGCAATCTCATTTATTTAATTAGAGATACGATAATTTAAAAAAATGTAAATAAAATTAACCACTAAATTAATTAAAAATTCAGCCCTATAATTTGAGATCACGCTGCATCAATTTCTTGGGGGTAGCAAGAAACAAGGATGTGTATCTCGATATACACTGGAGGCAGAGTACATTGCATGTAGCATGGCCACCACTCATGCTGTGTGGATCAAACATTTTCCAGAGTATCTGAGCTTCGAATTGGTCAAAGGGCCAATTGAAATGTATTGTGACAATCAAGCTGGGATAAACTTGATTAATTGTGGGACTAATAGTTCTAAAGGAAAATACATTGAGATCCAATATCAATATATACAAGATATAGTGGCGAAGCAAGAAATCACGGTAACCTACATACCTACCAGTGGCAGTGACATGTTGGCTGATTCCCTAACCAAGGGAATAGCGGCAGGAACATACATTAAACATGTAGGTTAAATAGGACTCATGAATGAGTTAAGGAAGAGGTTTCATAGATAATGATCCTCACATGATAAATCTTCATGTATATACTACACGAATAGTGGGAGCATATATGTTTTGACCACTTCGGTCAAGCAGGAGATATAGAAAGCTTGCATGATCGGAAGCGTGGCTGGGTTTCGCGGAGACCCTAACCGTTTGGGGTGGGAATGGGACGGATGACGCGAGGGTTTGCGCCCTATAGATACCTCCATCGGGAGGTAGAATGGATCATCGCATCTCGATCCATCCTCGCTCACCGGGAGCCCCTTCCCTACTACCATCACCATCTCGCTCTCCCTCTCTCGTTCTCTGATGAAGGAGTCGTCGGAGTGCCCTTGAGAGACTCTGTACCTATTATGTGCTAACATCGATAGTCTCTATTATCTCTCCCTCGTGCACATGTCAATTTCACACGGCTATCAGAACTTGAGCTCTATGGTGAAAGGTTCGACAATCCCTGCTGGTTGTCCCACATAACGAGCCTCGAATATCTTCATCTTGATTTCAATTATTTATGACTCGATGTATGTGGAAATGACCTCAGTGCAAGACTTTGCAAACTACGTCGATAATTGGAGACTTAAACGATAATTGGAGACTTAAATAATTTCTTTATGGAGTGCGATTTCCGTATGAACTTAGAGAAGTTAGATCTAGCATTCAACTTTCTTACTGCACAACTTCCAGCTTGGTTTGGAGAGTACAAAAGCCTTGAAATACTCATCCTAGACGGCAATAGGGTTCCTTGCTGGAATCTATTGGCACCATGGCTTCTCTTAAAAAACCGTCTCTTCCTGGGAACAACTTGACGGGCTCTGTTCCTCAATCCATTGGTAGGTTGCCATCTCTGGAGCATTTGGATCTCCGAAAATTACTTGACAGGTTCCGTTCCTCAATCCATTGGTGAGTTGCAGTCTCTGGAACCTTTAAATCTATATGACAATCACTTGACATGCCTCATTCCTCAACCTATTTGCAGGTTGCGATCTCTCGAATATTTAGATTTCTCTGAAATTGCTTGATAGGCTCCAATCCTCAATCCATTGGTGGGATGCACTATCTGAAAAATTTAGATCTCTCTCGCAATAACATGAGTGGGCCTCTACCTTCATCACTATGGGAACTCAAATTTCTACGACATCTAGACCTCAGCAGCAATTTTTTTACGAGGAAACTTGTCTGAAGAACATTTCATTAATCTCAGCAATTTGACTTTTTTTGGAGCTGTCTTCAAAATCAACACAGATTATTGTCACTTCATTGGGTTCCGCCTTTTCACCTTGAAGAGTTGGGATTCGGGTCTTACAGAGTGGGACCTGATTTTCCTTTATGGCTTCAAATGCAAAACAAACTCAAGCGACTGTATACGTCAGATGCAAATATGCCGGATGTTCTCTCGGAATGGTTATAACTTATGGAACTTCTCTTCAGAATTTCAGCATATGGACCTCTGTAAAGGGTATTGTGCCTGTGGAAACGAACTCATCCTCACATATGGTATATCATTCTTCATTCCAACATGTTGGAAGGTTCCTTGTCAAGTTTTTCACCAGTTTCAAAAGCAATGGGAGGTATACTTATTTTCGGTTGGTTGATAAGCCAGTGTGAAAAATATTATTTACTTGCTAAATTTATGTGGGAAAATGTCAAAGAATGTGCCTAAGGAGTTGATGGATCCTAGGTAGGTCAGCTGCATAGTTATCTTTACGGATGCCTCATCTTATACATGCTATTTGGATATAAGGATGGAGGTGCATGAGTCGATGTACTAATTTGGATCGTTTTTATCTAAATAAAATGATACCATGTCGCTTGCTTGTTATATGTACAGTTAGGGACGGAGCCGGAATATAATTTAGGAGGGGGCACGGTCTTCATGCATCTAGCCATTTAACAAAATACCGTTGGAATCATTGTTATTATTTATAGTGATAAATATATCCTACGATCAAGGATATTTGGGTTTTTTTTGCTTATATGAGTAATTGAATGCTTCCATGTTGGGATAGGTTAGTAGTTAGCATTTAGATAATTACAGTGCAAATAAACATTATGATATGACTTTTTCTAAAATTACCATATTAAAGCTGTCCTGGAAGAAATTTAAATTTTGAAATTGTTGAATGATTTCTTCATTCTTGACATTAGTAAACACATCTTTTCGTTGTCATATATTCTGCAATTAATATATAACAACAAATATTATTTGTTGCATACTTATCTTCGACGTTTTCAGTTCGTAGTAATTATCATATCTGTTGCTATATTACTAGAAGCGAATCATAAAACAATGATTACCTTTTAAAATTTTCATATAATTATTACAAAATCAGCGATGATTAGTGTGAATTTGAACCAAAAAGCTAATAGATAATCAATGCTATATGAACATTAATTAACAAATGTATATTTGTTGCATACTACATGAATAAAAGGTAATTGACTATGAATAATATTCATTGTATAAATTTAACTTCAAAAGATATGTTAATGTATAATGTGTATATTTGTCATCATATACCAATTTTATTATCCCCCCTTCTCCAGCTCTCCTCTCTTTTTGTTTTGACGGAATCACTCTGAAGTTGTAACTCCGATCTCCATCAATTAATCATTTTCAATTTATTAATACCATTCATAGCTTTACATGACAATACGTAATCTTCTCAACCATTCCTACAATTCCTTCACGCAAGGAAAGTCTTCATTTCATAGTTGTTACTATGATAATAATTTTGGGACTGATAACCATAATCCTTGCATTTAATAAAAGATATGTAGAAAATATATCTATTTTGCATATGGAAAGAGGTCCATTTGAATATCTTGGTCCATGAAGAGGGAGCATTCTTGGATTCTATTTTTAGAATCCAACTAAAGTTATGGGGGCAAATACTGAAATTTAATGAGATTTTTTTCTTAAACGTGGGGGTGGTTATATGTTTTTCCCCTAAAATGTAGGGGGGCATGTGCCCCTCCTTGCCCCCCTCTCTATCCGTCCTTGTGTACAGTATTAATCCGATTAGATATGGTGTGTACTACGGCTTTCATGTGTTTTTTGCAAAAGTATGCGTTCTTGTCCAATTGCACCTTTTATGCTTTGCTCGTTTTGCTTATTAAATCGTGTGATTGATCAGCAAAAATACAACAATAAAATTAGTCTATATTTATATTCTTTGAATCCATCATTATATCGTATGTAGCCATAATGATGTTTTTTTAATCAAAATCCATCGCTAAATCGTATATGATGATGATATTATTCATTGCGAAATTATTTTTTATATTTGAACTTAGCGACAAATTAATGTCGTATCTATTTCTATATCATTAGCACGATTTATACAGTGACACATATTCGTTGTTATTTTTCAAAGTTTCAAACAATTACCGCTAACTTTTTAAATTAATGGATTTTAGTTAAAATTTCAAAAATTAACAGCAGATAAAAGTCATTTATATGGGCTTAATGATACAATTGCTGATATGATATTAATCGTTAATTTCAAGACAACAATAACAACAACAAAGCCTTTTTTCACAATTAAATAGGGTCGGCTACATGGATTCTTCGCCTCCACTCAGATCTATATTGGGTCAATCCCGGGCTTATATCCATAAAACTAAGATCCCTTCGTATAGTTTCTTTCCAACACTTCTTGGGTCGTCCTCACCCTCTCTTTACCGGCTCAACATCTCAACACTCGCATCTCCTAACTGGTGCATCAGCTAATCTTCTTTGCAAACGACCAAACCATCTTAAGCGATTTTCTCGCATCTTATCCTCGATCGGAGCTACACCAACTTTCTTTCAGATTGCATCATTCCGAATCCGATCCTTACGTGTGTGTCCACACATCCACCTTAGCATTTTCATTTCTGTTACAGCCGTTCTCTACACATGTCTATGGTTCATAGGCCAACATTTAGATCCATAGAGTATAGCAGGTCTCACAGCTGCTTTGTAAAACTTTCCTTTAATTTTTAAAGGAATTTTCTTACCACAGAGAACAACAGAGGCTCCTCTCCACTTTCGCTATCCTGCATTTATTCTATTAGTAACATCTCGATCAATTTCACCATCATGTTGCAAAATAGTTCCCAGATATCTGAAAGAATCTCTCTTCCGAATGTTATCCTCACCAATCTTCACCTCGATTCCTTCACCATTGCTTCCATTAAAAGTGCACTCCATATATTCCGTCTTAGCCCTACTTATACGAAATCCTTTACTCTTCAACTCATATCTCCAAACCTCAAGCTTCTCATTTACTCCATCTCTAGTCTCGTCAATCAACACAATATCATCAGCAAATAACATACACCAAGGTAACTCATCTTGAATGTGACTTGTCAACTCGTCCATAATCAAAGTAAAAAGAAATGGACTCAAAGATGAACCTTGATGTAAACCAATGTTGATGTCAAAATAGACAGTCTTCCCAGACGGGATCCTTACACAAGATAAAGCCCTATCATACATGTCCTTTATGAGGTTAATGTATAGGACAAGTACTTGTCTCTTCTCTAAAACTCTCCACAATATCTCTCGTGGGACAGAATCATAAGCCTTCTCCAAATCAATAAAGATCATATGAAGGTTCTTTCTTTTAGCTCTATAAATCTCCATTGTTTTCCTCAGCAAATGGATGGCTTCAATAGTTGAACGACCTGTCATGAGTCTGAATTGGGTTTTCTATTACGTTAGAAACTTGCCTCAACCTTCTTTCGATCACACGTTCCCAAATTTTCATAGTGTGACTCATCAGCTTGATACCTCTGTAACTAGAACATTTTTGAATGTCTCCTTTATTCTTATAAAGAGGCATCACGATACTCCTCCTCCAATCTTAAGGCATTTTCTTGCTTCGCCAAATAACATTGAATAGATTCGTAAGTCAAGTCAATTTAGAGAATAAAAATAATTGTTAATTTCAAGAATAAAAAATAATTTCATAACGAATTATATCACGGTTATATATATATATGTGTGTAAAACGATCAAAAGTATTTTTGTCAATAAAAAAGAAAAAAGTAATAAAGAATTGTATAACTAATAGTTGGTACAACTAGGACATTTCACCCAACATTGCAAGATAAATTTTTGGAGGAATATTTTTAACATCAACAAAAATAACAAAACATAACACGTGATGCCGTGATGGAGGGGTCTTTAGTCTCCAAGTTCTTGTTAGAGTAGTCATTTCTTTTTCTTCTCCCATGCAAATTTTAGTTGCGACACTTCACTCAAATCGAAATCGAAATCTTTATAACTACCCTTGGCCGATTTTGGTTGAAATTGACGAAATTTCAATAAAATTTCAAAATTATTTCATTTTCCCCACCTCAAAACGAAATCAAAATCGAAATTTAAAATCTTGTATAGTTGAAAATCAGAGGGGCCCTAAGTAATTTGCGAATCAAAATGGGTTGCGTATAGAGTTATCTCAAGCGTTTAAGATGAAGATTGCTTCATGCACATAATGGGATCTACCCTCAAACATTCTAGAACATCCATCCTTCTGGATCAACTACCACGCAGATGCCCCTACACAACGTCAAAAACTAGCTGTAATGACACTTTTTTTTCAAAATTTGTCAGTAAATCAGCCATTGTTAAATATACAATGATGTTATTATTTATTGCGAAATGATTTTTTGTACTTGATATTAGCAACGGATAGTATAATTGACGTTATATCATTGACAATGGTCCCATATAACATGACTTATCCGTTGTTATTTTTCAAAATTTCAACTAATTTACGTTACGAATTTTTAAAATTTTGGAAAATAGCAATGAACAAGCGTCAATAATGATATAACGACAGATGTGGTATTATTCGTTAATTTCAAATATAAAAAATAATTTTGCTACTAATATTATCATTATATATATTTAATATTATCATTATATATATTTAACAACGACTGATTTAGTGATAAATTTCGAACAAATATCATTATAACTCAATTTTATCGTAGTGACACTGACTGCATCTGTCAATAGAAGGATGAACATTGGCATAGTTGAGATATATCGCAGAAGTTTAAATAATAATTTTTGTGTAAATTAATACTAGGTGTTTCGGACACTTATTTGGTATAGGTGTTGTAAAAAAAGGTGCTAAGTGTTTTTGAGTTTTGAAGGCATGATAGACATGCGTTTGCACGGTGATCTTAAAAAGGTGATAAATGATATATATTATTAGTATTTCTATCATATATATAGTATATATAATTATCGTTTATATATTCGTTTTGGCACTGAAAAAAATAAAATATGTTTTTAAATGATTTTTTAGTTATTGCTAAAATAGATATATATTAGGGTTAAATGAGGCGACTCCCTGGGTGTAGCCAATTGGCTACTCCCACCCCTATTTTCCCTCTATTTTTTATTGAAAATAAAAAATATGTATATTCATCACTATATTCCCTTAACATGCCATTCCAATTTCGTCAGAAACAGAGACTCCTATGCCCTCCATCTGAGGGGGTCAATTTTACCAATTATGAGACCGTTAAAATTTGACATTCTTGATGGAGGGGATAGAAGTCTCGAATTAAGTTGAATTTTGAATGACACCATGGGGACATATTGTGATCTAAATTTCAATAGGTTTCATTTCAAAAAAATAAAAAAATACATGGGAAAAAGGGTGGGAGCATGTAAGTTGGCTACAACCAGCGAGCATACTCCCTTTTTCCTATATATTAATAGCAGTATTGATATGAGTGGATATTAAAGTAATATCTCTCTTTTAAAATGGACACGAATATGTGTGTATAAAGTATATATATTTCTTTCATTACATTTATATCGAATACGGCTACAAATATACCCATAACTATAGTTAATACCAGCATATAAATATCAAAATAGATATTTATAATTTCAATGTGTTATTCGTACTGTATCCATTAAAATTGGATATGCATATGGATGTCAACAGATATATAAAATCATAGATATGGTTGTAGATATGATACATACATTTCCATATCCGTGTGTAGATTACAATTGTGATTTTTACACCTATAATCTTGGCTAATTTCGTAATAACATTCGTAACCTTTTGTAATCGTGAATTACGCTCAGGACCCTCAATAAATGCCGTCTTACATTCAAGGCCTTCCGTTACTTTACTTCATTAACTCAATCAGTGATTGAGTTAATCTAACCAATCAACGATCTAACGATTGTGATTAACTTAAATAAAAAATCCCATCCTTTTCTCTGCTAGCACCTGCAATCAAGACCCGCTTCCAAGCGGTGGGAAGGGGGGGCGGGGGACGGGGGGGGGGGGGGGGTTTCATAGGTGCGAGGGGTTGGGGGGGGGGGGTGGGTAACGGAGATTTCCCTCGATTCGGGACGGGATGGAGGTATATTGGCGTATTAATTGGGTAGCAATTGGAGATTTTGTTCCGATTTTATGTTTTCGATTTCATTGTTGTGGTTTTCGCGATTGAGATGATGAGGATGGAGTCTGCTGCGGGAGGAGGAGGAGAGAATCCAGGTGGGGGCCAATTTGAATGAAAGAGGATGAGAAGGTGAAAGGGATGGGGGAGGTGGGTTGCTGTGTTTGCTCGTCACACCCAAAAACCCCCACCCATCAATCACATCCCCCCTCCACTCGGGCCTTTTCCGTTGCGCAGGGGGCTTGCATCTGCAACCACCGGTGGTGGGTCTCCGGAGGGGGCTTGTGGGGGTGGGTTTGATAGGAGATTTGTAGCATTACAAGAAATTGTTGGAGGTTGTTAGATAATTTGTTGTAGTTGTTGATAAATGGTTCTATGAGACCCTTGATGAATATAAATAAGCAATGGAATGGGATTAGAGGCGGATTTTTCTGGCACTCATTCCCTATTTCCAGTATCTGTTCTCTCTCTCTCCTCCTGTTTGTTCTATGCTCTTCTCTCCTCTTCTTCTCTTGTTCTAACTCCATAGTCCAAGTAACCACAGCGAGCGGGACACGAGCTCAGAGGTCCTTGCAGTCTACAGATCTTCTCCCTGGAATTGATCATACAAGGAGGAAAAGATCTAACAATTGGTGTCCTGAGCCTACTTCGAGCACCGGTTCAACAATGATGTCACCGGAGGATATCGAAGCCATCAAGCGCTTGGTGATTGACTCGATAAATGTGCGCCTTGCTGAAGTTAAGATTGAGGAGAAGGAGGAAAAAAGGTTTTACCTCCGAAACCTGATGATTCATCATCATCAGGGGGATCAACATCAGGTATTCCTAAACATAAATGGTTAAAATTTCCCGCATTCAATGGATCTTCAGAGTTTATGGAATGGCAATATAAAGCTGAACAATATTTCAGTTTTTATCAAATACCTGATTCCCACAAGAACTCTTTAGCATCTTTTCATTTGGAGGGTGAAACCCTTCAATGGTATTGGTTGTATACTAAAAGTGGAATGGGGAAATCCTGGGATTCGCTTCTTTGGGGTATGGAATCTCGTTTTAGTACTTTAGTTTATGAAGATCCTCATGGAGTTTTAAGTAAGCTTGGGCAAACAACATCTGTGTTGGCGTATCAAAGAGAATTCAAGCGTTTGCCCAATAAGCTTGAAGGAATTCCTGTGGCACATTTGTTGGGAATCTTTCTCAGTGGACTGAAACCTGAAATAGAATATGAAGTCCGCATGCTTAAACTTAATTCTTTGGATGAAGCCACGGAATTAGCGAGGTTGCAGGAGGCTAAAATAAAAGCACAGGGTCGTGATAAGCATACTTTTGCATCTGAAAGCCATAAAGGATTGCTGCCCTTACCCTCTAAACCATTCCCTCCTATTCGTCAATTATCGCAATCCCAGTATGGTGATCGTCTCAAAAAGGGATTATGTTTTAAATGTGGCGATAAATGGGCAAAAGGTCATCGTTGCAAGTCAGTTTTTGTGGTCCATATATTACCAGATGATGAATACTTGCAATTAGAAGAGACTGACCAAACATTAGAAATGCCTATAACTGAGAATAAAATTCCAGAAATTTCCAATCATGCCATTTCGAGAAAGATAGGACCTAATACGATGCGTGTTCTTGGCAGGGTAGAAGGTGCTACTGTTCGTATGCTTATTGACTCTGGAAGTACTGATAATTTCATGGATCCAAGGCTTGTAGATAAATTAGGGTTACCGCTGAACAAAGACCCCACTTTCCAAATAATGATTGCTAATGGAGAACAAGTTAAATGCACGGGCCTTTGCTCTCAGGTTCATGTTGTTCTTCAGAAACTTTCAATGGTACTAAACTTTTATATCTTGCCTCTAAGGGGTTGTGAGCTGGTTTTGGGAGTTAGTTGGCTGGAATTACTTGGTACTATCCAGTGAAATTTTAAGGAGCGTGTCATGTGTTTCAATTACAAAGGTTGTAATACCAGTTAAATGGGATTTCCAATGCTCCTCTTACAATGGTTACAACTGGGCAAGCAAATAAGAAGTTGAAATATGCTAAAACTGCTTTTATGCTTCAACTTCATTCAATCGCAGTTGCTACTTCAGATGTAGAACTTTCAGTTGGCGGTGATATTTCAGATGAACAACTAAAATCTTTGGTTCGAGATTTTAGCATTATTTTCAAGACCCCAACGGGCCTTCCTCCGGTACATAATTACGACCATCGTATCCCATTAACTGATGAAACTATACAGTTTCTTCGGCTCCATATCGACATTCTCCAACCCAAAAAGATATTATTGAAGAAACAATTCGTCTTGCCTTGAGGGAAGGATTAATTCGACCAAGCAACAATTCTTTTGCTTCTCCGGTTCTGTTGGTTAAGAAACATGATGGAACTTGGAGAATGTGTATTGATTATTGGGCCCTTAGCACCTATACTATCAAGGACAAGTATCCTATTCCTCTTATCGATGATCTTCTAGATGAATTACATGGGTCTCAGGTGTTTTCAAAGCTGGGTTTAAGGTCCGGATATCACCAAATCAGAATGAATGAAGAGGATATTTCAAAAACTGCATTTAAGACACATGAAGGGCACTATGAATATTTAGTAATGCCTTTTGGCCTTACAAATGCCCCAGCAACTTTTCAAAGTTTGATGAACGATCTGTTCAAGCCGTATTTGCGGAAGTTTGTGTTGATATTTTTTTGATGATATCCTCATTTATAGTCTCAACATGGCTCAACACATACGACATGTGGAAACTGTCTTCAAAATTTTGCTTCAAAACAAGTTATATGCCAAATATTCCAAATGCAAGTTTGGCATAGATACTGTGGAGTATTTGGGACATGTTATATCCAAAGAGGGTGTCTCCATGGATCATGCCAAAGTTGATGCCTTTTCTTCTTGGCCTATTCCAAAATTACATTGATATCTAAGGGGTTTTTTTGGGGCTTACAGGATATTATCAGAAATTTGTTAAGGATTATGGGAGTATTGCCGCTCCTCTCACTTCATTGCTTAAATTGGGAATCTTTGTTTGGTCTTCGGATGCACACGAAGCTTTTGTCAAGCTGAAAAACATAATGATTTCTAAGCCAATTCTGGCATTATCAGATTTTTCCAAGACTTTTGTTATTGAATCTGATGCAAGTGGGATTGGCATGGGCACAATTTTGATGCAAGAAGGACGACCGGTAGCTTATCTTAGCAGTTAGCAAGGCATTTTCTCCCCTACAACAGGCTTTGTCCGCATATGAACGTGAAATGGAGGCTATTATTTTTGCTGTACATAAATGGCAACCTTATTTGATTGGCAAGAGATTTACAATACGCACTGATCATCAGAGTCTTCTCTTCCTTTTACAACAAAAAGTTCATACTCCGGCCCAACACAAGTGGCTTGTAAAATTATTGGGCTATGATTTTTCTCTAGAATATAAATCAGGGAAGCATAACATAACGGCCGATGCTCTTTCACGACGACCAGCATCCATTCAGTCCTTGACTATATCACATCCAGAATCTGATTGGTGGGATAGTTTGAAATCTTTATATAATTCAGATTCAATCTTATCTGCTATGCTTTCCAAATGAAATGAAGGTCTACTTGATCCTGCCCTTTATTCTTGCAAGGATGGAGTTCTGTATTATAAGGATCATGTTCTTCTTCACTCCAAATGTCCCTTAGTTTCCATCATTATTAAGAAGATGCATAATACACCTTATGCTGGGTGTTCTGGTTATCATAAAATGTTGCACAGAGTTCAACGTTTTTTCACTTGGCCGAAAATGAGTCAGGATATAAAGGCTTATATCCGCGAGTGTGATACTTGTCAATGTTGTAAGTATGATACTGCAGTTCCCAGTGGCCTTTTGCAACCATTACCTATTTCATCTCGGATATGGGAAGAGATTTCAATGGATTTTATCGATGGTCTTCCGCCAGTTGGCTCTAAATCAACTCTTCTTGTTGTTGTGGATCGATCGTCCAGATATATTCATTTAATTCTATTGCAACACCCATATAATGCACACACAATAGCTGCACTATTTTTTGATAACATGCTTAAGCTTCATGATTTGCCTAAAGCTATTATTTCAGATAGAGACCCAATATTTACAAGTCAATTTTGGGGAGAATTGTTCCGATTGCAAGATGTTCAGCTAAAGCTCATCTCTGCTTACCATCCCCAAACGGATGGTCAAACTAAAGTAACTAACAGATGTATAGAAACATACTTGCGGTGCTTCTGCTATCAACAACAAAATCAGTGGGTAAAGTGGCTTCCCATGGCTGAATATTGGTTCAACACAACTTGGCATTCTGCTACAGGAGTAACCTCCTTTGAAGCAGTATACGGATATCCTCCTCCTACTCCATTCTCTTATGTTTCAGGGACAACTGCAGTATATACAGTGGCGGACCAACTACGGAGCCGTGATCTGATTTTGGCAGACTTAAAACTCCGTTTACAGCGTGCTCAACAACGAATGAAGTTACAAGCTGATAAACATCGAAAGGAACGTGAGTTTCAAGTCGGGGACTGGGTTTACTTGAAAATCCAGCCATATCGATAAGTTTCACTTGTTGTTACCTTGAACCTTAAATTTTCTGCTCGATTCTACGGTCCCTTCAAGGTTCTAAGTGGCGTTGGCCCTGTTTCTTACAGGCTTGATCTTGCACAAGGCTCTAAGATACATCCCATTTTTCATATTTCCCCAGTTAAAAAAGAAACATGGGAACCAACTTGTGCATACATTTTCTCTGCCTGATACATTTCAACATGCTACAAAGGTTCCGCTCAAGCTTTTGTCAAGGCGTATGGTGAAATGTCATAACAAGGCCATCACACTGCACTTGATCGAGTGGCAGGGATACCCATTGGAAGAAGCTCCATGGCTGGATTATGACGAATTTCTATCTCTATATCCTGATTTTAACCTTGAGGACAAGGTTGTTTTGGAGGGGGGGAGTAGTTGATAGGAGATTTGTAACATTACAAGAAATTGTTGGAGGTTGTTAGACAATTTGTTGTAGTGTTTGCTAAATGGTCATATGGGACCCTTGATGAATATAAATAAGCAATGGAATGGGATCAGAGGCAGATTTTTCTGGCACTCACTCCCTATTTCCAGTATATGTTCTCTCTCTCTCTCTCCTGTTTGTTCTATGCTCTTCTCTCCTCTTCTTCTCCTGTTCTAACTCCATAGTCCAAGTAACCACGGTGAGCGAGACACGAGCTCGGAGGTCCTTGCAGTCTACAGATCTTCTCCCTGGAATTGATCATACGAGGAGGAAAAGATCTAACAGGGTTCTTCGGAGGTCCGGGGGGGGGGGGGGTCGAAGGTCGTCGGACCGAGGTGGTTCTGCTGGGGGTTGCAGAGGTGCGGGGGGTTGGGAGGGGGTGGTGGATCTTGCAAGGTCGACCATAGCGACAGGAGGATTGCTTGCAGAGGTCGATGGGGGAGAGGTGGTCGTAGGTGGGGTCGGGGAGGAGGTTGCAGGCGGGGGAGGTGCGTGGGCTACTTGCGGCATCAGGAGGCAGAGGCGTCTGGGGGGACCTTGCCGCCAACCCTTTCAAAGTGACGGAGAGAGAAGGCGATCGTATGATTTACAAATAAGAATGAGTATTAGGGGCTATTTTATCTTTTTAAACAGAAACCGTCAAATATAACAGACATCTCAAACGTAACATAACACATGGTTATATCATGTAATAGTTAAGTATTACTCGGGGTTTCTCATGTAATTCGTGATTATGCATTGGTTATGAATGTTATTACGAAATTACTCACGGTTATGAGTGTAAAAATCCCATTAAAATTTATATAAGAAATATACATATGATATGATGTATTAAATATATTTATTTTATAGAAGTTATTTTGAATAATATTACAAATATATTAATGCCTTCATGCTAAAATGGATACATGGTCTCCAATACAAATGTATCACTTCAAGAAAATTGATCTATGGCAACGAATAATTTGACTATTGATTGCATACCTTCGATTGTTAAATATGTAATAATGAATTTTATTTGGTGCAAAATTAGCTTTTGTTATTGTAATTAGCAACGAATATCATATCCATTGTGAAAGAGTAATATAATGATGATCTATCTGTTGCCTTATTTGTTAAAATTTATATTAGTCATTGCTAAATTTAATAATGATTAAAGAAAATATCAACAGATAACAGTTGTTATATGATTCGTTGCTAGGACTATAACAACAAATACAATAAAATGCGAATTCAAAAATTGACGTAACGAATAATATTTGTTATTATATACATACATATATTCATACATTCACGCACGCACGCGTGCGCGCACACGCACACACATGCACACGCACACGCGCACACGCATGTGCACACGTGCAACCATGCACGTGCGCGCACACACACACACACGCACGCGCGCACACGCGCGCGCACACACACATATATGGAAAAATGTGGCTGCCCCCTAGGGGGAGCTAACTTAGGTCCCCTTGCCCCATTTCCCTAATTTTTTTATTTTTTTTTGAAAATTTCTTTCATGAATATTCATCACTATATCCCTATATTATGTCATTCAAATTTCGTGCGAAACAGAGACTCCTACAACCTCCATCTAAATAATCATTTTTAACGATTGCAGGATTTTTTAAATCGACTCTGTCTGGATGGAGGTTGTAGGAGTATCTGTTTTTCATGAAATTTGAATGACATAATATAGGGATATGATAATGAATTTACACGATTTTATTTTTCAAAAAAAAAACGGGGAAAATGAGGTGGGGGAACTAAGTTAGCTACCATTGGGGGCAACCCCATTGTGATCTGAAAGGAAACCTATTGAAATTTAGATCACAATATGTCACTATGGTGTCATTCAAAATTCAACTTAATTCGAGACTTCTATCCCTCCATCAAGACTGTCAAATTTTAATGGTCTCAGAATTGCTGAAACTGACCCCTTTCAGATGGAGGGCATATGAGTCTCTGTTTCTGACGAAATTGGAATGACGTGTTAGGGGAATATAGTTATGAATATACATATTTTTTATTTCAAAAAAAAATAAAAATAGAGAATAAATAGGGGTGGGAGTAGCCTCCTTTAACCCTATATATATATATATATATATGGAAAAAAGGACCCTACAACGGCGGGTGCAGAAAATTCCCTACACCTGACCTAATTTTTCATTATTTTTTTGTTTTTTTAAATGAAACTCTAGGGAATTTAGATCACCACGTATCATCATGTTGTCATTCCAAATTCAACTTAATTCGACACTTCTGTCATCTCCATCAAGACTACCAAATTTTAACGGTCTTAGAATTGCTGAAATCGACCCCTTTTAGATGAACATGTTACGAATGTTTATTTTATATGAAATTTGAAACACTTATTCCCCTCAACATATTAAGTAAATCCCCCAACTTTTAATTCAAAAAAAGTAAAAAAATAATGCGAAAATGGGGTGGATGCAGGGAGTTTCCTACACCACTAGGTGCAGGCTCCCTGCCCTATATATATAGGGAAAAATGGGGCTGCCCCATAGGGGAAGCCAACATGGCTGCCCCCACCTCATTTTTTGTAATTTTTATTTTTTTGGAAAAATATCACCATGTATATTCATCCCTATCTCTCTCTTATATATCATTTGAATTTCGTCAGAAACAGAGACTCCTACGGCCTTGATAAACACGGATCTCACGAGGGTCTAAATTTGGTATCTCACACAAGGCGGCGATAACCGTCGCTGTTGCGACTCTCAAATGAAATCCGTATTTGATCAACAATTAACCCACACTAAGATCAATAAATTAGAAACAATGTGGAGTTAAAATTTATTTTTAACTCTGCACAAATGATGTAAAGGGCAAGTATGCAGAGAGTTCGAACACAGGGAGCAAACAGTGTAGTCCTAGCAAAAGCTAAGTGTGTGAGTGTGTGATGTGTCTACACTAAGCAAGCAAGCAAATGAATTTTTGTGGGTTTTTAATTTTTTTTTATTTTTTTTTATTTAATTTTTAATTTTGTATTTTGATTTTTGATTTTCTGATTTTTATATTTTATATTTTATATTTTTTTTATTATTGGAAAGTAAAGGCAATATAATAAAAGGCAAGGTAGAATATTTATAAAAATGCACAAAAATGCTCCAAAATTCAGAAAATAAATGTTTTTGGTATTTTTAAGGTTTTTTTTACTGTTTTTATGATTTTTGGGGATTTTTCAAGATGTTTTTGGTATTTTTAAAGTCTGAAATAAGGCAAACAGTGGAAATAAGGGCTGGCTGTGAATAAAATGTAATTTAAAAATAGCAACCAGTAGCAAAAATATTTCACACTATTTTTCAAATAAGAAGGACAAAATAAGGGATAAACAGGAGCTGAGTTTACAATTTTTGGATTTTTCTACTATTTTCTATATTTTTTTGAAGTTTTTGAGAGTTTTAAATTTTTTAGTGTTTTTCTTTTGAAATTTTTAATGATTTTTGGACTGACACTAAAATAGGATAAAGTAGACACTATGTAGTTTTTTTGGAATTTTTGGAGGTGTTTTGATATTTTTTTGGTATTTTCTAAGGTAGACAGTACACAAAAAGGCTGTTTTTGATTTTTTAATAAGTATAAAAATAAAATAAAATCAAAAACTAAATATATGGCGTTAAAGTACACCTATCCAGAAACTTAAGCCTATTTTTGTGGAATTTTTGGACTTAAGAAGATCACTCAAATAAATACAACAAGCATCCAATTCAAAATCAGGCCTGGCAGGGGTATATGTGCAATATTCAAAACATCCAGGGGGCTAACATGCAAATATCCACAAAATTTTGAACTTAATATTTAACTTCTGGAACCAAAATGTAAATACAAGACCCGCCTGGGCACGCCTACAAATTACCCACCAGGGCGCGTGACTTGCACGCGCCTGGGAGGGACTGGAATGCAATAATACAAAATCCTGGGGGCCACTTTGCAAAATATCCAAAAATGTTACACGTGCTATGAAAGTTTTAGGGCTAAAACGAAATAAACATAAGACCGAGGGGTCCTCTGCAAAATGCCCCCACCTCACGTGTACAGGTCACGTGAGGTGACGTGGCGGAGGACCTAAGTGCAAATAACGAAAGTCCGAGGGTCTTTTTGCAAATATTACAAAGTATTTAAACTACAAACGAAAGTTTAAAAACTAAATATTAAATACAAAAATGCGCAGGGGGTGAGTTGCAAAATACCCTCTTGCGCGCGATCCAACGGCGGATGGAGGGTCACTTAAACACGTGGCGCGTTGTGGACGGCCGATGGCGCTTCGCGGATGTGCGGCCAAGATTAGATCCTCCTGAGTTGATCTGACGGTCGAGGCTGAGGAAGATCCAACGGCAACTGTGCGATCTGGAACTCCTCCTCGATCCAACGGCTGGGAAGAGGGTTGCAAGAACGGGGAAGAACGCCGGCGAAGGTGAGCTTCTCCGACCTCGATCTCCCTCCTCCGGCGACGAATGTGCTTCAAAATGGCCGTGGAGGCTCCTGGGGTCGTCGTCTACCTCCTGGAGGCTTCAAAATGCCTCGGCGACGGCCGAGGTGCTCAGGCGAAGGTGGCGGAGCTGGGATGGCTCGGCTGAACTCCGGTGAGCCTCAAAATTGCTCCCAGGCGCGATTCAACGCGCTTTGACCCTGCAAAAAGAGTTAGAAGGTCCAGGGCAAAGTGCCTGGACCTTTGGTGGATCTAAACTAAGCGCGAGGGGGAATGGTTGACGGTGGCCGGAGTTGCGCTCCGGCGATGATGGTTGAATGGGCGAAATACGTGAAGGATCTTTGATTTTTTTGGGGGTTTTTAAAGCCTAAGCTAACAGGAATAAAATGCGATCAAGAAATGGCGGAGTGAAGGCCCTCGATGGTCGGAGCCAGAGGATGAAGGTTACCTCAACGCCGGCGATTGGCGGAGGTGCTGGAGTCTTCCTCGACCTCGTTCGCCTTGGCTGAGAGGCTCGCGGCGGAGCTGTCACCTCCGGCAAGGCTTGGAGCGCAAGAGAGGCGGAGAGGGGTGGACCAAGGGGACTCAAAAATCGATTTGAAAATGGGGGGGTTGGTTTTATTGGGTTTGACCCGAGGTGACGAGGGTGGAAAGAACGAGGTGGCTGGCCCGATTCAGAAGCTCTCAGCCCAAGATGGTCCTTGTGCGAGCAAGAGGGATGGTAGGTGAAGATTTTTGCAGAAGGAATCGAGCTCAAAGGGTGCAAGTTCATACCTCGAAAAAAATGGAGAAGATGGGTCAAACGCCGGTTCTGACAGAGGCTACAGGGGGGTAGGGTACCTAGTTGACCGAGGTCAACTAGGGTTTGCACCTGGTTGGTCCACGTGGACCAACCAGGAAAAACCCTGGAAAAAATCTTTATTAATTCAATTAAAAATAGTAAATGGCCGAATTAAATAAAAGTTATAAAATAAAAAATGTTCAAAATTTTATGTAGTATTTTATTCTGATTTTTATTTATTTTTATGACATATATTTTTACAAGTTGCCTTTTTAACCCTATATAGGTATAATACCTATGTATTTTGATATTCTATTTTATTTTGTGTATTTTTTTAATCTTATTATTTTTATTTATGATTTTATAAAATTATAACATACTTTTATATACATGAATATATTTTTATTGTATTTTTCTGGTTTGTTTTGTGTATTTAATAAAATACAAATACATTTTATATAGGTATGAGTACATGCAGTATACCTATGTATTCTTTATTCAAGTAATTTTATTTTTATTTTTCTTTGCATTTTATTTCAATTTTAACGCACATATATATTATAAGTAATATTTACAAAATTATAAAAATATAAAAATGAATAAATAATGAATAAAGAATAAATTGATTATTTTATTCAGTACAAGTATACAATGTGGGTCCAAAAGTCAACTTTCAAACCGTAGCTCCGCCAAATGCGAAACCACCGCCATTAATTAGCTTATTTTCTTCTATATACAATTAAAGGTGAGTACGCTGCATTTGGAGTTTTTATTTGTCAGATACGGGCCTGGGAAGTTGGCATTCTGGATTTTTATTCAGACCATAACTTTTCATCTGTACATTATTTTTCTGTGAAATCAATTTTGTATTTTTCTTTATTAAATTATCTACAACTTTCATGTACAAAGTTTCTTTATTTGATGTACAAAAAGTGGAACCAAAAATAGGTCCCAAAATGAATAAAGAATGAATAGATTGTATAGGTATTTACACTGTATTTCTGACCTTATCTCCCCCTACTTTATTCCTTGTCGACCTATTCATCAAGATGCCTAGGTCTCGGGGGTTTTGGGTCATAAAATATTTACAATATTTTATTCTTTTTCTTTTCTTTATTTATTCTATAATTTTGGCCTTAATTACAGTGATTTATACACAATCTGAATGCACATGCATGGATGCTAAGATGATGGTTTTAATGCTATTTACAGGCATTTGCCAGGGTTTTTGGTGCCAAAATGATAGAATAAAGATGATGAAATGTGGATTCATCATCCCCCTATACTTTACCTTTGCTAGTCCCTAGCAAACACTTATGCAATAAGTGCAAAAAGAGAAAAGAAAGAAAAAGAAGAAAATTAGATTAAGTTTAATTATCGAACTTGTCTTCGCAAAATCGAAGTTTAGAGCTTAAGTCGGACCTTTGGAATTTAGTGCGGTCGGAACCTTAATGAGAACCAAGTTTGAAATCCAACAGTCCTTGAGAATCCCAAAACTCTGTCCAAGTCTCCTCAATAGCCAGGTCAGAAATACTTCAACTCATACGCAAACTCTTACGACTATGAGTCTGACTCGTACAGTGTAAGTGATATGTAGCTCCCCACCTCAGAAGTGACAAAGAAACAACCTCCCCCAACCTGGTAACTCTAATGCCTCGGTCTAGCAACTCTTTCCTCGAGAAGCGGGGTATTCCCTTCTAAGTTCAAGTGCAACCGGCTCAAGAAGAGGGGGAAGAAGTATAGACTTTTGGGAGCTCAACCAGTGTAGCTAAGTCTCCCGCTGCAAGCTTCATGAGATGTAACATGGATACCATAAGCTTTTGCTTTATTGGACTATATACACTCCGGTGGGGTTATTAAATTTTCAATCCGACCCACCACTTTTTTGGAGTTCTTCTTGCATTTTTTTTTCAATTGCATCTGTACAACATATCTACATGGTGCAGCATATATACAAGAAATTTTCCTCTTGAGCCAGTAGACTATCCCTCTTTTGAAGCTTTATTGCAACCCACGGCTTCTGTCTTTAGCCTTCATCACCACTAGACCAAGTTGAGGCGCACTTCCTTCACTATAAAAAGAAGAGAGGTTCCGCCTAGAAGTACTACCCTCATATGCTACCCCAAGCTAAAGGAAGCTGCCTCCTCACCACCTCGTCCATGGAGAGCTATGTGAGTGGTGCAGGTGTCCAAGTTAGGTCATTATCAACAAGAGTCGTGCGTGTGCTCCGAAATACTCTACTTAGGCGGTCAAGAATCCATTGAACTAAGTCCCGTTATCCTCAAAGAATTAAGTCAACTAGACCTGAAGTACCTCAAACCTAGTTCCTATAAGGTTCCTGTTATTAGGTAGATTTTAAGGTCCAATCAAGCTCCAATCTCCGGATTTTACTTGGGCTTGTTCAACTATCAATACTCAATCCGAAAAATGCTCATGCTATGCAATGGTATGCAGAAAATATTTTTGTGATGCAATTTTCAGAGATTTTGAACTTTTTTATGGATTTTTGAAAAGATGATGCATGCACATGCAGATGCAATTTTTTTGTATTTTTCAAAAAGATTTTTCAGATGTTTTTGGATTTTAATTTTGCAAATGTTTTTGGGAATTTTTGAAACAAAAAGATTTTGGCTCAAAACTAGGTGAAAATATGTACACGGGAGTGCTTCTTTATATATACAAGAAATGGATTTTAAGAATTTACAGGGTAAGTGATCAATTTTATACATCTATATATAGTTAGTGGATTTTGGTGTGATGTTAGTATTCCTCAAACTTATTTGACACAAGGTTTTTCAAACAATTTTTGAAGACTATAGTCCAAAATAATTTTTACAAACATGTACACTCATTTGAAAATCATTTTGCAATCGGTTTTCAAAACAGTATATATAGGTTTTTCAAATATTTTTGCAACCATTTTTCAAACCATTTGCAAATCATTTTTCAAACATTTTATTTCACACAAAGAACATAAATTTTACAAACCACACCTTTTTACACAGGTTGAAAACATGTAACAAAATATTTTCAAAATAGTTTTCAATAGATGTTCACAAAGATTTTCAAACTATTTTTCAAACATTTTGCAAAAAACATTTTCACCTGATTTATTAATCAGTAAATACAAAAAGAATTTGAGGAATAACCACATCTTTTTATTAAGGATTTTTAATGAATTTTAAAGAATTTTTAGCCATATTATTAAGAAAATACGAGTTATGGCTAAAGTATATACGTAGTATATACGACCCCCCTATACTTAGCTTGATCTATGTCCTCATAGATCGGAGAGAAAAGAGAAGACATAACTCGTACTAAGTATAGACAAGTCTAAAGAACAAAGAAATAAATGAATGAATCAACGAATGAGAAGTTGACCGTCCCCCCTATACTTAGGATCAAATAATCCTAAGTATAGCAGACTGTACACAACGCAGGGAGGGTCAAGGGTGGGAATGAACAGATCGTACTCAGATGGTCTCCCCCTATACTTAGGGTAAGATATCCCTAAGTATAGATAAAAGAGGAGACAAGGGAGAGGATCGAAAAGAATAGAAAAACTCGGGGTGCCAACCCCCCTATACTTAGGACAAAGTACGTCCTACGTATGGAAAACTGTCTACAAGGGCGGCACCTTTTTGATAGATAAAGAGGATAGAAAAGGAAAAGAAGAAGAGAAGAAAAGAAGAAAATAAATCAACAGACACAGAGTGATATGAACAGATGGATCTGTACAGCGGAAGAGAGAATTTGATCACCATGTATGAGATGTAGATGATGAGAGTCAAAGGACACATCTCATACCAGAAGAATGGGGGCAACGTCAATGGTCGGTGGATCATGATCAAGATATAATTTCAAGCGTTGACCATTAACACGGAAGGTAGCAGAAGATGACGGTTCGGATATGTCGATGCTGCCATTGTCATGTACCTTCCTGACCACATACGGTCCTTTCCACTTGCTCTGTAATTTCCCTGGGAATAATTTCAGCCTGGAATCGAACAACCATACTTTCTGAGCTGGCTCAAACTGTTTATGGCTGATATGCAAATCATGCCATGTCTTCACTTTTTCTTTGTATTGTAGGCTGTTGGAGAAGGCTGTATCTCTCAATTCTTCCAGGGCTGCCAATTCTGCTCTTCTCTGGTCTCCTATACTCTCTGGATCTAGAAGCAACTCAGTCACTGCCCAAAAAGATTTGTGCTTGATTTCCACTGGCAAATGGCACGGCTTGCCATAGACGAGACGAAAGGGAGATGTCCCCAATGGGTTCTTGAAAGATGTCCGATACGCCCACAAGACCGAGTCCAAAAGCTGTGACCAATCCTTTCGGTCTGGGCGGACAACTTTCTGCAAGATAGTCTTTATCTCCTTATTCGATACTTCGGCAAGACCATTAGTCTGAGGGTGATAAGGAGTGGCAACCCGATGGTCAATGCCGAACTCGTCTGCGAGGGCTCTGACTTTGTCATTGATGAAATGAGACCCCCCGTCTGAAATCAAGACTCTAGGTACACCGAACCGTGAAATGATATTTTTCCTCAAAAATTTGCAAACGGTTTTAGCATCTGCGGCTCGGGCGGGGATGGCCTCAACCCATCGGCTGACATAATCTACAGCGAGCAAAATATGCTCGAATCCCTGACTCTTAGGAAATGGGCCCATGAAATCAATCCCCCATGCATCAAAAACCTCACAGAAGTGAATGGGTTGCATGGGCATCATGTCTCTCTGTCCGCAGGTTCCCATTTTCTGACAGTCAGTACATCCCTTCACGAACTCATCAGAATCCTTGAAGAGAGTAGGCCACCATAGACCGGATTGAAGCACCTTCTGTGCTGTCCTTTTTCCAGAATGATGTCCTCCTGCCTCAAGCTTGTGGCAGTATGTGAGGACGCTATGCTGCTCTTCTTGAGGAATGCACCTCCTCCAGATACTGTCCCCTCCTTCATGATAAAGGACGGGATCCTCCCAATGATAAAACTTGGCCTTAGCTAGGAAGGTCTCAAGTTTCTGCCTGGGCCAACCCTGAGGGACTGTCTTGGCAACAAGATAGTTTACAAAGTCAGCATACCACGGGAGTGAGGTGACAGCCAAGATCGCCTCATCTGGAAACGTCTCTGTGATAGGTGCGCTGGGCTCAGATTCCTCAAGATTCTCCAATCTGGAGAGATGATCCGCCACCACATTCTTGACTCCAGGCTTATCCTTAATTTCAATATCAAATTCCTGGAGTAGAAGGATCCATCTGGTGAGATGTGCTTTGGCATCCTTCTTGGCCATTAAATACCGGATGGCGGTATGATCAGTGTATATTGTTACTCTAGATCCAAGAATATATGATCGATACTTATCAAGAGCAAAGACTACAGCCAGCATCTCTTTCTCAGTTACAGTGTAATTCCGCTGCGCGGCATCCAAAGTCCGGCTGGCGTAGTGAATGGCAAACGGTAATCCATCCCTCCTCTGTCCGAGCACAGCCCCAACGGCAAAATCTGAAGCATCCGTCATGATCTCGAAGGGGAGAGACCAATCGGGTGGCTGAAGGACAGGAGCTGAAACAACCATGTTTTTGAGAGTCTCAAATGCTTCAAGACACTTATCATTAACAATAAACTCGGTGTCTTTGGTCAGCAAGTCAGTTAGCGGTCGGGCAATTCGACTGAAATCCTGAATGAACCGTCGGTAGAAACCGACATGCCCCAGAAAAGACCGTAACTGACGCAAATTGGACGGGGGATTGAGTTTTCTGATGATGTCCACCTTAGCCGGATCGACCTCCATGCCCCTGTTGGAGACGATATGACCAAGGACCGTCCCTTGAGTCATCATGAAATGACTCTTCTCCCAGGATAAGACTAGATTAACCTCTATGCAGCGCTTCAGCACACGGTCTAGGCAGTCAAGACAAGCGTCGGACCCGTCGCCATAGACCGAGAAGTCATCCATGAAGACCTCTAAACAGTCACCCACCATGTCCGAGAAGATGGACAACATGCACCTTTGGAATGTCGCTGGAGCGTTACATAGACCAAAGGGCATCCGTCTGAAAGCATAGGTCCCAAACGGACAGGTGAATGTCGTTTTCTCCTGGTCTTCGGGCGCAATGGCCACTTGATTATATCCAGAGTACCCATCGAGGAAACAGTAATGGCTCTTCCCAGCTAACCGCTCGATAATCTGATCAATAAATGGTAGCGGGAAGTGATCCTTCTTGGTGGCCTCATTCAATCGTCTGTAGTCCACACAGACCCTCCAAGAAGTTGGTACTCTGGTAGCGATCTCCTCTCCGGACTCATTGATAACTGTAGTGATACCCGTCTTCTTGGGTACCACATGAAGTGGACTAACCCATTTGGAGTCGGAGATGGGATAGATAAAATTGGCGCTCCACCACTTGGAAATTTATTTCATGACAACGTCTCGAAGATTCGGGTTCAGCCGTCGTTGGAACTCACGCGACGGCTTAGCGTTATCTTCAAGATAGATGTGGTGAGAGCAAAGATTAGGGCTCAGCCCCTGGAGATCAGCTATACTCTAACCGATTGCCTTGCGGTTTCTTTCAAGAACCTCCATCAGACGAGATTCTTGTTCTCCAGTCAAATCTGCTGAGATAATGACTGGGTGCATTTCTGGCTCTCCAGCAAGGAATCTGTACTTCATTGACTGCGGCAGAGGTTTCCTTTCCGGACAACTGGGAGGTGGCAGATCTGGCTTCTGATATGACTGTGTAAAGGCTACCAGGTCTGCATGGGAGAACTCTCGCTCTGCATGAATCGCTGACGAAGGGCGGCCTGATGGATCATCAATAAACTGCACTGGCTCGCACTCTGTCATGGCTGTCGGCTCTGAAGGAATCAGACTAGGCAAATAATCATCAAAGTCATCCCAGTCAATGTCTGAATCCGAGGGATCGGAAGATGATGAGCAAGATTGAAATTCTTCAGCACCACTCATCACAACACTGTCAGCCTCAGAAATATCCTCATCCAGGAATGTGCTCTCCCGGCTCTCGACTGCCATGAGCTTGAGATACAGTGAATCTGAAGGCAAGGCGAGGGTCGGTGCTACGGGATCTTTCCAGTTGGATTCATCATCAGTCATCTCAAAATCACACACCTAGTGGATGTCTAGCTCCTCCTCTGTCATCTGCTCGGCTTCGCTGAACTGCTCGGAGCATTCTGCCTCTCTAGCTCTGATCTCTTCGATCGTCTCTATTTGTATGGTTTCGCCCTCTACGCGAAAGCATACCTTCCCACTATCATGGTCGGTCACTGCCTTGGCTGTAGCCAAGAATGGACGTCCGAGAATGATGGGGGCATCAGTTACCGCCTCAGGGATCTCCATGTCCAACACAACGAAGTCCACGGGGAATTTCAGGCCCTGAATGGTAACGACCACGTCTTTCAATAACCCCTTCGGCCTCTTAATCGACCTATCAGCAAACTGAAGAACGGTTCTGCTTCGAAGAAGAGGGCCAAACTCGAACTGCTTGAGTAAGGCTGCCGGAAGTAGGTTGATTGAAGAGCCGCTGTCTAATAGAGTACGATCAAACTGCTGCTCCTGAATCTCACATCTGACATAGGGAGCTCCTGCGTCTGGTCGCTTGGCTGGCAATGTGTTCTGAATGGCGCAGCAAGTGTTATGCGTGAGCATATGGATTTGATCTCTGTGCCTCTTCTTCCTTCGAACGGTAGTTGTTTCTTTTAAGTTCTTCTTGAAGAAGGGGATATGCTCAAACGCTTCTCGTAGAGTCAGCTGGATATGAAATCTGTCAATCATCTCATTGCCGAACTCTACCTGTTGGTTCTTTTTGGGATTTTCTTTTTTATTCCCCTTCGCTCGGCGGAGTGCCTCAGGGAAGGGGATGGTAGGTGCCTCCTCAGATGGAGGGCTAGGAGTCGGTCCCTGTGCCTGTGAAGGTGGAGAATCCATACAATCATCATCATTCAACACATACGGATCTGCAATTTGAACAGAAACCTTTCCTTTATTCATATTTTTGTTGTTTTTGTTTCTCTTCCCACAATCTCTAGATACAAAATGTGGTGAAGTCACAGAAGTCAGCTCAACAAAAGTAGATGTGGTGGCCTCAGCACCACCACTCGCACCTGTCTTTGCGGCATCAGCACCGCGCTCTGGTTCGGCATCCAAAATGGTGGCATCAGCACCACCGTCTGCATCGGGTATCACAACGGCATCAGCACCGTTGTCCTGGACTCCATCGTTGGTGGCATCAGCACCACCGTCTTCAATATCATCTGTAGCGGCATCAGTACCGCTCCTCTGCTCCTCTGGCGCTCCTGGTTCGGCTTCGGGTTGTCGCTCAGAGGAGGCGCCGCCGGCTGGTATCCTACCGCTCCTAGTAGTCACAAAATCAGCATCATGCACAAAAGAAGACATATCATTCAAATTTTCACTAGGAGAGGCACCCTCTATGTACTCTACCTGCTCAGATTTTCTTTTGTAATTATTAGGGTTTGGTTCGATCTGAGCTGGTATGGCGGCCTTTCCTTTGATAATGTCCCGCATCTCCTGCCGGAACTCATCCATTTCTTGCCTGAAGGATGCTCGCTGTTCAGATAGCAAGCGGGCAAGATCATCAAGGGCTGGGTTCTCGTAGGCTGGACCCTGAGAACCGGATGTCTGTCCCTGCTGGACATGGGGCTGCTGCTGCTGGAATTGCTGCTGGAATTGAGGGGGAGGCTGGTGATAAGATTGCTGAGGCTGCTGGCGCGGCCTCCACTGCTGTCCCTGATAGGCGGGACGAGGACCACTGTGGTATTGCTGGGGCTGGTTGTACTGGGGCTGCTGGTGTTGCTGCTGTGGCTGGCTGCTCTGCTGTCCTTGAGCAGGAGGATGCTGTTGGGATGAGGAAGCGCCATTACCCCAACGGAATCCGGGGTGATCCCTACGGATTGCGGGCTGAGGGTATCGGTCATACCATATCCCGTTGACTTCCATCAACGGTTCCTGCTCGAAGGAAGGTGGAGGAAGAACTGCCAGTGGTTGCTCCGGCTGATACACCACCATCTGCATCTCCTGAGATGGCGGTTGCTCTGGATGGTACTGCAACAATGGAACCGGCTCCGCCTGGATATGGTTCACCTGGCGGTATGAGGTGGAGGCCTGGTTGGGATTGCTGCTGCTGGAAGCAACCTGTGACCTGGGAGGCTGTTGGGAATGGGCTTGTGCCTCCTGAATATAGAGAATTTGAGTCTTCAGGTCACTCATTGTTTTTGTGAGAAGGTCCATCTGGGCTAGACCTTGATTCTGCTTCTTTTCGAGGATCTCCATGCGGTCCAGCTTTTCACTGATTATGCCCATGTCGGCTGCGGCTGATTCGGCTTGGGCTGCGGCTACCGACGTTGTGCTGGGCCCGGCATCGATGCGTGCGATCCTCTGAAATGATCCCGCTCCTTGCGGGGGCTTCTGCTGAGTGTAGACTCTGGCCTGGGTCATCACTGTGGAGTTCTCTGCCATGCCTTCGTAGATGGCCCAGACGTCGTCTTCTCCCTTGGAGAAATAGGACCCACCGCAAGAGGCGTTCACAAGCCCCTGCAGCTCCGGTGTCAGCCCACAGAAGAAACTCTGCACCAGATGGGGCTTAGAGATATCGTGATGTGGACACCGGTCTATGAGCTCTCTGAATCGATCCCATGCTTCATGGAACTATTCATTTGGGATCATGACAAAATTGCTGATCATGGCTCGCGCTGCATTTGTCCGGCCGAGAGGATAGTATTTCTTCAAATATACGGACCGGAGATCTGCCCAAGTGTCGACAAATCGCCCTAGATGCTTGAGCCAGTATGCGGCTCTGTCAACCAATGAGAATGGGAAGGCGATCATCTTGATAGTGTCCTCGGTCAACAGCCGATCGTGGATGGTGCTGCATATCATCTCAAACTCTTGGAGGTGGAGGTGCGGCTCTTCGGTCGGCAACCCATGGAACTTGGGTAGCATCTGAATTGTGTTGTGCCGAAGCTCGAAGTCTCCATGGATAGGTGGGAGTCTGATCCACCGGTGAGTGAGGGATGAAGCTGGGTTGTGCAATTCCCTCATGATAGTCTGTGGCGGTCGCTCACCGTCTGGGTCGCCTCCTCCTGCATCGGGTCCTCCTCCTCCTCCACCGCCACCGCCCCCAGGTCGGTTTTCTCTCAGCTGTGCTATCTCTCTCATCAGATCACCCATGAATGTACCCTGGTCACGGATCTGTCTCTGCATATTCTCCAGGGACGCTAGCAGGGAATTGTTGATGGCCGCTTGATCAATAATGAACGGCGGGTGATCGTGATCATCTTGGTGTTCGCCTCTGTCTGCCATTGCTTGATGTTCTGAAAATGCAAAAGAGGCCATTTCAGGTGCTGTGGAATGGGCTGAACTCTGTGATGCACTGAACTCTGAAATGATTGGACTGAGGGAAGGAGAATGGGAAGGGTGGTCGAGGGGGAACAGGGTGGATGTGAACTCAGGCTCGGAGAGCGGACTCTCTGAGTTATTCCTAGATGAATAGGGAGGAGTGCTGGATAGCGGTGCCGACAAGGTCGGCCTAAGAGACCTCCGTCCCATCATCTTGATTGTTCGGAATAGAGCAGGGAAGATGCAAGAAGAAGAAAATGAGATGCAACAAAATTTTACACAATTGTGCGGTATTTTTGATCTTGACCTTAATAAATCTAGAAATCAAACACAAAGCAAGGGTAAGTTCACCAACTCAACTCGTGAAGCCGTGAAGGTTCGGCTTTTGTCTTGTCAATTTTAGCTTGTTTTTCAGGCAATTATCTTTTCACGAGTCCTTAGAGCGCTACGCCTATAGGAGAGAGAGTACTGCCAGGAGAGTATCCCCGTACTTGTCCTCCTCCTGTGTAACCTGTAACTTGCACTTTTTGAGGTCCTTGTAACCCTTCCTGGATCCCTACTCAGCCAAAGAAAAGAGGGAGGAAGCCGATAGGCGAAACCGATACTTCGGACCTCGCTCGCGACGGAATCACCCGTGAGCGTACAAGGTCCTACTCGGACGCAGCCGGTGAGACAGACACACCCGTGAAGGCGTGGCCTAGGCTCGGTACTTCGGACAGGGTCGGCGCTCTCACAACAGAGAGTCACCAATGGCGACCAAGTCCTACTCGACTACGTACGATAGTAGCGCCAATACTTCGGAAATCCAGGCGATACACAAGGCAGCCACAAGTTGGGTTTTGGGCTCTAATCCTTACGAAGCGCTCACCTCACTGGGAAGGAAACCTTCCTATGCAACCTGAAAACAAGTGAGGGTGTTACTCTCCCCAAGCAATGAATCCAATTACCGTTTTTATTTTGGTCAAGTTTTCTTTAGCAGTCCCTTTTTTAATTTTTTTGGTGTTATCGCTTCTTTTGAGTCAATTCAAGCAAGCGCCTAACGTTTTTGTATTTTTTTCTTTATCCTACTTTGTCCAAAAACAGAGGGAGAATAGAGTCGGAAAAGCCGTGCAAGTCGGCACCAAGGTGGAAATCTCACCTTTGTGCCTAGATGATGCGTGCAAAGTAAGAAGACTTACAGCGAATCCCAGCTCTCTCCATGCGGGATGCAAAGCAGAATATTTAAACCTAAGCTATATGGCGAAATGCAACGGTAATCGTCCTAGAACAGGCAACTGCTAGCGATAGAACCACAAGTCAACTAGCAACTCCTAATCCGAGTGTCCGGTCTTGGCTCACCCCTCCTCTGCCCAACACATTTGGAGTAGGAGAAAGCGCTTGTTCGGGTGTGAGCTCGCGGCGCGTGGATTTGGGAATTACTTGCTAACTGTTTAAATTAGTCTAAGTCCAAAACGTATCTATAGGAACATGCAAAGATTATTAGGTGTTTGGACCTATTCTAATCGATCAAGCAGACCTAGATCTAAGAGCTCATTCCACAAAAGAAAATGGAAAATAAACACAAAACCGGAAAATGACAAGCGGTAAAAATGCGGCAAAACTGCGGTGAGCCCCCGGGTGAACAAACACCCGGAAATTAGGCCCGAATGTCTAAGTGTCCAAGGTACCGGTATTATTACAATTCAAATGAATCACTCTCTCACAAAATAAAAGAAAAGCTAACTAATCCCTCTCTCTCTCACTCCTTGCTCTCTCCTGCCGGCTTGGCTAAAGAAAAGCCGGCTCCACGTCCCAAGGTTGCGTCGGTCGCCTAGGCGATCCGCCTCGCTCCGCGGTCCCTCGCAAGAAGACAAAGAAGAGTGGTCAGAAAGCTCAACGAGATATATCAAAATGTAAGAGAAGGAAAATGCTGCTATGGTAAACTATCACACAAACAAACAAGAATGTGAACTACAAGCTGTTGCTCCCTGGCAACGGCGCCATTTGATAAACACGGATCTCACGAGGGTCTAAATTTGGTATCTCACACAAGGCGGCGATAACCGTCGCTGTTGCGACTCTCAAATGAAATCCGTATTTGATCAACAATTAACCCACACTAAGATCAATAAATTAGAAACAATGTGGAGTTAAAATTTATTTTTAACTCTGCACAAATGATGTAAAGGGCAAGTATGCAGAGAGTTCGAACACAGGGAGCAAACAGTGTAGTCCTAGCAAAAGCTAAGTGTGTGAGTGTGTGATGTGTCTACACTAAGCAAGCAAGCAAATGAATTTTTGTGGGTTTTTAATTTTTTTTTATTTTTTTTATTTAATTTTTAATTTTGTATTTTGATTTTTGATTTTCTGATTTTTATATTTTATATTTTATATTTTTTTTTATTATTGGAAAGTAAAGGCAATATAATAAAAGGCAAGGTAGAATATTTATAAAAATGCACAAAAATGCTCCAAAATTCAGAAAATAAATGTTTTTGGTATTTTTAAGGTTTTTTTTACTGTTTTTATGATTTTTGGGGATTTTTCAAGATGTTTTTGGTATTTTTAAAGTCTGAAATAAGGCAAACAGTGGAAATAAGGGCTGGCTGTGAATAAAATGTAATTTAAAAATAGCAACCAGTAGCAAAAATATTTCACACTATTTTTCAAATAAGAAGGACAAAATAAGGGATAAACAGGAGCTGAGTTTACAATTTTTGGATTTTTCTACTATTTTCTATATTTTTTTGAAGTTTTTGAGAGTTTTAAATTTTTTAGTGTTTTTCTTTTGAAATTTTTAATGATTTTTGGACTGACACTAAAATAGGATAAAGTAGACACTATGTAGTTTTTTTGGAATTTTTGGAGGTGTTTTGATATTTTTTTGGTATTTTCTAAGGTAGACAGTACACAAAAAGGCTGTTTTTGATTTTTTAATAAGTATAAAAATAAAATAAAATCAAAAACTAAATATATGGCGTTAAAGTACACCTATCCAGAAACTTAAGCCTATTTTTGTGGAATTTTTGGACTTAAGAAGATCACTCAAATAAATACAACAAGCATCCAATTCAAAATCAGGCCTGGCAGGGGTATATGTGCAATATTCAAAACATCCAGGGGGCTAACATGCAAATATCCACAAAATTTTGAACTTAATATTTAACTTCTGGAACCAAAATGTAAATACAAGACCCGCCTGGGCACGCCTACAAATTACCCACCAGGGCGCGTGACTTGCACGCGCCTGGGAGGGACTGGAATGCAATAATACAAAATCCTGGGGGCCACTTTGCAAAATATCCAAAAATGTTACACGTGCTATGAAAGTTTTAGGGCTAAAACGAAATAAACATAAGACCGAGGGGTCCTCTGCAAAATGCCCCCACCTCACGTGTACAGGTCACGTGAGGTGACGTGGCGGAGGACCTAAGTGCAAATAACGAAAGTCCGAGGGTCTTTTTGCAAATATTACAAAGTATTTAAACTACAGACGAAAGTTTAAAAACTAAATATTAAATACAAAAATGCGTAGGGGGTGAGTTGCAAAATACCCTCTTGCGCGCGATCCAACGGCGGATGGAGGGTCACTTAAACACGTGGCGCGTTGTGGACGGCCGATGGCGCTTCGCGGATGTGCGGCCAAGATTAGATCCTCCTGAGTTGATCTGACGGTCGAGGCTGAGGAAGATCCAACGGCAACTGTGTGATCTGGAACTCCTCCTCGATCCAACGGCTGGGAAGAGGGTTGCAAGAATAGGGAAGAACGCCGGCGAAGGTGAGCTTCTCCGACCTCGATCTCCCTCCTCCGGCGACGAATGTGCTTCAAAATGGCCGTGGAGGCTCCTGGGGTCGTCGTCTACCTCCTGGAGGCTTCAAAATGCCTCGGCGACGGCCGAGGTGCTCAGGCGAAGGTGGCGGAGCTGGGATGGCTCGGCTGAACTCCGGTGAGCCTCAAAATTGCTCCCAGGCGCGATTCAACGCGCTTTGACCCTGCAAAAAGAGTTAGAAGGTCCAGGGCAAAGTGCCTGGACCTTTGGTGGATCTAAACTAAGCGCGAGGGGGAATGGTTGACGGTGGCCGGAGTTGCGCTCCGGCGATGATGGTTGAATGGGCGAAATACGTGAATGATCTTTGATTTTTTTGGGGGTTTTTAAAGCCTAAGCTAACAGGAATAAAATGCGATCAAGAAATGGCGGAGTGGAGGCCCTCGATGGCCGGAGCCAGAGGATGAAGGTTACCTCAACGCCGGCGATTGGCGGAGGTGCTGGAGTCTTCCTCGACCTCGTTCGCCTTGGCTGAGAGGCTCGCGACGGAGCTGTCACCTCCGGCAAGGCTTGGAGCGCAAGAGAGGCGGAGAGGGGTGGACCAAGGGGACTCAAAAATCGATTTGAAAATGGGGGGGGGTTGGTTTTATTGGGTTTGACCCGAGGTGACGAGGGTGGAAAGAACGAGGTGGCTGGCCCGATTCAGAAGCTCTCAGCCCAAGATGGTCCTTGTGCGAGCAAGAGGGATGGTAGGTGAAGATTTTTGCAGAAGGAATCGAGCTCAAAGGGTGCAAGTTCATACCTCGAAAAAAATGGAGAAGATGGGTCAAACGCCGGTTCTGACAGAGGCTACAGGGGGGTAGGGTACCTAGTTGACCGAGGTCAACTAGGGTTTGCACCTGGTTGGTCCACGTGGACCAACCAGGAAAAACCCTGGAAAAAATCTTTATTAATTCAATTAAAAATAGTAAATGGCCGAATTAAATAAAAGTTATAAAATAAAAAATGTTCAAAATTTTATGTAGTATTTTATTCTGATTTTTATTTATTTTTATGACATATATTTTTACAAGTTGCCTTTTTAACCCTATATAGGTATAATACCTATGTATTTTGATATTCTATTTTATTTTGTGTATTTTTTTAATCTTATTATTTTTATTTATGATTTTATAAAATTATAACATACTTTTATATACATGAATATATTTTTATTGTATTTTTCTGGTTTGTTTTGTGTATTTAATAAAATACAAATACATTTTATATAGGTATGAGTACATGCAGTATACCTATGTATTCTTTATTCAAGTAATTTTATTTTTATTTTTCTTTGCATTTTATTTCAATTTTAACGCACATATATATTATAAGTAATATTTACAAAATTATAAAAATATAAAAATGAATAAATAATGAATAAAGAATAAATTGATTATTTTATTCAGTACAAGTATACAATGTGGGTCCAAAAGTCAACTTTCAAACCGTAGCTCCGCCAAATGCGAAACCACCGCCATTAATTAGCTTATTTTCTTCTATATACAATTAAAGGTGAGTACGCTGCATTTGGAGTTTTTATTTGTGAGATACGGGCCTGGGAAGTTGGCATTCTGGATTTTTATTCAGACCATAACTTTTCATCTGTACATTATTTTTCTGTGAAATCAATTTTGTATTTTTCTTTATTAAATTATCTACAACTTTCATGTACAAAGTTTCTTTATTTGATGTACAAAAAGTGGAACCAAAAATAGGTCCCAAAATGAATAAAGAATGAATAGATTGTATAGGTATTTACACTGTATTTCTGACCTTATCTCCCCCTACTTTATTCCTTGTCGACCTATTCATCAAGATGCCTAGGTCTCGGGGGTTTTGGGTCATAAAATATTTACAATATTTTATTCTTTTTCTTTTCTTTATTTATTCTATAATTTTGGCCTTAATTACAGTGATTTATACACAATCTGAATGCACATGCATGGATGCTAAGATGATGGTTTTAATGCTATTTACAGGCATTTGCCAGGGTTTTTGGTGCCAAAATGATAGAATAAAGATGATGAAATGTGGATTCATCAGGCCTCCATCCATACGCCATTTTTTTAACGGTCGCATGATTTTTTAAATCGACCCTGTTTGGATGGAGGCTGTAGGAGTCTCTGTTTCTGATGAAATTCGAATGACATATAGGAGGGATATAGGGATGAATATACATAGCGATATTTTTCAAAAAAAATAAAAAAATTTGATGAAAATGGGGGCGGGGCAGCCCCATCAACCTCATATATATAGGAGTGATCATATGAGATGGGATTTTGTGAGATGATGAGATGGGAGATTCTGGACCACTAGTTTCTGTCCTCTCTCATGGCTGAAACTTGTGGTCCAGAATCTCCCATCTCACCATCTCACCAAAATCCCATCTCATAGGATCGGCCCTATATATATATATATAGGGTTTAGGGATGCTGCATCGACGTGTCCAACGAGTTCGCTGCACCAGCTCCCCCATCATCCGATCATGCTTCTGTTAACAGTGAATAATCACTCAAATTCGAGTCCCAATTCCCTCGCATAGCTCCTTCCCCCATCTCTCTCTCTCTCTTGTGGGCGATTCCCTCTCCCTCTCGTCGTTGGCTTCCTCCGCTCAACTCCGGCTCCCGCAAGACCCGCCCCAGCGACGCTGGGTTCCTCAACCCAACTCCTTCGCGAGCTCCATCATACCACTGTTGGATCCATCCTTCCAAATCCCTATTCCGCAAGCCCCGACACACCACCGTAGGATCCTCCCCTCTGCCTCTGTGCGGCTCCTCTCCCCTATGATTCGAAATCAAATGAACTGAATTTGAATTTAACTTGCAGATTCAACTCCCAAATGAATCGAATCTGAATTAACCTAATTTCATTCGATAATAATCGATTTGATATTTATATACATACATATATTTATACACACACACACACACAATGTATTCATGTATTTACATACGTCGGGAAATGTGTATGCCAACGTTAGAAAACATTCAAAACTTTTGTCGGGCTAGCCTTGTCGGCATAGGTCTTTGTGGACGTTTATAAAAAAAACATCGATACAACCTTATATTGGACGATGTTACAAAACGTCTTGTAAAACATCTTTGGGTGGATGTTAATTAAGAACGTCTACAAACAAATGATTTTCATGGATGTTAATACATGTCAGTTTAAGCTACCATGGATGTTTCTAAATCATGTTTTCTGGTCGTTAATAAACATCGTTATTTTCATGTTTGAGGGCATATGAATGTCAATCAAACAGTATTGAGTTTTTGTTAAATTATCAGATGTTAGCTAAGGTATGCCATCATGTGGGATAATTGGATTACATGAAATTTTAATGATCAATAGTTTTCTTTCGAGTGTGACAATACCTCAAACTATAATAATTTTGATTTTGGATATGGTATGATAAAAAACAAAGCTAATTCAAGCATTTAAATATAAAAAAGTCATATAGTAGCAGGATGGCATAAAACTACAAACTGCATTCTTGTTCATTCATAAGTGTAACAAAATAGCTCAAACTATAGTAATTTTGATTTTGGATCTGGTATAATCAAAAGAAAAGCTAATTCAAGCATTTAAATATAAAAAAGTCAAATAGTAGCAAGATGACATAAAACTACAAACTACATTTTTGTTCAATCAGAAGTGCAAAGTAAAAGTAAATTCAAGATTACATAATCAAATTCATCTAAGTCTCTTCTTCGGTCTTCTCTATTTTATCTTGAAGCTCTCTCGTTGTATTCTTACTATATTTCTCCATCTTTGAGTTCAAATCTACCACTTTCTGTTGAAGGCATATAACAACAATAAAGCCTTTTCCCACATTAAGTAGAGTCGGTTACATGGATTCTTCGCCTCCATTCAGATCTCTCTTGGATCATTCTTGGACTTGTATTCTTTCTCACATTAAATATGATCAGCTACATCGATTCTCGAAGGCATGTCGTCTTCTTTTCATGATCAGACTTCATTTTTCATCAAACTTCTGCCAATGATCCAACCATGCAAATAGCGAATATGCACAAACTGACATCAATAAAAGAAAATTGGAATTCTATTCAAATAGAGGTATGTAATCAAATACAACTGGATAAATTTGTTGCAGTCATCCTATTAAAAAAAAATCATGCTCAACAAAACTATAAGCACAAATCTTTTATCATTTCAACATCATAATTGGGATACCAACTGTCCATTCATTTGTAAACTGCTATGTCCAACTGTTCAGTATGCTTTCATCTTGTGATTATAAATTTGATGGTTATATTGGGTCAATGCGTTGTAGGCAGTTGTAACTAGCAGCTTGTAATCTGTCAATGTGAAAATCAGACACGGACGGACCACTCAGCAAGTTAATGAATAGAGATGGAGATCGAGAATATGATGTGCTGTGTACCGTTTGGTTTGGGGACTTTCCTTAATTGGAATTAGGGGTGGGTATTTGACTGGTTTGGATGGGTCTAGGTTATTCGGTTTGGGTTGAATTCGATTCGTTGTAAAAATGACACCCATCATCCAACCAAATAAGATTGGGTTGAGGTGTTTGGGTGATAGGTTTGGGCCGATTTGGTTGGGTGAAACCAAATTACCTATATGAAAAATCTTGTTAATTGAAGGTCACGTAATGATGGGGACATTGATGTATGAAAAAATGTCAAAGTAAGCATGTATTAAGCTCAATAGAGAAGAAGAAGGTTGGAGGAATATGTTCAACATGGATGAAGAAGGTTGGGATATGTTCAACTTGATATGGAGTTGTTCAATTAAGATTATTGGATTTTCAAAAATAATTTATGTCACCTGAAGTGGATAGGGATTGGAGCATAGTCATGTGGTAATAAGGCATGCTCTTAGCTATTTATAGTATGTAATGATCTTATTAAGAATGATAGAGAAAAAATACATTGAGTATAATACATAATTACAACTGAAATAATGTTTAGTGAGACAAGGTTGCTTGGATTGGAGAATCTGAGTTGTACATTAGAAATATATAGGAGTTTAGAATTATTGATATTATATATTAAGTAAATATCAGTTGGGTTGGGTGGGATTAAACCTTTTGCCTTCCAAAGAAATAGTTTGGGTTATTAGGGTGAGTTGGGTGGAAGACACTAGACCCACCAACCGACCCAACACCCATTGAAGGAATATGGTTTGGGTCCAACCCGACCTAAAATCCAAATGACCCAAATCATTTTGACCCATTTTCAATGATTTAGTTGGGTTATATGGGTGGACCCATATAGTGCCCACCCCTAATTAGAATATGAATGACACAGGGGTGGAGGAGCCATTAGGTTTATCTAAATAGAAATAATCGATAATTTTAAAAGCAATGTGGGCCATGCCACCCCACGTACGATGCTGGTTCCGCCCCTTGCTATGACTATACCCTTAGGGCATGTTTGGTTGTTGGGTTGGACTGGGTTGGGTTGGGGTACCCCTGTGAATAGTAAATTGGACCCCTGTGAATAGTAAACTGTGAGGAGGATTGAGAGGGTTGGAAGGAGGGGTATACCTGTCACGTCTCGGACCTCGAAACATGAGAAAAATTACAGAAGCATCTCAAAACAATGAATTTTTTTCGAGTCCAGGAGTGAGAAAAAATCTCAATATTCTATAAATAACATTCAGAGTGCCATGCATGCTAGAAGAATAAAGGAACATAACCAATAAATAAAAGACTTATCAAGTCCGAGCTACAAAATAAAAAATAAGTCTATCAATAACTCCCGTACATTAATCTTAATGAACTAGGATAAAGCAATGACTCCTTAATTTAGTCGAGCAACTCAATCTCGACCTCCGTTAAGCAGCAAGGCTATAATTCAATATTAGTCAAACGAATTCAACTAAGTATACACCAATAATTTACGAGACATACCATCATAACCATATACAATGAGTAGTATAAAAAATAATATGATGACAATTCCATATAATAAGGAATATAATTCAATAAATAAACAATGAACTATAACAAGACTTTTTCAATTATGCAAATCGTCATGGGATAACAATGAAAATTCAATAAATTTCCTTGAATATCAAAAATTTTGTAACCATAATGTCAATATCCATATCAAATATAAATCAATACCATCTGCCGATACCTGGTAGCCCAAGCTTTCCCTTAAATCAAAATTTTTAAAACTAAAACCAATATCAATACGAGATCTCCTATCCAAACCCCTCGGCGGAGTTGAGCGAGTTAAAGCAGGAATCGAGCGTCTAGTCCTCGCAGCGCTGCGCCAATGCAATGGACATCGGTACTGAGTCAATCGCTGTAGCGGAATATTGTTTGGAAGTAGTGTAGGATTACCCGTCTACAACGGTCAATTGGCGGAATTAACCGTCCGCGCGACACCGGGTTAGGTCAAAGTCTCTAATAGATCAACAATAAACAATGTCTACTCCCTCACAATGATGGTGTCAAAATCTATAATAATTTTGTAATAAAATATTTAAATTTAAAAAATATAATTTAACCTATATATCAAAAGGCAATAATGTATCCACCTCTTTATATTTAACAACTAATCAATAGATAGGAATTATGGCTAATTATCAATTTAGCAACTGATTATCTAGAGGATTATCTAGAGTTTAAACACATAAATATAATCAAAGTATCTTAAAGAGATAAAATAAAATCAACATTCCAATAGCTAATAAAATCCAAAATAGGGTATAAATAACAATGGTATGCGGCATAAATTAATGTAAATACCTTGATAAGAAACCAATATAGATTGATCTGCACGATTTTATTTGTCCACGAAAATCAAATACCCTCTAAGCATAAGAAATTAATCTTAACCCATGCACAAGTCATAAGACATCTTATCTACTCACAATTCCCAATTGATGATTTTTTTATGGTTAAATAAAGACTCATATATATGTAGTAGTTTACTTATTTCGTTCATGTTTGTATATTTCAAGTGTAACCTACGATTATTGAGTCTATAAATTTTTTGTTTTGAAAGTTGGATAATTTATGTTATGCATCCTAATATAATATCAGTAGCTAGTTTGATTTAGAAAATTCCACAGGTACGTCCAGTTTTTGTGTAGATAACAATACCTTGAATACATACTATGTCCAGGAACAAAAAAATACTATATATGATACATGGTTGACGTGATTTCACATTAGAAAAGTTACCATCACGTGTAATGAAGAGATGCTTAAAAAAACTATAGGTGAATGCGTGATAACTCCAATTATTCGGTTCTTAAGAAAATAAAATAATGACATATAATTTTAATGAAGACAGAGAGAATCAATTTATGATCTTTATTTTTTTCCGATGTATTAATGAATCTCCAGGTTTGAGAGTAAACTTATATACGATGTTCGTTAGATGCTAAAAATTATCTTGTATAGCCTATTATCGACCGATGTATTATCAAAAAGAGAAAACATAGAAGTAAGTATACCTCTAGTAAGAACTTCGAATGAAAGCTTTGTTGGTTCCTTGTGACGGCACACTCGCCCCCAACACAAAACGACCCTACTGTCATTTGAAGATACAAGATGATGAAACTCTGGCCGTGCGTGCGATAATGAGAAAGGTGAATTCTATGCGGAAGGTAAAATATGCCTGACCCTCCGATCTGAACGTGTATATATATACACACACCCATGAGTTGAGAAGAGTCCTGATAGGGTCACGGATCTTGCTAACCGAAATTGGTGTTATTTTTAGAAAAGGCAAGCTCTTTCTTTATCTCATGGACTCGGTCAAAACCACCTATCAACTTGCTTTAATTAATTTTTTTTCTCGCAACGATTCTGTTGCAATTATTTTTATTATTTTTTAATCAATTTCATGTTGGGCCGTTTCTGGATATTGATTTTTTTGTATAATTATAAGACACCCCCATATAAACTTTTTATCTAACTTCATATATCCCAAAATTTTAATTTCTTTTTTTTTTAAAATCCCATACCTAAATTCAGATGTTACAACTTTCCCTCTTAAAAGAGATTTCGTCCTCGAAATTTAATAGACATATCTAGAAGTTCGGGATATTTCTCTCGAACCTCGTCTTCAAGTTCCCAAGTTGCTTCTCTATCTGAGTGATTATGCCAAGCAACTTTTATTATCTTAATAGTCTTTCTTTTTAGTTGATGTTCTTGACGATCAATAATGTGAGAAGGACGTTCCCCGTACGATAAGTTTTTTCGAACTTCTACTGGCGCATAGTTGATGAATCCACGTTTCATCATCTTTATTCTATCATTTTGGCCTTAAAAACCCTAGCAAATGCGTGTAAATATGCGTAATTCATGCATTTTAGCATTCATGTATATGTGTGTATATATTGTATAAAATACGGTTTTTAAAGCCAAAATTATAGAATAAAGAAAAGAAAAGAAAAAGAATAAAATATTGCAAATATTTTATGACCCGAAACCCCGAGACCTAGGCATCTTGATGTATAGGTCGACAAGGAATAAAGTAGGGGGAGATAAGGGCCAAAAATACCAATAAAATCCCTTTTATTTTATTCATTCTTTATTCATTTTGGGACCTATTTTTGGTTCCACTTTTTATACATCAAATAAAGAAACTTTGTACATGAAAGTTGTAGGTAATTTTATAAAGAAAAATACAAAATTGATTTCACTAAAAAATAATATACAGATAAAAAGTTATGGTCTGAATAAGAATCCAGAATCCCAACTTCCCAGACCCGTATCTCACAACTGACAACTCCAAATGTAGCAAACTCACCTTTAATTGTATATAGAAGAAAATAAGCTATTTAATGGCGATGGTTTCGCATTTGGCGGAGCTACGGTTTGAAAGTTGAGTTTTGGACCCTCATTGTATACTTGTACATATTAAAATATTCAATTTATTATTTATTCATTATTTTTGTATTTTTATATTTTTATAATGTTGTAAATATTACTTATAATAATTATGTACATTAAAATTGGAATAAAAACCTAAATAAAACTTAAAATAAAATACATCCATATTTGATTCATAGGTATATTACCTATACCCATACCTACAAAACACTCTTATATTTTATTTAATATACAAAACTTTTCATAAAAATAAAATAAAAATACATTTGTGTAGATAAAAGTATTTTATAATTTTATAAAATCATAAATAAAAATAATAACATTAAAAATACCTAAATAAAAATAGAATACTTAAATATATAGATCTATATACTATAAAGGGCATAAATGCAAACTTGCAAAAATACGTCTCATAAAAATAAATAAAAAACACCATAAATTAATTCATAAAATAATAAACATTTTTTATTTTATAATTAAAAATCAATAAAATCGTTTGCTATTTTAATTTGATTTTAGAAATCTTTTTCTCCAGGTTTTTCCTGGTTGGTCCACGTGGACCAACCAGGGGGCTAGGAGAGTTGACCTCGGTCAACTCTCTGCCCAACACCTGGGCTGTTGTCAGACTGTATTTTTCCTCGACTTCGCGGATTTTTGGAGGTCGCCCCTTTCACCGAATCAGGTCGACTTCTTCATGAAACTTGTTCCCCTACCATCCAGCTACCACGCCCTATCTTTATCTCGGGCCGAGCATCATCACAGCACCCGTGATCGCCCATTGAAAGTCGCGCCTCGTCCACATTTTCAAAAGGGAACCCGTCACTTCCCATAGCCTTTTGAACCCCTTTTGACTTCGTTTTGGCTCCCTAGGACGCGCTCTGGATCGACCATGGTGACAGCGTGGTCTCCAGCCATCTAGGGCGGATCTTGCGTGGTCATTTGGCCAAGTTCCATCATCTCCAGCCAAGCGGCCGTCGAGGTACCATCTCGTGGTTCAACGCCATTTGAGGTCATTTTTCCAGTTATTTTCTTGTCGTTCACTTAGCCCTTAGGTTTCTTTTTAGTCGTATAACGGTCTTGGTAGTCAATCACCTATTTAGCATCGATCTCCTTCTCGAATACCTCGCCGGAGCTCGCGGGTTCCGGCGACCTCCATCAGCTCTGTACCCGTGTCCCACCCGCCAAGAAACCTTGGATTCTGCATCTCTTCTTGCTGTTGTGCGTCTTTGGCTCTTGCAGGACCCAAGGGAGATCTCCGCACCTCGTCTTTTAGCCTTAGGAGAAGCTCCAGGCACGTTGAAGCTCCAGGGCTCCATCACTGAGCCCCGGACCCGTTTGACTCCTCCAGCTGACGCGGGGCCGCCTCTTCGTTCAACCAAGCATCTCAGCCCCGCGGTTGGAGGTCGGAGCAGTGAGATCGAGCTGGTCGAAGGTGCGCAGGGCCGTGTTCTTCTTGTGATCTTCCAGATGCCCTCCGCGCCGTCGATCTTGGTGGAGTTCTTCATGAGATCCAGCCACCGTCCGATGGATTGAGGCCAACCACCGTCGGATTTATTGGGAGCATCTAATCGTGGCCGTAGGAATCGAAGGGGCATCGGACCCTACTGTGCTGACACGTATTTAGTGGCTTTTGCCACGCCGTTGGATGCGCCCCCAGTGCTTGGGTATTTTGCAAACTTTGGCCCAGACTTTTTGCATTTAATTAGTACTCCGTAATCATTTCTCTGTAGTTATTAACTTTTTGTAGTATTTGCATTTTTCACCCGAGAAATTTTAGCATTTGCAATCTCGTCCCCGCCAGCGAGGTGCACGTGCCCGTGCATGTGCATCTGGCTATTTTGCATCTACGGGTCTGCTTTTTCGTATATTGTGCGTTAATACTTAAATATTGTTGTAAGGTGTTAATTTTAGTGACATTTTGCATTAGTTCCCTCAAGGTTTTTGATAATTGCGAGTTGCCCCTTCCCAGGCGCGCGTGCCTATGCACGTGGGGCTGGGAGTTTTGCGGACATAGCCTTGGCGCTTTGAGCATTTCTTCTTAGTCCAGCAAGTATTTCTTTAGTTGTAATATTTCTGAAATATTTGCGCAGAGGCCCATGCACTTCTTGGATAATTCAAAAATGCCCCTGCGAACATGATTTTTCTTTTTGTTTATAGTAATTTTTGCATGTGTCTATAAAATCCCAAAAAATTCCCAAAAATCATAGTAGTGTCCTGTTGCATAGTAGATTAACGGCATATTTTTATTTTCTATAATTATTGCATTTTCACATTTATTAAAAATCAAAAACATGCTTTTTCTTCACTGTCTAGCTTAGAAAATGCCAAAAAAATATTAAAACACTTCGAAAAATTCCAAAAAAATTACCTAGTGTCTATTTTAGCCTATTTTAGTGTTAGTCCAAAAACCACTAAAAATCTCAAAAGCAAAACACTAAAAATTTAAAAACACTAAAAAACTTCAGAAAAATATATAAAATCAAAGAAAAATCCAAAAATTACAAACTCAGTTTCTTTTGTTCTCTATTTTATTCTCTTTATTTGAAAATTAGTGTGAAAAATTTTGATTGCTGTTTGCTAATTTTAAATTGCATTTTCCTCACAGACAGCACATTTTCCACTGTTTTCCTTTATTTTGCTAATTAAAAATACCAAAAACACCTTGAAAAATCCCCAAAAATCACAAAAACAGTAAAAAATCCTAAAAATATTAAAAACATTCTATTTCTGAATTTTTGGATATTTTTGCATATTTTTATAAATATTTTATCTTGCTTTTCATTACATTGTCTTTATTTTCCAATATTGAAAATTAAAAAAAATATAAAATATAAAATTATAAAAATCAGAAAATTAAAAATCAAAATACAAAATTAAAAATTAAATTAAAATAAAAAAAATAAAAATTAAAAACCCACAAAAATTTATTTGCTTGCCTGCTTAGTGTAGACACTTCACACATACTCACTTGTGCACACTTGTTTGAACTACCCTGCTTGCTCCCTGTGTTCGAACTCTCTACATACTTGTCACTATACACCATTTGTGCAGAGTTAAAAATAAATTTTAACTCCACATTAGTTCTGATTTATTGATCTTTAGTGTGGGTTAATTGTTGACTTTAGTCCAGATTTAGTGTGGTCAATACACCGACTGAGTTCACGCTTTGTGTTGAACTTAAGACCACCGAATTTCGGTTAAATCAAATGGCGCCGTTGCCGGGGAGCAACAGCGAGTAGTTTGCATTTTGCTTGTGTTGATTGTCTACCATAGCTTTAGTTTCTATCTCTTGCATTTGTGATATTGATTGATTGAGCTATCTGACCGTTTCTTTTCTTGTCTTCTTGCGAGGGACCGCGGAGCATGGCGGATCGCCTAGGTGACCCGAAGCAACCTTGGGAAGCGGAGCCGGCTATTCTTTAGCCAAGCCGGCAGGAGAGAGTAGGAAGATTGAGAGGGAGTGATTAGTTTAGCTCTTATTTTATTTTTGTGAGAGAGTAATTCATTAATTTGTAATAATACAGGTACCTGGACACTTGGACTTTTGAGACACTACCGGGCCTAATTTCCGGGTGTTTGTTCACCCGGGGGCTCACCGCGGTTTTTATTGCGTTATATCGCCGTCATTTTCCGGTTTTGTTTTCCTTTTTCTTTCTTTTGTGGATTGAGCCCTTAGATTATAGGTTCTGCTTGATTCGATTAGAATAGGTCCAAACACCCTAATTACCTTTGCATGTTCCTATAGATCGTTGTTGGACTTAGACTAATTAAACAGTTAGCTAGTAGCTTTCGATCCACGCGCCGCGAGCTCATTCCCGAACAAGCGCTTTCTCCTAACTCAAATGTGTTGAGCAGAGGAGGGGTGAGCCTAGACCGGACACTCGGATTGAGAGTTAGTAGCTAGCTTGTGGTTCTTCACGGTAGCAGTTGCCTGTTCTAGGACGATTTCCGCTTTGCATATCGCCATATAGATTAGGTTTACAAATTCTGCTTTGCATCCCGCATGGAGAGAGCTGGGATTCGCTGTAAGTCTTCTTACTTTGCATGCATCATTTAGGCACAAAGGTGAGATTTCCACCTTGGTGTCGACTTGCACGGCTTTTCTGACTCTATTCTCCCTCTGTTTTTGGAACAAAGTAGGATCAAGAAAATACAAAAACCGTTAGGCGCTTGTTTAAATCTACTCAAAAGAAGCGATAACACCAAAAAAAAATAAAAATAAAAAAGGGACTGCTAAGAAAAACTTGACCAAAAATAAAATCTGTAATTGGATTCACTGCTTGGGGAGAGTAACACCCTCACTTGTATTCAGGTTGCATGGGAATGTCTCCTTCCAAGTGAGGTGAGCGCTTCGTAAGGATTAGAGCCCAAAACCCAACTTGTGGCTGCCTTGTGTATCGCCTGGATTTCCGAAGTATTGGCGCTACTATTGTACGTAGTCGAGTAGGACTTGGTCGCCATTGGTGACTCACTATTGTGTGAGCGCCGACCTTGTCCGAAGTACCGAGCTTAGGCCACGCCTTCACGAGTGTGTCTGTCTCACCGGCTGCGTCCGAGTAGGACCTTGTACGCTCACAGGTGATTCCGTTGCGAGCGAGGTCCGAAGTATCGGTTTCGCCTATCGGCTTCCTCCCTCTATTTCTTTGGCTGAGTAGGGATCCAGGAAGGGTTACAAGGACCTTAAAAAGCGCAAGTTACAGGTTACACAGGAGGAGGACAAGCACAGGGACACTTTCCCGGCAGTACTCTCTCTCCTTTAGGCGTAGCGCTCTAAGGACTCGTGACAAGATAAATTCCTGAAAACAAGCTAAAATTGACAAGATAAAAGCCGAGCCTTCACGGCTTCACGTGTTGAGTTGGTGAACTCACCCTTGTTTTGTGTTTAATTGCTAAATTTGTTTAGGTCAAGATCAAAAACACCGCACAATTATGCACAATTTTGTTGCATCTCATATTATCTTCTTCTAGTCTGCATTATCCCTGCTCTTCCCGAATAATCAAGATGATGGGACGGAGATCTCTTAGGCCGACTTTGTCGGCACCGCTATCCAGCACTCCTCCTCATTCGTCTAGGAATACCTCGGAGAGTCCACTCTCCGAGCCCGAGTTTACATCCACCCTGTTCCCCCTCGACCACCCTTCCCATTCTCCTTCTCTCAGTCCAATTGTGTCAGAATTCAGTGCATCACAGAGTTCGGCTCATTCGACAGCACCTGAGATGGCCTCTTTTGCTTTTTCAGAAAATCCAGCGATGGCAGACAGAGGCGAGCACCCAGATGACCATGATCACCCTCCATTCATAATCGATCAGGTGGCCATCAACAATTCCTTGCTAGCGTCCCTGGAGACTATGCAGAGACAGATCCGTGACCAGGGAACATTCATGGGTGATCTGATGAGAGAGATAGCACAGATGAGAGAGAACCGACCTGGGGGCGGTGGTGGAGGAGGATGAGGAGGACAGATGCAGGAGGAGGCGATCCAGACGCTGAGCGACCGCCACAGACCATCATGAGGGAGCTGCACAACCCAACTGCATCCCTCACTCACTGGTGGATCAGACTCCCGCCAATCCACGGAGATTTCGAGCTTCGGCCCCACACTATCCAGCTGCTACCCAAGTTTCACGGGTTGCCGACCGAAGAGCCGCACCTCCACCTCCAGGAATTTGAGATGATTTGCAGCACTATCCATGATCGGTTGATGACCGAGGACACAATAAAGATGATCGCCTTTCCGTTCTCTTTGGTTGATAGAGCCGCATATTGGCTCAAACACCTTGGGCGATTCGTCGACACATGGGCAGATCTTCGGACCGCGTACCTGAAGAAGTACTACCCTCTCGACCGGACCAACGCAGCGCGAGCCGTGATCAGTAACTTCGTCATGATCCCAAATGAACAGTTCCATGAAGCCTGGGATCGATTCAGAGAGCTCATCGACCGGTGTCCACATCATGACATCTCCAAGCCCAATCTCGTGCAGAGTTTCTTCTGTGGGCTGACACCGGAGCTGCAGGGGCTTGTGAACGCCTCTTGCGGTGGGTCTTATTTCTCCAAGGGAGAAGACGACGTCTGGGCCATCTACGAGGGCATGGCAGAAAACTCCACAGTGATGGCCCAAGCCCGAGTCTACACATAGCAGAAGCCCCTGCATGGAGCAGGATCATTTCAGAGGATCACCCGCATCGATGCCGGTCCCAACACAACGTCGGTAGCCGCAGCCCAAGCCGAATCATCCGCAGCCGACATGGGCATTATTAGTGAGAAGTTGGACCGCATGGAGATCCTCGAGAAGAAGCAGAACCAAGGTCTCGCTCAGATGGACCTTCTCACCAAAACCATGAGTGACCTGAAAACTCAAATCCTATGCATTCAGGAGGCACAAGCTCACTCCCAACAGCCTCCCAGGTCACGGGCTGACTCCAGCGGTTGCAGCTCCAACCAACCCTCTACCTCATACCGACATGTGAATCATATCCAGGCAGAGCCGGTTCCACTGCTACAGTACCATCCAGAGCAACCGCCATCTCAGGAGACTCAGATGGTGGTCTATCAGCCAGAGCATCCACTGGCCGTTCTTCCTCCACCCTCCTTTGAGCAGGAACCATTGATGGAAGTCAATGGGATTTGGTACGACCGGTACCCTCAGCCCGGGATTCGTCGGGATCACCCCGGATTCCGTTGGGGCAATGGTGGATCCTCCTCCCAGCAGCAGAATCCTGCCCAAGGACACCAGAACAGCCAGCCACAGCAGCATAACCAGCAGCCCCAGTATGCCCAGCCACATCAGTATCAGAATGGTCCTCGTCCCGCCTATCAGGGACAGTCGTGGAGGCAGCGCCATCCGCCTCAGCAGTCTTATCCCCAGCCTCCCCTCCCGTATCAGCAGCCACACCAGCAGCAACAGCCCCATTTCCAGCAGGGACAGACATCCGGTTCTCAGGGTCCCGCCTTTGAGAACCCAGCCCTTGATGATCTTGCCCGCTTGCTATCTGAACAGCGAGCATCTTTCAGGAAAGAAATGGATGAATTCCGGCAGGAGATGCGGGATATCATCAAAGGCAAGGCCGCCATACCCGCTCAGATCGAGCCTAACCCTAATAACCTAAAAAGAAAATCTGAGCAGGTAGAGTTTACAGAGGATACCTCTCCTAGTGACGATTTGAATGATATGTCTTATTCTTTGAATGATGCTGATTTTGTGACTACTAGGAGCGGTAGGATGCCAGCCGGCGGTGCCTTTTCTGAGCGACAACCAGATGCTGAACTAGGAGCGCCAGAGGAGCAGAATAGCGGTGCTGATGCTGCTAATGATGATGTTGAAGACGGTGGTGCTGATGCCACCCATGATGGAGTCCAGGACGATGGTGCTGATGCCGTCGTGAGACCAGATGCAGACGGTGGTGCTGAAGCCACCATTTTGGATGATGAACCAGAGCGCGGTGCTGATGCCGCAAAGACCGGTGCTAGTGGTGGTGCCGAGGCCACCACATCTACTTTTGTTGAGCCACCATCTGTGATGTTGCCACATTTTGTATCTAGAGACTGTGGGAACAAAAAGAAAAACAAAAATATGAATAAAGAAAAGGTTTCTGTTCAAATTACGGATCCATATATGGTGAATGATGATTATTGTATGGATTCTCCTTCTTCACAGACACAGGGACCGATTCCTAGTCCTCCATCTGAGGAGGCCCCTACCATCCCCTTCCATGAGGCACTCCGCCGAGCGAAGGGGAATAAAAAAGAAAATCCCAAAAAAGATCAGCAGGTAGAGTTCGGCAATCAGATGATAGACAGATTCCATATTCAGCTGACTCTACGAGAAGCATTTGAGCATATCCCCTTCTTCAAGAAGAATTTGAAAGAGACAACTACTGTCCGAAGGAAGAAGAGGCACATAGATCAAATCCATATGCTCACTCACGACACTTGCTGCGCCATTCAGAACACATTGCCAGCCAAGCGACCCGATACAGGAGCTTCCTATGTCAGATGTGAGATCCAGGAGCAGCGGTTCGATCGTACTCTATTAGACAGCGGGTCTTCGATCAACCTCCTTCCGGCAGCCTTACTCAAGCAGTTCGAGTTTGGCCCTCTTCTTCGAAGCAGAACGGTCCTTCAGTTTGCTGATAGGTCGATTAAGAGGCCGAAGGGGTTGTTGAAGGACGTGGTCGTTACCATTCAGGGCCTGAAATTCCCCGTGGACTTTTTGTATTGGACATGGAGATCCCTGAGTCGGTAACCGATGCCCCCATCATTCTCGGACGTCCATTCTTGGCCACTGCCAAGGCGGTATCCGACCATGATAGTGGGACGGTATGTTTTCGCGTGGAGGGTGAAAGCATACAAATAGATACGATCGACCAGACCAGAGCCAGAGAGTTGGCGTGCTCAGAACAATCCAGCGAAGCCGAGCAGATGACAGAGGAAGAGCTAGACATCCACCAGGTTTGTGATTTTGAGATGACTGATGATGAATCTAACTGGAAAGACCCCGTAGCACCGACTCTCGCCTTGCCTACAGATTCACTATATCTCAAGCTCATGGAAGTCAAGAGCCGGGAAAGCACATCCCTGGATGAGGATATATCTGAAGCTGACAGTGTTGTGATGAGTGGTGCTGAGGAATTTCAATCATGTTCATCTTCTTCAGATCCCTCGGATTTAGACATTGACTGGGATGACTTTGATGATTATTTGCCGTGTCTGATTCCTTCTGAGCCGACAACCATGACAGAGTGCGAGTGAAAAGCGAGATAGCGAGAGCCGCTAAATAGCGGTCTGACAAGTCAGACTCACTGTCGCTGATGCGACTGCTCAAACTTCCCCGGTCTTCAACAATTAACCCACACAATCAATCAGAGAATGAACATCAAGGATTAAAATTTATTATACCCTACTAAAGATGTACAATGGCAAGTAAGTAGGGGTCGAACTCAAGAAGCAAAGGTGCAGAGCACAGATAAAAAAAATCCAATCCTGGGTCTAACAAGCAACTCAGCCAATCTAGAATTTTTTTGGGTTTTTAATTTTTATTTTTTTATTTAATTTTTTTTAATTTTATAATTTTGTATTTTGATTTTTAATTTACTGATTTTCTATTTTCTTTTTATATTTTATATATTTTTTTATATTCTCTTTTTCAATATTGGAAGATAAGGACAATGTGATAAAAGGCAAGCTAGAGTATTTATAAAAATAGATAAAAATATTCAAAAATAAGAAAATAAAGTCTTTTTGGTCTTTTTATACTTTTTTACTGTTTTTGTGATTTTTGGGTAATTTTTAGAATGTTTTTGGTATTTTTAATTGGCAAAATAAAGCAAACAGTGAATAAAATGCAAGGCTGAAACTAAAATGTGGAAATAAAATAGAAAACAGTAGCGAAAATTCTCCACTTTAATTTTCACATAAAGATAATGAAACAAAGAAAATTTGGAGACAAAGTTTATATTTTTAGGAGTTTTGTAGAATTTTTAATATTTTTATAGAGGTTTTTAGAGTTTTGTAATTTTTTGGAGTTTTCTTTTTTATTTTTTAATGATTTTTGGTCTGGAGCTAAAACAAACTAAAGGAAACAAAATATATTTTTTTGGGATTTTTCTGAAGAGTTTTTATATTTTTTATGGATTTTATAAGCTAGACAGTGCTGAAAATGGCTATTTTTGAATTTTTATAAATAATAAAATGCAATAATTCTGAAAAATAAAAATATGCCGTCAAACTTCAATGCAGCAGAGACTTAACTCTATTTTTTTGGGGATTTTTTCGAATTTATAGATGCATGTAAAAATTACAAGCAACAAAAAGAAAAACCATAACTGCAGGGGTTTTTTCGTAATTAATCAGAAAGTCCGAGGGCCTTGGCGCAAATTCACAGCAAACTTTATACTTAAACACACAAGTTACTGGACTACATACGAAATCATAAAGGCACGAGGATGTTCTTGCAAAAAGACTACCCACGCACGTGCTAAGCACGCGCCTGGGGAGGGCTTGTTTGCAATAAGCATGAACTAGGGGGGCCTCAATGCAAAACTCCAAAAGTAATTAAACGACAGAATAAAGTTTTGCTCTGAATATTCAATTACAAGAACGCTCGGGTGAAAAGGGGCAAAATACCCAAGCAGGCGCTGGCGGACGGTGGATGCGCGCCCACTTACGCCACGTGGCGCGCGCACAGGAGGCGATACCCCTTCGCAAGGACGGTCTTGATTAGATCTTGAAGCTGCGATCTACGGCTGGAGGGGGGCGTGCTATCAACGGCAGATGATAGGCGTGGAAGAACTGGCCGAATCCGACGGCGTCTGGCAACTCAGGAAGAACCGGCGGAGCCCTCGCCGGAGCAAGGTCCTCCCGCGAAGCGCGCCACCCTACGTCGGTCGCTGGGGCTTCAAAAGGGGCCTGGAAGCATCCTGAGGCATCCGTATGGAGATGGGCGACCTCAAAATGGGGGGAAAACCGCCGGTAGGCCGCCGCGACGTGAAGGAAAGAAAATGCTCCAGGTGGCTTCGTCTTCCACCAAAAATCGACCCCGGGAGGGGGTCCTTGAAGACCTGAACCTGCAAAACAACGGGGGTGAAAAAGTTGGGGCGAAATGCCCCAACTTCGCGGAGTATTTCGCACAGGAGAAGCGCTAGATGGAAGTGTGGAGATGGCCGGCGAACTCGATGCCGGCCGCGGGGAGGCGAGGTATTAGGACGGATGCTGATCAGAGATCTCGAAAGGGGAAAGGTTACCTTAGCTTCCTAACTATTCTAGAGCAACAGAAAAGGGTCAAGAGAGGGAAAGAAATGCCTCACCAAAGCGCGCAGGCAAGGTGCTCCGGCGACCACTTCGGCAAGGGGATCTGCCTCAATTCGACACCACCTTGGTCTAATGAGAAGCCCGACGAGCTCCTGCTGTCACCAGGAGTATCTTCAAGGACTTAGGTTAGGGTTTCGGTGGTGGAAGAGGGATCAAGTCGAAATGGAACTTTTTGGGTCGCTTTTGAAAGATGGTCGACGGGGCACCTTCAACGAGGCATATCTTGCGAATCGCGGATCCATTCCTCGAGGTAAAGGCTAGGCGTGAAAGATCATATGTCGAGGAGAAAAAGTGATGAAGACCGCATCATGAAATGATGTAAGGATCGTCCCCCAAAAAGGGGCGAAAGTCAAGAAAAAACCATTCTGACAACAGCCCAGAGGGTGGTCAGGCAGTTGACCCGTGGTCAACTGTCCAGACCTCCTGATTGGTCCACGTGGACCAATCAGGAAAAAACCTCTAAAAAATCATTTAAAAATAGTAAATAACATTATTTTATTTAGGTTATAAATCAAAAAGTGCTTATAAATTTATGTAGTATTTTATTATTATTTTTAATTATTTTTATGAGGTATATTTTTACAAGTTTGCATTTATACCCTTATAGGTATCTATATCTATGTATTTAAGTATTCTATTTTTATTTAGATATTTTTAAGTTATTTATTTTTGGTTATTATTTTCTAAAATTATAAAATACTTTTATATACGCAAATATATTTTTATTTTAATTTTCTGATATATTTTATACACTTAATAAAATGAAAGTGTTATTTGTATAGGTATAGATACATGTCTTATACCTATGTATTATAATATATACAAGTATTTTTCTTTGGGTTTTCTTTATGCTTTTATTCTGATTTTAATGTACATAATTATTATAAGTAATATTTATAACATTATAAAAATATAAAATTATAAAAAAAATAATAAATAATTAATAAATTGAATATTTTAATATGTACAAGTATACAATAGGGGTCCAAAACTCAACTTTCAAACCGTAGCTCCGCCAAATGCGAAACCACCGCCATTCAATAGCTTATTTTCTTCTATATACAATTAAAGGTGAGTACGCTGCATTTGGAGTTTTTATTTGTGTGATACGGGTCTGGGAAGTTGGCATTCTGGATTCTTATTCAGACCATAACTTTTTATTTGTACATTATTTTTCAGTGAAATAAATTTTGTATTTTTCTTTATTAATTTATCTACAACTTTCATGTGAAAAGTTTCTTTATTTGATGAATAAAAAGTGAAACCAAAAATGGGTCCCAAAATGAATAAAGAATGAATAAAATAAAAGGAATTTTATTGGTACTTTTGGCCCTTATCTCCCCCTACTTTATTCCTTGTCGACCTATTCATCAAGATGCCTAGGTCTCGGGGTTTCGGGTCATAAAATATTTACAATATTTTATTCTTTTTCTTTTCTTTTCTTTATTCTATAATTTTGGCTTTAAAAACCGCAATTTATACAATATTTACACACATATACATGAATGCTAAAATGCATGAATTACGCCTATTTATACGCATTTACTAGGGTTTTTGAGGCCAAAATGATAGAATAAAGATGATGAAATGCAGATTCATCATCCCCCTATACTTGCCTTTGCTAGTCCCTAGCAAACACTTATGCAATAAGTGCAGAAAATAAAAACAAAGAAAAGAAAAAGAATAAGGTGGACTGAATTTAATTGTCAAACTTGTCTTCACAAAATCAAAGTTTGGAGCTTAAGTCGGACCTTTGGAAGTTTAGTGCGGTCGGAATCTTAGTGAGAACCGAGTTTGAAATACAACAGTCCTCGAGAATCCCAAAACTCTGTCCAAGTCTCCTCAATAGCCATGTCAGAAATACTTCAACTCATACGCAAACTCTTACGACTATGAATCTGACTCGTACAGTGTAAGTGATGGTGGTTCTCCCCAACCAGAATGACAAAGAGACTGACTTCTCCAGTACGACAACCCAATGATTCCCCAATCCAACAACTCCATCCTCGAGGAGCGGGGTATTCCCTTCTAAGTTCAAGTGGCAACCGGCTCAAGAGGAGGGGGTGAAGAGAAGAATGGACGGTAGCCAGTGTAGCTACCTATCCGAGGATGCAAGACCAGTGTAGTCAAGTCATCCAGCTGCAGGCTCACATGATATGACTTTGGAACTCAAGCTTGCTTATTGACTTTGTACATACTTGCAGGCTTTTTATTTTTGTACATGCCTGAACTTCTTCTTCTTTTTTTCTTTTTCTCTTTTTTTTTCTTTTCTTTTTTTTTTGAATACTATATACAGCAGCATTTACATAAGGAGTTTTTCCTCTTGAGCCAGTAGACTATCCCTCTTTTGAAGCTTTATCGCAACCCACAACCTCCTGTCTTTAGACTTCCTAATTACTGGACAGGTTGGGGTGCACTTCCCTCCCTAGAGGAGGACAAGTGTTTCCACTTGTGTGCGTCTCATACCGGCAAATCCAATCCCCTCACCACTCCAACTGAGTTGAGCCATGTGAAAGGTGCAGGTGTCCAAGTTAGGTCATTATCAACAAGAGTCGTGCGTGTGCTCCGAAATACTCTACTTAGGCAGTCAAGAATCCATTGAACCAAGTCTCCTGATCCTCAAAGAATTAAGTCAACTAGACCTAAAGTACCTCAAACCCAATTCCTATAAGGTTCCTGTTATTAGGTAGATTTTAAGGTCCAATCAAGCTCCAATCTCCGGATTTTACTTAGACTTGTTCAACTATCAAACTCAATCCGAAAAATGCGAATGCCATGCAATGCAATGCAGAAAATATTTTTGTGATGCAAATTTCAAGGATTTTGAACTTTTTATGGATTTTGAAAAGATGATGATGATGCATATGCAGATGCATTTTTTTGTATTTTTCAAAAAGATTTTTCAAATGTTTTTGGATTTTAATTTTGCAAATGTTTTTGGGCTTTTTGAAAATAAAGAGATTTTGGCTGAACACTAGGTGAAAATATGTACACGGGAGTGCTTCTCATATATACAAGAAGTGGATTTTAAGAATTTACAAGGGTAAGTGGTCAATTTTACATATATATACATAGTGGATTTTTGTATGATGTGTATATTCCTCAAACTTATTTGACACAAGCTTTTCACACAATTTTTTGAAAACTATAGTCCAAAATAGTTTTTACAAACATTTTACACATATTTGAAAATCATTTTGCAAAGGCTTTTCAAAACAGTATATATAGGTTTTTCAAATCATTTTTGCAACCATTTTTCAAACCATTTGCAAATCATTTTTCCAAACATTTTATTTCACACAAAGAAAATAAATTTTGCAAACCACACATTTTTACACAGTTTGAAAACATGTAACAAAATATTTTCGAAATAGTTTTCAATAAATGTTCACAAAGATTTTTCAAACTATTTTTCAAACTTTTTGCAAAAAACATTTTCACCTGATTTATTAATCAGTAAATACAAAAAGAATTTGAGGAATAACCACATCTTTTTATTAGGAATTTTAATGAATTTTGATGAATTATTAGCCATATTATTAAGAAGATACGAAAGTACGAGTTATGGCTAAAGTATATACGTAGTATATACGACCCCCCTATACTTAGCTTGAGCTATGTCCTCATAGATCGGAGAGAAAAGAGAAGACATAACTCGTACTAAGTATAGGAAAATCTAAATAATAAAGGAACAAATGAATCAAACGAATGAGAAGTTGACCGTCCCCCCTATACTTAGGATCAAATAATCCTAAGTATAGCAGACTGTACACAAAGCAGGGAGGGTCAAGGGTGGGAATGAATAGATCGTACTCAGATTGTCTCCCCCTATACTTAGGGTAAAATATCCCTAAGTATAGACAAGAAGAGGAGACAATGGAGAGGATCGAGAGGAATAGAAAAAACTCGGGGAGCACACCCCCCTATACTTAGGACAAAGTACGTCCTAAGTATAGAAGACTGTCTACAAGGGGTAGCACCTTTCTGATAGGAAGAAGATAGAAGAGGAAAAGAAGAAAAGAAGAAAAGAAGAAAAGAGATGAGATTGGGTATGAACAACTCGGGATGCACATCCCCCCTATACTTAGGATAGAGTACATCCTAAGTGTAGCAGTGATGAAAGGGATGGCATCAATTCGGTAGAATAAGATAAAAGAAAATAAGAAGAAAAGAAGAAACGACGAAAAGGAAAATCATTCAAAAATGTTTTGCTGTGCTTTGCCTTCCTCTGCCTGTCTCGAGCTGTTCAGCTCATTATCATATATTACTTGAATGGAGTCAACGACCGCCATGAATGTGTCATGTTCAAGGTATGGCTTCAGAAGCTGTCCATTGACTACAAAAGGCTGTGCGTCAGATGACAGATTAGATATCAAGACGCTTCCGTTGTCACGCACCTGCCTAACCAAAAACGGCCCAGTCCATTTGCTCTTCAATTTGCCTGGAAAGATCTTTAATTTCGCATCGAACAACCATACCTTCTGACCTGGATCAAAGGACTTGTGGCGGATGTGCTTATCATGCCATGTTTTGACCTTTTCCTTGTACATCAGGCTGTTGTCATATGCATAATCTCTGAATTCCAGTAATCTGTTCAGATCTAGTTTCCTGTGCTGTCCTGCTTGCTTGGAGTCCAAATTACAGATATTAATAGCCCATAAAGATTTATGAATAAGTTCCACGGGCAAGTGACATGGCTTGCCATACACCAGGCGGTAGGGAGACATTCCCAAGGGTGACTTGTACGCTGTTCTGTAAGCCCAAAGAACAGAATCAAGCAGCTGAGACCAGTTCTTGCGATCCGGACGCACAAGTTTCTGTAGAATTGTCTTGATCTCCCTGTTTGAACATTCAGCTAAGCCATTGGACTGTGGGTGATAGGGTGAAGCAACACGATGCTCGATGCAGAATTCTTGGGTCAGCTTCTTCACCTCTCTGTTTATGAAATGACTGCCCCCGTCAGATATGAGAATCTTGGGAATCCCGAACCGTGCTATGATGTGATCTCGTAAGAATCGACAGACAGTCCGACTATCGGTGGCTCGGGCGGGGATAGCCTCCACCCATCGACTGACATAATCGACAGCAAGCAGAATATACTCATAACCCTGACTGTTAGGAAACATGCCCATAAAGACGATGCCCCATGCGTCAAAGACATCTGAGATCTGAATGTACTTCAGAGGCATCGTATCTCTCATTCCTATGGTTCCACCCATCTTCTGACAGTCAGTGCAACCTTTGACGTATTCATCTGCATCTTTGAACAATGAAGGCCACCAGAGGCCACTTTGAAGGACTTTTGCTGCCGTCCGTTTTCCTGAATGATGTCCTCCAGAATCTTGATCATGACATAAAGCGAGGACACTTGGAACTTCCTCCTGAGGAATGCACCTTCTCCAGATGCAATCTGCTCCCTCACGAAACAAATACGGGTCTTCCCACTGGTAGAAATGGATTTTAGACAAAAATCTGTCTATTTTCAACTTAGGCCAGTCCTGTGGGATTTTCTTGGCAACTAGATAATTCACAATGTCCGCATACCAAGGAAGTGAGGCAACAGACAGAATCGATTCATCTGGAAAGGTCTCTGTGATAGGCTGCAAGTTCAGCTCAGGAGACTCCGGTTCAGGAAGTCTGACAGATGATCGGCCACTACATTCTTTACCCCAGGTTTATCTCTGATCTCCATGTCAAACTCCTGGAGGAGAAGGATCCACCGGATGAGACGTGGTTTGGCATCCTTCTTCTGCTGTAAATACCGAATGGCCGAGTGATCAATGTAAATGATAACTTTGGACCCAAGAAGGTAAGATCTGAACTTTTCCAAAGAAAAGACTACCGCTAGCAGCTCCTTTTCAGTAACAGTATAGTTTCGCTGAGCTTCACCGAGCGTTCGGCTAGCGTAGTGAATTGCAAACGGTACATTGTATTTTCTCTGTCCCAGTACAGCTCCGATGGCATAATCCGACGCATCGGTCATAATCTCGAAAGGCTGAGTCCAAATCGGTGGCTGTAGGACAGGGGCCTGTGTGATGAGCTCTTTCAACTGATTAAAGGCCAGGAGCACACGGTCGTCTACAATGAACTCATTGTCCTTGCCGAGCAACTCAGTCAGCGGTCTGGCCAATTTGCTGAAATCTTTAATAAATCGTCGGTAAAAACCGACATGGCCCAAGAATGACCGGACTTGCTTGATATTTGTAGGTGACTCCAGCTTAGAAATTACATCCACCTTGGCTGGGTCAACCTCCATGCCACGTTTAGAAACAACGTGACCCAGCACGATTCCTTCGGTCACCATGAAATTGCTCTTCTCCCAGGAGAGCACAAGATTCACTTCGCAACACCTCCGTAAGACTCGGTCTAGATAATCCAGACATTGATCAAACGAATCCCCATAGACCGAAAAATCGTCCATAAAGACCTCGAGAAAGCTACCCACCATATCGGCAAAAACTGCAAGCATACACCTCTGAAATGTGGCTGGGGCGTTGCAAAGCCCGAACGGCATCCGTATGAAGGCATATGTACCAAAAGGACAGGTGAACGTGGTCTTCTCTTGATCTTCAGGAGCAATAGCAACTTGATTATACCCAGAGTAGCCGTCCAAGAAACAGAAATATTCCTTCGCGGCCAATCTCTCCAAGATTTGGTCGATGAAGGGCAGCGGAAAATGATCCTTCTTGGTGGCAAGATTGAGTCTTCTGTAATCTACGCACACTCGCCAAGAAGTTAGTACTCTGGTGGCGATCTCCTCCCCTTTGTCATTTTTCACGATGGTGATCCCTGATTTCTTAGGCACAACATGCAGAGGGCTCACCCATTTGTTGTCGGAGATGGGATAAATGAATCCCGCATCACACCATTTCTGGATTTCTTTCATAACCACCTCTCGCAAGTTTGGGTTTAATCTTCTTTGCAGTTCACGAGAGGGTCTGCAGTCATCTTCCAGAAAGATGCGATGCGAACAGAGTGACGGATTGATCCCATGGAGATCGGAGGTTCGCCAGCCTATCGCCTTGCGGTTACGTTCAAGAACCTCCATCAGACGAGATTCTTGATCTTCAGTTAGATGTGCATTGATGATGACCGGGTACATGTTTGGTTCTCCTGCAAGGAAGGCATACTTCATATTGGAGGGCAAAGGTTTCAGCTCTGGCGGGGTCTGAGCTGCTTCAGTGGTGACCTCAGCTATTAATACAGGTGGTGAGTCTTTCAACTGTGCAATGTCCACCATAATCTGCTTTGTCTCTTCCCTCAGATCCTGACAAAATTCTTCAATGATTACATCTTCATCCGAAGATGCTTCTGGATTCGGCTCCTGGTTTTGAAGGCATAACGACCCCACAACAGTGTCTTGTGGTGTATCAGCAAGGTCCTCATCTTGATCGATATACGGAAATTCGACTGCGGTCTCCACTTCCTCCTCTGGATAGAGGAGTCCGTGGATCTCATTATCATCCAGGAAGAGGTTGGTGTCTTGAATCTCGGCTAGAAAATCGCAGTCTTCATCATTCTCAATCACCCTTGCACACGATACAGATGTCGGTTCCACGGGCGTTCCCTCGGACAGGGTCTCTACTCGGATAATTTCATTGCCAGCTCCAAAAGTGATTTCTCCTGTCCCATAATTCACTACTGCGTTTGACGTCCGCAGAAATGGCCTTCCGAGTATGATCGGGGTAAGGAGCAACGGAGCGGGGACGTCCATATCTAAGACCACAAAATCGGCTGGGAATGACTTTCCCTGAACCGTGACGATCACGTCCTCCAACAGGCCCCTAGGCCGCTTGACTGACTTGTCTGCAAACTGCAGAATCATCTTTGTAGGTTTGAGCGGTCCCAGCTTCAACTCCGTGAGTAGTGAGGCTGGCATCAAATTGACAGAAGACCCGCTGTCGAGGAGTATTCGTTCGAACTCTTGATCGAACATCTGACAACGTACAAGAGGTGCTCCCATATCTGGCTTTTTGTCCGGGAGGTTGCTGATGGCATTGACGGTGGCCATAGTGAGGATGTGCTTTTCAGATTTACCACCTTTGCTTCTGGAGTTATGGGGAGTTGGCCTGCGCTTGGTTGTTCATGCCTCTTTAAGTCCTTTCTTCACGGCTGGCATGTACTCAAGAGCTTTCATTAATGGCATATTTAACACCAAATTCTGAATGATTTCTATGATAGCAGGATCAGACAAAGCACTTTTCAAATTTTTCATTTTTTTGTGTTTTTTCATTGCTTCAGGAAAAGGAATATTTACAAACTCTTCTCCAATATCATTCAAAATAGTGTCCGTGTTGTTGTTTACAGGTAGATGACAAAAAGGTATGGATTCATCTACAATTTGTGGACCAAAAATGACAGGCTCGGCTTCGGGTGCTGGCGTTGGACTCGCTGCAGGTGCGGTGCTCCTCCTGTCAGGAGCTGACTGTGATGCGGGTGCAGGCGTCTCCAATGCTGGCCGGTCTCCACCGAGGTTGCTGCTATCTTTTTGTGTTTTTCTGTTTTCTTCATTTTTTTGTGATTTTATGGATCCTGGTGCTGCTCCCAAAATGCTTGCTGGACCTGGTGTTGGCTGGACTGACGATTCCCCGTCAGATGCAATGTGCTTTCCTTTCGCCGTCGCCGATGGCTGGAGTGTCCTACCGCTCCTGAGAGTAACAATGTTAGATAAAAAACAATTAAATTCACCTGATTCGGGTTGGACACTGCCGGCTACCTGCTCCTTGCGTCGGAAATTGTTAGGATTGGCTTCGACCTGGGTTGGTATGACGGTTTTGGCTGCCGTCAGGTCGTCGATCTTCTGGTTCATCTCAGCCATATTCTTCATCAACTGTTCCAAACAGACCAGGGCCGGATTGACCGGCACAATCTCAGAAGACTCCCCCTGCTGGGGTCTAGACTGCTGATATGGCGGTTGAGATTGTGACTGGTAACCTTGTGCAAATTGTTGAGGAGGGGGATTGGAGGAGTATTGCGATCGGTGTTGACTGTATTGTGCAGCCGGTTGTTGGTGATAACCTTGTCCACGATATCCGGACTGCTGAGGCCCATGTTGGTAATTCTGCCTCCACGTGTTTCCATGTGAGGGAGGCGGGTACTGGTATGGCTGCTGAAAGGGTCTCCCACCCTGGTGTTGCTGCTGGAAGGGCCTGTTGCCCATGTTCTGACCCTGAGAATGTCCCTGAGGACGGGTCAGCTGCGTTTCGTTGTTCCAGACGCCATTGATCTCCTGGATCAGCGGCGGGGGTGGAGAGAACTGCTCGGAGTATGCGGGCTGGTGCTCTGGTTGGTATACAACCATCTGCGTCTGAGGCTGCGGTGGCTGCTCCGGAACCTGCACGTAGTACACGTGCTGGATAGGCTGGGGCTGCGGTGGAGTCGGCTGAGGGTTTTGCTGCACTGTAGGCTCCTTCTTCTCAGCGTTCGGCTCGGCAGAGGTAGACACAGCGTTGCACATGTTTGCATTTAATGCTCGGACGAGCTGCTCCATCTGCTGGGAGATCTGGTCGAGCTTCTCCAGACCTTGGGTCCTCTTCTCTATGACTGCCAGCTTTTCGAGGTCCTGCGACCTCTTCTCGATGATATCCACTTTGGACAAGTGGCTCCCAATGATGCTCAAGTTGGAGCTTTCATCTTTGTCCTCAGTGTGCGAAGCCATGTTAACTGGCTTGCTGATGGCGGTTGGTTCTTCATGTAAACTCTAGACGAGGATTGGGCCGCTTCTCCCTCAGCCATTTCTTCGAAGACGTTCCATACTACATCCTCGTCCTTGTTAAAACGTGAACCGCCGCAAGCTGCATCCACGAGCTTTTGGCTCTCAAATGATAGCCCCCCGAAAAAGTGATGTACGAGACTGGTTTTTGGTATTTCATGGTGGGGGCACTTCTCCTGGAGATCCTTGAATCTCTCCCACACTTCATGGATCGTCTCGTGGGGCTGCTGGCAGAAACTGGAGATCCGGGCACGCATCTGGTTTAATCTTCCCAGAGGATAAAATTTATGGAGGAAAGCAGATTTCAATTCCTCCCAGGTGGTGACGACCTTCCCGAGATGGTCGACCCAGTAGAGGGCCTTGTCTTGAAGGTTGAAAGAGAACGCGGTCATCTTGATCACATCCAGGGGAACTCCGGGGTAGTGAGCAGTGGAGCAGATGCGGTTAAACTTCTTGAGAAAAATATATGGCTCTTCAGTGGTGTTCCCATGAAAGGTGGGAAGCAGCGACAAAAACTGCGGCTTCAGCTCGAAATGGGCGTGCATACGCGGAATTTGGATCCACTCAGTGATGCGCCCTGCTCCTGGGTTGTATGTCTGCTTGAGTGTGGGCTTGGGCTGCGGTGGATCTTCTTCTGCTGCTTCAAAGTCAGGTCCCACTGAAAACTCATCATTGATTTCAAAGTTCGGCTCCTCCTCTCGTCGGCCATCCCTCGCATCGGCCCTCCTCCTTAGATCATTCAGCATGTCCTGGAAGGCTGTTTGAGCCAGGGCCTGATTAGTCAACTGCTGCTGAATGGCTTGAATGGAAGCCAGCAGTTGACTGTTAACCTCGCCCTGCGTGGTATATTGTCCTTCCGCTGCGTTGTCTTCAGGCTCCTGCTGGGGCTGTGGTCCTTTTCCCCTTCCTCCTGCCATTTCTGTCTCTGCTTGGTTGACTGGCTCGAGCTCTAAGTCTGCACATGGTAGAATGCCCCGATCAGTCTGAATTGCAGCACCAGATAGAGAGATGCGGTCTGTGTCAAGGTCGACACAGAACTTCGTTAAGGATGGCGATGTGTAAGGAGTGAAATCAATGGCCATCCAAAACGGACATAGTTCGGGACGAGAGTGGTCCCGGTTTATTGAAGAAGGCAGGGAGTCTGGAGGTCGGTTCATAGGGTTTGAACCGGTGTCTCGGGAATCACCCTGAATTATTAGAGAGGGTGAGCGAATGGAGCTGATGTGGGTGCCGACAGAGCCTCGACTAAACTGTCCATTCGTCGCCATCTCGAAGATCAAGAGGAAGATCGATGTGGATGAAAGATACGGGGGTCAACAAGGAACAAAAGGAATGTAAAACAGTAGAAGGCTCACAATGAGCGAGGGTCAACTGGAGAGAAAACAAAATTGCGCAACGGCGCGATATTTTTGATCTTGGCCTAAATGTGATTGGAAATCAAACACAAGACAAGGGAGTTCACCAACTCAACGCGTGAAGCCGTGAAGGTCCGTCTTTTATCTTTGTAATTTTTATCTTGATTTCAGGAATTTATCTTTCAACGAGTCCTTAGAGCGCTACGCCTATAGGAGCGAGAGTACTGCCGGAAAAGTATTCCCGTACTTGTCCTCCTCCTGTGTAACCTGTAACTTGCGCTTTTTAAGGTCCTTGTAACCCTTCCTGGATCCCTACTCAGCCAAAGAAATAGAGGGAGGAAGCCGATAGGCGAAACCGATACTTCGGATCTCGCTCGCAACGGAATCACCCGTGAGCGTGCAAGATCCTACTCGGACGCAGCCGGTGAGACAGACACCCCCGTGAAGGCATGGCCTATGCTCGGTACTTCGGACAAGGTCGGCGCTCACACAATAGTGAGTCACAACTGGCGACCAAGCCCTACTCGACTACGTACGATAGTAGCGCCAATACTTCGGAAATCCAGGCGATACACAAGACATCCACAAGTTGGGTTTTGGGCTCTAATCCTTACGAACGCTCACCTCACTTGGAAGGAGACCTTCCCATGCAACCTGAAAACAAGTGAGGGTGTTACTCTCCCCAATCAATGAGTCCAATTACCAAATTTTATTTAGGTCAAGGTTTTCTTAGCAGTCCCTTTTTTAATTTTTTTGTGTTATCGCTTCTTTTGAGTAGATTCAAACAAGCGCCTAACGATTTTGTATTTTCTTTATCCTAATGTGTCCAAAATCAGAGGGAGAAAAGAGTCGGGAAAAGCCAATGCAAGTTGGCACCAAGATGGAAATCTCACCTTTGTGCCTATATGATGAATGCAAAGTGAGAAGACTTACAGTGAATCCCAGCTCTCTCCATGCGGGATGCAAGGCAGAAATTTATAAACCTAATCTACATGCCGGTTATGCAATGCGGAAATCATCCTAGATCAGGCAACTGCTAACGTGAAGAACCACGAGTTAACCGCCAACTCCCAATCCTGGTGTCCGGTCTAGGCTCACTCCTCCTCTGCTCAACACATTTGAGTTAGGAGAAAGCGCTTGTGTGGAGTGAGCTCGCGACGCGCGGATCGAGAGCTAATGATTAACTACTTAATTAATCTAAGTCCAAATACGAACTATAGGAGCATGCAAGAGTTATTAGGGTGTTTGGACCTAGGTTACTCGAATCAAGCAGGACCTAATTCTAAGAGCTCAATCCACAAAAGAAATGAAAAAGAAAACAAAACCGGAAAATGACGGTCGAGAAAACACGAAAAAGCCGCGGTGAGCCCCCCGGGTGAACAAACACCCGGAAATTAGGCCCGAAGTGTTCAACTGTCCAAGTCCTGTATTATTACAAATTAATAAAATACTCTCTCTCAAAAATAAAAACAACATTCTCTCTCTAGTTCTCCTGCTCTCTCCTGCCGGCTAGTGTAGAATAGCCGGCTCCTCCTCCCTAGGCTGCTCAGGATTCCCTAAGCGATCCTCCTCGGTCGGCGGTCCCTCGCAAGAAAACAAAAGAGATGTCAGATAGTTCAGAATAAATAATACACAAGAGGCAAGTAAGCAAAAATGGCTAAGTGACTGAAAAGACCCAAAGGTACTCTACAAGCCGATGCTCCCCGGCAACGGCGCCATTTGAAAAGCGAGATAGCGAGAGCCGCTAAATAGCGGTCTGACAAGTCAGACTCACTGTCGCTGATGCGACTGCTCAAACTTCCCCGGTCTTCAACAATTAACCCACACAATCAATCAGAGAATGAACAGCAAGGATTAAAATTTATTATACCCTACTAAAGATGTACAATGGAAAGTAAGTAGGGGTCGAACTCAAGAAGCAAAGGTGCAGAGCACAGATAAAAAAAATCCAATCCTGGGTCTAACAAGCAACTCAACCAATCTAGAATTTTTGTGGGTTTTTAATTTTTATTTTTTTATTTAATTTTTTTAATTTTATAATTTTGTATTTTGATTTTTAATTTACTGATTTTCTATTTTCTTTTTATATTTTATATATTTTTTATATTCTCTTTTTCAATATTGGAAGATAAGGACAATGTGATAAAAGGCAAGCTAGAGTATTTATAAAAATAGATAAAAATACTCAAAAATAAGCAAATAAAGTCTTTTTGGTCTTTTTATACTTTTTTACTGTTTTTGTGATTTTTGGGTAATTTTTAGAATGTTTTTGGTATTTTTAATTGGCAAAATAAAGCAAACAGTGAATAAAATGCAAGGCTGAAACTAAAATGTGGAAATAAAATAGAAAACAGTAGCAAAAATTCTCCACTTTAATTTTCACATAAAGATAATGAAACAAAGAAAATTTGGAGACAAAGTTTATATTTTTAGGAGTTTTGTAGAATTTTTAATATTTTTATAGATGTTTTTAGAGTTTTGTAATTTTTTGGAGTTTTCTTTTGTATTTTTTAATGATTTTTGGTCTGGAGCTAAAACAAACTAAAGGAAACAAAATATATTTTTTTGGGATTTTTCTGAAGAGTTTTATATTTTTTATGGATTTTATAAGCTAGACAGTGCTGAAAATGGCTATTTTTGAATTTTTATAAATAATAAAATGCAATAATTCTGAAAAATAAAAATATGCCGTCAAACTTCAATGCAGCAGAGACTTAACTCTATTTTTTTGGGGATTTTTTCGAATTTATAGATGCATGTAAAAATTACAAGCAACAAAAAGAAAAACCATAACTGTAGGGGTTTTTTCGTAATTAATCAGAAAGTCCGAGGGCCTTGGTGCAAATTCACAGCAAACTTTATACTTAAACACACAAGTTACTGGACTACATATGAAATCATAAAGGCACGAGGATGTTCTTGCAAAAAGACTACCCACGCACGTGCTAAGCACACGCCTGGGGAGGGCTTGTTTGCAATAAGCACGAACTAGGGGGGCCTCAATGCAAAACTCCAAAAGTAATTAAACGACAGAATAAAGTTTTGCTCTGAATATTCAATTACAAGAACTCTCGGGTGAAAATGGGCAAAATACCCAAGCAGGCGCTGGCGGACGGTGGATGCGCGCCCACTTACGCCACGTGGCGCGCGCACAGGAGGCGATACCCCTTCGCAAGGACGGTCTTGATTAGATCTTGAAGCTGCGATCTACGGCTGGAGGGGGGCGTGCTATCAACGGCAGATGATAGGCGTGGAAGAACTGGCCGAATCCGACGGCGTCTGGCAGCTCAGGAAGAACCGGCGGAGCCCTCGCCGGAGCAAGGTCCTCCCGCGAAGCGCGCCGCCCTACGTCGGTCGCTGGGGCTTCAAAAGGGGTCTGGAAGCATCCTGAGGCATCCGTATGGAGATGGGCGGCCTCAAAATGGGGGGAAAACCGCCGGTAGGCCGCCACGACGTGAAGGAAAGAAAATGCTCCAGGTGGCTTCGTCTTCCACCAAAAATCGACCCCGGGAGGGGGTCCTTGAAGACCTGAACCTGCAAAACAACGGGGGTGAAAAAGTTGGGGCGAAATGCCCCAACTTCGCGGAGTATTTCGCACAGGAGAAGCGCTAGATGGAAGTGTGGAGATGGCCGGCGAACTCGATGCCGGCCGCGGGGAGGCGAGGTATTAGGACGGATGCTGATCAGAGATCTCGAAAGGGGAAAGGTTACCTTAGCTTCCTAACTATTCTAGAGCAACAGAAAAGGGTCAAGAGAGGGAAAGAAATGCCTCACCAAAGCGCGCAGGCAAGGTGCTCCGGCGACCACTTCGGCAAGGGGATCTGCCTCAATTCGACGCCACCTTGGTCTAATGAGAAGCCCGACGAGCTCCTGCTGTCACCAGGAGTATCTTCAAGGACTTAGGTTAGGGTTTCGGTGGTGGAAGAGGGATCAAGTCGAAATGGAACTTTTTGGGTCGCTTTTGAAAGATGGTCGACGGGGCACCTTCAACGAGGCATATCTTGCGAATCGCGGGTCCATTCCTCGAGGTAAAGGCTAGGCGTGAAAGATCATATGTCGAGGAGAAAAAGTGATGAAGACCGCATCATGAAATGATGTAAGGATCGTCCCCCAAAAAGGGGCGAAAGTCAAGAAAAAACCATTCTGACAACAACCCAGAGGGTGGTCAGACAGTTGACCCGTGGTCAACTGTCCAGACCTCCTGATTGGTCCACGTGGACCAATCAGGAAAAAACCTCTAAAAAATCATTTAAAAATAGTAAATAACATTATTTTATTTAGGTTATAAAATAAAAAGTGCTTATAAATTTATGTAGTATTTTATTATTATTTTTAATTATTTTTATGAGGTATATTTTTACAAGTTTGCATTTATACCCTTATAGGTATCTATATCTATGTATTTAAGCATTCTATTTTTATTTAGATATTTTTAAGTTATTTATTTTTGGTTATTATTTTCTAAAATTATAAAATACTTTTATATACGAAAATATATTTTTATTTTAATTTTCTGATATATTTTATACACTTAATAAAATGAAAGTGTTATTTGTATAGGTATAGATACATGTCTTATACCTATGTATTATAATATATACAAGTATTTTTCTTTGGGTTTTCTTTATGCTTTTATTCTGATTTTAATGTACATAATTATTATAAGTAATATTTATAACATTATAAAAATATAAAATTATAAAAAAAATAATAAATAATTAATAAATTGAATATTTTAATATGTACAAGTATACAATAGGGGTCCAAAACTCAACTTTCAAACCGTAGCTCCGCCAAATGCGAAACCACCGCCATTCAATAGCTTATTTTCTTCTATATACAATTAAAGGTGAGTACGCTGCATTTGGAGTTTTTATTTGTGAGATACGGGTCTGGGAAGTTGGCATTCTGGATTCTTATTCAGACCATAACTTTTTATTTGTACATTATTTTTCAGTGAAATAAATTTTGTATTTTTCTTTATTAATTTATCTACAACTTTCATGTGAAAAGTTTCTTTATTTGATGAATAAAAAGTGGAACCAAAAATGGGTCCCAAAATGAATAAAGAATGAATAAAATAAAAGGAATTTTATTGGTACTTTTGGCCCTTATCTCCCCCTACTTTATTCCTTGTCGACCTATTCATCAAGATGCCTAGGTCTCGGGGTTTCGGGTCATAAAATATTTACAATATTTTATTCTTTTTCTTTTCTTTTCTTTATTCTATAATTTTGGCTTTAAAAACCGCAATTTATACAATATTTACACACATATACATGAATGCTAAAATGCATGAATTACGCCTATTTATATGCATTTACTAGGGTTTTTGAGGCCAAAATGATAGAATAAAGATGATGAAACGCAGATTCATCAGCGAGCCAGTGTAGTTTATTGATGATTCAGCAGGCCGCCCTTCGTCAGAAATTCATGCAGAGCGAGAGTTCTCCCATGCAGACCTGGTAGCATTTACACAGACATATCAGAAGCCAGATCTGCCACCTCCCAGTTGTCCAGAACGAAAACCTCTGCCGCAGTCGATGACATACAGATTCCTTGCGGGTGAGCCAGAAATGTACCCAGTCATTATCTCAGCATATTTGACTGGAGAACAAGAATCTCGTCTGATGGAGGTTCTTGAAAGAAACCGCAAGGCAATCGGATGGAGTATAGCTGATCTCCAGGGGTTGGGCCCAAATCTTTGCTCTCACCACATTTATCTTGAGGATAACGCTAAGCCGTCGCGTGAGTTCCAACGACGGCTGAACCCAAATCTTCGAGACGTAGTCATGAAAGAAATTTCAAGGTGGTGGAGCGCCGATTTCATCTATCCCATCTCCGACTCCAAATGGGTAAGTCCGCTACATGTGGTACCCAAGAAGACGGGTATCACTACAGTTATCAATGAGTCTGGAGAGGAGATCGCTACCAGAGTACCAACTTCTTGGAGGGTCTGTGTGGACTACAGACGATTGAATGAGGCCACCAAGAAGGATCACTTCCCGCTACCCTTCATTGATCAGATTATCGAGCGGTTAGCTGGGAAGAGTCATTACTGTTTTCTTGACGGGTACTCTGGATACAATCAAGTGGCCATTACGCCCGAAGACCAGGAGAAAACGACATTCACCTGTCCGTTTGGGACTTATGCTTTCAGACGGATGCCCTTTGGTCTATGTAACGCTCCGGCGACATTCCAAAGGTGCATGTTGTCCATCTTCTCGGACATGGTGGGTGACTGCTTGGAGGTCTTCATGGATGACTTCTCGGTCTATGGCGACGGGTTCGACGCTTGTCTTGACTGCCTAGACCGTGTGCTCAAGCGCTGCATTGAGGTCAACCTCATTTTATCCTGGGAGAAGAGTCATTTCATGATGACTCAAGGGACGGTCCTTGGTCATATCGTCTCCAACAGGGGCATGGAGGTCGATCCGGCTAAGGTGGATATCATCAGAAAACTCAATCCACCGTCCAACTTGCGTCAGTTACGGTCTTTTCTGGGGCATGTCGGTTTCTACCGACGGTTCATTTAGGACTTCAGTCGAATTGCCCGACCGCTCACTGACTTGCTGACAAAAGACACCGAGTTTATTGTTAATGATAAGTGTCTTGAATCATTTGAGACTCTCAAAAATATGGTTGTTTCTGCTCCTGTCCTTCAGCCACCCGATTGGTCTCTCCCATTCGAGATCATGACGGATGCTTCAGATTTTGCCGTTGGGGCTGTGCTTGGACAAAGGAGGAATGGATTACCGTTTGCCATTCACTACACCAGCCGGACTTTGGATGCCGCGCAACGGAATTACACTGTGACTGAGAAAGAGATGCTGGTCGTAGTCTTTGCTCTTGATAAGTATCGATCTTACATTCTCGGATCTAGAGTAACCATATACACTGATCATACCGTCATCCGGTACTTAATGGCTAAGAAGGATGCCAAAGCACGTCTCACCAGATGGATCCTTCTACTCCAGGAATTTGATATTGAAATTAAGGATAAGCCTGGAGTCAAGAATGTGGTGGCGGATCATCTCTCCAGATTGGAGAATCTTGAGGAATCTGAGCCCAGCGCACCTATCACAGAGACATTCCCAGATGAGGCGATCTTGGCTATCGCCTCGCTCCCGTGGTATGCTGACATTGTGAACTATCTTGTAGCCAAGACGGTTCCACAAGGTTGGCCCAGGCAGAAACTTGAGACCTTCCTAGCGAAGGCCAAGTTTTACCATTGGGAGGATCCCGTCCTTTATCATGAAGGAGGGGACAGTATCTGGAGGAGGTGCATTCCTCAAGAAGAGCATCATAGCGTCCTCACATACTGCCACAAGCTTGAGGCAGGAGGACATCATTCTGGAAAAAGGACAGCACAGAAGGTGCTTCAATCCGGCCTATGGTGGCCTACTCTCTTCAAGGATTCTGATGAGTTCGTGAAGAGGTGTACTGACTGTCAGAAAATGGGAACCTGCGGACAGAGAGACATGATGCCCATGCAACCCATTCACTTCTGTGAGGTTTTTGATGCATGGGGGATTGATTTCATGGGCCCATTTCCTAAGAGTCAGGGATTCGAGCATATCCTGCTCGCTGTTGATTATGTCAGCCGATGGGTTGAGGCCATCCCCGCCCGAGCCGCAGATGCTAAAACCGTTTGCAAATTTTTGAGGAAAAATATCATTTCACGGTTCGGGGTACCTAGAGTCTTGATTTCAGATGGGGGGTCTCATTTCATCAATGACAAAGTCAGGGCCCTTACAGACAAGTTCGGTATTGACCATCGGGTTGCCACACCGTATCACCCTCAGACTAATGGTCTTGCCAAAGTATCGAATCGGGAGATAAAGACTATCTTGCAGAAAGTTGTCCGCCCAGACCGAAAGGATTGGTCACAGCTTTTGGACTCGGTCTTGTGGGCTTATCGGACTTCTTTCAAGAATCCATTGGGGACGTCTCCCTTTCGTCTCGTCTATGGCAAGCCGTGCCATTTTCCAGTGGAGATCAAGCACAAATCTTTTTGGGCAGTTACTGAGTTGCTTTTAGATCCCAAGAGTATATGAGACCAGAGAAGAGCTGAATTGGCAGCCCTGGAAGAATTGAGAGATACAGCCTTTTCGAACAACCTACAGTACAAAGAGAAAGTGAAGACATGGCACGATTCACATATCAGCCATAAGCAGTTTGAGCCAGATCAGAGAGTATGGTTGTTTGACTCCAGGCTGAAATTATTCCCAGGGAAGTTGCAGAGCAAGTGGAAAGGTCCGTATGTGGTCAGGAAGGTACATGACAATGGCAGCATCGACATATCCGAACCGTCATCTTCCTCTACCTTCCGCGTCAGTGGTCAACGCCTGAAATTATATCTAGATCATGATCCGCCGACCATTGACGTTGCCCCCATTCTTCTGGTATGAGATGTGTCCTTTGAATCTCATCATCTGCATCTCATACATGGTGATCAATTCCATCATCCACTGTACAGATCCATCTGTCTATATCACTCTTTCGTCTGTTGATTTATTTTCTTCTTTTCTTCTTTTCTTCTTTTCCTTTTCTATCTTCTTTTTCTATCAAAAAGGTACCGTCCTTGTAGACAGTTTTCCATACTCAGGACGTACTTTGTCCTAAGTATAGGGGGGTTGGCACCCCGAGTTGTTCTATCCTTTTCGGTCCTCTCCATTGTCTCCTCTTCTTGTCTATACTTAGGGATATTTTACCCTAAGTATAGGGGGAGACAATCTGAGTACGATCTGTTCATTCCCACCCTTGACCCTCCCTGCGTTGTGTACAGTCTGCTATACTTAGGATTATTTGATCCTAAGTATAGGGGGGACGGTCAACTTCTCATTCGTTTGATTCATTTGCTCCTTTATTATTTAGACTTGCCTACACTTAGTACGAGTTATGTCTTCTCTTTTCTCTCCGATCTATGAGGACATAGCTCAAGCTAAGTATAGGGGGGTCGTATATACTGTGTATATACTTTAGCCATAACTCGTACTTTCGTATTTTCTTAATAATATGGCTAATAATTCTTTAAAATTTATTAAAATTCTTAATAAAAAGATGTGGTTATTCCTCAAATTCTTTTTGTATTTACTGATTAATAAATCAGGTGAAAATGTTTTTTTTGCAAAATGTTTGAAAAATAGTTTGAAAAACTTTGTGAACATCTATTGAAAACTATTTTGAAAATATTTTGTTACATGTTTTCAACCTGTGTGAAATTATGTGGTTTGTAAAATTTCTTTTCTTTGTGTGAAATAAAATGTTTGAAAAATGATTTGCAAAAGGTTTGAAAAATGGTTGCAAAAATGTTTTGAAAAACCTATATATACTGTTTTGAAAGCCTTTGCAAAATGATTTTCAAATGTGTGTACTTGTTTGTAAAATATTTGTAAAAATTATTTTGGACTATAGTTTTCAAAAATTATTTGAAAAATCTGTGTCAAATAAGTTTGAGGAATATTTACATCACACCAAAATCCACTATGTATATATGTATAAAATCGACCACTTACCCTGTAAATTCTAAAATCCACTTCTTGTATATATAAGAAGCACTCCCGTGTACATAGTGTTCACCTAGTTTTCAGCCAAAATCTTTTTGTTTTCAAAAGGCCCAAAAACATTTGCAAAATCTTTTTGAAAAAAAAAATTTGCACCTGCATATGCATCATCATCTTTTCAAAAAATGCATAAAAAGTTCAAAATCTTTGAAAATTGCATCACAAAAATATTTTCTGCATTGCATTGCATAGCATGAGCATTTTTCGGATCGAGTTTGATAGTTGAACGAGTCTAAGTAAAATCCGGAGATTGGAGCTTGATTGGACTTTAAAATCTACCTAATAACAGGAACCTTATAGGAACTGGGTTTGAGGTACTTCAGGTCTAGTTGACTTAATTCTTTGAGGATCATGAGACTTGGTTCAATGGATTCTTGACTGCCAAAGTAGAGTATTTCGGAGCACACGCACGACTCTTGTTGATAATGACCTAACTTGGACACCCGCACCTTTCACATGGCTTAACTCAGTTGAAGTGGTGAGGGGATTGGATTTACCGGTATGAGACGCACACAAGTGGAAACATTTGTCCTCCTCTAGGGAGGGAAGTGCACCCCAACCCATCCAGTGATTAGGAAGTCTAAAGACAGGAGGCTGTGCGTTGCGATAAAGCTTCAAAAGAGGGATAGTCTACTGACTCAAGAGGAAAAACTCCTTATGTAAATGCTGCTGTATATAGTATTCAAAAAAAAATGTTCAGGCATGTAAAAAAATAAAAAGCCTGCAAGTATGTACAAAGTCAATAAGCAAGCTTGAGTTCCAAAGTCAAATATGTGAGCCTGCAGCAGGATGACTTGACTACACTGGTCTTGCATCCCGGGATAGGTAGCTACACTGGCTACCGTCCATTCTTCTCTTCACCCCCTCCTTTTGAGCTGGTTGCCACTTGAACTTAGAAGGGAATACCCCGCTCCTCGAGGATGGAATTGCTGGATTGGGGAATCATTGGGTTGTCGTACTGGAGAAGTCAGTTTCGTTGTCATTCTAGTTGGGGAGAGCCACCATCACTTACACTGTACGAGTCAGATTCATAGTCGTAAGGGTTTGCGTATGAATTGAGGTATTTCTGACCTGGCTATTGAGGAGACTTGGACATAGTTTTGGGATTCTCAAGGACTGTTGAATTTCAAACACGGTTCTCACTAAGGTTCCGCCCGCACTAAAATTCCAAAGGTCCGACTTAAGCTCCAAACTTTGATTTTGTGAAGACAAGTTTGATAGTTAAACTTAATCCATCTTTCTTCTTTTTCTTTTCTTTGTTTGTCTTTTCTGCACTTATTGCATAAGTGTTTGCTAGGGACTAGCAAAGGCAAGTATAGGGGGATGATGAATCCACGTTTCATCATCTTTATTCTATCATTTTGGCCTTAAAAACCCTAGCAAATGCGTGTAAATATGCGTAATTCATGCATTTTAGCATTCATGTATATGTGTGTATATATTGTATAAAATACGGTTTTTAAAGCCAAAATTATAGAATAAAGAAAAGAAAAGAAAAAGAATAAAATATTGCAAATATTTTATGACCCGAAACCCCGAGACCTAGGCATCTTGATGAATAGGTCGACAAGGAATAAAGTAGGGGGAGATAAGGGCCAAAAATACCAATAAAATCCCTTTTATTTTATTCATTCTTTATTCATTTTGGGACCTATTTTTGATTCCACTTTTTATACATCAAATAAAGAAACTTTGTACATGAAAGTTGTAGGTAATTTTATAAAGAAAAATACAAAATTGATTTCACTAAAAAATAATATACAGATAAAAAGTTATGGTCTGAATAAGAATCCAGAATCCCAACTTCCCAGACCCGTATCTCACAACTGACAACTCCAAATGTAGAAAACTCATCTTTAATTGTATATAGAAGAAAATAAGCTATTTAATGGCGGTGGTTTCGCATTTGGCAGAGCTACGGTTTGAAAGTTGAGTTTTGGACCCTCATTGTATACTTGTACATATTAAAATATTCAATTTATTATTTATTCATTATTTTTGTATTTTTATATTTTTATAATGTTGTAAATATTACTTATAATAATTATGTACATTAAAATTGGAATAAAAACCTAAATAAAACTTAAAATAAAATACATCCATATTTGATACATAGGTATATTACCTATACCCATACCTACAAAACACTCTTATATTTTATTTAATATACAAAACTTTTCATAAAAATAAAATAAAAATATATTTGTGTAGATAAAAGTATTTTATAATTTTATAAAATCATAAATAACAATAATAACATTAAAAATACCTAAATAAAAATAGAATACTTAAATATATAGATCTATATACTATAAAGGGCATAAATGCAAACTTGTAAAAATACGTCTCATAAAAATAAATAAAAATCACCATAAATTAATTCATAAAATAATAATCATTTTTTATTTTATAATTAAAAATCAATAAAATCGTTTGCTATTTTAATTTGATTTTAGAAATCTTTTTCTCCAGGTTTTTCCTGGTTGGTCCACGTGGACCAACCAGGGGGCTAGGAGAGTTGACCTCGGTCAACTCTCTGCCCAACACCTGGGCTGTTGTCAGACTGTATTTTTCCTCGACTTCGCGGATTTTTGGAGGTCGCCCCTTTCACCGAATTAGGTCGACTTCTTCATGAAACTTGTTCCCCTACCATCCAGCTACCACGCCCTATCTTTATCTCAGGCCGAGCATCATCACAGCACCCGTGATCGCCCATTGAAAGTCGCGCCTCGTCCACATTTTCAAAAGGGAACCCGTCACTTCCCATAGCCTTTTGAACCCCTTTTGACTTCGTTTTGGCTCCCTAGGACGCGCTCTGGATCGACCATGGTGACAGCGTGGTCTCCAGCCATCTAGGGCGGATCTTGCGTGGTCATTTGGCCAAGTTCCATCATCTCCGGCCAAGCGGCCGTCGAGGTACCATCTCGTGGTTCAACGCCATTTGAGGTCGTTTTTCCAGTTATTTTCTTGCTGTTCACTTAGCCCTTAGGTTTCTTTTTAGTCGTATAACGGTCTTGGTAGTCAATCACCTATTTAGCATCGATCTCCTTCTCGAATACCTCGCCGGAGCTCGCGGGTTCCGGCGACCTCCATCAGCTCTGTACCCGTGTCCCACCCGCCAAGAAACCTTGGATTCTGCATCTCTTCTTGCTGTTGTGCGTCTTTGGCTCTTGCAGGACCCAAGGGAGATATCCGCACCTCGTCTTTTAGCCTTAGGAGAAGCTCCAGGCACGTTGAAGCTCCAGGGCTCCATCGCTGAGCCCCGGACCCGTTTGACTCCTCCAGCTGACGCGGGGCCGCCTCTTCGTTCAACCAAGCATCTCAGCCCTGCGGTTGGAGGTCGGAGCAGTGAGATCGAGCTGGTCGAAGGTGCGTAGGGCCGTGTTCTTCTTGTGATCTTCCAGATGCCCTCCGCGCCGTCGATCTTGGTGGAGTTCTTCACGAGATCCAGCCACCGTCCGATGGATTGAGGCCAGCCACCGTCAGATTTATTGGGTTGCATCTAATCGTGGCCGTAGGAATCGAAGGGGCATCGGACCCTACTGTGCTGACACGTATTAAGTGGCTTTTGCCACGCCGTTGGATGCGCCCCCAGTGCTTGGGTATTTTGCAAACTTTGGCCCAGACTTTTTGTATTTAATTAGTACTCCGTAATCATTTCTCTGTAGTTATTAACTTTTTGTAGTATTTGCATTTTTCACCCGAGAAATTTTAGCATTTGCAATCTCGTCCCCGCCAGCGAGGTGCACGTGCCCGTGCATGTGCATCTGGCTATTTTGCATCTACGGGTCTGCTGTTTCGTATATTGTGCGTTAATACTTAAATATTGTTGTAAGGTGTTAATTTTAGTGACATTTTGCATTAGTTCCCTCAAGGTTTTTGATAATTGCGAGTTGCCCCTTCCCAGGCGCGCGTGCCTATGCACGTGGGGCTGGGAGTTTTGCGGACATAGCCTTGGCGCTTTGAGCATTTCTTCTTAGTCCAGCAAGTATTTCTTTAGTTGTAATATTTCTGAAATATTTGCGCAGAGGCCCTTGCACTTCTTGGATAATTCAAAAATGCCCCTGCGAACATGATTTTTCTTTTTGTTTATAGTAATTTTTGCATGTGTATATAAAATCCCAAAAAATTCCCAAAAATCATAGTAGTGTCCTGTTGCATAGTAGATTAACGACATATTTTTATTTTCTATAATTATTGCATTTTCACATTTATTAAAAATCAAAAACATGCTTTTTCTTCACTGTCTAGCTTAGAAAATGCCAAAAAAATATTAAAACACTTCGAAAAATTCCAAAAAAATTACCTATCGTCTATTTTAGCCTATTTTAGTGTCAGTACAAAAACCACTAAAAATCTCAAAAGCAAAACACTAAAAATTTTAAAACACTCAAAAACTTCAGAAAAATATGTAAAATCAAAGAAAAATCCAAAAATTACAAACTCAGTTTCTGTTTGTTCTCTATTTTATTCTCTTTATTTGAAAATTAGTGTGAAAAATTTTGATTCTGTTTGCTAATTTTAAATTGCATTTTCCTCACAGACAACACATTTTCCACTGTTTTCCTTTATTTTGCTAATTAAAAATACCAAAAACACCTTGAAAAATCCCCAAAAATCACAAAAACAGTAAAAAATCCTAAAAATATTAAAAACATTCTATTTCTGAATTTTTGGATATTTTTGCATATTTGTATAAATATTTTATCTTGCCTTTCATTACATTGTCTTTATTTTCCAATATTGAAAATTAAAAAATATATAAAATATAAAATTATAAAAATCAGAAAATTAAAAATCAAAATACAAAATTAAAAATTAAATTAAAATAAAAAAATAAAAATTAAAAACCCACAAAAATTTATTTGCTTGCCTGCTTAGTGTAGACACTTCACACACACTCACTTGTGCACACTTGTTTGAACTACCCTGCTTGCTCCTTGTGTTCGAACTCTCTGCATACTTGTCACTATACACCATTTGTGCAGAGTTAAAAATAAATTTTAACTCCACATTAGTTCTAATTTATTGATCTTTAGTGTGGGTTAATTGTTGACTTTAGTCCATATTTAGTGTGGTCAATACACCGACTGAGTTCACGCTTTGTGTTGAACTTAAGACCACCGAATTTCGGTTAAATCAATAGTGAATATGATGAGATGAATCATGAATATATTTCCGCAACATGGAGACATGGAAGACATTATGAATATGCGAATACTGAGGTGGTAATGCAATGCGGTAGGCTACCTCACCTACCCTATCCAACACCTCAAAATGACCAATATATCTTGGCTAAGTTTTTCTATCCGTCCAAATCTCAATACACCACGGGTCGGAGAAATCTTGAGAAAGACAATATCACGAACTGCAAATTCTAGTTCTCTGCGGTGGTTATCCGCATAGCTTTTTTGTCTACTTTGAGATATCAACAACCTCTTCTTAATCAGGTCGATCTTATCAGTACACTTCTGCACAAGTTCTGTTCCGAGCAATCTTCTTTCACCAACCTCGCTCTAACAAAGTGAAGATCTACATGGCCTCCCATAAAGAATTTCATATGGAGCCATTCCAATGCTAGCCTGATAACTGCTGTTATAAGCAAATTCAATGAGTGGAAGGTTCTCATACCAACTTCGAGCATAATCCAAAGAACATGCTCTAAGCATATCCTCGAGAACCTGAATAGTTCTTTTAGATTGACCATCTGTCTGAGGATGGAATGCAGTAGTAAACTTCAGCTTTGTACCGAAAGCCTCCTAAAGTTTTTTCCAAAAACTCACGGTAAATCTTGGGTCTTGATCAGAAACAATAGAGACAGCTATACCATGAAGCTTCACAATATTGTTCATGTATAAATTTGCTAAGCTCACAACTTACTACTTTTCTTCATTGGCAAGAAATGGGCAGACTTCGTCAATCTGTCCACGATCACCCATATGGTATCATATATAGTTGCATCGGTCTTTGGAAGACCCATTACAAAATCCATGGTGACGTGTTCCCATTTCCATTCCGGAACCTCCGACTGCTCCAATAGTCCAGCTGGCCTTTGATGCTCAACCTTAATTTGATGACACACCAAACAACGAGAAATGAATTCTGCAGTTTCCTTCTTCATATTTTCCACCAAAAATTCCGCTGGGGATCTTTGTACATCTTTGTACTTCCTGGATGCACAGTGAATTTTGAACAATGAGCTTCATCCAGGATCTCCTGTTTCGACTCTGCCCGTGAAGGAACCCATAAGCGATTTCTGAATCTGATGCCTGATGAATACCCATTCATCACTCTTTATTCTATTATTTTAGCTACAAAAACCTTTGCAAATACATGTAGATATGTGTAAATACCAATAATTACCAGAAGCATGCATTGTGTAAAAACCTATAATTAGCATGTTTTTGTGCACAAAATAAAAGAATAAAGAGCAAAAAGAAAAAGAGGGAAATATTTAGAATAAATATTGAGCAACCTAACCCAAGGGAGGGCTCAGCATGGGCCTGACCGCATAAAAGCCAAAGTAGAGGGAGATAGGAGCTCATGTGTGTATACTTCTGTAAATAAAACTATATATTTTCCTCACCCAAAAATATGTTGTAAATATTTTGTATATATTTTGTAAAAGCTATTAAAAACAAAATAAAAAGATGAAAAGCAAAAAAATCAAAAATACCAAAATACATTGTATAAATACCATGTATATAAATGTATTCAACCATTTATTTCACCCTTGTATATAAGTGATAAAAATAAAATAAAAATATTCTTTTATTCCTTATTTCATCTTGTAAATAAATAAAGTACAAAATGAGCATAAAAATACATAAAAAGAACAAATAAAAAAAAATCAAAAATAAAAATCCATATAGTGTACATATACCTATATATAGAGCTAACCTATTTTTATTTCCAAAAATTAATTAAAAATCACCAAAAAATAGAAAAAAAATAAAAGAAAAATATTTCATGTTTTGAGTTTTATTTAATTCGGCCTATTTCTACCTTAAAATAAATAAACAAAATTCGGGCACACGTGGCCGCTCCTGATTGGTCCACGGGGGAATGTTGACCCCGGTCAACTCCCCCGCGACCTCCTTCCTTTTCTGGACCACGCGTGCCGCGCCTCCTTCGCCGATTTTCCCACGCGACTCCAGGCTGTCCCCCGCTCAACCCCCGTGCCCGGATTCTTCGCCGTTCATCCCTCTCCCTCGCCGGATCCTCCGCCATCAAATCAACGCCTTCCTTAGCCGTCAGCCCTCAACCCTAATCGCCCCGGTCACTCTATATATTTTCACCTCCGCCGCCTCCGCGCCCCATCTTTGGCCCTTCTCTTCCTTCCCAGTGACCTCCATCGGCTCCGCAAGAGTGACAGCAAGCTGTGCCCTTGTTGCAGTGAGGCGAGGAAGCGTATCCATCGATCCGGCGATCTTCGCCGTTCTTGCTCCGCCGCCGGCGTTGAGCATCGAGCTTCAGGCCTTGACGCCCTTCGAAGCTACGACCCGGAGATAGCCACGCTCCAGCACAGTCTCCAGCATCCATCAGGTAACCTTAGATCCCTCTAGTTTCTTCCAATTTCCGATTACGCCCAAATCATAGCTCCGACGTACATCTTCGATTCCGGTCACTTCGCGTATCATCTCGACCATCCGACCCTACCTTCACCTTCGCCATATCCCCGCGCACCTTCTTCACCCATTCGCACAACCCAGATCGCACAGGATCTGGGAGTCGAGCTCCACCGCCGTCGCCTCGCCGGAGCTCTTCCGCCCCACCGCACCGATCATCTTCACGCCACCTAACCGGGTCGAGGCACTTTGCCCTCAACCCGCGAAGCTTCTTGACCACTTTGCAGGTCCAAAGGGGGTGTCTGAGCCTCCTTCACAGTTCAGCCAGGAGCTTCGAGCCACTAGGCCTCGCCGGAGCCCCTCCAGGGCTCGGTTGGGCCCTTGGCCACCCGCAGCAGCTGCGCAACTTCACGCCGGACCTTCTCCGACCTTCAGGCGCAGCTGAGGAGGACCGGAGTTCACGCAGGACGTCGGCGAAGTTCGCCGGCGTCGAGTTCTTCCTCCATCATCCAGAGCCGTCCGATGACGCTCCAGCTCCAGCTCTGATCGTGAGCGTCCATCTGTTGAGGAGCAGCAGCCGTCGATCCACCCGAGGAGCGCATCTGGACCATCGATCGCAGAGGAGAGAGGCGCCAGCGTTTCAGACGTCAGATCATCCACGTGGGCCTCTCCCCACCGTCGATCGAGCCGAAGAGGAGAAGAGAGAAGAAGCGCCGCGCATCCAGACCGTTCGATCACCACGTGGCGCACATCCGACCGTCGGCTAATAAAGGGGTAAATATCATAGGGCCCCCTCGTAGTTTGTCCATTTCTTTTTAGTCCTGTAATTTTTAATTCAGTTGTTTATTTTCTGGGATATTTGCATAGAGACCCTCGCGCTTAATTTTATTTGCAATTATACCCCTGCCAGTAGTGAACCACGTGCTTCGTCACGTGTTACTTTGGGATTTTTGCATCTTTAGCCCTGTAGTTCTGGAATGTTAATGAATGCATGAATATTTTTGAATAATTGCATATATACCCCTGTGAGCATTGTTTATGCGCATGTGCGTTATTTATTGGGAATTTTGCAACCATACCCCTGGGCTTTTGATACGAGTTATCAAATAGCCCTAGGACTTGGTTTTTATTGCAATTTGGTCCCTGTGTGCCCCAGCCACGCGCGAAGCGCGTGACTTGCTGGGTATTTTGCACCAAGGCCCCCAGATCTTTGGGTATTTGCACTTAGGTCCCTGTGCACAGTACCCCACCTTTATTTTTGAATAAAATATCAAACGACCTCCAAATCCAATGAGATTTTGACACATGGCTCCTGCCATGGTGTAGGAATTTCTATGATTTTTGGGGACATTTCTGATTTCATTTATTATTTTTAAAAATTCAAAAACCCATATTTTTGCCACTGTTTGACTTTAAAAATACCAAAAAAATATAAAATCACCTTTAAAAATTCTAAAAAAATTAGGATTTGTTGTTTGCTGGTTGTTTGATTTTCCAGCCATTTTTGGTGACTTTTCATCACTTAAAAACCCTAAAAATTGAAAAAACCCCTAAAAACTCATAAAAATTGTAATAATTAAATTAAAAATCCAAAAACAATAATTAGGGTGCCTAAATTTTCCTTATTCTTTGTAGATTATAGGAAAATTACCTTTAGGGCTTTTTGAGATCCAAGAGTATTTTATTTTTGGGTCTTAAGCCTTGCTGGACAGTACCCTATTTTTGTCGCATTGTTTGATTTTTAATAAATAATTTACCCATTAGAAAAATCCCAAAAATTCACCAAAAACAGTAAAAAACATTTAAAACATAAAAACCAATTTTCTGGAATTTTTGCTTCATTTTTGTGTGTTGTATAAATTGTTGAAGTTGCCCTGCATTTACTTTCTCTCATTTTCTCATCTTTTAAAAAAATCTAAAAAAATATAAAAACAAATAAAAACCATAAAAAAAAAGACTTTCTTGGATTTCTGACTACATCGTAGGCCGCAAGGCCAATCTGTGCTCCTTGTGTTCGACCCTGGGAGCTATACCAGGTTAATCCTATAGCTAGATCGCTCTATTGTGTGCTTGCTTGTTTTATCTTATTTGAGTGATTGATATTTTTCTTGTTGATCGATTTTCGAGGGATTGAGGTCGCAACGACCTGTTATTTATCTCCCTTGATCTCTCGCGATCACTCGGTCACCAGAATGGCGCCGTTGCCGGGGAGCACGGCTTTGTAGTCAGTTTTCATTCTTCTATTTTTGTCTCTCTACATTATAATTGTTTTCTGACATTCTCTCTTGGATTTTTGTGCGAGGTACTGCTTGGACTACTTGGAGCTTACTATTTAGAGGACCCGCGCAGGAGGAAGAGAGAGAAGAAGAAATTTTCTATTTAGAGAGAGAGAGAGAACAAAACTTGTTGTAATAATTTAGACTCTGAACTGTGGACACTTGTAAACTTAGCGGGTCTGTTTCGCCGAGCACCGGTGTGCTCGGGGGACCCATTCGGATTTTCGCGGCTTTTATCGTGGTTTTGATAGTTAGCTGCCTTTTCCGGTGTTTACGCGGTTTTCTCGAGCCCCTAGATTTAGGAATTTTTGGTTGATTGTGACGTAGATATCTAAGGCCCAACACTTAATAGGAATATCTGTTCCTATAGAACGTAATTGGACCTTGATAAAATTCACTGAAAAAGTTAGTTTAATTGGATTTGAGACCACGTGCCGTGAGGAGTCACATACAGCGCTGGCAGGACCCGTTGTGGCGGGCACCGAGTGACTCCCAAGATCGGACTCCGGACTCGATTCGGTTAGCTAACTATTGTTCTTCACGATCAATAGAAGTTGCTCATCTAGGACTCGGTTTTTCCTCGTTGCATCATTTAGGTAGTTTAATTCTGTATTTAAATTCTGCGCGGATCACTTGCATGTAGAGTGCTGGAGACAAGGTACGCATTTCTTTCTCTGCATGCATCATTGATTTTCTTCGCGCATCGGCTTTTTCGTCTTCTCCCCCTGTGTTTGGCTTAATCATCAGGAGAATCGGAAAAATCGTTAGGCCGCTTGTATTTATTTTTGAAAAAAAAAAAAATTAAAAAGAAAAACAATAAAAATTGGGACTGGATAACACTATTGACCCTAAAAGACACTCACATTAAAAATTTGTCTTGGGGAGAGCAACCCCCTCATTGTTTGGTTTGATTGTGCGAGAGAGTGACCCGAACACTAGGTAAAGCCCTCCGGTGCTCATCTCGACTGATTACCGACTCTTCTGTGCGGGACAGTCGGTTGAGAGAGTATCGGGTATCCCAGCAGGTCACGTAATCGCTCTGATATCTTGTGTGTTCACCAAATAAAATTGACAAGATAAATTGACCGAGCCTTCACGGTCTTCAGATTGTGTTGAGTTGGTGAACAAGGGGTTTGCTTGCGATCATATTTTCTCCAGATCCCATCCGCCCAACTCGCCAAGATCAAGATGATGGGTAGACGATCTCTTAGGCAGCCTCTGGCTGCACCGCTTTCAGGCGCGTCGACTCCATCATCTAGGTTGACCCGTGAGAGTCGAGACCCGCTCTCCGGTCCCGAGTTCGATTCCACCCTGTTCCCCCTCGACCCCCTTTCTTTTCCTACTGAGAGACATGAGCCCGAGGAAAGACGAATTGATTTAACTGAACCTGAGTTGGGCTCATCTGATTTTGCAGACATCCCTATGGCTGGAGCAGGCAGTTCAGATGATCGCCAGCCCGAACATTTTGTCTTAGACCAGGGAGCGATCAACTCCACCCTGATCGCATCATTAGAGACAGTTCAGCAACAGTTACGCGATCAGGGGGCTTTTATGATTGAGATGAGAAGAGAGATGGAGCGACTCCGAAGAGAGCGAGAAGAGCCGAGCGAGCCTGAGGACATTCCTGATGCTGATGCAGAGGCAGCAGCCGCAGCAGCAGCTGCCGCAGCGGCAACCGCCGCCGGAGGAGGACCACCGAGAACGATGCGGGAGCTACACAACCCCGGATCTACACTGATGCATCATTGGGTGGTGGTACCTGCTATCGTGGGGGATTTCAAGTTCCCTCCGAACACCCTGCAGATGCTTCCTCACTTTCATGGACTTGCCACTGAGGAACCCCATCTCCATCTCCAGGAGTTCTTGATGATCTGCAGTACTGTCCACGACCGTCATGTGGACCAAGATACGATTCGAATGATGGCCTTCCCTTTTTCACTGGCAGATAGAGCAGCCGCCTGGCTGAAACATCTAGGGAAGTTTGTTTACACCTGGGATCAGCTCCGCACCGAGTACTTGAACAAGTACTATCCACTCGGGCGGACAAATGCAGCGAGGGCCCTGATCAACAACTTCTCCATGCTCCCTAATGAGCAATTTCACGAAGCATGGGAGAGGTTCAGAGAGCTTCTGGATAGATGCCCACACCACGACATCTCGAAGCCGAACCTAGTTCAGAGCTTCTTTAGTGGGATGACACCAGAGCTTCAGGGTCTGGTGAATGCTTCTTGCGGCGGGTCCTACTTTGCCAAGGACCACAACCAAGTCTGGGCCATCTACGAGGAGATGGCAGAAAATTACATGGTGATGTCCCAGACTCGGTTGTACACTCAGAGATCTCAGCAGCCGCCAGGACCCGTGCAGTATCAGCGGATAGCACGGGTTGATGCAGGTCCATCCAGTTCGTCCACAGTTGCAGCCGCTCAGGCAGAGTCGGCCACTGCGGACATGGGGATTATCAGCGAGAAGTTGGACCGCATGGAAATCATAGAGAAGAAGCAGTGCCAGGGCATAACTCAGATGGAGCAAATGGCACAAACTCTGAGCGACATGAAGACCCAGCTCTTGTGTCTTCAGGAGGCACAGACGGCTCCTCAGCCCCGTCTTCTGTCGCGAGGCGATTCCGGCAGCAGCCGCAGCTCGTCCCAGCGCTCCAGCTCCTTGCAGCAGCCTAGACAAGTTCACCTTGTACAGGCGGAGCCGTACCAGCAGCAGCAGCCCTCTTACCAGTCACCACCATCTCCAGACTTACAGATGGTGGTATATCAGCCGGATCAGCCTCTGGCAGCACTGCCACCAGACCCCTTTGATGCTGAGCCGTTGATGGACGTCAACGGGATTTGGTATGACCGTCCTCAGCCTGGAATCCGACGAGACCATCCCGGATTCAGGTGGGGGAATGGGGGTAACCAGTCCCAACAGCAGCCAGCCGGTCAGGGAGGGCAGTACTCCCAGCAGAGAGATCACCAGCAGCCTCCTGCATATCAGCCACATCAGCCATCATCCTTCGTACCTCGTCCCTATCAGCAGCAGGGACAGAATTGGAGACGTGAGCAGCAGGCTCACCCGCAGCAGCATCATTCCTCTTACCCCTCTCAGCCACAGCAGCAGCAGGTCCAGCAGCCTCATTACCAGAGAGGCAACCCGTCGGGCTCCCATGAGAGCCCCGCCATGGATGATTTAGCCCGTCTCTTCACAGAGCAGCAGGCTACATTTAGACGGGAGATGGACGAGTTCCGCCAGGAGATGCGGGACCTGATGAGAGGGAAGGCCGCCATCCCTGCACAGATCGAGCCGAATCCGAATAACTTGAAGAGGAAATCTGAGCAGGTAGTTCACACAGAGCCTACCACTTCTAGTGAGTCATTTGATGTTATCTCGTCGGATTTATTTGATGCTGATTTTGTCACACTTAGGAGCGGTAGAAGACCAGCAGGAGGCGCCTCATCTGAGCGACCACACGAGGATCGATCTAGAGCGCCAGATGAGGAAGAGGAGAGCGGTACTGAAGCCGCACATCATGATCATGGTGGTACTGAGGCCACCCGAGATGCTGATTCCACCGGCGGTACTGAGGCCGCCGTTTCACCACATAGAGGAGGTGGTACTGATGCCACCAGCAGAGCCGAGCCAGCCAGCGGTACTGAAGCCGCAAGACGTCTAGTTGTAGAGCCAACTAGAGGTGGTACTGATGCCACCAACATTTATTCTGATAGAAATGTTGTCTTTCCTCGCATGAATGTATCTCGGAACTCTGATTTGAATAAAGGAAAAGGTTTAGTTTCTTCTGATCCCACTATGGTGAATGATGTTTGTGAGGATCCGGTCATTGAACAGTCTAGACCTATTCCTAGTCCTTCATCTGAGAAGGACCCTGTGATCCCCTTCCCTAGAGCCCTTGAGTTGGGGAAGGGGAAGAAAAAAGAAAAAGATCCAAAAAAATTAGAGCAGGAGGAGTTCAGCCAGAGCATAATAGACCGATTTCACATCCAGCTGACCCTCAATGAGGCTTTGCAACACATCCCTCTTCTTCAGCGATCCTTGAGAGATAAGACCACAGTCAGAAGGACGAAGAGGAACAAGACCGCAGAAATTCATGTGTTGACCAGAGCCACGTGTTACGCGATCCAGAACCATCTGCCGACTAAGAGGCCAGATTTAGGGGCCCCGTATGTCAGATGTCAGATTAGTGAGCAGAGGTTCAACCGTACTCTATTAGATAGCGGATCGTCGATCAACCTTCTTCCGGCAGCCCTTCTCGACCACTTAGAGTTGGGCACTCTTAGACAGAGCAGGACGTACCTTCAGTTTGCTGATCGGTCTGTCAAGAGGCCAAAGGGGTTGTTGCGAGACGTTGTCGTCACGATTCAGGGTTTGCAATTCCCCGTGGACTTCGTAGTGCTGGACATGGAGACCCCTGACTCATTGACCGATTCCCCCATTATCCTCGGTCGCCCGTTCTTGGCCACAGCCAAAGCGGTGACTGACCATGACAGTGGGAAGGTATTCTTTCGCGTCCAGGGCGAGAGTATACAAATAGAGACGATTAAGGACCATAGAGCCAGAGCTAGATCCCGCTCACATGGCAGTACGGATTCAGAGCAGCTGACAGACGCAGAGCCAGACATCCACCAGGACTGTGATTTTGTGATCACAGATGATGAGGCAGTTTGGGCAGATCCTGCAGCACAGACCATCCTCTCATATTCAGATACAGCTGATGCAGAAATGATAGCAGAGGATAGTCTGGAGAGCACGGCCCTGGTTCAGGATACTATTGAGTCAGCAGAGTCGGACCTTGATCGCGACACGATTTCCAGTGATGGTGGTACTGAGGCCACCCTGCTATATGGTGGTGCTGATGCCACCTTGTTCTCCGGTGGTACTGATACCACCGAGTCTGATATAGATCCCTCGGATTCAGAATCTGATTGGGCAGATTGTGATGATCAGATGCCAGATCTGGATCCACCTGAGCCTATAGATGAGGAGGAGGTAGAGGCAGAACAGATCAGAGACAATGCAGAGGACCCGCCTTCTCCAGATCCAGTTTGTGAGAGTTCGTTATCATTTTCCCAGGCAAATTTGGCAGAATTGTCCGCATACACACATCTTCTTCAGAAGCCAGATTTGCCAGCACCCAGTTGTCCAGAGCTAAAGCCGCTCCCTACTTCGCTGAAGTATAGATTCCTTGCGGGAGAGTCTGAGATGTACCCAGTCATTATCTCTGCCGATCTGACTGGAGAACAAGAATCCCGTCTGATGGAGGTTCTTGAAAAGAATCGCAAGGCAATTGGATGGAGCGTAGCAGATCTCCATGGGATTAGTCCCTCATTGTGCTCCCACCATATCTATCTCGAGGAAGGGGCGAAGCCGTCGCGTGAGTTCCAGCGGCGACTGAACCCCAATCTAAGAGAGGTTGTCATGAAGGAAATATCAAAATGGTGGAGTGCAGATTTTATTTATCCCATTTCCGACTCCAAGTGGGTCAGCCCCTTGCATGTGGTGCCCAAGAAGACGGGCATCACTACTGTGATCAGTGAGTCGGGAGAGGAGATCGCTACACGAGTACCCACCTCTTGGCGGGTCTGCGTTGACTACAGGAGACTCAACCAGGCCACCAAGAAGGACCATTTCCCCCTGCCCTTTATAGATCAGATCATTGAGAGACTGGCAGGGAAAAGCCATTACTGCTTCCTGGATGGGTACTCGGGCTACAATCAGGTGGCCATCGCTCCTGAGGATCAGGAGAAGACCACCTTTACCTGTCCCTTCGGTACCTACGCCTTTCGACGCATGCCATTCGGGCTATGTAACGCCCCTGCGACTTTTCAGAGATGCATGCTGTCAATCTTTTCGGACATGGTAGGGGAGTGTTTAGAGGTCTTCATGGACGACTTCTCGGTTTACGGCGACGGATTCGATTCCTGTCTTGACTGCCTAGACCGAGTGCTCCAGCGATGTATTGACACCCGCTTGGTTCTGTCGTGGGAGAAGAGTCACTTCATGGTGACTCAAGGGACGGTGCTTGGCCACATCATCTCCAACAGAGGCATGGAGGTTGATCCAGCCAAGGTCGATGTCATTAGGAAACTCACACCGCCGTCCAATCTGAAGCAGTTACGGTCATTCCTAGGGCACGTTGGTTTTTATAGGAGATTCATTCATGATTTCAGCAAGATTGCCCGACCGTTGACTGATCTCTTGACGAAAGACACCGAGTTCCTTGTTGATGACAAGTGTCTTTCGTCCTTTGAGACTCTCCAGCAGTGTGTTATTGAGGCTCCTGTCCTTCAGCCACCCGATTGGTCTCTCCCATTCGAGATCATGACGGACGCCTCTGATTTTGCCGTAGGGGCCGTGCTAGGACAGAGGAGGGATGGAGTGCCATTTGCCATACACTATGCTAGCCGCACATTGGATTCCGCCCAGCGGAATTACACGGTCACAGAGAAGGAGATGCTAGCAGTAGTGTTTGCCCTAGATAAATTTAGATCATATATCATTGGATCTAGAGTGACTTTGTATACTGACCACACCGCCATCAGGTACCTCATGTCAAAGAAGGATGCCAAGGCCAGACTTACTAGATGGATCCTTCTACTCCAGGAGTTCGACATTGAGATCAAGGATAAGCCTGGAGTCAAGAATGTGGTGGCGGACCATTTATCCCGATTAGAGCAGCCTGAGGAGACAGAGCAGATTGATCCCATTTGTGATACCTTCCCAGATGAGGCGATCCTTGCTATCGCCTCACTCCCGTGGTATGCCGATATTGTGAACTTTCTCGTTGCTGGGAAAGTCCCACAAGATTGGCCCAGGCAGAAGCTTGAGACCTTCTTCGCGAAGGCCAAGTCCTACCACTGGGAGGATCCCATCCTTTACCACGAAGGAGGGGATAGCATCTGGCGTCGGTGTATTCCTCAGGAAGAGCATCATAGTGTCCTCACTTACTGCCACAAGCTTGAGGCAGGAGGACATCATTCTGGGAGGAGAACGGCACAGAAAGTGCTCCAATCCGGCTTGTGGTGGCCTACACTCTTCAAGGACTCTGATGAGTTCGTGAAGAGGTGTACTGACTGTCAGAGGATGGGCACTTGTGGACAGCGTGATATGATGCCGATGCAGCCCATTCACTTCTGTGAGGTTTTTGACGCATGGGGCATCGATTTCATGGGTCCATTCCCTAAGAGTCAGGGATTTGAGTACATTCTGTTGGCCGTAGATTATGTTAGTCGTTGGGTTGAGGCTATCCCCGCCCGAGCCGCAGATGCAAAGACAGTTTGCAAATTTTTGAAGAAGCACATCATCATGCGGTTCGGGGTTCCACGTGTTCTGATTTCAGATGGGGGATCTCACTTCATCAACGACCAGGTGAAGGCACTTGCTAGAGAGTTCAGTATAGACCATCGTGTTGCCACTCCATACCATCCGCAGACAAATGGTCTAGCTGAGGTGTCGAATAGGGAGATCAAGAATATTTTGCAGAAAGTCGTCCGCCCTGACCGAAAGAATTGGTCACAGCTTTTGGACTCGGTCTTGTGGGCATATCGGACATCTTTCAAGACTCCATTGGGTACATCTCCCTTTCGCCTCGTTTATGGCAAACCTTGTCACCTACCAGTTGAGCTGAGGCACAAGTCACTCTGGGCAGTTACAGACATATTGATGGATCCAAATGGTATAGGAGACCAGAGGAGGGCAGAGTTAGCCGCCTTGGAAGAGCTTAGAGATGCAGCATTCTCAAGCAGCCTACATTATAAGGAGAAAGTCAAGGAGTGGCATGATTCTCATATCAGCCACAAACATTTTGAGATTGGACAGAAAGTATGGCTGTTTGATGCAAGGCTTAGATTATTTCCAGGGAAGCTACAGAGTAAATGGAAAGGACCCTATTTGGTCAGGAAGGTACACGATAACGGTAGCATTGATATATCTGAGTTATCTTCTGAGAGTACCTTCCGAGTGAACGGCCAGCGGCTCAAACCATTTCTAGATCATGAACCGCGGGACGTTATTATTGCCGCTATTCATTTTGCGTGAGATGTGGTCTTTTGACTCACATCTTTTACATCTCACGCCTGATTTTCACTGTTCCTCCGCCTGTATAGATCCAATTGTCCATATCATTCTATTCTTTAGTCCCACATCCCGTCTCTCATCTTATGATTATGCTATACTTAGGGTGTACTTTACCCTAAGTATAGGGGGGATGTCGGACCTGTGAGTATTCTTTTCATTCTTTCTGCTCTTGTTTTTGCTGCCTATACTTAGGGATATTTTACCCTAAGTATAGGGGGGGCAGATTCTGTATATTCTTCACTCGGCTTTCCCTTCATGTACAACTTTCTATACTCAGGATTAGTTAATCCTAAGTATAGGGGAAACCACCGAGCTCCTTTCATTTTATTCTTTTATTCATTCCTGTACTGAGCCATTCCTTTTCACTTCCCTTTTACTAAGCACGAGTTATGTCTTCTTCATCGCTCTTGATCACTCTGAGGACATCGTTCGAGCTAAGTATAGGGGGGGTGTGTATATATTTCATATATACTTTAGCCATAACTCGTACTTTGTGTGAGTGTGTTAATAAATAAAATGGCTAAAAATCACAAAAATTAAAAATTTTTCATGAACATAAACCTCTTTTATTCTTGCACATACATAGCTAGTGTACAAAGTATTTTTGTAAAAATGATTTCAAAAATCTTTTGTGTAAAGCTTGTGTAAATATTTTGTATCAAAATTATGTATATAGTACAAAATTTTTCAAAATGTTTTGAAAATCAAAAGTTTGCAAAAATCTTGTGTGTAAATATCATTTTGCAAAACTTGCACTTCATGCATCATTCATTCATGATTTCAAAACATTTTGCAAAAATTTTTGCATGATTGTAAAATATTTGTAAATAGCATCTTGTGTACATATATGTATATAGTTTTTCCTGGATGAGAGTTGACATTTAAATTAAGCCTGGAATTAAATTGAGAAATGGAGCTTGAATAAGATCTTAATCCACTTAACTTCAAGAGGAACCTTATAGGACTTAGGGTTAAGGCTTTTCAGGTCCATAAGGACTTAATTCTTTGAGTCCACTAGGCTATGAGCATATGTCATCTTGATGAGCCTAAGTAGAGCACTTAACAACACACGCATGACTCTCAGAGACAATGGCTTCACTTGCACCTGCACTTTACACATGGCTCTCCATGGATGAGGTAGTGAGGAGGCAGTTTCCTTTGGCTTGGGGTAGCATATGAGGGTAGTACTTCTAGGCGGAACCTCTCTTCTTCTTATAGTGAAGGAAGTGCACCTCAACTTGGTCTAGTGGTGTTGAAAGCTAAAGACAGAAGCTGTGGGTTGCAATAAAGCTTCAAAAGAGGGATAGTCTACTGGCTCAAGGAGAAATTTCTTATATGCTGCACCATGTAGATATGTGTACAGAAGTCTTGAAAAAAAAAATGCAAAAAGAACTCCAAAAAAGTGGTGGGTCGGATTGAAAATTTAATAACCCCACCGGAGTGAAAAGCAAAAGCTTATGGTATCATGTTACATCTCATGAAGCTTGCAGCGGGAGACTTAGCTACACTGGCTAAGCTTCCAAAACTCTATACTTCTACCTCCTCTTCTTGAGCCGGTTGCACTTGAACTTAGAAGGGAATACCCCGCTTCTCGAGGAAAGAGTTGCTAGACTGAGGCATTAGAGTTACCAGGTTGAGAGAGGTTGTTTCTTTGTTACTTCTGAGGTGGGGAGCCACATATCACTTACACTGCATGGAAAGATTCATGGTCATTAGAGTTTGTGTATGTAGACTTGTTCTGATCTGGTTTATTGAGGAGTCTTGTCCATAGACTGGTGGAACTTGGAGGCTGTTGAGTTTTAGGCTTAAGTCCAAATAAGGTTCCGACACATTAATAATCCAAAGATCTGATCAAGCTCCATACTTCAATTTAATGAAGGAAAATTTAATAAGTCAACCTTGATCCATGTACATCCTCTTTTTCTTTTTCTTTTTCTTTCTTTTTCACTTCTTTTTCAAATAAGTGTTTGCTAAGGGACTAGCAAAGTTAAAGCATAGGGGGTGATGAATACCCATTCATCACTCTTTATTCTATTATTTTAGCTACAAAAACCTTTGCAAATACATGTAGATATGTGTAAATACCAATAATTACCAGAAGCATGCATTGTGTAAAAACCTATAATTAGCATGTTTTTGTGCACAAAATAAAAGAATAAAGAGCAAAAAGAAAAAGAGGGAAATATTTAGAATAAATATTGAGCAACCTAACCCAAGGGAGGGCTCAGCATGGGCCTGACCGCATAAAAGCCAAAGTAGAGGGAGATAGGAGCTCATGTGTGTATACTTCTGTAAATAAAACTATATATTTTCCTCACCCAAAAATATGTTGTAAATATTTTGTATATATTTTGTAAAAGCTATTAAAAACAAAATAAAAAGATGAAAAGCAAAAAAATCAAAAATACCAAAATACATTGTATAAATACCATGTATATAAATGTATTCAACCATTTATTTCACCCTTGTATATAAGTGATAAAAATAAAATAAAAATATTCTTTTATTCCTTATTTCATCTTGTAAATAAATAAAATACAAAATGAGCATAAAAATACATAAAAAGAACAAATAAAAAAAAATCAAAAATAAAAATCCATATAGTGTACATATACCTATATATAGAGCTAACCTATTTTTATTTCCAAAAATTAATTAAAAATCACCAAAAAATAGAAAAAAATAAAAGAAAAATATTTCATGTTTTGAGTTTTATTTAATTCGGCCTATTTCTACCTTAAAATAAATAAACAAAATTCGGGCACACGTGGCCGCTCCTGATTGGTCCACGGGGGAATGTTGACCCCGGTCAACTCCCCCGCGACCTCCTTCCTTTTCTGGACCACGCGTGCCGCGCCTCCTTCGCCGATTTTCCCACGCGACTCCAGGCTGTCCCCCGCTCAACCCCCGTGCCCGGATTCTTCGCCGTTCATCCCTCTCCCTCGCCGGATCCTCCGCCATCAAATCAACGCCTTCCTTAGCCGTCAGCCCTCAACCCTAATCGCCCCGGTCACTCTATATATTTTCACCTCCGCCGCCTCCGCGCCCCATCTTTGGCCCTTCTCTTCCTTCCCAGTGACCTCCATCGGCTCCGCAAGAGTGACAGCAAGCTGTGCCCTTGTTGCAGTGAGGCGAGGAAGCGTATCCATCGATCCGGCGATCTTCGCCGTTCTTGCTCCGCCGCCGGCGTTGAGCATCGAGCTTCAGGCCTTGACGCCCTTCGAAGCTACGACCCGGAGATAGCCACGCTCCAGCACAGTCTCCAGCATCCATCAGGTAACCTTAGATCCCTCTAGTTTCTTCCAATTTCCGATTACGCCCAAATCATAGCTCCGACGTACATCTTCGATTCCGGTCACTTCGCGTATCATCTCGACCATCCGACCCTACCTTCACCTTCGCCATATCCCCGCGCACCTTCTTCACCCATTCGCACAACCCAGATCGCACAGGATCTGGGAGTCGAGCTCCACCGCCGTCGCCTCGCCGGAGCTCTTCCGCCCCACCGCACCGATCATCTTCACGCCACCTAACCGGGTCGAGGCACTTTGCCCTCAACCCGCGAAGCTTCTTGACCACTTTGCAGGTCCAAAGGGGGTGTCTGAGCCTCCTTCACAGTTCAGCCAGGAGCTTCGAGCCACTAGGCCTCGCCGGAGCCCCTCCAGGGCTCGGTTGGGCCCTTGGCCACCCGCAGCAGCTGCGCAACTTCACGCCGGACCTTCTCCGACCTTCAGGCGCAGCTGAGGAGGACCGGAGTTCACGCAGGACGTCGGCGAAGTTCGCCGGCGTCGAGTTCTTCCTCCATCATCCAGAGCCGTCCGATGACGCTCCAGCTCCAGCTCTGATCGTGAGCGTCCATCTGTTGAGGAGCAGCAGCCGTCGATCCACCCGAGGAGCGCATCTGGACCATCGATCGCAGAGGAGAGAGGCGCCAGCGTTTCAGACGTCAGATCATCCACGTGGGCCTCTCCCCACCGTCGATCGAGCCGAAGAGGAGAAGAGAGAAGAAGCGCCGCGCATCCAGACCGTTCGATCACCACGTGGCGCACATCCGACCGTCGGCTAATAAAGGGGTAAATATCATAGGGCCCCCTCGTAGTTTGTCCATTTCTTTTTAGTCCTGTAATTTTTAATTCAGTTGTTTATTTTCTGGGATATTTGCATAGAGACCCTCGCGCTTAATTTTATTTGCAATTATACCCCTGCCAGTAGTGAACCACGTGCTTCGTCACGTGTTACTTTGGGATTTTTGCATCTTTAGCCCTGTAGTTCTGGAATGTTAATGAATGCATGAATATTTTTGAATAATTGCATATATACCCCTGTGAGCATTGTTTATGCGCATGTGCGTTATTTATTGGGAATTTTGCAACCATACCCCTGGGCTTTTGATACGAGTTATCAAATAGCCCTAGGACTTGGTTTTTATTGCAATTTGGTCCCTGTGTGCCCCAGCCACGCGCGAAGCGCGTGACTTGCTGGGTATTTTGCACCAAGGCCCCCAGATCTTTGGGTATTTGCACTTAGGTCCCTGTGCACAGTACCCCACCTTTATTTTTGAATAAAATATCAAACGACCTCCAAATCCAATGAGATTTTGACACATGGCTCCTGCCATGGTGTAGGAATTTCTATGATTTTTGGGGACATTTCTGATTTCATTTATTATTTTTAAAAATTCAAAAACCCATATTTTTGCCACTGTTTGACTTTAAAAATACCAAAAAAATATAAAATCACCTTTAAAAATTCTAAAAAAATTAGGATTTGTTGTTTGCTGGTTGTTTGATTTTCCAGCCATTTTTGGTGACTTTTCATCACTTAAAAACCCTAAAAATTGAAAAAACCCCTAAAAACTCATAAAAATTGTAATAATTAAATTAAAAATCCAAAAACAATAATTAGGGTGCCTAAATTTTCCTTATTCTTTGTAGATTATAGGAAAATTACCTTTAGGGCTTTTTGAGATCCAAGAGTATTTTATTTTTGGGTCTTAAGCCTTGCTGGACAGTACCCTATTTTTGTCGCATTGTTTGATTTTTAATAAATAATTTACCCATTAGAAAAATCCCAAAAATTCACCAAAAACAGTAAAAAACATTTAAAACATAAAAACCAATTTTCTGGAATTTTTGCTTCATTTTTGTGTGTTGTATAAATTGTTGAAGTTGCCCTGCATTTACTTTCTCTCATTTTCTCATCTTTTAAAAAAATCTAAAAAAATATAAAAACAAATAAAAACCATAAAAAAAAAAGACTTTCTTGGATTTCTGACTACATCGTAGGCCGCAAGGCCAATCTGTGCTCCTTGTGTTCGACCCTGGGAGCTATACCAGGTTAATCCTATAGCTAGATCGCTCTATTGTGTGCTTGCTTGTTTTATCTTATTTGAGTGATTGATATTTTTCTTGTTGATCGATTTTCGAGGGATTGAGGTCGCAACGACCTGTTATTTATCTCCCTTGATCTCTCGCGATCACTCGGTCACCAATGCCACCATCAAACGCAATGAAGAATTCTGAATCTTTCTTTTGACTCTTCTCAGCTAGAACATGATACTTAGGATCATCTTTTTGAGCTATCAATATTTCTCTACTATTTCAGAATATATCTGCATGCTAGATAATATAATCTTGTCTCCTTCCTTGAAAGGATTCCAGGAGACAAAGTCGTCAACCAACTTCTACTTTTTGATCATCAAACTGGCTGACGAGGCATAGCCCTTTCGGCTCAAAGCATCTGCTACATCATTCGCTTTACCTGGATGGTAAGCAATAGAAAAATCATAGTCCTTAAGAAATTCCATCCATCTCCTTTGAAGCATATTCACATCTTTTTGAGAAAAGATGTATTTGAGGCTTTTATGATTAGAGAAGACCTCAAATCTCTCACCATACATGTAGTGACGCCAAATCTTTAATGAAAACACCACAACAGCAAGCTCTAGATCATGTGTAGGATAATTCCTTTCATGAATCTTTAGCTGCCCTGAAGCATAAGCTACAACTTTTTCATTCTGCATCAACACACAACCCAAGCCATTCAGGAATGCATCAGTGTAGATGACAAAACCTCCACAACCAGAAGGTAAAGTCAAGACATGAGCGGTGGTTAACCTCCTCTTCAATTCTTGGAAGCTACGCTCACATGCAGAAGATCATTCAAAATTTATCCCTTTCCTGGTCAACTCGGTCAGGGAAAGTGAAATCTTTGAGAAATCACGAATGAATCTACGATAGTATCCTGCTAAACCAAGAAAGCTTCTAATTTCTGTCAAGTTTTGTGATTGCTTCCATTCTGCGACTACCTCATCCTTGGATGGACCTACAGAAATCCCATCCTTGGAAATAATATGTCCAAGGAACATGACTTTTTTTAACCAGAATTCACACTTGGAGAATTTAGCATAAAGTTGGTTCTGCCTCAGAGTCTCCAATACGATTCTCAAGTGCTCCTCATGCTTCTCAACACTTTGAGAGTAAACAAGAATATCATCAATAAAAACAATGACAAAGTGATCTAAGAATGGTTGAAAGACCTGAAATATAAGATCCATAAAAGCGGCATGAGCATTAGTCAATCCGAATGACATCACACAAAACTCGTAATGCCCATAGCGTATTCAAAAAGTTGTCTTCGAGATATCTTCCTCTTGAATTCTCAATTGATGATAGCCGGATCACAAATCAATCTTCGAGAAGACCATTGCTGATTGGAGCTGATCAAATAAATCGTCTATCTGTTGTAATGGATATTTATTCTTCACAGTCACCTGATTCAGCATTCGATAATCAATGCATAAGCAAAGTGAACCATCTTTCTTTCTCACAAATAAAATAGGTGCACCCCATGATGACACACTAGGTCTAATAAATCCCAAGTCAATCAATTCTTCAAGTTGCTTCTTTAGTTCCACCAGTTCGGAAGGAGCCATGCGATATGGTGCCTTGGATATTGGTACAGTTCTAGGAACCAACTCAATAGTGAAATCAATCTCTCACTGAGGTGGGGGTCTGGTCAATTCTTCTGGAAAAACATCAGGAAACTCCTGAACGACGTCGAGATCAGATAAAGATACAGTTGATGGCTCAACCCTAATAATACTGACAAGATAGGCTTCTCGCCCTTTCAAGATCATGCGATGTGCCTTCATGACAGAAATAATGCACCGTTCGGAACCGGTGACATGCCCTTTAATAACAATACCTGGAAACTGTTGGCTTGCGACTATCACTCTCTTCTTACAACAATCAATGATACAATGATATCGGGAAAGCCAATCCATCCCAAGGATAATATCGAAATCTGTCATCTTCATGACAATGAGGTCACTAGGTAGCTCATGACCCTCAATTATCAATGGAGCATCTTGAATATACTCCAATACCTTGACTTTTCCACCCGTAGGTGTGGTGACTATTAGATCAATATCTAAAAGTTTTGGTTTGGCATCCATTCTTTTTACTAGAGCCTCGGAAATAAAGCTATGTGTAGCACCAGTATCAAAAAGAATCTTTGCATGCAAATTATCAATAAGAAGGGTACCTTCGATGACCTTGTCCTCCTTAGAAACATTATCCCCAGTGGTAAGTGCATAAACTCGAGCAGGAACCTTTGGCTTTTGATCTTGTCCTTGAGCTGCGAACTGCTTTCTAAGCTTCGGACAATCACGAACAAAGCGCCCTTTCTCTCCACAGTTCAGACACTGACCATTCTTGAGATAGCATTCTCCAGGATGGAAACGATGACAGAAAGAGCATTCAAGAAATCTGTTATTTTGCCCTGGCTTGGAGGCTTGCTTTTGCTTTTGAGAATTTTGAATAATTTGGACTTCCCAAATCGATCCTTCCGATCATTACGCGGCTTATCCTCCTTTCTTCGCAAGAAATCTCGCTCCATGGTGGTAGCACTTGCTAGGGCATCCTCCATGGTCTTCGGCATGCTGGAAAGAACCTTCGATCTTAAAGCTGGGTGAAGTCTCTCGATGAACTTTTGAGTCATCCGATATTCATCTGGACATAAGTGTGGAGCGTACTTTAGTAAGCGATGGAATTTGTTTTTATACTCAGCAATATTCAGATCTCCCTGTTTTAGATTAATAAACTCTTGCTCCTTAATCGACTGCAAGTGCATCGGAATATACTGCTCCAGGAAGAGTTTAACAAACTCATCCTACAGGATAATCTCTCCTTTTTCAAATTTCCGCAACTGGCATCTGGACCACCAGTCCTTAGCAGGACCTTTCAATTGATGGGTAGCAAAAGAGACCTTGCTATGATCCGGACATCTGATTGCATCAAACAATTTCTCAATTTCCTCCAGCCATCGATCTACAATCTCAGCGTCTACTACACCTTCAAAGAAGGCGGGTTCACCTTTAAGAATCTCTCAAAGGTGACTTCATCTCGACGCTCCTCGCGAAGTTGCCTTTCTCTATCAAGACGTCTCTCGTGACATCTCTGATACTTATCCCTACTCTGGTGGTGATCAGCTTGATCATGAATTAGTTGGGAGAGCTCCTCGACTGTCTTCATTAATTTGGCATTATGGGCTGCCAAATCCAGGGAGCGACGACTCCTCTTACGGTTCGAGACAGTCAACATCTACGAATAGAGACGATCAATTAGTCAGCTATTTCAAACATAACTATAAATATTATAAGTCATCCTAAAACTGGGTATTATTCTTCTAATCTTCTATTTGGCTCTGATACCACTTTGTCACGTCCCGGACCTCGAAACATGGGGAAAATTACGGAATTATCCCAAAACAATGAAAATTTTTTCGAGTGCAAGAGCGAGACAAAATCTCAATATTCCATAAATAACATTCAGAGTGCCATACATGATGGAAGAATAAAGGAACGTAACCAATAAATAAAAGACTTATCAAGTCTGAGCTACAAAATAAAAAATAAATCTATCAATAACTCCCCTACATTAATCTTAATGAACTAGGATAAAGCAATGACTCCTTAATTTAGCCGAGCAACTCAACCTCGACCTCCGTTAAGCTGCAAGGTTATAACTCAATATTAGTCAAACGAATTCGACTAAGTTTGTACCAATAATTTACGAGACAAACCATCATAACCATATACAATGAGTAGTAAAAAAAATAATATGATAATAATTTCTATATAATAAGGAATATAATTCAATAAATAAACAATGTACTATAACAAGACTTTTTCAATTATGCAAATCATCATAGGATAACAATGACAATTCAATAAATTTTCTTAAATATCACAAATTTTGTGACCATAATGTCAATATCCATATCAAATATAAATCAATACCATCTGCCGACACCTGACAACCCGAGCTTGGATAGAAGCTACCCCGTTCCCTTAAATCAAAATTTTTAAAACTAAAACAAATATCAATACGAGATCTCCTATCCAAAACTCAATGCAATGGACATCAGTACCGAGTCAATCGCCGTAGCGGAAAATTGTTTGGAAGTAGTGTAGGATTACCCGCCTACAACGGTCAATTGGCGGAATTAACCATCTGTGCGGCACCCGGCTAGGTCAAAGTCTCTAATGGACCAAAAATAAACAATGTCTACTCCCTCACAATGATGGTGTCAAAATCAATAATAATTTTCCAATAAAATATTTTAATATAAAAAATGTAATTTAACATATATATCAAAAGGTAAATGTATCCACCTCTTTATATTTAACAATTAATCAATAGATAGGCATTATAGCTAATTATCAATTTAGCATCTGCTTATCTAGAGTTTAAACACATAAATATAATCAAAGTATCTTAAAGAGATAAAATAAAATCAATATTCCAATAGCTAATGAAATCCAAAATGTGGTACAAATAACGATGGTATGCGACATAAATTAATGTACATACCTTGATAAGAAACCAATATAGATTGATCTGCACGATTTTATTTGTCCACGAAAATCAAATACCACCTAAGCATAAGAAATTAATCTTAACCCGTGCACAAGTCATAAGACATCTTATCTACTCACAGTTCCCAATTGTTGGTTTTTTTGTTAAATAAAGACTCATATATATATATATGTAGTAGTTTACTTATTTCGTTCATGTTTGTATATTTCAAGTGTAACCTACGATTACTGAGTCTATAAATTTTTTGTTTTGAAAGTTGGATAATTTATGTTAATGCATCCTAATATAATATCAGTAGCTAGTTTGATTTAGAAAATTCCACAGGTACGTCCAGTTTTTGTGTAGATAGCAATACCTTGAATACATACTATGTCCAGGAACAAAAATAATACTTAAACTATATATGATACATGGTTGACGTGATTTCATGTTAGAAAAGTTATTATCACGTGTAATGAATAGATGCTTAAAAAAACTATAGGTGATTGTGTGATAACTCCAATTATTTGATTCTTAAGAAAATAAAATAAGGATATATAAGTTTAATGAAGACAACGAGAAACAATTTATGATCTTTATTTTTTTCCGATGTATTAATGAATCTCCATGTTTGAGTGTAAACTTATATACGATGTTCATTAGATTTTAAAAATTATCTTTTATAGCCTATTATTGACCGATGTATTATCAAAAAGAGAAAACATAGAAGTAAGTATACCTCTAGTAAGAACTTCGAATGAAAGCTTTGTTGGTTCCTTGTGACGGCACGCTCGCCCCCAACACAAAACGACCCTACTGCCGTTTGAAGATACAAGATGATGAAACTCTGGCCGTGCGTGCGATAATGAGAAAGGTGAATTCTATGCGGAAGGTAAAATATGCCTAGCCCTCCGATCTGAACGTGTAGATATATACATGCACCCATGAGTTGAGAAGAGTCCTAATAGGGTCACGGATCTTGCTAACCGAAATTGGTGTTATTTTTAAAAAATGCAAGCTCGTTCTTTATCTCATGGACTCGGTCAAAACCACCTATCAACTTGCTTTAATTAACTGTTTTTTCTCACAATGATTCTGTTGCAATTATTTTTATTGTTTTTTAATCAATTTCATGCTGGGCCGTTTCTGGATATTGATTTTTTGTTCCTTTTTTTATAAATATAAGACACCCCCATATAAACCTTTTATCCTACTTCATATGTCCCAAAATTTTATTTCCTTTTTTTTTAAAGTTTCATTCCTAAATTCAGATGTTACAACTCTACCCCTCTTAAAAGAAATTTCATCCTCGAAATTTAATAGACATACCTAGAAGTTCGGGATAATTCTCTCGAACCTCGTCTTCAAGTTCCTTAGCAGGACCTTTCAATTGATGGATAGCAAAAGACACCTTGCTATGATCCGGACATCTGATTGCATCAAACAATTTCTCAATTTCCTCCAGCCATCGATCTGCAATCTCAGCGTCCACTACACCTTCAAAGCAAGGCGGGTTCACCTTTAAGAATCTCTCAAAGGTGACTTCATCCCGACGCTCCTTACGAGGTTGCCTTTCTCTATCAAGACGTCTCTCACGACGTCTCTGATCCTTGTCCCTACTCTGGTGGTGATTAGCTTGATCGTGAATTAGTTGGGAGAGCTCCTCGATCGTCTTCATTAATTTGGCATTCTGGGTTGTCAATTCCAGGGAGCGATGGCTCCTCTTATGGTTTGAGACGGTCAACATCTGAATAGCAACGATCAATTAGTCAGCTATTTCAAACATAACTATAAATATTATAAGTCATCATAAAATTGGATAATATTCATCTAAACTTCCATTTGGCTCTGATACCACTTTGTCACTTCCCGGACCTCGAAACATGGGGAAAATTACGGAAGCATCTCAAAACAATGAAATTTTTTTTCGAGTCCAGGAGCGAGACAAAATCTCAATATTCCATAAATAACATTCAGAGTGCCATACATGCTGGAAGAATAAAGGAACATAATCAATAAATAAAAGACTTATCAAATCTGGGCTACAAAATAAAAAAACAAGTCTATCAGTAACTCCCGTACATTAATCTTAATGAACTAGGATAAAACAATGACTCCTTAATTTAGGTGAGCAACTCAACCTCGACCTCCGTTAAGCTGTAAGGTTATAATTTAAAATTAGTCAAACGAATTCGACTAAGTACGCACCAATAATTTACGAGACATACCATCATAACCATATACAATGACCAGTAAAAAAATAATATGATGACAATTCCATATAATAATGAATATAATTCAATAAATAAACAATGAACTATAACAAGACTATTAAAATATGCAAATCATCATGGGATAACAATGACAATTCAATAAATTTCCTTGAATATCACAAATTTTGTGACCATAATGTCAATATCCATATCAAATATAAATCAATACCATCTGCCGAGACCTGGTAGCCCGACTTGGATAGAAGCCACCCATTCCCTTAAATCAAAATGTTTAAAACTAAAACAAATATCAATACGAGATCTCCTATCCAAACCCCAATGCAATGGACATCAGTTCTGAGTTAATCACCGAGCGGAAAATTGTTTGGAAGTAGTGTAGGATTACCCGCCTACAACGGTCAATTGCCGGAATTAACCGTCCGCGTGACACCCAGCTAGGTCAAAGTCTCTAATGGACCAACAATAAACAATGTCTACTCCTTCACAATGATGGTGTCAAAATCAATAATAATTTTCCAATAAAATATTTGAATTTAAAAAAAATGCAATTTAACATATATATCAAAAGGCAATAATGTATCCACCTCTTTATATTTAACAACTAACCAATAGATAGGCATTATGTCTAATTATCAATTTAGCAACTGCTTATCTAGAGTTTAAACACATAGATATAATCAAAGTATCTTAAAGAGATAAAATAAAATCAACATTCCAATAGCTAATAAAATCTAAAATGTGGTATAAATAACAATGGTATGCGACATAAAGTAATGTACATACCTTGATAAGAAACCAATATAGATTGATCTGCACGATTTTAGTTGTCCACGAAAATCAAATACCACCTAAGTATAAGAAATTAATATTAACCCGTGCACTAGTCAAAAGACATCTTATCTAGTTCCCAATTGTTGGTTTTTTATGGTTAAATAAAGACTCATATATATATATATATATGTAGTAGTCTACTTATTTCGTTCATGTTTGTATATTTCAAGTGTAACCTACGATTATTGAGTCTGTAATTTTTTTGTTTTGAAAGTTGGATAATTTAGGTTAATGCATCCTAATATAATATCAATAGCTAGTTTGATTTAGAAAATTCCACAGGTACGTCCAGTTTTTGTGTAGATAGCAATACCTTGAATACATACCATGTCCAGGAACAAAAATAATACTTAAACTATATATGATACATGGTTGACGTGATTTCATGTTAGAAAAGTTACAGTCACGTGTAATGAATAGATGCTTATAAAAACTATAGGTGAATGTGTGATAACTCCAATTATTCAGTTCTTAAGAAAATAAAATAAGGATATATAATTTTAATGAAGACGAAGAGAATCAATTTATGATATTTTTTTCCAACGACTTAATGAAGATTCAGGTTTGAGTGTAAACTTATATACGACGTTCGTTAGATGCTAAAAATTATCTTATATAGCCTATTATTGATCGATGTATTATCAAAAAGAGAAAAACATATAAGTAAGTATACCTCTAGTAAGAGTTGAGAAAACCGAAATCAACATACATACATAAATCCGATTTTCAACAGGTTTCCAGAACAGATCGATGTATGTATGCATCCATATTAACATTGATAAGAAAAATATCCATTTTAACAACATATGCATATTAAAGCAAGGGAAAAATCCGGAAACCAACTTCATGACAAACAATGCGACAAAGAAAGAGAAGAGTTAAAGATCACAACCGAAGCGTCATGTTGTAGGAGTCCCCTTAGAGAGACAACGCCCCCCACTTTACCAACGCACAAGGCCTTGACGTGCCGCTCCCGGGGTCCGACGGTCCACGCTCGTCGACGGTGCGCACCGTGCTTGAGCGTCCTCGAAAGTCACCTCTGTAGACGAAGCCCGAGATCAAGAGAGGGAGAGAATATGCGGTGAGAAAGAAAGTTGTGTATGTTCCGTAACCTACACCCACGACTTTAAGAGGTACTTAAAGACGTCCGGGCGGTTACGCTTCGTGCGAGGATAAGGGAGACGTCATTTGGAATTCAAACAGGCGGTTACGCAAAACTGACCCCGTCTTCACGCCACGCCCCCGGTGTTCATGCCTTGACACGCTGCAGCAGCAGCCGCGGCCGCTCTGCTCCCACGCCCGAGCCTGAGCCTGGCCCGGCGTGGTGCGGGCGGGCATGCGCGTGTGTGTGTGTGGTGGTCCAAAGTCCTCTCTACTCTGTTTCCATACTAATCTCAGGACTTCCCATATAAAAACCAAGTGCCAATTTTGATTCTCCACAATGTGGGACTAAACAACACCCCACATGGTTGAAACATTGAATTCCAGGAATTGAGATACATTAATACAACTTGATATTGACCATCAAATTGTATCAAATATCCCGACAACGTTAATTCCAACAATCCCCCACGAATTCACTGATGAAACACGAAAAACCAAAAATCTCGAGTTTCCACACTCTACTTTCAGTAAAGGTACCTTCCGATTTGAACCTTTACCTGAGTTATCCCCTTTCACCATCACAAGAATAAAGTGAACTAAGTCTTGAACTTTAATCCTTTAATGTAATGGTATCGAGTGGTAATAACAAAGTGAAGTGTATGGTGACATTCTTCTGGTTTTGATGCTATTAATGGCCATGCACCCTACCCTGTTTCATGAATATATTAAGGATAAACCCTCATCCTTTATCTGCGGCCCACAGAAATACTCATATAGGTGGTATTATCCAAGGATGCACTGCTCACATCCTACTTATAAAAGCTTGAATCCATTAAGAGCATAATGCTCAACCTTTTCCTGTAGTTTCCAGGCACTCGACTTTTCAGGAATAGGACTCACATGCAAAGTATTGCATATTGAGTGCCAACTAGTTCCCCTTACATCTTGTTTTCCCATTGAACCTATTTTGTGGGATCTCCACTCATTTATGTTGGGTTGCTACTGCGGGTAAACTCTCAGTGGGTTTCAGCCCCATCCCAAGTCTGGATTTTTGGACTAAAGATCTATCAAGTCCCTTTGTAAGTGGATGTACCGTGTTATCTTTGATACCAACAAATTCCACAACAATCACTTCAGAAGACACCAAATCTCTAATAGACTTAAGTCTAGCTTGGATATGTCTTCTAGTTTTGTGGTTGTACTTTGAGCTCTTTATTTTTGCAATAGTAGTTATGCTATCACAATGTAAAGAAATTGCTGATATCGGCTTACCCACCATGGGCATCTCAGAGTGAAGCTTCCTAAGCCATTCAACCTCTATACCTGTTGTGTCCAAAGCACACAGCTCTGCCTCAAACGTAGAGCGAGCCAAGATGGTCTGTTTCACAGACCTCCAAGGGTAAATACATACCCAGTCACACCGTTACTCCCGGAGTCCTCCATTTGACCTATCCAACTTGCATCACTATATCCTTCTAAGACAGGAGGATATTTACCATAATGCAGTCCAAGAAGTGCAGTACCCTTAAGGTACTTCAACACTCGATCCAAGGCCTCCCAATGATTACGATCAGGACAACTCATATACCTACTCAACTTTGCGACCGTGAATGAAATATCAGGTCGAATACAGTTCGCAAGATACATCAAGCTTCCTATAATCTGGGAATATCGTAGCTGTACTACATGTACTCCACTCTTGTTCTTGCAGAGGGGTTTAGATGAATCGTAAGGAGTGCATACAGATTTACAGCTCTGATAGCCAAATTTTTCAAGAACTTTCTTAGTATAATGTGACTGAGACATAGCTATCCCATTAGTAGATCTAATCAATTTGAGTCCCAAAATCACATTTGCAACTTCTAGGTCCTTCATCTCAAACTTACTACTCAAGAACCTCTTGGTTTCTTCCACTATCCTTGTGTTTGATCCAAATATCAAAATATCATCTACATATAGACATAAGATAACAAACATATCACCTTTACTCATAGAGTACACACATTTATCAGATTCATGAACAATAAAGCCGTAAGAGTGGATAGTCTTATCAAACTTGTCATGCCACTGTTTCGGAGCTTGTTTTAATCCATAAAGAGATTTTACAAGCTTACAGACCTTTCTTTCATTACCAGATGCCACGAATCCCTCAGGTTGATCCATATAGATCTTCTCCTCAAGATCGTCATATAAAAGGCAGTCTTCACATCCATTTGATGAATTGTGAGATCATGTATGGAGGCCAACGCAATGAGCATCCGAATTGTAGTCATTCTAGTAACAGGAGAATAGGTATCAAAATAATCAATGCCCTCTTTTTGTTTGAAACCTTTGGCTACAAGTCTTGCCTTATATTTTTCTATGGATCCGTCCGATCTAAGTTTTCTTCTGAATGCCCATTTGCTTCCTATGGTGGAACACCCAGGAGGTAGATCGACCAATTCCCACGTGCCATTTGAAATGATCGAATCCATTTCAGATTTAATGGCATCCTTCCAATGCCTTGCTTCAGTAGAAGCCATGGTATCCTTGTATGTGGGAGGATCACCTTCGATTTGATAGGAGACAAAGTCGCTACCCAAGTCCTTGGCAATTCTAGGTCTCTTACTTCGTCTAGGTTCAACATCCTCCAAAAATTCATTGGGTTCAGAAGAGGTAGCCCCCACATTTGACATCTTTTCTATTTGTTGTGGAATAGAACCAGATGTGGAGGCTATGTCACTAGTCAGCTTATCAGGAATCCCTTTTTTTATTGGAAAAATATCCTCGAAAAAAGTAGCATCACGAAGTTCAATAATAGTATTAGTATCTATGCCTGTGATCTCAGACCGAATTACTAAGAATCGATAGGCATAACTATCTTCCAGATACCCCAAGAAGACTGCGTCAACTGTTTTAGGTCCAAGCTTCTTTCTCTTGTGTTCTGGGACTAGGACCTTAGCCAAGCATCCCCACACCTTGAGATATTTTAAGCTTGGTTTCCTATTTCTCCAAAGTTCAAATGGACTCTTATCTTTATGCCTTAGGGGAACTCTATTCAGAATATGGCAAGCCGTATTCAAAGCTTCCCCCCCATGTAAGATGGTAGCCCAGAACTTTGTAAATGTACATTTACCATATCAGTTATGGTCCTATTCTTTCGTTCTGCTATTCCATTGGACTGTGGTGAATATGGAGCAGTGACCTCATGAACTATGCCAAATAATTTGCATTGTTCATCAAATATATTAGATGTGTATTCACCACCCCTATCTGACCTTAGACGTTTAATTACTTTTCCGACTTGTGTTTCTGCTTCATTCTTAAAAATAAGAAAATTTTCTAAGGCTTCATCCGTAGTTTTAAGCAGATAAACATAACAATATCTACTGCTATCATCTATGAAGGTGATAAAATATCTTTTGATCATCACGCCACCAAACTCACAAATATCAGAATGCACTAAATTTAAGTTTCCCTATTCACAGAATGAAAAGGCTTTCTAGGCAACTTAGCTTGAGCACACATTTCACATTTAGTGAGTTTGTCTGTAGTATGATCAGGAATCATGTCAAGTTTCATCATTTTTTTCATAGAATTGAAATTAACATGTCCTGGCCTAGCATGCCATAAATCAGTAGATTCAATATTTGAGACAACATAAGTAGAAGAATCAAAATCAGAAATATTATTAACTGAACTATCAATGCCACATCTTATTCGAAATAAAAGATTATGATCAACCAAATATCCTTTGCCAAAGAAAACACCATATCTCAGAAAAAATACTTTATTACATTTAAAGTCTAATTGAAAACCCTCTCTAACTAATAAAGAACCAGACAAGACATTCTTCTTAATATCAGGATTGTGCAGCACCCTGCGCAAAGTCCAAACTCGTCCAGTTGAGAATCTCAGCTCGACTCGTCCAGACCCAAGCACCTTGGCTGCAGATCTGTTCCCCATCATTACTGTTCCACCGGCTGAAGCCTGATAAGACACAAAGAATGTCCTGTCAGTACAAATGTGTACATTTGCACCTGTATCAACAAGCCACTCATTAGGCTCGTTTACTAAATAGAGTTCAGTGTTCACTGAGACATACACCTCACCGGACCCGCCTCCTTCAGTTAGCACAAGATCCTGAGGAACAACATCTGTAGACTTCTGTTGGGTCTTTAGAGAAGGGCAATCCTTCTTCTAGTGTCCAACCTATCCACACTACCAGCAAGGTTTGTTCTTTGAAATTTTCTGGATTTTCCCTTGGCTTTCAGTTTCTTATTTTTTCCTTTAGCATTGTTTCCCTTTGAGATTATCACATTGACCTTACGATTCACGTCTACAGGCATCACATGTTTTTGTTTCCTATGCTCCTCTTCAATAACTATCGAGACCATTAAATCATCTAGAGAAATTTTCCCTTTCATATGCTTTAGGGACATCCCAAAATCTTCCCAGGATTTGGAAAATTTCTCAATGATCAACATAACCTGAAACTTTTCAGGAAGTTTCATTTCTGCCTCGCTAACCCATGGAGCAATAACAAAAATTCATGAGCTTGTTTTGAAACCGATTTGCCCTCAATCATATGAAATTTCAGGAACTTGGATAATGAGTATTTTTCAATATCCAGATCCTCCGTGTTGTATTTCTTATCCAGTTCCTCCCACAAATCCTTAGCAATCTTGGTGGATGCGCCATAGACATCGAACATAACGTTCGGTAGTGCAGTAAGAATGCACCCATGACACAGACGGTCATGTTCTTTCTACGCCGCCATCTTAACCGTATCGGGAATCAGATTTTGTTCAGATAATTTAGAGCACTCAGTTTCGAGAACCGAAATCAGGCCAATCGTGGTAAGCCAGATTTTCATGCGTTGTTGCCAACGCTTAAAATTCCAACCCCCGAATTTCTCTGGCATACCAGTGAAATCCACATGAGACAGAAACCTCAAATCCGATATTTTTCTTATCACGCTATAACGCTGTCTCTCTAAGAATGTTGAGAAAACCGAAATCAACATACATACATAAATCCGATTTTCAACAGATTTCCAAAACAGATCGATGTATGTATGCATCCATATTAACATTGATAAGAAAAATATCCGTTTTAACAACATATGCCTATTAAAGCAAGGGAAAAATCCGGAAACCAACATCATGACAAACAATGCGTCAAAGAAAGAGGAGAGTTAGAGATCACAACCGAAGCATCCTGTTGTAGGACTCCCCTTAGAGAGACAATGCCCCCCACTTTACCGGCGCACAGGGCCTTGACGTGCCGCTCCCAGGGTCTGACGGTCCACGCTCGTCGACGGTGCGCACCGTGCTTGAGCATCTTCGAAAGTCACCTCCGTAGACGAAGCCCGAGGTCGAGAGAGGGAGAGAATAAGCGGTGAGAAAGAAAGCCGTGTATGTTCCGTAACCTACGCCCATGACTTTGAGAGGTACTTAAAGACGTCCGGGTGGTTACGCTTCGTGTGAGGATAAGGGAGATGCCATTTGTCAAACGGGCGGTTACGCAAAACTGACCCAGTCTTCATGCCACCGCCGCAGCTACAGCCGCGCCCACGCTCGAGCCCGAGCCTGAGCCTGAGCCCGGCCCGGTGTGGGCGGGCGTGCACGCGTGTGTGTGATGGTCAAAGTCCTCTCTAGTCTGTTTCCAGACTAGTCTCAGTGAAGGATATGGAAATATCCTCAAGCGCATCACGGAAACGTGATCGTTGTATCGAATATGACGTAGAACAACTAGTCGTACTAGTTGTTCTGTGCAACGGAATTTAAAAAATTTTCATGTGATGAAACCACATGATCCAAGAACGATTCTCGGATCGTTTCATCTAGAACCACATCAAGTATAAAGGAATACTTCTTGAAGCGTGGTTGATCAAGTCTCTATGAAAGAGACCTCCTGTCTCAAGTCCGATCGTCGGAGAAGACGCTTGTGAGCGCGGGGATGAATCGCGTGATCCTCACAATCCAACAAGATGATCCGAGCACGGTGAACTCCTGATCTCTTCGTACGAGATCGAATGTCCTCTTCGTGAGCGTAGCACTCCAAGAAGACGGAGAACCGAAGAACGTCGAAGCAGCGGCGCGATGGCGAAGGCATCGATAGCTTTCCCTTCTAGGGTTTGGTGGATGGCTACCAAGAAAGAGAGGGAGAGAGTTGGCGTGTGGAATGAGAGAGAGATGTGCTTCCAAAGCATAATCCTAGAGAGCATGGTATGCCTCTCTATTTATAGGGTTTTGGGATCCATGGATCTCAATCCTTGGGACATATAAAATCAATGGATGAGATTGATTTATGTTCAATCCAGTGGTCAAGATTGTTGTTGGTAAAAGCCAACAAATTATGATTTAATTTAGATCAAATATATTTGACAAATCAAATATAAATCAATCCTAAATTAAACCAATCAAATAAGGAAGATTAACCAATGGAGATTACATTCCCATTCATCATGGTGGACGACCACCAATTTCCATATTGGTTATGGTGGCCGTCCACTTGATTTGCAAGTGGGATCAATCTCATGAGATTTTATGAGATTGCATATCTCCTTGGAAATCTCCATTATTTAATCCAACAACTTTTGTTGTGATTTATTCTTCAAAAATAATCATAATTAATTTTGAGAATATTGCAATCTTGCCATTGGATATTTGTGAATCACATTCACAACCTAAAACAAAAATATAATTTACATTTTCAATTAATTACACAATGTGTATCCAATACACATTAATAATTAATCAATAAATATAAATTATAATCAGCTCTCTCTAATACATTATAAATCACATTTATAATATATTATGAATAATTAGATATTTCTATCCACATTATTCTTATCTACAATAATTAAATCACATTTAATTATATTGGATAATTTCCACACACTTCAAGATGATTAAATCACATTTAATCATTAATTCTTTAATGCTTAGATTTATGGAATTATTCTTGAACCCCTTCAAGAATAATGCGATTTCTCCGCAGATACTTGGAGATAAGGACATGGCGATTGTATTGTTCCACTTATAGTGACTTGGATGTTGAGATCACATCTCAAATCCAGATCTCATAGACCTCCCACAGATGCTTGATCAAATCAAGATCGTAGACCTAATCTTCTCATTGTATCTGAATCTCATTAAGATCAATGTCAAATACATGGACTAAGATTAGTTACTTCTCTATTGAGAGGAGTCACTAAAATCCAAACCTGTTTCATCACTCCCTCGGAATGGAAGCGTCATGGTTATACAATCGTTTATGATCACATCACCCTCAGGTATTCCCAATACCTGTACATCCTGCATACTGGAAGACCTATGATCATCCTGAAGATATAGATCACTTTTACACTGTCATCTTTAGGGTTTGATCATTAAATTTCTCAATCTTGGTCATTGGGAATTGGTATAGATCATATGCTTTCCCAAAGCATACATCTTACCTTCAAATTCATGTCATGCTTCCAAAGCACGGCGACCATGCCTGGAATTTCATCAGTCCCAACACCTCATGAGTGAGCTCATGTCTTCCGGTTCATAAGTGAACCTGTATGATCCCTTTGAGAGATCGTATTACTCATATGTCCTTACATGCACACCAGCTCGCCGGTATATAGACCTTGGTTAGGTCATCAACCTACTAGTTTGCCAAATGTACACACTTAGACATATGGCAACACATCTGTCTCTGGTCAGAGGATGCATGCCTATGCTGTGACAACATTCAACATAGGTCTTTGGTTATCTCGATCTCGTTAAGTCATCCCATTGACTCAACTAGTCTGACACCTCTGAATCACTATTCTCATGCAGAGGACCTGCATCAAGAGGTCAGTCAGATATCAGCCATATGAGAAAGGATTGCCATCTCCTACTCAGTCCGGAGATCATCACTTAACAATCATTTGATGATGCTCGACGAGTCCTCTATCTAACTCTTTAGATATTCATCCAAGCATCAGCCTCTATGATTCAATCAATGAATCAATAGCTGTATGATCATATAGTTGGCCATGGTACATAACCCTTATTGTACAGAGGGACCTTATAGTGCATTCATTCATTCAATCTCAGAAAGGGGGTGAAAAATAATCAATAACTTTTATTGATAAATCATTTATTACAATAACATTTATTGTAGGAATGGTTCGCCCCGGACTCACATTGCTAACACTCAGGACTTTCCATATAAAAACAAGTGCCAGTTTTGAATCTCCACGATGTAGGACTAAACAACACCCCACACGGTTGAAACATTGAATTTCAGGAATTGAGATACATTAATACAACTTATTGACCATCAAATTGTATCAAATAACCTGACAACGTTAATTCCAACAGTAAAAACTTTGAATGAAAGCTTTGTTGGTTTCTTGTGACGGCATACTCGCCCCCAACACAAAATGACCCTACTGTCGTTTGAAGATACAAGATGATGAAACTCTGGCCGTGCGTGCGATAATGAGAAAGGTGAATTCTATGCGGAAGGTAAAATATGCCTAACCCTCCGATCTGAACGTATGTATATATACAAGCACCCATGAGTTGAGAAGAGTCCTGATAGGGTCACGGATCTTGCTAACCGAAATTGGTGTTATTTTAAAAAAAACGCAAGCTTGTTCTTTATCTCATGGACTCGGTCAAAACCACCTATCAACTTGCTTTAATTAATTATTTTTTCTTACAATGATTCTGTTGCAATTATTTTTATTGTTTTTTAAATCAATTTCATGTTGGGCCGTTTCTGGATATTGATTTTTTTGTTCCTTTTTTTTTATAATTATAAGACCACCCCATATAAACCTTTTATCCTACTTCATATATCCCAAAATTTTAGTTTCCTTTTTTTTAAATCCCGTACCTAAATTCAGATGTTACAACACCAGTGTACCTCAACCCAAGCCAGTTCAACCCAGCAACCAAACGGATCCTTATTAAAGAGATATGTCTTTTTTAATGTTTTTTTAATTTTTCTAATGTAAAGAAGACATGCTTGAGACAGATCATGCACAGGAGAGGTTAATGCGTATCGTAATCCTCGACGTGACTCATGCAGTGTTGACTTATAACGAACAGTAAATTAGAATTATATATATTCGCTGAAGCCATTCAGTTCGCGATAAGATACGGATAGTGGTGGATAATTCATGTGTGTGGATCACAGCTATTCAGTTTGCTTCTATATCCATATTTCAAGGATAATATTCTTATTCTATACATTTGTATAAAATCCGTATTCATATTTCAATAGAAATTAGGATGACGACGTGATTATATTGACATTCGAATATAAAATATGATAATGACGTGATTATATTTACATCCTTATCCGTATCTGATCCTATATTTATAAGTTTTTGTATATGTAGAACATTTGAATTTAGCCAAGCTTGAATTTAATTTATTGCATATGTAAAGACGTTAAGAACATATAGCTTAACAGATAACAACACTGTAAAAAAAATAGTTTAAGGCAACATATAATTTAATATATGTCGTCATATCTTTCGTAGTTAAATATATAACAATGAATAATATTCGTTACTTCTTTAAATTCGTAACAAATAATGGCATTTGCAGCTATATTCCTCACAACTAATCATATAACGATGTTTCTCATCGATTTTTAAGATGGATTTTACCGAACAATTTAATGTAAAAATCGACGTTATATGAATCTTTAACAATGAATATGGCATTCATTGCTAACTATAAGTACAAAAGATTATTTCGCAACGAATAATATTCGTTATTTTATCTTCAACATATGACGATATAGCAATGAATATTTAAATTATTTATTGTCTTAGATTCAATTTCTTGTAGTGTTATAAAGTGAATTAATCACGGGTCACATTAAGACCTCTTAGGTCTATCTATGAACGCTACAGTTAATTATGTGATCGAGCGAATGATCTTAGTCATTATATAGATTACATTAAGTACATGAGTAGCTTAATCGTGCATGGAACATCGGTAAACTCTCCCTATGGAAATTGTCAACTCGTTTTCGTCATAATTATAATAATTAATGAGACAAAGACATTTAAACTAAACGAATGACTTTTCATTATTATAAATAAACAATGGGGCACGATTCCAAGTCCTTCAACAGATTTCAGAAAAACCCTACCAATATCTCATCTCCACCTGATTATTATTCATGGGAGTTCTCCGATCCCGCGAAATAGTTGCATTACTTATACCACTCTTCTTCTTCTTCCTCCACCTTCTGTTGATGATATCATTATGTAATGGCCACGCGGTTCTGTGTAAAGCACAAGAGAGGGAAGCTCTCCTCCAATTCAAGGCTGGATTCTCGGGGGGCAACATGATATCCTCATGGGGAGTGGGGGGAGAAGATGACTGCTGCTCGTGGAACGGCATCGGATGTGATAATCATACTAGTCACGTTGTCGAGCTCAACCTTCGTGGTGGACTTTATGGTCTCCCTTCGTTGAGAGGTAAAATCAGTTCATATTTGGTTGTATTGAAGTCTCTACAACGCATGGATTTGAGTAACAATGACTTTGAAGGAAGCCCTATTCCTCATTTCTTGGGATCTTTTGAGAAGTTAACACATCTCAACCTCTCCTCTGCAACTTTTGCTGGAGTCATACCTCAACAACTTGGGAATCTCTCCGGTCTACAATTTCTGGATTTATCATTCAATTCTTTTACTGGAAAATTTCCACGTTGGTTGGGAGAGTATACGAGCCTTGAAATACTCAATCTGGAGCATAGTAACTTGTCAGGTTCTATTCCGGAATCTATTGGTGCAATGGCTTCTCTTAGAAAATTGTTGCTTCGTGTGAACAACTTGATGGGTACCATTCCTCAATCCATCGGCAGGTTGCAGTCTCTGGAATATTTAGATCTCACTGGAAATTACTTGGAGGGCTCCATCCCTCAATCCATTAGCAGGTTGCAGTCTCTGAAACATTTAGATCTCACTGGAAATAACTTGGAGGGCTCCATCCCTCCATCCATTAGCAGGTTGCAGTCTCTGGAACATTTATCTCTCACTGGCAATTACTTGATGGGCTCAATTCCTCAATCCATTGGCAGGTTACAGTCTCTGAGATATTTACGTCTATCTCTTAACGACTTGACGGGCTCCATTCCTCAATCCATTGGGATGTTGCAGTCTCTGGAATTCTTAAATCTCTACAGCAACAACTTGACGGGCATCATTCCTCAATCCATTGGCAGGTTGCACTCTCTGAAATCTTTACTTCTCCCTAACAATAACTTGATGGGCTTTATTCCTCAATCCATTGGTAGGTTGCGGTCTTTGGAATATCTAGATCTCTATGCCAATAACTTGAGCGGACATATTCCTCCATCACTCGGGGAACTCAAGTCTCTACAATATCTAAGGCTGCGTGGCAATTCTTTACGAGGAAACTTGACAGAAGAACATTTCATACATCTCAGCAATTTGAGTACTTTGGACTTGTCTTCAAACTCTATAAAGGTTATGTTGTCTCCTCATTGGGTTCCACCCTTTAACCTCACAGTATTGGGATTAGGGTCTTGCAAAGTGGGACCCGATTTTCCTTTATGGATTCGAACTCAAAACCAACTCCAGGAGTTGAATATGTCAGATTCAGATATATCAGATTTTCTCCCACAATGGGTATGGAACTTCTCTTTACGTATTCGTAGTATGGACCTGTCTATGAATAATTTGAGGGGTGTTGTGCCTGTTGCAACGAACTCATCCTGGATGCAAGATCTCATTCTTCGTTCCAACATGTTAGAAGGTTCCTTGTCGAGCTTTCCCCGAATTTTAGGGTCATTGTCTTTATCGAAGAACAAGTTTACTGGCAATATCCCTCAATCATTTTGCAAAGCCCAAGAACTAATATATTTAGATTTGTCTTATAATCTTCTTTCTGGACAACTTCCCTCGTGTTTGGAATCAAAATATCCGATGACTTTGATTGAATCACTACATTTAAACAATAACGACCTACATGGCACTCTTCCAGCATGGTTGGGGAATTGCAAAGAAATGAAACTTCTTGATCTCGGGGAGAACAATTTCTCCGGAAAATTTCCGAATTGGATTCCTAACAGCATGCTGCGATTGAAGGTTCTCCGATTAAGGTCAAACTCATTCTATGGTTCTATACCGATGGAGTTATCCAATTTGACCAGCCTACAAGTCCTCGATCTTGCGGACAATAGCTTTTCGGGATTAATACCTCCTACAATTGGCAACTTTAGTGCCATGAAGATTCAACTATCAGGATATGAAATACTTACCTACTCTCCTGGGATGTACTATACAGAGAGTATCATGGTAACATCCAAAGGACGAGATCAGACAATGCCCGAAAGTGTATTGAAGCTATATACAAGCATAGATCTCTCTGGAAATAAATTATCAGGATTCATACCCGACGAGGTTGGAAAACTTGTCTTCTTGAGAAATCTAAACTTTTCTCATAATTATCTTAGTGGACGTATCCCTGAGACCTTTGCAGGGTTATTGCAATTGGAGTCTCTTGACTTGTCAAGCAATAATCTCACTGGTGCAATCCCAAAGACACTATCGGAATTGACATTTTTGAGCACGTTCAATGTGTCTTTTAATAATTTATCAGGAAGAATACCATCAGGAGGGCAGTTCGATCGTTTCACAAATTCTTCTTACATGGGCAACTTGGATCTTTGTGGAAAGCCTCTACAGGTCTGCCAAAGCGATCTCTCTCCCCCAATCAAGGGCTACAGCATGCAAACTGATCAAAAGGATCACGCTCATTACTTCGTGTGGCTTTGTCTCAGCATCGTGCTCGGATTTATTATGGGATTCTGGACTTTTCTGGGTACATTGATTCTCAAGAGGAACTGGAGGTATGCTTATTTCAAGTTTGTTGACGAGCAATGCGAAAAATATTATCTACGCGCAAAACATTATGTGGACAAATGTAAAGGAATGTGCCTACGGAATTGATGGATATGAAGTAAAGCAGCTGCGTAGTTATCTTCGTGAATGCTCTATATTGGACACGCTAATGCATATGAAGATGAAGGTACATTTACCCTTCAACATGTGTTCGCGTATTAGTTTGTATCGTTTTTAATCCATACTTTGATGATACTTATGGTGCTTTCTTGTCACTTCGTATGTCATCACATATATCCTGTATTACCAGTTTATCGCATGTGCCTTCATTTTTGTAGCAAAAGTACGTGTTTCTCTCATGTTCGTGGTTTTGGGATTTGCATGCTGCGTCTTTCATCATCTATGATGTGGACTTCATCATATTTGATTATACATGATATTTATTCTATTTCAATTCCGTCGAATCTTTTTGAAATGAGACTTGCTGACTACGCGTTTATCGATATAACAAGCGTAAATTTGTACGAGTTCTATGCATGCTTATTTACATTTATTAGGAGTCAAACAGAACTTAAACAACTTATAAAATTCTATTATTTACAAATATGTCTTTTGTCGGGATTTGAAAATCCCAGTTATTTGGACATTAAGGGCTCGTTTGGTTGCTGGGGTGAAGTGGGTTGGAGTAGCCCATCCTTGAGAGGGATTGGATAATGGATAACCTGATTTGAATACTAAGTATTTGGTTGATGTTGGGTTGGATAGGAGCTAAATGTGATATGAGTTGATGTGATGATTGATTATAGTTATTGGGATAATGATTGAGCAACTATTAAAAGAATCTATTTTAGAATTTACAATATACATGACTTTATTTAATTAACATATTTTTTGTGAATATACAACGATTATTTTATTTAATATTGATTACAAATTTCTTTAACCACTTTCGTAGCAGTCTGAAGGAGAAAATACTTGTACGACAAAAAAAGGCAATGTTCTTTCCCACGTGCAATAGCAACATTGTAAACATGGTATCTTCTATCTTTTACTAAGTAGTCGTCTGCGAAAGAAATAGGATTTTCATGAAACAAAATGAGCTCATAATTTCCATTAAGTTACATTCACCCCCCACTCTACTCGGGGCAACGACCCCCCACCCCCCCACCCCAACATGGGTTCAGGCAAAATACGAATGAGAACCCACACACTGCCCCCGTACGACGTGCTTATCAATCACGCGGTCTTCCACCGCCTCAATTCCTGCAGTTCGCAACTGTAGACAAAGTGACTCAACCATGTCGTTCAAGGAAGATCTCATGCCCCCGTATCATCCATCTTTGAGGAGAGGCATGCAAGTTCGTTGTCCTTTTCTTGCATTTCTTTCTTGGCATTCTCAAGATTCCGTCGTAAGTCATCATTTTCAGATTCTGCTTCCCACATATGTTGTACTGCGAAGAAAAACTCATCTACGAGATTTCCCATCGTTCTTGGTGCCCGTGCATACAGTTATCGATGACCGCACTGATTCCTTGAGCATATATAGAAGAGTCGTTTCACGAAATACTGGTTGCCATTTTCGTAGTTCAAAACTAATGGATATCCACAACAACATTTTTAAGGAAATCCCATGTTTCTTTCCTACAATTTGAAATGCAGAAATATTAGAAAGGCGCATATTTAGGTCTTAAGTATAGAATGCGTGACATGGTGGAATTTTTTGAGATGCATAAGATTCGCAACGAAACAATTCAACAATAACATAGGCAAGGAGGTTACGATACAATAGCGTGAGAATTAAAATTGGACAATGTGTTCTACGACAGTCTCCTACGTCTATTATTCCACATTGCAAGAGCAATTCTATCTCGCAGTTCCTCTCCTCGCCGAATATCATCACAAAAGATGTCAACTACACGATGTTGATCTTCATCGAGCTCCTCTGGAAAGACGTCCTCTCCGTTGTCATCGGATATTGAATCCCCTCCGTTAAGCCGTATGAAGTTGTGAGTGATGCAGGTGGCCTTAACGACATCCCTTAGAATGTCGAAGGAGTAAGCCGGCATATGTCGCAAGCAATGGAACCGATTCTTCCATACACCGAAGGTGCGCTACACAATGTTGTCCAAACAAGCATGACGAATATTGAATAAGTCCTTATGATTTGTCTACAAACATCCCCGTGCCCGTCAAGCAGGAAGACGGTATAAGGAACCTCTATATTTCATGTAAATCATGACAAATCTACAATTCATTCCATGAACATTTCAGACCATGAAAGAACCTAGGTTTCGAAGATCTTTAGACTTTCTGACAAATTATTTAGGGATCCCTCTCTCACCAAAAAAACTCAAAAAAGTCTGATTGGATATCTCTTATTAAGAAATTTGAACAAAAACTCCTTATGTGGAAGATAAGAATGATCTCCCTTTCATCACGGGCATCCCTTTTAAACTCCTCTCTTACCCCTAAGTAAAGCACATCCTAGCTATCACTTAAAATTCCTAAGCATGCCATCCTTGACATGATAAAATTAGGAGGCATTTACTCTAGAATGGACCTAACGAAGATAAGAATAAGCACCAAGCTAGATGGGAACACATTTGTCGACCTAAGGCAAATGATGGCAGGGATGTCCAAAATCGGGAACTTTCTAACTAGGGCATGTTATCTAAATAGTGGATTAAAACCCAAGAAAATCATTTAGCCCTCTTTTCTAGAATGATTAGAGGACACGATCATAACATTCATCCAATCCCAATTTTAAGAACCACCAACTCACTACTGAGATTGTTACAAAACTTTTTCCACATGACCCATGAACGTTGGTTCTCCATTTTCATGTTATTAACAACATTTTCGTTGAAGCCAAGATGTCCCTTGCTCCATGAGTCCGCGCTCGGCGCTCCTACACCTGAAGACAGATTGCAACAAAGCAAAAAACGATGTCGTAAGCAACCACGAAGCCCACCTACCTAATCCACGATTTCTACCTGCTGGTATCCATGAGCTAGTCTCCACCTTTTTGCTTAGTATCTGTATAAAAAGCACCTTTTGTGCCAATTTGGATTAAGCACAAATATCCTCTATTGTTTTTTTAAACGACCAAATATTTCACTCATCATACCATAGAATAGTTAGCAACATTCATCATTTGCCTTTAGAGAGAATAGTTTACAACGAAACAGGAGACAAGCATGCAACAATGCTGGAAAAGGGGTCAACTCTTGTTATCCTCCGTCTTTAGGTCTAAAGTAATAGTTCTAGAGATTCGAATATGTAATCATAAGAAAAAGACAAAGAAGAGTAACATGAAATAGACTTCAAAGGTGTGGCTGGTTAGTCTCAGCTTAAGGTAAGCTCATGCCAACACACACCAATCAAATTTGTGAATCTTTTATAACTATTTTATTGAATGAGATAGGTAAACAATTGTGCGCATTCCTGCATCGGGCTTTCCAGATCGACCACCAAATCGATCGCCTCAATCAAAATGCTGCCAAGAAAGATTCGAATTTAAGGGTATAAAATTGTACCTACAGAAATCCTCATAGGGGAAATGTTGCTGATTTAATCCTGCCCTTTTCATTATAGATGTAGTGATTGTACATTCTTCAAAGAGGTAAGTGTAATTCTCTTCATTGCAGTGGTAAAAAAAGCAACGATTAACTGAAGAAATATTCAATTTGTATAATATTTTATTAAATATTTTAGAAAAATATTGTACGTTATACTTTTGTTTTATCATTGGAAATGCCTCATTAACTATAATTTCATTATTAAAGCAATGTATATTTACCTTAACCAATACCTTTATAATGGATGAAGAACAAATTATCCACGAGTTTTTATGATAGAACAATATAATATATAAAACTCAACATATATTATGCGTCATTTTTTAAATCTGTATATTATATCGGGTTAGATGGCCGGGCTGGCGGGAAAGTATATGGGCCAAGTCAAAATTAAGAGGCTGGGTTTCGGCTGGTCTGAGCCAACCCGGCCCAATGCTCATCCCATTCTCTGTTCATATTCTTACCAAGGATGCACATGTCAAAGCATGGAATTTTAGGAATAAGGTTGGTCGTTGGAGGTTGGATGGAGCATTGGGCTTGATTCGACTCAAAAGAGAAAGTTTGATCTGGGTCCGCCAATGTTTTTTTAATATTTGTGTCATCAGCTAGACGTACAAATTGAAAAAAACAAAAATCTCTTCTCGGACACAACATTTGGAATGTTCCAAACCTTGAAACTCGATTCGGGCCTCTATACCATTATATTTCGCAGGAGGAAAAAAAATTCGATATACCGTCCTTGACAATGTAGTCCATTTAGAAGTGAACCTCATACCTTAATTTGTGTGTTATGTGATTGTCGCGCATGCTTACTCATTCATTTGATTTGTGGTTGATGTACACCATGCACAAGTACTGCACATTTGAGTCTTCGCTCTTTTGCTTATGAGGTGGCCCACTAGACAGCGAGAGGATCGTCTGTTGTGATATCCCTTGCCGTGATATTACAATTGCGCACAAGACATTCGACGCCTACTACACAATCAAATATATGCTATGTGGCCTTTACATCCCCGTCATTCAGTGTCACGCTCAAGGATCTTGGGCAAGCTGAAGGGGATCTTTGGTCTATTCTCTCATAGAGCTTAGCCTGGAAGCAAGTTAATGCGTTGGGCTTAAGCCAAGCCCATCATGCGACGGCAAGATGGAGAATGACCGCACATTCTGACCTATGTAAGTGAACATATAACCTATAAAAAAGTGGGCTAATCCAACCGATCTTGCTTGCACAAATGGAATGATCTACTTGCTTATCTCTCCATTGAATCAAATTAGACAAAGGTATGCGTTCATGCGCCCGTGCTAAAGTTTCAACCAATTCCTGTCAATATATATCCATGTTGGGAAATTAAAAAACATAAATCCAATAGCTCAAACAAAATGTTCAAATAAAAACACCTACATCTAGACCAATAAACTAGTCATACCAAAAGGGTTATGCCCAATGATAAAATGTGAAAGATTTTGACCACATGTAATCTCTAAACCATCCCATCAAATGATCGGAGAATTCATTAAATTGGGAAATATTAGGCTGAGATAATGTGATGTACTTCCAGTACTAATAAAATATCCCATCCAATAATATTAAAATTCATGTTCATAAGTACATGAACGGCAACCAAATCATCATGGCTATGGATTTCAACATCAAAGCATTGTGCTCTTGAGGCCCAAAGAGACAGGTTAGGATATGTTGCAAAATATGCTTGCAAAGAAACATGAAATATAAACATCATATTGGGATTCCAGTAGTCGTAAAACATCTAATGTAAATTTCATCTTACATAACTCAGATTGATCTGGTCTATATTGTGCAACTTAGACGGATTCCAATAGTAAACATATGATATCATGTTATGGAACTTGGGATTTCGTTCTGAAATAATAATTACTTAAGAAATTTTGGGTGGTTTACGAAAATTAGAATATATAAAGTTTTATACTAGTTTGATAAGTGTTGTGTTTCACATAGAGTTTGTTGTACACATTCCTCTATCAATATCGAAATCTGATCATAAGTTAATCTTTGCTATCTTTCGCGTGCCCATCTATACTTACATCTTACATGCATGTATAAGTCAGTACAATGGATATAACACATTACAAATGTTTCAAAGTGAATTATATTGCAGCTTCACTTAACTAAATTATACACAATCTTATTTAGATATGCTATATATGCTATTACATATGGGTAGGGAATAAGTTGTGATCTTCTGTAGCGTCCCGAGCTTAGGTCCCCGACCCGTTATCGAGGAAACTGGCACTGACAACTTATTGGGTTCGGGCCCATTTGAACCCGTTGACAACCACCCAAAATGCTTAAAGTCAAGTTGTCAAGTAGTAATCCCACCATATTTGGGGTTGGGGTGTTACATCTTCCATTTGACATTGAATAACATTTCGAATAAAATACATTTCTGGAGTTCCTTGTTGAAAAGCTCTTACAAAATATGAACACCAACCTTTATCACTGGATTTATGGAAAATATCGTTATACATATCTAATTATATTTGAGTACACTATAAATACTTATGTCACATAGATATGCATTAATTAAAGTATTTCTTATGTATGCAGTTATTAGATTTTCCATGTTCTCGACATGCCCATTCATCCCACGTTTTTGTATAATTGAAATGAAATCACCTCTACTTTCCCCTACATTGAAGTCTTTACAAGGCAATAAGTTATGTATCCTCTATAGCATAAGTTCCAAAGATCCCCATCAACATCTTCCTCCTCCATCTCTCTATCCTCTACATTGATGGAAGATGCATCTCACGTATCTTGCTTTACATAACATCGAGAACTAGTTTGGGAGCTTTGTTAGCTATCATGGTCTCATTTACATTCTCTCTTTTACCCTATGTTGTAATTAACACAAACAAAATATGTCAATATAACAAAAATAAAATCAAAATTATGCAAGCTAAATATTAACACATATAAGGCATGTTTTGAGATCTCAGATATAATAATATCTGGGAACATCAGGAGAAGCAAGATGGTTCACCTTGATAATGAATGATTTGAACATTTACTGTCAAAATATTCTAATGCTAAATATATAACGAATAATTTGAATATTTGCTATCATATCTTTTATTTTTTATCCAATGGATGTCATATTTGTTGCTAAAGTTCCATGTAACAACGATTATATGCCAACTTTTTTATTTTACGATATGCATTAATTGTTGCTTGCTAATTTGGCAGACCAGAAGAAAAATTAACTAATAACTATGTTTATACGATATATTGTTGGCAACATAGCAATGGATGCGATATTCAGTGGACATTTGAAGAATCTAACTAATAAAATTCGTTGTTACTTATTTAACAGTGGAAAATATGGCAAAAAACATTAAATTATTTGTCACTTTAGATTGATTTTGTTATAGTTGTTGTGATAACAAGCGATTACTTTATGATAATTTGAATCTAATCAATTTGGATAGTCATACACTACAAGAAAAATGAGTTGTGGCCACAGAATGTGGCTACGGAAACTTGTGGCCACGCTAATTCTGTGGCCATTATTTTCTCGTAGCCACAATTCGTGGCCAAAGTCTTCATATAAGAGTTGTGGTCACGATTAATTCTGTGGCCACTTGTAGTGGCCATGTCATATTCGTGGCTAGAGAACTCTCGCGACGAGACTTATAGCTACGGCTACTGACCACGACGTGTCGTGGCCAGAACCCAATTCTGTGGCCACAAACCCCATATCCGTGGCCATAGTTCTATAGCAACAACTTATTTTCCTTGTAGTGATACTGGGCCCTGCTTGGTTTTAGTTTTCTTTGATAGTTCGATTTAGTTGTAGGACATTGCAAATATTCAAAATTCACTACAACAAATTTGACCAAAGACAATGGAAAATTGTATTCCTTTTCATACCATCCTTAGTTAAATATATAACGAGTATTATTCATTACTTCATTTTTTAATATACAATGAGTATCATATTCAATGTTATATTCCTAACAATGAATCATATGATAATTATTATCCGTTGATTTTTCTTCTAATCGGTTTTAAATTTTTGGCAATAATTAATACAAATTTTAATGAATAAGCCAATGATAAATCGTTGTTATGTGAACCTTTAGCAATGGGCATGCCATTTGTTGTTAATTTCAAGAAGAAAAGTTAATTTTACAATGAGTAATATTCCTTAGTATATATTTAACGTTCGAAAGATAGGACAACATATCTTTAATGTTGTTTTAGGCTTATTTTGCTATACTTATTAGAGCTAAAATTTCTCTAATAATGAAAATGACTACATGAGAGATTGAGACAATTCCAAAAAGAGTCAAGAAGAAAACGATGACCATAATGCTTAGCTATCATTATTGCACCTTTTTCCTTTACGGTTTGACACTCTTTTCCCTTTAAAAAAATCATTATTGATGAAAAAGTGACTAAGATCATGTTGCTATTTGGGTATTTACTATATAAGTGATCGGATATTATTAGATGATCAGACTAAATAACAATACTATCGGTCAGTAAACCCCATACAGAACAGGGCAATAAACCCTAGTTCAGACATTAGAAAATTGAGCTGCACTGGAGTTTCAAAATTTAATACAAATCATAAGACAGGATTACTCCGGACACTATAAGACGAACAGTACAGCTGGATCAACGACTCGACGAGCAGCCTTTCTTGACTTTGCTTGAAAAACGAAAACAACCACTTTTGACTTGAAGATTTCAAGAAAGGAAATTTCTGAATAGGAAGTAGGTCCAGTGGAAAGAAAGAACACCAACAAAGTCTTCCCTCACAATCGAGTAGGATAACATAACAAATATATTTTTGTGTATATGTAAATCATTCAAATCTAGCTGGGTTTGAATACCGTCTATGACAAGTTCACTATAGATACGGTCAACGGTTTTCGCCATAACCATAACTACTAAGGAGATAAAGACCCCTGACCTAATCGATACTATAAACAAGGTGGTTATTTTCCTATGTCCTACGACCCACGAGATAAGCTTACAGATTAACATCTCCACCTGATTGTTACCCATGGGACTTCTCGGAGTAGTTGCATTCCGTGAATCATTGTTCTTCATCTTCCTCCACCTTTTGCTGATGATATCAATATGTGATGGTCATGCGGTGCTGTGTAAAGCTGAAGAGCGGGAAGCTCTCCTCCAATTCAAGGATGGCTTCTCAGAGGCCAACATGATATCCTCGTGGGGAGTAGGGGAAGAAGAAGACTGCTGCTCGTGGATCGGCATCAGATGTGATAATCGCACTGGCCATGTTCTCGAGCTCAACCTTCAAGGTGGACTCTATGATTTTCCTTTCTTGAGAGGTAAGATCAATCCATCTTTAGCTGTGCTGAAGTACCTGCGACGCCTAGACTTGAGTAAGAATGACTTTGAAGGAAGCTCTATTCCAAATTTCTTGGGCTCCTTTGAGAGGTTTGAGGTATCTCGACCTCTCCTCGCAATTTTGCTGGAGTCATACCTCAACACCTTGGGAACCTCTCCAGTCTCCAATTTCTCGATTTATCAGAACTGATCACATTAAAGAGTAATTACGAGTGGCTTTCTCAGTTGTACAAACTGCAATACCTGGATTTGAGTTATATGGATCTCACAATGGCAGATAACTTGTTTGAGGTACTAAATATGTTGCCATCTCTTTGATACTCTAATCTTATACTCTTCCGGCATCGATTATGCTATATTATCTCTCCGACAGGTCAGTTTCTCAAGGCTATCAGAACTTTGGCTCACTGGTGGCAGGTTCAATAATCCATGCTGGTTATTCGACATAACAAGCCTTGAATATCTTTATCTTCGTTTCGATTATATACGGCTTGATGTCTGTCGAAATGACTTCACTGCAAAACTTTGCAACTTAAAGTCAATATATTTATGGAGTTTTCAGAGGGTCGTAATGAGGATAAACTTGAGTCAATTCTTCATGGAGTGTAACCGCCGTCTTAACTTAGTGAATTTGGAATTCCACTCGATATATCTAACAGGACAGCTTCCAAGTTGGTTGGGAGAGTATACAAGCCTCAAAACACTATACCTGAAAAGCAATAAGTTGTCTGGTTCTGTTCCAGAATCCATCGGTGCCATGACTTCTTTAAAAGAATTCTCCCTTCGTGGGAACAACTTGATGGGCTCCATTCCTCAATCCATTGGTGGGTTGCAGTCTCTGGAATTTTTAGATCTCTCTCGCAATAACTTTAGCGGGCCACTACCTTCCTCCCTATGGGAAATCAAATCTCTACATTATTTGGACTTGAGCGGCAATTCCTTACGTGGAAGCGTGTCTGAAGAACATTTTGCTCGTATGACCAATCTAACTACTATGTACTTGTCTTCAAACTCGTTACAGGTTATGCTGACTCCTTATTGGGTTCCGCCTTTTCGATCTCTCAAAGTTAGGGTTGGGGTCTTGCAAACTAGGACCTGCTTTCCCTTTATGGCTACGGACGCAAAGCAATCTCGAGGTACTTAATATGTCGGATTCAAATATATCAGATGTTCTCCCACATTGGATATGGAACTTCTCTTCGAGTTGTCGATATATGGACTTGTCTATGAATAATTTAAGGGGTGTCGTTCCTGCTGCAACGAACTCATCCTGGAAGACAGATATCATTCTTCATTCCAACATGTTAGAAGGTTCCTTGTCAAGGATTTCCCAGAGTTGAAGGGTCGTTAATATTATCAAACAACTTCTTTTCGGGGTCCATTACTGATATGTCAAACGCATTTAGATTATCTATTTCAAGGAATAATTTAACTGGCAGTATTCCTCCATCTTTGTGCGAAGCTGAAGAGCTTGTGTATCTGGATCTCTCATATAATGGCCTTTCTGGACGACTTCCCTCGTGTTTGGGCTCACATATCAGATGCCTTCCATTGTGTCACTACATTTAAATAATAACAATCTACGTGGAACTCTTCCAACATGGATGTCGAATTGCACAAAAATGCAACTTCTTGATATAGGCGAGAACAAATTCTTCAGAGAATTTCCGAATTGGATTCCTAACAGTATGTTGCATTTGAAGGTTCTTCGACTGAGGTCGAATTCTTTCTATGGTTCTATTCCCATAGAACTGTCCAATTTGACTAGTCTACAGGTCCTCGATCTTGCGGACAATAACTTTTCGGGATCGATACCTCCTACCATTGGCAACTTGAGTGCCATGAAGATTCAAATATTAGGGAATGAAACACTTGGCTTCTCCACTGAAGGGTACTATAAAGAGAGCATCGTGGTAACATCTAAAGGACTGGAGATAGTGTACGACAACGTGCTCAAACTTTTACGAGCATTGATCTCTCTGGAAATAAATTATCCGGAGACATACCTGGCGAGGTTGGAAGACTTGTCTATTTAAGAAATCTGAACTTATCTCGGAATTATTTTTAGTGGACGCATCCCTGAAACCTTCGCCAAGTTATCACAATTGGAGTCTCTTGACTTGTCAAGAAATAATCTCTCTGGTTGGATCCCGAGTACACTTTCAGGATTGACATTTCTGAGCACATTCAATGTGTCTTTCAATACTTTATCGGGAAGAATACCATCAGGTGGGCAGTTCAATAACTATCCAAATTCGTCTTATTTGGGCAACTTGGAATCTTTGTGGAAAGCCGCTGCAAGTTTGCCAAAGCGATCTTTTTCCCCCAGTCAAAGGTAACAGCATGGACTCTGAAACGGATCACTACTTCTTGTGGCTTTGTTTCAGCATTGTGCTCGGATTTATTACAGGATTCTGGACTTTTTGGGGCACATTACTTCTCAAAAGGAATTGGGGGTATGCTTATTTTCAATTTTGTTGACGAACTATGTGAAAAGTGTTGTTTCTACTTGAAACAATTATTTATGTTGAGAAATGTAAAAGAATGTGCCAAAGGAGTCGATGGATCCTAAGTATATGGATGCTCCATCGTAGACATGCTATTGGATATGAGGAAGAAGGTAACATGAGAAGGTAACATGAGTCTGTGTATTAGTTTGTACCAATGATTTCCTACTTTTCTTGCGGAAGTATGGTTTCTTATTCTAATGGTGCTTGTTAGAATTGCATGTTGCGTCTTTCATTGTTTACGTGAGATTTTGCTTGTGAGATCAATTGATCAAACTTTGGGAAAATGTTATGTTGGAATATTAATCAAACGATTTGTTTTTCACGCAAAAAGATAATAACTATATTAATATTAGGAAAAAAGAGCTTACACCGGTGGGTGCAAGTAACTGCCTACATCCGACCTATTGAAATGAAATCTTGGGGGATTTAAATCACAATGTATCACCATGGTGTAATAAAAATTCAACTCAATTTGAGACATCTACCATATCCATCAAGACTACCAAATTTTAACGGTTTTAGAATTGCTGAAAATGACCTCTTTTAGATGAACATGTTAAGAATGTTTGTTTTGCGTGAAACTTGAAACACTTATTCTACTCACATATTAAGTAAATCCCCCTAAGTTTTCATTCAAAAAGTAAAATAATAATAAAAAAATATGTCTGGTGTAGGGAATTACCTACACCTCAGGGTGCAGGCTCCCTGTCCCCTTAATATTATCTATTTTATTTCTGGTCCAATAAAAAAAGTGACCAGATAAATATTTAAAAGACATTTTGGTGCATTAATGTATCCTTAACATGTGACAGAATATCTAGAGACCTAAGTGATGATTTTCAAATATATATCGAGCAGAATTATAAATTTATTTAATAAAATAGTTATGCGTAAGCTTATCCATTTTTTGGATTCCTATCTTCAAAAGGGGAAGTTTCAGACAACATTGTAATACATAGGGTACTGAGAAGGTACATATATGGGGTGAGAATCAGGATCAGAATGAGGATGCAATATCTGATGGCCTTAAGGGCCCCTTTTGTACTACAACAGAAGAATACCATTTGTATTCAACAATCCATCCCAACAACTCTCAGCCAATCAGAAGGTAGGACACAAATTAGATATGTCATCAATCTTGACCCACCAGCTCTTAGCCAATCAAAAGTCAGGATACATATCAGCCACATCACCAGCCCAACAAGTGGTTAGGATTCAAGTCACATTAACAATCTCCATCTTGAATTGAATCCTTTGAGAAGCTTTTCTAAGATTCGCCATGCTACCATCAACCCCTTCTTGGGGCTACTGCCAACTATCAATATTGATCTAGTCCCAACAATACTTGAACTTACTCCAGGAACTGCCTTTGTGAAAATATTAGCTGGATTATCTACTGTGCCGATCTTCTTCACCTTGATCCTCTTCTCAGAACGAATGAAGTGATATATGACATCGATGTACTTGATCCTTTCATGATGCACAAGATCCTTGGCTAATCATATCGCACTGAGTCTGTCACAATATACTATAGCCTGATTCTATTGGAGAGAGAGATCTCCAACTAAGCCCTTTAGCTAGATGTCTTCCTTTGCAGCCTCTGTCAAGGTCATGTACTCTACCTTTATGGTAGACAAAGTAACTGTTGGTTGCAAGGTAGCCTTCCAACTGATGACCGAATTCCCAAAAGTGAAGACATATCCTGTCATTGATCTCCTCCCATCGACATCTACTGCATATTCTGAATCTAAATATCCAGCAACTAAACATTCTGAATCACTTCCGTAGATGAGGCTGATGTTTGATGTTCCTCTCAGATAGCGGAGAGTCCGTTTGACTACCTTCCAATGCTCCTTCCCTGGGTTGCCCATGAATATGCTAATAACACTCACAACATGAGAAATATCAAGTCTTGTGCATACACTGGCATACATAAGACCGGGAACACGTGACATTTATTCCTTCTCTATGTCTGACTGTGGTACGAAAGAAACCGAAAGATGAATGCTCCCAATGAATGGAGTACCTAGAGGCTTTGTTGTAGACATCCCAAATCTCATTAGAACTTTCTCAATGTAGTTCTTCTAAGATAAGAAAAGTTTCTCTTCTGCACGATCTCTAATAATCTCCTTCCCTAAAATCTTCTGCGCTGCAGCAAGGTCCTTCATATCAAACTCTGACCTAAGGAGATTTTTCAGGCAATCTATGGTACTCTTCTTCTTGGCAACAATCAACATGTCATCGACTACAGTAAAAAAAATGAAGGAGCTATCCGCCACCTTGTCACGATAAACACAACAATCGTATGGGCTCCTATTGAACCCATGATCAATCATGAATATATCAAACTTCTTGTACCACTGTCTAGGAGACTGCTTAAGCCCATACAAGGACTTGTTCAATCTGCACACATGGTCTTCCTTGCCATGAGATGTGAATCTCTCTGGCTGGCTTATGAGAATGTCTTCTTCAAGTTCACCATGCAAGAAATCTGTCGTCACATCTAACTGCTCTAGCTCCAAGTCTCAATGTGCTACAAGAGCTATCACCCTGATAGACGCATGTCTTATAATGAGAGAGAATATCTCATTGTAATCCACACCTTCCTTCTGACATCAACCCTTCGCAACTAGGCGTGCCTTGTATCTGATGCCTTCATTGCATGAGATTCTTGTCTTTTTCTTGAAGACCCATTTGCATCCAACGACTTTCCTACCCGTTGGTAGACAAACTCCCATTTTGATTCCTGTAAAGAGACTCCATATCCTCACCCATAACAACAATCCACTAGCCATATTCTACACCAGATATTGCCTCCCTGAAAGTGGAGGGCTCTGGAGACTCTATCTCCTCCACAACCTGTAGTGCAATGCAACCATGTCTTCACATCCATATCTCTGCGATTGATGTATCTCCCTATGAGGTCGATTAGTAGCAACACTTTGTTGCCTCTCCTCTGGTTGCTCAGCTTCAGGTCGTTCAACAACAACCTAATCAGAAGTGGATGATCAACTACGTGATCACTACTTGGTGTCAGTTCGAACTCCACCTGTTCGGGCACATCATCACTTGTACGTGCATCAACAGACTTACTACTCGAGTGAAGCATGGAATTCTCATCAAAAGTAACATTCCTGCTAATAATAATTCTATGCTCATAAGGGGACCAGATTCTGTATCCATTTACTTATGCACTATAACCTCCCCTTTCTTTGTCCTTGGTTCTAACTTTCCTTCATCAGCATGATAATATGTGATGAATACCCATTCATCACTCTTTATTCTTCTATTTTAGCTACAAAACCCTTTGCAAATACATGTAGATATGTGTAAATACAAATAAATACCAAAATCATGCATTGTGTAAAAACCTATAATTAGCATGTTTTTGTGCACAAAATAAAAGAATAAAGAGCAAAAAGAAAAAGAGGGAAATATTTAGAATAAATATTGAGCAACCTAACCCAAGGGAGGGCTCAGCATGGGCCTGACCGCATAAAAGCCAAAGTAGAGGGAGATAGGAGCTCATGTGTATATATTTGTAAATATATTAAACTATATATTTTCCTCACCCAAAAATATGTTTGTCCATATTGTGTGTATATTCTATTAAAAACAAAATAAAAAGATAAAAATCAAAAAGTCAAAAATTACCCTTTCACCATGTACACAAACCACACTCTTGCATTTATTTAACCCTATAAATAAATTCATTTATTTTCTAAACTTTTTGTGAATATTCTATGGATTATTTTGTAAATAAAATAAATAAAAAGAAATAAAACAAAAATCAAATAAAAATTACAAAATTGAAAATACCAAAAATACATTGTATTAATACCATGTATATAAATGTAGATATCCATTTATTTCACACTTGTATATAAGTGATAAAAATAAAATAAAAATATTCTTTTATTCCATATTTCATGTTGTAAATAAATAAAATACAAAATGGGCATAAAAACACATAAAAATAACAAATAAAAAATCAAAAATAAAAATTCATGTAGTGTACATATACCTATATATAGAGCTAACCTATTTTTATTTCCAAAAATTAAATAAAAATCACCAAAAAATAGAAAAAAATAAAAGAAAAATATTTCATGTTTTAAGTTTTTCCTAATTCGACCTATTTCTACCCTAAAAAAATAAAACAAAAATCGCCTACACGTGGCCGCTCCTGATTGGGCCACGGGGGAATGTTGACCCCAGTCAACTCCCCCGCGCCTCCTTCCTTTTCTGGCCAACGCGCGCCGCGCCTTCTTCCCCGAATTTTCCCACGCGACTCCAGCTGTCTTCCACTCAACCCCCGCGCCCAGATTCTTCGCCGCACATCCCTCTCCCTCGCCGGATCCTTCGCCATCAAAATCACGCCTTCCTTTGCTGTCGCCACTCAACCCTAATCGCCCGGTCACATTATAAAACCACCATCTCCGCCGCCCTCGCGCCGCATCTTTGGACCATCTCCTTCTTCCCCGTGACCTCCATCGGCAAGGCGAGAGTGACAGCAAGCTTTTGCCCGTGTTGCAGTGAGGCGAGAGGGCGATTCCATCGATCCGGCGTAACCTCGCCGTCCTTGCTCCGCCGCCGCGTCGAGCATCGAGCTTCAGGCCTTGACGCCCTTCGAAGCTACGACCCGGAGATAGCCCATCTCCAGCCCAGTCTACTTCAGCCATCAGGTACCCTTAGTTCCTTTTAATTTCGTCTAATTTAGGATTTCGCCCAAATTTCATCTCCGACGCATCCTCTCGATTCCGACCATCTCGCGTGATTTCATCACAATCCGACCCGACCATCACCTTCACCGTGCCCTCACGCACCTTCTTCACCCCTCCACACAACCCAGATCGCACAGGATCTGGGAGTCGAGCTCCACCGCCGTCGCCTCGCCGGAGCTCATTCGCCACGCAGCATCGTCCACCTTCACCCCGTCTTCCTGGGTCGAGGCACTTTGCCCTCGACCCGCGCAGCTCCTTGTCTACTTTGCAGGTCCAAGGGAGGTGTCTGAGCCTCCTTCACAGTTCAGCCAGGAGCTTCTTCTTCCCCGACTTCGCCGGAGCCTTCCAGGGCTCGGCCGAGGCCTTGGCCACCACCAGCAGCTGCGGGATCGTCCAGCGGAGCTTCTCCGACCTTCAGGCGCAGCTGAGGAGGACCGGAGTCCACGCACGAGGCCGGCGAAGTTCGCCGGCCATCAGTTCTTCGAGGACCCTCCAGAGCCGTCCGATGATGCTCCAGCTCCAGATCTGATCCTGAGCGTCCATCTGTTGAGGAGCAGCGACCGTTGATCCATTTGAGGAGCGCATCGGAGCCATCCGTAGCAGAGGAGAGAGACCGGAGTCCATCACCGTCAGATCGTCCACGTGCCTCTCCCTCCGCCGTCGATCAGAGCCAAAGGAGTGAAGCGCCAGCTATTCCTAGCCGTCAGATCACCCACGTGGCGCACATCCGACCGTTGGCGAATAAAGGGGTAAATATCATAGGGCCCCCTTGTAGTTTGTTTATTTCAGTTTAGTCCTGTAACTTTTAATTCACGTTGTTTATTTTCTGGGATATTTGCATAGAGACCCTCGCGCTTTATTTTAATTGCATTTATACCCCTGCCAGTAGAGACCCACGTGCTTTGGCACGTGTTTTGTTGGGTTATTTGCGTATCTTGCCCTGTAGTTCTGGAATGTTAATGAATGCATGAAATGTTTTGTTTATTTGCATATATACCCCTGTGAGCATTGATTTTGAACATGTGCGAATTATTTTTGGGTAAATTGCATATAAGCCCCTGGACTTTTGATACGAGTTATCAATAGATCCTTGGAACTTATTTTTATTACATTTAGGTCCTTGAGTGCCCCAGGCACGTGCTTGGCACGTGACTTCTTGGGTATTTTGCACCAGGACCCCAGAACTTTTGGGTATTTGCACTTAGGTCCCTGTGCACAGTGCCCTACCTTTATTTTTGAATAAAATATCAAACGACCTCCAAATCCAATGAAATTTTGACACATGGCTCCTGCCATGGTGTAGGAATTTCTATGATTTTTGGAGACATTTCTGATTTCATTTATTATTTTTAAAAATTCAAAAACCCTTATTTTCGCCACTGTTTGACTTTAAAAATACCAAAAAAATATAAAAACTCCACCAAAAATTCTAAAAAAATTAGGTAATGTTGTTTACTGGTTGATTGATTTTCGAGCCAATTTTGGCCACTTTTCATCACTTAAAAACCATAAAAATTGAAAAACCCCTAAAAACTCATAAAAATTGTAGTAAATAAATTAAAAATCCAAAAACAATAATTAGGGTGCCTAAATTTTCCTTATTCTTCATAGTTTTTAGGAAAATTACCTTCACGGCTGTTTGAGATCCAAAATTATTTTATTTTTGGATCTTAAGCCTTGCTGGACAGTACCCTACATTCTTTGCATTGTTTGATTTTTAATAATTATGTTATCTATTAGAAAAATCTCAAAAATTCACCAAAAACAGTAAAAAAACATAAAAAACCTAAAAACCAATTTTCTGGAATTTTTGCATCATTTTTGTGTGGTGTATAAATTGTTGAAGTCCAGTGTTTGTGTGCTTCCTGTCATTTTCTCATCTTTTAAAAATCTAAAAAAATTTCAAAAACAAATAAAAACCTTAAAAAAGACTTTTTGGATTCCTGACTACATCGTAGGCCGCAAGGCCAATCTGTGCTCCTTGAGTTCGACCCTGGGAGCTATACCAGGTTAAACCTATAGCAGACCGCTCTTTCTTGTGTATTGATTGATTGATCTCTTTGTGAGTGGTTTATTTTCTTGATTTACTCAGCCCGAGTGATTGAGGTCGCAACGACATTGTGATTTATTTCTTTAGACCTTTTACCTCTGTCATTTGGGCGGTGATCAGAATGGCGCCGTTGCCGGGGAGCACGGCTTTGTAGTCAGTTTTCCATTTTGTCTCTCTCTATATTATTGTTGTTTTCTGACCATTCTCTCTCTTTGATTTTTGTGCGAGGTACTACGTGGAGATCTTGGAGTATACTTTTTGAGGACCCGCACGGGAAGAGGAGCAGGAAGAGAGAGAGAGGAGCAGAGATTTTTAATTTCAGAGAGAGAGAGAGAACATTATTCTTGTTGTAATAATTTAGGACTTGAACTCTGGACACTTTTGGACATTTGTAACTTAGCGGGTCTGTTTCGCCGAGCACCGGTGTGCTCGGGGGACCCATCTGATTTTCGCGGCTTTTATCGTGGTTTTCATAGCTAGCTGCCTTTTCCGGTGTTTACGCGGTTTTCCTCGAGCCCCTAGATTTAGGAATTTATGTTGATTGTGACGTAGATATCTAAGGCCCAACACTTAATAGAATATCTGTTCCCATAGAACGTAATTGGACCTTGATAAAATTCACTGAAAAAGTTAGTTTAATTGGATTTGAGACCACGTGCCGTGAGGAGTCACATACAGCGCTGGCAGGACCCGTTGTGGCGGGCACCGAGTGACTCCCAAGATCGGACTCCGGACTCTATTCGATTAGCTAACTATTGTTCTTCACGATCAATAGAAGTTGCTCATCTAGGACTCGGTTTTTCCTCGTTGCATCATTTAGGTAGTTTAATTCTGTATTTAAATACTGCGCGGATCACTTGCATGTAGAGTGCTGGAGACAAGGTACGCATTTCTTTCTCTGCATGCATCATTGATTTTCTCGCGCATCGGCTTTTTCGTCTTCTCCCCCTGTGTTTTGGCTTAATCATCAGGAGAATCGGAAAAACCGTTAGGCCGCTTGTATTTATTTTTGAAAAACATTAAAAAGAAAAACAATAAAAATTGGGACTGGATAACACTATTGACCCTAAAAGACACTCACAATAAAAATTTGTCTTGGGGAGAGCAACCCCCTCATTGTTTGGTTTGATTGTGCGAGAGAGTGACCCGAACACTAGGTAAAGCCCTCCGGTGCTCATCTCGACTGATTACCGACTCTTCTGTGCGGGACAGTCGGTTGAGAGAGTATCGGGTATCCCAGCAGGTCACGTAATCGCTCTGATATCTTGGATGTTCACCAAATAAAATTGACAAGATAAATTGACCGATCTTTCACGGTCTTCACATTGTGTTGCGTTGGTGAACCAGGGGTTTGCTTGCGATCATATTTTCTCCAGATCCCATCCGCCCAACTCGCCAAGATCAAGATGATGGGCAGACGATCTCTTAGGCAGCCTCTGGCTGCACCGCTTTCAGGCGCGTCTACTCCATCATCTAGGTTGGCCCGTGAGAGTCGAGACCAGCTCTCCGGGCCCGAGTTCGAATCCACCCTGTTCCCCCTCGATCCCCTTTCTTCTGTTCCTGAGAGACATGAGCCCGAGGAGAGACGAATTCATTTGACCGAACCTGAGTTGGGCTCTTCTGATTTTGCAGACATCCCTATGGCTGGAGCCGGTAGTTCAGACGATCGCCAGCCCGAACACTTTGTTTTAGACCAGGGAGCGATCAACTCCACCCTGATCGCATCATTAGAGACGGTTCAGAACCAGTTACGCGATCAGGGGGCATTCATGATAGAGATGAGGAGGGAGTTGGAGAGACTCCGAAGAGAGCGAGAAGAGCCGAGCGAGCCGGAGGACATTCCTGATGCTGATGCAGAGGCAGCAGCCGCAGCAGCAGCCGCCGCAGCAACGGCAGCCGCCGCAGCAGCGAGACCGATGCGGGAGCTTCACAACCCTGGATCTACACTGATGCACCAATGGGTGGTGATTCCTGCTATCGTGGGGGATTTCAAGTTCCCTCCGAACACCCTGCAGATGCTTCCGCACTTTCATGGACTCGCCACTGAGGAACCTCACCTCCATCTACAGGAGTTTTTGATGATCTGCAGCACTGTCCACGACCGTCGTGTGGACCAAGATACGATTCGAATGATGGCCTTCCCTTTTTCACTGGCAGATAGAGCAGCCGCCTGGCTGAAACATCTAGGGAAGTTTGTGTACACCTGGGATCAGCTCCGCACCGAGTACTTGAACAAGTACTATCCACTCGGGCGGACGAATGCAGCGAGGGCCCTGATCAACAACTTCTCCATGCAACCTAACGAGCAATTTCACGAGGCATGGGAGAGGTTCAGAGAGCTTCTGGATAGATGCCCCCACCACGACATTTCGAAGCCGAACCTAGTTCAGAGCTTCTTCAGTGGGCTGACACCAGAGCTTCAGGGTCTGGTGAATGCTTCTTGCGGCGGGTCCTACTTTGCCAAGGACCATAACCAAGTCTGGGCCATCTATGAGGAGATGTCCGAGAATTACATGGTGATGTCCCAGACTCGGTTGTACACACAGAGACAGCAGCCGCCAGGACCCGTGCAGTATCAGCGGATAGCACGGGTTGATGCAGGTCCATCCAGTTCGTCCACAGTTGCAGCCGCACAGGCAGAGTCGGCCGCTGCGGACATGGGGATTATTAGTGAGAAGTTGGACCGCATGGAAATCATCGAGAAGAAGCAGTGCCAGGGCATAACTCAGATGGAGGAGATGGCACAGACTCTGAGCGACATGAAGACCCAGCTCTTGTGTCTTCAGGAGGCACAGACGGCTCCTCAGCCCCGTCTTCTGTCGCGAGGCGATTCCGGTGGCAGCCGCAGCTCGTCCCAGCGCTCCAGCTCCTTGCAGCAGCCTAGACAAGTTCACCTTGTACAGGCGGAGCCGTACCAGCAGCAGCAGCCCTCTTACCAGGCACCACCATCTCCAGACTTACAGATGGTGGTATATCAGCCGGATCAGCCTCTGGATGTACTCCCACCAGCCCCTTACGATGCAGAACCGTTGATGGATGTCAACGGGATTTGGTATGACCGGCCCCAGCCTGGAATCCGACGAGACCATCCCGGATTCAGGTGGGGGAATGGGGGTAACCAGCCCCAGCAGCAGCCAACCGGTCAGGGAGGGCAGTACTCCGCCCAGAGAGATCACCAGCAGCACCCAGCATCCCAGCCATCATCATTCGTATCTCGTCCCTATCAGCAGCAGGGACAGAGTTGGAGACGTGAGCAGCAGGCTCACCAGCAGCAGCATCCATCCTCTTACCCCTCTCAGCCCCAGCAGCCTCATTACCAGAGAGGCAACCCGTCGGGCTCCCATGAGAGCCCCGCCATGGATGATATAGCCCGCCTCTTCACAGAGCAGCAGGCTACATTTAGACGGGAGATGGACGAGTTCCGCCAGGAGATGCGGGACCTGATGAGAGGGAAGGCCGCCATCCCTGCACAGATAGAGCCTAATCCGAATAATCTGAAGAGGAAATCTGAGCAGGTAGTTCACACTGAGCCTACCACTTCTAGTGACTTATTTGATGTTATCTCGTCGGATCTATTTGATGCTGATTTTGTCACACTTAGGAGCGGTAGAAGACCAGCAGGCGGCGCCTCATCTGACCGACATCACGAGGAGTCATCTAGAGCGCCAGATGAGGAAGAGGAGAGCGGTACTGAAGCCGCACATCATGATGACGGTGGTACTGAGGCCACCCGAGATGCTGATTCCACTGGCGGTACTGAGGCCGCCATTTCACCACATAGAGGAGGTGGTACTGACGCCACCAGCAGAGCCGAGCCAGCCAGCGGTACTGAGGCCGCAAGACGTCTAGTGGTAGAGCCAGCTAGAGGTGGTACTGATGCCACCAACATTTATTCTGATAGAACTGTTGTCTTTCCTCATGTGAATGTATCTCGGAACTTTGATTTGAATAAAGGAAAAGGTTTAGTTTCTTCTGATCCCACTGTGATGAATGATGCTTGTGAGGATCCAGTCGTCGAACAGTCTAGACCTATTCCTAGTCCTTCATCTGAGAAGGACCCTGTGATCCCCTTCCCTAGAGCCCTTGAGTTAGGGAAAGGGAAGAAAAAAGAAAAAGACCCAAAAAAGAGAGAGCAGGAGGAGTTCAGCCAGAGCATGATAGACCGATTTCACATCCAGCTGACCCTCAATGAGGCTTTGCAGCACATTCCTCTTCTTCAGCGATCCCTAAGAGATAGGACCACAATCAGGAGGAAGAAGAGGAACAAGACCGCAGAAATTCATGTGCTAACAAAAGCCACGTGTTACGCGATCCAGAACCATCTGCCGACTTAGAGGCCAGATTTAGGGGCCCTGTATGTCAGATGTCAGATTAGTGAGCAGAGGTTCGACCGTACTCTCTTAGATAGCGGATCGTCTATCAACCTCCTTCCGGCAGCACTTCTCGACCACTTAGAGTTGGGCACTCTTAGACAGAGCAGGACATACCTTCAGTTTGCTGATCGGTCTGTCAAGAGGCCAAAGGGGTTGTTGCGAGACGTTGTCGTCACGATTCAGGGTTTGCAATTCCCCGTGGACTTCGTAGTGCTGGACATGGAGACCCCTGACTCGTTGACCGATTCCCCCATCATCCTCGGTCGCCCATTCTTGGCCACAGCCAAGGCGGTGACTGATCATGATAGCGGGAAGGTGTACTTTCACGTCCAGGGCGAGAGCATACAAATAGAGACGGTTAAGGACCACAGAGCCAGATCCAGATCCCGCTCACATGGCAGTACAGATTCAGAGCAGCTGACAGACCCAGAGCCAGACATCCACCAGGACTGTGATTTTGTGATCACAGATGATGAGGCAGCTTGGGCAGATCCTGTAGCACAGACCATCCTCTCATATTCAGATTCGGCTGATGCAGAGATGATAGTAGAGGATAGTCTGGAGAGCACGGACCTGGTACAGGATACTATTGAGTCAGCAGAGTCGGACCTTGATCGCGACACGATTTCCAGTGATGGTGGTACTGAGGCCACCCTGCTCTATGGTGGTGCTAATGCCACCTTGTTCTCCAGTGGTACTGATGCCACTGAGTCTGATATAGATCCCTCGGATTCAGAGTCTGATTGGGCAGATTGTAGTGATCAGATGCCAGATCTGGATCCACCTGAGCCTATAGATGAGGAGGAGGTAGAGGCAGAGCAGATCAGAGACAATGTAGAGGACCCGCCTTCTCCAGATCCAGTTTGTGAGAGTTCATTATCATTTTCCCAAGCAAATTTGGCAGAATTGTCCGCATACACACATCTTCTTCAGAAGCCAGATTTGCCAGCACCCAGCTGTCCAGAGCTAAAGCCGCTCCCTACTTCGCTGAAGTATAGATTCCTTGCGGGAGAGTCTGAGATGTACCCAGTCATCATATCTGCAGATCTGACTGGAGAACAAGAATCCCGTCTGATGGAGGTTCTTGAAAAGAACCGCAAGGCAATTGGATGGAGCGTAGCAGATCTCCATGGGATTAGTCCTTCGTTGTGCTCCCACCATATCTATCTCGAGGAAGGGGCAAAGCCGTCGCGTGAGTTCCAGCGGCGACTGAACCCCAACCTAAGAGAGGTTGTCATGAAGGAAATATCAAAATGGTGGAGTGCAGATTTTATTTATCCCATTTCCGACTCCAAGTGGGTTAGCCCCTTGCATGTGGTGCCCAAGAAGACGGGCATCACGACTGTGATCAGTGAGTCGGGAGAGGAGATTGCTACACGAGTACCCACCTCTTGGCGGGTCTGTGTTGACTACAGGAGACTCAACCAGGCCACCAAGAAGGACCATTTCCCCCTGCCTTTTATTGACCAGATCATAGAGAGACTGGCAGGGAAGAGCCATTACTGCTTCCTAGATGGGTACTCGGGCTACAACCAGGTGGCCATCGCTCCTGAGGATCAGGAGAAGACCACCTTTACCTGTCCCTTCGGTACTTACGCCTTTCGACGCATGCCATTCGGGCTATGTAACGCCCCTGCGACTTTTCAGAGATGCATGCTGTCAATCTTTTCGGACATGGTAGGGGAGTGTTTGGAGGTCTTCATGGACGACTTCTCGGTTTACGGCGACGATTTCGATTCCTGTCTTGACTGCCTAGACCGAGTACTCCAGCGATGCATTGCTACCCGCTTAGTTCTATCTTGGGAGAAGAGTCACTTCATGGTGACTCAAGGGACGGTGCTTGGCCACATCATCTCCAACAGAGGCATGGAGGTTGATCCGGCCAAGGTCGATGTCATTAGAAAACTCACACCGCCGTCCAATTTGAAGCAGTTACGGTCATTTCTGGGGCACGTTGGTTTTTATAGGAGATTTATTCATGATTTCAGCAAGATTGCCCGACCGTTGACTGACCTCTTGACAAAAGACACCGAGTTCCTTGTCGATGACAAGTGTCTTTCGTCGTTTGAGACTCTCCAGCAGTGCGTAATTGAGGCTCCTGTCCTTCAGCCACCCGATTGGTCTCTCCCATTCGAGATCATGACGGACGCCTCCGATTTTGCCGTAGGAGCAGTGCTAGGACAGAGGAGGGATGGAGTACCGTTTGCGATACACTATGCTAGCCGCACATTGGATTCCGCCCAGCGGAATTACACAGTCACAGAGAAGGAGATGCTAGCAGTAGTGTTTGCCCTAGATAAATTCAGATCATATATCATTGGATCTCGAGTGACCTTGTACACAGACCACACCGCCATCAGGTACCTCATGTCAAAGAAGGATGCCAAAGCCAGACTTACTAGATGGATCCTTCTACTCCAGGAGTTCGACATTGAGATCAAGGATAAGCCTGGAGTCAAGAATGTGGTGGCGGACCATTTATCCCGATTAGAGCAGCCTGAGGATTCTGAGCAGATTGACCCCATTTGTGATACCTTCCCAGACGAGGCGATCCTTGCTATCACCTCACTCCCATGGTACGCCGATATTGTGAACTTTCTCGTTGCTGGGAAAGTCCCACAAGATTGGCCCAAGCAGAAGATTGAGACCTTCCTTGCGAAGGCCAAGTCTTACCACTGGGAGGATCCCATCCTTTACCACGAAGGAGGGGATAGCATCTGGCGTCGGTGTATTCCTCAGGAGGAACACCATAGTGTCCTCACTTACTGCCACAAGCTTGAGGCAGGAGGACATCATTCTGGGAGGAGAACGGCACAGAAAGTGCTCCAATCCGGCTTGTGGTGGCCTACCCTCTTCAAGGACTCAGATGAGTTCGTGAGGAGGTGTACTGACTGTCAGAGGATGGGCACTTGTGGACAACGTGATATGATGCCGATGCAGCCCATTCACTTCTGTGAGGTTTTTGACGCATGGGGCATCGATTTCATGGGTCCATTCCCTAAGAGTCAGGGATTCGAGTACATTCTGTTGGCCGTAGATTATGTGAGTCGTTGGGTTGAGGCTATCCCCGCCCGAGCCGCAGATGCGAAGACAGTTTGCAGATTTTTGAAGAAAAACATCATTATGCGGTTCGGGGTTCCACGAGTTCTGATTTCTGATGGGGGATCTCATTTCATCAACGACCAGGTGAAGGCACTTGCTACAGAGTTCGGCATAGACCATCGTGTTGCTACACCGTATCATCCACAGACGAATGGTCTAGCCGAAGTGTCGAATAGGGAGATCAAGAATATTTTGCAGAAAGTCGTCCGCCCTGACCGAAAGAATTGGTCACAGCTTTTGGACTCGGTCTTATGGGCATATCGGACGTCTTTCAAGACTCCATTGGGTACATCTCCCTTTCGCCTCGTTTATGGCAAGCCGTGCCATCTACCAGTTGAGCTGAGGCACAAGTCACTCTGGGCAGTTACAGACATATTGATGGATCCAAATGGTATAGGAGACCAGAGGAGGGCAGAGTTAGCCGCCTTGGAAGAGCTTAGAGATGCAGCTTTCTCAAACAGCCTACATTATAAGGAGAAAATCAAGGAGTGGCATGATTCTCATATCAGCCACAAGCATTTTGAGATTGGACAGAAAGTATGGCTGTTTGATGCAAGGCTTAGATTATTTCCAGGGAAGCTACAGAGCAAATGGAAAGGACCCTATTTGGTCAGAAAGGTACACGATAACGGTAGCATTGATATATCTGAGTTATCTTCTGAGAGTACCTTCCGAGTGAACGGCCAGCGGCTCAAACCATTTCTAGATCATGAGCCGCGGGACGTTATTATTGCTGCTATTCATTTTGCGTGAGATGTGGTCCTTTGACTCACATCTTTTACATCTCACGCCTGATTTTCACTGTTCCTCCGCCTGTATAGATCCAGTTGTCCATATCATTCTATTCTTTAGTCCCACATCCCATTTCTCATCTTATGATTATGCTATACTTAGGGTGTACTTTACCCTAAGTATAGGGGGGATGTCGGACCTGTGAGTATTCTTTTCATTCTTTCTGCTCTTGTTTTTGCTGCCTATACTTAGGGATATTTTACCCTAAGTATAGGGGGGGCAGACTCTGTATCTTCTTCACTCGGATTTCCCTTCATGTACAGCTTTCTATACTTAGGATTAGTTAATCCTAAGTATAGGGGGAAACCACCGAGTTCCTCTCATTCTATTCATTTGTTCGTTCCTGTACTTAGCCATTCCTTTTCACTTCCCTTCTACTAAGCACGAGTTATGTCTTCTTCATCGCTCTTGATCACTCTGAGGACATCGTTCGAGCTAAGTATAGGGGGGGTGTGTATATATTTCATATATACTTTAGCCATAACTCGTACTTTGTGTGAGTGTGTTAATAAATAAAATGGCTAAAAATCACAAAAATCACAAAAATTAAAATTTTTCATGTACATAAACCTCTTTTATTCGTGCACATACATAGCTAGTGTATAAAGTATTTTTTGTAAAAATGATTTCAAAAATCTTTTGTGTGAAGCTTGTGTAAAATATTTTGTATCAAAATTATGTATATAGTACAAAATTTTTCCAAAATGTTTTGAAAATCAAAAGTTTGCAAAAATCTTGTGTAAATGTGTGTAAATATCATTTTGCAAAACTTGCACTTCATGCATCATTCATTCATGATTTCAAAACATTTTTCAAAATTCTTGCATGATTGTAAAATATTTGTAAATAGCATCTTTTGTACATATGTGTATATAGTTTCTCCTGGATAAGAGTTGACATTTAAACTAAGCCTGGAATTAAATTGAGAAATGGAGCTTGAATAAGATCTTAATTCACTTAACTTCAAGAGGAACCTTGTAGGACTTAGGGTTAAGGCTTTTCAGGTCCATAAGGACTTAATTCTTTGAGTCCACTAGGCTATGAGCATATGTCATCTTGATGAGCCTAAGTAGAGCACTTAACAACACACGCATGACTCTCAGAGACAATGGCTTAACTTGCACCTGCACTTTACACATGGCTCTCCATGGATGAGGTGGTGAGGAGGCAGTTTCCTTGGGCTTGGGGTAGCATATGAGGGTAGTACTTCTAGGCGGAACCTCTCTTCTTCTTATAGTGAAGGAAGTGCACCTCAACTTGGTCTAGTGGTGTTGAAAGCTAAAGACAGAAGCTGTGGGTTGCAATAAAGCTTCAAAAGAGGGATAGTCTACTGGCTCAAGGGGAAATTTCTTATATATGCTGCACCATGTAGATATGTTGTACAGAAGTTGTTGAAAAAAAAAATGCAAAAATGCAAAAGAACTCCAAAAAAAGTGGTGGGTCGGATTGAAAATTTAATAACCCCACCGGAGTATGAAGCAAAAGCTTATGGTATCCATGTTACATCTCATGAAGCTTGCAGCGGGAGACTTAGCTACACTGGCTAAGCTTCCAAAACTCTATACTTCTACCCCCTCTTCTTGAGCCGGTTGCACTTGAACTTAGAAGGGAATACCCCGCTTCTCGAGGAAAGAGTTGCTAGACTGAGGCATTAGAGTTACCAGGTTGAGGGAGGTTGTTTCTTTGTTACTTCTGAGGTGGGGAGCCACATATCACTTACACCGCAAGGAAAAGATTCATGGTCATTAGAGTTTGTGTATGTAGACTTGTTCTGATCTGGTTTATTGAGGAGTCTTGCCCATAGATTGGTGGAACTTGGAGGCTGTTGAGTTTTAGGCTTAAGTCCAAATAAGGTTCCGACACATTAATAATCCAAAGATCTGATCGAGCTCCATATTTCAATTTAATGAAGGAAAATTTAAATAAGTCAACCTTGATCCATGTACATCCTCTTTTTCTTTTTCTTTTTCTTTCTTTTTCACTTCTTTTTCAAATAAGTGTTTGCTAAGGGACTAGCAAAGTTAAGCATAGGGGGGTGATGAATACCCATTCATCACTCTTTATTCTTCTATTTTAGCTACAAAACCCTTTGCAAATACATGTAGATATGTGTAAATACAAATAAATACCAAAATCATGCATTGTGTAAAAACCTATAATTAGCATGTTTTTGTGCACAAAATAAAAGAATAAAGAGCAAAAAGAAAAAGAGGGAAATATTTAGAATAAATATTGAGCAACCTAACCCAAGGGAGGGCTCAGCATGGGCCTGACCGCATAAAAGCCAAAGTAGAGGGAGATAGGAGCTCATGTGTATATATTTGTAAATATATTAAACTATATATTTTCCTCACCCAAAAATATGTTTGTCCATATTGTGTGTATATTCTATTAAAAACAAAATAAAAAGATAAAAATCAAAAAGTCAAAAATTACCCTTTCACCATGTACACAAACCACACTCTTGCATTTATTTAACCCTATAAATAAATTCATTTATTTTCTAAACTTTTTGTGAATATTCTATGGATTATTTTGTAAATAAAATAAATAAAAAGAAATAAAACAAAAATCAAATAAAAATTACAAAATTGAAAATACCAAAAATACATTGTATTAATACCATGTATATAAATGTAGATATCCATTTATTTCACACTTGTATATAAGTGATAAAAATAAAATAAAAATATTCTTTTATTCCATATTTCATGTTGTAAATAAATAAAATACAAAATGGGCATAAAAACACATAAAAATAACAAATAAAAAATCAAAAATAAAAATTCATGTAGTGTACATATACCTATATATAGAGCTAACCTATTTTTATTTCCAAAAATTAAATAAAAATCACCAAAAAATAGAAAAAAATAAAAGAAAAATATTTCATGTTTTAAGTTTTTCCTAATTCGACCTATTTCTACCCTAAAAAAATAAAACAAAAATCGCCTACACGTGGCCGCTCCTGATTGGGCCACGGGGGAATGTTGACCCCAGTCAACTCCCCCGCGCCTCCTTCCTTTTCTGGCCAACGCGCGCCGCGCCTTCTTCCCCGAATTTTCCCACGCGACTCCAGCTGTCTTCCACTCAACCCCCGCGCCCAGATTCTTCGCCGCACATCCCTCTCCCTCGCCGGATCCTTCGCCATCAAAATCACGCCTTCCTTTGCTGTCGCCACTCAACCCTAATCGCCCGGTCACATTATAAAACCACCATCTCCGCCGCCCTCGCGCCGCATCTTTGGACCATCTCCTTCTTCCCCGTGACCTCCATCGGCAAGGCGAGAGTGACAGCAAGCTTTTGCCCGTGTTGCAGTGAGGCGAGAGGGCGATTCCATCGATCCGGCGTAACCTCGCCGTCCTTGCTCCGCCGCCGCGTCGAGCATCGAGCTTCAGGCCTTGACGCCCTTCGAAGCTACGACCCGGAGATAGCCCATCTCCAGCCCAGTCTACTTCAGCCATCAGGTACCCTTAGTTCCTTTTAATTTCGTCTAATTTAGGATTTCGCCCAAATTTCATCTCCGACGCATCCTCTCGATTCCGACCATCTCGCGTGATTTCATCACAATCCGACCCGACCATCACCTTCACCGTGCCCTCACGCACCTTCTTCACCCCTCCACACAACCCAGATCGCACAGGATCTGGGAGTCGAGCTCCACCGCCGTCGCCTCGCCGGAGCTCATTCGCCACGCAGCATCGTCCACCTTCACCCCGTCTTCCTGGGTCGAGGCACTTTGCCCTCGACCCGCGCAGCTCCTTGTCTACTTTGCAGGTCCAAGGGAGGTGTCTGAGCCTCCTTCACAGTTCAGCCAGGAGCTTCTTCTTCCCCGACTTCGCCGGAGCCTTCCAGGGCTCGGCCGAGGCCTTGGCCACCACCAGCAGCTGCGGGATCGTCCAGCGGAGCTTCTCCGACCTTCAGGCGCAGCTGAGGAGGACCGGAGTCCACGCACGAGGCCGGCGAAGTTCGCCGGCCATCAGTTCTTCGAGGACCCTCCAGAGCCGTCCGATGATGCTCCAGCTCCAGATCTGATCCTGAGCGTCCATCTGTTGAGGAGCAGCGACCGTTGATCCATTTGAGGAGCGCATCGGAGCCATCCGTAGCAGAGGAGAGAGACCGGAGTCCATCACCGTCAGATCGTCCACGTGCCTCTCCCTCCGCCGTCGATCAGAGCCAAAGGCCAAAGGAGTGAAGCGCCAGCTATTCCTAGCCGTCAGATCACCCACGTGGCGCACATCCGACCGTTGGCGAATAAAGGGGTAAATATCATAGGGCCCCCTTGTAGTTTGTTTATTTCAGTTTAGTCCTGTAACTTTTAATTCACGTTGTTTATTTTCTGGGATATTTGCATAGAGACCCTCGCGCTTTATTTTAATTGCATTTATACCCCTGCCAGTAGAGACCCACGTGCTTTGGCACGTGTTTTGTTGGGTTATTTGCGTATCTTGCCCTGTAGTTCTGGAATGTTAATGAATGCATGAAATGTTTTGTTTATTTGCATATATACCCCTGTGAGCATTGATTTTGAACATGTGCGAATTATTTTTGGGTAAATTGCATATAAGCCCTTGGACTTTTGATACGAGTTATCAATAGATCCTTGGAACTTATTTTTATTACATTTAGGTCCTTGAGTGCCCCAGGCACGTGCTTGGCACGTGACTTCTTGGGTATTTTGCACCAGGACCCCAGAACTTTTGGGTATTTGCACTTAGGTCCCTGTGCACAGTGCCCTACCTTTATTTTTGAATAAAATATCAAACGACCTCCAAATCCAATGAAATTTTGACACATGGCTCCTGCCATGGTGTAGGAATTTCTATGATTTTTGGAGACATTTCTGATTTCATTTATTATTTTTAAAAATTCAAAAACCCTTATTTTCGCCACTGTTTGACTTTAAAAATACCAAAAAAATATAAAAACTCCACCAAAAATTCTAAAAAAATTAGGTAATGTTGTTTACTGGTTGATTGATTTTCGAGCCAATTTTGGCCACTTTTCATCACTTAAAAACCATAAAAATTGAAAAACCCCTAAAAACTCATAAAAATTGTAGTAAATAAATTAAAAATCCAAAAACAATAATTAGGGTGCCTAAATTTTCCTTATTCTTCATAGTTTTTAGGAAAATTACCTTCACGGCTGTTTGAGATCCAAAATTATTTTATTTTTGGATCTTAAGCCTTGCTGGACAGTACCCTACATTCTTTGCATTGTTTGATTTTTAATAATTATGTTATCTATTAGAAAAATCTCAAAAATTCACCAAAAACAGTAAAAAAACATAAAAAACCTAAAAACCAATTTTCTGGAATTTTTGCATCATTTTTGTGTGGTGTATAAATTGTTGAAGTCCAGTGTTTGTGTGCTTCCTGTCATTTTCTCATCTTTTAAAAATCTAAAAAAATTTCAAAAACAAATAAAAACCTTAAAAAAGACTTTTTGGATTCCTGACTACATCGTAGGCCGCAAGGCCAATCTGTGCTCCTTGAGTTCGACCCTGGGAGCTATACCAGGTTAAACCTATAGCAGACCGCTCTTTCTTGTGTATTGATTGATTGATCTCTTTGTGAGTGGTTTATTTTCTTGATTTACTCAGCCCGAGTGATTGAGGTCGCAACGACATTGTGATTTATTTCTTTAGACCTTTTACCTCTGTCATTTGGGCGGTGATCAATATGCATCACAACCAAAAACTCATGAAATAAAATAATCAGCATGATTACTGGACTATACCTCCATAGGTGTTTTACAATCAATGGCGGAAGTGGAACATTGATTCACCAAGTAACAAGCTGTAGTTAAAGCTTCAGCTCAGAATGCTCTACCAAGTCTAGAATTAGAGAGCATACACCTTGCTCTCTCCAGAAGCAGACTCTTTGTTTATTCTGCAACTTCATTCTATTGTGGCGTATCTTTGACAGTGAGGTGTCTCGCAACACCCTCCTCGTTGCTGGACTCATTGAACTCTAACGAACAAAACTCTAGCCCATTATCTGTACAAAGACACTTCACCTTCTTAGAAGTATAGTTCTCCACCAAGATCTTCCATTGCCTGGAGATTTGAAATGCCTTGCTCTTTTGCTTCATCGTGTACACCCATACCATCTTGGAGTAATCATCAATAATAGATAGAAAATACTTGGCACCTTCCAAAGATATGACCCGTGAAGGACCCAACAATCGGTATGGATGTAGTTGGGCATCTCCTTTGTCCTGTGGATGGCTTTACTGAATTTCTTCCTGTGTTGTTTCCTCAACATGCAGTGCTCATAGAACCTAAACTTAGATCCCTTGAGATCCCCGATAAGGCCTTTCTAAATGAGGATATTCATTCCCATCTGACTCATGTGTCCCAATCGTATATACAATAATTCTGACTCTCATCTTATGGCTCGGAATGCTACTGCAACAGAACCGGTAACTGTACTTGCATGTTGCATCATTTCCCATGACGACGATTCTGTCATCTATCTTCTCATAGGTGCAAAATCAATCTTCATTGGGAGTCATATGGTAGGAATAACCTGAATCAAGAATACAGGTGCTATCTGTCATCTTCTGATCCGTGACGATGAGAATCAGATCATCTTCGGAATCTGTGCCTCCATGAGCTACGACAACAATTGTAGATTTCCCTTTCTTCTTCGGACAGTCCTTCTTCCAAATTCCAGGTTCCTTGCAGTAATTATAGATGTCCCTAGTATTGTGATTCTTCAACTTGGGCTTTTGATTTTCTTCATTGTATAGACAGAACCGGCATGACTCTTCTCATGAGTCATAACCAAACTTGTAGCATTAGAGTCCTGCTTCCCGATAACCATATGCCAAAGTACATGTGTATGCAGACTCGTGCGGACTTCCTCTAAGGTTACGAATTCTCTTCCCACAATGCATGATTGAACAAAATTCTCAAATGATAATGTAAGAGAAACCAATAAAATCAAGGTAGCATTCTCATCTTCAATCTTAACACTAAGTTTCTTAAATCCATCAATAATGTATTTACACGTTCTAGATGTTCTTTAAGAGATGTACCTCAATGCATGTGGAGAGAGAACATATGTTGCTTCAAGAACAACTTGTTGGTCAGAGACCTCGTCGTGTATAGAATTTCGAGTCTCAACTACATACCAGCCGCAGAATCCTCTTCGGTAACCTCCATGATAATCTCGTATGCCAAACATAGCATGATCATCGAGTGAGACTTCTCTTCCTGCACCTTCAACTCGGATGACTCGAGTGCCTTCACCCACTCTAAATCTAGTGCCCAGATGCCCTGCTGCTTCAGAAGGGTGCACATGTTGATCTACAATAGACTAAATCCGTTCTTCTCCGTCAACTTCTTCATATTCAGATTGTGTGTTGCCATCTTACTAGATGATCTTGACGGAACCTGATGCTCCGATACTAGTTGTTGTGAATCGCGGAAGCAAACACGCAAAAACACGATCAAACATATATGGGCTATGTCCTTGGACGACGACGATCTGTTTCATTATATGGAGAAAAAGGGTAAAACAAAGGGTAATGAGCAGGTACATACATGAGATGAGATTCAGGATCAGAATGAGGATGCAGTATCTGGTGATCCTAAGGCCCCTTTTATACTAAAACAGAAGAATACCATTTCTATTCAACAATCCATCCTAACATCTCTTAGCCAATCAAAAGGCAGGACACAGATCAAACATGTTAGCAATCCTGGCCCAACAATTATCAGTCAATCAGATGACGGGATACAGATCAGACATGTCAGCGACCGTGAACCAACAACTCTCAACCAATTAGAAGTCAATAGACATATCATCCACATCAACAACACAACAAGTGGTTAGGATTCAAGTCACATTAACAAAGACCTTCATGCGTCGCTCACTTGGATTGACGTTTCCCAAAACTTGTGGTCTATATTAGATCATATCCTAATTTCCCCTACCCTGTTAGATATCTCCCTTCTAGACAAAGCCCAAGCCTTACCCAAAACTTTATCATACCATAAGCACATATTTGCCAGCATCTCATCACAAAAATCAGTGAAACCTCCATCTAAGATAGAAGGCTTCTAGCTTAGAAACCTTCTTTCACAAATCTCATAAATTCCTCTTGATCAAAGCCGTGTATAGGACTTAACCCCTTCCACAAATTTCACCTTAAAATCAAAGGGTTGAAGTGTGGTATCATTGCACGGAAACGAGAAGACATATCCTTGTTCGCAAAGACTTCTGAAAAACTACTTTCATATATACATGCCTTAGAAACTATGTTAGCCAATGGAATTCTGTCCCACTACCCCAACAAGGCTAGAGCTTCAATATAAAGAACTTGTACGCATAAATAAAGATGAATTTCTCCACCTTAATCATAGGGCAAAAGTGAGATGGCTTCGTGAGGGTGATTTTAACACAAAAATACCTACAAGAACGAGGAGCATAAGTATCAAACTAGCACTCAAAGATAATCGGGGCACCACCTACATAGGGACTAAGCCAGAAAATTCTTCTTGGTGGAGCTAAATTATTATTCAAATATAATTTATCTAATTTATCTTGTCATTTTACTTGTTGATATTTATGGAGGGGTTCCTCTGTTGTAATGTGAGTTATAAAAGAGGTATTGTAACTTTTTTCTTCAAATATGTTTCTTAAAATCCAACCTTATAGATAGAATCTTCGAATAATGTTATGCATATTCTCCAAATTTTGCTCAAGTCCAAGATCATTTGTTATTTTATATCAATGATAGAAAGTTTGATTCTCTTTTAAATGTGATTTAAGTTGCTTAAATATTAATTGAACTTTTAACCACTAAGATAAAATAGGAAATAACATCAGATTTGGACGAAATTTGGATGATATCTAGGACATTAATAGAAGTTTCAATTTATGAGGTTGGATTTGTGGAAACAAATTCAATCTATAAGGCGAGCTTCCATAATTCCATAATTGATTGCAACTAATATTGGGAAGGTATTTTTTTATAAAAAAATACCCATATAAAGTTATAATTGAACATAAATAATATTTATAAACATCACATTGATAAAAAGATCCCTACAAAACTTTTCATATCACTGAAATACACATTTATTAATGTGATATTAAGTAATACCATTAGATTTAATATGTTCAAACAAGTAACACTATATAGATATGTATACCAATCTCTTATCATATTTGTTTATACATATTTTGACATGTACATGTATCTGCATACTATTTTAAAATCATCATAGATAAAAATAGGGTTGCAAACATGCGGATACAAATGCGTATTTGTATCCATATATGTATACACTAGAAAATATATGTAACCATATATGTTTTAAGATCCTGAATAACGAAAGAAGTATCCAAATCCATATGTGTATATGCAAAGAAATGTAAAAGAAAAACCGTTATCTATACCATATATGTTAAAATAAAAACTATATATCTGTGTCGGTTTATAAATGGATACGATGATGGACATATACGGATGTATCAACATCTCGTTATACACATCATGTAATGTTAATAGTTAATTATTGTAATCAGATCATATATATTGATTTTTTTGTTGATATATGAAGGGCTATTATAACATAACATATAAATTTTAATTATTAAACAATGTATTTATATTATATATAATACTATATATTAAACATATATATTAACTTGATTGGGAGCCGGGGGGCCAAGCCCCCATCCGCCCTCCCCCCCCTCCGTCAGCACCCACACACAGCGAGAGTACTGCACACATTGCAGCAACCTTCTACCCACAACTGTACTCCACTCCAAAACCAAACCCGTTTCTATCCTTTGACCTTGACTCGATGTTGGTGGGTATATCAAACCCCGAAGGCCTCGTAAAATCATTCTTATAGGAAGAAGTTTTCTCTGTTATTAGACGTTTAGAATCCTTGAAAGCATTTGACCCTGATGGTTACATCCTAGTATTTTTGGAAATATAGGTCAACCATTAAAAGTGACTTCATGAATATCTTCAATTTTCTTCCCAGGATTTCAGAGTAGTTGATCTAAAAATCATGAAGAAGTCCATAATAACTCAACTTTATAAAAAGAAAGACCAACAAGACATTAGCAACTATCATCCCGTTAGCCTTGTAAGTCTCCTTTGAGAACCATTTCAAAAATCCTTGTCAATAGACGGGCTCCCAAATTAGCTAAGGTGATTACCCCCGTGAAATGTGCCTTCTTGAAGGGCGTAGCTCTGTGGACGCCTTCACTATTACCTTGAAAATCCTTGCACATTGGAGTCATACAAAATCTAAGGCGATACTCATTAAAATCAACGTTAAGAAAGCCTTCGATTCACGGAGGTGGAACACAATAAAAAAAGTTCTTGCCGTAATGGATCCCCCCCCGCCCCCCCCACAAATTCATCAAGTGGTTAGTTCATTCCTTAATACTGCAACATATCCTCAAAAGCAAATAACTTGGTCTTTTGGTTCTTTGAACCCTATGTGGCATCAAACAAAAAGACCCACTATCTTCCCTCTTATTCATCAATACCATGAACATCCTAGATGGGGTGCCACAAAAACGCTCAAAGGATGGCTTAATCAAAACTTTAGAATTCCAGGGGAGGGAATAACTACATTTCTAGCATAATCTTCACATCCGATATCCTTATCTTCCTCAGGTACGATGAAATCATCTTTAAGTGTTTAAACATCATGCTTAAACTTCTTTTAGCTCACGGGTTTACATGTAAACCATGACAAATCCACAATTCATTCCCTAAACATTTCAGACCATAAAAGTACCTTGGTCTCAGAGATCTTTGGCTAGAAGCATGAGGAGCTTCCAATAAATTATTTAGGGATCCTTCTCTCACTGAAAAACTCAAAAAAGTCAGATTGGATAAATCTTGTTGAGAAATTTCACTACAAGAAAAGGCAGGACTGCCGTGCACATGGTGTCTCATCATGTGCACGCCATTTGCACTCCTTGTGCGTAGGCTAGGGAGCCTCTCTTCTTAGTCCATATGTCGGCCCTCACGATCCCATCTCTCCACTCATTATTGTTTTCTCCTCCTAATCTGTTCACCCTCTCTCCTCTCAGATCGTTGAGCATGTCTTGGAAGGCAACCTGGGCTAGAGGTTGATATGTATGCCGCTGTTGGATAAATTGTCATGAGCTAGCAACTATGCATTCACAACGTTCTGATCTGGCTAAGTACCATGATTTGGTTGTTGTGGTCCCTTTACTTTTCCCTGAGGAGCTATCTCTGAATCAGAATCGGAGGGATTAATCTTCATGGGGTCCATGTTCTTCTCTTTTTATGCACATTGAAATATACCTCGATCAGCTTGGCAATCGTCGACACCTGATGGATTGACGATTATGGAATTAGGGTCAATTCTAGATAGATGTGAATGGATTATTTGATACGAAATGAAATCGATGTCCATCTACATGGGATGAATGTTGGGACAAGAGTGATCCTAATTTATTTGAAATTGAGGAGTCTAGAGATCAGTTCACAAAGTTCGAATTGGATTCTCGAGAATCACCTCGAATTATTAAAGATGTCGAATCCATGAAAATTGATGTAGGTGTTAGAAGAGTCTTGACTAAACCATCTGTGAGCTGACATCTTGGAATATAAGTAGAATAGATGATGAGTATGGATACTGTGATAAACACGGATAAAATGAAGGGGAGAATAGAAGAAGGCTCAAAATGAGCATTGCAAAAAGATGAAAACAGATGAAATGAAAAAGGCCGCAAGTGCGCAAGACTGGATCTTTGATCTAAATCTAATTCAAACAATTCCAAAGCAAACCTCACGCCATGTGAAGATGTAAGGGTTCAACTATTTTAATCTTTTCTATTATATTTTTGTTATCATGCAATCTTATTGAAAGTTCTTAAAGGCTAGCCCTATAGGAGAGTGAGTAATTCCAGAAAGATATTTCGTACTTCACACTTCCTTTGTAACATGTAGCATGCACCTTTTTGATAGAATCCTTACCATGGTCTAGATTCACTACTTAACCAAAGAATAGAGGAGGAAGCCAATAGGTAAAACCAATACTTCCCCCTGGCGGAGTAATCGGACGTGGAACGATGAGATAGAAACCCCCATGAGGGGATGACCTAAGCTCAATACTTCAAACCAAGTCTGCAAGCAGATGAAGCCTTACTCGCTCACGTAAGATATAAGCACCAATACTTCATGAATCCAATCAACAACAAGGCAGTGCTCAGGCTGAGATTTTGACTCTATTTTCCTAGGGTCTTGCCTCACTCTATCTGGAAGGTACCTGAAAAGAATGTGGGTTTTATGAACCCACTACATGATGTCCATTACAAATTTTATTTTATTTATCAAAGTTTATTAAATAATATACTTATTTTAATTTTTGAGTTTTCACCTTTTTTGTGTATTTTTCAAGACAATATTTGCCTAATGATTTTTTTGGACTTTCTTTAATTCCTATGTTATACAAAACTAGGGCTGGCTATCGAGCCTATCGAGCCGAGCCAGGGCTGGGCTCGAGCTCGATAAGCCCAATTGGTCTCGGGCTCGTGTCGGGCTCGATCGAGCCCAGCCGAGCTGGCTCGGGCTCGAGCTCGGTGGGCTCGAGCCCTTATCGAGCCAGCTCAGGCTCGATAAGTCTTGAGCCGATTAATTTTTGAGTTTTCACCTTTTTTGTGTATTTTTCAAGACAACATTTGCCTAATGATTTTTTTGGACTTTCTTTAATTCCTATGTTATACAAAACTAGGGCTGGCTATCGAGCCTATCGAGCCGAGCCAGGGCTGGGCTCGGGCTCGATCGAGCCCAGCCGAGCTGGCTTGGGCTCGAGCTCGGTGGGCTCGAGCCCTTATCGAGCCAGCTCGGGCTCGATAAGTCTTAAGCCGAGCCCTTTATCAAGCCCGGGCCTCTTATCGAGCCTGGTCTGGGCTCGAGCCAATTCAGGCTCGTTAAGGAAATATGTGTTTTTTTGGTGAAAAGGTACTTTACCTGGGCTCGAACCTGAGACCTCCTTTTTAAAGATCACCAACCTTACCAGTAGGCCACCATGCAAGTTGTATATAAAAGTTAAATTATAATATATATTGTACCATTCTGCTTGTTAATAAAAAAGAAAAAATACTAAATATCTAACTATAACCAAGATTAACATAGATAAAAGGTAGAAATTCCAAGTCTACAACATAGTCCCCCAACATTGTTGTTACATAAACAACATAAACATATAATCCACCATTAACAATGTTGCAAAACTAATACAAATAAAAATAAAAATCATTGTAGTTTCACAAATAGAATATATATATATATATTCCTTATCGAGCCCGTTATTGAGTTATCGAGCTGAGCAGAGCTCGGCTCAGGCTCGGCTCGATAAGCTATCGAGCCCAAAAATATGGCTCGGGCTCGGCTCAATAGCTTAATGAGCTAAGCTCATGAGCCCTTATCGAGCCGAGCCCGAGCCTGGCTCATCGAACCGTGACTCAATAGCCAGCCCTATACAAAACTGGGAGAGAAGATGGAAAAGTTGTGTAAGTGGATACTAGGATGGAAACCTCACCCTTGTATCAAATGATGTTCACCCAACTAGAAGACTTTCAATGCTTCCCAGCTCTCTTCATGCGGGATGCAAGACAAGGAATTCAAGTTACACTACATGAAAATGCAAGCAGCGAAATCACCCTATGTAGGAGTTGCTATTAGCATGAAGAACCAATTTAATTTGATCTAAGTTTAAACGAATCAAAGATTATATGCACATGCAAATATTAGGGTTTTGGACCTAGGTTAATTGATCAAGCAAGTCCTAAAATCTAAAGGCCCATTCACATAAAAATAAAATAGAGACAAAAAAACTCAAAACACATGAAACACATAAAATAAGTGGAAAATAGGGAGGACAAAAGTCAGGAACTGATGAAAATGTGATAGAAATCGAGCAGGCCTCCAAATGAAAAGATACTTGGTAAAATAGGCTCGCGAGAGTCTGAATGTCAAAATTCCAACCTGTATTATTACAATTATAATTGTCTTTCTCTCTCACACATAAAATAAAATAAAAACTCTACACTAAGATGCTCTAGTCTCTCTCCTTGTCTTTTCTTTGCTTTCTCCTACCGGCTTAGCAAAGAAAGCCGATCTGCAACTCAAGAGGCTGCACAGATATTTTGAAGAATTCCTTCTAAATTGGCAGATCGTCACAATACTAAAAGAAATTGGTCAGAACTGACAAACAATTATTCATAAGAAGAAAATAAAGATAGGAATTAAATGGCTACTATGTACAAATATCATATCCTAAGCGTTACTCCCTAGAAATGGCGCCATTTGATAGAGAGGATTGATCGGAGGTTCCTAACGCATGGTCTTCAAGAGCCCGTGGTGTCTGAAAAGTTAGATCCGACTATCGATGTATCGATTGCTCACACACATCAATAATCAATCCACAACATGTAAATAAATAATGAATAATATGTGGGGTAAAATTTATTATACCCTATAAATAAATGTGTATAGAATGCAAGTACATGGGTTGATCCACTGAGAGCAAACTGGATAGGTATAATTATTATTAAAATATAAAAATAAGTACTAATTATTTTTGTATTTTTTATCTTTTCTGATTTTTATTCATTTTTTGTTATGTTTAATTTTTATGGATTTTAAATTATTTTATTATTTTATGTTTTTTAATTTTTATTTCGTTTTAATTTTTGCTATTTTTTAGTTACTTTTTTATTTTTAAGGTATAATATGTATATATGGTAATAATAGATATTATCAATAATATCTAATACATATATGTAAATATATACATGAGCAATCTTTTTTATTTTTAAAATTTTTAAACATATATATAAGTAATAATAATAGTTGGTATACATGTATTATAAGGTATACATGGTATATATAAGAGATTTATAATTTAAACATATGTAAATATACTCAAAATTTACAAAAAAATCTTTTTTGTGTTTTTGATATTTTTCTTTATTTTTTGTTGTTTATACATTTTTGCTATATTTTAATGTAGTTTTAAGATATTAAATATAAAAAATAGCGAGTTAGATAATTAGGCTGAATTGTTTTGGGTTTTAAAATATATAATAAGTCCAAAAATACCTACAACTATTTATATATATTATATAATATTTAAAAATATACAATAGAAAACTATTTTTTGGTAATTTAAGGAATTTTTACTGTTGTTTAGTAGGTTTTTAGGGTTTTATTTTTTTAATGTTTTCTTATATTTTTGATTTTGGTATGTAGTCAATATATATTAATATTTATATAATAATTTTTGTGTAATTTACAAAAATGGGTTTCAATTTTTTTGTATCTTTATAAGAAACAAGGAGTAAATAAATTTTAAATGATTTTTAATAAATGGGAAAATACAATAAAATGTTAGACAGAAATATGAGCATACATATGCATAATGTCAAGCATCTATTGAAATTATCCTGTAATTTTTAAGGCATAGGAGCCATTTAAAAAAAATATAAAATATAAATGAAAATAAAAAGCCTACCAGAGGTATATTTGCAATAGAACCCGCATCCTCTGACTTGTGTGTGCTGTCTAAATCAACATGAAGTGCCACACACTCAACTAGTGTGAAATCTCTCTTGTGTGTTGTCATGAATAAATCATCTCGTGAAGGCTGTGAAGTTGACGAATTGACATAAATATCTCCCAAGATGGTAAAAAGTATATCCATGCCGGGACTATGGTGTGAACCACAACACGAGGTCAGTACCCGTCCTATCTGCTCTGTGATCATCCCCCTCATGGCGATCTGTACAAGGTCAGTCGCCAAGTTTCCATGATCTGGAAATCTCCTTAATAGGTCAAAAAACCTAAGCCATGAATCTCTCAATGGCTCCCGGGGTCTACTAAAAAATCTCGAATGCAAAATCACATCAAATCTGCTCTACACTGGGTATAAAATTTCTATAGAAACTATGAATTTAAATCTCCCCATATAGCGAACTTCCTTCCCAACCATCGGTGCCAACTCATGGCTTTGCTCTGAAGTGTAAATGGGAAGGTCATCAGTATCAGCTCCTTAGAAGTGATATCTAGGTGTGCACGGTTCACACAAAATTCCTCAAACTCAGATAGATGAATATACGGCTCCTCATACACTTCCCTTGAAAACTTCGGCAATAGATGAATGAACTCTAAATCCAAAATGAAGAGACTCAATGTAGAAGCTGACTGCTCTTCCTGATCTGGCTGCTCATCCATCATCAAAGGATAGAAGTCATCTAAAACTTGTAACTGCTCCATGTGATTGCCTATGGGATGTACTGTCATCCCAACAAAGAAATCATTCGGATCTCGCATCTGCTCAGTCTGATCTCCCTGACAACGACACCATTCTGGTGAGCGTCCGATCAACTAGGGTTAAGTATCAAAATATATCAATGGTTGTTGCGACACCAATAAATCATCGAACTCAACGAGAAGAATAAACCACTCGAGAAAAATCAATCAATGAAAAGTAATATAAGCGATCTTTGCTATTTTATTTACCTAGTATAGCGATCAGGGTTGAACACAAGGAGCACGATTAAAGAACTCAGTAGTCAAATTTTGAAAATAAAGGATTTTTTGTGATTTTTGATTTTTCAAAATTTTAATTTTCAAATAAGGCACAATATGCACAAGGGAAGAAATATACACACTGCACTCTTTTTGTATTTTTCAAAATAGTAAAAAATGCTCAGAAAAATCCAAAGAAAATGTTTTTGTGTTTTATAGGTTTAAAAATATTTTCGATAATTTTGATAGAGTTTTCTGATATTTTTATGATTTTGTAAAGATCAAACAGTGCACAAAATACTAAATTGTGCATAACAAAGAGTAATTTACAACTTAAACTTAAATTAAGTACTCAAAACTCCTAGAATTTATTTTTATGCTAAAATATAGACAAATATCTATAAACAGGGATTGAGATCAAAATTTTCGGATTTTTCTATAATTTTTTATGACTTTTCTAAGATTTTAGATATTTTGTAAGATAATAATTAATGTGTGAAATTGGATAGAAAATAAAAGATAATGAAATAAACCTAAACTATTTTTTTAAAAAATTTCAGACAATAATTGATTTTTAATGATTTTTCAACTTTCTGGTAGAGAAAATGCCATTATTTTGATTTTGTAATAATATTAAATAAATTTTAAATGCAATGAAAATAATATAAAATGATTAGGCACACAACAGGAGCATAACTTGATTTTTTCAGAATTTATTGAATAATATAAAAATTTATTTCAATAAAAAGACAAGTCAATAAAAAATCCGGTCAAGGCAAATATTTATTGTTTCTGCATTAAAATATACAAGGAATTTAAAGTAGGGAAGAAGTCACAATTTACCCAAAGAACGCACTCGCGACACGTGTCTTGAATGCCAGCGGGGAAGTCATTGGAATTTTCAAAAACTCCAGGGCTAGAGTACATTTTTTCCATTTTTTATTATATACCTAGGTTTCTTCTCTTTGTTCCTTTCTTTCTCAAATCAAGAAGGGGGGCACCGTTGTTCATCTTCCTCATAAGGCGTGATGATGGCTGTTGTCAGTGTTGTGCACGGGCGGTACGTGCAGAGGATACACCATGCCAAGGTGGGGGCGATCTCCTCCATGAGAAGGTAGGGATGCGGTAGCTCTGCGTAGGATGCGTAGACCATGAGATCTGGTCTTTTATCTTGTCATTTTAGAGTTATGTGATCAAAAAAAAGTTGTACAAATACTTAGGAGGCACGAATAGGATTTGGGCATTACTCCTTTATGTGTATGCGAGCACTTAAAAGCGTAAACAATGAGGGAGTTGCTGTCCCAATATAATGAGGAATTGGTTACGTTTAATTTTAGAGGTCAAATTCAATTAGCAGTCCTAATTTTTTTTATTTTTAATTTTCACTTTTTTGGGATTTTTTTCAAAAATAACGCCTAACGAGTTTTTCGATTTCCTCTTTGATTAATTTGAGTCGAAACAGGGGGAGGAAGTCGAAAAAGCAAGTGCACGTTCAAACACGATGACGCATGCAGAGATAGAAAATGCGTACCTTACTCCAGCACTCTACATGCATTAAATACATAAAGTAAACTAGCTATATGATGCACGTGAAAATCGGCCTTAGACGAGCAACGTCTATTGATCGTGAAGAACAATAGTTAGCTAACCGATTTGAGTCCGGAGTCCGATCTTGGGAGTCACTCGATGCCCGCCATAACGGGTCTTACCAGCGCTATATGTGACTCATCACAACACGTGGTCTCAGATTCAATTGAACTAACTTTTTCAATTAATTTTTAGCCAAGGTCCAATTATATTCTATAGGAACAGGTAATCTATTAGGTGTTAGGCCTTAGCAATTTACGTTGCAATCAACAACGTGGAGAACAATAGTTAGCTAACCGAATCAATTCCAGAGTCCGATCTTGGGAGTCACTTGATGCCCGCCACAACGGGTCCTACCAGCACTATATGTGACTCATCATGACACGTGGTCTCAGATTCAATTGAACTAACTTTTTCAATTAATTTTTAGCCAAGGTCCAATTATATTCTATAGGAACAGATAATCTATTAGGTGTTGGGCCTTAGCAATTTACGTTGAAATCAACAAAAATCCTATGTCCAGGGGCCAAAACCACGAGAATCAAATAGAGAGTTATAGTTGATGAAATCAAAAACTCAGAAAAATAGCGGTGAGGTCCCCCAAGTGCACCGACACTTGGAGAAATAGACTACGAGAAAATGTTCAAGTCCACATGTCCAAAGTCCTAAATTATTACAAATATCTCAAGAAATATTCTCTAAAATATTAAGACTATCTTCCTCTTGTGTAAGTTCTCCCAAAAATAACCCAAGAACACTCCAAGTGGTTCCTCACACAAAAATCAAACAAGAGAAGGTCAGAAAACAATTATAATATAAAGAGATGAATATCACAAGATTCAAAAATAACTACAAAGTCTTGCTCCCCGGTAACGGTGCCATTCTGATGAGCTAAAAATCGACACGGTCGAGACGGGAAAATATCACAATTGTCATTGTTCTCAACCACTCGAATCGGTCAACGGAAAAATATTTATTTAATCCACTTAAAAGAATAATCAATCAAAGAAAATATAAGCGGTTTTCACTATTCTTTTACCTGGTATAGTGACCAGGTTCGAACAAAAGAAGAACGATTAAAAACTCAATAGTCAATTTTTGATAATGATTTTTAGGTGGTTTTTATTTTTTTATTTATTTAATTTTCAGAACAAGCACAAAAGATAGATAATACACAACACCACACTCTTTTTGTATTTTTCAGAATAGTAAAAATGCTCAGAAAATTCCAGAGAAAATATTTTTGTATTTTATATAATTTAAAATATTTTTGGTAATTTTTTTTCAAATTTTTTGATGTTTTTTTGTGATTTTCTAAAAATCAAACAGTGAAAAATAAGAGAAATAGTGCACAACAAAGAGTAGTTTGCAACTTAAAAATACTTTAAGTGCCCAATACTCCTGAAAATTAATTTTAATATAAACTACCAAGAAATATCTACAATCAGAGACCAAGATCAGATTTTTTAGATTTTTCTACAATTTTTTAAGCTTTTTCATTTTTCGCACTTTTTGGAGTTTTATATAGAATTAAAGCAAGAAAATTGGACAGAAACTAAAAGACAACAAAACACACTACAGTAATTTTTTTGGAATTTTTAGGCTAATTTTAGAATTTTGATGAATTTTCTAATTCTAGACAAGCAAACAGATACAGTTTTTGAATTTTTAAATATATCAAAATTCAACAAAATGCTATGAAAATTACAACATTTAGGCACATAACAGGAGCATACACAAATTTTCTCAGAATTTTTGGAACCATAAAAACATTTATTTTGATGAAAAGATCAAGCAAGTTCAAATATGAGAGTATAGGGACTGAATTGCAATTGTTCAAAGTTTTTGCACCAAAATGGAATAAAAATAAAATTGCAGGCTGCTGGACTGAGGCATCGCGGTGGGGTCGAACGCCGACCGCGTGCAAGAGGACGTGAAGGCCGCCCAGCGAGGGTGCTGGCGGCGCTGACGCCTCGAGCACGATGGCCGTAGAGGGCAGCACAGCGGGGGTGACGAGTGCGGGCAGCGGGGGTGACTACCCGCCATTGACTTGCTTCTTTTTTTTGTTTTTTTGTTTTTTTGTTTTTTTGTATGTAACCTGCAGGAAAAGGTTAGAAAAAATGTAGATATTATTTATTAATTTTTTATTTTCTTTATGTAAAGAGAGATGATAAAAGAAATTTTTATTATATTTTTCCTTTTTATTTTTATCTTTAAAATGATCCTGCAAAACAAATGTTAGAGGTAAAAACAACAACTATATTTTTTTATTATATTTTTTTTCTATTTTATTTATAAATAAAAGAGGATTTGTGAATGGATGGATTTTATGATATAGATGGTAAATCCGGGGTTCCGACCACCGTGCATGGTCGGATGTGATGGGTTGTGTGAGGTAGAATGTGGAATGGAGGGATTGGGAGATGAGATGAAAAGTTCGACGTCGGAGGTGGATCAAAGTGTGATGGATTTTTTTATGATTTTAAGATACCTAAAGATTAATGAAATCGAGGCAAAAATTTAAACTATGATTTACCTAAGAAAAACATCAAGAAATAAAATGGATCTCACCTCAGGGTCGGAAATTGCTGTGATGGACTTAACGAAGGCCGACGCGCTGTCACCTGACGACTCGAAGGCTGGGCACCCTTCTTTAATAAGATGACTCTCAGAGATTGGGCTCCTCCCCACCAAAGTTTAATCAAAAAATGAAAGAAGGAGGAGGAGCCCATTAAAAAGAGAAGAAAAATAAAAAGGAAGGATGTACAAAATAAGAAAGTTTTTATTAGTTAATTAACAAATAATCAAATAAATAAAATAATTAACTAATTAAAAATGAATATTGGAATTAATCAAAATAAATAAAGTAAATAATTTTTAAAATTTAATTAGCCACCTTAATGGTGACTATTAAAGGTATAAAATCAAATCTTATATACACGGTAGGTTATTAAATCAAATAATTTAAATAAATCCAATAAATCAAATAATTGAATATGAATTTCATAATTATTAATTAATGTGAGACAATTTATTTTTTTTTGTGATTTTTAGATAAGGAAGTTAGTTGTCTACAAATATTATGTACATATAATACATTATACACATGTACACAAACAGAAATAATTTTTAAAACACATTTTTTAATTTTGTTATTTATATTTTTTCTTTTTATTTTTAACGAAAATAATATTTACAAATATGTAAATTATGTATATAAAAATAAGTATGAATGAGTATGTACATAAATAATGGTGAAACTACACACAACACCCCAGAAAACCGAGTTTTTAACCGTAACTCCAAAAATTATGAAATCACAGTCATTTGAAAGATAATTTAATTTAAAGTATAATGGAAGTGAGTTTGGTTAAATTTGAGTTTGTATGGAGATGGAATGAGTATTTCAATGATCACTTTGTGGCTTTTTCTGAGGGTGGTTAATTGTAATATGTACATTATTTTATTTGGCACTTATTTTTATTATTTATAACACATTTTTATTTACACTTTTGTTTACAAAAATAATTAAGTTGAGGTCAAATTATATACAAATAAAATAATACAAGTTTTATACAAATATACAAGGAATTTATGTACAAATTATTTTTGGATTTTTGACAGAAGACCATATCTCCCCCTACTTTATTCCTGATCGATCAGATCAAGTCTTGACCTTCTCTCAGGGCTCGGGTCAGTCTGTATTGATTGTATAAACGCATCCTTCATTTTTCTTTTCTTTTTCTTTTCTTCTTTATTCTTATATTTAAATCATAATTTCATGAAATTAGTGGGTATTTACATATATTTGACTAAAGAAATGAAGCTAAAATAAAAGAATAAAGGTAATGAATCATGGATTCATCAGGGGTCGACAACGTGACGACAAGGAGGAAGGCTGGATGGAGATGCGTGCGGGGTCGCACACTCGTGCAGGCGACACAAGTTGCGATTAGTGCTCCTGTATGGAGGAGATGGTGGTGGTGTTCTAGAGGCGCGCTTCGCTCCATGCGGAGGATGGTCGTGGCTGTCGTGGCCGGCTGGTCGACGGTTGGCGGATGGAAGGGCGACGAGCGCCACCGGTGTTGGAAGAGCAGCAGCTGGAAGGTGCGTTCCAGGCATCGTGCGGTGGTGGCAACACATGATGAAGGCAAGCTGCATGAGGGTTCGAGCTTCAAGAGATGGTGATGGTGTGCTGGAAGGCTGGACGAGCTGGTCCAGGCGTGCGGTGGTGCTGTACCGCTAGGAGGTGACATGATCGACGGTTGAGGCGGTGGCGTGCGATGGTCTTTGGATGGTGCGAGAGGGTGGCGGGCACCGTCTGTGAATGGTCCAGGAGGGGGAGCGACTACAGTGCTGCCCCCCCAATTTTTTTTATTTTTTAACCTGCAGAAGATGTTAGAAAATGTATTTATATATTTTTTATTTTTTTATTTTATCCAACAAAACAGATGTTAGAAAAAGAAATATACATGTTTAATTTTTTTATTTTTTAAGGGAAATAGGACACGAGCACGACGGCTCAATCCCAAAATCAAATGGAATTAGTGGGCGAGGTTCAAGCATAGGTGAGGGATCGGAACCGAATCTCCGATCGGAGGTGAGAGATCGTGTACAATGTGAACGCATAGATCGAGAGAATGAATGTGGAATCGAAATCGGGGGCGGATCAAATTGGGATGGAGAATTTAGAAACTAAGATCTAGATTTTAATCATGAAATCAAAGCACAAGTTAAATCTAAAATTTATATAGAAGAATGACGGAAAATAAAGTGGATCTCACCTTGGGATCGGACACGCTGTGATGGCCTCGACAAGGATCTACTCGCTGTCACCGGACGGCTCAGAGGCTGGACACCCTTCTATGACAAGAAGCTCTTGGAGATCAGGCTCCTCTCCACCAAAGATTGATCAAGCGGAAATGAAGGAGGAGAAGCTCAATAAAAAAAGAAGAAAAATAAAAAAGGAAATAATTACAAATAAGGAAGGTATTTATAAATTAAATAAATAAATAAATAAATAACGAAAATTTTAATTAAATAAAATAATTAAAATAATTAATTTATAAAAATTAATTAGCTACCTTAGTGGTGGTTATTTAAGATAGAAAATCAAATCTTATATACATGGTATGTTTTTAAATCAAATAAATAAATAACATAAAAATCAAATTTTCGTAATTATTTGAATTTAATTAATTAATGTTAGAAACTAATTTTTTGATGGTTTTTTATATAAGGAAATTAGTTATGTGCAAGCAATATACATATATAGTACAATATGCACATCTACAAATAAGGAAATTACAAAATTTTTATTTGTAATAATAATAAAAATATTTATAATTATTTACATTATATATAAAAATAAATATGAATAAATATATATACAATAAATAAATGGTGAAATTGGAAAAACCACCAAGAAAACTGACTTTTCAACCGTAACTTCAAAAGTTATAAAACTATAGCCATTTTAAAGATAATTTAATTTAGAGTACAATGGAAGTGAGTATGAGTCAATTTGAGTTCGTATGGAGCCAGAATTGATCTTTTAATTGTCACTTTACAACTCTTTCTGAGTGTGGATACTTTTACTCTATACATGGATTTACTTTGCAATTATTTTTATTATTTACAAAACATTTTTATTTACAATTTCTTTTTACAAACATATTTAATTTTAAGTCTATTTATATACGAGTAAAATAGTATAAGTTTTATACAAATATATAAGGAAAAATATTTACAAATGATTTTTTTTGAATTTACTAATTGACCCTATCTCCCCCTACTTTATTCATGTTCGAACAGGCCAAGTTTTGACCTTATCTCGAGGTTCGGGCCAGTTTGCATTTATTTCATTAATACATCTCTTATTTTTATTATTTTATTTTATTTTATTTTTCGTCTTTTTTATTATTTTATTTGAATATAAAAATTATTTAAAATGCATATTTAACAAATGCATGTTAAATGATAATTTCATGAAATTAGTGGGTATTTATAGGTATTTGACTAAGGAAATAAAGATAAAATAAAAGAATAAAAGTGATGAATCGTGGATTCATCAAGTACTCAGAAGTTTGACACTATATTATTCTAATTTAAATACTAAACTATAACAAATAAACACTGCGAGTGCTTTTGTGCAAAAGTTATAATGCCTTACATGACACAACACATGAGGTGCGAGGACCTGATTGCAAATTTAACAAAATTTCAGGGGTACCTTGCAAAATACACACAAATTTTAAAACTACCATAAATATTTACATGACTTAATGTTAAATACAAAAGCGACAGAGGTTACTTATAAATTTACCCAAAAGGCACGATCCAAGGGCTACGAGCTCTCCACATGTCTCGATCAATGATAGTTGGGATCGCACCATTTCACCTGATTTGGATGGCCCAAATTAGATCTGGGATGCTCTTCATGATCCAACAGCTATCGAGGTGTCTTGTAGAACACCCCAAGAACGACTCTTGGGCGATCTTCGATCGACAAGATCATAGCCCTCTGGCCTTCTCCTTCCTCGTGACGGATTCAACATGTTTCTGGAAGATCCCTGCGTCAGCAGGATGCATCAAATGGGCCAGGACCCTATCAGAAGGAGCCTAGAGCTCAAATGGACTTAGAGCTCTGAGATAGGCTTCGACCCCTGCTCTGGGTGGTTGCGGCTTCCTATTCCTGCACAAAAAGAGAGAGGAGTATGAGATGGTCTCTCTCATTAGAGTGAATTGAGATAGAGACAGGGAACTGTGAGGGGAATAACTGAACATAGTTTACAATTTTATAAGTTATATTCATACTTTATTATTTTAGATATTTAACATTTCGCTTTTAAGAGAGAAAAATTGTTGTGGTAGAAGGACTTTGCATCCAAGATTGATACGAGAAAAAATGAGATGAATGGCATTGATTATGGTCTTATAAGAAATTTGAAATGGACGCATATAGATATTATATGTTTTTATATGTATGTATGCATGCAAGTTTGTTGTTTGTATGCATGCATATGTGTGCATATATATGTATATGTGTGTATGTATTAACGGATTGGATAAGATTGGACTTCTATAAAGATCCGATAGAATCCATACTTGAACGGATTTGAAAAATTTTAATCCGATGCAATAAAATGATAAAACCAAACTAAACCAATCTAGTAGCATCAGATAGGATCAGATTACTAATTTTATCAAATCCATGTGCATTTCTAATATTTACATGTATTTTACCAATGATTTTATATAAAATGAAAGAATAAAGGAGATGAATCTTGGATTCATCAAGAGGATAAGGGGATAAGAGGTTTGGTCGATGGTGAGTGGCTTAGGTAGTTAGAATAGTGATAGATTCCGGGTTGGTTTCAAAGAAAGTTAGGATGGTTGTTGGGTTCCTAGAAATATGAGAAGGGAGGGGTGTTCGGAGATAGGATAAGGAGAGGGACGAGGAGAGTCATCGACGTTTGAGGTGAAGGGATTTAGGGATGGGTTCGTAGAGGTTTGAAGATTGGTTTCTAGGTTTGGCTTTTGCTACATGTGATATGAGATATGTTTTAGTTTGGTCTGGGAAAGAAGATTATAGGAAGAGGATAAAAATAGCTAGGGAAAGGGAGAGGCCGTTGAGGAGTGCCGATGTTACAGGGAGGAGGTGATTCGGCTAGGGTGAGGCAGATGCGTAGTAGAGAAGGTGCTGGAGTTCGACTGGTGAGACTAGAGGAAGGAGATGAACCGGGGACCATTGGATAATCCCAGATCCAATGGCCCTAGTTAGACCTTGGTTGGAAGAGGGATTGGGTTTGTGGTCGTTGGATCTCGGATGATCCACCGGCTAGGAAGAGAGGACTAAATGACGAAGAGGTGTTGATCAGGGCTTGTGCGGGTTGATCATGAGGATGAGGTCGAGATGATGCGACCCAATCAAAGCAAGCCGTATATATCATTGATTTGTTGACCAGTCCATGTAAATAAAAAATTTAAAAAATATATTAAATGATCTCAAATGCAAAAATACCCAAAATGGAAAATGTAGCCCTAAATATATTCCACAATGTTCATGAAGGACTCAAATGCAAATGATCTTAACTGTACAAGATATGCATTTTTTTAGTGATATTTTATATATAAAATACAATTTTTAGTTTTGTAATTTTTATTTGGTTTTCTGTCAATGAATAATGTATTAGAAGTAAAAAATAATGCAAAATAGTGCAATGGACACAGATGCAATTTGGATTTTTAGGAGTTAAAAAATATCAGAATAAGTGGATGATGTGAATTATAGACATATGAATTAGGTCAAAGTGCTCAAGTCAGGATTTGATTTTTCTTTCTTTTTGTGATTTTTAGATTTTGAATTTTATGTAATTTGTCAAATCATGCGATGTAATAGAGAAATGAAAATGAAATAAATCAAACATGGTCAAATATATGCATGAAATAAAAAGTAAAAAATAAGTGAATGCGTATAATATACGGTTAGGTCCTAAAATTCAAATTTCATAAATGAGCTCTGATTCATTTGAATTTGATCTTGATTTGTAAATAATTGAATGTACATTAATTCAAAAGTGAGTAGAGTGAATTGGACGATGTATGTGAAAGATATCATTTTTTACAACCTTTTGTCTTTGAATTGTGATTTGGGTTTCTTTCAAATATATATAAGTTAGTATTTTTTTCAGGATTTTATTTATTAATGTTACTAATATGTACACAATGGAGTTAGTTTTATGACAATTGAAGTTGGCGTGAATTAACTAGAAATGTGTGAAGTTAAGTGAAGATTTACAAGCGAATATGAATATAGAATGAAATGCTAATTCATGCAAATTATTTACAAGTGCATGAATGTGAATTATGAGATATAAACAAGTGAATTCACCTATTTACTCTAGACAAATCTCTATTTTCTTGTAATTAGTGTGATGAATTACAAAGACATTTACGATGTCCTTTGTCAAGGGGGACTAGGTCCCAAGTGGAACAACATGTTCTTGACAAAATATTTTCACCCTAGCTCTCTCTTTTTATGGTGTCTATGTCATGGAAAAATCCGTGCACAAGACATGCCTTAATTCCTAACATCACAACTACAAATTGATGCCTATTTGTGCCTATTTGATACACAAACGACTCGCCATCTATTCATAAATTGCCCCTTCACCTTGCAAAACTTTACATTTTAAATGCTTCAAAGTTTGGGGGAGCTTGGAGGATTTCTTTCATTCTACATAATTCATGACCATATTCCTTATCTTATTGGTAGATATCCACAGTCCAAGTTCAATATGGTAGTTAACCTGGAAGGAGCAATGTGTAACGCTCTGAGCTTAGGTCCCGATCCGTTATCAAGGAAACTGGCCCTGACAACTTGTTGGGTTCAGACCCAAATGGACCCATTGACAACCACCCAAAATGCTTAAGCCCAAGTTGTCAAGTAGTAATCCCCATCACTTATAAATCACACCCAAACTTGTTGGGTGTCACAACTTGTTGTCACACCCTAACCCCCAACATAGTGCCACATCTAAAACTCACAAAGTGTAGGTGTGATTTATAAGTGATGGGAACTACTACTTGACAGCTTGGGCTTAAATATTTTGGGTGGTTGTCAATGGATCTATTTGGGTCTGAACCCAACAAGTTGTCATGACCAGTTTTCCTCGATAACGGACTGGAATCTAAGCTCGGGACATTACACAATGTACCGGGACAATCTAGGGTATTTCTTGGCTTCCAATGCAAATTGCAATGGATGCTCTCTTCTTCCTTAATCACTCAACCTAAAATCACTGTAGAGATTGGTACAAAACTTTTTCCAAATGACACGTAGATGTTGGCTCTCCATTTGTTTGCTATTAATAACCTTTGCATTGCAGCCAGGATGTCCATTGCTCCATGAGCCCGCATCCGCGCGCGCACTTGAAGACAGATTGCAACAAAGCAAAAGACGATGCCATAAGCATCCATGAAGCCCACTTGATCCACCATTTCTACTTACTAGTGTCCCCTACGCCACTCTCCACATTTTCTGCTTAGGATCTGAATCCATAAGCACCTTTTTGTGCCAATTCGGATTAACAAAAATAACCCCTATTGTTTTTTTTTAAATTGATCAAAAGATTTCATTCATCATACAATAGAATAGTGAAAAATGTTTAAGGTTACATAAAGAGGTAGCATGAGGCCAACTACACAGGAGTAGTCACATGACCACGAAAAGCAAGGTTTTAAAAACCAAACCGAATCGGCCGGTTGAACCGGTTAAACTAAGAACAGGAAGAAAAACGGTCCAACCACCCGGTTTTTATTCAGAAACTAAAAACCAATCAAAATCGGTCAAAACTCGGTTGGACCGCTTAAAGTCGGTCGAACCAATTGACCAAACCACTGGTTCAACCATCCATTTTTGACAAAAAATAAATTTTAATAATTTAATAAAATGTAAACTTTTAAAAATCATTCATATTCTAGTCTCATTCTAACCATAATATAGTACTATGTTATATCTTCTTCTTCCACATTTGTCAAGGACCCATTATCACGTCTCATTTCTTGCCATATAAGCATTGCCTCTCATTTCACATATTACACGCGTTTGTCTACTTCCAACAACAACAGAGGAAGAATATGTCATAATTATATTATGAGAAGTAATAAATTAAAAACACTTTTATTAACTAATGTTTAAATAGTTTTAAAATTATTAATTTTATACATCACACACACATGAATTTTACAAAATATGTTAATGATGTTCTTTTGAGTTTTTCTAATATCATTTATACCCCTGACATTTAGCAATATCTCTTGTGTTCCTATATTCTTAAAAAATTCATAATATTATTCTTATGTTGGTATAATATATGAGCACACTTGTAATAATAAAATGTCACTACTATCCATTTTGTAGAAATATAAAGGGGTGCACAATTGTAAAAAAAAAGAGTATAACTGTTATTGGAAAACTAGGAAGGGCACAAGTATGTAGATCCTTTAAATATGATGTAGTATTTTTCATATATATTTGGATGATACTACCGGTCTAACTCAGTTCGACCCAGTTAAACCATACGAACCAAACCAACAGTACAACGGTTCGATCTTTTCTGATTTTTATGAATCGATGACGTCATCACCGGCTCGACCGGTCGGTCCCATTGGTCTGACCATAAAAACCAAAAACCGATACTTACTCGGTTTGATGACCGGTTCGGTTTTTAAAACCTTGACAAAAAGAGTTATTTAGCCCAATGACATCCCCAAACTGAATTTGATACCAAAAAAAGGCGAGGGCACACCAAATATTCTGTAAGTCAATCAAAAATCCCTCAACATCCTATAGGGCCATCCAAGAGAAGGGAACAAAGGCCCACAACCTATCGTCTTGCAAGATGCGCCTTCTTTTATGTCCCACCCTTGGATGGGCTCTTTGTAGCCGAAGGGATCGATTTCTTGGTATCCTCCGTCTTCAGATTTGAAATAATAGTTCTAAAGAATCGAATATCTAATCGTAAGAAAAGAACAAAGAAGTGTAACATGAATTAGATTTCAAAGGCATGGCTAATTAGTTCTCAGCTAAAGATAAGCTCAAGCCAACACACACCAAGCAAATTTGTGAAGCTTTGATAATTATTTTCTTGATTGCGATATGTAAACAATCGTTTTCACTCATGCATTGAGATTTCTAGATCAATCACAAATCAACGCCCTCAACGCAAAATGCTGCCAAGAAAATTTTAAATTTAATGGTATAAAATTGTACCGGGAGAATCCTCATAGGAGAAATGTTGTTCATTTAATCATGCCCTTTTCATTATAGAATTAGGGGGACTTTTTTTAAAATAAATATTAAAAAAATTGAAATTAATTAAATAGGCATGAATGATAATAATTTTAAAAAAATGTGTATCGATCGGCACCTCAAGTGTCGATTTGGGAGGTGGCCGTTGGAAAATTACCAACGGTCCCCTCTCCCAAATATCTTATATAAACCCCCTCATTCTCCCCATTCCTCACACATCCATCCCCTCTTCATTCTTCATCTTCTTCCCCTACTCCTCTTCTCCCATTTCTCTCAATCCGTATTCTGAAGCGTGATTGCATCTCTCAATCTGCTAATCTTATTCAAGTAAGAATAAGATTTTTTTGTAGACATTTTTACATGTTTTTTGTAGGTTTTTATCAGTGAAGATGTTATAATATTGCGGATATCGGATTATATTCTTTTCTTTTACTATTTCTATTTAAAGACACAAATCTTTCAGGTAAATTTACTTGTATTAAATTTTTCGTGATTGTAATCAATAATTAGATGTTCAAAATAGATACGTAATTTAAATATATATTTAAATTAACTCTTTTTTATATTTTAATTGAAATCATTTGTGTTATAAACTTTCTATGAAGTACCCAATAAAAGTTGAAAAAAAAGAAATGTAAATGTAATATAAAAATTATTTTAATGTCAATTACATTAAGTCTAAATACCTTATTATCATTGCATCAATTTAGATTTAGAAGTACCCATAGTCGTGTTAAAATTACTTCTCATTTAGATTTGGAATCGAGCGTCGGGAGGGTCTCTATAAACCGTTGGTAGGACTCACTGTGGTGAGCATCGATGAGTCCTCAAGACCGGACTTTTAGATTCCATCTCCGAGTGATTTGTATATCATTTAAATAATCGATTAGTAGAGATGAAATCCGAGTGAAATATAAATGATTGTTATATTTAAATAAACTAATCAAATCATGTATTTATTCGTGTAGATGGCTTCTAACACTACTCATGTCCTATTATATTGGAGAGGATTAGTTCATGTCTCTGATGACCACGTAGAATATATTGGGGGCAAGAAACATATGTTTATATTACCATGCTAATTAACATACATTGGTTTACTGGCTCGAGTATCTGAATCCACTGATCTCCCGCTCGACCAGTATATACTTACATTAACGTGTAAGTGGTTGTATGAGGGATCAACATTCTTTGCAGTATTGATTCACGATGATGAAACCACAAGATCCGAGTAGGGATAAAATCAATCAAGGGTCGTTGTGACCCGGATCTCACAGATCAGACTCAACAAGAAAAATCAGACCACCAAATAAGAATAATCAGTCAAAAAGCTGAATAGCGGTCTTGCTATTTATTTAACCTCGTATAGCGACCATGGCCGAACTCAAGGAGCACGGGTTAGCTAAGAAGAGCCTACGAAGTAGTCAAAAAATGACATAAAAATATAAATATTTTTGGTGTTTTTTTTATAGATTTTTTAAAAAAAATTATGCTTTTAATTATAAAGAAAAAATGAGAAAAGGGTAAAGAGCACACAGACAACAATTTATTAAACACTCCAAACAACTCAGAAAATTCAAATAAAATTAATTTTGTGTTTTATAAGTTTTTAAGTATTTTTGGAAATTTTCTCAAAATTTTGTGATTTTTAGTTGATTTTATAAAAATAGAAAAAGGCTGAAAATCAGAATCAATGTGCAGCCAAATTTGAAAGGCTAATTAAAGATATATAATTAGCCTCTAAAAATCTGAAGATAATTTTTATGAATGCGGGAAATAAAAAGTAAGCTACAGAAATAGAAATTGTATTTTTTCGATTTTTTTCAAATTTTTATTATTTTTATAAGATTTTTAGGGTTTTGAGATTTTTAGGTGTTTTATAAATCCAAATTCAACCAAAATTGGATTGAAGCTAAAAGATACTAAAAGAAATAGTAAGTAATTTTTTTAAAATTTTTAAAAGGTTTATTATATTTTTAATAGATTTTTCAATTTAAACAGTAACAAAAATGCGTGTTTTTGAATTTTTAAAAATATCAAAACAGTTGAAAAATATCCTAAAAATTTAGTGAATTTTTTACATAGTGGCAGGAGCCACGTGTCCAAATTTCACTTGATTTGGAATTAATTTGATATTTTATTCAACCAATATGAAAGCCCCAGCACATAGGGACCTGAGTGAAAGAAAAATAAGTTCTAAGGGCTAAAAAGTAACACGTACGCAAACTATAGGGGGTTCAGTGGAAATTTTCCATCAAATCCAGCACATGTTGAATTCAGTACGCACAGGGGTATAAATGCAAATATCACAACTAAAACTTCAATTCATAACATCTAATAAAACCCAAGCTCATACATGCAAATAGCCCAAAATATCACGTGACGAATGACGTGCACCACAACTGGAGGGACTAAAATACAAATACTAAAACTACAAGGTCCAAAGTGCAATTGTTCCAAATTAAAAACAACTACGTAAAATATTTACAGGACTCAACAATAAATGCTAAAATGGAAAGGGTTTAAGTGATGTTTACCCTTATTATTAAGATCAACGGCGGAAGGAGGACCACGTGGACGATCGGGCGGTGGAGAACTGACGACACCCCTTCGCCGATCGACGCTCCAGATGAGATCTTGAGCTCGATCCAATGGCTGCAAGATCCCCTAGCACGAACGGTGTCGATCAAAACTGGTGCGGGGTCTCTACCCAACGGCGGAGGAAGGTCTTGTATGAACTGTTCGCCGGCGAACATCGCTGGGCTACCGTACGCGCTACGGTCCTCCTCCGATGGTGCTATGAGAGGGCAAAAGAAGTCCGATGTCGTCCGCAGCTCCTGATGGTCTCCGATGAGGCCAAGGACGCCCGAGGCACCTCGGCGGCGTGAAGCTCCTGTGCCCGAGTGTTCGGACCTCCAGACGAGGTCCTTAGGCCTTCATTCCTGCACAGAAAAAAGAGGGGTCGAGGGCAAACTGCCTCGACCCGGTTACGGGCGGAGTGGGTGGTCGTATGGGGGGGGAGCGAAGGTCTTTGGTGAGGCGACATCGGAGAAGACCTAAGTCTTGGTTCCGAGGCGAACCAGGGTGATCGGAGGGCCGTAGAATGTGGAGAGAGGTAACGTGTAGGTGATGCGATGATCGGATGGAGAAACGAACGATCGGATGGGAGTGGATCGGCCGGCGGAGGCCGGCGACGCAAAATCGAAAGAACGAGATTAAAGCTAATCCAAGGGGTATCGAGGCTACCTGATGGATGCAAACGTCTGTGCTGGAGGTGGGAGACCTCCTGGGATCCTCGCCTCGATGGAGCGACACCTCCAGAGGCTCGAGCTTGCCGATGGGCGGAGCACGACGATGAAGACCACCGGACCAGGGGCTAGAGCGCTTCTTTCCTCGCTGCGACACCTCCTACGGCTTGCTGTCACTCAAGGCAAGAAGGTGGAGGTCCTGGGAGTCGAAGACGGTGGCCGAAGGTGCGTGAAATGGCGGAAGGAGGTGAGGCTTTATACTAGTAGGGGTCCGGCAAGAATGGAGTCGGGCAAGCAAATGTGGTGCACGGATCCCTAGGAAGAATGGCGGGCGTGTGTCACGGATCATACGTCATCAATCGGAGCCCAGGGTATGGGTGAATGGCGGTCGGATCGAGGCACGAAAAATCGGCGAAGTCGGGTCGACGTCAAGATCCGCGGAACTGTGGTCCTGGGAGGAGAGTTGATCGGGGGTCAACATTCCTCGTGGACCAATCAGAATCCAGGATTTATTAATTATTTATAAATTTATTAGAAAATAGTAAATGATTTTATTTTGAAAAATTTTCAACATAAAAAATATTTATTTTTTTCAAAGTATTTTTTAGTGATTTGTATTTATTTTTTTGAAAAACAAATTATGTATATACATTATATTATTATATATAGGTATATGTACATACGTATCTTTGAATTTTTATTTTTAATTGTTTATTTTTGTAAAATTATCCTATTTTATATTTTATTTATTTACAACATAAAATTTGGGATATAAAATAATTTCTATTTGATTTTTATTATGCATTTACAAGGGTAAAGTAAATATGTATAAGTACATATATACATGGTATATATACACTGAGGAGAGAGAATTATTTTTGTTTATTGTCATTTTTCTTATTTTTATTTTATTTTTATAAATATGTACACATTGCGAGAGACACATAAATATTATTATTTTGATGAAAATAATATATACATAAAAGGGGGAATATGTACAACGCTGAGTCACCCTATCTCTCTCTACTTGTTTTATTTTGCGGTCAGGCCCATATTGAGCCCTCCCTTGGGTTTGGGTCACTCATTATTTATTCTTAATATTTACCTCTTTTTCTTTATTTCTTTATTCCTTTATTTTGTGCAAAAACATGCTAATTATGGGTATTTATATGAAGCATGTATTTAGATATTTTATTGTATTTACAACTAATTACATGGTATTTTGCCAAGATTTTTAGCTAAAATAAAGGAATAAAGAGTGATGAATGGTGATTCATCAATCAACATTCTTTGCAGTACCGATTCACGATGATGAATCCACATTAGCAATGTTGAGTTCAATCATCGGTGTGAGATTTATTCACCTTTTCGTAGAAGCTACTCCTTTTTTTATGGAAAATATGTCATCGTCATTGAGGTAAAATTAATCACAATCTAATTAAGGAATAATGTTATATTTTCTTTATTTAAACTTACATAGATGTAAATTAATCAGGCCAACAAATGCGATCATGTTTGAGGATATCGAGCGGTCCTCACAAGTAAATGTTGAAGATGAATTAGTGACAGAAATATCCGAAGAAGAAAATGAGGAGTCTGAAAACGAATCTCAAACATTAGAAGAAAACATACATGGTAATATTTATCATGATTTTGGATATGGTTCACTATTTCTAGCCTTAGGTAACGAGGAAAGGGAGAACTCATATTCTGTTAATAATGATGATGCTGGAGAAGAAACGATGGAGGAGTTACCCCACGTGTTTGATCAAGAAATTGCAGAAGCAGAAGATGTAGACTTTTTAGAGAGACATTCGGAACCCACCGATGATTCTGGATTAAGTTATTGGTTAGGTAGGAGTTATAAGTCGAAAACGGATCTACAATATGACTTACAGAAATGGAGTATGGAAAATCTTGTGCAATATAAACCCAAGGCATCAAATAAGCAGATTTTGATTGTTGTTTGTATTTATGAAGATTGTAGATGGTGTTTGCACGCATCAGAGAGGAAATCTCGAGGAGAGTAGTACGTTTCAGGATATAGGGGGAAGCATACATGTAGAAATCCCGTCCTTTTAGTGAAACATCGTCAATGCACTTTTATTTTTGTAGCGCAGTACATATTATCTTCCTTTAAAGTAAAAATTAGTATGATCCCGGGAGCAATAATGTATAAAATAATAGATGAGTTGAAGACTGAAATCAACTACATGACATATTGGAATGCTAGGCGGCGTGCAATGGATATTGTTTATGGGAATGAAGTTGAGTCATATCGTGATATTCAGATATTCATTCGTGCTTTAGAACGATATAATCTCGGAATATATACGCGGTTCAAGATACAGGAAGGTCAAAATGAGAGTACTATACATTTTAGAGATTGTTTGTAGCATTTAGACCGTGCAGTAGAGCATTCAGATTTTGCCGACCTGTTTTAAGTATCGACGGAATACATTTATATGGCAGATACGCCGGTCATATGTACGTGGCCACAACAATAGATGCAAATAATGGCCTATTTATGTTAATGTAGATGGCAAAGATGGATAGAGTTCCTGGACCAGTAGATACCTCAGTATTATATATGTAGAATGAGCATCGATCATTACAACCTACTAGCTCGGTAAGTAATTAAATAATAATTTAAATTTACTGTTTGTTAATACTGTTATTTATTTTTTATTCAAAATATTTTACAAATTCGATTTGTAGAATATAATGAGTTACTAAACAACATTTCTGACAAGAAGAGTGTCATAATAGAACGATTATTAGAAGCGTAGGGTTTCTCATGTATGGTAAACATGAGAAGAGTCCAAATAGATCCTTCATTACTGACCAGTTTGCTAGAGCGGTGAAGACCTGAGACACACACATTTCACCTACGTTTTGGGGAGGCTACCATTACTCTACAGGACATGTGATTAATTAGTGGGTTGAGAGTTGATGGTCTACCTGTCACTGGGCCAGATACTCTAACAGGTGGATGTGATGCATTGTGCCTGAGTTTGTTAGGAGTAATACCCACTCAGATAAAGAGTGGAAAAGTGAAGCTGTCATGGATACACGACGTCTTCTTCAGTCAAGAACATCCGCTGTAGGGTTTTGAAGACAAACAACAAGTGACTCATATGGTTAGAGCACTAATTTTCCATCATATAGGATGTAGTGTTCTTGCAGATAGCAACGAAGATATGGTGCCTCTAAGGTATGTACTACTAATTCAAAGATAAATTTTTCATGTGTTATTGTATTCTTAGAAATATCGCTTAATCAATTTTTATAGATACCTATTACATTTACGTGAACTGGAAGAATGCGCTCAACTTGCTTGAGGTGTTGCTGCTTTGACGTATATGTATTCGGAGCTGGATAAGGGTGCAAAGATCGATACGTCGAGGATATACGACTTCTTCTCAATTTTATAGATATGTAGAGTATTCCATATTTATCGTGTTCTCAATAGTATTTTCTTTATTTATGTCATTCAATATTTTAAAATACAGGTTTGGACATGGGAGCATGTCCATATTAGAAGACCAATAGTACGTGCTGGTGCACAGATTAAAGGAGGTGCATTAACATTGAAGTGGATAGGAGTGCACAGTTTTAAGGAGACCGTTCATACAACAACACTAGCATTCTATCGTAATGAGTTGGATACACAACAACCTCATCAGGTAAAATTGACGATACTTCTCCATTTTTTAAATTCTTGTAAACGATTATATATAATTTTTTAATAAATACAGATGATTTGGACACCGTACGCCGATGGAGAAATAACACGACTAAATCTTATTTGCAGAAGTGGTCAGGTTGTTTGGATGAGTCGAGTGCTGCTTATATGTTACGAGCTCGTAGTGATGCACCTACCTGATCGTGTGATGGGTCAATTTGGGATGCGACAACATATTCCTACTTCTGTTGAGAGGATAAATGTTGTATCTTGACGTAACAATACCCAAAGTGCTGACATCCTAAACTGGTCTAATATACATCGACAATGCGTAGATCGTTGGGATGACAGGGAAGCCGTAGTTGTTCATGAGCACGTGAATTCCTATACCGATATTTACATGCATGGTATTGGAATATAACAAGAAGAGGGATCCAGACGCAGATTCCTCCTCCTACAGTAGCCTACCGACCACATGAACCAATAGAAAGGCGTCTGGTATGTTTAAAAAATCTACTTATTCTTCTCATATTATATTAAATCATTCTTATTATATTAGTAAATGGAATAGGTGGATATGATTATACAAGGAAGGAACAGTATGGACGAACTTAGATGATCAACAGACTTACCTTCCATCATGAGGACAACGGTCTAAAATGCAATTAACTTGTTCGATGAGACAATCAATATATTCTCGTTGATGTATTCATTCCAACAATATGAACATCAGTACATGCCATCACAGGAGCATCATACTTCGGGAGCATCATGTTTTGTGATTTCTTTGTTATAAATGAAAACTATTTTGTTTCTCTTTTGGACAAGTGAAATTTTAAAATTATATATTGTAAATCGTACATGTATGAATATGCGGAATATGAGGGGAGGGATCGTAATCACCACCGATGTTTGGGACATCAGGTTTTATTTAATTCTTTATGTATACTAAACATATATTAGTGTATCGATTTTTTGACATATAACCGCAATTCCTAAAAAAATATAGCAGGACACGGCGAGCATGCATTTTCACAAGGTCAAACAATGGGGGAGTCAATATTTGGAACCTCAGAAATGACGTCTGCGGGATATGGTGGACGGGTACCCGTTTATTCAACAAGGACTCGCATCTTCATGTTCTTAACCTTAATATTATTCTCTTAGTAGTACTTGCATTTATGTGATATCTTATATAATTATTAACGTTCAGATATGAGTTATATAGAATATAACACTTCAGAATCTCAATATGATCAAACTGGATTTGGAGCTTCAGGTTATAACAACCTATTTAATAAAATGACTAAATGCAATAACTAATGTGTATCTTTTGTAATATTTTTAAAAGATGAATATCCCATTCTTGCAGGATATGGAGAAGCTTTCAGTCAATCACAATTTGCAAGATCATCATTTTCTAGTCCTTCGAGTCGGGGATATATCAAACATGAATTTCTGCTAATTCAACCAGGATTCGTATCTACATGTTATTATAGTTAATTTATTACATTGTATCCTTCTCTTACTTAGAGTTTAATTTATGTGACATATAATGTAATTAAAATCTTTCAAGTATGAGCTATATAGAGTATGACGTTGCAAGGTCTCAAATCAGTGAAGTCGAATTTAGAGGTTCATGTATAAATATCTTATTGAATAGAAGAACTCATTTCAATACGTTATATTTACCTTTTGTGATACTTACAACAATATAAATGTCTCAATCTTGTAGGACCATCGCTTGTTGGTTCTTGGAGTCAATTTGACTCTGGACCCTCTCAGCTCACACCGTGTAATCAATATAGTTCAGGCGATTTGCAATCACAAATATTTGATAGTGTTCGGCAAATGGAGAAAACTGATTTTGATAGACAGTTGTTTGGTATACCCACGATAATACCACAATAATGTTCGGAGTTGCCTCGAAAACCCTCTCCCAGAGTAAGGATCCTGAGCCTCCTTCATTAGAGCCGCTTCGCCAGTCAACAAGTATAAGGACTTCAAGAAACCAGGAAACTCAAACAATCGAACCTTCACGGAAGTCGTCAGCTAGACCGCATCCTTCAGGGCACATTCCAACACATTCGGAACAAAACACCAAGCAGAAGAAGAAGAAGACAATACATGAGGAGAGTCACAGAAAAATGAGAGATGGGGGGGGGCGACAAAGGAGGAGGTGCAGGAGGTGGAGGAGGATGCCTGAAAGGATTTCTGAAGATATGGAAACTATAAGTTATTGTAATTTTTTTATTATTTGTAAACACATTTTTGTTCTTTTATGATTTTAATGAAATGCTTGCAACTTTTTAAGTTAATTGATGTCAAGTTGTACGTTGTTGAGCTAGCATATGTCAATGGTAAAGAATGTTGAGCACACTCTCAATTTCTTTATATTTACTATAATATTCCTGATATGTCAACTAAAAATATTCTTAATATATATCAATAGTACAGAATAAAATTAAAAATAGAGATATACATCATATTTTAGAATAACGTTATCAGGGAGAAGCAAGACGAGGAGGAGGTGCAGAAGGAACGATATCCCATCTTTCCACCTCTAAAGATGAGAGCATGAAGCTCCTAGTGATAGATCGAAAAGCTTGCGATGAAGGAAAATACCAAAAGCGTTAGGAAAGGTAAATCAGTTAGTGAAAATGATAGAAAAGTAAATACAGACGATGGCTACTTAATAATATAGTAATTACTTTAAAGGTTCTCATTCATATCTAAATTGTAACCATGCCTATTTAATTGTTTTTTTTTATTTTTTTAATAATTATTTAAAAAAAATCCTCAAAGATCCTCATTCATATCTAATAGGGAAAACAATAATATTTTCCTTATTTATAGCATTGAATATGAAGTAAAATGTGAAATGGAAGTATTTTGTAAATTGCCCAAGTTCAAATCGGCATATGAGATGCCGATTTGGGGCCTCTGTATAAATGGACATCTGAGGTGCCGATCGATATATATTTTTTAAATTATTTTCATTCATGTCTATTTAATTAATTTTAAATTTCTTAATAATTATTTTTTAAAAAAAGTTCGACTTTGGGTGCGTTTGGTACGCAAGTCAGGACGTGTTAAAATGGTAGAGGGTAACCCGTTTTTGTATTTTGGTATTTGATAAAGAGTTAAACTGGAGGTAGGTTAGAAGTGTGTTTGTTGTGATATGATTGTATTGAAGTTTGAAAAAATGAGCAGTCATTGTGTTGTGATTGTATTGAAGTTTGAAAAAGTGAGTAGAAGTGGAGTAGTTTATAATTTTTATATGATAGAGTGGTATAATATATATTTTTTTGATGGAATTAATTATGAAGAAATGATTTATTTAATTTTTTAAAAAGAAATAAAGTGGGGCCCACACATGAGAGACGGGGAGTGAGTTAAGAAGGGTAGGCCTTAGTAATTCGACATTCTTCAAAGAGGTGAGTGTAATTCTCTCCATTACAATGGCAACGAAAGCAAGCAATGATTAACAGAAGAAATATTCAATTGTACAAGAAATCTTGTGTATATAGTTTGTTAAAGGCCAATAGCCATAAGAAGTGAGAAATTCTAGGATATAAAATATTTGACCAAAGGTTTTTACGGAATTCTAATCGGGGCCTCATGAAATAAGTAGATTATAAATAATTTTGTTCAATAAAAGAGCCGTGGAAGATGACCCGATTGGGAACAAACTGAAGTCCAAATTAATAAATATTCCCAATTACATAAGCAATATTTTCAAATCTTAATTTAAGTGACTAGAATTATACCCATAGCCCAACTGGAGCTTTATCAAATAACCTTTTGGACCAATGACTACTCACTTCCTTGCATCGGTCAATTTATCTAACATGGCCTCAAGAATTGATAAAGAATGGATGAAGAGTAGTGGTGACTAAGGATCACCATGTTGAAACTCTGTAGCCAGTGCTGGAACTCTGGATGAGAAGTTTTTTAAGTGTTGGTTTAATTCTTTTGTTATAATAATACTTATTTATTTTTTTGCATGCACTCATAGTAATGTGATGTATCCACTTAAATGGTCGAGTGGTATCACAGTGTATTTACCACACAAAAGACCAGAGTTCAAATCACACTCTTGCAGGGGTTGTGTTAGATAGTCGACGGTGAGCATAAAAAATAGTTGAATCTTTCAACATAATTTGAGCAAAAATCCATGTAGCATATCTTAATTATAGTGAGAGAAGGCTTTGTAATTTTTTAGCCATAGTGATGTGATGCACTTTCTCCAAATAATATTATTTGTTTTGTTAAAGAAACTCCTATTTTTGACCGTGATATTTTTAGAAAAGAATGATGATTCATATATGAACATGAATTCCAATGTATGACCAAGGGATTTTTTCTGAAATTATAAAACAAAAAAGAAATCTATCATGAAATTAATGGTTGGAGCAATTCAAAAGGGAGTGATAAATGTCAAGTGGAAGGAAGGACATGGACATAATTCACTTTTATTATGGACATAATTCACTTTTATTATGGCTATGACTATGCTCCTATCAAAAAGATCAAAGAGATATTATCCTTTTTAAGTTTTTTTTTTACAATTTAATGTAAAGAGGACTTGTTTGTCTCATGCTCAAGAGATTAATGCTTATCGTAATCATCGATGTGACTCATGCCGTATTGACTTACAACAAACATTGAATTATATTTATTCGACGAAGCCATTCAGTTAGTGATAAGATGCAGACAACGATGGATAATATATGTATGTGGATCGAAAACATTTAGTTTGCATCCATATCAATATTTTAAGGATATTCTGCTTTCTCTGTATATTTGTAGAAAATTCGTATTCGCATTCCAACTTAAAATAGGATAATACTGTGATGATATTTACATTCTTTTCCGTATCCGAGTACATACGTCCCGACGTTTATATGTTCTTCGTATATGCAGATCATTTGAATCTACTCAAATTTGATATGATCTATTTCAGATGTAAAGAAGTTAGATATAGATGGCTCAAAAGATAACTACGTACGAAGTTAATCACATCCTGGATTGGTTTTTGGACCTTTCAGCTCTATCTATCAGCAACACCGTTAATTTTGTGATCGACCTAGAAGCTGACCGAGCTACATTATCTGAATCATCTTTTCTAGTCATCCATAGAAAATAAAATCATTTCATAGATTACATTGCGTATACGAACATAGGTCCCTATCACTATGGAAAGGGTCAACTCGTTTTCGTCATAACTATAGTCATTAAGGAGACAAAGACATCTTAACTAAACGGTTGACTTTTCATGGTTATAGACAACGAGGAGGCATGTTTCCAACGTCCTTGAGCAGATCACAAAAAGAGCCTACCAACATCTTATCTTCACCTGGTTGCTATTCATGGGACTTCTCCAATCCTCTCAAGTAGTTGCAATCCATATACCACTTGGGTTCTTCTTCTTCCTCCACCTTATGCTGATGATATCGACATGTGATGGCCATGCGGTGCTGTGTAAAGCTGAGGAGCGGGAAGCTCTCCTCCAATTCAAGGATGGCTTCTCAGGGGCCAACATGATATCCTCGTGGGGAGAAGAAGATTGTTGCATGTGGAATGGCGTCGGATGCGATAATCGCACCGGTCATGTTGTCGAGCTCAACCTTCGAGGTAAAACCACTGAGGAATTACCCGCAGTTTATGTTAGTCCTTCATTGAGAGGCCAGATCAGTTCATCTTTGGTTGAGTTGAAGTCTCTGCAACGCCTAGACTTGAGTAGGAACGACTTTGAGGGAAGCCCTATTCCTTATTTCTTGGGCTCCCTTGAGAGGTTGACGTATCTCAACCTCTCCTTGGCGAATTTTTCGGGAGTCGTACCTCCACAACTTGGGAATCTCTCCAGTCTCCAGGTTCTCGATTTATCTTGCACTACAAGGAAAACAAATTGTGACTACAGAACTATGACCACGGATATGGGGTTTGTGACCACGAAATTGGGTTCTGGCCACGACACGTCGTGGCCAGTACCCGTAGCTACAAGTCTCGTCGCGAGAGTTATCTAGCCACGAATATGCCGTGGCCACTACAAGTGGCCACATAACTTATCATGGCTACAACTCTTATATGAAGACTTTGACCACGGATTGTGGCTACGAGAGACTAGTGGCCACGGAATTATCGTGGCCACAAGTTTCCATAGCCACATTCCGTGGCCACAACTCATTTTTCTTGTAGTGTTGTAAATACAATATAGAGACTAATGGTGAATGGCTTTCTCAATTGCGTCAGTTGCGGTACCTGGACATGAGTTACATGAATCTCACAACGGCAAATAACTTGTTCGAGGTGCTAAATATGCTGCCATTTCTGGAGACTCTATATCTAACATCGTTTGCTTATAACACCAATTATACTCCGTTACATGTCCAAGACGTCAAGTTTACACAGCTACTAAAACTTGTGATCAGTGGCGACAGCTTCATGAATCCTTGCTGGTTGTTCAACATAACGAGCCTTGAATACCTTCATCTCGATTTCTATCATTTATGGCTTGATGATTGTAAAAATGGCTTCACTGCAAAACTTTGCAAGCTAAAGTCATTAATTTTACGGAGTCGGTCTAGGCCCATAAAAGAAGACTTGAGTCAATTCTTTATGGAGTGTAATCGCCGTCTTGACCTAGTGCATTTGGATCTCCAATACAATTATTTCTTTGGGCAACTTCCAGGCTGGTTGGGGGAGTATAAAAGCCAAAGCCTTGAAATAATCAACCTGGTTAGCAACAACTTGTCTGGTTCTCTTCCGGATTCTATTGGTTCAATGGCTTCTTTAAAAAAATTGTCTCTTTCTCAAAACCACTTGACGGGTTCCATTCCTCGATCCATTGGTGGGTTGCAGTCTCTGCAATATTTAGATCTTTACGATAATAACTTGACGGGCTTCATTCCTCCATCCATCGGTAGATTGAAGTTTCTGGAATACTTAGATCTCACTGAAAATAACTTGACAGGATCCATTCCTCCATCTGTTGGTGGGTTGCAATCTCTTAAATTTTTATATCTCGCTGGCAATAAGCTGACGGGCTACATTCCTCAATCCGTTGGTGGGTTGCACTCTCTCAAAGAATTAGATCTCTCTGAAAATAACTTGAGCGGACCTTTACCTTCGTCACTATGGGAGCTCAAATCTCTGCAATATTTAGACCTGAGCAGCAATTCCTTACGAGGAAACTTGACTGAAGAACATTTCGTCCATCTCAGCAATCTGACTTATATGTTGTTGTCTTCAAATTCGATACATTTTACGTTGTCTCCTCATTGGATTCCGCCTTTTCACCTCGAGGAGTTGGGATTAGGGTCTTGCAAAGTGGGACTTGATTTCCCTCTATGGCTTCGAACGCAAAGCAAACTCCGGGAACTAAATATGTCAGATTGTGGTATATCAGATGTTCTTCCACAGTGGCTCTGGAACTTTTCTTCACAAATTACTATTATGGACTTGTCTATGAATAAGTTAAGGGGCGTCGTTCCTGCTGGTACAGGCTCATCCGGAATGGAAAGTCTCATTCTTCAATCCAACATGTTAGAAGGTTCCTTGTCAAGTCTTCCCCCTATTTCATATCGGCTACTGTTATCAAACAACTTATTTTCAGGGCCAATAAATATCACCAGTTTGTCAAGCATGTCGGTATTGTCTCTTTCAAGGAATAACTTAACAGGCGATATCCCTCCATCTTTTTGCAAAGCCCAAAGGCTGGGATATATAGATTTGTCTTGTAATCGTCTTTCTGGGCGACTTCCCTCGTGTTTTGCAGATCAAATGTGTTTCATCCGATCACTACATTTAAACAATAACAGCCTCCGTGGCACTCTTCCAGCATGGTTGGGGAACTGCGAAGAAATGCAACTTCTTGATCTCGGCGAGAACAATTTCTCGGGGCAATTTCCAAATTGGATTTCGAACCGCATGTCGTACTTGAAGGTTCTTTGTTTAAGGTCAAATTCATTTTATGGTTCGATTCCTACGGAATTATCCAACATGACCCGCCTACAAGTTTTCGATCTCGCGGACAATAGCTTTACGGGACCAATCCCTCCTACGGTTGGCAACTTCAGTGCCATGAAGGTTCCACCATCAGGAAATGCTATACTTGGCTTCTATAGTGAAGGGTACTATAAAGAGAGTGTCATGGTAACATCCAAAGGACAAGATCAGACGATGCTACTCAAGCTATATACAAGCATCGATCTCTCTGGAAATAAATTGTCAGGAGACATACCTGACGAGGTTGGAAACTTGCCTACTTAAGAAATTTAAACCTATCTCATAATTATTTTAGTGGGCGCATCCCGAGACCTTTGCAAAGTTGTCTCAATTGGAGTCTCTTGACTTGTCAAGAAATAACATCTCTGGAGGGATCCCGAATACACTGGCAGGATTGACATTTTTGAGCACCTTCAATGTGTCTTATAACAATCTATCGGGAAGAATACCATCCGGAGGGCAGTTCGATCGCTTTACAAATTCTTCTTATATGGGCAACTTGGATCTTTGTGGAAAGCCTCTAGAAGTCTGCCAAAGCGATCTCTCTCCCCAATCATCGGCTACAGCATGCAAACTGAAAAGGATCACGATCATTACTTCGTGTGGCTTTGTCTCAGCATTGTGCTCGGCTTTATTATGGGATTCTGGACTTTTATGGGTACACTGATTCTCAAGAGGAATTGGAGGTATGCTTATTTTCAGTTTGTTGATGAGCAGTGTGAGAAATATTATCTACGCGCAAAACATTATGGGAAGAAATGTAAAAGAATGTGCCTAAGGAGTTGATGGATATGAAGTAAAGCAGCTGCATAGTTATCGTTCTATATTGGACACGCTAATGTATATGAAGATGAAGGTACATTTGCCCTTCAACATATGTCCGTGTATTAGTTTGTATCATTTTTAATCCATAGTTTGATGATACTTTTGGTGCTTGTTTGTTACTTCGTATGGCGTCAGTTTATTGCGCGTGCTTTTATTTTGTAAGAAAATTATGTGTTTCTCTCAAGTTCGTGGTTTTGGGACTTGCATGCTGCGTCTTTCATCATCTATGATGTGAACTTTTGCTTATGAATTCGTGATCGAATGGCAATATTTGACTAAATATGTTATTTATTTTTTTATGTCTCTCTATTTTTTAAAATATCACTTGTGCTCCTAACTTTTTGCATTGTTTGTCCTTTTTACCTTTCCATTAATTTAACCATCAATGAGTGAAACTAAACCATGAATTATTCATACTACGGTGTAGTTAAAAGGGACATAATTATCAAAATCAACCAAGCATCCATTAAAGACATGGCTTGGATCTGTAAAGTCTGGGATTAGCACGTGTTCTTTAAAGTTCATAAGAGGAATAAGGCATGGTTCTAGGTGTAGGTGGTAGATAAGGGTGCTCCAGTCAGTGCTCGATGGACGATCGGAGCAGAGGAGGGCTCCTCCTTCCTTTGCTCACTCTGAAGAAGACGACGGTGTTGGTGCTAATGCTGGACGTGCCACACTGCTGCAAAATGGCTTGAACATTATGATCGAAGGCAATGAAGTTCAGGTGGTATAGAACTCATGTTCTTCGATCTTAGCATAACAGTGAATATAAGTGTGAACCTCGATGGGCATCAATGATTGCAGATCTTGGGTTCTTAATTATTTGCAGATGGGGCTGAAGTTGTATGTTGATCTAGTGTGAATTGGGGATGTTTTCTTCAACCAAGAACTTGGACGACGGTGGTAATGCCCTCCACGCGGTGGTGCTGCTGATGTAGGACATGCTGCATGCTGAACTTGGATGGCGGTGGTGGTGGTGATGCAGGATATGCTGCATGTTGAACTTGGACGGTAGTGGCGATGCCCTCCCGGAGGCAGCATGGGAGGGGGATAGAAAGTAGAAATTAGGATTTCTTTTATTGTTATTTGGAATAAAGTCCCCTAGGCCTGTATATATAGAATGCCCTAGGGTCAGGGTTTACACAATTAGACTATTCTAACATTAGGATTAGGGTTACACAATTAGCCCCTCAGCTTGTTACAACATTTTTCAAACTGTATGCGAGCAAGTGGCTTGGTAAACACGTCTGCAGTCTGATCTGTCGATGATATGCTCTGAGTTTGAAGTAGCCCTATTTGTATCATATCTCTAGTATATTGATAGTCAATTTCCACATGTTTGGTGCATTCGTGGAACATGGGGTTGTTGGCTATGTGCATTGTTGCGTGGTTATCGCAACTGAGCTCCAAATATTGGTAGGAGTAATATGAAGATTGGTGAGCACAAATCAAATCCATACTAGCTCTGCAGCAACATGAGTCATGGCTCTATATTCACTCTCAACACTTGAATGAGAAACAACTGCTTGTTTCTTACTTCTCCAAGTTACTAGATTTCCTACTAGATTGGTGTAGAAACTTGTGGTAGACTTTCTATTTATCATGCATCCTCCATAGTCTGCATCTGAATATGACATGAGGTCGAACTTATTGCCTTTGATGAATAGTAGACCTTTCCTTGGGGAGTTCTTGATGTATCTTAGAACCATCATGCATGCATCGAAGTGAGCTGAAGTGAGGGAGTCCATAATCTGACTCAACTTCTCGAATGCAAGAGAGATATCTGGACGAGTGATGGTAAGGTATAATAGAATACCCACTAGGCATCTGTGTCGACCGGTATCTTCAAAGTCTCGTGGCTCATAGATGTATCCCTTAGGATCCATGGGTATATGTGCTGGCTTGGATCCTAACATCCTTGTTTCCTGAGTAGGTCAGTGCATAGTTTCGCTGAGACATGACTAATCTTCGCTTGGACCTTGTAATCTCAATTCCCAAAAGTATCGAAGTGGCCCTAAGTCTTTGATTGCAAATTGATCTGCGTTGTGCTTTTACTTCAAGAATACCATCAGAGTCATCTCTCGTGAGATTAATATCATCGACATAGTCACAATTCCTTTTCCATTCTTTCGTATGAATAAAGAATGGTCTGTCGAGGATCGAATGAAGCCTAAGTTCTCTAGTAACTCTCTGGAACCAAGAACATGGGCTCTGTTTGAGGCCATATATAACGTTGCGTAGTAGGCACACCTTTTGACATTCCTCTTGAGCCTCGAAACCCGGGGATTACTGCATGTAGACACTTTCTGAAGGTCTCCATAAAGGAAAGAATTCTTGACATCTAGTTGGTGTAAGGGCCAATCAAGCTACACTGTCACGATTATAAGGATTCGTACATTTAGATTAGATGAAGAGAGAAAATGTCAAAGAAATCGAAGCCATAGGTTTACGTGAACCCTTTTACCACAAGCCTTGCCTTGTAGTGAGAAATAGATCCATCTGGATTGTACTTTATGGCGAATACCATATGGATCCCACAATCTTGTTGCTATTAGGAGGATCAACGAGCGTCCATGTGTTCCTAGATATTAAAACAGACATATCTTTTCCATCTTCCGGTTTCATAAAAACCAAGAGTCTTTTTTAGTTAATGTATCTTTATGTTTGGAGGCTCAATGGAGGAGGAGGGGGCGGAGGAGGTAGGGGCAATGATAGATGGGTCCGGAGGAGGTTGTGATGGCGATGGAGGGGTATGGAGGAGGTTGGGGCTGAAGGAGGTAAGGGAAACAATAGAGGGGTTCGGAGGAGGTTGTTGTGGATATGGATGTGTCCGGACGAGAGGTGAGGGCTGGAGGAGGTGGGGGCAGCGACTGAGGGTTTCAGAGGAGGTTGGGTGACTACAGAGGTGTCCCAGAGGAGGTGGAGGGTTGCAGGAGGTGGGAGTGTGATGAATACCCATTCATCACTCTTTATTCTTTATATTTAGCTACAAAAACCTATGCAAATGCATGTAGATATGTGTAAATAGGATTAATTAGCAAAAGCATGCATGTTTGTAAAATAGATAATTAGCATGTTTTTGTGCAAAAATAAAAGAATAAAGAGTAAAAAGAAAAAAAGAGGGAAATATTTAGAATAAATATTGAGCAACCTAACCCAAGGGAGGGCTCAGCATGGGCCTGACCGCATAAAAGCCAAGTAGAGGGAGATAGGGGCTCACATATGTATATATTTGTAAATAATATAAAACTATATATTTTCCTCACCCAAAAATATGTTGTAAATATTTGTATATATTTTGTATATATGTAAAAGCTATTAAAAACAAAATAAAAATTAAAAAGCAAAAATCCAAAAATATCTTTTCACCATATACCACCTTCCTTATCCATTTCACCTTGTAAATAAAGTTATTTATCTCTAAAACTTTTTGTAAATATTCTAGATTATATTTTGTAAATAAATAAATAAAAAGAAACAAAACAAGAATCAAATAAAAATTACAAAATAAAAAATACAAAAACATATTGTACATATACCTATGTATAGACCTATAATGTACATACCTTATCCTTATTTCCAAAAATTAATTAAAAATCACCAAAAAATAGAAAAAAATAAAAGAAAAATGTTTCATGTTTTAAGTTTTTCTTAATTCGGCCATATTCTAGCCTAAAATAAATAAACAAAAAAATTCAATACGTGGCAGCTCCTGATTGTCCACGGGGATTGTTGACCCCAGTCAACTCCCCCGCGGACTCTTTCCTTTTTGAGAAGATACGCACCGCCCCGCCTTCGCCATTTTCTCCACGCGCCTCCAGCCTGTCACCCACGCAAACCCGCGCCCGGATCCTTCGCCGATCATCCGACATCCTCGCCAGATCCTTCGCCGTGAGATCCACGCATTCCATAGCCGTCACCTCCCACCCTAATCGGCCCTGTCTCCATATATATCTCGACCTCCGCCGCCTCCGCGCCTTATCTTTGGCTCTTCTCCTTCTTCCCAGTGAACTCCAGAGGCACCGCGAGAGTGACAGCAAGCGATCGCCCTTGTTGCAGCGAGGCGAGGAGGTGAATCCACTGATCCGGCGTGTGTCGCCGCCGTTGCTCCGCCACAAGCGTGAGCACCGAGCCTCGGGCCGAGACGACCCTTGAGGCTACGACCAGGAGCATCCCTGCTCTCCCCCAGTCTCTCCGACCGCCCAGGTAGCCGATTAGTCCTTCCGTTTAGCGTAATTTTCCATTTCCCCTAAATCGCATCTCCGACGTATTCAGCTGATTCCGGCCATATCGTGCAACTTCTCAATCATCGGAACGCACCGTTACCTTCGCCATCCCCTTACGCACATTCTACGCCCCTTCACTCAACCCAGATCGCACAGGATCTGGGAATCGAGCTCCTCTGCCGACCACCTTCGCCGGAGCTCTCCATTCCGACGCACCATGCACCTTCACGCCGCCTAACTGGGTCGAGGCAATTTGCCCTCGACCCGTGAGTCTTCGGGTTCGTTTTTCAGGTCAAGATAAAGGGTCATCTGAGACCCTTCGCCATCCAGCTAGGAGACCCAGCCCGCCGCCTTCGCTCGAGCTCCTCGGAGCTCGGTGTGTTCGTCGGAGACCACCAGCAGACGCGGGAGCCCTTCCGCGATTCTTCTCCGACCTTCAGAAGGCTCCCCGGAGGGACCATCGCGCACTCACGAGCCCGGCGGAAGTTCGCCGGAGCCCTGTTCGTCCATCATCCTCCTCCGCGTCCGATTGACCCCCGAGCTCCAGATCCAATCACGTACGTCCATTCGAGGAGCAGCTTCAACCGTCAGATCCATCCGAGGGTCTGATCTCCACCGTCGATCCAGCGAAGCTCAGCCTCGTCGTCCGCCCACCGTTCGATCTGCAACGTGGCAGCACCTGGACCGTCGGATCGCAGTCGAGGACCGGAGCCTTGGGCGCCTTCGCTTCTCCACCGTCGGATCTACACGTGGCGCACGCTCCGCCCTTGGATCGCATAAAGGGGTAAATTACCTTAGGCCCCCTCGTAGTTTGTGGTTTTTATTTGCAGTCCTGTAATATTTTATGCATTTATTTACGTAGGGTAAATTGCACTTGGAACCTCGCGCTTGTTTATATTTGCATTTATGCCCCTGTTTGTCTAGACACGTGCTTCGACACGTGATATTTTTGGTGTATTTGCAACTCTACCCCTGTAGTTCTGGATGTTCTTTAATGAATGAAATATTTTCACGTAATTGCATTTATTCCCTGTGAGTGTTTTATTTGCACATGTGCGTTTTATTTTGGGTATTTTGCAGATAAGCCCTGAACTTTTGGTACTTGTTACCAATAAGCCCTCGGAACTTATTTTCTTACATTTGGGTCCCTGAGTGCCCAGGCACGTGCTTGGCACGTGTTTTGCTGGGTATTTTGCACCAGACCCCCCAGAACTTGGGTATTTGCACTTAGGTCCTGTGCACAGTGCCCTCCTTTATTTTTGAATAAAATATCAAATCACCTCCAAATTCGATGAAAATTTGACACATGGCTCCTGCCATGGGTGTAGAATTTTTATGAATTTTTGAGGACATTTTTTATTTCATTTGCTATTTTTAAAAATTCAAAAACCCCTATTTTTGCCACTGTTTAACTTGGAAAATCATAAAAAAATATAAAAACACCCCCAAAAATTCTAAAAAAATTAGCTACTGTTCTTTGTTTGGTTTTGATTTTCTAGCCAATTTTAGCTATTTTGCATTGCTTAAAAACCCTAAAAAGTGAAAAACACATAAAACTTACAAAAATTATAATAATAATTTAAAAATCCAAAAACAATAATTTAGGTGCCAAAATTTTCCTTATTCTTTCTAGATTACAGGAAAATTACCTTCCGGGCTTATTGAGATCCTTAAGTATTTTATTTTTGTGTTTCAAGCCTTGCTGGACAGTACCTTTCCTTTTTAGCCTGTTTTATTTTTAGAAAATAAAATATACATTAGAAAAATCCCAAAAATTCACCAAAAACACTTAAAAAACTTAAAAAACATAAAAACAATTTTTGTTGAATTTTTGCATTATTTTTGGTGTGTTTAATAAATTGTGCAAGTGTGTTTGTATTTACTTTCTTTTATTTTCTTAACCTTTTTAAAAATCCTAAAAAATATAAAAATTAACAAAAACCACTAAAAATCACTTTTCTTTTATTTTATCTTATTTTTACTACTTCGTTAGGCCTAGGCCAATCCGTGCTCCTTGTGTTCGACCCTGGGTGCTATACCAGGTTAATCTCATAGCGAGACCGCTCTCTTTTGTGCTTGATTAGTTTTACATGTCCTGAGTGGTTGATTTTTTTCTTGATTGACTCAGCCCGAGTGATTGAGGTCGCAGCGACCTATTTTCTACACCTTTACCTTAGTCATTCGGGCGGTCATCAGAATGGCGCCGTTGCCGGGGAGCACGGCTTAGTAGTTGTTTTTGTCTTGTTTTTCGTTTTTATTTTTCGCGGTTTTCGCGGCTCTTGTTCATAGTTTCTTTTTGTTTTATTTTGATTTTCTTTTATTTTTGTTTTGTTTTATTTTGTGTGAATATTTTATTTTTCTCATTCTTTTGCACATATACCCTCACTTATATTTTCTTTTATTTTTCTTATTGTTTGATTATTGTTTATTGGTCTGACCACTCTTCTGTCTTTCTTGCGAGGGCCCGAGGACCGCGGAGGTGACTTTCGAGGAGCCGGTGCAGCCGCGAGACTCGGAGGCGGCTTCCTTCTCTACGAAGCCGCAGGAGAGAGCGAGAGGAGAGAGTTGAGTGGAGTGAGGCAGTAGGATAGAATTTTATTCATTCATTATTATTTGTAATAATACAGGACATTCAGAGACTCTTAGACACTTAGACCGTAGCGGGTCTGTTTCGCCGAGCACCAGTGTGCTCGGGGGACCCATTAGGACCCTCGGTTTTTACACGGCTTTTTACGCGGTTTTCTTTTTATTTCTTACTGTCATTTTCCGGATTTTTCGCGGTTTTTGCTCGAGCCCCTAGACATAGGATTTTTGTTGATTGTGATGTAGGATCTCTAAGGCCCAACACTTAATAGAATATCTGTTCCTATAGAACGTAATTGGACCTTACTAAAATTCACTGAAAAAGTTAGTTTAATTGGATTCGAGACCACGTGCCGTTAGGAGTCACATACAGCGCTGGCAGGACCCATTGTGGCGGGCACCGAGTGACTCCCAAGATCGGACTCCGGACTCGATTCGGTTGACTAACTATTGTTCTTCACGATCAATAGAAATTGCCTGTTTAGAACTCGGTTTTTACCGTTGCATCATATAGCTTAGTTTACTTTTCTGTCTTTATTTTATGCGCGGATCACTCTGCATGTAGAGAGCTGGAGGCAGGTACGCTTTTCTGACTTTGCATGCATCATTGATTTCTCGTGCATCGGCTTTTTCGACTTCTTCCCCCGTTTTTGACTTAATAATCAGGAGAATCGGAAAATTCGTTAGGCCGCTTGTATTTATTTTGAAAAAAAAAATTAAAAAGAAAAAATAAAAAAATTGGGACTGGATAACACTATTGACCCTAAAAGACACTCACATTAAAAATTTGTCTTGGGGAGAGCAAACCCCTCATTGTATGGTTTGGATGCGCGAGAGAGTGACCCGCACCCTAGGTAGAGCCCTCCGGTGCTATTTCTAGCTGACTACCGACTCTTCCGTGTGGGCCAGTCGGTTGGAGTAGCATCGGGTATCCTAACAGGTCACGTAAGCGCTCTGATATTTCGTTTGTTCACCTAATAAAATTGACAAGATAAATTGACCGAGCTTTCACGGTCTTCAGATTGTGTTGTGTTGGTGAACCGGGGGTTTGCTTTGCGATCATATTTTCTCCAGATCCCATCCACCTAACTCACCAGATCAAGATGATGGGTAGACGGTCTCTTAGGCAGCCTTTGGCTGCACCGCTTTCAGGCGCGTCTACTTCACCATCTAGGTTGGCCCGTAAGAGTCAAGACCAGCTCTCCGGGCCCGAGTACGATTCCACCCTGTTCCCCCTCGACCCCTTTCTTTTGCTACTGAGAGACATGAGCCCGAGGAAAGACGAATTGATTTGACAGAACCTGAGTTGGGCTCATCTGATTTTGCAGACGTCACTATGGCCGGAGCCGGCAGTTCAGATGATCGCCAACCCGAACATTTTGTACTAGACCAGGGGGCGATCAACTCCACCCTGATTGCATCGTTAGAGACAGTACAGAAGCAGCTACGCGATCAGGGAGCTTTCATGATTGAGATGAGAAGGGAGCTGGAGCGACTCAGAGAAGAGAGAGATCAGAGCGAGCCTGAGGACATTCCTGATGCTGATGCACAGGCAGCAGCCGCAGCAGCAGCTGCCGCAGCGGCAGCCGCCGCCGCAGCGGGACCACCGAGACCGATGCGGGAGTTACACAACCCCGGATCTACACTGATGCACCATTGGGTGGTGGTACCTGCTATCGTGGGGGATTTCAAGTTCCCTCCGAACACCCTGCAGATGCTTCCTCATTTTCACGGACTTGCCACTGAGGAGCCCCACCTCCATCTCCAGGAGTTTTTGATGATCTGCAGCACTGTCCACGACCGTCATGTGGACCAGGATACGATTCGGATGATGGCCTTCCCTTTTTCACTGGCAGATAGAGCAGCCGCCTAGCTGAAGCATTTAGGGAAGTTTGTTTACACCTGGGAGCAGCTCCGCACCGAGTACTTGAACAAGTACTATCCACTCGGGCGGACGAATGCAGCGAGGGCCCTGATCAACAACTTCTCCATGCTCCCTAACGAGCAGTTTCACGAGGCATGGGAGAGGTTTAGAGAGCTTCTGGATAGATGCCCACACCACGACATTTCCAAGCCGAACCTAGTTCAGAGCTTCTTTAGTGGGATGACGCCAGAGCTTCAGGGTCTGGTGAATGCTTCTTGCGGCGGGTCCTACTTTGCCAAGGACCACGACCAAGTCTGGGCCATTTACGAGGAGATGGCCGAAAATTACATGGTGATGTCCCAGACTCGGTTGTACACACAGAGATCTCAGCAGCCGCCAGGACCCGTGCAGTACCAGCGGATAGCACGGGTTGATGCAGGTCCATCCAGTTCGTCCACAGTTGCAGCCGCACAGGCAGAGTCGGCCGCTGCGGACATGGGGATTATCAGTGAGAAGTTGGACCGCATGGAAATAATAGAGAAGAAGCAGTGCCAGGGCATAACTCAGATGGAGCAGATGGCACAGACTCTGAGCGACGTGAAGACCCATCTCTTGTGTCTTCAGGAGGCACAGACGGCTTCTCAGCCCCGTCTTCAGTCGCGAGGCGATTCCGGTGGCAGCCGCAGCTCGTCCCAGCGCTCCAGCTCCTTGCAACAGCCTAGACAAGTTCACCTTGTACAGGCGGAGCCGTACCAGCAGCAGCAGCCCTCTTATCAGTCACCACCATCTCCAGACTTACAGATGGTGATATATCAGCCGGATCAGCCTCTGGCAGTACTGCCGCCAGACCCCTTCGATGCAGAGCCGTTGATGGATGTCAACGGGATTTGGTATGACCGTCCTCAACCTGGAATCCGACGAGACCATCCCGGATTCAGGTGGGGGAATGGGGGTAACCAGTCCCAACAGCAGCCAACCGGTCAGGGAGGGCAGTACTCCCAGCAGAGGGATCACCAGCAGCCCCCAGCATACCAGCCACACCAGCCATCATCCTTCGTACCTCGTCCCTACCAGCAGCAGGGACAGAATTGGAGACGTGAGCAGCAGGCTCACCAGCAGCAGCATCCCTCCTTTTACCCCTCTCAGCCGCAGCAGCACCAGGTCCAGCAGCCTCATTACCAGAGAGGCAACCCGTCAGGCTCCCATGAGAGCCCCGCCTTGGATGATCTAGCCCGCATCTTCATAGAGCAGCAGGCTACATTTAGACGGGAGATGGACGAGTTCCGCCAGGAGATGCGGGACCTGATGAGAGGGAAGGCCGCCATCCCTGCACAGATCGAGCCTAATCCGAATAGCTTGAAGAGGAAGTCTGAGAAGGTAGTTCACACTGAGCCTATCACTCCTAGTGACTCATTTGATGATATGTCGTCGGATCTATTTGATGCTGATTTTGTTACACTTAGGAGCGGTAGAAGACCAGCAGGCGGCGCCTCATCTGAGCGACAACGCGAGGATCCATCCAGAGCGCCAGATGAGGAAGAGGAGAGCGGTACTGAAGCCGCACATGATGATGACAGTGGTACTGATGCCACCCGAGATGCTGATTCCACCGGCGATACTGAGGCCGCCGCTTCACCATATCGAGGAGGTGGTACTGACGCCACCAGCAGAGCCGAGCCAGCTCGCGGTACTGATGCCGCAAGACGTCTAGTTGTAGAGCCAGCTAGAGGTGGTACTGAGGCCACCAATATTCATTTTGATAGAGATGTTGTCTTTCCTCGTATGAATGTATCTCAGGACTCTATTTTGAATAAAGGAAAAGGTTTAGTTTCTTCTGATCCCACTGTGGTGAAAGATGTATGTGAGGATCCGGTCATCGAACCATCTAGGCCTATTCCTAGTCCTTCATCTGAGAAGGACCCTGTGATCCCCTTTCCTAGAGCCCTTGAGTTGGGGAAGGGGAAGAAAAGAGAAAAAGATCCAAAAAAGAGAGAGCAGGAGGAGTTCAGCCAGAGCATGATAGACCGATTTCACATCCAGCTGACCCTCCATGAGGCTTTGCAGCACATCCCTCTTCTTCAGCGATCCTTGAGAGACAGGACCACAGTCAGGAGGAAGAAGAGGAACAACACCGCAGAGATTCATGTGTTGACAAAAGCCACGTGTTACGCGATCCAGAACCATCTGCCGACCAAGAGGCCAGATTTAGGAGCCCCGTATGTCAGATGTCAGATTAATGAGCAGAGGTTCGACCGTACTCTATTAGATAGCGGATCGTCGATCAACCTTCTTCCGGCAGCTCTTCTCGACCACTTAGAGTTGGGCACTCTTAGACAGAGCAGGACATACCTTCAGTTTGCTGATCGGTCTGTCAAGAGGCCAAAGGGGTTGTTGCGAGACGTTGTCGTCACGATTCAGGGTTTGCAATTTCCCGTGGACTTCGTAGTGCTGGACATGGAGACCCCTGACTCGTTGACCGATTCCCCCATCATCCTCGGTCGCCCGTTCTTGGCCACAGCCAAGGCGGTGACTGACCATGACAGTGGGAAGGTATTCTTTCGCGTCCAGGGCGAGAGTATACGAATAGAGACGATTAAGGATCACAGAGCCAGAGATCGATCCCGCTCAGAGGGCAGTACAGATTCAGAACAGCTGACAGATGCAGAGCCAGACATACATCAGGACTGTGATTTTGTGATCACAGATGATGAGGCAGCTTGGGCAGATCCTGCAGCACAGACTATCCTATCATATTCAGATACAGCTGATGCAGAGATGATAGCAGAGGATAGTCTGGAGAGCACAGCCCTGGTTCAGGATACTATTGAGTCAGCAGAGTCGGACCTTGATCACGACACGATTTTCAGTGATGGTGGTGCTGAGGCCACCTTGTTTCCCGGTGGTACTGATGCCACCGCTTCTGATACAGATCCCTCGGATTCAGAATCTGATTGGGCAGATTGTGATGATCAGATACCAGACCTGGATCCACCAGAGCCTACAGATGAGGAGGAGGTAGAGGTAGAGCAGATCAGAGACAATGCAGAGGGCCCACCTTCTCCAGATCCAGTTTGTGAGAGTTCTCTATCATTTTCCCAGGCAGATTTGGCAGAATTGTCAGCATACACACATCTTCTTCAGAAGCCAGATTTGCCAGCACCCAGCTGTCCAGAGCTAAAGCCGCTCCCTACTTCGCTGAAGTATCGATTCCTTGCAGGAGAGTCTGAGATGTACCCAGTCATCATCTCTGCCGATCTGACTGGAGAACAAGAATCCCGTCTGATGGGGGTTCTTGAAAAGAACCGCAAGGCAATTGGATGGAGCGTAGCAGATCTCCATGGGATTAGTCCCTCGTTGTGCTCCCACCATATCTATCTTGAGGAAGGGGCAAAGCCGTCGCGTGAGTTCCAGCGGCGACTGAACCCCAACCTAAGAGAGGTTGTCATGAGGGAAATATCAAAATGGTGGAGTGCAGATTTTATTTATCCCATTTTCGACTCCAAGTGGGTGAGCCCCTTGCATGTGGTGCCCAAGAAGACGGGCATCACGACTGTGATCAATGAGTCGGGAGAGGAGATTGCTACACGAGTACCTACCTCTTGGCGGGTCTGCGTTGACTACAGGAGACTCAACCAGGCCACCAAGAAGGACCATTTCCCCCTGCCTTTTATTGATCAGATCATAGAGAGACTGGCAGGGAAGAGCCATTATTGCTTCCTGGATGGGTACTCGGGCTACAATCAGGTGGCCATCGCTCCTGAGGATCAGGAGAAGACCACCTTTACCTGTCCCTTCGGTACATACGCCTTTCGACGCATGCCATTTGGGCTATGCAACGCCCCTGCGACTTTTCAGAGATGCATGCTGTCGATCTTTTCGGACATGGTAGGGGAATGTTTGGAGGTCTTCATGGACGACTTCTCGGTTTACGGCGACGGATTCGATTCCTGTCTTGACTGCCTAGACCGAGTGCTCCAGCGATGTATTGCTACCCGCTTGGTTCTGTCTTGGGAGAAGAGTCACTTCATGGTGACTCAAGGGACGGTGCTTGGCCACATCATCTCCAACAGGGGCATGGAGGTTGATCCAGCCAAGGTTGACGTCATTAGAAAACTCGCACCGCCGTCCAATTTGAAGCAGCTACGGTCATTTCTGGGGCACGTTGGTTTTTATAGGAGATTCATTCATGATTTCAGCAAGATTGCCCGACCGTTGACTGACCTCTTGACGAAAGACACCGAGTTCCTTGTCGATGACAAGTGTCTTTCGTCCTTTGAGACTCTCCAGCAGTGTGTTATTGAGGCTCCTGTCCTTCAGCCACCCGATTGGTCTCTTCCATTCGAGATCATGACGGACGCCTCCGATTTTGCCGTGGGGGCAGTGCTGGGACAGAGGAGGGATGGAGTGCCATTTTCCATACACTATGCTAGCCGCACATTGGATTCCGCCCAGCGGAATTATACGGTCACAGAGAAGGAGATGCTAGCAGTAGTGTTCGCCCTAGATAAGTTCAGATCGTATATCATTGGATCTAGAGTGACTTTGTTTACAGATCATACCGCCATCAGGTACCTCATGGCAAAGAAGGATGCCAAGGCCAGACTGACTAGATGGATCCTTCTACTCCAGGAGTTCGATATTGAGATCAAGGATAAGCCTGGAATCAAGAATGTGGTGGCGGATCATCTTTCCCGACTAGAGCAGCCTGAGGATTCTGAGCAGATTGATCCTATTCGAGATACCTTTCCAGATGAGGCGATCCTTGCTATCGCCTCACTCCCGTGGTATGCCGATATTGTGAACTTTCTCGTTGCTGGGAAAGTCCCACAAGATTGGCCCAGGCAGAGGCGTGAGACCTTCCTTGCGAAGGCCAAGTCCTACCACTGGGAGGATCCCATCCTTTACCACGAAGGAGGGGATAGCGTCTGGCGTCGGTGTATTCCTCAGGAGGAGCATCATAGTGTCCTCACTTACTGCCACAAGCTTGAGGCAGGAGGACATCATTCTGGGAGGAGAACGGCACAGAAAGTGCTCCAATCCGGCTTGTGGTGGCCTACCCTATTCAAGGACTCAGATGAGTTCGTGAAGAGGTGTACTGACTGTCAGAGGATGGGCACTTGTGGACAGCGTGATATGATGCCGATGCAGCCCATTCACTTCTGTGAGGTTTTTGACGCATGGGGCATCGATTTCATGGGTCCATTCCCTAAGAGTCAGGGATTTGAGTACATTCTGTTGGCCGTAGACTATGTGAGTCGTTGGGTGGAGGCTATCCCCGCCCGAGCCGCTGATGCGAGGACAGTTTGCAGATTTTTGAGGAAGCATATCATCACGCGGTTCGGGGTTCCACGAGTTCTGATTTCTGATGGGGGATCTCATTTCATCAACGACCAGGTGAAGGCACTTGCTAGCGAGTTCGGCATAGACCATCGTGTTGCTACACCATACCATCCACAGACGAATGGTCTAGCCGAAGTGTCGAATAGGGAGATCAAGACTATTCTGCAGAAAGTCGTCCGCCCTGACCGAAAGGATTGGTCACAGCTATTGGACTCGGTCTTGTGGGCATATAGAACGTCTTTCAAGACACCTTTGGGCACATCTCCCTTTCGCCTCGTATATGGCAAGCCATGCCATTTACCTGTTGAGCTGAGCCACAAGTCACTTTGGGCAGTTACAGACATACTTATGGATCCAGATGGTATAGGAGACCAGAGGAGGGCAGAGCTAGCTGCCCTGGAGGAGCTTAGAGACGCAGCTTTCTCGAGCAGCCTACATTATAAGGAGAAAGTTAAGGAGTGGCATGATTCTCATATCAGCCACAAACATTTTGAGATTGGACAGAGAGTATGGCTGTTTGATGCGAGGCTTAGATTATTTCCAGGGAAGCTACAGAGCAAATGGAAAGGACCTTATCTGGTTCGGAAGGTACACGACAACGGTAGCATCGACATATCTGAGTTGTCTTCTGAGAGTACCTTCCGAGTGAACGGCCAGCGGCTCAAGCCATTTCTAGATCATGAGCCGCGAGTCGTGGATCTTGCCCCTATTCATTTTGCGTGAGATGTGGTCTTTGACTCACATCTGATGCATCTCACGCCTGAGCTTTACTGATCCTCCGCTGTATATAGATCCAGATGTCCATATCACCACATTCCTTAGTCCCACATCCCTTTCTTCATCTTATGATTATGCTATACTTAGGGTGCACTTTACCCTAAGTATAGGGGGGATGTGAGACCTTGCGGGTATTTCTTTTGTTTCTGTCTACCCCTGTTTTGCTGCCTATACTTAGGGATATCTTACCCTAAGTGTAGGGGGGGTAGACCCTGTACATTCTCCACTCGGTTTTCCCTTTTGTGTACAACCTGCTATACTTAAGATTATTTGATCCTAAGTATAGGGGGAAAACCCGAGATCCTCTTGACTTTTCATCTCTTTTTGTATAGCCTTTCTTTTAGTTTCCCTATACATAGCACGAGTTATGTCTTCTTCATCGCTCTTGATCACTCTGAGGACATCGTTCGAGCTAAGTATAGGGGGGAGTACGTATATATTTCATATATACTTTAGCCATAACTCGTACTTTGTGTGAGTGTGTTAATAAATAAAAATGGCTAAAAACCACAAAAATTAAAAAATTTTCATGTACATAATCTTCTTTTATTTGCACATACATAGCTAGTGTACAAATTATTTTTGTAAAAATGATTTCAAAAATCTTTTGTGTAAAGCTTGTGTAAATATTTCCGTATCAAAATTATGTATATAGTACAAAATTTTTCCAAAATGTTTTGAAAATCAAAAGTTTGCAAAAATCTTGTGTAAATGTGTGTAAATTTCTTTTTGCAAAACTTGCACTTCATGCATCATAATTCATGATTTCAAAACATTTTTCAAAAATTTTGCATGGTTGTAAAATATTGTGTAAATATGCATCTTTTTGTACATTTGTATATAGTTTTTTCTGGATGATAGTTGACATTTAAACTAGCCTGGAATCAAATTGAGAAATGGAGCTTGATTAAGATCTTAATCCACCTAATTCTAAGAGGAACCTTACAGGGCTTAGGCTTAAGGCTTTTCAGGTCCATGGTGACTTAATTCTTTGAGTCCATTAGGCTATGATCACATGTCATCTCAATGAGCCTAAGTAGAGCACTTAACAACAACACATGACTCATATAGATTATGGCTTTACTTGGACAACCGCACTATGCACCGAGCTCTCTACGGATGAGGTGGTGAGGAGGCAGTCTTCCTTGGCTTGGGGTAGCATATGAGGGTAGTACTTCTAGGCGGAACCTCTCTTCTTCATTTAGTGAAGGAAGTGCGTCTCAACTTGGTCTGGTTGCCATGAGGTCTAACGACGGGAGTTGTGGGTTGCAATAAAGCTTCAAAAGAGGGATAGTCTACTGGCTCAAGAGGAAAAACTCCTTGTATATATGCTGCACATGTACATGTTGTATAGATGCATTCGAAAAAAAAAATGCAAAAAGAAAAGAACTCCAAAAAAGTGGTGGGTCTGAGAGAAAATGATAATCCCACCGGAGTATGTATATAAGTGCAATAAGCAAAGCTTGGTTTCATGATCCACCTGTTGTAGCTTGCAGCAGGGAGACTTGGCTACACTGGTCAGGCTCCCAAGGGTACTTGGCTACACTGGCCTTGACCCATTCTCTTCTTCCCCCTCTTCTTGAGCCGGTTGTACTTGAACTTAGAAGGGAATACCCCGCTCCTCGAGGAAAGAGTGGCCAGATTGAGGTCATAGAGTTACCTTGTTGAGGAGGGTTGTCAAGTTGCCATTTCTGAGGTGGAGAGCTTAGACCTCACTTTCACAGGACAAGAAAAGATTCATGGTCTTAAGGGTTTGTGATTGATGACTTGTTCTGATCTGGAGCATTGAGGAGTCTTGGTTATAGAGTAGTGGAACTTAGAGGCTGTTAGGTTTTAAGCTTAAGTCTGAATAAGGTTCCGACACATCAATAATCCAAAGATCTGATCGAGCTCCATCTTTCAATTTAATAAAGGCAAGTTTAATAATCAACCTTGATCCATGTACATTCTCTTTTTCTTTTTCTTTTTCTTTCTTTTTCACTTCTTTTTCAAATAAGTGTTTGCTAAGGGACTAGCAAAGTATAGTATAGGGGGGTGATGAATACCCATTCATCACTCTTTATTCTTATATTTTAGCTACAAAAACCTATGCAAATGCATGTAGATATGTGTAAATAGGATTAATTAGCAAAAGCATGCATGTTTGTAAAAATAGATAATTAGCATGTTTTTGTGCAAAAATAAAAGAATAAAGAGTAAAAAGAAAAAGAGGGAAATATTTAGAATAAATATTGAGCAACCTAACCCAAGGGAGGGCTCAGCATGGGCCTGACCGCATAAAAGCCAAGTAGAGGGAGATAGGGGCTCACATATGTATATATTTGTAAATAAATAAAACTATATATTTTCCTCACCCAAAAATATGTTGTAAATATTTGTATATATTTTGTATATATGTAAAAGCTATTAAAAACAAAATAAAAATTAAAAAGCAAAAATCCAAAAATATCTTTTCACCATATACCACCTTCCTTATCCATTTCACCTTGTAAATAAAGTTATTTATCTCTAAAACTTTTTGTAAATATTCTAGATTATATTTTGTAAATAAAATAAATAAAAAGAAACAAAACAAGAATCAAATAAAAATTACAAAATTAAAAATACAAAAACATATTGTACATATACCTATGTATAGACCTATAATGTACATACCTTATCCTTATTTCCAAAAATTAATTAAAAATCACCAAAAAATAGAAAAAATAAAAGAAAAATGTTTCATGTTTTAAGTTTTTCTTAATTCGGCCATATTCTAGCCTAAAATAAATAAACAAAAAATTTAAATACGTGGCAGCTCCTGATTGGTCCACGGGGGATTGTTGACCCCAGTCAACTCCCCCGCGGACTCTTTCCTTTTTGAGAAGATACGCACCACCCCGCCTTCGCCATTTTCTCCACGCGCCTCCAGCCTGTCACCCACGCAAACCCCGCGCCCGGATCCTTCGCCGATCATCCGACATCCTCGCCAGATCCTTCGCCGTGAGATCCACGCATTCCATAGCCGTCACCTCCCAACCCTAATCGGCCCTGTCTCCATATATATCTCGACCTCCGCCGCCTCCGCGCCTTATCTTTGGCTCTTCTCCTTCTTCCCAGTGAACTCCAGAGGCACCGCGAGAGTGACAGCAAGTGATCGCCCTTGTTGCAGCGAGGCGAGGAGGTGAATCCACTGATCCGGCGTGTGTCGCCGCCGTTGCTCCGCCACAAGCGTGAGCACCGAGCCTCGGGCCGAGACGACCCTTGAGGCTACGACCAGGAGCATCCCCTGCTCTCCCCCAGTCTCTCCGACCGCCCAGGTAGCCGATTAGTCCTTCCGTTTAGCGTAATTTTCCATTTCCCCCAAATCGCATCTCCGACGTATTCAGCTGATTCCGGCCATATCGTGCAACTTCTCAATCATCGGAACGCACCGTTACCTTCGCCATCCCCTTACGCACATTCTACGCCCCTTCACTCAACCCAGATCGCACAGGATCTGGGAATCGAGCTCCTCTGCCGACCACCTTCGCCGGAGCTCTCCATTCCGACGCACCATGCACCTTCACGCCGCCTAACTGGGTCGAGGCAATTTGCCCTCGACCCGTGAGTCTTCTGGTTCGTTTTTCAGGTCAAGATAAGGGTCATCTGAGACCCTTCGCCATCCAGCTAGGAGACCCAGCTCCGCCGCCTTCGCTCGAGCTCCTCGGAGCTCGGTGTGTTCGTCGGAGACCACCAGCAGACGCGGGAGCCTTCCGCGATTCTTCTCCGACCTTCAGAAGGCTCCCCGGAGGACCATCGCGCACTCACGAGCCCGGCGAAGTTCGCCGGAGCCCTGTTCGTCCATCATCCTCCTCCGCCGTCCGATTGACCCCCGAGCTCCAGATCCAATCACGTACGTCCATTCGAGGAGCAGCTTCAACCGTCAGATCCATCCGAGGGTCGATCTCCACCGTCGATCCAGCGAAGCTCAGCCTCGTCGTCCGCCCACCGTTCGATCTGCAACGTGGCAGCACCTGGACCGTCGGATCGCAGTCGAGGACCGGAGCCTTGGGCGCCTTCGCTTCTCCACCGTCGGATCTACACGTGGCGCACGCTCCGCCCTTGGATCGCAATAAAGGGGTAAATTACCTTAGGCCCCCTCGTAGTTTGTGGTTTTTATTTGCAGTCCTGTAAATATTTTATGCATTTTATTTACGTAGGGTAAATTGCACTTGGAACCTCGCGCTTGTTTATATTTGCATTTATGCCCCTGTTTGTCTGAGACACGTGCTTCGACACGTGATATTTTTGGTGTATTTGCAACTCTACCCCTGTAGTTCTGGATGTTCTTTAATGAATGAAATATTTTCAGTAATTGCATTTATGCCCCTGTGAGTGTTTTATTTGCACATGTGCGTTTTATTTTGGGTATTTTGCAGATAAGCCCCTGGACTTTTGGTACTTGTTACCAATAAGCCCTCGGAACTTATTTTTCTTACATTTGGGTCCCTGAGTGCCCCAGGCACGTGCTTGGCACGTGTTTTGCTGGGTATTTTGCACCAGACCCCCCAGAACTTTGGGTATTTACACTTAGGTCCCTGTGCACAGTGCCCCTCCTTTATTTTTGAATAAAATATCAAATCACCTCCAAATTCGATGAAAATTTGACACATGGCTCCTGCCATGGTGTAGAATTTTTATGAATTTTTGAGGACATTTTTTATTTCATTTGCTATTTTTAAAAATTCAAAAACCCCTATTTTTGCCACTGTTTAACTTGGAAAATCATAAAAAAATATAAAAACACCCCCCAAAAATTCTAAAAAAATTAGCTACTGTTCTTTGTTTGTTGTTTGATTTTCTAGCCAATTTTGGCTATTTTGCATTGCTTAAAAACCCTAAAAAGTGAAAAACACATAAAACCTTACAAAAATTATAATAAATAATTTAAAAATCCAAAAACAATAATTTAGGGGCCAAAATTTTCCTTATTCTTTCTAGATTACAGGAAAATTACCTTCAGGGCTTATTGAGATCCTTAAGTATTTTATTTTTGGGTTTCAAGCCTTGCTGGACAGTACCTTTCCTTTTTAGCCTTGTTTTATTTTTAGAAAATAAAATATACATTAGAAAAATCCCAAAAATTCACCAAAAACACTTAAAAACTTAAAAAACATAAAAACAATTTTTGTTGAATTTTTGCATTATTTTTGGTGTGTTTAATAAATTGTGCAAGTGTGTTTGTATTTACTTTCTTTTATTTTCTTAACCTTTTAAAAATCCTAAAAAATATAAAAATTAACAAAAACCACTAAAAATCACTTTTCTTTTATTTTATCTTATTTTTACTACTTCGTAGGCCTAGGCCAATCCGTGCTCCTTGTGTTCGACCCTGGGTGCTATACCAGGTTAATCTCATAGCGAGACCGCTCTCTTTTGTGCTTGATTAGTTTTACATGTCCTGAGTGGTTGATTTTTTCTTGATTGACTCAGCCCGAGTGATTGAGGTCGCAACGACCTATTTTTCTACACCTTTACCTTAGTCATTCGGGCGGTCATCAGAATGGCGCCGTTGCCGGGGAGCACGGCTTAGTAGTTGTTTTTGTCTTGTTTTTCGTTTTTATTTTTCGCGGTTTTTCGCGGCTCTTGTTCATAGTTTCTTTTTGTTTTATTTTGATTTTCTTTTATTTTTGTTTTGTTTTATTTTGTGTGAATATTTTATTTTTCTCATTCTTTTGCACATATACCCTCACTTATATTTTCTTTTATTTTTCTTATTGTTTGATTATTGTTTATTGGTCTGACCACTCTTCTGTCTTTCTTAACCGCGGAGGTGACTTTCGAGGAGCCGGTGCAGCCGCGAGACTCGGAGGCGGCTTCCTTCTCTACGAAGCCGCAGGAGAGAGCGAGAGGAGAGAGTTGAGTGGAGTGAGGCAGTAGGATAGAATTTTATTCATTCATTATTATTTGTAATAATACAGGACATTCAGAGACTCTTAGACACTTAGACCGTAGCGGGTCTGTTTCGCCGAGCACCGGTGTGCTCGGGGGACCCATTAGGACCCTCGGTTTTTACGCGGCTTTTTACGCGGTTTTCTTTTTATTTCTTACTGTCATTTTCCGGATTTTTCGCGGTTTTTGCTCGAGCCCCTAGACATAGGATTTTTGTTGATTGTGACGTAGGATCTCTAAGGCCCAACACTTAATAGAATATCTGTTCCTATAGAACGTAATTGGACCTTACTAAAATTCACTGAAAAAAGTTAGTTTAATTGGATTCGAGACCACGTGCCGTTAGGAGTCACATACAGCGCTGGCAGGACCCATTGTGGCGGGCACCGAGTGACTCCCAAGATCGGACTCCGGACTCGATTCGGTTGACTAACTATTGTTCTTCACGATCAATAGAAATTGCCTGTTTAGAACTCGGTTTTTACCGTTGCATCATATAGCTTAGTTTACTTTTCTGTCTTTATTTTATGCGCGGATCACTCTGCATGTAGAGAGCTGGAGGCAGGTACGCTTTTCTGACTTTGCATGCATCATTGATTTCTCGTGCATCGGCTTTTTCGACTTCTTCCCCCGTTTTTGACTTAATAATCAGGAGAATCGGAAATTCGTTAGGCCGCTTGTATTTATTTTGAAAAAAAAAATTAAAAATAAAAAATAAAAAATTGGGACTGGATAACACTATTGACCCTAAAAGACACTCACATTAAAAATTTGTCTTGGGGAGAGCAACCCCCTCATTGTATGGTTTGGATGCGCGAGAGAGTGACCCGCACCCTAGGTAGAGCCCTCCGGTGCTATTTCTAGCTGACTACCGACTCTTCCGTGCGGGCCAGTCGGTTGGAGTAGCATCGGGTATCCTAACAGGTCACGTAAGCGCTCTGATATTTTGTTTGTTCACCTAATAAAATTGACAAGATAAATTGACCGAGCTTTCACGTTCTTCAGATTGTGTTGTGTTGGTGAACCGGGGGTTTGCTTTGCGATCATATTTTCTCCAGATCCCATCCACCTAACTCACCAGATCAGATGATGGGTAGACGGTCTCTTAGGCAGCCTTTGGCTGCACCGCTTTCAGGCGCGTCTACTTCACCATCTAGGTTGGCCCGTAAGAGTCAAGACCAGCTCTCCGGGCCCGAGTACGATTCCACCCTGTTCCCCCTCGATCCCCTTTCTTTTGCTACTGAGAGACATGAGCTCGAGGAAAGACGAATTGATTTGACAGAACCTGAGTTGGGCTCATCTGATTTTGCAGACGTCACTATGGCCGGAGCCGGCAGTTCAGATGATCGCCAACCCGAACATTTTGTACTAGACCAGGGGGCGATCAACTCCACCTGATTGCATCGTTAGAGACAGTACAGAAGCAGCTACGCGATCAGGGAGCTTTCATGATTGAGATGAGAAGGGAGCTGGAGCGACTCAGAGAAGAGAGAGATCAGAGCGAGCCTGAGGACATTCCTGATGCTGATGCACAGGCAGCAGCCGCAGCAGCAGCTGCCGCAACGGCAGCCGCCGCCGCAGCGGGACCACCGAGACCGATGCGGGAGTTACACAACCCCGGATCTACACTGATGCACCATTGGGTGGTGGTACCTGCTATCGTGGGGATTTCAAGTTCCCTCCGAACACCCTGCAGATGCTTCCTCATTTTCACGGACTTGCCACTGAGGAGCCCCACCTCCATCTCCAGGAGTTTTTGATGATCTGCAGCACTGTCCACGACCGTCATGTGGCCAGGATACGATTCGGATGATGGCCTTCCCTTTTTCACTGGCAGATAGAGCAGCCGCCTAGCTGAAGCATTAGGGAAGTTTGTTTACACCTGGGAGCAGCTCCGCACCGAGTACTTGAACAAGTACTATCCACTCGGGCGGACGAATGCAGCGAGGGCCCTGATCAACAACTTCTCCATGCTCCCTAACGAGCAGTTTCACGAGGCATGGGAGAGGTTTAGAGAGCTTCTGGATAGATGCCCACACCACGACATTTCCAAGCCGAACCTAGTTCAGAGCTTCTTTAGTGGGATGACGCCAGAGCTTCCAGGGTCTGGTGAATGCTTCTTGCGGCGGGTCCTACTTTGCCAAGGACCATGACCAAGTCTGGGCCATTTACGAGGAGATGGCCGAAAATTACATGGTGATGTCCCAGACTCGGTTGTACACACAGAGATCTCAGCAGCCGCCAGGACCCGTGCAGTACCAGCGGATAGCACGGTTGATGCAGGTCCATCCAGTTCGTCCACAGTTGCAGCCGCACAGGCAGAGTCGGCCGCTGCGGACATGGGGATTATCAGTGAGAAGTTGGACCGCATGGAAATAATAGGAGAGAAGAGCAGTGCCATCCTCCAGTGCCAGGGCATAACTCAGATGGAGCAGATGGCACAGACTCTGAGCGACGTGAAGACCCATCTCTTGTGTCTTCAGGAGGCACAGACGGCTTCTCAGCCCCGTCTTCAGTCGCGAGGCGATTCCGGTGGCAGCCGCAGCTCGTCCCAGCGCTCCAGCTCCTTGCAGCAGCCTAGACAAGTTCACCTTGTACAGGCGGAGCCGTACCAGCAGCAGCAACCCTCTTATCAGTCACCACCATCTCCAGACTTACAGATGGTGATATATCAGCCGGATCAGCCTCTGGCAGTACTGCCGCCAGACCCCTTCGATGCAGAGCCGTTGATGGATGTCAACGGGATTTGGTATGACCGTCCTCAACCTGGAATCCGACGAGACCATCCCGGATTCAGGTGGGGGAATGGGGGTAACCAGTCCCAACAGCAGCCAACCGGTCAGGGAGGGCAGTACTCCCAGCAGAGGGATCACCAGCAGCCCCCAGCATACCAGCCACACCAGCCATCATCCTTCGTACCTCGTCCCTACCAGCAGCAGGGACAGAATTGGAGACGTGAGCAGCAGGCTCACCAGCAGCAGCATCCCTCCTTTTACCCCTCTCAGCCGCAGCAGCACCAGGTCCAGCAGCCTCATTACCAGAGAGGCAACCCGTCAGGCTCCCATGAGAGCCCCGCCTTGGATGATCTAGCCCGCATCTTCACAGAGCAGCAGGCTACATTTAGACGGGAGATGGACGAGTTCCGCCAGGAGATGCGGGACCTGATGAGAGGGAAGGCCGCCATCCCTGCACAGATCGAGCCTAATCCGAATAGCTTGAAGAGGAAGTCTGAGCAGGTAGTTCACACTGAGCCTATCACTCCTAGTGACTCATTTGATGATATGTCGTCGGATCTATTTGATGCTGATTTTGTTACACTTAGGAGCGGTAGAAGACCAGCAGGCGGCGCCTCATCTGAGCGACAACGCGAGGATCCATCCAGAGCGCCAGATGAGGAAGAGGAGAGCGGTACTGAAGCCGCACATGATGATGACGGTGGTACTGATGCCACCCGAGATGCTGATTCCACCAGCGGTACTGAGGCCGCCGCTTCACCATATCGAGGAGGTGGTACTGACGCCACCAGCAGAGCCGAGCCAGCCCGCGGTACTGAGGCCGCAAGACGTCTAGTTGTAGAGCCAGCTAGAGGTGGTACTGAGGCCACCAATATTCATTTTGATAGAGATGTTGTCTTTCCTCGTATGAATGTATCTCAGGACTCTATTTTGAATAAAGGAAAAGGTTTAGTTTCTTCTGATCCCACTGTGGTGAAAGATGTATGTGAGGATCCGGTCATCGAACCATCTAGGCCTATTCCTAGTCCTTCATCTGAGAAGGACCCTGTGATCCCCTTTCCTAGAGCCCTTGAGTTGGGGAAGGGGAAGAAAAGAGAAAAAGATCCAAAAAAGAGAGAGCAGGAGGAGTTCAGCCAGAGCATGATAGACCGATTTCACATCCAGCTGACCCTCCATGAGGCTTTGCAGCACATCCCTCTTCTTCAGCGATCCTTGAGAGACAGGACCACAGTCAGGAGGAAGAAGAGGAACAACACCGCAGAGATTCATGTGTTGACAAAAGCCACGTGTTACGCGATCCAGAACCATCTGCCGACCAAGAGGCCAGATTTAGGAGCCCCGTATGTCAGATGTCAGATTAATGAGCAGAGGTTCAACCGTACTCTATTAGATAGCGGATCGTCGATCAACCTTCTTCCGGCAGCTCTTCTCGACCACTTAGAGTTGGGCACTCTTAGACAGAGCAGGACATACCTTCAGTTTGCTGATCGGTCTGTCAAGAGTCCAAAGGGGTTGTTGCGAGACGTTGTCGTCACGATTCAGGGTTTGCAATTTCCCGTGGACTTCGTAGTGCTGGACATGGAGACCCCTGACTCGTTGACCGATTCCCCCATCATCCTCGGTCGCCCGTTCTTGGCCACAGCCAAGGCGGTGACTGACCATGACAGTGGGAAGGTATTCTTTCGCGTCCAGGGCGAGAGTATACGAATAGAGACGATTAAGGATCACAGAGCCAGAGATCGATCCCGCTCAGAGGGCAGTACAGATTCAGAACAGCTGACAGATGCAGAGCCAGACATACATCAGGACTGTGATTTTGTGATCACAGATGATGAGGCAGCTTGGGCAGATCCTGCAGCACAGACTATCCTATCATATTCAGATACAGCTGATGCAGAGATGATAGCAGAGGATAGTCTGGAGAGCACAGCCCTGGTTCAGGATACTATTGAGTCAGCAGAGTCGGACCTTGATCGCGACACGATTTTCAGTGATGGTGGTGCTGAGGCCACCTTGTTTCCCGGTGGTACTGATGCCACCGCTTCTGATACAGATCCCTCGGATTCAGAATCTGATTGGGCAGATTGTGATGATCAGATACCAGACCTGGATCCACCAGAGCCTACAGATGAGGAGGAGGTAGAGGTAGAGCAGATCAGAGACAATGCAGAGGGCCCACCTTCTCCAGATCCAGTTTGTGAGAGTTCTCTATCATTTTCCCAGGCAGATTTGGCAGAATTGTCAGCATACACACATCTTCTTCAGAAGCCAGATTTGCCAGCACCCAGCTGTCCAGAGCTAAAGCCGCTCCCTACTTCGCTGAAGTATCGATTCCTTGCAGGAGAGTCTGAGATGTACCCAGTCATCATCTCTGCCGATCTGACTGGAGAACAAGAATCCCGTCTGATGGGGGTTCTTGAAAAGAACCGCAAGGCAATTGGATGGAGCGTAGCAGATCTCCATGGGATTAGTCCCTCGTTGTGCTCCCACCATATCTATCTTGAGGAAGGGGCAAAGCCGTCGCGTGAGTTCCAGCGGCGACTGAACCCCAACCTAAGAGAGGTTGTCATGAGGGAAATATCAAAATGGTGGAGTGCAGATTTTATTTATCCCATTTTCGACTCCAAGTGGGTGAGCCCCTTGCATGTGGTGCCCAAGAAGACGGGCATCACGACTCTGATCAATGAGTCGGGAGAGGAGATTGCTACACGAGTACCTACCTCTTGGCGGGTCTGCGTTGACTACAGGAGACTCAACCAGGCCACCAAGAAGGACCATTTCCCCCTGCCTTTTATTGATCAGATCATAGAGAGACTGGCAGGGAAGAGCCATTATTGCTTCCTGGATGGGTACTCGGGCTACAATCAGGTGGCCATCGCTCCTGAGGATCAGGAGAAGACCACCTTTACCTGTCCCTTCGGTACATACGCCTTTCGACGCATGCCATTTGGGCTATGCAACGCCCCTGCGACTTTTCAGAGATGCATGCTGTCGATCTTTTCGGACATGGTAGGGGAATGTTTGGAGGTCTTCATGGACGACTTCTCGGTTTACGGCGACGGATTCGATTCCTGTCTTGACTGCCTAGACCGAGTGCTCCAGCGATGTATTGCTACCCGCTTGGTTCTGTCTTGGGAGAAGAGTCACTTCATGGTGACTCAAGGGACGGTGCTTGGCCACATCATCTCCAACAGGGGCATGGAGGTTGATCCAGCCAAGGTTGACGTCATTAGAAAACTCGCACCGCCGTCCAATTTGAAGCAGCTACGGTCATTTCTGGGGCACGTTGGTTTTTATAGGAGATTCATTCATGATTTCAGCAAGATTGCCCGACCGTTGACTGACCTCTTGACGAAAGACACCGAGTTCCTTGTCGATGACAAGTGTCTTTCGTCCTTTGAGACTCTCCAGCAGTGTGTTATTGAGGCTCCTGTCCTTCAGCCACCCGATTGGTCTCTTCCATTCGAGATCATGACGGACGCCTCCGATTTTGCCGTGGGGGCAGTGCTGGGACAGAGGAGGGATGGAGTGCCATTTGCCATACACTATGCTAGCCGCACATTGGATTCCGCCCAGCGGAATTATACGGTCACAGAGAAGGAGATGCTAGCAGTAGTGTTCGCCCTAGATAAGTTCAGATCGTATATCATTGGATCTAGAGTGACTTTGTTTACAGATCATACCGCCATCAGGTACCTCATGGCAAAGAAGGATGCCAAGGCCAGACTGACTAGATGGATCCTTCTACTCCAGGAGTTCGATATTGAGATCAAGGATAAGCCTGGAATCAAGAATGTGGTGGCGGATCATCTTTCCCGACTAGAGCAGCCTGAGGATTCTGAGCAGATTGATCCTATTCGAGATACCTTTCCAGATGAGGCGATCCTTGCTATCGCCTCACTCCCGTGGTATGCCGATATTGTGAACTTTCTCGTTGCTGGGAAAGTCCCACAAGATTGGCCCAGGCAGAGGCGTGAGACCTTCCTTGCGAAGGCCAAGTCCTACCACTGGGAGGATCCCATCCTTTACCACGAAGGAGGGGATAGCGTCTGGCGTCGGTGTATTCCTCAGGAGGAGCATCATAGTGTCCTCACTTACTGCCACAAGCTTGAGGCAGGAGGACATCATTCTGGGAGGAGAACGGCACAGAAAGTGCTCCAATCCGGCTTGTGGTGGCCTACCCTATTCAAGGACTCAGATGAGTTCGTGAAGAGGTGTACTGACTGTCAGAGGATGGGCACTTGTGGACAGCGTGATATGATGCCGATGCAGCCCATTCACTTCTGTGAGGTTTTTGACGCATGGGGCATCGATTTCATGGGTCCATTCCCTAAGAGTCAGGGATTTGAGTACATTCTGTTGGCCGTAGACTATGTGAGTCGTTGGGTGGAGGCTATCCCCGCCCGAGCCGCTGATGCGAGGACAGTTTGCAGATTTTTGAGGAAGCATATCATCACGCGGTTCGGGGTTCCACGAGTTCTGATTTCCGATGGGGGATCTCATTTCATCAACGACCAGGTGAAGGCACTTGCTAGCGAGTTCGGCATAGACCATCGTGTTGCTACACCATACCATCCACAGACGAATGGTCTAGCCGAAGTGTCGAATAGGGAGATCAAGACTATTCTGCAGAAAGTCGTCCGCCCTGACCGAAAGGATTGGTCACAGCTATTGGACTCGGTCTTGTGGGCATATAGAACGTCTTTCAAGACACCTTTGGGCACATCTCCCTTTCGCCTCGTATATGGCAAGCCATGCCATTTACCTGTTGAGCTGAGGCACAAGTCACTTTGGGCAGTTACAGACATACTTATGGATCCAGATGGTATAGGAGACCAGAGGAGGGCAGAGCTAGCTGCCCTGGAGGAGCTTAGAGACGCAGCTTTCTCGAGCAGCCTACATTATAAGGAGAAAGTTAAGGAGTGGCATGATTCTCCTATCAGCCACAAACATTTTGAGATTGGACAGAGAGTATGGTTGTTTGATGCGAGGCTTAGATTATTTCCAGGGAAGCTACAGAGCAAATGGAAAGGACCTTATCTGGTTCGGAAGGTACACGACAACGGTAGCATCGACATATCTGAGTTGTCTTCTGAGAGTACCTTCCGAGTGAACGGCCAGCGGCTCAAGCCATTTCTAGATCATGAGCCGCGAGTCGTGGATCTTGCCCCTATTCATTTTGCGTGAGATGTGGTCTTTGACTCACATCTGATGCATCTCACGCCTGAGCTTTACTGATCCTCCGCTGTATATAGATCCAGATGTCCATATCACCACATTCCTTAGTCCCACATCCCTTTCTTCATCTTATGATTATGCTATACTTAGGGTGCACTTTACCCTAAGTATAGGGGGGATGTGAGACCTTGCGGGTATTTCTTTTGTTTCTGTCTACCCCTGTTTTGCTGCCTATACTTAGGGATATCTTACCCTAAGTGTAGGGGGGGTAGACCCTGTACATTCTCCACTCGGTTTTCCCTTTTGTGTACAGCCTGCTATACTTAAGATTATTTGATCCTAAGTATAGGGGGAAAACCCGAGATCCTCTTGACTTTTCATCTCTTTTTGTATAGCCTTTCTTTTAGTTTCCCTATACATAGCACGAGTTATGTCTTCTTCATCGCTCTTGATCACTCTGAGGACATCGTTCGAGCTAAGTATAGGGGGGAGTACGTATATATTTCATATATACTTTAGCCATAACTCGTACTTTGTGTGAGTGTGTTAATAAATAAAAATGGCTGAAAACCACAAAAATTAAAAAATTTTCATGTACATAATCTTCTTTTATTTGCACATACATAGCTAGTGTACAAATTATTTTTGTAAAAATGATTTCAAAAATCTTTTGTGTAAAGCTTGTGTAAATATTTCCGTATCAAAATTATGTATATAGTACAAAATTTTTCCAAAATGTTTTGAAAATCAAAAGTTTGCAAAAATCTTGTGTAAATGTGTGTAAATTTCTTTTTGCAAAACTTGCACTTCATGCATCATAATTCATGATTTCAAAACATTTTTCAAAAATTTTGCATGGTTGTAAAATATTGTGTAAATATGCATCTTTTTGTACATTTGTATATAGTTTTTTCTGGATGATAGTTGACATTTAAACTAGCCTGGAATCAAATTGAGAAATGGAGCTTGATTAAGATCTTAATCCACCTAATTCTAAGAGGAACCTTACAGGGCTTAGGCTTAAGGCTTTTCAGGTCCATGGTGACTTAATTCTTTGAGTCCATTAGGCTATGATCACATGTCATCTCAATGAGCCTAAGTAGAGCACTTAACAACAACACATGACTCATATTGATTATGGCTTTACTTGGACAACCGCACTATGCACCGAGCTCTCTACGGATGAGGTGGTGAGGAGGCAGTCTTCCTTGGCTTGGGGTAGCATATGAGGGTAGTACTTCTAGGCGGAACCTCTCTTCTTCATTTAGTGAAGGAAGTGCGTCTCAACTTGGTCTGGTTGCCATGAGGTCTAACGACGGGAGTTGTGGGTTGCAATAAAGCTTCAAAAGAGGGATAGTCTACTGGCTCAAGAGGAAAAACTCCTTGTATATATGCTGCACATGTACATGTTGTATAGATGCATTCGAAAAAAAAATGCAAAAAGAAAAGAACTCCAAAAAAGTGGTGGGTCTGAGAGAAAATGATAATCCCACCGGAGTATGTATATAAGTGCAATAAGCAAAGCTTGGTTTCATGATCCACCTGTTGTAGCTTGCAGCAGGGAGACTTGACTACACTGGTCAGGCTCCCAAGGGTACTTGGCTACACTGGCCTTGACCCATTCTCTTCTTCCCCCTCTTCTTGAGCCGGTTGTACTTGAACTTAGAAGGGAATACCCCGCTCCTCGAGGAAAGAGTGGCCAGATTGAGGTCATAGAGTTACCTTGTTGAGGAGGGTTGTCAAGTTGCCATTTCTGAGGTGGAGAGCTTAGACCTCACTTTCACAGGACAAGAAAAGATTCATGGTCTTAAGGGTTTGTGATTGATGACTTGTTCTGATCTGGAGCATTGAGGAGTCTTGGTTATAGAGTAGTGGAACTTAGAGGCTGTTAGGTTTTAAGCTTAAGTCTGAATAAGGTTCCGACACATCAATAATCCAAAGATCTGATCGAGCTCCATCTTTCAATTTAATGAAGGCAAGTTTAATAATCAACCTTGATCCATGTACATTCTCTTTTTCTTTTTCTTTTTCTTTCTTTTTCACTTCTTTTTCAAATAAGTGTTTGCTAAGGGACTAGCAAAGTATAGTATAGGGGGGTGATGAATACCCATTCATCACTCTTTATTCGTATATTTTAGCTACAAAAACCTATGCAAATGCATGTAGATATGTGTAAATAGGATTAATTAGCAAAAGCATGCATGTTTGTAAAAATAGATAATTAGCATGTTTTTGTGCAAAAATAAAAGAATAAAGAGTAAAAAGAAAAAGAGGGAAATATTTAGAATAAATATTGAGCAACCTAACCCAAGGGAGGGCTCAGCATGGGCCTGACCGCATAAAAGCCAAGTAGAGGGAGATAGGGGCTCACATATGTATATATTTGTAAATAAATAAAACTATATATTTTCCTCACCCAAAAATATGTTGTAAATATTTGTATATATTTTGTATATATGTAAAAGCTATTAAAAACAAAATAAAAATTAAAAAGCAAAAATCCAAAAATATCTTTTCACCATATACCACCTTCCTTATCCATTTCACCTTGTAAATAAAGTTATTTATCTCTAAAACTTTTTGTAAATATTCTAGATTATATTTTGTAAATAAAATAAATAAAAAGAAACAAAACAAGAATCAAATAAAAATTACAAAATAAAAAATACAAAAACATATTGTACATATACCTATGTATAGACCTATAATGTACATACCTTATCCTTATTTCCAAAAATTAATTAAAAATCACCAAAAAATAGAAAAAAATAAAAGAAAAATGTTTCATGTTTTAAGTTTTTCTTAATTCGGCCATATTCTAGCCTAAAATAAATAAACAAAAAATTCAAATACGTGGCAGCTCCTGATTGGTCCACGGGGGATTGTTGACCCCAGTCAACTCCCCCGCGGACTCTTTCCTTTTTGAGAAGATACGCACCGCCCCGCCTTCGCCATTTTCTCCACGCGCCTCCAGCCTGTCACCCACGCAAACCCCGCGCCCGGATCCTTCGCCGATCATCCGACATCCTCGCCAGATCCTTCGCCGTGAGATCCACGCATTCCATAGCCGTCACCTCCCAACCCTAATCGGCCCTGTCTCCATATATATCTCGACCTCCGCCGCCTCCGCGCCTTATCTTTGGCTCTTCTCCTTCTTCCCAGTGAACTCCAGAGGCACCGCGAGAGTGACAGCAAGCGATCGCCCTTGTTGCAGCGAGGCGAGGAGGTGAATCCACTGATCCGGCGTGTGTCGCCGCCGTTGCTCCGCCACAAGCGTGAGCACCGAGCCTCGGGCCGAGATGACCCTTGAGGCTACGACCAGGAGCATCCCCTGCTCTCCCCCAGTCTCTCCGACCGCCCAGGTAGCCGATTAGTCCTTCCGTTTAGCGTAATTTTCCATTTCCCCTAAATCGCATCTCCGACGTATTCAGCTGATTCCGGCCATATCGTGCAACTTCTCAATCATCGGAACGCACCGTTACCTTCGCCATCCCCTTACGCACATTCTACGCCCCTTCACTCAACCCAGATCGCACAGGATCTGGGAATCGAGCTCCTCTGCCGACCACCTTCGCCGGAGCTCTCCATTCCGACGCACCATGCACCTTCACGCCGCCTAACTGGGTCGAGGCAATTTGCCCTCGACCCGTGAGTATTCGGGTTCGTTTTTCAGGTCAAGATAAGGGTCATCTGAGACCCTTCGCCATCCAGCTAGGAGACCCAGCTCCGCCGCCTTCGCTCGAGCTCCTCGGAGCTCGGTGTGTTCGTCGGAGACCACCAGCAGACGCGGGAGCCTTCCGCGATTCTTCTCCGACCTTCAGAAGGCTCCCCGGAGGACCATCGCGCACTCACGAGCCCGGCGAAGTTCGCCGGAGCCCTGTTCGTCCATCATCCTCCTCCGCCGTCCGATTGACCCCCGAGCTCCAGATCCAATCACGTACGTCCATTCGAGGAGCAGCTTCAACCGTCAGATCCATCCGAGGGTCGATCTCCACCGTCGATCCAGCGAAGCTCAGCCTCGTCGTCCGCCCACCGTTCGATCTGCAACGTGGCAGCACCTGGACCGTCGGATCGCAATCGAGGACCGGAGCCTTGGGCGCCTTCGCTTCTCCACCGTCGGATCTACACGTGGCGCACGCTCCGCCCTTGGATCGCAATAAAGGGGTAAATTACCTTAGGCCCCCTCGTAGTTTGTGGTTTTTATTTGCAGTCCTGTAAATATTTTATGCATTTTATTTACGTAGGGTAAATTGCACTTGGAACCTCGCGCTTGTTTATATTTGCATTTATGCCCCTGTTTGTCTGAGACACGTGCTTCGACACGTGATATTTTTGGTGTATTTGCAACTCTACCCCTGTAGTTCTGGATGTTCTTTAATGAATGAAATATTTTCAGTAATTGCATTTATTCCCCTGTGAGTGTTTTATTTGCACATGTGCGTTTTATTTTGGGTATTTTGCAGATAAGCCCTTGGACTTTTGGTACTTGTTACCAATAAGCCCTCGGAACTTATTTTTCTTACATTTGGGTCCCTGAGTGCCCCAGGCACGTGCTTGGCACGTGTTTTGCTGGGTATTTTGCACCAGACCCCCCAGAACTTTGGGTATTTGCACTTAGGTCCCTGTGCACAGTGCCCCTCCTTTATTTTTGAATAAAATATCAAATCACCTCCAAATTCGATGAAAATTTGACACATGGCTCCTGCCATGGTGTAAAATTTTTATGAATTTTTGAGGACATTTTTTATTTCATTTGCTATTTTTAAAAATTCAAAAACCCCTATTTTTGCCACTGTTTAACTTGGAAAATCATAAAAAAATATAAAAACACCCCCAAAAATTCTAAAAAAATTAGCTACTGTTCTTTGTTTGTTGTTTGATTTTCTAGCCAATTTTAGCTATTTTGCATTGCTTAAAAACCCTAAAAAGTGAAAAACACATAAAAACTTACAAAAATTATAATAAATAATTTAAAAATCCAAAAACAATAATTTAGGTGCCAAAATTTTCCTTATTCTTTCTAGATTACAGGAAAATTACCTTCAGGGCTTATTGAGATCCTTAAGTATTTTATTTTTGTGTTTCAAGCCTTGCTGGACAGTACCTTTCCTTTTTAGCCTTGTTTTATTTTTAGAAAATAAAATATACATTAGAAAAATCCCAAAAATTCACCAAAAACACTTAAAAACTTAAAAAACATAAAAACAATTTTTGTTGAATTTTTGCATTATTTTTGGTGTGTTTAATAAATTGTGCAAGTGTGTTTGTATTTACTTTCTTTTATTTTCTTAACCTTTTAAAAATCCTAAAAAATATAAAAATTAACAAAAACCACTAAAAATCACTTTTCTTTTATTTTATCTTATTTTTACTACTTCGTAGGCCTAGGCCAATCCGTGCTCCTTGTGTTCGACCCTGGGTGCTATACCAGGTTAATCTCATAGCGAGACCGCTCTCTTTTGTGCTTGATTAGTTTTACATGTCCTGAGTGGTTGATTTTTTCTTGATTGACTCAGCCCGAGTGATTGAGGTCGCAGCGACCTATTTTTCTACACCTTTACCTTAGTCATTCGGGCGGTCATCAGAATGGCGCCGTTGCCGGGGAGCACGGCTTAGTAGTTGTTTTTGTCTTGTTTTTCGTTTTTATTTTTCGCGGTTTTTCGCGGCTCTTGTTCATAGTTTCTTTTTGTTTTATTTTGATTTTCTTTTATTTTTGTTTTGTTTTATTTTGTGTGAATATTTTATTTTTCTCATTCTTTTGCACATATACCCTCACTTATATTTTCTTTTATTTTTCTTATTGTTTGATTATTGTTTATTGGTCTGACCACTCTTCTGTCTTTCTTGCGAGGGCCCGAGGACCGCGGAGGTGACTTTCGAGGAGCCGGTGCAGCCGCGAGACTCGGAGGCGGCTTCCTTCTCTACGAAGCCGCAGGAGAGAGCGAGAGGAGAGAGTTGAGTGGAGTGAGGCAGTAGGATAGAATTTTATTCATTCATTATTATTTGTAATAATACAGGACATTCAGAGACTCTTAGACACTTAGACCGTAGCGGGTCTGTTTCGCCGAGCACCAGTGTGCTCGGGGGACCCATTAGGACCCTCGGTTTTTACGCGGCTTTTTACGCGGTTTTCTTTTTATTTCTTACTGTCATTTTCCGGATTTTTCGCGGTTTTTGCTCGAGCCCCTAGACATAGGATTTTTGTTGATTGTGACGTAGGATCTCTAAGGCCCAACACTTAATAGAATATCTGTTCCTATAGAACGTAATTGGACCTTACTAAAATTCACTGAAAAAGTTAGTTTAATTGGATTCGAGACCACGTGCCGTTAGGAGTCACATACAGCGCTGGCAGGACCCATTGTGGCGGGCACCGAGTGACTCCCAAGATCGGACTCCGGACTCGATTCGGTTGACTAACTATTGTTCTTCACGATCAATAGAAATTGCCTGTTTAGAACTCGGTTTTTACCGTTGCATCATATAGCTTAGTTTACTTTTCTGTCTTTATTTTATGCGCGGATCACTCTGCATGTAGAGAGCTGGAGGCAGGTACGCTTTTCTGACTTTGCATGCATCATTGATTTCTCGTGCATCGGCTTTTTCAACTTCTTCCCCCGTTTTTGACTTAATAATCAGGAGAATCGGAAAATTCGTTAGGCCGCTTGTATTTATTTTGAAAAAAAAAATTAAAAAGAAAAAATAAAAAAATTGGGACTGGATAACACTATTGACCCTAAAAGACACTCACATTAAAAATTTGTCTTGGGGAGAGCAAACCCCTCATTGTATGGTTTGGATGCGCGAGAAAGTGACCCGCACCCTAGGTAGAGCCCTCCGGTGCTATTTCTAGCTGACTACCGACTCTTCCGTGCGGGCCAGTCGGTTGGAGTAGCATCGGGTATCCTAACAGGTCACGTAAGCGCTCTGATATTTTGTTTGTTCACCTAATAAAATTGACAAGATAAATTGACCGAGCTTTCACGGTCTTCAGATTGTGTTGTGTTGGTGAACCGGGGGTTTGCTTTGCGATCATATTTTCTCCAGATCCCATCCACCTAACTCACCAGATCAAGATGATGGGTAGACGGTCTCTTAGGCAGCCTTTGGCTGCACCGCTTTCAGGCGCGTCTACTTCACCATCTAGGTTGGCCCGTAAGAGTCAAGACCAGCTCTCCGGGCCCGAGTACGATTCCACCCTGTTCCCCCTCGACCCCTTTCTTTTGCTACTGAGAGACATGAGCCCGAGGAAAGACGAATTGATTTGACAGAACCTGAGTTGGGCTCATCTGATTTTGCAGACGTCACTATGGCCGGAGCCGGCAGTTCAGATGATCGCCAACCCGAACATTTTGTACTAGACCAGGGGGCGATCAACTCCACCCTGATTGCATCGTTAGAGACAGTACAGAAGCAGCTACGCGATCAGGGAGCTTTCATGATTGAGATGAGAAGGGAGCTGGAGCGACTCAGAGAAGAGAGAGATCAGAGCGAGCCTGAGGACATTCCTGATGCTGATGCACAGGCAGCAGCCGCAGCAACAGCTGCCGCAGCGGCAGCCGCCGCCGCAGCGGGACCACCGAGACCGATGCGGGAGTTACACAACCCCGGATCTACACTGATGCACCATTGGGTGGTGGTACCTGCTATCGTGGGGGATTTCAAGTTCCCTCCGAACACCCTGCAGATGCTTCCTCATTTTCACGGACTTGCCACTGAGGAGCCCCACCTCCATCTCCAGGAGTTTTTGATGATCTGCAGCACTGTCCACGACCGTCATGTGGACCAGGATACGATTCGGATGATGGCCTTCCCTTTTTCACTGGCAGATAGAGCAGCCGCCTAGCTGAAGCATTTAGGGAAGTTTGTTTACACCTGGGAGCAGCTCCGCACCGAGTACTTGAACAAGTACTATCCACTCGGGCGGACGAATGCAGCGAGGGCCCTGATCAACAACTTCTCCATGCTCCCTAACGAGCAGTTTCACGAGGCATGGGAGAGGTTTAGAGAGCTTCTGGATAGATGCCCACACCACGACATTTCCAAGCCGAACCTAGTTCAGAGCTTCTTTAGTGGGATGACGCCAGAGCTTCAGGGTCTGGTGAATGCTTCTTGCGGCGGGTCCTACTTTGCCAAGGACCACGACCAAGTCTGGGCCATTTACGAGGAGATGGCCGAAAATTACATGGTGATGTCCCAGACTCGGTTGTACACACAGAGATCTCAGCAGCCGCCAGGACCCGTGCAGTACCAGCGGATAGCACGGGTTGATGCAGGTCCATCCAGTTCGTCCACAGTTGCAGCCGCACAGGCAGAGTCGGCCGCTGCGGACATGGGGATTATCAGTGAGAAGTTGGACCGCATGGAAATAATAGAGAAGAAGCAGTGCCAGGGCATAACTCAGATGGAGCAGATGGCACAGACTCTGAGCGACGTGAAGACCCATCTCTTGTGTCTTCAGGAGGCACAGACGGCTTCTCAGCCCCGTCTTCAGTCGCGAGGCGATTCCGGTGGCAGCCGCAGCTCGTCCCAGCGCTCCAGCTCCTTGCAACAGCCTAGACAAGTTCACCTTGTACAGGCGGAGCCGTACCAGCAGCAACAGCCCTCTTATCAGTCACCACCATCTCCAGACTTACAGATGGTGATATATCAGCCGGATCAGCCTCTGGCAGTACTGCCGCCAGACCCCTTCGATGCAGAGCCGTTGATGGATGTCAACGGGATTTGGTATGACCGTCCTCAACCTGGAATCCGACGAGACCATCCCGGATTCAGGTGGGGGAATGGGGGTAACCAGTCCCAACAGCAGCCAACCGGTCAGGGAGGGCAGTACTCCCAGCAGAGGGATCACCAGCAGCCCCCAGCATACCAGCCACACCAGCCATCATCCTTCGTACCTCGTCCCTACCAGCAGCAGGGACAGAATTGGAGACGTGAGCAGCAGGCTCACCAGCAGCAGCATCCCTCCTTTTACCCCTCTCAGCCGCAGCAGCACCAGGTCCAGCAGCCTCATTACCAGAGAGGCAACCCGTCAGGCTCCCATGAGAGCCCCGCCTTGGATGATCTAGCCCGCATCTTCATAGAGCAGCAGGCTACATTTAGACGGGAGATGGACGAGTTCCGCCAGGAGATGCGGGACCTGATGAGAGGGAAGGCCGCCATCCCTGCACAGATCGAGCCTAATCCGAATAGCTTGAAGAGGAAGTCTGAGAAGGTAGTTCACACTGAGCCTATCACTCCTAGTGACTCATTTGATGATATGTCGTCGGATCTATTTGATGCTGATTTTGTTACACTTAGGAGCGGTAGAAGACCAGCAGGCGGCGCCTCATCTGAGCGACAACGCGAGGATCCATCCAGAGCGCCAGATGAGGAAGAGGAGAGCGGTACTGAAGCCGCACATGATGATGACAGTGGTACTGATGCCACCCGAGATGCTGATTCCACCGGCGATACTGAGGCCGCCGCTTCACCATATCGAGGAGGTGGTACTGACGCCACCAGCAGAGCCGAGCCAGCTCGCGGTACTGAGGCCGCAAGACGTCTAGTTGTAGAGCCAGCTAGAGGTGGTACTGAGGCCACCAATATTCATTTTGATAGAGATGTTGTCTTTCCTCGTATGAATGTATCTCAGGACTCTATTTTGAATAAAGGAAAAGGTTTAGTTTCTTCTGATCCCACTGTGGTGAAAGATGTATGTGAGGATCCGGTCATCGAACCATCTAGGCCTATTCCTAGTCCTTCATCTGAGAAGGACCCTGTGATCCCCTTTCCTAGAGCCCTTGAGTTGGGGAAGGGGAAGAAAAGAGAAAAAGATCCAAAAAAGAGAGAGCAGGAGGAGTTCAGCCAGAGCATGATAGACCGATTTCACATCCAGCTGACCCTCCATGAGGCTTTGCAGCACATCCCTCTTCTTCAGCGATCCTTGAGAGACAGGACCACAGTCAGGAGGAAGAAGAGGAACAACACCGCAAAGATTCATGTGTTGACAAAAGCCACGTGTTACGCGATCCAGAACCATCTGCCGACCAAGAGGCCAGATTTAGGAGCCCCGTATGTCAGATGTCAGATTAATGAGCAGAGGTTCGACCGTACTCTATTAGATAGCGGATCGTCGATCAACCTTCTTCCGGTAGCTCTTCTCGACCACTTAGAGTTGGGCACTCTTAGACAGAGCAGGACATACCTTCAGTTTGCTGATCGGTCTGTCAAGAGGCCAAAGGGGTTGTTGCGAGACGTTGTCGTCACGATTCAGGGTTTGCAATTTCCCGTGGACTTCGTAGTGCTGGACATGGAGACCCCTGACTCGTTGACCGATTCCCCCATCATCCTCGGTCGCCCGTTCTTGGCCACAGCCAAGGCGGTGACTGACCATGACAGTGGGAAGGTATTCTTTCGCGTCCAGGGCGAGAGTATACGAATAGAGACGATTAAGGATCACAGAGCCAGAGATCGATCCCGCTCAGAGGGCAGTACAGATTCAGAACAGCTGACAGATGCAGAGCCAGACATACATCAGGACTGTGATTTTGTGATCACAGATGATGAGGCAGCTTGGGCAGATCCTGCAGCACAGACTATCCTATCATATTCAGATACAGCTGATGCAGAGATGATAGCAGAGGATAGTCTGGAGAGCACAGCCCTGGTTCAGGATACTATTGAGTCAGCAGAGTCGGACCTTGATCACGACACGATTTTCAGTGATGGTGGTGCTGAGGCCACCTTGTTTCCCGGTGGTACTGATGCCACCGCTTCTGATACAGATCCCTCGGATTCAGAATCTGATTGGGCAGATTGTGATGATCAGATACCAGACCTGGATCCACCAGAGCCTACAGATGAGGAGGAGGTAGAGGTAGAGCAGATCAGAGACAATGCAGAGGGCCCACCTTCTCCAGATCCAGTTTGTGAGAGTTCTCTATCATTTTCCCAGGCAGATTTGGCAGAATTGTCAGCATACACACATCTTCTTCAGAAGCCAGATTTGCCAGCACCCAGCTGTCCAGAGCTAAAGCCGCTCCCTACTTCGCTGAAGTATCGATTCCTTGCAGGAGAGTCTGAGATGTACCCAGTCATCATCTCTGCCGATCTGACTGGAGAACAAGAATCCCGTCTGATGGGGGTTCTTGAAAAGAACCGCAAGGCAATTGGATGGAGCGTAGCAGATCTCCATGGGATTAGTCCCTCGTTGTGCTCCCACCATATCTATCTTGAGGAAGGGGCAAAGCCGTCGCGTGAGTTCCAGCGGCGACTGAACCCCAACCTAAGAGAGGTTGTCATGAGGGAAATATCAAAATGGTGGAGTGCAGATTTTATTTATCCCATTTTCGACTCCAAGTGGGTGAGCCCCTTGCATGTGGTGCCCAAGAAGACGGGCATCACGACTGTGATCAATGAGTCGGGAGAGGAGATTGCTACACGAGTACCTACCTCTTGGCGGGTCTGCGTTGACTACAGGAGACTCAACCAGGCCACCAAGAAGGACCATTTCCCCCTGCCTTTTATTGATCAGATCATAGAGAGACTGGCAGGGAAGAGCCATTATTGCTTCCTGGATGGGTACTCGGGCTACAATCAGGTGGCCATCGCTCCTGAGGATCAGGAGAAGACCACCTTTACCTGTCCCTTCGGTACATACGCCTTTCGACGCATGCCATTTGGGCTATGCAACGCCCCTGCGACTTTTCAGAGATGCATGCTGTCGATCTTTTCGGACATGGTAGGGGAATGTTTGGAGGTCTTCATGGACGACTTCTCGGTTTACGGCGACGGATTCGATTCCTGTCTTGACTGCCTAGACCGAGTGCTCCAGCGATGTATTGCTACCCGCTTGGTTCTGTCTTGGGAGAAGAGTCACTTCATGGTGACTCAAGGGACGGTGCTTGGCCACATCATCTCCAACAGGGGCATGGAGGTTGATCCAGCCAAGGTTGACGTCATTAGAAAACTCGCACCGCCGTCCAATTTGAAGCAGCTACGGTCATTTCTGGGGCACGTTGGTTTTTATAGGAGATTCATTCATGATTTCAGCAAGATTGCCCGACCGTTGACTGACCTCTTGACGAAAGACACCGAGTTCCTTGTCGATGACAAGTGTCTTTCGTCCTTTGAGACTCTCCAGCAGTGTGTTATTGAGGCTCCTGTCCTTCAGCCACCCGATTGGTCTCTTCCATTCGAGATCATGACGGACGCCTCCGATTTTGCCGTGGGGGCAGTGCTGGGACAGAGGAGGGATGGAGTGCCATTTTCCATACACTATGCTAGCCGCACATTGGATTCCGCCCAGCGGAATTATACGGTCACAGAGAAGGAGATGCTAGCAGTAGTGTTCGCCCTAGATAAGTTCAGATCGTATATCATTGGATCTAGAGTGACTTTGTTTACAGATCATACCGCCATCAGGTACCTCATGGCAAAGAAGGATGCCAAGGCCAGACTGACTAGATGGATCCTTCTACTCCAGGAGTTCGATATTGAGATCAAGGATAAGCCTGGAATCAAGAATGTGGTGGCGGATCATCTTTCCCGACTAGAGCAGCCTGAGGATTCTGAGCAGATTGATCCTATTCGAGATACCTTTCCAGATGAGGCGATCCTTGCTATCGCCTCACTCCCGTGGTATGCCGATATTGTGAACTTTCTCGTTGCTGGGAAAGTCCCACAAGATTGGCCCAGGCAGAGGCGTGAGACCTTCCTTGCGAAGGCCAAGTCCTACCACTGGGAGGATCCCATCCTTTACCACGAAGGAGGGGATAGCGTCTGGCGTCGGTGTATTCCTCAGGAGGAGCATCATAGTGTCCTCACTTACTGCCACAAGCTTGAGGCAGGAGGACATCATTCTGGGAGGAGAACGGCACAGAAAGTGCTCCAATCTGGCTTGTGGTGGCCTACCCTATTCAAGGACTCAGATGAGTTCGTGAAGAGGTGTACTGACTGTCAGAGGATGGGCACTTGTGGACAGCGTGATATGATGCCGATGCAGCCCATTCACTTCTGTGAGGTTTTTGACGCATGGGGCATCGATTTCATGGGTCCATTCCCTAAGAGTCAGGGATTTGAGTACATTCTGTTGGCCGTAGACTATGTGAGTCGTTGGGTGGAGGCTATCCCCGCCCGAGCCGCTGATGTGAGGACAGTTTGCAGATTTTTGAGGAAGCATATCATCACGCGGTTCGGGGTTCCACGAGTTCTGATTTCTGATGGGGGATCTCATTTCATCAACGACCAGGTGAAGGCACTTGCTAGCGAGTTCGGCATAGACCATCGTGTTGCTACACCATACCATCCACAGACGAATGGTCTAGCCGAAGTGTCGAATAGGGAGATCAAGACTATTCTGCAGAAAGTCGTCCGCCCTGACCGAAAGGATTGGTCACAGCTATTGGACTCGGTCTTGTGGGCATATAGAACGTCTTTCAAGACACCTTTGGGCACATCTCCCTTTCGCCTCGTATATGGCAAGCCATGCCATTTACCTGTTGAGCTGAGCCACAAGTCACTTTGGGCAGTTACAGACATACTTATGGATCCAGATGGTATAGGAGACCAGAGGAGGGCAGAGCTAGCTGCCCTGGAGGAGCTTAGAGACGCAGCTTTCTCGAGCAGCCTACATTATAAGGAGAAAGTTAAGGAGTGGCATGATTCTCATATCAGCCACAAACATTTTGAGATTGGACAGAGAGTATGGCTGTTTGATGCGAGGCTTAGATTATTTCCAGGGAAGCTACAGAGCAAATGGAAAGGACCTTATCTGGTTCGGAAGGTACACGACAACGGTAGCATCGACATATCTGAGTTGTCTTCTGAGAGTACCTTCCGAGTGAACGGCCAGCGGCTCAAGCCATTTCTAGATCATGAGCCGCGAGTCGTGGATCTTGCCCCTATTCATTTTGCGTGAGATGTGGTCTTTGACTCACATCTGATGCATCTCACGCCTGAGCTTTACTGATCCTCCGCTGTATATAGATCCAGATGTCCATATCACCACATTCCTTAGTCCCACATCCCTTTCTTCATCTTATGATTATGCTATACTTAGGGTGCACTTTACCCTAAGTATAGGGGGGATGTGAGACCTTGCGGGTATTTCTTTTGTTTCTGTCTACCCCTGTTTTGCTGCCTATACTTAGGGATATCTTACCCTAAGTGTAGGGGGGGTAGACCCTGTACATTCTCCACTCGGTTTTCCCTTTTGTGTACAACCTGCTATACTTAAGATTATTTGATCCTAAGTATAGGGGGAAAACCCGAGATCCTCTTGACTTTTCATCTCTTTTTGTATAGCCTTTCTTTTAGTTTCCCTATACATAGCACGAGTTATGTCTTCTTCATCGCTCTTGATCACTCTGAGGACATCGTTCGAGCTAAGTATAGGGGGGAGTACGTATATATTTCATATATACTTTAGCCATAACTCGTACTTTGTGTGAGTGTGTTAATAAATAAAAATGGCTAAAAACCACAAAAATTAAAAAATTTTCATGTACATAATCTTCTTTTATTTGCACATACATAGCTAGTGTACAAATTATTTTTGTAAAAATGATTTCAAAAATCTTTTGTGTAAAGCTTGTGTAAATATTTCCGTATCAAAATTATGTATATAGTACAAAATTTTTCCAAAATGTTTTGAAAATCAAAAGTTTGCAAAAATCTTGTGTAAATGTGTGTAAATTTCTTTTTGCAAAACTTGCACTTCATGCATCATAATTCATGATTTCAAAACATTTTTCAAAAATTTTGCATGGTTGTAAAATATTGTGTAAATATGCATCTTTTTGTACATTTGTATATAGTTTTTTCTGGATGATAGTTGACATTTAAACTAGCCTGGAATCAAATTGAGAAATGGAGCTTGATTAAGATCTTAATCCACCTAATTCTAAGAGGAACCTTACAGGGCTTAGGCTTAAGGCTTTTCAGGTCCATGGTGACTTAATTCTTTGAGTCCATTAGGCTATGATCACATGTCATCTCAATGAGCCTAAGTAGAGCACTTAACAACAACACATGACTCATATAGATTATGGCTTTACTTGGACAACCGCACTATGCACCGAGCTCTCTACGGATGAGGTGGTGAGGAGGCAGTCTTCCTTGGCTTGGGGTAGCATATGAGGGTAGTACTTCTAGGCGGAACCTCTCTTCTTCATTTAGTGAAGGAAGTGCGTCTCAACTTGGTCTGGTTGCCATGAGGTCTAACGACGGGAGTTGTGGGTTGCAATAAAGCTTCAAAAGAGGGATAGTCTACTGGCTCAAGAGGAAAAACTCCTTGTATATATGCTGCACATGTACATGTTGTATAGATGCATTCGAAAAAAAAAATGCAAAAAGAAAAGAACTCCAAAAAAGTGGTGGGTCTGAGAGAAAATGATAATCCCACCGGAGTATGTATATAAGTGCAATAAGCAAAGCTTGGTTTCATGATCCACCTGTTGTAGCTTGCAGCAGGGAGACTTGGCTACACTGGTCAGGCTCCCAAGGGTACTTGGCTACACTGGCCTTGACCCATTCTCTTCTTCCCCCTCTTCTTGAGCCGGTTGTACTTGAACTTAGAAGGGAATACCCCGCTCCTCGAGGAAAGAGTGGCCAGATTGAGGTCATAGAGTTACCTTGTTGAGGAGGGTTGTCAAGTTGCCATTTCTGAGGTGGAGAGCTTAGACCTCACTTTCACAGGACAAGAAAAGATTCATGGTCTTAAGGGTTTGTGATTGATGACTTGTTCTGATCTGGAGCATTGAGGAGTCTTGGTTATAGAGTAGTGGAACTTAGAGGCTGTTAGGTTTTAAGCTTAAGTCTGAATAAGGTTCCGACACATCAATAATCCAAAGATCTGATCGAGCTCCATCTTTCAATTTAATAAAGGCAAGTTTAATAATCAACCTTGATCCATGTACATTCTCTTTTTCTTTTTCTTTTTCTTTCTTTTTCACTTCTTTTTCAAATAAGTGTTTGCTAAGGGACTAGCAAAGTATAGTATAGGGGGGTGATGAATACCCATTCATCACTCTTTATTCTTATATTTTAGCTACAAAAACCTATGCAAATGCATGTAGATATGTGTAAATAGGATTAATTAGCAAAAGCATGCATGTTTGTAAAAATAGATAATTAGCATGTTTTTGTGCAAAAATAAAAGAATAAAGAGTAAAAAGAAAAAGAGGGAAATATTTAGAATAAATATTGAGCAACCTAACCCAAGGGAGGGCTCAGCATGGGCCTGACCGCATAAAAGCCAAGTAGAGGGAGATAGGGGCTCACATATGTATATATTTGTAAATAAATAAAACTATATATTTTCCTCACCCAAAAATATGTTGTAAATATTTGTATATATTTTGTATATATGTAAAAGCTATTAAAAACAAAATAAAAATTAAAAAGCAAAAATCCAAAAATATCTTTTCACCATATACCACCTTCCTTATCCATTTCACCTTGTAAATAAAGTTATTTATCTCTAAAACTTTTTGTAAATATTCTAGATTATATTTTGTAAATAAAATAAATAAAAAGAAACAAAACAAGAATCAAATAAAAATTACAAAATTAAAAATACAAAAACATATTGTACATATACCTATGTATAGACCTATAATGTACATACCTTATCCTTATTTCCAAAAATTAATTAAAAATCACCAAAAAATAGAAAAAATAAAAGAAAAATGTTTCATGTTTTAAGTTTTTCTTAATTCGGCCATATTCTAGCCTAAAATAAATAAACAAAAAATTTAAATACGTGGCAGCTCCTGATTGGTCCACGGGGGATTGTTGACCCCAGTCAACTCCCCCGCGGACTCTTTCCTTTTTGAGAAGATACGCACCACCCCGCCTTCGCCATTTTCTCCACGCGCCTCCAGCCTGTCACCCACGCAAACCCCGCGCCCGGATCCTTCGCCGATCATCCGACATCCTCGCCAGATCCTTCGCCGTGAGATCCACGCATTCCATAGCCGTCACCTCCCAACCCTAATCGGCCCTGTCTCCATATATATCTCGACCTCCGCCGCCTCCGCGCCTTATCTTTGGCTCTTCTCCTTCTTCCCAGTGAACTCCAGAGGCACCGCGAGAGTGACAGCAAGTGATCGCCCTTGTTGCAGCGAGGCGAGGAGGTGAATCCACTGATCCGGCGTGTGTCGCCGCCGTTGCTCCGCCACAAGCGTGAGCACCGAGCCTCGGGCCGAGACGACCCTTGAGGCTACGACCAGGAGCATCCCCTGCTCTCCCCCAGTCTCTCCGACCGCCCAGGTAGCCGATTAGTCCTTCCGTTTAGCGTAATTTTCCATTTCCCCCAAATCGCATCTCCGACGTATTCAGCTGATTCCGGCCATATCGTGCAACTTCTCAATCATCGGAACGCACCGTTACCTTCGCCATCCCCTTACGCACATTCTACGCCCCTTCACTCAACCCAGATCGCACAGGATCTGGGAATCGAGCTCCTCTGCCGACCACCTTCGCCGGAGCTCTCCATTCCGACGCACCATGCACCTTCACGCCGCCTAACTGGGTCGAGGCAATTTGCCCTCGACCCGTGAGTCTTCTGGTTCGTTTTTCAGGTCAAGATAAGGGTCATCTGAGACCCTTCACCATCCAGCTAGGAGACCCAGCTCCGCCGCCTTCGCTCGAGCTCCTCGGAGCTCGGTGTGTTCGTCGGAGACCACCAGCAGACGCGGGAGCCTTCCGCGATTCTTCTCCGACCTTCAGAAGGCTCCCCGGAGGACCATCGCGCACTCACGAGCCCGGCGAAGTTCGCCGGAGCCCTGTTCGTCCATCATCCTCCTCCGCCGTCCGATTGACCCCCGAGCTCCAGATCCAATCACGTACGTCCATTCGAGGAGCAGCTTCAACCGTCAGATCCATCCGAGGGTCGATCTCCACCGTCGATCCAGCGAAGCTCAGCCTCGTCGTCCGCCCACCGTTCGATCTGCAACGTGGCAGCACCTGGACCGTCGGATCGCAGTCGAGGACCGGAGCCTTGGGCGCCTTCGCTTCTCCACCGTCGGATCTACACGTGGCGCACGCTCCGCCCTTGGATCGCAATAAAGGGGTAAATTACCTTAGGCCCCCTCGTAGTTTGTGGTTTTTATTTGCAGTCCTGTAAATATTTTATGCATTTTATTTACGTAGGGTAAATTGCACTTGGAACCTCGCGCTTGTTTATATTTGCATTTATGCCCCTGTTTGTCTGAGACACGTGCTTCGACACGTGATATTTTTGGTGTATTTGCAACTCTACCCCTGTAGTTCTGGATGTTCTTTAATGAATGAAATATTTTCAGTAATTGCATTTATGCCCCTGTGAGTGTTTTATTTGCACATGTGCGTTTTATTTTGGGTATTTTGCAGATAAGCCCCTGGACTTTTGGTACTTGTTACCAATAAGCCCTCGGAACTTATTTTTCTTACATTTGGGTCCCTGAGTGCCCCAGGCACGTGCTTGGCACGTGTTTTGCTGGGTATTTTGCACCAGACCCCCCAGAACTTTGGGTATTTACACTTAGGTCCCTGTGCACAGTGCCCCTCCTTTATTTTTGAATAAAATATCAAATCACCTCCAAATTCGATGAAAATTTGACACATGGCTCCTGCCATGGTGTAGAATTTTTATGAATTTTTGAGGACATTTTTGATTTCATTTGCTATTTTTAAAAATTCAAAAACCCCTATTTTTGCCACTGTTTAACTTGGAAAATCATAAAAAAATATAAAAACACCCCCAAAAATTCTAAAAAAATTAGCTACTGTTCTTTGTTTGTTGTTTGATTTTCTAGCCAATTTTGGCTATTTTGCATTGCTTAAAAACCCTAAAAAGTGAAAAACACATAAAACCTTACAAAAATTATAATAAATAATTTAAAAATCCAAAAACAATAATTTAGGTGCCAAAATTTTCCTTATTCTTTCTAGATTACAGGAAAATTACCTTCAGGGCTTATTGAGATCCTTAAGTATTTTATTTTTGGGTTTCAAGCCTTGCTGGACAGTACCTTTCCTTTTTAGCCTTGTTTTATTTTTAGAAAATAAAATATACATTAGAAAAATCCCAAAAATTCACCAAAAACACTTAAAAACTTAAAAAACATAAAAACAATTTTTGTTGAATTTTTGCATTATTTTTGGTGTGTTTAATAAATTGTGCAAGTGTGTTTGTATTTACTTTCTTTTATTTTCTTAACCTTTTAAAAATCCTAAAAAATATAAAAATTAACAAAAACCACTAAAAATCACTTTTCTTTTATTTTATCTTATTTTTACTACTTCGTAGGCCTAGGCCAATCCGTGCTCCTTGTGTTCGACCCTGGGTGCTATACCAGGTTAATCTCATAGCGAGACCGCTCTCTTTTGTGCTTGATTAGTTTTACATGTCCTGAGTGGTTGATTTTTTCTTGATTGACTCAGCCCGAGTGATTGAGGTCGCAACGACCTATTTTTCTACACCTTTACCTTAGTCATTCGGGCGGTCATCAGAATGGCGCCGTTGCCGGGGAGCACGGCTTAGTAGTTGTTTTTGTCTTGTTTTTCGTTTTTATTTTTCGCGGTTTTTCGCGGCTCTTGTTCATAGTTTCTTTTTGTTTTATTTTGATTTTCTTTTATTTTTGTTTTGTTTTATTTTGTGTGAATATTTTATTTTTCTCATTCTTTTGCACATATACCCTCACTTATATTTTTCTTTTATTTTTCTTATTGTTTGATTATTGTTTATTGGTCTGACCACTCTTCTGTCTTTCTTGCGAGGGCCCGAGGACCGCGGAGGTGACTTTCGAGGAGCCGGTGCAGCCGCGAGACTCGGAGGCGGCTTCCTTCTCTACGAAGCCGCAGGAGAGAGCGAGAGGAGAGAGTTGAGTGGAGTGAGGCAGTAGGATAGAATTTTATTCATTCATTATTATTTGTAATAATACAGGACATTCAGAGACTCTTAGACACTTAGACCGTAGCGGGTCTGTTTCGCCGAGCACCGGTGTGCTCGGGGGACCCATTAGGACCCTCGGTTTTTACGCGGCTTTTTACGCGGTTTTCTTTTTATTTCTTACTGTCATTTTCCGGATTTTTCGCGGTTTTTGCTCGAGCCCCTAGACATAGGATTTTTGTTGATTGTGACGTAGGATCTCTAAGGCCCAACACTTAATAGAATATCTGTTCCTATAGAACGTAATTGGACCTTACTAAAATTCACTGAAAAAGTTAGTTTAATTGGATTCGAGACCACGTGCCGTTAGGAGTCACATACAGCGCTGGCAGGACCCATTGTGGCGGGCACCGAGTGACTCCCAAGATCGGACTCCGGACTCGATTCGGTTGACTAACTATTGTTCTTCACGATCAATAGAAATTGCCTGTTTAGAACTCGGTTTTTACCGTTGCATCATATAGCTTAGTTTACTTTTCTGTCTTTATTTTATGCGCGGATCACTCTGCATGTAGAGAGCTGGAGGCAGGTACGCTTTTCTGACTTTGCATGCATCATTGATTTCTCGTGCATCGGCTTTTTCGACTTCTTCCCCCGTTTTTGACTTAATAATCAGGAGAATCGGAAAATTCGTTAGGCCGCTTGTATTTATTTTGAAAAAAAAAATTAAAAATAAAAAATAAAAAATTGGGACTGGATAACACTATTGACCCTAAAAGACACTCACATTAAAAATTTGTCTTGGGGAGAGCAACCCCCTCATTGTATGGTTTGGATGCGCGAGAGAGTGACCCGCACCCTAGGTAGAGCCCTCCGGTGCTATTTCTAGCTGACTACCGACTCTTCCGTGCGGGCCAGTCGGTTGGAGTAGCATCGGGTATCCTAACAGGTCACGTAAGCGCTCTGATATTTTGTTTGTTCACCTAATAAAATTGACAAGATAAATTGACCGAGCTTTCACGGTCTTCAGATTGTGTTGTGTTGGTGAACCGGGGGTTTGCTTTGCGATCATATTTTCTCCAGATCCCATCCACCTAACTCACCAGATCAAGATGATGGGTAGACGGTCTCTTAGGCAGCCTTTGGCTGCACCGCTTTCAGGCGCGTCTACTTCACCATCTAGGTTGGCCCGTAAGAGTCAAGACCAGCTCTCCGGGCCCGAGTACGATTCCACCCTGTTCCCCCTCGATCCCCTTTCTTTTGCTACTGAGAGACATGAGCTCGAGGAAAGATGAATTGATTTGACAGAACCTGAGTTGGGCTCATCTGATTTTGCAGACGTCACTATGGCCGGAGCCGGCAGTTCAGATGATCGCCAACCCGAACATTTTGTACTAGACCAGGGGGCGATCAACTCCACCCTGATTGCATCGTTAGAGACAGTACAGAAGCAGCTACGCGATCAGGGAGCTTTCATGATTGAGATGAGAAGGGAGCTGGAGCGACTCAGAGAAGAGAGAGATCAGAGCGAGCCTGAGGACATTCCTGATGCTGATGCACAGGCAGCAGCCGCAGCAGCAGCTGCCGCAGCGGCAGCCGCCGCCGCAGCGGGACCACCGAGACCGATGCGGGAGTTACACAACCCCGGATCTACACTGATGCACCATTGGGTGGTGGTACCTGCTATCGTGGGGGATTTCAAGTTCCCTCCGAACACCCTGCAGATGCTTCCTCATTTTCACGGACTTGCCACTGAGGAGCCCCACCTCCATCTCCAGGAGTTTTTGATGATCTGCAGCACTGTCCACGACCGTCATGTGGACCAGGATATGATTCGGATGATGGCCTTCCCTTTTTCACTGGCAGATAGAGCAGCCGCCTAGCTGAAGCATTTAGGGAAGTTTGTTTACACCTGGGAGCAGCTCCGCACCGAGTACTTGAACAAGTACTATCCACTCGGGCGGACGAATGCAGCGAGGGCCCTGATCAACAACTTCTCCATGCTCCCTAACGAGCAGTTTCACGAGGCATGGGAGAGGTTTAGAGAGCTTCTGGATAGATGCCCACACCACGACATTTCCAAGCCGAACCTAGTTCAGAGCTTCTTTAGTGGGATGACGCCAGAGCTTCAGGGTCTGGTGAATGCTTCTTGCGGCGGGTCCTACTTTGCCAAGGACCATGACCAAGTCTGGGCCATTTACGAGGAGATGGCCGAAAATTACATGGTGATGTCCCAGACTCGGTTGTACACACAGAGATCTCAGCAGCCGCCAGGACCCGTGCAGTACCAGCGGATAGCACGGGTTGATGCAGGTCCATCCAGTTCGTCCATAGTTGCAGCCGCACAGGCAGAGTCGGCCGCTGCGGACATGGGGATTATCAGTGAGAAGTTGGACCGCATGGAAATAATAGAGAAGAAGCAGTGCCAGGGCATAACTCAGATGGAGCAGATGGCACAGACTCTGAGCGACGTGAAGACCCATCTCTTGTGTCTTCAGGAGGCACAGACGGCTTCTCAGCCCCGTCTTCAGTCGCGAGGCGATTCCGGTGGCAGCCGCAGCTCGTCCCAGCGCTCCAGCTCCTTGCAGCAGCCTAGACAAGTTCACCTTGTACAGGCGGAGCCGTACCAGCAGCAGCAGCCCTCTTATCAGTCACCACCATCTCCAGACTTACAGATGGTGATATATCAGCCGGATCAGCCTCTGGCAGTACTGCCGCCAGACCCCTTCGATGCAGAGCCGTTGATGGATGTCAACGGGATTTGGTATGACCGTCCTCAACCTGGAATCCGACGAGACCATCCCGGATTCAGGTGGGGGAATGGGGGTAACCAGTCCCAACAGCAGCCAACCGGTCAGGGAGGGCAGTACTCCCAGCAGAGGGATCACCAGCAGCCCCCAGCATACCAGCCACACCAGCCATCATCCTTCGTACCTCGTCCCTACCAGCAGCAGGGACAGAATTGGAGACGTGAGCAGCAGGCTCACCAGCAGCAGCATCCCTCCTTTTACCCCTCTCAGCCGCAGCAGCACCAGGTCCAGCAGCCTCATTACCAGAGAGGCAACCCGTCAGGCTCCCATGAGAGCCCCGCCTTGGATGATCTAGCCCGCATCTTCACAGAGCAGCAGGCTACATTTAGACGGGAGATGGACGAGTTCCGCCAGGAGATGCGGGACCTGATGAGAGGGAAGGCCGCCATCCCTGCACAGATCGAGCCTAATCCGAATAGCTTGAAGAGGAAGTCTGAGCAGGTAGTTCACACTGAGCCTATCACTCCTAGTGACTCATTTGATGATATGTCGTCGGATCTATTTGATGCTGATTTTGTTACACTTAGGAGCGGTAGAAGACCAGCAGGCGGCGCCTCATCTGAGCGACAACGCGAGGATCCATCCAGAGCGCCAGATGAGGAAGAGGAGAGCGGTACTGAAGCCGCACATGATGATGACGGTGGTACTGATGCCACCCGAGATGCTGATTCCACCAGCGGTACTGAGGCCGCCGCTTCACCATATCGAGGAGGTGGTACTGACGCCACCAGCAGAGCCGAGCCAGCCCGCGGTACTGAGGCCGCAAGACGTCTAGTTGTAGAGCCAGCTAGAGGTGGTACTGAGGCCACCAATATTCATTTTGATAGAGATGTTGTCTTTCCTCGTATGAATGTATCTCAGGACTCTATTTTGAATAAAGGAAAAGGTTTAGTTTCTTCTGATCCCACTGTGGTGAAAGATGTATGTGAGGATCCGGTCATCGAACCATCTAGGCCTATTCCTAGTCCTTCATCTGAGAAGGACCCTGTGATCCCCTTTCCTAGAGCCCTTGAGTTGGGGAAGGGGAAGAAAAGAGAAAAAGATCCAAAAAAGAGAGAGCAGGAGGAGTTCAGCCAGAGCATGATAGACCGATTTCACATCCAGCTGACCCTCCATGAGGCTTTGCAGCACATCCCTCTTCTTCAGCGATCCTTGAGAGACAGGACCACAGTCAGGAGGAAGAAGAGGAACAACACCGCAGAGATTCATGTGTTGACAAAAGCCACGTGTTACGCGATCCAGAACCATCTGCCGACCAAGAGGCCAGATTTAGGAGCCCCGTATGTCAGATGTCAGATTAATGAGCAGAGGTTCGACCGTACTCTATTAGATAGCGGATCGTCGATCAACCTTCTTCCGGCAGCTCTTCTCGACCACTTAGAGTTGGGCACTCTTAGACAGAGCAGGACATACCTTCAGTTTGCTGATCGGTCTGTCAAGAGGCCAAAGGGGTTGTTGCGAGACGTTGTCGTCACGATTCAGGGTTTGCAATTTCCCGTGGACTTCGTAGTGCTGGACATGGAGACCCCTGACTCGTTGACCGATTCCCCCATCATCCTCGGTCGCCCGTTCTTGGCCACAGCCAAGGCGGTGACTGACCATGACAGTGGGAAGGTATTCTTTCGCGTCCAGGGCGAGAGTATACGAATAGAGACGATTAAGGATCACAGAGCCAGAGATCGATCCCGCTCAGAGGGCAGTACAGATTCAGAACAGCTGACAGATGCAGAGCCAGACATACATCAGGACTGTGATTTTGTGATCACAGATGATGAGGCAGCTTGGGCAGATCCTGCAGCACAGACTATCCTATCATATTCAGATACAGCTGATGCAGAGATGATAGCAGAGGATAGTCTGGAGAGCACAGCCCTGGTTCAGGATACTATTGAGTCAGCAGAGTCGGACCTTGATCGCGACACGATTTTCAGTGATGGTGGTGCTGAGGCCACCTTGTTTCCCGGTGGTACTGATGCCACCGCTTCTGATACAGATCCCTCGGATTCAGAATCTGATTGGGCAGATTGTGATGATCAGATACCAGACCTGGATCCACCAGAGCCTACAGATGAGGAGGAGGTAGAGGTAGAGCAGATCAGAGACAATGCAGAGGGCCCACCTTCTCCAGATCCAGTTTGTGAGAGTTCTCTATCATTTTCCCAGGCAGATTTGGCAGAATTGTCAGCATACACACATCTTCTTCAGAAGCCAGATTTGCCAGCACCCAGCTGTCCAGAGCTAAAGCCGCTCCCTACTTCGCTGAAGTATCGATTCCTTGCAGGAGAGTCTGAGATGTACCCAGTCATCATCTCTGCCGATCTGACTGGAGAACAAGAATCCCGTCTGATGGGGGTTCTTGAAAAGAACCGCAAGGCAATTGGATGGAGCGTAGCAGATCTCCATGGGATTAGTCCCTCGTTGTGCTCCCACCATATCTATCTTGAGGAAGGGGCAAAGCCGTCGCGTGAGTTCCAGCGGCGACTGAACCCCAACCTAAGAGAGGTTGTCATGAGGGAAATATCAAAATGGTGGAGTGCAGATTTTATTTATCCCATTTTCGACTCCAAGTGGGTGAGCCCCTTGCATGTGGTGCCCAAGAAGACGGGCATCACGACTATGATCAATGAGTCGGGAGAGGAGATTGCTACACGAGTACCTACCTCTTGGCGGGTCTGCGTTGACTACAGGAGACTCAACCAGGCCACCAAGAAGGACCATTTCCCCCTGCCTTTTATTGATCAGATCATAGAGAGACTGGCAGGGAAGAGCCATTATTGCTTCCTGGATGGGTACTCGGGCTACAATCAGGTGGCCATCGCTCCTGAGGATCAGGAGAAGACCACCTTTACCTGTCCCTTCGGTACATACGCCTTTCGACGCATGCCATTTGGGCTATGCAACGCCCCTGCGACTTTTCAGAGATGCATGCTGTCGATCTTTTCGGACATGGTAGGGGAATGTTTGGAGGTCTTCATGGACGACTTCTCGGTTTACGGCGACGGATTCGATTCCTGTCTTGACTGCCTAGACCGAGTGCTCCAGCGATGTATTGCTACCCGCTTGGTTCTGTCTTGGGAGAAGAGTCACTTCATGGTGACTCAAGGGACGGTGCTTGGCCACATCATCTCCAACAGGGGCATGGAGGTTGATCCAGCCAAGGTTGACGTCATTAGAAAACTCGCACCGCCGTCCAATTTGAAGCAGCTACGGTCATTTCTGGGGCACGTTGGTTTTTATAGGAGATTCATTCATGATTTCAGCAAGATTGCCCGACCGTTGACTGACCTCTTGACGAAAGACACCGAGTTCCTTGTCGATGACAAGTGTCTTTCGTCCTTTGAGACTCTCCAGCAGTGTGTTATTGAGGCTCCTGTCCTTCAGCCACCCGATTGGTCTCTTCCATTCGAGATCATGACGGACGCCTCCGATTTTGCCCGTGGGGGCAGTGCTGGGACAGAGGAGGGATGGAGTGCCATTTGCCATACACTATGCTAGTCGCACATTGGATTCCGCCCAGCGGAATTATACGGTCACAGAGAAGGAGATGCTAGCAGTAGTGTTCGCCCTAGATAAGTTCAGATCGTATATCATTGGATCTAGAGTGACTTTGTTTACAGATCATACCGCCATCAGGTACCTCATGGCAAAGAAGGATGCCAAGGCCAGACTGACTAGATGGATCCTTCTACTCCAGGAGTTCGATATTGAGATCAAGGATAAGCCTGGAATCAAGAATGTGGTGGCGGATCATCTTTCCCGACTAGAGCAGCCTGAGGATTCTGAGCAGATTGATCCTATTCGAGATACCTTTCCAGATGAGGCGATCCTTGCTATCGCCTCACTCCCGTGGTATGCCGATATTGTGAACTTTCTCGTTGCTGGGAAAGTCCCACAAGATTGGCCCAGGCAGAGGCGTGAGACCTTCCTTGCGAAGGCCAAGTCCTACCACTGGGAGGATCCCATCCTTTACCACGAAGGAGGGGATAGCGTCTGGCGTCGGTGTATTCCTCAGGAGGAGCATCATAGTGTCCTCACTTACTGCCACAAGCTTGAGGCAGGAGGACATCATTCTGGGAGGAGAACGGCACAGAAAGTGCTCCAATCCGGCTTGTGGTGGCCTACCCTATTCAAGGACTCAGATGAGTTCGTGAAGAGGTGTACTGACTGTCAGAGGATGGGCACTTGTGGACAGCGTGATATGATGCCGATGCAGCCCATTCACTTCTGTGAGGTTTTTGACGCATGGGGCATCGATTTCATGGGTCCATTCCCTAAGAGTCAGGGATTTGAGTACATTCTGTTGGCCGTAGACTATGTGAGTCGTTGGGTGGAGGCTATCCCCGCCCGAGCCGCTGATGCGAGGACAGTTTGCAGATTTTTGAGGAAGCATATCATCACGCGGTTCGGGGTTCCACGAGTTCTGATTTCCGATGGGGGATCTCATTTCATCAACGACCAGGTGAAGGCACTTGCTAGCGAGTTCGGCATAGACCATCGTGTTGCTACACCATACCATCCACAGACGAATGGTCTAGCCGAAGTGTCGAATAGGGAGATCAAGACTATTCTGCAGAAAGTCGTCCGCCCTGACCGAAAGGATTGGTCACAGCTATTGGACTCGGTCTTGTGGGCATATAGAACGTCTTTCAAGACACCTTTGGGCACATCTCCCTTTCGCCTCGTATATGGCAAGCCATGCCATTTACCTGTTGAGCTGAGGCACAAGTCACTTTGGGCAGTTACAGACATACTTATGGATCCAGATGGTATAGGAGACCAGAGGAGGGCAGAGCTAGCTGCCCTGGAGGAGCTTAGAGACGCAGCTTTCTCGAGCAGCCTACATTATAAGGAGAAAGTTAAGGAGTGGCATGATTCTCCTATCAGCCACAAACATTTTGAGATTGGACAGAGAGTATGGTTGTTTGATGCGAGGCTTAGATTATTTCCAGGGAAGCTACAGAGCAAATGGAAAGGACCTTATCTGGTTCGGAAGGTACACGACAACGGTAGCATCGACATATCTGAGTTGTCTTCTGAGAGTACCTTCCGAGTGAACGGCCAGCGGCTCAAGCCATTTCTAGATCATGAGCCGCGAGTCGTGGATCTTGCCCCTATTCATTTTGCGTGAGATGTGGTCTTTGACTCACATCTGATGCATCTCACGCCTGAGCTTTACTGATCCTCCGCTGTATATAGATCCAGATGTCCATATCACCACATTCCTTAGTCCCACATCCCTTTCTTCATCTTATGATTATGCTATACTTAGGGTGCACTTTACCCTAAGTATAGGGGGGATGTGAGACCTTGCGGGTATTTCTTTTGTTTCTGTCTACCCCTGTTTTGCTGCCTATACTTAGGGATATCTTACCCTAAGTGTAGGGGGGGTAGACCCTGTACATTCTCCACTCGGTTTTCCCTTTTGTGTACAGCCTGCTATACTTAAGATTATTTGATCCTAAGTATAGGGGGGAAAACCCGAGATCCTCTTGACTTTTCATCTCTTTTTGTATAGCCTTTCTTTTAGTTTCCCTATACATAGCACGAGTTATGTCTTCTTCATCGCTCTTGATCACTCTGAGGACATCGTTCGAGCTAAGTATAGGGGGGAGTACGTATATATTTCATATATACTTTAGCCATAACTCGTACTTTGTGTGAGTGTGTTAATAAATAAAAATGGCTAAAAACCACAAAAATTAAAAAATTTTCATGTACATAATCTTCTTTTATTTGCACATACATAGCTAGTGTACAAATTATTTTGTAAAAATGATTTCAAAAATCTTTTGTGTAAAGCTTGTGTAAATATTTCCGTATCAAAATTATGTATATAGTACAAAATTTTTCCAAAATGTTTTGAAAATCAAAAGTTTGCAAAAATCTTGTGTAAATGTGTGTAAATTTCTTTTTGCAAAACTTGCACTTCATGCATCATAATTCATGATTTCAAAACATTTTTCAAAAATTTTGCATGGTTGTAAAATATTGTGTAAATATGCATCTTTTTGTACATTTGTATATAGTTTTTTCTGGATGATAGTTGACATTTAAACTAGCCTGGAATCAAATTGAGAAATGGAGCTTGATTAAGATCTTAATCCACCTAATTCTAAGAGGAACCTTACAGGGCTTAGGCTTAAGGCTTTTCAGGTCCATGGTGACTTAATTCTTTGAGTCCATTAGGCTATGATCACATGTCATCTCAATGAGCCTAAGTAGAGCACTTAACAACAACACATGACTCATATTGATTATGGCTTTACTTGGACAACCGCACTATGCACCGAGCTCTCTACGGATGAGGTGGTGAGGAGGCAGTCTTCCTTGGCTTGGGTAGCATATGAGGGTAGTAACTTCTAGGCGGAACCTCTCTTCTTCATTTAGTGAAGGAAGTGCGTCTCAACTTGGTCTGGTTGCCATGAGGTCTAACGACGGGAGTTGTGGGTTGCAATAAAGCTTCAAAAGAGGGATAGTCTACTGGCTCAAGAGGAAAAACTCCTTGTATATATGCTGCACATGTACATGTTGTATAGATGCATTCGAAAAAAAAATGCAAAAAGAAAAGAACTCCAAAAAAGTGGTGGGTCTGAGAGAAAATGATAATCCCACCGGAGTATGTATATAAGTGCAATAAGCAAAGCTTGGTTTCATGATCCACCTGTTGTAGCTTGCAGCAGGGAGACTTGACTACACTGGTCAGGCTCCCAAGGGTACTTGGCTACACTGGCCTTGACCCATTCTCTTCTTCCCCCTCTTCTTGAGCCGGTTGTACTTGAACTTAGAAGGGAATACCCCGCTCCTCGAGGAAAGAGTGGCCAGATTGAGGTCATAGAGTTACCTTGTTGAGGAGGGTTGTCAAGTTGCCATTTCTGAGGTGGAGAGCTTAGACCTCACTTTCACAGGACAAGAAAAGATTCATGGTCTTAAGGGTTTGTGATTGATGACTTGTTCTGATCTGGAGCATTGAGGAGTCTTGGTTATAGAGTAGTGGAACTTAGAGGCTGTTAGGTTTTAAGCTTAAGTCTGAATAAGGTTCCGACACATCAATAATCCAAAGATCTGATCGAGCTCCATCTTTCAATTTAATGAAGGCAAGTTTAATAATCAACCTTGATCCATGTACATTCTCTTTTTCTTTTTCTTTTTCTTTCTTTTTCACTTCTTTTTCAAATAAGTGTTTGCTAAGGGACTAGCAAAGTATAGTATAGGGGGGTGATGAATACCCATTCATCACTCTTTATTCGTATATTTTAGCTACAAAAACCTATGCAAATGCATGTAGATATGTGTAAATAGGATTAATTAGCAAAAGCATGCATGTTTGTAAAAATAGATAATTAGCATGTTTTTGTGCAAAAATAAAAGAATAAAGAGTAAAAAGAAAAAGAGGGAAATATTTAGAATAAATATTGAGCAACCTAACCCAAGGGAGGGCTCAGCATGGGCCTGACCGCATAAAAGCCAAGTAGAGGGAGATAGGGGCTCACATATGTATATATTTGTAAATAAATAAAACTATATATTTTCCTCACCCAAAAATATGTTGTAAATATTTGTATATATTTTGTATATATGTAAAAGCTATTAAAAACAAAATAAAAATTAAAAAGCAAAAATCCAAAAATATCTTTTCACCATATACCACCTTCCTTATCCATTTCACCTTGTAAATAAAGTTATTTATCTCTAAAACTTTTTGTAAATATTCTAGATTATATTTTGTAAATAAAATAAATAAAAAGAAACAAAACAAGAATCAAATAAAAATTACAAAATAAAAAATACAAAAACATATTGTACATATACCTATGTATAGACCTATAATGTACATACCTTATCCTTATTTCCAAAAATTAATTAAAAATCACCAAAAAATAGAAAAAAATAAAAGAAAAATGTTTCATGTTTTAAGTTTTTCTTAATTCGGCCATATTCTAGCCTAAAATAAATAAACAAAAAATTCAAATACGTGGCAGCTCCTGATTGGTCCACGGGGGATTGTTGACCCCAGTCAACTCCCCCGCGGACTCTTTCCTTTTTGAGAAGATACGCACCGCCCCGCCTTCGCCATTTTCTCCACGCGCCTCCAGCCTGTCACCCACGCAAACCCCGCGCCCGGATCCTTCGCCGATCATCCGACATCCTCGCCAGATCCTTCGCCGTGAGATCCACGCATTCCATAGCCGTCACCTCCCAACCCTAATCGGCCCTGTCTCCATATATATCTCGACCTCCGCCGCCTCCGCGCCTTATCTTTGGCTCTTCTCCTTCTTCCCAGTGAACTCCAGAGGCACCGCGAGAGTGACAGCAAGCGATCGCCCTTGTTGCTGCGAGGCGAGGAGGTGAATCCACTGATCCGGCGTGTGTCGCCGCCGTTGCTCCGCCACAAGCGTGAGCACCGAGCCTCGGGCCGAGACGACCCTTGAGGCTACGACCAGGAGCATCCCCTGCTCTCCCCCAGTCTCTCCGACCGCCCAGGTAGCCGATTAGTCCTTCCGTTTAGCGTAATTTTCCATTTCCCCCAAATCGCATCTCCGACGTATTCAGCTGATTCCGGCCATATCGTGCAACTTCTCAATCATCGGAACGCACCGTTACCTTCGCCATCCCCTTACGCACATTCTACGCCCCTTCACTCAACCCAGATCGCACAGGATCTGGGAATCGAGCTCCTCCGCCGACCACCTTCGCCGGAGCTCTCCATTCCGACGCACCATGCACCTTCACGCCACCTAACTGGGTCGAGGCAATTTGCCCTCGACCCGTGAGTCTTCTGGTTCGTTTTTCAGGTCAAGATAAGGGTCATCTGAGACCCTTCGCCATCCAGCTAGGAGACCCAGCTCCGCCGCCTTCGCTCGAGCTCCTCGGAGCTCGGTGTGTTCGTCGGAGACCACCAGCAGACGCGGGAGCCTTCCGCGATTCTTCTCCGACCTTCAGAAGGCTCCCCGGAGGACCATCGCGCACTCACGAGCCCGGCGAAGTTCGCCGGAGCCCTGTTCGTCCATCATCCTCCTCCGCCGTCCGATTGACCCCCGAGCTCCAGATCCAATCACGTACGTCCATTCGAGGAGCAGCTTCAACCGTCAGATCCATCCGAGGGTCGATCTCCACCGTCGATCCAGCGAAGCTCAGCCTTGTCGTCCGCCCACCGTTCGATCTGCAACGTGGCAGCACCTGGACCGTCGGATCGCAGTCGAGGACCGGAGCCTTGGGCGCCTTCGCTTCTCCACCGTCGGATCTACACGTGGCGCACGCTCCGCCCTTGGATCGCAATAAAGGGGTAAATTACCTTAGGCCCCCTCGTAGTTTGTGGTTTTTATTTGCAGTCCTGTAAATATTTTATGCATTTTATTTACGTAGGGTAAATTGCACTTGGAACCTCGCGCTTGTTTATATTTGCATTTATGCCCCTGTTTGTCTGAGACACGTGCTTCGACACGTGATATTTTTGGTGTATTTGCAACTCTACCCCTGTAGTTCTGGATGTTCTTTAATGAATGAAATATTTTCAGTAATTGCATTTATGCCCCTGTGAGTGTTTTATTTGCACATGTGCGTTTTATTTTGGGTATTTTGCAGATAAGCCCCTGGACTTTTGGTACTTGTTACCAATAAGCCCTCGGAACTTATTTTTCTTACATTTGGGTCCCTGAGTGCCCCAGGCACGTGCTTGGCACGTGTTTTGCTGGGTATTTTGCACCAGACCCCCCAGAACTTTGGGTATTTGCACTTAGGTCCCTGTGCACAGTGCCCCTCCTTTATTTTTGAATAAAATATCAAATCACCTCCAAATTCGATGAAAATTTGATACATGGCTCCTGCCATGGTGTAGAATTTTTATGAATTTTTGAGGACATTTTTGATTTCATTTGCTATTTTTAAAAATTCAAAAACCCCTATTTTTGCCACTGTTTAACTTGGAAAATCATAAAAAAATATAAAAACACCCCCAAAAATTCTAAAAAAATTAGCTACTGTTCTTTGTTTGTTGTTTGATTTTCTAGCCAATTTTTGGCTATTTTGCATTGCTTAAAAACCCTAAAAAGTGAAAAACACATAAAAACTTACAAAAATTATAATAAATAATTTAAAAATCCAAAAACAATAATTTAGGTGCCAAAATTTTCCTTATTCTTTCTAGATTACAGGAAAATTACCTTCAGGGCTTATTGAGATCCTTAAGTATTTTATTTTTGGGTTTCAAGCCTTGCTGGACAGTACCTTTCCTTTTTAGCCTTGTTTTATTTTTAGAAAATAAAATATACATTAGAAAAATCTCAAAAATTCACCAAAAACACTTAAAAACTTAAAAAACATAAAAACAATTTTTGTTGAATTTTTGCATTATTTTTGGTGTGTTTAATAAATTGTGCAAGTGTGTTTGTATTTACTTTCTTTTATTTTCTTAACCTTTTAAAAATCCTAAAAAATATAAAAATTAACAAAAACCACTAAAAATCACTTTTCTTTTATTTTATCTTATTTTTACTACTTCGTAGGCCTAGGCCAATCCGTGCTCCTTGTGTTCGACCCTGGGTGCTATACCAGGTTAATCTCATAGCGAGACCGCTCTCTTTTGTGCTTGATTAGTTTTACATGTCCTGAGTGGTTGATTTTTTCTTGATTGACTCAGCTCGAGTGATTGAGGTCGCAACGACCTATTTTTCTACACCTTTACCTTAGTCATTCGGGCGGTCATCAGAGTGGCAGCAGAGGGTTCCAGAAGAGGTTGGGGCGGCAATGGAGGGGTCCATAGGACATGGGGGTTGAACGAATGGGTCTATAAGAGGTAGGGGGCTGGAGGAGGTGGGTGTAGCGACATAAGGGTATGGAGGAGTTAGGCACTGGAGGAGATGGGGGTGACAGTAGATGGATCCGGAGGAGGAGGATGAAGGAGATGAATAAGGTAAGAGAAAGTTTTTAGAAAATGATCAATTTATCCTAATAATTAGTTAAAAAGTACTGTTGAGTCCAAAAGTTTAACGTGTTTGGGGCTTGGATGCATAACAACTGACCATAAGGGGACAAGTGATAACAATGCAAGAATTGGGGGACACAACTGATATTTCATGAAAGGGAGGGCCATAACTGATATTGTATTATCTAGGAGGGGTACAAGTTATAAAATCCTTTATTATATTTTGATATCGACAAATCTCCTCGAAACGAGACTGTTTAATTATGCATTTTCATATTATTAATATATTTATGAAATATAAATTTGTGCTAGTTCTTTGCTTGTTTTACATTTATCAGGAGATTACAATACAATTTGCTTAATGAAACAAATAATTCAATATTTTTTGACATATCCTCCGTAGCTAAATATATAACAACATATCATCTTATTTTTTCCTACATTCTTGGTAACGAATCATATAACAATGGTTACTCACCGATGTTTTATTTTCATCATTATTAAACTTATAAATGATTAACACGGATTTTAATGTATAAGTCGACAGAAACATCAATGTTATATGAACATTTAACAACAAATATGATATTTGTTGATAATTACAATAACCAAAAATAGTTTTGTATGTAATAATATATGTTGCTACATCTAGCATTGGGAGATATGGTTACAAATATTCAAACTTTTCGTTATCTTGAGTCAATTTTGTTGCAGTAAAGATCCCAAACACCTCAAAAATTGTATTATACGATTGTGTCCTTAACTTCTATTCAAGTTTGAATATCGATTAGAATCATCTCTAAGTTGATTGCTAATCTTGGGACTCCGATTCTTGCAGAAACTATCCCCCTCCCCCGTCCTTGCAATGTACATTCCTTAAAAATTATTCTCGTATGTTTTTTCATTTTGACTTTCATTTTATTGGACCAAATTGGAAAATGAAATCACTAATCCTCAAGAATGATTTCAGAAAAGTTTTTGATACTCTGAGGTGGCCTTTAATCCTTAGTGTACTTAAGGCAACAAACTACTCTACTTGTTTCATTTCATGGGTGCAAGCATTACTTGAAACAACCAGGGTATCTTTTAAGATCAATATGCCATCAATTGATTGGCTAAAACCTAAGAGAGGAGTTCTCTAAAGGGAGCCCATGTCCCCTCTACTTTTCCTTCATTGCCTCTCCATTTTGGATGTTATGTTAAACAAGCTCGTGGAAGTTGAAAAAATTAGGGGTTTCTTTAAGAAGGAAATGGACTCTATTATAATCAATGTGCAATACGCTGATGATCCACTGGTTTTCCTGGAATTTGATGAATCTGAATTCAAGGAAGTACTATCCACGATACGAATTTTCAGCAAAATATCATGTCTTGATATCAATACTGTCAAATAAGAACCTTTGATTTGAACCTAACTCAATCCGAGCATCAATCAACATTATTCCAGATTGGTCTACAAGAAATTTTCTAATGGATTAAATATTGGGAACCTTTGATAGCAAATTCACAGACAATGTACATGGATGGAAAGTAAAAATTCTATCTTTACCTACGAGGGTGACTTTACTAAATTCATCACTAACTCAGTTAGCAACCCACATATTGTCTTGTCTTAAGATTCTAATTGGTATCTTTGACAAGATAGACAAAATTCATAGAAATGTTCATTTGGGTTGAATACACAGACTCACAAATAAGCTAAGGTGGCTTGGAACAAAATTCTTTGTCCTAAATCTAACAATGATTGGGGGGATATTGAATCTATGCCTCTTCAATAACTCCTTATTGGCTAGATATCACTCAACATTATGGATTACGAAAAACTTGGTTATCGAAGTTCATTACTACCTCCTTATTTGTGGGAGGACCGATAAGTCTTTCACCTCGAGGATTAGCCTCAAAGTCAGAAACGAGGAAGGCCCATATTTAGGGCTTTTCTGGTCTCCTACCTGTCACTACAAAAAAATTGAGGTATAGTGACGGTTTTTTAAAATTCCGTCACTAAATTTATCATTGTTAAATATATAACGACAATATTATTCGTTGCGAAATGAGTTTTCGTATTCAAAATTAGCAACGAATATCATATATGTCGTTATATCATTAGCAACGGTCTACATAGCGACGCTTATCTGTTGCTATTTTTCAAAATATCAACTAATTGTCGCTATTTTTTTAGTTCAAAATTTAGCGACGATTAATTAGAAGTTTGAAAAATAGCAACAGATAAGCATTGCTATGTTGCTAATGATATAATGACATATATGATACTCGTCGCTAATTTCGAGTACGAAAAATCATTTCGTAACGAATAATATCGTCATTATATATTTAACAATGGCAAATTTAGTAACGGAATAGTGTGTTATCTATAAACAAATACATGGATTCAACTTCTCTTTGGTCCGATCCAACTAATGAAAGCAGACCCATGTATGAAATCTTCCTAGATATCTTCTAGCTGGTCAAACAAAAAAATTTTAGCAAAGGATGGCCTTAAGTCCTGGAATGCCAAGAATAACTAATTTAAAGATCTAGCTGATAGATTATCTTTTGGATTATGGAGTAAGTTGGAAACACTTGAGAAATTTTCAATGCGATTTGTGCTTCGATCACTAATGACTAGAAAGATTGCATTGTGATTCCTTGTTTTAGCACCAACAATAGAGACTCCACAACAAAATAATTTATAATCTAATGGTTGATGAAGGGATACCTACTTCCTTTCACCAAAAATTCTGGTCTAAATCATTTGACTCCAGGGTGACATACTTTTTTTTGTTGTTGATAGCTTATAAAAAAACAACACGGTATTATTCATACAAGTTCAATATATCATATGTGAATTGTTTTTATTTATATCCTCAACATAATGAAAAAGTCGTCCCCTATTTAGTGAATGTGGTTTCACAAAAGATCTCTTCCAAGAGTTTGTTTTGCCCCATATTTTGATGACTTTTTCGTAATATAACAAATCCAACAACACTTGGCGATTCAAGTTTAGATTGGAACTATCTAGCACTGAGAGCAACTTTATTATGGTCCACCTTGAAAACTCATTGTAGAGCTTACTACCAAAACATTCCACCAATCTTCAAAGATGTGGCTCGAGAGATTAAGCTCATTATACTAACTAGAAGGAATCTCAACCTAGATGGTGATGAGACAGAGTCGCCGATGTATCTCAGATTCATCAACATTATATTGATAATTTAACCCTCTATCTTAACCTATTCAATTGACTTAACAATTAACTAATTATAAATGACATTATTCACCTTGAATATAATTAATGTTAGTTGTTGTAAACATATAAAATATCAAATTATTGTATTTATGTATCTATATGTTCACTTTATCTTTTGTGTTTTTATATATTTAAAATCCCTTAAAATTAGTGTAATATTGTAAATAATATATTGTATATTAATTCCTATTCAAAAATATAAAAAAAATACAAACAAATAAAATTAATATTATTATACTCATAAAATACCTACAAAAATAGTACGATGTATATATGATGTATTTTGATTTTTGGTTCTACGTAAAGCTTGTAGATCTTAGAAAAATTACAACTTTCATCCAGAACACCTTTTGATTTGACTTAATTTACTATTTTATTTTGATTTATCTTCTATTTTACATTTTCCCTTTTATTTGATTGGGCCGTGCCACGTGGACTCTTCTGGGCTAGCCATGTGGCGACCCTTTGTTAAGGCATGCCTCCCTTTTAGACTGTCTGATCTCTTGATTGGATGATCCTCAGCACCCCATGCCAGCCTCATCAAGGACCGCTTGATCAATTGATCAAGCGACCCTCGTTGTTCCACTCCTGCCTCCATCTCCACCGTCTGATCACAAGATCAGGCGGTCGAGCTTCATCGTCAACCTCCAGCAGTTGACACCTAAGGCGTGGCACCTCTTCTTCGTACGAACTTATCCCATTTTCCCTCACTTCTCCACATGTTTTCATGCCATGATTCATGTACATTTGTGAGCTCTTCCGTTCATCTTCTTCGCTAACCACCTTGTTGTAGCCTCCCACATCAGCACAACTACCTAATGATGGTTGAAAGTGATTCCTTTTTCCAAATTCTCCGTAAACAAAACCAAGGGGAGGACGACAGCTAACCCCTATCTGCCTTTACGTGAGTGTACCTACGAGCTTCTTCCTCCTTCCTATGACAAAGAGAAAGAGCGAAGTGAATCGATTATAGAGGCCGTGATGTAGTGAGATACGAAGGTGTTGACCTTCACAACCCCCATACCAGTTCTGTTCGAGCTCCACTACCTGTCGTGACATTGAGTGAAGACCCAAAGAATCTCTAGCTTTGATCCCAAACTCTGATTTCCACTTCTGATCTTCATTTCCATTTCTAGGATGATCTCAGTTTTCCCCTTTATGATTTCTCGAATTTTATTCATCACGCACATCCACCTTCACGTCGATTTGATCGCTCCTACTCCATCGTCAGTCATACCCCATCTTCATCGAGCCTTCGATTCAATATCCCATTTCTTCATATCCCCCTCCCCTTCGAATAATTCCTCTTCTTGCAAAGAAGAGGAACTCACTAGAGCTCTAGCTTCTCCACCCTTTGATAGCCCTTCATTCCATCTCAAACCACTCCCGGAACCTTCCCTTACTTTGGCTATTTGCATCTAATCACTACAGTGCCTTCAACACCTCATTGATCGGAGACTGGAACCCTTCTCTGATCTCGCTTACAACCTCTAACGAGAGCCCATAGACCATCATCTTCAGCTTGTGCCTCATCTTCTCTGACTCTCCATTACCTTCGCCATCAGTCCAACTAACTTCCCCAATCTTCATATTTCCCTAAGGATGAGGTAGGAGCAACAACAGGTTTGCCGGAGCCCCACCTTCACACCACCGCTCGAGGAGGAGCGCCAACAAGGAGAGGTACATGTACCATAGGATCAGATCTCCTTGATATGATCCTAAGGTTCAGATCTTCCCTGAGGCTACCTCCGAGCCTGCCAACTTGGAGGACCCTAACCTACACCGAAGTGACATCTTCCCTCCTCATGGTCTGATCCACCTCGTAGTCCCAACCGCGCATCGAAGCTTTGCCCGCAAGCCCCAAGCACACCGCACACAGTTTTTTTTTCAAATCAACTACATCAGGTCTTCATTATTATATTTTTATCCCCACACACTCGGAGATTTGCAGATAAGCTCCTCTGACTTCTTGTCTTTACATTTTCTCCATTTTAGACCTATATGTGATGTTTAATTAATTATTTTGTATGTTTATATTGCAATTAAGCCCATGGAATTATTATTTAACAACTTGAACATTGCAAAACCAAATTAAATGATTTCCATCTTGTTGGAATTCTATTTTCATGCTCTACATAATCATGATTTGTATATTCTAGTTTAAAGTGACAGATTAATCTATTTACAAAACAAGTCCCTTGAATGTTTAGTTGTATGTAATTCATTTTAAATCTAAAATTTACTTACAAGTTGGTGATTTAATCTTTGTTGAATTCTTCTCATTCTTAAGTAATTTATGAAATATATTTAATAATTTAAAACTTGGATTAAATAGTAATATGAGTTTTTCTATTTAGGGACTTAGATGCTTTTGTCATAACTTGTTAAATAAGCATGAGTAGCATCTAATTAGTACATTGATTGTAGCGTTACTTCTTAAAGATCGTTACAAGTTATTTATGTCATTTAGTCAGGGATAATGTATGTGTACTGTTGTGATTTTATGTATTGCATCTCATTCATTTTTCTACTACTAGCGGGATTCGAACCATGGTCCTCCGTCTGGGGCCTCCATTTGGTCCATCTCTAGCAGCAATAATATCGAGCAACCAAGACCCATCAGAAGTTGATCCTTGAGAAGCTCGACAACCTAGCGCGAGCAACAAATCCGTTGATGGTCCATTGCAAACTACCCGCCTTTGTAACCCCTCTACTCGCTAGAATAACCTAAACAGTAGCAACCGACCTAGCATATCAGCCCTGATGAATCCATGATTATCTCCTTTATTCTTTAATTTTGTATAAAAACCTTTGTAAAATACATGTAAATAATAACTAATTCTTATTTATTAACACACTCACATCAATAATCAATATTACATATTTAACACTTATTAAATCCAAAACAAAATAATAAAGAGAAAAAAATAAAAGAAAGAAGTATGTGAATATGTAAATATGTACATACCGATCCTAACCTCGAGACCGTGTCAATATTGACTTGGTCAACAAGATAAATAAGTAGGGAGAGATACGGATCTTAATCTATGAAAAAAATAGAAAACGTTGATCACAAGTATATATATACACATTATTCACCATGTACATATATTCATTTATTTTATTTATTATTCATATCACTTCAAATGTAAATATTTTCTTCTTCGAAGTTGTTTATAATAATATATATTAATCTCTAAAAAAATTTAAAAAAATAATCTAATGTATATATAACATGGTATAATGAACTGAAAAAAGCTGTAAAATAAACATTCAAAGTTAAACATCTACTCCGCATGAACTCAAAATTCACCAAACTCACTTTCATTATATTTAGAATTAAATTATCTTTAATATGAATGCGATTTAATTAAAATCAGAGTTAATATGTAAAAGTCAGCTTTTGGGGCAATATGATATATGTACAACTTCACATTGTTTCTTTATTATTTTATTCTTTCTATTTTTCCATTAATTATATTTTTATTATTTTTCCATATTTTTATATTAATTACATAAAATATAAATAAAATTGATCAAAGCTTAAAATAACCAAAAAATAAATGTATATATTTATTATATATGCATAATATACATATACTCCATATATATATCAATTTATTTAACTAATTAAACAATCTTATTAAAATAAAATAATTTTTGTTATAATTGTTAGTCTATATGTTAAATTAATAAAATATAAAACAAATACTTAATAATAAAATTAATTAATTAAAAATTAATAAATTGTTGTATATAAGTAATTTATACCTATAAATTATCATATTTATATTATCTAACCAATTAAATTAAATTTAGTAAAATTCATAGTTAAATTATTTATTAAATTATTTATAACTTTTATTTCTATTATTTATTTAAGTAAATTTAATATATATTACTTAATTTATAAGTATTGATTTTAGTTCTACATTGTATTTAAATTCCTTTTTGTCTTCTTCTTCTTCTTCTTTTGTTTTTTGTGATTCTTCTTCTTCCTTCCTCCTTCCTCTTCCTCTCCTCCTCCTCGTCGACCCAACGATTTATCCCCATATTATGTTAAGCCAACGACCTGGGACCACCTCGATCTTTCTTCTCCGACGAGACCTCCCTTCTCCTCCTTCTCCTATTAAGCTCCTCCATGTCACTCAAGCCATAAAATCCGCCATTTTCCATCCTTCTATCCCAGTGCTCTGGTGCATGAGAGAGGAGAGTGACAAACCTTTGCCTTCCATCGTCGAGTCGAGAGGTTGAGAGTGAGGAGAGAGGGCGAGATCATCCCCTCTGGTGTGCAACTCCGCTCCACCGTGAGACAAGCCTCCGTAGACCGTCATGCATTGAGGCCACAACCATGAGCTCTGTCGAGCTCTGCTCAGGCGACTTCATCCATTCACCTCCTTCTCCATTAGCTTCCAGGTTAGACCTCTATATTTCACCTCCCTCCTCTTCTCTATTTCCGATTCCAGATCTCTTCTAAATCCTTCCTTTTGTGTTTTCTCTATAATCCAATACCAAAATCACCCAAAATCGTTCACCGAACCATTTGTACCTACGATCTTTCCTCATTTCACCTTCTATCTCACGTGCACTTTCACCTCCGATCACGCACAGTGGTCGGAGATCGGGAGTGAATCCACTACCTCGCCAACTCCAGCGTTCAATTAATCCTCATTTGCATTTTGAGACCGACACATCATGTCTCGAGTCATTTGATTCACTTGTAGGTGTTTATCTGGAGATCGGAACAAAATCGAGCATCAGAGCAGTATCGGATTGCACATCTACATGTAGTCGAAGCGTGAATCTAAGCACATCGGGGATCCAATCGAGACAAAGCACCATCTTCATCATCAGGAGCTTCACCGATCTACAATACCTGCAGTTCGAGGAGGACCGGCACAGTAAGTTTCGTCGTGCAGCTGCGAGTCAATCACATGATCTGAAGCTCCATCGTCTGGTGAACATATTTAGGGAAAAACAACGATCAACAATGACAGGAGCATAACAGCACCTGCAGACCGAGAGCTCTTCCACCTGGAACCCACTGCATCAACCGGAGATCCATTACATGTGCTTGAGCTCCTCCACCTTTCTCGAGCCATCCCATCCGTCATTAGCTTGCCTTCACTCAAGTTCCAATGAGAGAGCGTGTCTTGTGACAGGAGAGTGTATTCGCACTGTCGAGCAAGAGCGAGAGAGGGTCGAGGTAGGTGAGATCAGCTTCGCCGGAACACTGCACCGTCGTGCTCCGCCGGGTGAGCCTCCAGATATGCTGTCTGTAGAGGCAACGAACATTGAGCTCATCATCCACTCCAGGTTAGTTGTTCCTATTCTGTAGATCTCTTCCGTCCTCTTCTCTATTCGATCTCTCCTTTCTCTCCAATTCAGAATACAAAATGAGTGAATCCATCGAAATACACCTTCATGTTTCTCTCCAGTTCTAGATCTACCTCTCGCAATCTACCCCCTCCGATCATCGAAGACTTGGCGATCCATCCATCACCCGTCGGATCTCACCCATTCATCATTCCTCTTTAGTTTTGGTCGAGGATTTGTGCCTCGAGCCGATTTATCTACCTGCAGGACCTCCATATCGAAGCCTCCAAAAGCAAGCTTTGCAACCGAACACCTGATCTGTAATCTTAGAGCAACGAAGCTTCACCTAGAAATCGATCTGCACTGATGATTCACCTGGAGCTTCATTGAGAAGCGCATGTTCAACAGAACGAGAAAGTAAATCGATGGACATCAAATCCATCTGAGAACAAAGCAAGCCGATCCAAACATATCATCTGGACGTTGATCACCATCACTTGAAGATCACATAACATCTGGTAACAGCCGCTTTCATGAGAGATCCGAGAACGAGTGCTTCGAATCATACACCACCCGTAGCAACATCGGATAGAACGAAATTTCCGATCCGCCACCTTGAGCACCTGGAGAAATCATCTGGTGAAGAATAGCCGATCAGAGTTGAATGGGGAAGAACAATTGAACAAAATTAGAAATTTCGTCTGGAAGCCTTTGATTTGGGGAAGAACAGGAGTTGTGCCTCCGATCGAAGCCTGACTGTTCGGTTCGATCTGCAAAAGTGCATCATAACCGTCTGCTGCTCACCGCTAGGGCTGCTAATCGAACTGAACATGTTCGTATTCGATTAGAGTTCGTTTGATAATAGTTCAAAAAATATTCGTTCGTTTCTAAAGGAACTGAACATGAACTTCCACTACAAGAAAAATGAGTTGGGGCCACGGAATGTGGCTACGAAAACTTGTGACCACGATAATTCCGTGGCCACTAGTTTCTCGTAGCTACAATTCCGTTGCCAAAGCTTCATATAAGAGTTGTGGCCACTACAAGTTCTGTGGTCACTTGTAGTGGCCACGACATAGTCGTGGTTAGAGAACTCTCGCGACGAGACTTGTAGCTACGGCTACTGGCCACGACATGTCGTGGCCAGAGCCCAATTCCGTGGCGACAAGTCCCACATCCGTGGGCACAATTCTGTAACCACAACTTGTTTTCCTTGTAGTGTTCAAATTTTAGTTCGATAGCTTAACGAACCGAACATGAACATAACATATGTTCGTTCGATACAAGTTCGAGTTCGATATATGTATATATGTGTGTGTATTTGTATGTGTAACTTAGTATTTATACACTTAATAAATTTTGAGGTTAAAGAAATTGTGGTATTTATTGAATTTTGTATCACTTTAATTGAATAATTTTTTATTTTTACTGCTTATCGAACCTTTTTATCGAAGTCCCGTTTCGAACTTGTTCATGTAAATAAGTTTTAGTTAAGTTAAATTGTTAACGAACTATTATCGAACCGAACTCGAGCGTTCGTTTTCTAAACGAACTCGAACTCGAACATATCCTATCGAACATTTATCGAACCGAACTCGAACTCGAACTTTCGAACTTCCTTATCGAACCGAACTCGAACATAGGTGTGTTCGTTACATTTCGGTTCGATTAGCATCCCTACTCACCGCTTAAGCTAAGACATATGCGACGCACATGATCAGATACTTTAGTGATTTTGTTATTTAAACCTCATTTATTTGGTTAACTACAAACAGGTCCTGACAGATACAAGTGGTGCTCCATCACGTGATTAGCACGTGATCATTGGAGAATTTACAGATATACGCTTGCACTACGTAATAAATTCGATCAGGTTCAGGTCAAGGCTCTATCACGTGAGCGACCACGTGTTTTTGTGTGACTTTTGCGTATATACCCAACTGCTTTTCATTAGTAATGCATATTCATAGACTTTTTCTATATATTACATATATATCCCTATTACAGTATATTAAATAAATACTTATAAAATTTATATAAAATCATACATATAATATAAAAATCAAATAAAAATCTATTAGTATACCATATACTATATCCTATACAATATTAAAAAGTATTTTGAAAATTAAATACATTTTCTTTTTTTAATAATTCAAAAATACAAAAAATATATACAATTCTAAAATACAAAAAATATAAATATACTTCTAAAAATCCCATAAAATTTATATTACATATATTTTACTATATTCTAAATAGGAAATCAAAAAGAAATTTAAAATCAAGTATTATAACCCTTAAAATTGTAAAATACACTAAAACTTTAAAAATTATAACTAATTCATAAAAAATCTTAAAAATACTAACAATGCCTTTTTTTAAAGGTATTTTCACATTCTTTACAATAAAAAATAAATCTAAACTTTTTCTTACTGTTTACCATATTTAAAATCCGAAATACCTCCCTATTTTGTATAAAACTTTATTTTGACTTTGAAACCTAACTTAAAATCCGTTAAAATTCTAAAAATTACCTTAAACTCCCTAAAAATGAAACTGAAAGTTAAAAAATATTAAACGATAAATTCAAAATCGAAAAATAAAACCCATACCTATACCTCTCTAATATATGTATATAAACCAATATAAAAACAATATAAAATTTAAAACAAACTAAAAAGATAAAAACCAATTAAAAATCACTAAAAAATCACAAAACCCTAATACCTTAGATCACTCTCCCTATTCTAAATTAGTTTCCACAATTTGCCTCTCTAAGTTCAACACTCCCATATTTACTATGTAAACAAGTTTAGGAGTATAAATAAAACACACAATTTTCCTAGTAGTTTCATCCGATCGCTTCGATGACACTATCCTATCCTTTTAGAGTAGTAGATCAGGTGACATTTCAGCCCTATCTGGATGTCAACCTCCACCACAGACCCTCGCTCGGGAAGAATAGCAGAGAGGAGAGCTCTCTCTTTGTCTCTCTAGTCTTTCATTCCAAACAAAGAAGACGAATACACAAAACTCAGTTCCAGCACCTCAATTGACCAGCATACCCCTTGGGAGAAATTGTACACACCACCCTGCAGGTCCATGACTTTTCAATAGTGCCCTTAGGAATAGTTCTTTACATTTGAATTGTATTTCATAATTGCATTTAGACTCATGTTTTTTTATTAGAATTTTGAACCATCATTTAAATTTATTTGTAGATTCGTAAAAATTCATATGGTTCATTTATTAATGATCTATATTATGAATATTTTCTAATAATTTTCTGAGCTAGCACGCATTTATATGAATTTAATTAGTGAAAGTTTTGTATATTTTGACCAGTTTGTTATGTTAATTACTTAGAGATTAAATCCATATTATGGAAATTACAGTAAAATATATCGTGTGGATTTAATTGATCTCGACAATGTACCCAAACATCATTTTAATTGCATGATGCTTTAATTTAACCATTTGGTGATATATGTAATTGATTTTTATTGGACTATCACTTAGTATTTTTTAAATTTTGAAGGTGTCCTACATTTCTCTATTTTAGAGCTATTTATGATAATTTTTATAATGGAAAATACTAGTGTTTGCTAGTTATTAAAATTAGATTATCACATCATTTTTGCATTTAATAATTCATTAAAAAATTATTTTACATCTGAAAATTCTCAAAATTTCAGAGTAGCTTAATTTTGTATTATTTTACATTATGTCTAAGTTTCATATTTTTTGAACTTGATTTGATTGAAAAAAATATGATGACACCCTTGAATGTGGTCGCATTTGCACAACATCACATTTATTGCACCTAAAATCCAAAAATATTCTTCTTGAAACCTTACGTACTAAATGATCTGAAAAATACTCCTAAATTTATAGTTGCTTCCATGTGATCTATCTTGAGCTTGCCAAAGTAAAAATAAATATAGTTGGATTGAATTAATTAAATATTAATTTAGGTGGTTTTTAATAAATTGTTATCTATCCGACTGCTATGTAATTATCACAAATTAACTAGGACATTTAGCGGCTCGTCAACCCCATAAATTTTCCGCAACAAAGTGTTAAATGGGTCCGAGCCACTTCTCCAAATCCGAGCGACCCATTTCATCAAAATGGAATTGTTTATCATCTCCTAGTCAAGCACACCTAGGCCACCATTATTCTCGTTCATCACAAATGTCTTCCACCAAACTAGTGCTATATAATGAAACTCACCGGCACCAGACCAGAAAAATCATTGCATTATAGTATGTATATGTATACAGATCCCCACAGAAAGGGTTCTAGAAGATAAAAAGAAGATCAGAATGGTTGACTTTCTCGAGCCCACAACAAAAGTATCGATCAGACAAATGAATCCCACAACAAAAGTATCGAGATCCGAATTGACTTTCTCGAGCCCGAGTTGATGCCAGTGCCGGAGATGGAGCGGAGCGCGTGCACGCATGTGTGGCTGTCCATTCCTCCTTTCTACTATTTCTACAAGAGTTTGGGATGTGAACTCATATATAAGTCCACCAAAAGTTTAGAGATACTAGGTATGGTACTAAACTTCTACCTAGGATTTTCCATGTTTCAAATCTGGGAATTTCCTACTTTCCATCCAAACCATTTGGTTTCCCAATTGAAACCAAATTTACTTCTATTGTAATTACATAGACTTTCCAATTAAAATATAATTACAATTCTTAATATAACATGAAGTTGTACGTTGGTCTGGTGTGAATCGGGGATGTCTTCTTCAACCAAGAACTTGGATGGCGGTGGTGATGTCCTCTAGGCGGTGGTGCTACTGATGTAGGAGATACTACATGTTGAACTTGGATGACAGTGGTGCTGCTGATGCAGGACATGCTGCATGTTGAACTTGAATGGCAGTGGCGATGACCTCTCAGAGGCACGTAGGAGAGGGATGGAAGGCTCGGGTAGAGGAGGTGGGGGCAGCGAAGGAGGTGTCCGGAGGGGATTGTGACGGAGACGGTGATGGAAGGGTATGGAGGAGGTGGGGGCTGAAGGAGGTAGGGGCAGCAACGGAGGGTTTAAGAGGAGGTTGTTTTTTCCTAAACATTTTATTGTAATATTTCTATTAGTCCTAAGACTATGTTGAATTGACAAACAATTTCTTTATAACTATAAAGTCTCGTATTTACATCTTGAATTTTGAGTATATGGATTGTGATATTTGATTTCGCAGAGGGAGCATGAACAAAACACAATGAATCTAGTATTTTTTTCTCAGCCAGGGGTTATTGGGGGCGGTTATAAAAGGTACTACAGAAACGTCCCCCCTATTGAGGATAGCTCACGGGACACAATTTTGCATTTCAAAGACTAATGGGGATGGTTAGAACCATCCCCTATAGGTTTCTGTTGGCGTCGCCATTGACAACCAAACAAGATGGGACAGTTGCGACCGTCCCCAATGGTTCCAATAGAATGTTAAACATCCCCTGTCCCATTTTAGCGGCCAGAGGGACCAAAGGGGATGGTTCAAACCATCGTGAATGGTCTTCTATTGCCGTCCCCTTTAGCTCTATGCAACAGAGGGGACGGTTACAACCGTCCCCTCTGCGTCTCAAGGGGGATGGTTACGACCGTCTCCAATGATTGACATCGGTCCACTGTCTCCGATATCGACTAGTTGGACCAAATGGGGACGGTTTAAACTGTCGCTAATGGCCTTCTGTGCCCGTCGCGAAATGGTTGCACACCATTAGAAACGGTTACAACCGTCCCCCATGCTTCTACAATGGGGACGGTCGCAACCGTCCCTACTAGTTGAGGTACTAGGGACGGTTGTAACCGTCCCCAATGGTAATCGTTAAGGGGACGGTTTCAACCGTCCCCGATGATTTATTAGAAGAGACGTTTGTGAGAATCGTCCCATCTAAGTAAATGAGACGGTGACAGAACGGACGGTTGTGAGACCGTCCCCGATGATCAGAAGGGACGGGTATAGCGACAAAGAGGACGGTTTTTGACCGTTGCCTTAGACTCACCCGCCAGTAGTGTCCTCCCGGACCTCCCCCTCACCCACTAAGTCTGTCGCCCTCCAGGTCCTCTCAGCTTCCCGTTTGTTTGTGTAGAAGAAGAGGATGAAGAAGGAGGAGGAGAAGGAAGGAGAGAGAGAGATTGAATATCCACCGATGATTTTTTTTGGTTTGATTAACTCAAGTAATTGACTCCAATAAAGTTAAAAATGAAGGCAGGGTCTGTGAGGTAAGATAGAGCAAGTTTACGGAGTCAAGGGAGGAATTAAGTTATTTCAAAAGGTGATAATTGACAAAGTTTATAGAATATGTCGAGTAAAAATCCCTTAATAATAAAACACAAGCTTCCATCTCACTTGTAGTGCATGCAGCTGAACCCCAACGAGGTCGTCTTACCACTAGGGATGGGCATGGGCCGGGCTGGGCCCTGAAGGGCTCAGGCCCAAGTCCATCTAAATATTTCGGGCCGTGTGCCGGGCTTGGGCCCGCAAATTTTGGTTTGTTCGTCCCAATCCCAGGCCCGACACGTTTACTTTGGGCCGGAGCGGCCCAAGCCTTGATTTTTTTTCTTGGTCATGAAAATCACAACATGAGAAATATGGAAATGATGGATTATGCTATACATTCAAGAGAGGAATTATGCATCCCTGTATCAAGCGTAAAAAAAGAAGTTACAAGGATAAGAATGTCCACATTAAAGTAGTTATTAAACCATGCACACGAATCTAAGATGTCTACAGAACAATTAAGTTTGTGCATATCTTGAATCTATAACAATGGCTAAACAGTAGTGACATTCCAACGAGAAAACCATGCTGAACAGTAAGAAAATCGGTATTTCAACAATCGTATACTATATACCTTAGTAGACAAAATGTCTTGTCTAAGGTCCATGCCCATGTTCAGACTGGGCCTTGGGCTTTACCCTTGGGCCAACTTTGAGCCATTCTTCGGGCCCCCGAATGGGTTGGGCCTTGGGTCGGATCGGGTTGGGTCGAGCCAAGCCCGAGCCTGACCCAATGTTTTTTAAGGCCGACATTTTAGGTCCAGGCGCGGCCCAAACCTCTATTAGGCTTGGGTTAGACCGAACTTTTTGGACCCGTTCGGTAGGAGAATAAGCAGGAATAAGGATGGAGAATAAGAGGAATAAGGGCCCATTCTCTGTTCGGCTGGTAGATAGGAATAAAGAGAATAAGGTAAAATAAAGGTAGATATGGTAGGATAAATATAGAAAATAAGAGTGAAATAAAATGGAATAATGGGTAATAATTGTACTACTGGGAACCGTGTCGGGAGGAGAATTGATCCCTTATTCCAGGACTTATTCTCCTACCAAAGATGCCCTTTGGGTTGGACTTCGGGCTGGTTGGGACCTCCCCAGCCCGTTGCCCATCCCTACTTACCACTTGTAGTAATCCCTCACGTTTTTGAAGATGATCCAAAACCACGTCTAATCAGGAAAGTAAAAGACGTCTCCTCCGGTTCAATTCCCACAGATCAACTAATAGTTTTCCTCTAGATGTTCAAACTGCGTCGGCGAGCAGACAAGAGCATTAAAAACTCCTGCACCGTCAACAACGTTAAGCCAGACCAGGCGTCTATTTTTTATTATAATAAGCATGATATCCTAATTAAAAGAATCAGGACTTTTTGTCCCCAAAGATTATTATAAAAAGGGAGGGTGGAGAACACAACACCGCCCATTCGCTCTCCCACACTGACGCTATCACTGGAATTAAGCGCATCTAGAAGACCTCCTCGCGTCCACGTCCCCCATGGCCCAGGTAGTTCTTCTTTCTAATCCCTTGTTTAAGTCGATCTAAACATCAGAGACATAGTCAAGTAAAGTACTAGTTATTAACTAGGTCGTGCCTCTTACCAATCGGCAGAAGGTAGTCGTGAAGGTCACCTCCATCATCGATGACAAGTCGAGGCGAAAAGCCATGGAGGCTGTTGCTGAGATCCACGGTACACAACCTTCTTTCAATAATACGATTCTCGTCCCTTGATTTCTAGAATCATATGAAGTATAAATTAATGTGAAGCTCAATCTTTTTCACTGCAGGCATTGATTCGATATCGGTAGACATGAAGACGCAGTGTCTGACGGTGATAGGGAACATGGATCCGGTGAAGATCGCGAAGAAGTTGAAGAAGGTGGGCAGGCCGGAGTTGGTATCCGTCGAGGCCGTGAAGGTGGAGAAGAAGGAAGAGAAGAAGGAGGAAAAGAAAGAGGAGAAGAAGGAAGAGAAGAAAGAAGAGAAGAAAGAGGAGAAGAAAGATGACAAGAAGAAATGAACGTTAGGCAAAGATACGGAGATGATATTATGCAAAAATATGTAAATTTTTCTTATTTTCGGCAGTTGTAAGACTCTAAATTGCCCTCTTTTGGATAAAAAAAACAGCTTAGAAGACTCCATGTCTTGTTCATATTACAGATCTATCTTCTTGATCAACGGCATTGGCATGTAGAACTCGAGAAAGGGATAATAATATTCAAATTGGGTATGGTCACGGGTCCAACAAAGCTCTGGCTGTAAGAATTTGAAAGGAACATGGAATCATGTTGAATATCAAACTTGGTAGGCCCCCAGTATGAATGTTATCATAGAATAGAAAGAGGTATTCCAAACTCCAACCATTTTCTCATTGCAGGATCGATTGATCGTGAGCTTTCTGTTTAATCTTATCTGTTCCTCAGTTATCAAATTCGAATTGAATTGCATCAAATGGTGCAAACACGCACATACAATTCAGTTCTATTGTTTCCTCCTGCTCGGGAAAGAGCTTTTTTCACTGTTTTTATTTATAAATTCACTAAATATGATATCCAACATGCAATTGTGAGACTGGAATTTCCATTAGCTGTAAAAACTCGCAGCAACACAAAGTAAAAGAAAAATCCTTTAAATATGGCACGGAAAGTCAGTAATCACACTTAGTGTCATCAATATCATTGCCATAAAGAATATTATTTTCGAAATCCATCCCGTAAGGACCATTTGATTAACAATGCCTCTTGAATTGCTTAATTGTGTGGGAAGTTTAAAAAAAAACGAATATTCGAGAAAGAGTCCCAAAGTGGAATAAGATTACCATTAATCTCTTCCGAACAATTGTTGCAAGGCAAACAATAATGGCCCTCGCAATACACAGTGTCTTCGGATCTGTCGTGAAAGATGATGACATGTAAATAATTCACCGTCATACCCCACGAGAATCGAAAAGCTGATCAAGAACAAAATGACGAGCTGCAATATAATAAAACGAGAGAGAGCTCTTCTTATTGTATGCGATAAAAGCTCAGGGCCGTCCGTGAAGGTAGTTTGTGAGTGCAATGGATCAGGGCCCATCAATTTTAGGGATCTACTTTTACATATTCTTCAATCTTTCCTTTAGGAAAAAACATTATCTGTCCTATTGGACTCTTATATAATCGATTTTTTAGTGAAAAAACTCACAAAAAAATGGTCCATATAAAATTAAATTTTCGATGAAACAACTCACCGAAAAATGGGTCCTTATGAAATCGAGAGTCAACAACTCAATGTGAAATTCAAAATTTAATGAGATTCTATAAGGGCACATTGTTCTCCCAAAAATTGTTAAGGGCCCTTTTTTTTCTTAGAGCCTACAAAATGTCAGGGACGGCACTGTAAAAACTCCCTTCTCACACCTATCTTGAAAACTATCCATATTGCAAAAACTAATAAGTCCAAATTTTCGTATAAGGAAATGTTAGGACTATAAGATTATAGACCCGAGAAAACAAATCCCGATCATCATCAGAGATGACTTTTCCATTCCCACACGTCACTGCACTCTGTAAAGAGACAACTAAATTAAATGAAAAGAAATAAATTATAATCAAAACCATCATGCATGCTTGGAGAGGAATTGGAATGCGACGAAGGAGAGATAGCCACCCACTGGGAGCCGATCGTCTGATGCATGTAGCACCTACTGCAGCAGACTCTGCAGTAGGGGCTGGAGTCGCTCCAGCTCCTACTGATCGAGCGATTTGCAGGGATTTGCACTTGATCGAGCAGCTCCAGCTCCAGCTCCTACAGCAGAGTCTGCTCAGCAGAAGATCTTCTCGCGTCACCCACTACCTACTGATCCATTTAAACCACTATTAGTGCCCCCACATTGCCAAATGCTTCTAAACTCGATTCACAACCACTATATTTCCTTTCTAAACACTCGACACGATGGCAACCTTCTTATGCCAGGCCATTTCAACTAGCAAAGGTTAGCTCTGCGGATCCATATAGATGTCATGATAATCCCATCTCATCTTTTAAGTCAACGTACTAATTCATCCATTGATCTCAACAGCTGCGATTGCATCTTAGCTGTTGATGACAAAAATTCAAATCTAGCCGATGTGATCGCACTCGGATCCACACACGCAAAAATCAACGGTCGTGATTTCGAAAGGAATTCTTTTCAACTGTTCGATGAATACAAAGGACACTTGGAATTTGTGAACTACTTAGATATGAGATATTGCTTTGCTTTGGTAATGCTAGACTTGAAAACTATTTTTGAATTAGTGCAACTTCTTATGATAGAAGATTCCCAAGATGGTGCTGATCACATGGTGTGCAATATTTAATAAAGTACTGAATAGTTTAATATATTTTTTTATCGTATCTTAATCACAAGTATTATTCATTACTTGATTTTTAAAATTTGCAACAAATATCGTGTTCGTTGTTATATTTCTGACAACAAATCTTACAACAATGGATATCAACTGACTTTTTCTTCTATTTTTTGTGAAATCTAGTAACAGTCAATACAAATTTCAACAAATAAGTCAACTAATAAATTATCGTTATATGAACCTTCTAACATGTTACTAACTAAAAGAACAAAATAACTGATTTATAATGAATAATATTAATTGTTATATATTTAACATCGTAAGTTACAACAATGAATATCCAAATTTATTCAGTGCTGTAGGTCAGATTTCTTGTAGTTATATATGCTTATAGTGAGAAATCACATGTAGCAACCAACAATATCCAAAAAGTTGGAATCTTTGAAATTTCTTCGACATCTCCCAACTAAGAAAAATTCTCCGCTTCCCCAACGCACGCTAATTTATGGGATGCAAGGGTAATTAGATTCGATCTATGTCTTTTTCGTAAAAACCTTCTTTTTCATCATGTTCCTCTTCTTCCACCTCCTCTCTAAAACCACCACCAACACCATGGATCCTCATCTCTGTTGTCCTCTTGTTGCCACCACAACCTTCAACTCGATGCCAAGATCTACCTCCTCTGCTCCTCTCGCTCTATCCTCAACCTCTGTGTCGCCCTCGATCAACAACTAGCTCAGGGTAATTGCCATCTATCACATATCTATCGGCTCCTTCGTCCTAGGCGTCTTTCTCCTTCTTCTTAGCGCAACATTAGCCAAAAGAGCATGCTGTAGAGAATGATGGCCTCCAGATCCGACTCTAGCGATGGCTTGACATCTCCCCTCGATGGTACGGTGACTCAAAGAGGGATTGTAAGAGAGAATGGAGGCTCGAGCAGTGTTGCTCGACCTTAGTTAGGTCACTAACCGTAGATGTGGATGGGTACCTCGGCGTTCATGAGAGGTGGAGGACGAATCTCCAATGAGGGCTATTGGCAAAGGCGAAAGATGTGGAAAGAATTCAGGATATGCACTATTATTCGAGTGATGGTGAAATCGAGGAGATAGATTAGGTTTGGGGGAGTGATATGAAGAACATGATAACAATGTGGTAGCAAAGTATGAACTCAAGCAAGAAAAAAACACACGATGGAGAGGGGTGAGAGGAGGGAGGTGGAGAAAGGAGCTAGAGGAGGAGTGGGCGGAGGAGGAGGGGGTCGTAGGAGAAGGGGTTGCACGAAGTAGGAGAGTTTCAACGAGGTTGAACCATGGATGGTGTAGGAGGGTCAGGGCTAGAGAAGGTTGGAGGGTGGTCGGGGATGAGGGGATAGGAAAGGAGGAGGATGGTGGGGCTGGATGGGAGTATTTGGACAATTATATGTCCCTCTTAATCATGTGACGATTTAAAGAAATCATAGTTAAGTTCAACTCGTAGACAACCAAACTGATGGAAGGATACAAGTAATAACTGTGAAGAAGTTAAGATCACAACTGATGTTTCAAAAAAGAGAGGGTCATAACTGATATTCCAATATTCAAGAATGACAGAGGTAATAAAAACCCTTGTACTTTTATATTGTGAAGAATGCTACATTGGTTGTTAACGTTATGCAAAAAGATTACCCTCACATGACGGATCCCGTCATTCAACATGCACGAGTAAATTAGATTTGTCTCATAAATCACAGGGTCAGATGTACAGCATCTCGATCGCCTGAGATTCTAATGACGATAAAATAAATATGTTGAATATTCTCACCCTTGAAGAAAAGCAGTTGGAATGCGACACCAACTTATCAAAAAATGACTGCCTGATTGAACTATATATATATATATATATATATATATATATATATATATATATATATATATATATATATTATCGTGAAAGTTGATCAGACGTGTCGCTGATCTATGGTCGCATCTGTGACAATTAGCAAAACTTAAAAAGATTGACATTGGAGTAATCCACGTTGAATTCTACTTGTGCAGTGAAATGGTCAGGATTCCCACATTCCCATTTTGAAACGGCGTCTGATGCCAAACGGAAGTACTATGTCAAGTTCTCCTATAAAACCACTACAATAATAAGGATCTATTGCAACAACTAATTTGTCTAATTGTTCTATATTTTAATGAAAATTTATAAGAGCAGCTACGATCCGTTATAAAATTATATTTGATTTCTCGAATTCACAAATAATTTTATATGCATCATTATATTAGTAGTAAAACATATAACAAATAATGGGCCCTCTCTATAGGGTTTAAGATTCTCCACCCACTCTATTTCATGTTCTCTTGTTACTCTCTAGGGTTTCTCCGCGACTGATGTAGTCCACCCTCTTGTAGATGATGGGTCTCCTCTCCATCGTTGGTCTTTAGTTCTCTGCAATTGTTCTGGTTGAGTGAACGACACTATAAGAAAGTTGACCTAAGACAACGAATAATTTATTATTCGTTGTCATATCTTCCATAGTTAAATATATAACAATGAATATTACTCGTTGCTTACTTCTTTAAATTCGCAACGAATAATGACATTCGTTGCTATATTCCTCACAACGAATCGTATTACAACGATTATTCGTTGCCATTTTCTTCTAATCATTGTTAAATATGGCATCGATTAACGTGAATTTTAACGAATAATTCAACGAAAAAATCATCATTATATGGACCTTTAACAATGAATATGATATTCGTTGTTAATTACAAGTACAAAAGATTATTTGGCAACAAAAAATATTCATTGCTATATCTTTAACATCGGAAGATATAACAAACGAATATTCAAATTATTCATTGCATTAAGTCTAATTTCTTGTAGTGCGAGGACTCTTGATTGTTTTGCTCCTCGACCCTCTTGTCTCGTAGAGATTTTTTCTTGATGTTTTCTCCTACTGCTCTTTAGTCTTTAAAGAAAGAGCTAGTGTTGTTGATGAGACACCTTTGATGGTCTTCCCCTATGGCAACTTTCGCCTCAGTCGGGTTAGTGGGACTTCATGTTCGTGCAACTTGGATGATTGCCAGTCATGTTCATATACATACAACGTCGCTTCTGTTATCTTTTCTCTTCTTTTTTCTTTGATTTTCTTCATGCTTTGTCCAATGTGTGCTCTTTTGTTTCTTACAATGTCTTTTATTGTTCTTGTTTTGATTCTTTTTCTTGCTAGGTGCTTGGTATTTCTTATTTGTTCTTTTCCTTGTAGTGCTTTCTCTTTTTGTTTCTTGCCATGCTTTCTTCTTGCTTTGTTTTCTTCTCCATTGATGTGCTTTGTTTTTCTTTTGTTTATTGTCGTGCTTTCTTCTTGGTACGTCTTCGTGCTTTCTTCACTACAAGGGAAACAAGTTGTGGTTACGGAACTATGCCCACGGATATGGGATTTGTGGCTACAGAATTGGGCTCTGGGCACGACACGTTGTGGCCAGTAGCCGTAGCTATAAGTCTCGTCGCGAGAGCTCTCTAGTCATAAATATGTCGTGGCCACTACAAGTGACCACAGAATTTATTGTGGCCACAATTCTTACATGAAGACTTTGATCACGGATTGTGGCTACGAGAAACTAGTGGCCACGGAATTATTGTGGCTACAAGTTTCTGTAGCCACATTCCGTGACCACAACTCATTTTTCTTGTAGTGCTTCTTGCTTTCCGTGTATGTTCTTTTATTACTTCTTTTATTTTCGTCCCGCTTTTCTTCACGTTTATTCTATTGTTTTTAATTTTTATCGAGTTCCACCTTCTACCTCTCCTCTCATGCTATGGCCTGTCCTTTTAATCTCTTTCTCCTTGTGTTTCAAACTACTCGCTCCAATTAAATTCTTTGTACTGTTCATACGTAAGTCCAGATCACTTAGAATTCGACATGATTGTTTAGATTCCATCCAAGGTTTTTTATTTAACCTTTTCTGATTCGGGTTCAGATTTCTGGACTAACTGAATAGCACAAATATGTTTTCGTTGTTTGTAGAAAATTCAGGCTGAGAATCGTGATGACAATTGTTAATCGGATAAGATGTTATTGTGTTAAATCCCAGGCCGATTCACGAAGAATCTGAATCAATTTGTTTATAGGAGACATATGAGGACCCTTCAGGTTGATTCATCATGCATTGATGGCTGAAAAGCAATGCTTGATTCCCATATATGACATCACCTCAGGCGAGCCAAGGTCGGAGGACCTCCGCCTCGAGCCATCATCTTCTTTATTTATACTCTTGCTTCCTCTCTCCAATTTTACTCCTACATGAAGTAGGAGTCCCCAAAGAGATAATCTAACTTTTTTTCTTTTTTTTTTTAAAAAAAAATATTCAGAATGGATACTGTTCCCAACATACATCTCATGTATGCACATAAGCCCTCCAAAAAGTTTTCCCAGATTCCCTGTATTTTTCTTAAAAATTCATTAAAACTTAAAACGTTCTATATTTTTCTATAAAAATAAGCAAAACTCACAACGACATAACGAAGTGTCATTATTGTACCCATTATTGTCCACTATATGTTAACAATACCCATCGGCATTTTTCTGGCAATTGGCTACATATTTCCCAAATTCTTCAACTGTCTATTTATTGAGATTTATTTTCCTTTGTTTCCTTAAAAATTTAAAACACCAAAATTCATGTTGCAACCACTGTAATCGCGATGAGGTGGTAACGTGATTGCAAATCCTAATGTTGGTACAACTGTACCACCACATTGCGACTATATTACACCACTCTATTGCTATGATGGTCGCAAATTGGTTGCAATGTGGTCATAAATTCTACAATCCCGTAAAAAAATAGAGATTGTGCACAAGATTTAACGTGTAATTTATCGTCTTCAACGTATAGGTCACCCACAACAATGCTTGGGATCATGTACAAGAACACAAAGTTTAACCGTAATCAAGCCTCCGAAAATGTTGATCAAGCACGAGAAAACTTGATATATTGCACTATGTTTAGCATATAGCCATAAATACAGGAGATCATGCACAATAACTGTAAAAGATCAAGACAAACATAAACACAACATGCATATGAATTTTGACATGTAGATCACAACATGCATTCTAATATATAAACAAAGAGGATGAAACATAATCATAATAGACATGTTACATTATCATGGCATAATGTTCGGTGATATAGAGCTAACAAATATCGAGGTTTTAAATTTATATACTACAATGTTTTAGAATAGAAAACTGACCTACAAGAAAATAGAGTACGTGTTTAGTTCACAATTTCCTTACTCCCTGATGCTGAGCTAGAGTGTGGTGCTGATGTCGTAGTTTCTGATGTCGTGGGTGGCACTGAGGTCACCCCTTCTATTCCAGCTGTATTTTCTCCAATTTCTATACCTTGGGACTTTTTGAAAAACACCAAAAAAATAATAAAGGAAAGTTTTCTTCATATTCGAATCGATATGTGATGATTGATAATGCTTGTATGGATTCCATGTCTTCCCAGCAACAGAAACTTCTTCCTAGCCCTCTATCTGAGGAGGGTCCAACCATCCCCTTCCCTCAAACACTCTGCTTGGCTAAGGGGAATAAAAGAGAAAATCTAAAAAAAGATTAGCGGTTAGAGTTCAGCCAACAGATGATTGATAGATTCCATATCTAGCTGACTCTACAGGAGGGACTCGAGAACATCCCTCTCTTCCAGAGAACTTAAGAGAGAAGACCACTATATGTAGGAAGAAGAGGAATCATCAGGTAGAAATCCATGTGCTGACCTGTGCCACTTGCTTCGCTATCCAGAACCGTCTGCCAGCCAAGAGGCCAGTTGCAGGAGCTCCCTATGTTAGATTCCACATTCACGAGCAGAGATTTGATCGTACTCTATTAGACAACGACTCTTCTATCAACCTCCTCCCAGCAACCCTACTTGACCGATTCGAGTTTGGCCCTCTTCAACAGAGCACAGCAGTCCTTTTGTTTGCTGATAGATCTGTCAAGAGGCTGAAGGGATTGTTGAAGGACGTGGTCATCACAATTCATGGTCTGAAATTATAAAGAAAATTCCTTCTTGTCCTTGTTATTTCCCTTATATTTTTCTCAATGGTACTCGTGTTGTAATCTTCTTCATGCCTAAACATCCTCCTCTTCACCCTCTTTATCTTTGTCGTCTTCTTCTCTTTCCTCGCCATTATATGTCTTGAGTTTATTTTTTAAGAATAAAAAAAAGAATGTAAATATTAAGAAGATAACCCCATTCTTTGACTAGTTGATATACCTTTGTGGTAATATAAGAAGTTGCTTCACTCACAATTGATTGTCTGAACATAGATCATTATGGTCGTATAAGTTGAAGTAGCCAGGGTGCACACTATGCAGATCAAGAAAATTTGGTATATTACACTAAACACCATTATAGGGCTTATAAGCTAAATCATTCAATAATATAGAATTAAGAAGATAGAAAGAGCTTTCTAATCAACAATAGAGGTTTTGACAATCTTTTTGTACTAGAAACATATTCTAAATTTTATACGACCTTCAAAACTTAGATTAAAAAGCTATGTAACTCAATCTTGCATGGATTTAGGGATACATGTCATATTTTTTTGGTTGTTCACCTAGTTCCAATATTCATAATGATGTATAAGTGTATCAAACCAAATCGTGTGTTTCAAACTAATTTTAATAATGAACAGTTGCTTATCAAACTGAATGATTATGTTCAAGTTGTGTAACCAATATTTTGTATCAAACTATGCCATTAAATCAAACAATTAGACTTGGGTTTTTACTTATTCTTTTAGATTGGTGGATATAGAGTGTGAAGTAAGAACAACCAATTTAGCTGTAGTGACTAAATAAACAGTTCATCCACATTTAAGTGCTGTGTAAAAAAAAACGTTACCATAGATATGTTATCGATTACCTGTTAGATCTTGTTATGTTGAGATGTGATTCAAGATTTTGTTGACACCATGCCTTAAAGCTAGAAAATAACTTCTCTAACAAAGAAACAAATAATATGCCAAATAATTAAGAAATTCAACAACCATAGTATCTCAGGCTGGATCTTAATAGCCACTTGAAAAAGCCACCAACTGCACATGTTTTTTTAATTTCACTTTAAAATCCAATAGGAATATCCAGCAATAACATGGTAGTCTAATCTCTCCTTACTAGTGGTATCAATATGACGAAATTATTAGACTAAAAAATATATGAACGACCCATCAGTCATGCAATCCCTGAATACAACTTGTTCATGTATGCAGAACTTATCACTGGATTTCAACAAGCATGGATTGCGAAGGCTGCCAAATTGAGAAGGATATCGACTTCGCCCGCTCTTACAACACAATATAAGGTTGGTTGAACTGGATATGAAATCTACCTATAAGGATATAACAATCTTACCATTTTGATGGAAACACTGACAGAACTGTTCAAAAGCCAATTGGATACGCAAATGAAAACCCACGAGAGGCTGATGTTGAAACGTGGCTTTGTACTTTCGGATACTTTAGATGAACACCAGTTTCCTTCTCATTGCATAATTTCGAATCGGATCTTTATGTTGAAGACAAAGATCGAAGAACAAGAATATTGACACCAAGAATTATGTGGAAAATCCTACGATGAGGGAAAAACCACGGGAGCGCACACAATCCCTAATCTCCCTCACTAGAGATTAGGGATCTCTCTTCACTATGTCACTCCAATAAGGGGGGGTGAGTACAATATATAAAAAGATGGGTAAATGGTCCCTCATTCCAAGATCCATTTACCCATTAAACCACTCAACACTCCCCCTCAAATTGGGCATACATGTCCACAATGCCTAACTTGCCTACATTCATCTCATATTGTACAGTAGGCAACCCCTTTGTGAAAAGATCGACGATCTGATTGGTAGACTTCAAGTAAGGAAGACACAGTAGTCCAGCATCAATCTTCTCACGGATGAAATGTCTGTCTATCTCCACATGCTTTGTTCTATCATGCATTACAGGATTGTTGCCCAAGTTTATTGCAGCTTTGTTGTCTCAAAACATCTTCATCGGCATATTCACATTGATGCCCAAGTCATTTAACAGAATTTTTAGCCAATAAAATTTCAGTGACACCATTTGCAAGAGCATGATACTCAGCTTCATCACTTGATCTTGAAACCACATTTTGTTTTTTTACTTCTCCAAATAACCAAATTTCCACACATATCACATAGCCTGAAGTGGATCGTCTGTCATCCACAGAACCCGCCCAATCAGCATCAGTGTATCCATCAATTGTAACTTCAGGATTTTTCTTGAACATCAACTCTTTTCCTGGTGATCCTTTTATGTAGCTTAGAATTTTATTCACTGCATTCGCATGAGAGATGGTTGGAGCATGCATGAATTGACTTACTACGTTTACCGCGTAGGTAATATCTGGTCTTGTGAGGGTAAAGATAAATCAACTTTCCCACCAATCTTTGATATCTTCCTTTTTCTACCTCATTAAGGAACGCACCATCTTCTTTAGCAAGTTTATGATTTGCCTCAATAGGGATACTAGTAGGTTTACATCCCAACATACCACATTGCTTTAGCAAATCAAGAGTGTATTTTCTTTGACTTAGACACATACCACCTAGAGATCGAGCCATCTCAATACCTAAGAAGTACTTTAGCTTCCCCAAGTCCTTCAATTCAAATTCAGTTGCAAGTGTTTTCTTTATCTTAAGAAGTTCCACCTCGTCGTCACCTGTAAGAATAATGTCATCCACATATACTAAAAGAATACACCTTTTGTCATCGTTTCTTCTTACAAAAAGAGTGTGGTCTCCATTCACTTGACTATCCATTCCTAATCATGAACACGCATAGACGTTCGAACCATGCTCTTGGAGACTGTTTCAGTCCATACAACGATCTCTTTAATTTGCAACACTTACAATCATTCTCAAACCCAGGCAGCATTTTCATATATACTTCTTCTTTGAGATCACCATTCAGGAAAGCATTCTTCACATCAAGTTGGTGCATTTTCCACGAAAAATGAGTTGCTAGGCAAATAACAACCCTAACTGTATTCATTTTAGCAACAGGAGCAAAAGTCTCAAGGTAGTCAATACCATATTTCTGAATGTATCCTTTAGCCACAAGACGAGCCTTAATCGATCAACATTTCCATCAGCATCATATTTAATTGTATATACCCATTTAGACCCAACAAGGTGAGCACCCTTAGGGACGTCAACAATATCCCAAGTATCATTCTTTACCAAGGATTCTATTTCTTCTTCCATTGCATTAACCCATTTCTGATCATTTTGGTCATCATTAATATTTTTTGGAATATGAGGAGCATCTAGAGAGGTGAAAAAGCATCGCTTGGACTCATCTTGGTGTTTGCAACAAAGTCTTCCAAAGGATAACGAGTAGAAGCTCGAACATTTCTAACAGCTTTTCTTACAGCAATGGGGTGATCATCTATTAAAGGCTCAGAATTGTCAATAGGAATATCGGGAGTAAGAGGACTACTTATAGAGTCTTCTGATGAATCTCGGATTCATCACTCTAAATCTCATTTTTTTAAGCTCAAATCCCTTACAATCAACAGTATTCCTGCATCTATTCTGCATAATTAGCATTCATACATATTTTCATAAGAATTACATTTTAGCACTAATTTCTGCACAAAATAAGAAGCCAAAAATCCAAGCCAAAAGTGACCTGTGTACATATCCTAACTATGGGGGGTTATGTACATTTTAGCACGTGCGAGCCTAACTTCCTAGATTTTTAACTCACTTATGCTGACCCCAAATGACACAAAACCACCTCCATTGTGTACATATCACTAACAAGAATAAAAGAAAAATTCAAAAAATAACTAACCCAAATAAATGGACCAAAAATACAAACCCTAATTGCAGGATTTCCGGACTAAAACCCACATATCTTCCTCATCCAGTGTCTGTTTTAATCCTACTCACTTTTGAACTAATGCACATTCAGTTATCTTCAAAACAAGACCAAGTTTAAGTGAATCAGAGCTCATATGTGAGAGTTGGATTTTGTGCCTCTTTTGTACATTGTGTATTTTAACGGTTTTTGACCTAATATTTTATGTACATATTTTATCGATTAATAAAAATCCAAAAAATTAGATTAATGTGTAAATATTTATCTCTGATTTTATCATATTTCCGGATTTTTATCAGGTTTAAAAATGACATAAAAAATTCACAAAACCCCAAAATCAAGGTGTTCTATATACATGGGATACCCCAAAAATTCACTTTGCACAATTGATCGATTTTGATTTTGATGTCTCCATGAAAGTTGTAGATCTCATCGAGATGAGCACTTTTCATAAAGAAATGTTTTCAACACGTGGCCGCACCTGGTGCCGTCACGTGTCAGTCATTTTTGGGCATATTTAATATCGTTTTTATAAAATAAAAAAATTAAAACGACGCATGTGCATCGCACGTGCCTCCCAGGCACGTGCTCCGACCGTCTGATCTCAGCCGATCGGGCGGCCCACCACCTTCGTTCCCAGACACCCCCTTCCCAATTGGGAACGCTGCCGCCTCCTTCGAATCCCCGATCTCCGCCGCATATCTCGAGGCCACCATCTCTGATTCGCACCGCCCCGCGATCCCCACATCTCCGATCTCTGATTGATCCTCCTCCCATCAGATCCTCGTCAAATCGACCCCCCCCTTCCATCTCCGACCGAATCCCCTCTCCTATAAAACGCGTCGCCGCCTCCTTCAAGAACCCATCCACCGTTTACAGACGAGCCTCCCTCTTCGGGCATGAAAACCGCAGAACCCCCCTCGTCGGAGTGATCCGGGGTCTCCACGACCTCGTCGCAGCTACCCCCCAGGTTGTTGCTCCGCTCCGGCAGCTACGCCGTCGAGCCCCCTATCGCTCAGGTACCACTCCCCCCTCCTCAACTGCACATCACATAATCCTCGATCATTTCACTCCGTCACTCCGCCCATTCTCCTCTCTCGATCGACACCTCGCTCCGGCGACCATCGACTTCATCGAGCTCGCCTCCTGATGAATCCACGTTTCATCATCTTTATTCTATCATTTTGGCCTTAAAAACCCTAGTAAATGCGTGTAAATAGGCTTAATATAGGCATTTTAGCATTCATGCATATGTGTGTAAATATTGTATAAAAAGCAGTTTTTAAAGCCAAAATAATAGAATAAAGAAAAGAAAAGAAAAAGAATAAAATATTGTAAATATTTTATGACCCAAAACCCTGAGACCTAGGCATCTTGATGAATAGGTCGACAAGGAATAAAGTAGGGGGAGATAAGGGCCAAAATATAGATAAAATACCTATACATTTTATTCATTCTTTATTCATTTTGGGACCTATTTGTGGTTCCACTTTTTATTCATCAAATAAAGAAACTTTGTACATGAAAGTTGTAGATAATTTAATAAAGAAAAATACAAAATTGATTTCATAGAAAAATAATGTACAGATAAAAAGTTATGGTCTGAATAAAAATCCAGAATGCCAACTTCCCAGACCCGTATCTCACAAATAAAAACTCCAAATGCAGCGTACTCACCTTTAATTGTATATAGAAGAAAATAATCTAATTAATGGTGGTGGTTTCGCATTTGGCGGAGCTACGGTTTGAAAGTTGAGTTTTGGACCCTCATTGTACCTTGTACTGAATAAAATATTCAATTTATTCTTTATTCATTATTTATTCATTTTTATATTTTTATAATGTTGTAAATAATACTTATAATAATTATGTGTATTAAAATCAGAATAAAAACATCATTAAAACTCAAATAAAAATATGTGTATATATTCAATACATAGGTACATTACTTATGTGTATACCTATACAAATAACACTTTCATTTTATTAAGTGTATAAAATATATCAGAAAATTAAAATAAAAATATATGTGTGTATATAAAAGTATTTTATAATTTTAGAAAATAAAAACCAAAATAAAATAAATTAAAAATACCTAAATAAAAATAAAATACTTAAATATAGATACCTATAGGGGTATAAATGCAAACTTGTAAAAATACACTTCATAAAAATAAATAAAAATCATAATAAAATAATTTATAATTTTTTAAACATTTTTTATTTTATAACCTAATTAAAATACTATCATTTGTTATTTTTTATTAATTTAACAAGGGTTTTTCCCTGGTTGGTCCACGTGGACCAACCAGGTTGGTCTGACAGTTGACCTTTGGTCAACTGTCTGACCCCCCCTGCCCCTGTCAGATATTGGGCTTTTCGCCCACTTTCGCCCTTTTTTCGAGGCCTCTCCATTCACCGATTGAGGTCGACGTCTTCTGCAAATATCTTCCCCTATCCTTCCTCTTACACGCCCAACGATTGTATCGGGGATTCGACCTCTGACGCACTCGATATGCCTCGTTGAAAGTGCCCCGTCGACCACTTTCAAAAACCCCCCATTTCCATCCTCCAACTTTTGAACCCTCTTTGACCAATCCTACCCCTTCGCCTTGTGCCCTGGACTGGCGCGCGTGACAGGCGAGCCTCCGGCCAAGTTCGCGGCGTTTGGAGAGGCTAAGGAGCGGCTCCATCTACCCCATCTCCGGCCGCCGCCGTGAGGTCACCACCTTGGGCTCTTCAGCCCTCGAGGTCGTTTCCCACTGTTTCTCTTTGCATTTTAAGTAGCTGTAGAGTTAGGTTTTATTTCATGCAATTGTTTTGGTATTTCAATCAGTCTGTAGCCCCGATTTCGTCGTCAAACGCCTTGCCGGAGCTCCAGAGCTCCGGCCACTATCTCCACCATCCCATGACCGTTGTTTGCCGCCAATAAAAGCCAGGTGCTTGCGCCTCGGTACTGCTGCATTTTATTTTGTCCATTGCAGGCCCTGAAGGAGGCAGCGGAGCCTCGGATTTTGCCCGAGATCAGCCCCAGGTCGCACGCAGCCGCCACGACTATCCGACGGACCTGGGGCTCTTCTGAAGACCCCATCGTGCGCGGGGAGGCCCCAGGGACTTTTGGCGTCTTCTATCTATCCCTGGGGATGACGTAAGTGAGGTGGGGGGCAGATCGAAGGCCGCCCTAGCGGTGTTCATCGGCTGTTCTTCCACACGTTCCCCCGGCCGTCGATTTTGGGCATTTCTTCACGGGTTACAGCCACCGTCCGATGCGCCTGCTCCAGCACCGTTGATTCCCTCGTGGGGATCTAATCTACGCCATCGGCGCCCAAGGGGTATCGGGCCCTGTGGAGAGGACACGTGTCTAAGTGAAGCGAGATCATCCGTCCACTCCCGCCTTCGTGGGTATTTTGCGTATTTCACCCGCGAGTTATTTTGTATTTATTATTAAAGATCCAAACATTTAGCCGCCTTTATGATGTTTTGAAAACTTTGCAGTTCAGCCCCTTCTTTGTTATATATTTACATTCCAGCCCTCCCCAGGCGCGTGCATCGCACGTGCTTGGGTGGGCATTTTGCGTGGATATCCTCGTCTTTTTTTTTTCCCATTAATATTCAGTCCACGAGTTTTCTATTGAGTTATAAATTTTGTTGGAAATTTACACATAGGCCCGCGAACTTTCTGAATATTACTAAAAAGCCCCTGGCCTGCATGTAGTTCCTTTTTGTTGCTTGTAATTTTTGCATACATCTATTAAACTCGAAAAAATCCACAAAAATCAAAGTAGTGTCCTGCTGTAGTGTAGTTTAACGCCCTATTTTTATTTTTCATCATTATTGCATTTTCATATTTATTAAAAATCAAAAATAGCCTCTTTCAGCACTGTCTAGCTCATAAAATCCCTAAAAAATATAAAAACACTCCAGAAAATTCCCAAAAAAATATATTTTGTTCCTTTTAGTGTGTTTTAATTTCAGACCAAAAATCATTAAAAAATACAAAACCAAACTCCTAAAAATTGCAAAACTCTAAAAACCTTCATAAAAATTTATAAAATTCATGAAAAATCCAAAAATAGTGTTTTCTTTTCCTGAATTTTCTTTGTTTGATTATCTTTAAGTGAAAATTAATTTGGAGAATTTTTGTTACTGTTTGCTATTTTATTTCTTCATTTTAAGTTTCAGCCTTGCATTTTTACCACTGTTTTCTCTATTTTGCTAATTAAAAATACCAAAAACATCCTAAAAATTACCCAAAAATCACAAAAACAGTAAAAAAGTATAAAAAGACCAAAAAGACTTTATTTCCTAATTTTTGAATATTTTTCTCTATTTTTATAAATTCCTCTTTGTCTCTTTTATTACATTGTCCTTATTTTCCAATATTGAAAAAAGATAAAAAAATATAAAATATAAAAAGAAAATACAAAATTCAGTAAATTAAAAATCAAAATACAAAAATATAAAATTAAAAAAAAATTAAAAATTAAAAACCCACAAAAATTGTAGTTGCTTGCTTGCTTAGTGTAGACACTTCACACACTCACACACTTGCGCATTCATTTGCTTGGATTACCCTGCTTGCTCCCTGTGTTCGAACTCTCTGCATACTTTCCCTTTACATCATTTGTGCAGAGTTAAAAATAAATTTTAACTCCACATTGTTTCTAATTTATTGATCTTAGTGTGGGTTAATTGTTGATTAATTTCGGGATTCGTGTGGTCAAACACCGACTGTTGACTCGCCTTGTGAGTCGACATAACCGCATCGATTCACGAGTTATCACCTCCTACTCCGCCTCACCAAGCAACTTCTCCGACTCGCTACGACCACCGTCGATGTCTTCCATCACGCGCTCAGGAGCAGCGACACCAACGACCACCATGTTCGCCCACCAGTCGACATCCATCCAGAAGCCCTCCACCGGTCGCTGCTCCCTTCGTCATCAACCGCCAGAAGCTTGGCCGCCTTCCAAGCTACGCCTCGATCGACACCTGGCAGTCAACCCTCCGCCGGTCGTCCCTCCGCCTTGGCTTGATCCTTCAGCCACCAGTAGCTCGCCCACCCTCCTCCTTGGCCGAGCATCGACGGTCTTCACCACCGGCCGCTACAGGTGCCGCACCGCCCCTCTGCCACTTCCACTCCACCGACGCTGGGCACGGAGCCCGAGACCCCCCACGTACGAGGCACGTGCGTGTGGGGGGGCGTCAGTAACCATCATCAGCCCCCGGGTCACGTGCCCCGCACGTGACTGCAGGGTAAATTGCGTTGAACCCCCTGATCATCCTCCATTTTACGCCAAGGTCCCCCACCGACCAGGTCATATGCTTGGCACGTGACCCGTTGGAAATATTGCAGAAGTGCCTCCCCCAATATCTGTAATTGCATAAACATCCCTCTATTGCATTATTTATTTATGTTAATTATTTATAATGCATTTATATCCCTGTATTCCCCAGTACTTTTGGACCTCCACATTACTTTATTTAATTATCAAAAATAGCATGATGTTCGTCTCTTAATTCTCTACAGGTTGATATATTGTGGACATTTTTGTGAGTAGTAGTTAATTAATAATTAATTATTTTGTGGAAATTTACATATTTTGCCCATTTCTTGCTCTGAAATTCATATTTGCTTAACCATTGCTCTAAAAATTCCTGAAAATTCATATAGTGGAGAGTTAACGTGCTTGACATTGTGTCCAAAAAGATTTGCATTTGCATGCATAATTTGCTCTGTAAAAATCATTTTGTGTATTTCAATGTTTAATTTTTAATAGGTATTATATCTTACATTTTTGAGATTTAGGATTTTTCTGAGATCAATCACCTAGTGATAGATCTTAGATAATTTTGATTCTTGAAAATAAGTAGGTTTAATATTTACATAATTAAATATTGAAATTGATCCTGTTTGCATCAAAAAATTCATATTGCATCCAAAAATTCCAAAAAATTACAGTGCATTCATTTTATCATAATCATTGTGGACAAGTTTCGTATTTTCTGGACACCATTTGAATGTACTTTACATTTTAATCTCTAAAATAGGCCGAAATTGCATCTTACATCCCTTATTTGCATTAAAAATTCCAAAAAAAAGACCGCCTTGAAAACCGTGCACGGATTTTGATAGACAAAATTATAGGTTGTTCCTTTGCCTCCTTGTGTTCGACCTTGGAACTTGCCCAAGTAAAATAAAGATAAAACCACATTGCTTGAAATTAAAGAATATTTTATATGGTTATTTTCTTGACCGATTCCAATTGCCGCCTACAACGCACGACACATTAATATTTAAGAACGAACAATATAAATACAACTTCTTAACTCAGCGATTCCGGACTCGTCAGATGGTGCCGTTGCCGGGGAGGCAAACCGCTTAGATTTTTTTTGTCTTGAAAATTTTCGTTCGGTTTTCTGCATTCGGGTAGTCTGACCCCCGAATTGTTCATTATAAATTCCATTTATTTTCCTGTATTTATTTTCAGCATTTATTTTTCTTGTCTATTTTATTATTTTTGAGTCAGTATCTTACATTGTCTCTTTTATTTTTCTTGCGAGGTACACGACATACGTGGAGCGGTTTTTCAAGAAACCGAGGCATCTCCACCGACCTCCTAAAAATCCGTAATTAATTTAAGATTGAGTCAAATTGTGAGAGAGTGTAAAGTCTAGGTTTTTAAATTCCTGTAATTTTTAAATTTTAGTAATTAATTGCTTATTTACAGCGGTGTCCATTTGGACTCTCGTGTATGTAACCAGACCTCGAACTTTATTCTATGATGTGTCGTGGCCTGTTTCATCCTCCGGTGAGGGTGGGGCCCGACTTGAGTTGCGATGAGAATAGACTTGCACATACGGCTCTCAGAGAATTTTAATTTTTGATTGTGCTTGTAGGATTAAGTCACGCTGCACTGTTAATTGAGACGCACATAGATCGTTCAATTTAGCCAAAATTTAACTCATTTCTTCCCCGCTAATAGAACTTTCTGCTTAGGTGCAATTTTTCATCGGCTTGCATTTCATATAGAATAATTTTTAATTTCTGTCTAGCATCCCACATAGAGATTGCGAGGATTCACTCTAAGTCTTCTAGCTGAGCATACATCATTGTTTTCGCGTGCATCGGCTTTTCCCGAATTTCTCCCTCTTGTTTTGTCACATAATTTTAAAAGGAAATTGGGACTGGATGGTAGACGTGCATTTCTGCTCACTTAAATTTTTCAGTGATCACCTAAATAAAATTGGGACTGCTAAATATAGCTGATTCTAAATTAACCCATAAAATCAAGAATTCTTGCGGGAGAGCAACCCCGACATTGTTTGTCTTTATCTTGCATCGAGAAGAGAGACGCACAATAGGATAGAGCCAAGCCAAGATTTTCTTATAGAATACTGATTTTAAAAACGATTAGCTACTTCTTAGTAAGGAATACGGGTAGCCGGTGAACGGTCTGGACTTCCTTAGCAGAGTGGGTGGTTTGAAGGACATTGCGTAAGGCTCCGTCCTTAAGTAACACGGGTAGCCCTTTTACGGTCCGTACTTACACATATACTGGCTGAAAATGGATGCAACTAGTCGTACAAACTAGGGACAGTCTTTAAGAAAATTTTGGCACCCAACAACTCGTTAAACGGTTTGCAAGATTTGAATTCTCACCAATTAAAAATCAACAACATAACTGGCCAAACTCTTACGGCCTTCACTGAGTGAGTTGGTGAAATAAAATTTTGAATTGTGTTTGATTTGTGCGTAGAACTTAATTGATCATCGAATACCGCAAGAACTTAATTGATCATCGAATACCGCACACTTATGCCTAGATCATGAACCGTACACCTCTTGTTAATCTTTTGCAATCGAGAATGGAAGATTGTGGTAATTCTTGTTCGGACTCTACGAACCCTTTTTTGACCGCCACAAACTTTCCAGACTAAACGGTTCATAGGCACTCTTACTCAGAACCACCTTGAGTTCAGAGACACCTCTCCCTTGAACCCTTCTCTTATGATCCTTTGAAAACTATTGACTCCGATTTTTCACAATATGAAGGTGAAAAGAAGCACTCACAAAAGATGCCTCCAAAGAAGAGCAACCATGAAGATGAACTCAATGAAGATCTAATGCAAATGGTTCTTGCAAGACTAGCCGCGTCTGAACAGCAACAAATTTTAATGAGGGAACAACTAGAACGATTGAATACAGAAGGAGAACTACCAATGGAAGCCGCATACAACCCCGGACAATACAGAGTTAGAAATTACTTGCAGCCACCTCAGCCAGAGGTTCACTATGAACTGAAGCCACACTTCCTAAGTCAATTACCACAATTTCATGGTAATGCAAATGAAGAACCATATGAATTTTTGCGAGATTTGGAACTGGTATGTTCTAATCAGAGGCACCCACAAGTCAGCCAAGACTACATTCATCTCACTGCTTTACCTTTCGCCTTGAAAGGAAAGGGAGATTACTGGGTGAAAAACTTAGGAGTGACGGTGACCACTTATGATAGGTTCAAAAACCTATTCTTGAAGAAATTCTACCCTTTGAGTCGAACCAATCAAATGAGGACTCGCATCACCAGTTTCTCTCAGATGCCTAATGAACCACTTTGTGATGCATGGGATAGATTCAAAGATCTACTGCAGAAATGTCCCTGCCATGACCTGGATAATAACATTCTGGTTCAGTCACTCTATTCTGGCCTTAACTACGAGACTCAGGGTTTAGTCAGTGCTGCCTGTGGAGGAAATTACACATCCCGAGGAGATGAAACCATCTGGAAAATACTAGAGCAGATGACGGAGACTAGCCGTTCACAAATCGCTAGTAGAGCTTACACTGATTCCCTGAACACCTTTCAAGCCAAAGGAGGGAAGCAAACTGTCGCAGAAATAGCAGAGGATTTGATTCCCATCATGAACATCATCGTAGATAAATTAATAGTTGTGGATCACATTCATAAAAGGATGAACGACATCGATAACCGAATCTCCCAGTTTCCAAAGCAAATGGAGGAGCTAACTGAGAAGGTATCCAAGATAGGGATACCTACTACACCTACGCCCCCGATCTATCATGTGCATCATGTCCAGGAGCAGCCAGGGTCAGGACAACATCAACCGTGGACTCAAGACCAATCTTGTGCCCAACCTTCCTAGCAGTCATCTCCACCAGCCGAGACAGTCAAAGAAGCCCCGCCTTTGACATTTGAAATAAACGGCATTTGGTACACACAGGACACTACCGGACAGGGTAATATGGGGACCGTCAGCAATATCCACCCACCGTCTATAATGCTGCATTTCCTACAGCTCCACAACCCACTCAGAAAAATGTAACATTCCAGCACTCGAGGCAGCAACAGCAATACAACCGTCAGAACCAACCTCAGCAACATCGTCAGCAATATCAATCTCCAAATCAAGCATCTCAATCATCCAACCCTCCAGAAGAACCAGTAGATATCCAGAGATAAATGCTGGAGGAAATTCGCAGCTTCCAAAATGAGCTGTACAATCTACGAGTAGATGTTAATCATTTATCCCGTTGGAAGGATGAATAGACAGCCCCAGCCACAGCCATTCTCGCCCTAGTTCAAGCTAACCCCAATAACTTGAACAAATCTTAGTCATCTCAACACAATGGCAGATATACTATTCAGATTTTTCCACATCTAAACATGAGATCCTTTCGTTTGAAAATATCAATGCCATGTCACTCAGGAGCGGAAGGACTGTGGTCGTACCTGACCGAGTAAGGGAATCGGACCATTAAGACTCGGAAGATCAACCGAAGGATGCTTCTGAGGATGAAGAAGAAGGACGCCCGAAGACTTCAGCACAAGATAAAGGAAAGGAATCTATGGAGACCGCAGAGGACCTTGAAGCTCTAGTTGCTGCAAAAATTCCTTTGTCACCATGCCAGCAACATGATTATTATCGAAAAAATTATGATTGTAATAAGAACTCCAAATCTAATAAAGATGCTCTTATTTATGATTCTGGCTCTCTTTCTCCTGTCTCAAATGCTTCCATTCCTTTCCTCCATGCTCTTAAGAAAGGAAAACAAAAGAAAAACATTCAGAATGACCCAATGATATAAAAGTTCTGCCAGCAGAATATCACAGTTAAAGTACCCTTTGATCAATATGTGTCCAGTAATCCACCATTTCAGAAATACTTGAAAATAAAATGCACTCCCACCAGGACTCGTACAAAGAAAACAAATCAGTTTGTGGAGACTCATATCCTGACAGTGGCCACTACCAAATGTGTCAGAAATCAACATTTATCAAGAAAGAAAAGGGATCTGGGTGCTCATTATGTGGAGAGTCGCATTGGCGACATTGCGTTCGCACGCACACTTCTCGAAAATGGTTCTTCCATCAATCTTCTTCCTTTAGCCTTATATTACAGATTGGAGTTAGGTCCTCTTCAGAAATCATCATCTTTACTCCAATTCGCTGATAAATCCACTAAAAGACCTAAGGGAGAAGTGAAAAATGTTATTATCATGGTCGAGGGTACAGAATACAAAGTGGACTTCACTGTCCTTGATATAGAAACCCCGAACCATTAGAAGGAATCACAAATCATTCTTGGAAGACCATTCCTACGAACCGCCAAGGCTGTATTCGATTACGGCACCAGAATGATGAAATTCCGCTCCCTAGATGGAGATGGAGACCTGAATAGGAGTCTTGTGGAACTTACTTGCTGTTAGTTTTTAAATCCATTTCTCATTAAGGTTCCGCCACACTAATAATTCAAAGGTCCAACAGAGCTACATACTACAATTTTACAAAGATAAGATTAAAAGTCAACATTGTTCTAACTTCTTTCCTTTTTCTTTTCTTTATTTTTGTTTTCACTTATTTTCCAAATAAGTGTTTGCTAAGGGACTAACAAAGGTAAAGTATAGGAGAATAATGAATCCACGATTCATCGCCTTTATTCCTTTAATTTAGATCTATTTCCTTAGTCAAATACCTGTAAATACCCACTAATTTTATGAAATTATCATTTTGCACACATTTGTTAAATATGCATATTTAACATTTTTTATACTGAAATAATAGAATAAAGAAGAAAAGAAAAAGAAAAGAAAAATAAATGATGAATTTATGAAATAAGTGTAGACTGATCCGAACCTCGAGAGAAGGTCAAGACTTGACCTGATCGACCAGGAATAAAGTAGGGAGAGATATGGTCTTTAATTCAAAAATCCAAAAATAATTTGTAAATATTTTTCCCTATAACTTTGTACAATGCTTACACTAATTTATTTGTATATAAATTGACCTCAAATTAAATATTTTCTAAACAAAAGTTGTAAATAAAAAATATATTGTAAATAATAAAAATAATTGCAAAACAAAATAGTGTACAGATTACAATAATCATATTCAGAAAAAGCCACAAAGCGATAATTGAAAGACCAATTCCAACTCCATACGGACTCAAATTGAATCAAAATTACCTTTCAAATGGTTGTTGTTTCATAATTTTTGGAGTTACGGTTGAAAAGTCGGTTTTCTGGAGTGGTTTGTGTAATTTTACAATTTACTTATTGTATATATTTATTTATTCATATTTATTTTTTATACATTATGTACATAATCATAAATATTCTCTTCATTATCAAAATAAAAATAAAAATAAAAATAAAATTTAAAAAAATATATTTAAAAATAACTCCCTTATTTGTACATGTGTATATTATACTATATGTATATAATACTTGTATACAATTAATTTCTTTACATAAAAATCACCAAAAATTAAATATCTAACATTAATTAACTAAATAAAATTAATTATGAAATTTGGATTTAATTATTTAATTTATTCATTTATTTGATTTGAAACATGCCTTGTATATAAAGATATGATTCCATGCCTTAAATCACCACCATTAAGATGACTAATTAATTTTTATAAATTAATTATTTTATTTATTTTATTTAATTCTGAATTTTATTTATTTATTTAATTCACCACTGAATATATTCCTAAATTGCACATTCTTTCCTTTTTATTTTTCTTCTCTTTTTATTGGGCTCCTCCTCCCTCTTTCACAATTTGATCAATCTTTGGTGGAGAGGAGCCCGATCTTCGAGAACTTCTCGTCGCTGAAGAGTGCTCAGCCTCCGAGCCGGTCGGTGACAACGATTCGGTCCTCGTCGAGGCCGTCACGGCGTGCCCAATCTCGAGGTGAGATCCAACTTTATTTTTCATCATTATTCTAGAGTAATTTTAGATTTTAAATTATAATACAATAGTTATTAAATTTTTAATCCTATATAATTCTCCAACCCGATTTAATCCGCGTCTGACACCGATTTTTCTTCTTATTTTCTGATCTCTACATTTCACATTCTACCTCACATAATCTATCACCACCTACCACACACGGTGGTCGGAGATCCGAATCTATCTCTCAATGTGCCCAGAGCCGTGCCGTTCGCGTATCCCCATTTGTTAATAAATAAAAAAACAAAAAATGTGTTTCTTTTTCTAACATTTGTTTTTGCAGGATACAATAAAAAATAAAAAAATATTATAATTTTCTTCAACATCTTTTTAGCAGGAAATTAAAAAAATAATAATTTTTATTTACAGTTTTCAGTTTACAAAGGATATATATATATATATATGTGTGTGTGTGTGTGTATAAAATATTTATAGTGAGGCGGCATGTCCGCCACCCCCCGCCACCCCGTTCCTGGAGAGGAGCGCCTCCGACCGCCGCAAAGCCACCCGCGGGCGCCACCTTCGACCGCGCCACCTCCAGTCCAAACCCGCTCCACCACGCGGTGCCTCGACGCCTCCCTGCGAGGCCCGCAACCGCATCTTTCCACTGTAAAGCAGCACCGCCGACCACCGCGACGTTCCAACGGGAGGCCCCAGCCTGCGCCGACCACCGCGACGTTCCAGCGAGAAGCACCCGCCACCACGATCGCCACCTGTCACCCACACTCCTTCATCGTCGAAGATACCCTCCGCCCCACACCGTAGTTCAACGTGGGACAGCGCGGCTCCGCCATTGAAGGGACGAACGCCATCTCTGCCGACTGCCTCCCATCTCCGTGTGGGCTGCCCGACAACTACGGCGGCGGTGCCACCCTTGCCATCTCCCCTTTTTGAGAAGATACGAAGGATCAATAGAAAGAACCCTAGGGGAGGATATTACAAAAATTGAAAAAATTACATTCACGCCCACGGAAGTTTTTAAATTGCAATGAAGCCCTTGCACTCAAGTAGCAGCACATGTGTCGCACAATTCATTGGGTAATTTGCATTCATGTTCTGTCGTTTATTTATTGATCTCTATTTCATTCAGAAACATTAAAAAATTGTGTTTCAGCCCTTTGTATCCAGACTTGATTTGCATGCTTCATCTTGTTGAAATAAATGATTTTGTTGCTCAAGAAATTCTCAAAAAATCATGTTACGTTCTTGCTGTAGTGTTCTTCATCATATAAATTTTTCATCGTATTTTATTTTTGTTTGATATTTTAAAAAATTCAAAAATAGTGTCTTTTTCTCTGTCTGGATTTTGAAAAAATATAAAAATTTGAATATTGCTCTAAAAATTCCAAAAAAAATTAGATTATGTGTATTTTACTATCTTTTATTTTTTATCCAATTTTCGTGCATCATTTATAAAATCCAAAAAATCTCAAAATACTAAAATTTTTCAAAAAATTGTAGAAAATTGTAGAAAAATCAAAAGATCGTGATTTCAGTTCCTGGGAGTAGATATTTGTGTATATTTTTATATAAAAATAATTGCCTGGAGTTTTGGACACTTAATATTTTTAAGTTGTAAATTACTCCAAGATGTGTATTATTTTGTATTTTTACCACTGTTTGATTTTTATAAAATCAAAAAAACATAAGAAAAGCTTGGAAAAATTATTAGAAATATTTTAGAAATTATAAAACTCAAAAAATTTTTCTTTTCAATTTTCTGAGCATTTTTTACTATTTTAGAATATACAAAAAGATTGTGTGTGCATATTTTGACTTGTGCCTTATTTTAAAATAAAAAAATTGAAAAATAAAAAACCACTAAAAAATCTTTTATTTTCGAAATTTGACTATTGAGTTCTTTAATCGTGCTCCTTGTGTTCGACCCTGATTGCTATACCAAGTAAATAGAATAGCGAAAACCGCTTGCTTTCCATTGTTTAATTTTCTCTTAAGTGGTTTAAACATTTTTCTCGTTGATTATGCTTGGTGATTCGGGTCACAACGACCCTTGATTATTTGTATACTTAACCCAAGTTGCCAGGCGTGTCATCAGTCGGTGAGGTATGTGTCGAACGCATAGGAATTTTATGTAAGATTTTGGTTATTATCTTCAAATTCTGATCAAACGTAGGTAAACATGTCTTTGCTTCGTTTCATTTAATATTGTTGTAAGGTAAAATCTGGAGTACATATATGTGTCTAAATTACTCTAATGCGTACCAAATGCAACTTTTTTCAGTAGCTATGAATTTGGATGGTTGAGAGATTCATATCTATTGAAATTTTTATACTAAAGTCCTTGTGGAATTCCCGCCTTAGGAGTCTTGATCCTTTTTTTTTGTTTCAACGACATATTAGGAAACACTAACTCAAAAAAAAGAGTCCTAAATAATGCATTATCGTGAAAAGATGGTGTGCCTACTTTTCGAATTTTATTATGGAGCAAGAAATTTCCCTAATGACGCATTTATATATATAGTGTGTTTTGTTACGAAGGCATCCACTTCTATTTTCATGTATATGGTTACAATACAAGGTCGGGAAAAGATAAGGATACTAGTATGTACATCTAATTCTCCGTCAACCCCAGATCACTTGTGTCCAAAGCTTTAGTTCTTGATAAATTAAGAATGTGGATATGCACTTTTACCTTTTTGCTAATGTCAACTCATAACATAAATTTAAAGATGGACGTAGGCTCGTGCAAGTTCTAGAGTAAGGTAGGTATACACTACATCATATAAATAGACATGTAGTTTTGTTCTTGTATTCTACCGTACTTGTTTACTTTCGATAAAATAATCCAATTCTAAGGTTAAACAAATCTTGATTGGTCATCCATTAATCGATGTTGTCAATATCTTAATCGTCTTAGGAATAATCTTATCCTACATCATATGTAAATATGGCATATATAAATATTATTGTAATTTCTTACAAGTACTGGAAACCGCCAACAACAAATAAAGATAGTGATTGCTCAATTAATACTGTTAAGAAACTAAAGTTCACATCGAGATTTCGGCACCGACCCGAGCTAAGGGGTCGTAAGGGCTTAATGGGCCAACACCTTCTGGGGGCGTGATGCAAAAGATAAGTCCTCTACGGTTGTAGCTACACTATCATGTTATGTATTGTTTATGGACCACTTGTGCTGGCGGTAAACCATCAAATCCGCCCAAGAATTAACAATCAAGACCACTCTAAACATGAAAAATGTCATGGGCATATGTGCAATAAATGTTAATATTATATGCATATGTGCAATTATGTTACTGTTATGGACACATGTGTAAGTTCTGTTAATGTTAAGTGCATGTTTGCAATTTATGTTAATGTTATGGGCATACATGCAAATATGGTAAAACTTACGGGTATATGCTCAAGTATGTAATGTGATATGCATCAAATAAATTGATTTATGATTCATATGATAATGGCTTTTGTGACTTGATTTCTATGTTAACCGGCTTGATCTCAACTCGGCACATACTGAGCGTTAGGCTCATAACATGTGTTGTTACTATTTTCAGGAGAACGTGAGGATTAAGTTATTTTTTTGCTCAAAGGTGAATTCATCATCTTCAAGAAGTACAATCGGTATGGAACTACTGCTGGTTTGTTTTGGAAGGACGTCTTTATGCTCAGTGGAATAAGGAGATTATGGAGATGATTTCATCTAGTTTATTTGTTTCTTTGATTCTAATTAAGGAACTCTCGGACTCATATCCTTATTAACAGAATGGAAAGGAAGTTTTTTTAGTCCATTCTTTACTGCTCTTTTATAATCGATTGATGCAATGAGTAGCGATCCCGAGATATTCGTTGAGTTCTCGCTTCCGCATATTTTTCGGATGAACGGGTTTCGTTACACTACCTCTATGCTTATGTTGTGGCCTGTCCTTTTAATCTGTCTCCTTGTGTTTCATATTGTTCGCTCCAAGTAAATTCTTTGTACTGTTCATATATAAGTCCAGATCACTTAGGGCCCGTTCGGTTCGGGAATAAGCAGGAATAAGGATTGAGAATAAGGAGAATAAGGGTCTATTCTTTGTTCGACTAGAGGATAGGAATAAGGAGAATAAGGTGAAATAAAGGTAGGTAAGGTGGGATAAAGATAGGAATAAGAGTGAAATAAGATGAAATAATGGGGAATAGTCGTACCACGAGGAACCGTGTTGGGAGGAAAATGGCCCCTTATTCTCCTCTATTCCGGATCCTTATGCTTGTACCGAACATGCCCTTAGGATTCGACATGATTGTTTAGATTCCATCCAAGATTTTTTATTTTACTTTTCTGATTCGGGTTTTGATTTCTGGACTAACTGAATAGCACAAATATGTTTTCGTTGTTTGCAGAAGATTCAGGCTGAGAATCGTGATGACAATTTATTCCGATAAGATGTTCTTGTGTTAAATCCCAGGATGATTCACGAAGAATCGAGTCGATAGTTTATAGGAAACATATGAGGACGCTTCGGGTTGGTTCACCTTGATGTCTGAAAAACAATGCCTAATTCCCATGGTCGGAGGACTTCCACCTCGAGCCATCATCTTCTCCTACCCAAGTCATCGTCCAGCTAGAGATATTCCTACACAAGAATCACCAGAGATGTTCATTCTTCACGTGAGTCAGGAGTCCATGTTCTCCGCCTCGATCCAATCTCCTCGTAGCACGAGTTTTCGCAAGAGCTTCATGTTGGTTATTATTCATTCCCAAAAATAAAGAAAAAAAGGCATAGAGGTTGTTGAACAAAATTCCTCTTGCGATCCTATTTGCAATAGAAGTAGAACTTGTCTTTCCTATTCCAAATAGAACTAGGAGGAGAAAAGGGAGGTAAGAGTAGTATAAATAAGACTCTTGTATGGTATTGGGGATCATCCCAACTCAAGCATCTCTCCCTCTATTCTCTCTTAGTTCTCTCTCTCCAAGCAAGGAGAGAAGTAGCCCACGCAAGGCGTGAGGAGCAAGTCCGCGCAAGGTACGACGAGTTAGCCCGTAGGGACACGAAGAGAAGTCGCATCCGCAAGGAGCGTCTGTGCAGGAGGCGCGAGAAGCAGCTGCCAGGGAGGTTTGTTCTCGAGGAGGGGAATCACGTGACGAGGAGAAGCAACGATATCGTGTTCTCCAAGTACAAGGTGACAGTTATCCGATTTTTATTCTTGTAACTGGGCCTCAGTTTTGTTGGCAACAAAACTGAGAAGACATTGTACCTTCTTATTTTTCAACTAGTGGATTTTATTGCGGGTTGTCATGTCCCGTGAGTTTTTCCCCTCTCTCACATCGAGGAGGGATTTCCCACGTAAAATTTCTCGTCTCTCTGTGGTTGCTTGATTATTCTACTACGATTATTTTTCTTGGTTCTCATGTGGGAAACGTTCCATTGCTAGTCATTCTTTGCAGGACAGGTTAAGGGAACCCCTTGATTTCCCAACAAGTGGTATCAGAGCTCGCATTGTCGAGATGGGGAAGGATGATGAAGGCATGGTGATCAAGCTGACAAGCACGAACTGACAGATATGGAAGGCCAAGATGAAGGACATCTTGTATTGCAAGGACCTCCATGATCCGGTGGAAGGAGAAACAGTTAAGATTGAGGACATGTCCGTAGGTGACTAGACCAAGCTGAACAGGAAAACAGTCGACACCATCCGGAAATGACTTGACTTATCGGTATTCCACTATGGCGCAGAAGAGACAGATGCAAAGAAATTATGGGAGAAACTGACGGATCTCTATGAACAGAAGACAGCCACCAACAAGGCGTTCTTGATTCGGAAGTTAGTGAATCTAAAGTATAAGGATGCGATGAAAGTTGCAGAGTACTTAAATGAGTTTCATATTCTCATCAATCAACTGAGTACTATGAACATGATACTAGATGATGAATTGCAGGCGCTTCTTCTACTGGGTTCCCTGTCAGATAGTTGGGAAAGCTTGGTGATTACTGTGAGCAATTTCACTACAAATGGCAAGCTGGACATCTCTATGGTCAAGAGAAGTCTCCTGAATGAAGAAATCAGATGACGATCATCTGGGGAGCCCTTTTTCATATTTATACGTAGTTGAAAGAAGGGACATGCCAAGCAGCAAGGGAAAATCACGAGAGAGATCCAGGGAGAAGTCCAATGATAGAGGAAAGTGTCATCATTGCAACAAGCCTAGTCACTGGAAGAGAGATTGTAGAGTCTTTAAAAGAGAGCAAGCAGAATTCAAAAAGAATCAGAAGAAATATGAAGATGAGAACATTGCTGCAGCAGTAGCCGCCGACGACGATGATCAGTTGGTTCTCACTATTCAAGAGCAGTGTCTACATGTAGGGGATGACTCCGAGTGGGTTGTCGATACGACCGCCTCTTACCACGTGACTCCATACAAGAAGTTCTTCACTTCCTATATAAAGGGAGATGTTGAGAGAGTCAAGATGGGGAACAACAATTACTCCAAGATCATAAACAGACACCATCTCAATTTAAACTGATATTAGATGTGCAATAACTCTGCAGGATGTCAGGCACGTTCCTGACTTGCAGCTTAGCCTCATATCCGGATCTCAACTGGATAGGAAGAGCTACCATATGAAGTTTGGCAACAACATATGTAAGATCAACAAGGGGCTCACTTATCATGGCCAGATGCAGGTTGTGTTGCATGCTCTACAAGACTCAGGTGAAGGTCATGGATGGCAGTCTACATGCTAGTGAGGCTGACACATCAGATCTATGACATCGTTGGCTCGAACACATGATCCAAAAGGGCTTACAACTTTTGAGCAGGAAGGAGTTGATACTATGACACACTGACATAACGCTATCACCTTGTGATTCATATGTGATTGGAAAAAACAAGAGTGCACCTTTCAAGACCAGATCAAAGGTGAAGGAAGACCTTCTGTAGTTGATTCACTCTGATGTGTGTGGTCCCATAGACATAGCGTCTTTGGATGGAAACAAGTATTTTCTGACCTTCATTGATGATGCATAAAGGAAGTTGTGGATCTATATGCTGAGGACGAAGGATCAAGTATTTGATTGCTTCAGGAAATTTCATGCCATGGTAGAGCGTTAGACATGCAAAGTGTTGAAGTGTTTGCGCACGGACAATGGAGGGGAGTACACCTCTCACAACTTCTAGAGTTACTGTGTAGAGCATGGGATCTGGCATGAAAGGACAAAGCCTGGCACACCCCCAGCACAATGGTGTCACTGAACGGATGAATAGGACCATTGTGGAAAGAGTTCGTTGCATGTTGAAGATAGTGAAGCTGCCCAAGACCTTTTGGGCTGAGGCGGCTCAGACAGTTTGCTACTTGATTAATCGATCTCCATCTGTTCCCTTGAATTTTGAGGTTCCTGAGCGCATTTGGTCTAGGAAAGATCCCTCATATGCTCACATGAGGGTATTCGGATGCAAAGCTTATGCATTTATATAAAAGGAACAGAGGAAGAAGCTTGATGACAAGGCAGTGCCCTGCATTTTTGTTGGCTATGGAGATCATGAGTTCGTATACCGACTTTGAGATCCAAAGAAGAAGACCATCACCAGGAATAGGAATGTGACTTTCTATGAGAACTAGACTTTGGCTAAGGATGATAGTGGTGATGGTGACTCGAATGGGAGGCTACGGATGATGACATCAATGAGAAATCAGATCCTTCTCCAGTACCAAGTACAAATGGAGAAGATACATAGCTAGAATAGCATGAGCCAGATACAGACCTCGCTGCTGCAGGTCCAGGGGATCCTGGGCAGGGGGAGCAGCCTCATCAAGAAGCAGATGCAGCAGAGCCTTAGGTCCGGAGATCTGAGAGGGCACATCGGCCATCATCCCGCTATCCTACTTCCCAATACGTGATGCTGACTAATCATGATGAGCCATACACTTTTGAGGAGGCACGAGAGCATAAGAAGAGAGATCATTTGCAGAATGCAATGAATGAAGAGATCCGACTCTGAAGAAAAATCATACCTATGATCTTGTTGAGCTTCCTGTAGGCAAGAGAGCGCTGAAGAACAAGTGGGTCTACAAGCTGAAGTCAGATGATGGTGGTAAGCAACTGAAGTAAAAGGTCAGATTGGTTGTGAAGGGATTCAACCAGAAAGAGGGCATGGACTACGATGAGATCTTCTCACTAGTTGTGAGGATAAATTCTGTGAGAGTGGTGCTAGACCTTGTTGCAAGCCTAGACCTTGAGCTAGAGCAGATGGACGTGAAGACGACTTTTCTTCACGGTGACCTGAAGGAAGAGATCTACATGGAGCAACCACGAGGATACCAGGAGAAAGGGAAAGAGCACATGGTTTGAAGACTGAGAAAGGGTCTCTATGGCTTGAAGCAAGCCCCTAGACAGTGGTACTTGAAGTTTGATGCCTTCATGAGGAAGCATAACTTCAAGAGGACTACAACAGATCCATGTATGTATGTTCGATATCTTCCCAATGGGAGGTTCATTATCCTATTAATATATGTGAATGACATGTTGATAGTTGGTCATGATTCCTGATTGATCGTAAAACTCAAGAGGAAACTCTCCAGGGATTTTGAGATTAAGGATTTGGGCAAGGCAAGCAACATGCCTGGTATGCAGATCACTCGCGACAGGAACAATCACATGGTGGTTTTCACATGAGAAGTATGTTGAACGTATGGAGCGGTTCAATATGAAGAATGAGAAGCCTTTCAACACGTACCTTGCCGCTTATTTCAAGTTGACGAAAGAGACATGTCCGTCTACTTCTGAGGAGAAAGCTGAGATGACTAAGATTCCTTACCAGTTGACAGCCTTATGTACACCATGGATTGCACCAAACCCAACATTGCGCATGTCGTGAGCATAGTGAGCAGATTCATGTTGAATCCGGGGAAGGATCACTGGGAAGCAGTGAAGTGGATTCTGAGATACTTGAGAGGGACCTCAAGTATGTGTCTGATGTTTGGGAGGTCAGATCCCAATCACTTTGAATACACAGATGTTGACATGGTAGGAGATGTGGATAAGAGGAAATAGACTTTCAGATACATTTTCACTTTCGCAGGGGAAGCGATTTCGTGGCAATCCAAGTTGCAAAAATACATTGCACTCTCAACAATTGAAGCCGAGTACATTGCAGCAGTAAAAGCAAGAAAAGAAGTGTTGTGGTTACAATGATTTCTTGGTGAACTTGGATGCGAAGACAGGGAGTCGATTATCTTCTCTGATAGCCAGAGCGCCATTGATCTGAGCAAGAGCACGATGCACCATGTTCGTACAAAGCATATAGATGTGCGATATCATTGGCTGAGAGATGCTATTGACAAGAAGCATCTCATTCTGAAAAAGATCCACACAGATGAAAATCCATTAGATATGTTGATGAAGGCCGTGACTCGTGACAAGCTGCAGCTCTGTAGAGAGCTGAGCGGTGTCATCTCTCAGTGATCATCTTCTTGGTGACACCTCCCCATGGGACCGGAGGGGGAGGTTGTTGGTTCAAAAATAAAGAAAAAAAGGGATGGAGGTTGTTGAACAATTATCCCCTTGGGGTCCTATTTGCAATAGGAGTAGGACTTGTGTTTCCTATTCCAAATAGGAGTAGGAGGAGAAAGAGGAGGCAAGAGTAGTATAAATAAGATCCCATGCATAGCATTGGGGATCATCCCAACTCAAGCATCTCTCACTCTCTTCTATCTTAGTTCTCTCTCCCCAAGCAAGGAGAGAAGTAATCAACACAAGGCGTGAGGAGCAAGTTCGTGCAAGGCACGAGGAGTTAGCCTGCAGGGATGCGAAGAGAAGTCGCATCCAAGAGGAGCGTCTGTGCATGAGGCATTAGGAGCAGCCTCCAGGGAGGTCTATTCTCGAGGAGGGGCATCACGTGATGAGAAGCAACGGTATCATGTTTTCCAAGTACAAGGTGACAATTATCTGATTTTATTCTGGCAACTGAGCCTCAGTTTTGTTGGGCAACAAAATTAAGAAGACGTTATGCCCTCTCATTTTTCTGGCCTAGTGGATTTTGTTGCGGGACGTCGTGCCCCGTGAGTTTTTTCCCTCTTTCACATCGAGGAGGGTTTTCCCACATAACATTTCTCGTCTCTCTATGATTGCTTGATTATTGTGCTATGATTATTTTCTTGATTTTCGTGTGGAAAACGATCCGCTGTTGGTCATCCCTTGCAGGACAGGTTAAGGGAACCCCTCGATTTCCCAACAAGATTCTAGCCAACTTCAGTTGAGTTGAGGTAAACGACCTCCACCCTGGTCAGATCAATTGTTACCCACTGTCTTGAGTCCATCAATCGCCACAACAGAGGAAGAACCCAGGTATGTAGATCCTCGATGCGTGGATCAAGTTCGATGGTCTAGATTGCCTCAGTCACTCAGAAACCCAACTGTAGGAATATGTCTTTATTTTATTTCACATATACAAATTGCTGACATTTAGACACTCTGGACTCCGATTTTTTTTTACATTTTCCCTAGGGAAGCTAGTCCAGTTCCCTAGAGAGGTTTTGAGCTGCTTATCGAGATTTCCATCGTTGTTTTGATTTGTTTGGATTTTCCTAAGCTAGTGATTCTTGTTTTATTTTGTGAGTTTTTTGTTTCTTCTTCCTTCCTTTCTAATTCAAACTCCGCTCATCACATACAATTAATTACACGCATACAATAGTATCATCTACACACATACCATCTATTATTACTATACAGTAAACATTTTTGAATATTATCTTCGCTTCATTTTCAAAATAAAAAATATAAATCATATAAATAGAAACCCTAAAAAATAGTACAGTATTACTTTACTCTACATATCATGGTGTATCACTTCTTCTTCCTCCATCAAAATCTATAATAAACCGCACAAAAATATACAAAATAAAAAACAAGTATAAATCATAAAAATCAAAAGACCAAAAAGAACCAAAATACAGAACAATTCGCGTAAAACCAAAGCCAAATACACTTTGGAATTCCTTCACAATCTAGTGTCTCTCCGAGTTGAGCACTTTGGGCTTCACGCTATGCATATGAACCACGGAGTAAAATAACATAAATACTTGTTTCAAAATTGAGCTAGCAGTGACACGTCACTTAAAATATGAAATTAAAACTAGCGTTTTGAATGTTTTCAAAAGGACCACCTCGAGCGTAAGAAAACTTGCAACGAAGTTGCGCCACCATCACAGTAACTCTGTTCGAATGCATAGATCGAAGAACCATCAGAGAAGGAACTCGACACGACACATGGGTGCATCACCCCCTCCTGCCAATTGATAAGCACGTTAAGGTGGTCCGATGAAAGAGACTTGAGGGAGTCCCTTTTAATGCTTTCATAGGTTTACCAATTGAAATCCAATATAATAACATAAATTTAACAAGTTAAAATCTGGTTACATGAAGTATGAATACAACATCATGTTCCTCTCTTCTTAAACTAGTCCTCAATTCCCTTCTCATGTTCTTCCTCAATTCTTACTGTGTCTCTCTATCTTTGTGGGATCTGCTCGGATATGCTCTCCTTTTTGTTGGGTACTAATGTTTATGGATTTGATTGTTGATATTTCTTGGTTTGCTTCCTTCTTTCCTCTCTTAATTATATTCCTCTCACAAGTGCTGATTTTTATTGTTTCTGTCACGGTGTCAATGTTGTATTTAATAAATTTGATAAACTTATACAATTACATTGATTTTTAATTTAGTTTCATTTGGGAAACTAAATTGCTTTGGAGGAAAAGTAGGGAATTCTCAAATTTGAAATATGGAGAAACTCAGGTGGAAGTTTAGTACGACATCTCATATTTCTAAACTTTTGGTGGGCTTATATATGAGTTCACATCTCAAACTCTTATAACAATAGTATATAGGAATGAAAGACCACACGCACGCACGTACGCGCTCCGTTCCGCTCCGGCTCTAATTTATAGAGCTTGCGTGTTTGACGGATGAGAAAAAAACTTACAGAGCATTCATTGACCAGTTGTCATATCCAAATGATCATTGCCTTGTTGAGATGGTATAATTATCAAAAAATTTGTTATGATCTTGTTGGTTTTAATGACCCAGAATCGGACGAATTCAAATTCTTAGTTACTAGTTTATACTGTTGATGTTTGTGAACACTGTGTCCGGTGAAACAACGTATCAGAGCATTGCATTGGCGAGCTATCACTAGATATTGGAAGAAGAGCTACACCTCTTTTGTTGGTTTCTTCTGCTGTGTTGTTTCACATCAACTGAACCTTTTGATGTATTATTGCAATGGCCTAGAGAAGTGTCTGAATCAGCTGGTACATTCTTGGATATTGTACACAACTCTGCATTGGTAATTTTAGGGGGACGACGACGAATCTGTGGCATTTACAATATCTGAAAATGAGATAATTAAATATCTATTCTTCTCGAATGGCTCACTATGGCATGCATTTATGTAATTTGATCGTGAGTGTTTCCAACTTCAATCCCACTTTATTGCAATGGGACAGTGATTTGGTGGAATGGCGAGATGAAATATCATCACCAGCTGGAGGTTTTTAGTTCAATGGTGGTTAGGTGGAATAACTTTAAGATGACGATGGCGATATGGAGAAGTCATGCTTATCTTAGAAAGTAGACGGAATATCGACACCTGCTAGTTTATCTAGTGTGCAAGTATCCACCCCATCTCCGCCTCCTTTCTCTCCCTTGCCTCTGCCTCCTCCTGCGCCACGAGGAACTCGAACACTATCTCCCGTCACTCCTGCTCCTACCCATCACTAGATCCGGCAGCCTCCACCTAGAAGATAGATCTGCTGGACATCAATACATGTAGCTGACTACACAAAGCCTTTGTTGAAGCTCCAGAGATCCACCTGATTCAAGATTTACGAAGAGGATCTGATCTTGAGAACAACATCGAGGAGTAAAGTTCATCGTTTGGAGCTAAGCATCGTTGGAGATCGATTGAATCGAGGAACGACTTATAACAGACCTGAGAATTGAGAGCCACATGCAGGTAACAATCTTTTGAATTGCATCGTCTGAGCACTAAGACCGGTACGATCCACTTGCAGGTCCATGCAATGCAAGACCTCTATCATCAAAGCAGTTGAAGCAATCATATCAATCCATACGAATACAAGATCAGATCGAACACTCGTTCATCGGAGAACTGCAACGTCCTCATTGAGCGTTGGCACCGAAACCCCGCAATCTGGAAATTCTGCACCACCTGGAACTAATCTCGCAATTTGGGGAAGAACGTCAGTGAATCCAGGTAAAGCAGTCACCCTTAAATCATTTGAAGGGACATCGTCATCAACGACTCAGATCGATCCATCTGAAGGCTTGGCCGTTCGTCGGTTTTAGCTGCACGAACCACACACGTGCACAGCTTAACCTCAAGGCGCATCACGTGCATTACACGTGACATGCCAGATATTTTAAGAAATTTACCTATCCCCGATTATATTTGCAAATCCATATAATGCCAAACTGAATTGATGTGTCTTAAATCGGTCGCGACTCACGAGGTCTGGTGATTTTGCTATTAATAGCTCAAAAAGCTTAGAAATCACCAGCAAGTCCTATACATCACCAACAAATCGCTGTACAGTGTATAGGAGGAGTTTCTACTAGGGATGGGCATTGGGTTGGGCTGGTCCAGTTCAGCCAAAAAGTCCGGTCTGGCCCAAGCTCAAACGAATATTGGATTGGACTTGGGCCCAACATTTAGGTACCGGGCTTGGGCTTTGCTCGGCCCAGCCCGACCCGGCCCAAGGGCCTGGCACGAACCCTTCCCATATCCTATACGCCTGGGAACTCTCATCTATTGCATGCACACTCTGTTCATGTCTCTTGTCTTCATACAATGTTTATAAATAAAAAAAGTTAGCTATGTGACATATGAGTTGACGGTCATAGTATTTAAATTCAGAATTAATTTTCCTTAATTAGTCTATGGTTTAGATTCTGCTGGTTATTCTTGAATTTATTAGCGTTTATTTTTTTCCATCATAATATTTTTTATTATTGAACCTTTACCCAATATGGGCATTACATCCATTTTTTAACATGCATTGCATTGTGCACCTGTTGTTGTTAATTGTGTAAGTTCAGTTCACTCTTTCAATTTCTGTAATGAGAAATGTTTATGGTATCTAACATTGAGTTCACTTGTATAAAATAAGAAATCATCTCCGGTAGAATTGAGTTTTAATTGTTTCACAATTATTATGGCATATGTTTTAAATAATTTTGGCTCGTCTAACATGAATTGAGATTGACTTTAAACAAAAATTCAAAGTTAGTAATCTATAATGGGTGGAGATGGGTCGGTCCAGCTCAAGTTCGACCCATAGGAATTGGGACGAGCCTGGGCTTGGGCCGAACCAAAGAAAATTTTGCGGGTCTAGGCTCGGCCCAAGGCCTGAAGTTTTTAAATGAGCTTGGGGCATGTACCCTTCAAGGTCTGGACCAGCCTGACCCATGCTCATCCCTAGTTTCTGCACGTGAGGTATCATGTCGCATGCGAAAAAATAGATCTTTACCCCTACATTTATTACGCACATCTTAGATTACTAATATTACACTAGTCCATGTTCTTCCTATTAAATAAATGCATGTATAATTTTGCATCATATAATATACATATTATAAAATAAAACAAAAATATTTTCAAATACCTATTATTTTATAGTATATATATATATATTATTTATTCGATTGCAAATTAATTTGATTAGAAATTAAAAAAACAAAAATTGTTTGATAAATTAGTTTTTAACTTTAAAAATCATAAAAATTTTGAAAACGGTTTCAAAAATTCTATAAAACTGTGTTACCTATATTTTATCACCATTTTCACAAAAACAAAAATCACATAAAATACCTAAAGAAAATAAAAAATTTAAAATACTTTAGAAATCCATATCTAATACACCTAATATCATAAAAAACTCGTACAACCTTTTGTTTTGAAGGTACTTTTACATTAAAATAAGATTAAAAAATTGTCTCCATGTTCAGCCTTTTAAAAATTAATATTAGTGTTCTGTTTACATAAAAATCTTGTTTTCAACTTATATTCATTTTAAAATCAATAAAAAATTCTTTAAATCCTTTAAAAATCACTAAAAGTAGAGGAAAATATTTGAAAATCAAACATATTTTCTTTCTACATTTTTTACTATATTTTATATATTTAAAAAAAATCTAAAAGTGCTCTTTTATTTACTTGTGTATATTATTACATAAATCCTTTTCAAACAATAAATTGGTAAAATCCTTAAAAAGAAATAAAAATCATAAACCCAAATAACCCTAATTCTTACCCTTGAGTTTGCCTCTTCCTAGGTTCGACAGTCCCTAACTTTATCATTAAGCGCATTGCTTTAGGAGTCTAAATAAATTAACAAATACAAAGAATTTTTCCGATGATATCGCTCTATCGGCACAACGATGCTCTATATTTTTAGAGCAACAAATGGGCATTATTTCATATGAAGCTGTTGGTGGGGATCGAACTCAAGTCACATGCGTGATAGACGGGGCTGACATATAGTAGGTAATGGATCTGTACTCTATCCTTCAAGAGACCATGGATGTTGATGTTACTCCCTTGAGAATGTTGTGTTGATCTTTGATGAGTCGCGTAAGTTCGAGTGATGCAAAAGATTGGTTGAATTACATGTGTCCACAAGATGTATGTTCAATGAAACACACTCTATACTTGTTGCTTGTGATTATCCAATATTAATTAGTATTCTCCCTTATTTGGTACTTAATAAAAGCCTTGCGGACATCGATGGATAATGTACACGTATTCAATTATGGGTAGTCCTTCCAACAGTAATGGAATATTATGACTGATTCGCTTCATAGTATAGCTTTGATGGCAAAACCTTTGTGGAAGTTGGAAATGGACAGTGTACTAAGTGAACTTATTGATCATATAACATCATAGTCGATTTTAATCAAAGATTTAGAGTCAGATATTCACATTGCTAGACCATGAAATGATGGAATTATTTTAGGAGGATATATACGAATATGTCGTTCCTTTTATCGACAGGTGGTTGGTTATGGAATAATTATATGCAGTCTCTCATACGAAAATGAATCCTCTGCTGCACCAAATGATGCAGCAGACTCTGATGCGACATTTGGAGCCGCTCGATCACGATCGAGTGGTTCCCACGAATTTTCTTGATCCGAGTCCACAAAAAGTGGAAATTCATGAGAACCGCTCGATCGTGATCGAGCGGCTCCAAAGGCCGCAACAGAATCTGCTGCATCCTTTGGTGCAGCAGAGATCCATTCCCCTCTCACACCAGACGACCTTGAATTGTGAGAGTCGGTAGTTAGTTTACGACTTTTCCTTTATCATTTATTAAAATAAGCAATTACTCTATTTTTATATCATGATGTTTTCTCTGTGATTGCCCATAAGTTGGTGATGGATAGGTCGATACCCATCATTCCTGTTGAGGATTGGATATCAAGGCTCTGCGATAACTTTAATATCCAATTGATGTGCCGGATCGATGCGTAGGAGATTGATAATTGTGAATGACAGTAAAGATAGATAATACACCAAAGAAGAACAAATGCACCAAAGGAGATGATCCCTTTCTTGGATCAGCTCTTTTCTTTACAACTAAAGAATAGGGTACAAGGATGAAAGCAACACCTTTGTGAGTTCTCGACGCCGAAGTGAAGAGCCCTAGGCTGTTGCGCAAAACACCCTACCAAGCAACCACAACACCGGAACAATACACGAGGGAGAAGAACAAGGGAAGGGGAACACAACCCACTCTCTTCTCACACACACCTCGCTGGCTATTGCTTGACTTGGATGTGCTTCACAGAATGCACGTAGGACCATTTTATATGCCCGGAATGCACGTCCATTTCCATGAATTAAATAGCCAATTACTAGTGTATGTCCGTTGGCTATTTGCATGGCATCATAATGGCCAATTACTCCAATGGGCAATTGATCATCCGTTGGTCATTTGCATGGCATCATAATGACCAATTACTTCATGGCCAATTGCTCATCCGTTGGTAATGTGCATGGCATCATAATGGCCAATTACTTCATAGCCAATTGCCATGCACATTCGTTGATCCATGCTAAGTGCAGAGGAAGGCGAGGGAACTCAACAAATTCCCCCCTTCACGAGCCTTCATTCCAGCAATCTTCTTGCATTCTTGAAACTTCAACTGTGGTAGCGCTTTGGTGAACATATCTGCACCATTGTCATTTGTGTCCACCTTGTCCAGCTGCAAATCTTTTCTCTCCAATGCATCACGTATCCAGTGGTGCAGCATCTCAATGTGCTTTGACCTAGAGTGAAACGTGGGGTTCTTGCTAAGATAAATAGCACTCAAACTATCACATAATAGTACGTATTTATCCTGTATGAATACCAAACCATGTAGCAACTTTTTGCACCACAGAAGCTCTTTTCCAGCTTCTGTCACGGCCATGTATTCAGCCTCTGTAGTGGACAACGCCACACTCTTTTGTAGCTTGGATTGCCAAGCCACAGCTCCTCCTGCAAGAGTGATCAAGTATCCTGATGTTGACCTTCTACCATCAACATCACCTGCCCAATCTGAATCTGTGTATGCCTCCATGTAAGCTTTACTTCCTCCGTAACAAAGGCATTGGTTGGACGTGCCTTTGAGATACCTAAGAATCCATTTCAAGGCTTCGCAATGCTTCCTTCCTGGATTCGACATGTACCTGCTTACAACTCCCACGGCATGTGCAATGTCTGGCCGTGTGCATATCATAGCATACATCAGTGATCCTGCAGCAGATGCATAAGGTATATGGGCCATACCTTGATGCTCTTCCTCAGTCTTGGGTACGAAATCCTTAGTTAATCTGAAATGAGCAGCATGTGGGGTGCCAACTGGTTTGCACTCATTCATATTGTATCTCTCAAGTACGTTTTCGACGTACTTCTGTTGAGAGATCCATAACCTGTGATTCACCCTATCACGGTTATCCTCATACCAAGGATTTGTCTGGTTGCGCCTAAGTCCTTCATGGGAAAGGACTTGCTTAGATCTTCTTTCAACTTGTTAATCTTGGTCTTATCCTTGCCAACTATAAGCATATCATCAACATATAGAAGAAGAATAAGTTTCTCATGCCCATTACCTCGCACGTACACGCATGTGTCAGCAGTATTCCTTGTGAAGCCTTGGTTTGACATGAAGCTATCAAACCTCCTGTACCAATTTCTGGGCGCCTGCTTCAATCCGTATAAAGACTTCTTCAATCTGCAAATAAGATGAGTCTCCTTCTTGGATTGGAATCCCTCTGGCTACTCCATATACAATTCTTCCTCGACATCACCATGGAGGAAAGCGGTCTTCACATCCATCTGCTCTAGTTCAAGATCTAGAGATGCAACTAGAGCCAACACCATCCTGATGGAAGTCATTTTTACCACAGGGGAAAAAATTTCATCAAAATCGATACCTTTCCTCTGTTCAAAACCTTTGACCACAAGACGTGCTTTGAACCTTTTTGAGCCATCAGCTTCGCATTTGAGTCTGAAGATCCACCTGTTCTTCAAGGCTCTGGATCCTTCGGGCAGGGGCACAAGGTCGAACACTTCGTTCTTCTTGAGGGCTTCCATCTCCTCCTGCATTGCTTTCAACCAGTGCTCTCTATCACTATGTCCATTTGCTTCTTCGAAAGACTCAGGCTCACCATCATCTGTGAGCAGGAGATACTGATCGAGTGAGTATCTCTTGGATGGCCTACTGACCCTTGTTGAACTTCTCAACTGAGGCTGTTGTTCTGCTTCTTCAACCGGATCTACCACCGGTTCTTCGAGGGGTGGCATCCCCCCTTCAACGCCATCCTCTATGCCATCATTTTCCTCCCTAGCGTCGTCATGGAGGGCTTCTTCAAACAGGGAGGACTTATCATCATGAGTCATGACAGGCTGTGGTTGTGGTTTAAGGATGTCATGAATTGTTTGGTCCTCTACAAACTTGACATCACGACTTCTCACAATTTTCTTTTGAGTAGGATCCCACAGCCTATACCCATATTCATCCTGACCGTATCCTACGAAGATGCATACCCTTATCTTCGAGTCAAGCTTGGTGCGTTCATCACTGGGTACATGAACATATGCAACGCACCCAAAAACTTTTAGGTGATCAAATGAGACATGTTTACCTCTCCAAGCATGTTCTGGATAGTCTCCATCCAAGGGGTGAGATGGAGAGCGATTGATCACATATGCGGCCGTGTATAGTGCTTCTCCCCAGAAGCTCTTTGGAAGATTCGATTGAGAGAGCATGGTTCGCACTCTCTCCAACAAGATGCGGTTCATCCTCTCCGCAACTCCATTCTGTTGTGGGGTCTTTGGCACCGTCTTCTCCATACGGATGCCATGGCTTCTGCAGTAGCCCTCGAACGGCCCTCGATATTCTCCACCGTTATCAGATCGGATGACTTTTAGTCTCCTCCCGATCTCTCTCTCCACAGCAAGGTGCCATGTTTTGAATACGTCTAGTACTTGGTCCTTCGTCTTCAAGGCAAAGGCCCACACCTTCCTCGAGTGGTCGGTCGATGAAGGTTACAAAGTAAAAGCACCTCCAAGA